>OX383278.1:4428403-6828403 GCA_947522985.1 Lithophane socia
ACGCATAGTTTAATAATTCACACGAATGACCAGGACAGTCTAGACTGATTTAGCATGCAGTTGGAGCTAGCAGCTAGAAAATTATGGATATGGTATCGACATCAATAATCAATCCGATATCAGCCGGTCCAGCAGGCGTTGCATGAGCACCGTTTTGTTGACGGAAGAGTAGACAAAAATGACGTTTCCTGTAGACAGTAGACAGTACGAGACGGCAGCAAAGTAGAAAGAGTCAACTGCACATTTTACGAAATTCACTCTTTTACATAATTCGATTCAGAATTCTTTGTTTTGTCATAGATTTTTTTTCCAAAATCAAATTGTCTTCACTACCTAAGCCTCTAACCTTACCACAAAATGTCGGTTGTCAGTGTGATTTTGACAGTAAGGATAGAAAAATTTCTTCCGACGTAGTCTACCTACAAAAAGACCTAGTCAAAGATCTTTAGAAATGAAAGACAAAATGTCAGATTGTAGAAGGATTTCTACGGTGCGATGTCAAAAATTAAGAAATGAACTGTCCCTTTGTATAGTAAAAGCTATGTCTATTCTTCGTAGAGATAGAAAGCGCCATGCTACGCCTGCAGCACCTGCCAGGGCTGCGGGAAAGTCCGAAAGGGATACCGGGCCTCTTGGCAACAGGAAACTGAAACAACACGGGTTGGTTTTAGTTAGTAAAAGTCTGACACGCCCTCCCGCTCCGCCCAGAGCGGGAGAAGATACTTGATGATTTCCCAGCCTCAAAAAAAAAAGCCTGTCCAGCACACGAATAGCGTACTCTGAATCGTTTTGAAACAGATTTCTAATCCATTGCTTCCTATGTTCGAAAAAAAATCTTCTCAACAACGTAAATAACGCAATGACTGCTGTTGAGCTGTCAAAATGAAACGGATTAGTCTTAATCGGTTACGCAAATGTGTGACGCAAATAAATAGCATGTTTGTAAAAACCGCACCGTGAACTGAAAACTTATTTTTATACTCCATTTGAAGTAAGATTAGACATTTAAATAAACCTTCTTTACAGTCCGTTCAACCGATTTTGACTTCTATTGCGTTGGTGTCATGATAAATGGCAGCTGCAGTAGACAGTTGGTATTGTGTAACCTTTTTTGCTTTTAATTCCATCCTTATGTCTACGGAAACTAATTTTGATCCCCGCTAGAACTTAAGCAAGTCCTAAAGTATGACAACCATGGCCATGGGGCCATGGTTGTCATACTTGTGAACATGTAGACTTGTATCTTTTGATAAAAATGGCCATCCATTTTTATCAAAAGATACAAGTCTACATGTTCACAAGTTACCTAGAATGTAAATTTTCGTTAAATTCATATCTCATCTCCATATTCATAATCAGCCACTTTCATGTTCCCACTGCTGGGACATGGGCATTAGGTCATTCCTCTCTTTTGTCGACATTTAAAAAAAGAAAATCGAATTTAAACATTTATTGCGGTACTGAGCACGACACTTGTAAACTTGTAAGACGGAATAGAGAGTCGCCGGGCACTCAGGATTTGTTAAAATTTTCTACAAGTTGTAACTTACAAATCGTTTTTCGATAAACAGAATGACGAATAAAAGTGTCAAAATTTAAGCACTTGTGAACTAAATAATGACATTTGGTAATAAAAGGCTTTGTAAGTTTTGATAAACAGGGCACTGGTCTTACCAAGAGGTATCGTGATATTCAGTAACTAGGTTGTGGAGGTTAGATAGGCAGTCGCTCGATGTGTATTCAGCTGCATCCCGTTTCCGATTAGACTAGAAAGGCGGAAGTGGGGAAAAGGCTTGGCAGATTGATTGATTAGATAGAGAACCTAGAACATGAGTAGGCATTTGAACTTAAAAAAAAAACAAATTATTTGAAAAACTTAAAACCCGCCTGCAAAAACGCATAACTTAAAAGAAAAAAACAAGCATTATAATCTGTAGAATTTTGGTATAACAGGCGGGAAACAAAAGTTACACCATATTTCAGGTTATTGGTTTGTTCCCGCCTGTAATACCAAAATTCTACAGATTATAATGCTTGTTTTTCTCTTTTAAGTAATGCGTTTTTGCAGGCGGGTTTTTTGTTTTTCAAATAATTTGTTTTATTTCAAGCTTTTTAGTTTTATTAATTTATATTATTTGGAATTAACTCATTAATAGCTTTTATTTGATACCAATATTGTAATTTATTAAAAAAAAAACCTTCGCCTCCCTTTTTTTTTGTTTCCAGATGACATTTAAAAAAAATATATAGCCTATGTCACTCCCACAATTAAGACGAACCTAACGACACCTCGTATGTTAAAATCAATCAAGCCGTTTAGGCTACAGAGCGTGCCAAAGAAATAGACATACATAGGTACATACAAACATCCATACATACATACATATTCTCGAAAAACATTACCCGCCTTCTGGGGCAGTCGGGTAATAACAAAATATAATTAAACAGATGGACCACAGTTAACCGTTGAAAGCACATCATAAACTTTTATGAGCAAACTTTCAATCAAGTAGTAGTAAAAGTGTCACATAACCGTTAGGTTTAAAAAACTTTTGGTGCGATTTCATTTGTTTTTCGTGTTTTTATGGTTCCAAACGTCCGTATGAAAAATTGGAACCCATACAGGATCACTCGTGAGTCTGTCTGTCCGTCTGTCACAACCAATTTGCTCCGAATCTACTAAACCGGTTAAGTTGTTTTTTTTTGCGCTCCTAAAACTATTACTGAACACTCTAATATAATGATTGCGCTTCTTTCTGTGAACCTCAAATAATTCTTATTTTGGGGTCTTAAAAATACTAAATAGCCAAGTAACTGGCACTAACTTGGATGTAGCGGTTCGTCACAGTTCTAACCTAAGCTAACACGTTTGCGATCAACTGTGAGAAAAGGCCAGAATGTTAAAAAGAGGCTCAATTATTAAAAAAAGTCTGCATCATTTGAAGACCAAAAAGTTTAAGGAGATTAATTAATTTAAAACAGCATTCATCATTAGAAGTTCAATATGTTTTGATAGGATCAGTTAAATATAAATTGCCGTTAATTTGTTAGATAAACCTAAATGTTATTTATTTATTTATTTAAACTTTTCGCACTAAAAAAGGTACAAAGGCGGACTTAATGCCTGAGGCATTCTCTACCAGTCAACCAAGGGTGATTTAGAGATTAGATGGCAGGTGCTCTAATTGAGAGGAACAAAGAGAAAAAATAATAATAATAATATATCATATTGCATTATAGATAAAGTAGGTTTACAGTACATAAATAAGCTATAAACTTATGATACATATACTTACAAATATATTTACTATAATAAATACTATAATACATATTTATATAAAACATACTTTAAGGGTGAGAGGTGACATGATTCTACTCTATTTATTTTGAGAAAAAACTCCGCAATTTTTTATTATGGTTATAAATATAACCATAATAAAAAATGCCACATCAAAAAAAATACGTATAACCCTTCCTAGATCAACTCCTTTTTAATCAGTTTAGTCTGGATTTCATCCAGCTTTATTTTAAATACACTTAGATTCTAAACTGATCGAGTTTGATCCAGATCTAATCATTTCGTTCATTCCAATAAACATTACTGCCATTCAAGAGATGAGGATCTGATCCAACATTGCATACTTAGTTTTTTTTACAAGCTTTATATTAGCTTGCTCTGTTCGTATGTGTTTCCGGTTACTCCAATTGTCATCCATTTTTCAAGCACTTCCTGCCATCCGATTGAGCTGAAACTTGGCATACATAATATATAACTAACGAGACATTTTGAAAAAACTATACCATTGAACTGGTCTGATGATGGATCCGGAAGTTGGCTATAGGAACTCCTCAATCAAACAAGATAGCACCATCGTGTTTGGACTTATTAGCTATGTATTAACAAGTGCTTTGACACTAGGTGGTGTTCAGGGTCTGATGATGGCGCCGGAAGGCCCTAGGAAAACCCTTTTTAGTTCATTAAAAGCTTGTTTTTAAAAAGGCTTTTACTTTTCAGATTTTTTTGGCTTGTTTTACAATTTTATACACAATTACTCTTATGTAGGTACATACAGGGTGTAAAAAAACCCATCACATAGCCGTCAACTACGCATTCTGTACATTAAATTATGTAAGATTGCACTAAAAATGGGAAACGACTTTTATTTTTGGTGGTTATCGTCTTCACATGTACTTATATAATTGACTAGCTGCGCCCCGCGGCTTCACTCGCATAAGTCTCGATCCCGTGGGAATATCGGGATAAAAGGTATCCTATGTCCTTCTCCCGTTCATGGTTTACCTATGTGCTAAATTTTTTGGAACCAAATTGGTTACAGTACGGACGTGTTTTTCGTTCTTTTACTCAAATTATGGAGCATTAATAATATAATATCATGCAATATTGATCCATCATGTGTATTGACAATAAAGTGTTATAAGTACTGAAGTGGTGTGAACTATAATATTGTGATCGCGTAGTTCGTCAGCGCGGAGGTGGCTCTTCCTCACCTCGAGTGAAAGAGACGGGCTGCGAATAATAAATAATTTGCCTCTGTCGCACTACAGTGAACGGCGCCAGGTACGGCAGTTACACCTGTGATTTGAATTGTGGATAGAAAAACAAAAATGCCCAATAATTGCGGCGCATGTTGTTCAATAATAACAAATATTTATATGCAATGTTCAAGTGCAAAATGCAAAAAGCAATACCACTTGGCTTGTCTTAAAATAAGTACGATTGCTTTTGAGACATTTACGCAAGTATACAAGGAAAAATGGGTATGCCCGGAATGTGTATGCTCAAATCCTAAAGGAGGGAACAACGAAACTCCAGTTCGAGGGAATAATATACCCACCACCTCCATTACCTCTCCCACGAATTACGTAAATACTCAGAGGGGAAGTAAGGCTCGTTTTATGGATACCGATACGGTTCTGCTGGAAGAACTGAGAGAATTTCGAGTCGATATGATGGCTCGTATGGATAGCCAAGCAAATACAATAGCACTCTTGTTGGATTAATTCTCTCAAACAAAAGCAGACTTAGATACCGTGGTTAAAATAATGAGGGTACTCGAAGAAAAGGTCGATGCTAAACTGACACAGGATAGACGGACTCAATGTATTACAGACGAGATAGTCGGGAATCCATCCACTTTTGCAGAAGTCGTCAGTCAACAGAACAAATCTAGCGAAGACATGTCTAAGAAGTCACCAACATTACAACAAAAACGACGCACCAACACCAAACCGCAAAATGTAAACAAAGGTGGGGCCACAAAATCTGTTGAGCTGCCGGCAATGCCCACGGCTATTACCAATCCGGAAGCAAGTAACGTTGTGGTGGAAAAAGATCAATCTGGCTGGACGACTGTACAGTATAAAAAAGTCAACCGACAACCAAAGGATGTCAGAGTGGGAACAAATACCGAGTTAAAAGCTTTACAAGCCACGGAGCGGAAAAAACACTTGCATGTGTGGCGGTTACACCCAGAAACTACTCTCGAATCAATGACTAATGACGTGAAAAGTATCTGTGGGTCGGATTTACCTATAAAAGTAGATAAAATAAAACATAAAACCGAGCGAGATTACTCGTCGTTTGTTGTTGGAGTGCCAGAACAGTGGTTTGATAAATTAAACCAAACTGAAATATGGCCCATAAACGCTAAATTCAACGAGTGGATTTGGTTTCGGAAGCATACCAAAACTACATCAAATTAGTACCATTGAAATTTTTTACCAAAACGTTAGAGGTCTCCGAACTAAGTTGGACAATTTTAGAAATAACATAGATTCATTTAATTCGGACTTGTTTGCAATTACTGAATCGGGTTGCAATGATTCCATTCAAGATTGTGAAATTGTTCCACCGGGATACAATATACTTCGTAGTGACCGAGCGGATGGAAGAAAGCAGGGGGGCGCGTTTCTTGTGGCCACACACCGATTCGACCTGCGGCGAGTACCTGTGACCGACGTATCGATAGACACCTGCGTTTTTGAAATGGTTTGTGCGACGGTACATTTAAATAATAGATTTTTATTCTTGTGTTCTGTTATTTATATTCCCCCGGGTAGTTCCGAAAATGATTACATGATTCTGTTTGCAGTAATAGAAAAACTATGTACTAGATATAAAGAAATAATATTGTTAGGTGATTTTAATTTACATTCGTGTCCTTCAAATGTGACTAATTATTATGAATGTTTCTTGTCCTTTTGCGAATTCACTCAAAGTAATAGGGTACCGAATTGTTTAGGCCGTCAATTAGATCTGGTGCTGAGTTCAGGGTTTCGAGGGAAGGTGTCAGTAGTTGCGGCAGACGAGCCACTCGTGCCCGTCGACCTGCATCACCCGCCGCTCGGAGTGAGCGTGAGCCTCGAGCCCGCATGTGCCCTCCACCCCGCGGACACTGTCCCCACTACTTCGTCGGCCGCGGCCGTAGCCGCCACTGATACTGACTCGCGCGCTGGTGCATGCGCACTTAGTGATAGACCGCAATGGAACTTTTATAAAGCAAATTATCAACTGCTTTATTCTTTGTTACTTTCGACGGAATGGAATAATATGTACGAGATGCACGATTTGGACGATATATTAAACTTCTTCTACAGTAAAATTAATAGCATTTTAGATGAATGTGTCCCCAAGAAAAATCGTAGTGCACTTATTAAAAAAAATATTCATACTGCACACAAGCAGCATCAAACTAAAATACAAGGCCAGTTTGCGAAAGATCCAAAGTCATTCTGGCAATATATAAGAACTAAGACCAGCACAGCTAATAGGCAAACTATTGTTATGGATGGTCAACACCTAACGGATCATGAATGTGCCAAGCAATTTGCGATGTTTTTCGAGTCGGTATACAGTGGTGAGCCACCACAATTGGATCCACAAGCAGCCGCGGCATTGGCGGCAGGTGTCATGAGTGGGTCGCACGTGCAATTAAACTCGCTGAGTCTTAAGGATGTCAGAGAGGCACTCGAGCGCCTAAAACCGAAGCGTTCAGCAGGCCCAGATGGTATACCAGCCTTCCTATTTAGGGATTGTAGTAGGGTATTAGCGGAACCTTTACACTACATATTTAATACATGTCTCCAATCAGCGACGTTTCCAACTCGATGGAAGACAACGCGTGTCATTCCAGTCCCCAAAGGTAAGGCGGATTCGGACATCAGTGGATATAGACCAGTGGCCGTGTTGTCGACACCGGCCAAGGTTTTCGAGTCCGCCATCCAGCGCAGCATGCAGGTGCAGGTCCGCGCTCAGCTATCGGATGCGCAGCACGGGTTCCGTCCGGGGCGCAGCACTACCACCAATCTCCTTAACTTCATGTCACAGGTGGTGCCAGCAGTGGATGCTGGTGTGCAGGTTGACGTTGCTTATTTTGACTTCAAAAAAGCGTTCGACACCGTCGATAATGACATATTATTACGTAAATTAGCAGAAATCGGTTGCACGCCACATCTATTGAAGTTCTTGGCCAGCTATATGCAAGGCAGACAACAGTATGTTGACTGCAATGGCTGCGAATCAGAGCCGTATTACACCTGGTCCGGGGTGAGTCAAGGCAGCAACGTGGGGCCTCTAGAATTTATAATAATGATAAATAATTTACCAGAAGTAGTTAAAAATGGATCTTGTTTGTTATTCGCAGATGACCTCAAGTTGCTGTTGGAGGTTAGGGCGGAGTCTGATTGTAGACGTTTGCAGGATGACATTGATAGGATAGTGGAATGGAGTCATGAGAACAGGCTCTATTTCAACGTATCCAAGTGCTCGGCAATAAGTTTCACCCGCGTCCGTGCACCTCTACTCTACGAGTACGTAGTGGATGCCGTACCGATGCAACGAGTCACGCAGGTACGTGATTTAGGGGTTGTTCTCACTCCTGAACTGTCGTTTCGCGAGCATATAAAGAGGATCTGCAAAAAGGCATTTAGAAACTTAGGTTTTGTTCTGAGGCAGACGCGAGACTTTACCAGCATCACAGCTATCAGAGCCCTGTATGACGCATTAGTCAGGAGTCATCTGGAACATAGTGCTGTCATATGGGCTCCACATGAGGCTAAGTACTCAGGGATGTTGGAACGAGTCCAGAACAAATTCGTGCGCCACCTGTACAAGAAACTGTATGGGGTATACCCATTTTACCCTTTGATGTACCCCACTCTATTCGTACTGGGTATGGTGGGGTACAATCAACTAGGGGTGCGACGGGAATTTGCGCTGGTGTCGTACGTGGTGAAACTGCTCCGAGGCATTGAGCACAATCCGAGAGTGCTGCAGCGGTTGCACTTGTACGTACCCGACCGCTATGTGTGGAGGCGAAGGCCCCCGCCACTGCTGGTCGTACCATCAGCCAGGACCAACTTGCTGGCCAAAACTCCTCTTACTCAAGCAATTCGCACCATCAATGAAATTCAGGTCAAAATTGATATATTTACATGTCACTGGGGTGAATTCGCAAAAGTACTATTATTTATGTTATGTTATAAACTATGATCTTAATTTTAATTATGTATACATTCCTTGGCTATCGCATTAGGCTACGACCTGTAATGGTAGTTTTTAAGGCATTTAAATAAAAATAAATAAATAAAATAAATAAATAAATAAAATTTCATCCAAATCCGTTCAGCCGTTCACGCGTGATGGCGTGACCAATGGAAATAGGGATTCGTTTTTATAAATACAATATTTTGTATACATCTAGTATACAAAATATTGTAAAACATTTTTAAAAGAGTAATGGTGGAGTTTCTTGCCCATTCTTCTCCATACGAAAACTACCTTTTGGAAGGGGCAACTAGAATCAGTTCAAAAGTAACCCTATTTAGCCTATTTACCCTAGTAGTCCTATTTGAAACAAATTATTTGGCTTTGACTTTGGTGTGAAAAATCACTGTTTACTTAGTGCGCAACGTAACGCACGCAAAACATTGTGTGTTATATGCAAGCAACGGTTCAGGGTTCGTGGTATTTAAAATTAAATAATAACATTTAAAACTTGCTTTCTTTAAAAATGTCTGAAACAGTTTGTAACTTTGACCTTCAATACCTACCTCCGTAACCAGAAGGTTCCCAGGTATGGTCCAGACTGCGGGAAAGTCCAAAAGGGATACTGGGACCTTGGCAATTACAGGGAACTGAAGGAACACGGGTGGGTTTTAGTCAGTAAAAGTCTGACACGCCCTCCCGCTTCGCCCAGAGCGGAAGAAGTCATTGGATGATTTCCCTCCCACTGTGATTTTCGGCTTTATTAAGTGTCTTTTTACACCCTTTATTTAGTTAATATCAAAATATCACTTAGATATTAACTACACTAATATAGGTACCTACTACTCTATTTCCGCAACGCCTATATCCAGCACCGCCCGGCCGAATAAAGGCTGTTGATAATGAATCGATTCTCCGGCTGTCTGTCAACGAATACCGCACAGATTGTAACAGTAGGGTCATTACTTCTAACTCTTTGTAGTTTCGTGTCAGATGCCGGCTGGGATTCACATCAAAGATGCGTTGAGGCTGGATAAGGAATCTTAATACTTTATCTCGTAAACTTCCCTTAAAAGTTTTGCTGAATGTTTAAGAATCTATTATACATTGTAATAGTTTCACGCCTCCCCTTAGGACCTTGGGCAAATATTTTTTTACTAGCTGCGGCCTGCGGTATCGCCCTCCTAAATCTCGATCCCGTGGGAATATCGGGATAAAAAGTATCCTATGTCCTATTCCAGGTTTCGGATCTACCCATGCGCCAAATTTCATCTAAATCCGTTCAGCCGTTTTAGCGTGGACGCATAATACGTAACACTTACAATCAAACAAACATACCAACAAACAAACTCACTTTCGCATTTGTAATATTAAGTAAGTTAGGATAGCCATAAAGAGTTATTTTTTTATATTCGGAGAGTTCATGACCTGAAGAAACCGTAACGAATATTAATTAAAAATCTCAAATAATATTTAAAAGTTGTGCATTATTTGTCCTCTAAGGCAAAACAGAGCCAAATCTCCTCACTAAAAAAAACAACACTACTAGGTACTCATCAAAGCATTCAATACTAAGCCACATAATTAATTCTAAACCTTTAAAACACACATCATTTTTATAAACCTTTAAAACACACATCATTTTTATAAATACGGTTAAATAAAACCGCAAACCGCAGAACTCAATTAAAGAATGATAAACGAAAATATAAAATAAAAGTAGATTGTGTCTACCTAAGGCATCTGTCCCACCGCCCCGCCGACGAAGAAGCGACGCGACGTAATCAGCGATTTTCTCGATGCAAAACTCATTTTTAGCCGTAGCTCTATTCTTTTCTCGCTGGCGATGGGACAGGTGCCATAACCTACTATTATTTCTTATCCAGTCATTGTATAATCCGTGTTGGTCAGATCGCGAATAGCGTCATCATTGAATGCTGCGTCATCTGACTTGGGTATGGCGCGAGCTATAGAGTGACTGAGGAATAGAATAGGAGGGTTAATTACTGGAAAAGTCACTATGTTTAATGTTACTGGCACAAATAGGTACACACGGCTACACATCAAGCTATACATTTCCAGTGTAAGCTGACCTCGCATTGTACGGAAATCCTATACAATGCGAGATCAGAATAAACTGAAAATGTATAGCTTGATGTGTAGCGACGTGTTACCACTCTGAGCGCTGGACGCAGAGACTCTGCGTCCAGCGCTCAGTGTGGTAACATGAATCTTGAAGAATTTTTAAGACTCTTGAAGAATAGTCAAGCGGAATAGGTTACTAAATATATCAGCGTCTATTGTATTTTATAATGGATTTCCGCACAGTCACGCCTGAATTAATTAACTATGGGACTTCAACATAACTAGCGAAATGTGGGATATTACTATAGGTACATCTCTCCGTAACTATTCGGGGAATACAGGCGTGATATAATTATATATTCTGTTTACTGTAAAAAGAAATAGTGTTAAATTCAAAACATTAGAAGCTTACTATACAGGGTGTTAGGGTAAACACTCTTGTCATTCAAACCAGTGGTTTGGTTTCATTTATAGAACGTAAAATCAATGGAAAATTACAACTTTTTTTTACCACAAGAGACGCAAGTTCGTTGCCCTATGCGCTAGGGCAACGAACTTGCGTCTCAACACGGGCGGGGGGTACGGGATGTGACCTAACCGGCAGCGAGCGCGATCCCTCCCTTAGTCAGTCAGCTGTTTCGCTAGCAAGCACGATGTCAGATAGAAACTTTTTAAAATCTTTTAATGAAAATAACGTTTTTTTTTTGTTGTGTTCGGTCATTTATTTATATATTTAAGTCAACTACCCATGGTTTGAATGACAAGAGTGTTTACCCTTACAGCCTGTAGTGTCAGTCCATTGATTTAGGCTCATGTTTGTAGGGCCGCGGTTTTAGAATCAAACGCGCGCCAAACTTAATTCACTGCCTAAACTAACACGCGTTAGTTTATTTAGTATATTAAACAGTTGACTAAATGTTTCGCTTTTAATCCCAGATTAGTTTAACAGTAAACTTGATTTTGTGTCATTTTGTTGATAAATGTCGTAGGGTTTATTAGCATGGACCATGAATGAAAATAACACGCTTCCTTTGTTTAAATTTTATTTACGGTTTTGGATTATCCTACCGAACAGTTTATCAGTGTAAACTTGTAAATGGCCTTGAATTTCATATTGTTTAAGAACACTGTATAAGTTAGCTGTAAGTTTCCCGAATGTAATATAATAAAATAGGTTTTGTTTTTATAAGGGCTATATCGGAGTTAGGTATTATTAGAAGGACGTAGAACACAAAAAAGAAATCTCTTATTCGACTGACGACAACTGGTGCATTTACCTTACATCACCCACAATATTTGCACAGCGGGATTGCTTGCTTCATTATTAATCTAAAAACGATTATTTGCTATAATAACTATTTGATCTACAGAAAAAAATATCACGAGGTTTTATTTGAAGAAATCATTAGTCAGAATTCGGTGACTGTAGATATTATTTTATTTTTCTCATGTAAATAGTTTGTGATTTATTTTGTATCTTCCTGTTTCAATATTATTATAAAATCAGAATTTCTTGGTATTTGATAATTTGAACAAAATCTTTAGAGGCTTATTAAGAGGAAATAGGGTCGGTCATTTTTCCATACAAAAAGTCATAATTCGAGGTTCGGCTCTCGTCTATTTCCTCCTCCAATATTGGACCAATTTGATAGATATTTAATAAATTGCTTAGGAAGGATATTTACTGTGCCCCTATGTTTTCCGTTTAGATGATACACATGTATCATCTGTAGAAGCACTAGAACCCTCATAAAATGCTCAAAATGGCCTGTTTAGACCGCTGTCATCACGCACGTCATCAAAGCACGTTATAAGCCGTTAAGTCCCGGCTAACATTTGTAGATTTTTGACAGTCGTTACGGGTAGTCAGAAGTCCGAAAGTCAGTCAGCCAGTCTTACCAAGGGCTATCGTGTTACCCAGTAACTGGGTTGTGAAGGCTGCACGTAAAATACTGGTATTCAGCTGCATCTAGTTAGACTGGAAACCGACTCCAACATATTTGGGAAGAGGCTTGGCAGATTGTTGAGGTTGGCTTCCAGTCTAACCGGATGCAGCTACAAAATAAATGGAGCATTATTCTCAAAATCATTTTTAACAAATCACAAATGAGTAATCTTAAATACTATTTTAAGACAATAGACGTCTGTTTCAAGTTTTCAAAGAAGTAACAGTACCTATTATCAAATGAAGATTAACTAATAGTCGAAATGGAACAATAGCGAGATACCTGTCATCGTGTCGATGAAATCGATACAATCGATACTTCTCGATATAATATCGATTTAGGATCGATACTATCGAGCAAGCTACAATAATTGCTATTGTTAAATATGAGCGGCCAGCTGAGATGTTTAAGATAGTTTGTTGCTAGGAATGGATAGAGAAGACATGGGTTTTGTAGACCGATATTAACATTAATAGGGCAACTAGAATCAGTTCTATTTCTATTTATAAGTATTTGACGTTCAAAAGTGTCTTTAATGCCTATTTGAAATAAATTATTTGACTTTGACTTTAACTTTGACTTTGAATAGAAAAAAAAAGCTATATTGTTTATTCTGTACAAACAAAACGCAAAAACAGTCTTTGCGGACTGCCGATTGAAGTAAAAACTAAGCAACAATGCGTAATTCAAACGGTAGACGGTAGATGGCGCTAAACACATTTCTTCAAGCGTGGCGGTGACGACGACGCGAGTTCCATGATTTTTGTTCACCCAGAAAGTGCTCAACGCGCCTAAAGAAGTTTTCACTTCAATAAAGACATAAGTGTTTTTAATATCGTGTGGATTTCATCACGCATGTGGGATTACACAGATAATAATAGTCCTCCAGACCGTATTTTCGGCCACAGCGGCCAATCTCAACGGAGACTAGCCATCGGCGCGGGAGATATTATAGTGCACAAGTGTATGCGCAGACACAAGTGCACTCTCTCTTCCCTCACTCTCATAGTCCGATGGGACGGCAATCCGACACGACCGGAGAGAGATCAGGCGTAGGACCAACGGCTTAACGTGCTTTCCGAGGCACGGGGGTATCACACCGCCAACTTCCAAACTCCGGGCTGTTACTACGAAATTCCTAATGGAAAAATCCAATAACACTTTGCCCGACCCGGGAATCGAACCCAGGACCCCACGCTCTGCAGTCGCGCTTGCGACCACGAGACCAACGGGGCAGCACTTCGGGGCAGGACACAGATACAAAGTACCCAAAAGCTTCGTATCCAACCAATACAAGTGTGACAATTGGGTTTTGTTTGTTTGTCATAGCCATTTAGCATAAGCATAATTACCCTATAATGTTCCTACAGCTGAAACACAAGCCCTTCTTCTCGAAATGGAGTGGGGTGTAATCTACCACGCGGGCGCATTTGACCCTGTACACACGGCTACACATCAAGCTATACATTTCCAGTGTAAGCTGACCTCGCATTGTACGGAAATCCTATACAATGCGAGATCAGAATAAACTGAAAATGTATAGCTTGATGTGTAGCCGTGTGTACAGGGTCAAATGCGCCCGCGTGGTAGATTACACCCCACTCCATTTCGAGAAGAAGGGCTTGTGTTTCAGCTGTAGGAACATTATAGGGTAATTATGCTTATGCTAAATGGCTATGACAAACAAACAAAACCCAATTGTCACACTTGTATTGGTTGGATACGAAGCTTTTGGGTACTTTGTATCTGTGTCCTGCCCCGAAGTGCTGCCCCGTTGGTCTCGTGGTCGCAAGCGCGACTGCAGAGCGTGGGGTCCTGGGTTCGATTCCCGGGTCGGGCAAAGTGTTATTGGATTTTTCCATTAGGAATTTCGTAGTAACAGCCCGGAGTTTGGAAGTTGGCGGTGTGATACCCCCGTGCCTCGGAAAGCACGTTAAGCCGTTGGTCCTACGCCTGATCTCTCTCCGGTCGTGTCGGATTGCCGTCCCATCGGACTATGAGAGTGAGGGAAGAGAGAGTGCACTTGTGTCTGCGCATACACTTGTGCACTATAATATCTCCCGCGCCGATGGCTAGTCTCCGTTGAGATTGGCCGCTGTGGCCGAAAATACGGTCTGGAGGACTATTATTATCTGTGTAATCCCACATGCGTGATGAAATCCACACGATATTAAAAACACTTATGTCTTTATTGAAGTGAAAACTTCTTTAGGCGCGTTGAGCACTTTCTGGGTGAACAAAAATCATGGAACTCGCGTCGTCGTCACCGCCACGCTTGAAGAAATGTGTTTAGCGCCATCTACCGTCTACCGTTTGAATTACGCATTGTTGCTTAGTTTTTACTTCAATCGGCAGTCCGCAAAGACTGTTTTTGCGTTTTGTTTGTACAGAATAAACAATATAGCTTTTTTTTTCTATTCAAAGTCAAAGTTAAAGTCAAAGTCAAATAATTTATTTCAAATAGGCATTAAAGACACTTTTGAACGTCAAATACTTATAAATAGAAATAGAACTGATTCTAGTTGCCCTATTAATGTTAATATCGGTCTACAAAACCCATGTCTTCTCTATCCATTCCTAGCAACAAACTATCTTAAACATCTCAGCTGGCCGCTCATATTTAACAATAGCAATTATTGTAGCTTGCTCGATAGTATCGATCCTAAATCGATATTATATCGAGAAGTATCGATTGTATCGATTTCATCGACACGATGACAGGTATCTCGCTATTGTTCCATTTCGACTATTAGTTAATCTTCATTTGATAATAGGTACTGTTACTTCTTTGAAAACTTGAAACAGACGTCTATTGTCTTAAAATAGTATTTAAGATTACTCATTTGTGATTTGTTAAAAATGATTTTGAGAATAATGCTCCATTTATTTTGTAGCTGCATCCGGTTAGACTGGAAGCCAACCTCAACAATCTGCCAAGCCTCTTCCCAAATATGTTGGAGTCGGTTTCCAGTCTAACTAGATGCAGCTGAATACCAGTATTTTACGTGCAGCCTTCACAACCCAGTTACTGGGTAACACGATAGCCCTTGGTAAGACTGGCTGACTGACTTTCGGACTTCTGACTACCCGTAACGACTGTCAAAAATCTACAAATGTTAGCCGGGACTTAACGGCTTATAACGTGCTTTGATGACGTGCGTGATGACAGCGGTCTAAACAGGCCATTTTGAGCATTTTATGAGGGTTCTAGTGCTTCTACAGATGATACATGTGTATCATCTAAACGGAAAACATAGGGGCACAGTAAATATCCTTCCTAAGCAATTTATTAAATATCTATCAAATTGGTCCAATATTGGAGGAGGAAATAGACGAGAGCCGAACCTCGAATTATGACTTTTTGTATGGAAAAATGACCGACCCTATTTCCTCTTAATAAGCCTCTAAAGATTTTGTTCAAATTATCAAATACCAAGAAATTCTGATTTTATAATAATATTGAAACAGGAAGATACAAAATAAATCACAAACTATTTACATGAGAAAAATAAAATAATATCTACAGTCACCGAATTCTGACTAATGATTTCTTCAAATAAAACCTCGTGATATTTTTTTCTGTAGATCAAATAGTTATTATAGCAAATAATCGTTTTTAGATTAATAATGAAGCAAGCAATCCCGCTGTGCAAATATTGTGGGTGATGTAAGGTAAATGCACCAGTTGTCGTCAGTCGAATAAGAGATTTCTTTTTTGTGTTCTACGTCCTTCTAATAATACCTAACTCCGATATAGCCCTTATAAAAACAAAACCTATTTTATTATATTACATTCGGGAAACTTACAGCTAACTTATACAGTGTTCTTAAACAATATGAAATTCAAGGCCATTTACAAGTTTACACTGATAAACTGTTCGGTAGGATAATCCAAAACTGTAAATAAAATTTAAACAAAGGAAGCGTGTTATTTTCATTCATGGTCCATGCTAATAAACCCTACGACATTTATCAACAAAACGACACAAAATCAAGTTTACTGTTAAACTAATCTGGGATTAAAAGCGAAACATTTAGTCAACTGTTTAATATACTAAATAAACTAACGCGTGTTAGTTTAGGCAGTGAATTAAGTTTGGCGCGCGTTTGATTCTAAAACCGCGGCCCTACAAACATGAGCCTAAATCAATGGACTGACACTACAGGCTGTAAGGGTAAACACTCTTGTCATTCAAACCATGGGTAGTTGACTTAAATATATAAATAAATGACCGAACACAACAAAAAAAAAACGTTATTTTCATTAAAAGATTTTAAAAAGTTTCTATCTGACATCGTGCTTGCTAGCGAAACAGCTGACTGACTAAGGGAGGGATCGCGCTCGCTGCCGGTTAGGTCACATCCCGTACCCCCCGCCCGTGTTGAGACGCAAGTTCGTTGCCCTAGCGCATAGGGCAACGAACTTGCGTCTCTTGTGGTAAAAAAAAGTTGTAATTTTCCATTGATTTTACATTCTATAAATGAAACCAAACCACTGGTTTGAATGACAAGAGTGTTTACCCTAACACCCTGTATAGTAAGCTTCTAATGTTTTGAATTTAACACTATTTCTTTTTACAGTAAACAGAATATATAATTATATCACGCCTGTATTCCCCGAATAGTTACGGAGAGATGTACCTATAGTAATATCCCACATTTCGCTAGTTATGTTGAAGTCCCATAGTTAATTAATTCAGGCGTGACTGTGCGGAAATCCATTATAAAATACAATAGACGCTGATATATTTAGTAACCTATTCCGCTTGACTATTCTTCAAGAGTCTTAAAAATTCTTCAAGATTCATGTTACCACACTGAGCGCTGGACGCAGAGTCTCTGCGTCCAGCGCTCAGAGTGGTAACACGTCGCGTTCTGGTTTGCAATTGGTCAATCGTCATCCTGAAGATGCCTCGTTAAGAGGTGAAACACGTGTAGATTTCTTACAGGGTTTTTATGACTCTTGAAGAATAGTCAAGCGGAATAGGTTACTAAATTAATATATCTGCGTCTATTGTATTTTGAAGTCCCATGTAATAGGGGGCGAGGCTTTTGCCATCAATCGGACACAAATCCAGACTCCGGGATGCTACTGAGAAATTCCAGATGGAAAACCTAATAATACTTTGCCCGACCCGGGAATCAAACCAGTACCTCGTGATCAGTAGTAGTGCTTGCAGCCACTAAACCGATGAGGCAGTCACTGCAGTCAGTTCAATTAATCATCGTTTAACGCCTTTCTCTTTAATTACCTAAACTAGGTTTAACTTTCTGAGTCACTGACCGGGTTCCCGCCAAATTGAAAGCGATTGAAAATGGTTAAAAATAAAAACAAACAAAAAAACGACTATTGTACTTAATTACCAGAAAAAGCAATTATTAAAGCTTTAAAAACTTAAACACACATCAAAGAGACTAAATTCAAACAGATTAAAAATGTTTTATTTAAATTACAATCCCACGAAATTAAATGGTTGGCCGACAACAGGGCGTTTTACCCGACGTCCGTCTTTTTTGCGAAATCATTAGTGATTCATTCTGAGTCATAGCTCTCGGATATGCTGTTATTGATATTTTTATCACAGAAGAGTATTAATAAGACCAGTGCCCTGTTTATCAAAACTTGCAAGCCTTGTATTACCAAATGTCATTATTTAGTTTACAAGTACTTATATTTTGACACTTTTATTCGTGATTTTGTTCAGAAAAAAAAATTGTATGTTACAACTTGTAGAAAGTCATAACAAATCCTGAGAGTGTCCGGCGACTCTCTGTTCCGTCTTACAAGTTTACAAGTGTCGTGTTTAGTACCGCAATAAATGTTTAAATTCAATTTTCTTTTTAAAGTAGTCAAAAGAGAGAAATGCCGGCTGACACGGCTGATTATGAATAAGTAGATGAGCTATGAATTTAACGAAAATTAACATTCTAGGTAACTTGTGAACGTGTAGACTTGTAACTTTTAATAAACAGGGCCCAGCTGTAGGAAACGAAACAACTTAAGTATGTCAATTGTCAATTGTCAGCGATTGTCAATTGTCTAGGACCTCCGGTCGAATACGATGTTTCAACTGTGTAATATAACTTTATATTAGGCCGTTCTAAACGTTACACAAATTATTACACTACATAATTGTCTCGACAGCGTCGTTATCTCGACTTGTCATGTGCTACCACTGACGTGCGGTTGACCTTACCTATACATAAAGAAAATACCGACTACAATAATAAAATTTTAACACGAAAGTAAACAAAAGACATTCTTACTCACTTGGTCACAGATTAGTACAGATACATTACACTTCGCAAAACACTACGACACAATAAAGTTCAACAGTTATCTCCTAGCCTAGAAGTTGCCTCTGTTTCTATGGCGTAACTCTTATTATCTTCTGACTACGTTACGCTCACTGAATTCACCTCACAAGACGAGCCCGCCGCGCACTTGTAGCTTCATACTTAAAATACGGAGTGCACCTTCTGTAGGTACTATTCTGTGACTTGGTTAGAACTTTCGAAATATTCGAACCGACTATCGAGGCTTGTCATATTCATACCCTAACGATATCAATATTAATGTTAGTCTACAAGTAACAATCAGTTATGCTAATGCTGAACATTGCCGGTTCCTAGTATTTATGTTTAGATCCCTAATCTGTCTGGGTGACCTAGGAATGTCATGTTAATTTGACATTTGCCGTGTCGGCAGGTCGTAAGAGTTTTATATATCAAACATGCCATGTTTTTATTAATGGGGTAATTAATTAAAAATTGTCTTCTGATTCACAGAGCAGTGATGGTAAGACGCTTGCACGGACGTAAAAATACCGCGGCGGGATTTTATCGCGCACTAGGTTTTCAATTCTCGGTGTTGAGCCTAGCATTGAGAATCCAACAGTGCATTTCAGTGCTTCCAAAAAACGCATTTCGTTGAAAATACAGTGCGCGAAAAGAAATCGCCGCGGGATAAATCGGTAGTGCGAACCTGCGCTAAGACCCTATTTGAAGTTGTACAACGCATTTTTGCAGCATTTATTCTACTTTCATGCTTCTTTTGCCTCACCCATTATTCACGTCCATCCATACATTAATATTTTTACATACCGTAATAATTTATATTCCTGCCAAAATATTTGGAACCCTACAAAAAATACCGATCTAATGCTATGTTGTCAGCATCATTTTTCAAACTTATAATTTCCATGTTTTATCCTTTTATTAGATACACAATTTACATAACATATTGACACCAAATTCTTAAATTTAACAACATAATATTGACTACCTACTACAAATGTACAGAAATAATAAATATGTTGACATTTTCGTTAATGTTGTCGCATTAGCCCCTAAAAGATTAATATTTGTAATATGTAAAGTGTCATTTTATTAATGTTATTATGACATTTGGTGGATTCGTTTTAATGTCAAAGGTAGACACGTGTGTTTTTAGAAAACTGGTCGGAATCAATCATCAATGTATTTAAAAAATATATATTTTTATTTATTGGTTTGATGAGCCTTGACTCTAATCATACCTACACTTAATACAGCGATGAGGACGAATACTTCGATGCCTGAGGTCCCTTTGTTTTTATATTTATTGGTATAGTTAGTTAGTACTTTTAAATTTAGTATTTTAGTTAATTTAAGTAGTATAATAAGTTACCCCATTAATTGAAATGTATTTATGTATTTTACCTAATAAATTTAATACATTTCTTAATACATAAGTAACATAACATAACGATTAAGTATTACAGTGATTGGCAGAGAATAAATAGGTATGAACCCCCATATTTGAAAGGCTCGTGGCTAAATAATAACAGCCGCACGGGTCAATCTTCAAAGGTAAGCAACGCTTGCCGAAGTCGGTCCGAGGGCAGCCGATCTTTTAGTAAAAAAAAATCGATCGTTAGAAAACCTCGAGCGCGTCCGATTAAGGTAAGGTTAGTTGGTTACATGCAGAAAAGTGTGCATTTCAATAATCTGACAATTTAAGCGTGAAATAAGGAAATGGGAGAGTTTTTACTAATCTGATCGGCCGCCCTAAGCGTTTGCCCCTATGTACAGGACTCAGGTATGGTGGGAGTACTTCACAAGGTACAAGGTTGCCCCCGTATGTTATTCTGCCGCGCTCGAGTAACTCCCGAAATCCCCGCTGAGGTTGTTGGTGTTTTACCAATAACCCTGTAGTTTGATGTGTAGCCGTGTGTACCTACACCATGACCTGGGCGAGGACATAGGATACTTTTATCCCAGTAGTACGCTCTCGTGGGAGAATATCTGACCTCCAGGCGGTCGAAGCGAGAATTTTATATTCCAGCCTAGCCAAGGAAAGTAGAATTTCTACATGCTTGAAAGGGCAGCAATAGTACATAATTATCGATAAGTAGTTACAGCGACAGATCGACAAAGTGCGTCGATATATACATGCTGTGTGTTGTGTGTTATTCACAAGCGAGTGGTGACAAGTGGACATATTAGGTGGATGCGTGGTGGAGAACGGTGTGTCCATTGTGTTGCGAGAAAAGCTGGGAAGGTACTACACTCCACTCCATTTGAAATAAGATAAGATATTTAAATAAGCCTTTTTTACAGTCCGTTCAACTGATTTTGACTTCTATTGCGTTGGTAGCATGACAAATGGCAGCTGCAGAAGACAGTTGGTATAGTGTAGCCTTTTTGCTTTTAATGCCATCCTTATGCCTACGGTATAGAAGTGAAAATCGACTGAACGGACTGTAAAAAAGTTTGTTTGAATGTCTTAATCTTATTTCAAATGGAGTATAGAGAGGGCCTAGACAAGTGACAATCGCTTCCAAAGCTTTTCGTATTTCTACAACGACTTTCAACAGAATTGACATAAGCTTTTCGATAGCTTATGTCAGTCCTATACATTTTTGCCTTTTCCATCATCGTTATCGCTGATAGAATGTCACCTTTGTCTAGGGCCTCTGCCTAGTTAGTGGCTCTGTCTAGTGGTTGCAAGCGCTACTGCTGAGCATGAGGTCCTGGGTTTGATTCCCGGCTCGGGCAAAAATGTTATTTGGTTTTTCCATCTGGAATTTCTCAGTAGTCTACAGTACTGAGAAATTCCTAGTCTGGATCTGTACCTGATTGATGACCAGAGGCTTGTCCCCTGTGACATGGTACTTAAACTTTGGTGAAATGTGTGTTAGCCGTAGAACCGATGACCGTTGGGGTAGACGTGTTCTTGAGGTAGGACGCCCTCAGGCTGGTGGAGCGACGATCTTCACAGGGTGGCTGGTAGCAGCTGGATGAGAGTTGCCGAGAATTGAGCTGAATGGCGTGCAATTGGAGAGGCCTATGTCCAGCAGTGGACTGCTATACAGGATGTTAGTGTAAACACCGGTATCCTTGAAACCAGTGGTTTGGTTTTTTAATGGAAAAATATAACTTTTTTTTAAAGAAAATCTACATTTTTCCACAAGAATATTTCACTCTACACGCAAGGGCAACGAACTTGCGTCTCAACACGGCGGCCGGCGGTTGGCGGGGGCGGGCGGGGCGCGCGCTACTTTACATGACTGGCCGTCAGCTGTTTCGCAGCTCTTTCGAACGCGTATCCATAAGTATCGGGACAGTGACGGATATTTCCTTTTTAAAATCTTTAAATGAAAATAAGGTTTTTTTTTGTTGTTACTGGGTCATTTATTTTTATATTTAAGTCAACTACCCATGGTTTGAGTGACAACGGTGTTTACTCTTGCATACTGTAGACTGATGATGATGGCGTCGATCAATAATTTTGAGCGCCTCAAAGTGATTCTCCGTACTAGGAACAATGTGGGTAAGTCAGTAAGTATGAAACACCTCTGTCTACTCTTTCAGGGAATAAAGGTGTGTGTGTATGTGTGTGTTATTTTTAACAGGCTGCCAGTTTTGTTCCAGCACCCTTAGATAAAAGTTACTTTGAATCGAATTTAAGTGCTATCTCGTGTGAGGATGAATACTTAATCCGCACTGCTATATTTGCCCTATCGTACTTCTCATTATTAATTTATCTTCGGGGGTGCATTAAAATAGCTTCCACGAGAGATATTCAAGTAAAAAGACGTACCACACCCCGTACTTACCTTCTATTATGTCTTTTGTGCAGTCAGCCTTTAAGGCTCCTATTTTTTTTCAGGCTGGGAATCATTAAAATAAATGACTTCTCCCGCTCTGGGCGGAGCAGGAGGGCGTGCCAGACTTTTACTGACTAAAACCCACCCGTGTTCCTTCAGTTGCCTGTTGCCAAGGTCCCGGTATCCCTTTTGGACTTTCCCGCAACCCTGGCAGGACTTTCCCGCAACCCTAGCAGAGTTTGCGAGCCTGCGCGTGCAAATTACCGGTGTCGCGTCGTGCGACAAGTCGCGCTAGTCTCCACGAGCCTTAACACGGCTGTAGCCATATTATTGTATAGACATGTATAAATTAATCGAACCTAATAATTCCAATTTTTCTTTCCTAAATTTTTTGGCGAACACTCTATTACAATGACTGTACCTCTTTTTGCGAACCTCAAATAAATTTTGGAATCCTTTAAAATGCTAAATAGCCAAGTAACCGCGACCATCCCAAGATGTGGCGCCCGCTAGGTGCCGCGGCTAGCTCGCTACGCTCGCTCGGCTTGCGCCTTTGGTCAACCTTATCAATTTGGTCGGAGTGCCCTAGCATAGTTACTGCGACCTGAGAAACAAAACGGACTATAAAAAAAAAGGGTTGTCTGTAAAGTCGGTTTACGGTCGATAGTTTCACGTGACAACGTCGATCGTGCCTTTCGCTCGCTCGCTCCGATCGTAACGTTACAATGAGCGTAACGGGACAACGAGCGTAACGGGACAATGAGTCATCCTTTTTCGTGCGTGCAGCCGGCGTTCATCGATTTATTACACGTTGTCACGTCAAAAATCATTAGAAAAATGACGTACCGTCAGTAACAGTTGACACATACAAAAACCAGTTGTTCCCAGTTAATCGGCCAGGGGATCTATTAGCTTGAAATATTCACAACATTAGCATAACTTATGCCTCTGTCTCTGCCCATTTGACATCTCTATCTTACTTAACTTTAAAAAATAGATGTCATCTAATATCTATGGTTTAAAAAATAAGGTATGCAAAATATCTTTGGTATTTTTGTCGGGTATTGCAATTGATTGTCTAAGATAATTTTTTGTGTAAGATAAATACACATTTTTTTCGGCATGCTTTTTTTTTCAATTGTCATTATTGATTTGTGTGTTTTCTTAATGGATCTGACTATCTTTAATAATTTATAACACCAGCCTGTTACTGTCGCTAACGGCCGCGAATTCAAACGCGCATCATCATCATCTGCCTAGCCTTTTCCCAACTATGTTGGGGTCGGCTTCCAGTCTAACCGCATGTCAATTGAAAAAGTCCATTGATACTTGCCTGGATTTGAACCCACAATCTCGTGCATGGGCCAAGGCCTTAACCACTGAGCCATCACGTGCCAGCCCAGTGCAGCTGTTAGCATTTAGCTGCGAGGTTCTCAGCTGTTATGTGACCAAATTTTTCAAAGTCGATTAATTAAAAAAAAAAACATCTATCCCAGGCCTAGTTAAATCCGCATGGCTAAAAACATCACAAAATGTAATCAATTAGCTATGTAGTCGTACATCAAACGGTCGGCGCACGCGTCGTGTTTCACTCTGGTCAAAAACGAGCAAACTGCCAGATCGCGCAATATTGTCGGACCACGCCCGCTTCCGATGGACTACACTAGTGCTGTAGTAGAGCGGAGACGGGTATAGAGTTGGCATTTTTAAGTGGAAACGCCGAAAGACTTGGACCACAGTACTGGCCTTATACCATGACGTGTTAGAGCTATCATTGTTCCGTTGTGAAAAAGGGATAGTGCTATTTGTCCCATATAGCACCATCTTTCTCTGACACTGGAACAATTATGGCTTTAACAAGTCATAGTACTGCCCCTGGACATAGGAGGCATTTTCTGTCAGTTCTGGCACTGAAAAATAAAACCGGCCAATTGCGAGTCGGACTCGCGCACGAAGGGTTCCGTGCCATTATCTATAAACACGGCAAAAAATCACGTTTGTTATACTTGCAGATTGAAGGCTTGTATCGAAGCAAGAGGAGGACATTTCGAATAATTTTAATGTGGTTTAAATCTGTTTATACTGTTTATTTTAATTAAATCACTCGATCACTTTAAAAATAAATAATTTATTTATTTATCAATAAATAAATAAATAAATAAATAAATAAATAAATAAATTATTTATTTTTAAAGTGATCGAATCGATGAAATCACGTTTGTTGTATGGGAGCCCCTTAAATATTTATTTTATTCTGTTTTTTAGTATTTGTTGTTAAAGCGGCAATACATCATTTGTGAAAATTTCAAATGTCTAACTATTTAATTACGGTTCATGAGATACCTACAGCCTGGTGACAGACGGACAGACATAATAATAGGGTCCCGTTTTACCCTTTGGGTACGGAACCCAAAAATCAGCGTTTCCCTATATTTTGACGAGATACGCGAACATAAATAATGTAGGTAGGGAAACAGCTGTTTTTTGTCGCGATTTCAGAGTTGTTCCTAGAATAAAAGATGTTTCTAGTGTACAAGAGTACAATGAACCCTTAAGAGGATTTAAACGACTAAAATTGAACCCTGTAATTAAACATCGGGAATACTAACTCTGTTTTAATACAATAAATTGTTGGTCCTAGAGCGTTTTAGTCAAAACAAAATATATAATTATGATTCTCGCATGCAAGGTTTCTTTAATCAGCAATGCATGTATGGATAGCATAGCCTATAATGTTCCCACTACTGGCCTCCTCTCTGTGAGAGGGAGCGGATCGTAATCCACCACGCGAGCCCAGTGCGGGTTGGTAGATGTCACATGTCTTTGAATTTTTGGTTCTAGGACATGCCGGTTTCCTCACGATGTTTTCCTTCACCGTTTTGAGAGCAGTGGTGATGAAATTATTTATCTAAAGCGCCTGTCTGGGTTGGAACACACGACCTCGACTCGTAAGTCGAGGCCGTTATGACTGAGCCATCACTGCTATCAATGCATAATGCATAATTGAAATAAGATTAGATTAAGGTTGATGCGCTAGGGTGGCCCGCGAAATTCAAATTTTCTTACGTTTTTAGCAATTTGCAGGTCAGTATCAGGTTGTTTATTGATCTAAATATTATTAGCGCTCGTAACAAATATGGATTTACAGAATTATAAACATTAGAATCAGCAATACAACTCTCTAAGTTCATGAAAGTGCCAAATGTCATGATTTCATGAAATAGTCATTCAATGCACTTACATGAGCTTAGAGAGTTGTATTGCTGATTTTAATGTTTATAATTCTGTAAATCCATATTTGTTACGAGCGCTAATAATATTTAGATCAACATACAACCTGACACTGACCTGCAAATTGCAAAAAACGTAAAAAATTTGAATTTCGTGGGCCACGCTAGCGCATCCCCCTTAAACAACCGATTTTGACTTCTATACCGTAAGCATATGGATGGCATTAAAAGCAAAAAACGCTACACAATATCAACTGTCTACTGCAGCTGCCATTTTTCATGCCACCAACGCAATAGAAGTCAAAATCGGTTGAACGGACTGTAAAAAAGGTTTATTCAAATGTCTAATCTTATTTAAAATGGAGTCTATATAATGTATGTCATTGTGTATATCGATCTTCCTGAACCCCGTTCTATCCACGCCTAGCTCTGTGGCTAAACGCTGATGCCTCGAAATGGGTGCTTCCGGTGGCGAGCAAAGATGGCCGCCGTCACTACCGGCGCACGTCAAACTTCGCCAAAAGCCCGCGTTTGATGTGCCATCGCTGTTTTTCTTCCATTATTTATTTTATTATCGATGGTTTATTAGGAACAGAGTTATTTAAAAAAAATACCTAACTGAATTCTTTTGTGATTCATAATCATTTAACTTGGTTCTGCCCGTGACTTCGTCCGCGTGAAAATTCTTGTTTAAACATAAAATATATGCTACTAGCTATGCCCCGCGGTTTCACCCGCGTAAGTCTCAATCCCGTGGGAATATAGGGATAAAAAGTATACTACGTGTAAACCCAGGTTATAAACTATCTGTTTGCCAAATTACATCCAAATCCATTCAGCCGTTTTTGCGTGACTGAGTAACAAACATCCAAACACACAAACTTTCACATTTATAATATTAAGTAGGATGTTAGTAGGATTATAATATTAGTAGGATTCCAAGTAACAGTAGTACATTGTCTCCTAAGTCACAGGGTTCCCCTAGTTTAGGAGGTAGGGTTTTCATTATTTATGCTACATTACTTACCTATCTGAACTTGTAACCTAATCGTTAAGTACTTTTGTAACAAAGGTTGTCTGTATCAATAAATTAATATCGTTATGTCTCGGTGTGTACTGACCCTAAAACTACCTACTCATAAGTAATTCTTGAGGCTTTATCATTCTGAATCGTAAACGAGAAATAAAGCTAAAACAAAAAGATAATCAATCGTGTCAATTGTTCAAATTAAATCCACAGTGATGATTTTAATTAACTATATATGGAACATACGCGTCAAACTCATTATAAACCTTTATTCGAGAGTCGGGTAAAATTGTATTAAGCAATTTGTAGGAACAAAGCCTTTGAAAGCTGATAAAGAAAGTAACCATTACTAATTATATTCAATGCAAGTATTTTATCCCAAGTCTGGTCAGCAAAGCGTCTGTCCATTAAAGTAATGAAACGATTCATTAGACCACTGAGGTATTAGTAAGATACTAGATATGGCACCTTTTTTACCCGACTACGGTGAAGCAAAATGAGTGTTATGATTTTGACCGGTATGTATGTATGTTCATGTATTCCCTCATATCTTCTAAACGATTCGTAACAATTTGACAAATGAGGTATCGTTGGAAGCGTCTTGATTGTCCGCTGGTTAATGGCTCCCTTTATAGGACATACATTCATGAACCAAAAAAAAAACATGGGGTGTCACATGAAAGGGCTTAATTAGCGCATGTCGAAAATACATAATAAAAATAATATATAACATAACCAAAAAAAAAAATTAAAGTAATAAAAATTAAAACCCAACTACGACAAAAAAAGTCAATCAAAAAGGTCAATCACACGTAATCTGGGGGCCAAATCTACTAATTTACAAACATGTCAGTGGTCTCGCAATGATGAGTTTTTGACAGATTTTATATGGCTTACCTGACAAAAACTGATCATTGTGAGGGCACTGACACGTTTGACGTTTGTAAATTAGTAGACTTGGCCCCCTGTTCGATTTATGCCCTGCCGTATGATGATACGGTTTCTCATACCACTTATGTGTATTGTTGTATTTCAATAAAGAAAGAAAGAAAGAATAACGTTTATTTGGACACAGTTCGTGAAACACAAAATACAAATAACAAAAAATCAAGTAACAAAAACTAAAACCCAACTACGACTTAAAAGGTACAAACAAGACACCACAGACAGACAAATTAAGAATCCGGAGTCACACGTGTTAGGGCATAAATCGAACAAATTACGTGTGACTCCGGATTTTTAATTTGTCTGTCTGTGGTGTCTTGTTTGTACCTTTTAAGTCGTAGTTGGGTTTTAGTTTTTGTTACTTGATTTTTTTTTTAAATTCTTTTGGGGTTATAATATATATTTTTGAAATGTGCTCATTAAGCCCTTTCATTCGATATCCAACATGGTACGATTAAACGATTTTTTTTTTTAAGTTCCTCACTTTATGTCCTCTAGAGGGCGCCATTTTTAATTTAATGTGACTTCACATAACCTATAACCAGCGGACAATCACGACGCTTCTAACGATACCTCATTTGTCAAATTGTGATAAGTGGTTTGGAAAATAGGAGGGAACAGATGAACATACATACATACATACATACATACATACATACATACATACATACATACCGGTCAAAATCATAACCCTCCTTTTTCTTCGCCGTAGTCGGGTAAAAATAAAAAAATGTTTTGACAACAATAGTGTGCTCCTCACGGCTGCGCCAAAAAGGTTCATTTCAGCATTAATGCCAGACAGGTACTGTCTGACGCTGGTTTTCTAATGAACCTTTAGTGACAAGTGACGGGAAGTACAAACAGCTTCAACATAGCCAATAAATATTTTAACCATTAGGTACCTGTTAATAAATAAGCTAGTAAAAAAAAAGGAATAAAAAATAAATGAATGTAACATTTCAAAGTTACTTTACCTGTTCCAGTCGGAATAATTGATAAATCGACTATAATCCATACTTCTGTCCATTATTCAATAATTCAATTGAACTAGTTATCACCAATACACATGGATAATACATTTTAAACCGACTTCTTCAAAAAGGGTGGTTTTCAATTCGTCTGTATGTTTTTTTTTTTTTTTTGTGTATGTTATGCGATTTCTCCGCCAAATATGAATAGATTTTGATGATTATTTTTTTGTTTGGTAGGTCTTGCTTCAGAGGTGGTCCCTTATAAATTTTGCTTGCGTAGTTTTTAAATTAGCTTCAATATTACGTATTTTTCCAACTTAGTATTGTAGGCGATGTTCTATGTGACTCCGTCACTGTTCTTTACATAGCAGGTTAAAATTCAAATACCACTATTTGAATTTTTGTGGGGTAGGTACCGCAACTAAAAAGTGAAAAATAAAAACTTTTACAAAAAAAAACAACAGACTTCCAAAAAAACACTAAAAAAGTGAAAAATAACTTTAATTTCGGAAGTCGGTGGCAAAAAACGAAAACTGAAAAGCAAAGAGACCGAAATTAAAGTTATTTTTCACTTTTTTTTAGTGTTTTTTTGGAAGTCGGTAGATTTTTTTTTGTATTTTTTTAAATTAATTTCATAATTAGAATCTTCCATTTAACGGTTTTATATTCTATATTCAAAAAGTATGCGACCTCTATCCTTCTTAAGAGATTCCTATGGCACTGACGCTCGGAGAGTTTCATATATCATGGAGAACGCTCAGACAATAAGTGTTCAATGGATTCAAAGAAATTCCGACACCGCGTTACTAAAACTGAGGGTAGGCACAAAAGGTTAACTGCGGCGGAAATTACGTCATCCACACCTTGTTTTGTTGGCTGTACCTTTTGAGTGGATGGTGCTATGTGAGAGTGATCAAGATTAGTTTTCATTATTATTTTTTTCACTATCGGTGGCAGTTGCAAGGCTTCAGTACCCGTTGCAATGAAGTTTTTCATCAAAATACACGCCACTAGTTGGCGCCACATTATCAAAATCAAAATCAAAAGTCATTTATTCAAACTAGGCTGAGAATCAGCACTTTTCGAACGTCAAAATTACATAAGACAGTCCCCCCAAAACGCCCACCCTTCGCCACTTCCTAGTGCTTTAGCTGGGAAGACAAGAGGTCAAGAATTGACAAGAGGTCTTCCGATTCGACAATGAATTTACAATATAAATATGATGACGTTCATCATTCTTTTAATTCATTCGTTCTTGATTCAATCACGACCAATTAAAACTAGGCTCTTTGACACCTTTGACAGGACCTGACATCTCAATGCTGCCACCTAGTTCACGTAATTTCAGAAAACCCTCATTGATGTTCCATTATTTATTTTTGAACACTATAATAATTATACTTAATGATTGCGTCTCTATCTTGAACATCAAAAAAAATCTGTTTTGGGTTCCTAAACATACTAAATAGCCTAGTTACTACGATGAAAAGTAAGAAAAGGTCAAAAATTAAAAAAAGAGGCTCAATTATTTAAAAAAGTGTTCATCATTAGAAGCGCATAAAGTTTTTAGAGGTTAATTCATATAAAAAAGTGTCCATCATTAGAAGGTCGATCAGTTTCTTGAGGATCTGTTAAATATTTCCAATGATAAGTGAACCATCTTGCGTTCTTGCATAACCCCATCCTCTCGAGGTGTAAGCGATCAAAACATGCAATCAGTCGTCTCATTCAGCCGCATAATGCCGTCCATCTTTTAACACTTCTCCTTTATGAACTTCGTTCTTTTGTGAGGTACCTATTATCGAATGAGTGAAGACATTCATTTGGAGATTAATTTCTGAATTGCTTGAGTGCAGGTATTATTTTCTTTCTTGATATTTAATTTCTCGTGAGCTTGGGAGAAAGGAAATGGCTTGCTTCCTTAAAACTAGACTCATACATGTTTCGATTTGTAGACCATTTCTTATTTTGTTAAGTACCTGGTAATTTGTTGAAAGGCCTACACTGTCCTCCCATACTTATATCTATTAACACTGCAATTTGTTGCGAACATTGTAAAAGTCAATATTTTTTTAAAGAGTAGCCGATACGCAGGCCGCCGATGTCCCGCGCCTCGTCCCTGCTATATACATTTTGTATGAAATATGAAAAGAGAGGCGCAACGCCCGCGCCGAACCATCGCATCGCCCGCGACGCTCGCCTCTTGTGAATGTCCCGCGCCTTATAGAGGTATTGTAGGTGAAAAACTGTTAGTTTGAGACCACATAAGAAATCTTAAAAAAAAAAAAAACTTTTAGGTACCGAGATAAGCGAAAAAATAAACAGATGATTCATGGTTGTTCCTATTAGAAGATGTTCATAGTGACACAACAAGGATCCCATAAGATAGATGATAACGATTTAATGGCCTGTATCTGCAGCTAATAAATACAAGATGGACACAGAACATTTGTTACACAAAAAAATTGCATTAGAGCTCTATACAGACTCCAACCTGACCAATCATGCAAACCAGTATTTAAACAACTTGGTTTGTTACCGCTACCTTGTCTATACATCTACGAATTATGCATGTTTGTATGGAAACATAAAAAGTTATTTAAAATAGCGATCGATATTATGTAAGCAATGCTCGTTGTAAGCAATGCTCCTAGGCTTGCAAAATATAACAAAAGCTGCTTAGCTATGTGTGTACGGATTTATAATAAATTACCTGCAGGCGTAGCATGAGCACCGTTTTGTCGACGGAAGAGTAGACAAAAACGACGTTTCCTATAGACAGTAGACAGAACGAGACGGCAGCAAAATAGAAAGAGTCAACTGCACTTTTTACGAAATTCACTCTTTTACATAATTCGACTCAGAATTCTTTGTTTTATCATAGGATTTATCGGTTGTCAGTTTGATTTTGACAGTAAGGATAGAAAACTTTCTTCCGAAATAGTCTACATATAAAAAGACCTAGACAAAGATCGTTAGAAATGATAGACAAAATGACAGATTGTAGAAAGATTTCTACGGTGGATGTCAAAAATGAAGAAACGAACTGTCACTTTGTATAGAAAAAGCTATGTCTATTCTTCGTAGAGATAGAAAGCGCCATGGTGATTTTAAATTGATACTGTTTTAAGCGGAAATTGAGTGCATGGCTAAGCCAAAATAACTTTTATAGTCTGAAACAGTTTTTTGACACAAAATGTTAGGTATTACTTTTTATTATTCTTGAATTTGCATGCTGCGTCTAAACCCGGCAAAACATGTTTGTACTATTTTAAACTGTAACACCTGTTATACCATGTTTTGAGCAAACAATATATATATTGGACATTAATCATGACCCGTCAAGGCGGTGGGTGATTCTACGTATCATACTAAACAACTTTCGCTATGAAACATATCTCTATAAATGATTAGTAATAAAAAAAACATACTTGAACCGAAATATTCGTGTACCTACGTATAATAAGATTACTGTAGGTTTTTTTGTTACAAATCTTATAACACGGTGAAAGTTGTTTAATATGACGGGTAGTATCACCCCCTTGTCGGTTGCAGGTATCTAAATTACCACCCTGTATAGAAATCTAAAAAAAAAAGTAAAAGCTCTACCTACAGCTTGACCCTTTAAATTCCTAAGTATGATTTAAAGCCTATCTATTATTATAATAATACTAAAACAATACGTGAAATGACGTCACTCGTACGGCACGGTTGTCGCCGGGTCAGCCGCGTGAACCGAGATATTCTTGATGGATCGCACCCGATGGTTATTAATGGTTTTCTATAGCAACCTGGCGTACAGGGTGCTCCAAAAGTAATATTCTTTAAAATAAATATCAAGCCGATATTCCGCGAAGGGTTAGACAGAGGTGTACTTATAGTGCACCCACATTGCGCCAGTTATTTTTAAATCCCATGTAATAGGAGGCGAGACTATTGCAAGGTATTGTAGGTACTTATTATTAATAAAAATATTATGTTATTTTTTTTATTTTTTTTATTATTTGTTTGGATTTATATTGCAAGTCGGAATTATGAATTCCTTATTGTCAAAACCGAACAGTGAAGAAGCTTGTTTATTGTTTAATCTATTGGCATCTTAAGTTAAGCTACTTAGTAAATAAGAATAATCGGACTGACATATACATGTAGTATAAAAGTCCAAAAAAAAAAAAAGAAAAAAAAAAAAAAAAATACAGCTGACCCGACAGACATTGTCCTGTCCAATCAATCGTACGCATCATGTGTTATGAACTTGAAGCTCATTCAAAATCCCATAGAAAAAGGACGTTCCGTTTTTCCCGAATTTGAAATTTTGTCGAGAAACTTTTCCAATTTTTCTTTTCGTAAAAAGCTAATTCGGACAATTACGAATATTTAAAAAAAAAATTGCCAAATCGGTGCAGGCGTTCTCAAGTGATGCGCTTTTTCATTTTTTATTTAGATGAGTAACAATTAATTTCGCACTTTATGTTAATTTTCGTAATAAAATATAAATATTGGGTAAACTTCTAATACTAAATTAAATAAAAAACTAAAAGGACTAGCTAACTATACCAATCAATATAAATTGTATTTTTGGTGATTTTGAAGGAAATTGCTAATTCATTACTTCATACGTTTGAAAAACTTCTGCTCCAACGTAAATGACGCAATGAATATTGTTGAATTGTCAAAATGAAAAGCATTGCCATTGTGAGTGTGTTACCCAGTAAATTCATTCATGTAGTCAACAATTTGTATTAAGTTACAAGTGTCACGTAAAAACAACAACACCACACCCTGTACAGCCCACTCGGTCCCCAAATGATGTATAATGAAATATCGGCGACTAGTTCCCGAGTAATGTGTAGTATAGACGTACAGACAACTTGTATTTATGTAAGTATGTCTGTACGTACCATCTCATAAATCTGAGACTGTTTTGTTTTGATCGCTCGCTTCATATAGGTCGTCTTGGCGCTCTACTATTTACGAAAAAAAGAAAAAGCGCCAAATACATAAAGAAAGAAAGAAAGAAAGAAAGAATAACGTTTATTTGGACACAGTTCGTGAAACACAAAATACAAATAACAAAATAAAAAAAATAAAAAATTTGAAAACAATAGTGTGCGCCTCACGGCCGAAAAAAAGAGACCGAAGCCGAAGTATACCTTTAACTCTGCCAGCCAACACTATTGCATTAGTTCTGACCGGGTATTAAAAACAAGATTCGGTCTAGTCTAGGAAATAATATTAGTTCAAGGGTCGCCGTTATCGAAATCGATAAGGAAGATTATACCCTATTTATTTATTTATTTCTCCTCACAATGACAAGCTTATTCTAGGTTTCACATAATTATTTGTTTTATCTATGTGAGGAGCTGGTGTTTTCTGAGTTAGGCGTAAAATGCGTGTATTACAAATTACCAGGGGATTAAGTCTACTAATTTACAAACGTGTCAGTGGTCTCGCAATGATAAGTTTTTGACAGATTTTGTATGGCATATCTGTCAAAAACTGATCATTGTGAGACCACTGACACGTTTGTGAAGTAGTAGACTTGCCCCCAGGTGCACCCCACGGAAGAACAGAAAGTTTTACTGTTAAAAATCTAACTAATCTAACTATCTTACTAATATTATAAACGCGAAAGTTTCTAAGTATGAATGGATGGATGTTTGTTACTCTTTCACGCAAAAACTAATGAACCGATTTGGATGAAATTTGGCACACAGATAGTTTATAACCTGGATTAACACATAGGATACTTTTTATCCTGGTATTTCTACGGGATCGAGACATATGTGGGTGAAACCGCAGGGCGCTACTAGTATTATATATTTGGGAAAAAGGTAGACATTTTGCGAAGATTGACCTATCACAAATCGGGTTAGCATTGCAGATCTATTGATTCTTGAGGATTTACATAAAATACCGAAAAAATCACACGCATGCTAAATACCCATTTTTTTAATCGTTCCAAAATTGAAACAAACAAAATACCGTAAACGGCTGGTTAACGAGACTATTAAAGCATTAGTTACCGTAAAACAATTCGTTTGTATAATTGTTCTTGATGAACTGAACCAAGTGTTCGATTCGTAATTGTACCAGGTTCGATATCCAGATCGGGGCATTATTAATTGTTCACGCCTGTTTTTTTTGGAAGTAGATTTTGATTGCGTCGTACCTATATTATCTGTGGTCGTACCTACGGAATTTTATAAAAAAATGATTCGTTGCATGTTAAATGAATGAGCGTTGCAAGTCAATTTGAGGTTTTATTTTGAGAGAAAAACGTAACAGCCGCACGAGTCGATAGAGGGTTAAGCATCGCTTGCCGCGGTCGGTTCGTAGATGGCTGACTATATCGACACCCGCCTCGGAATGAACGTTATGCCGTTGGTCCCGGTTGCCATTGGTAGATCTTTGACAGTGACAGTTAGAATTAGAAGCCTAAATGTCTGACCAGTTTGACCAAGGGGTATCGTGTTTTACCTAGTAACTGAGTTGTGGAGGTCAGATATTCAGTCGCTCCACGTAAAATACTGGTATTCAGCAGCATCCGGTTAGACTTGAAGCCAACCCCAAAAATAGGCTGGGTGGATTGATAGATTGATTAGATGTGCCCGCATATTAGCCCACTCTCTGTCGAAGAGAGGAGGCCTGTGTCCCACCAGTGGGAACATTAGTGCAACAGAACAGTGGAATAAAAAGTATCCTATGTCCTATGATATAGGATACTTTACTTAAGGACTTTTTATCCTAAATTCCAGGTCGTGGTCTAGCCATGTTGCTTTCATCTAAATCTATTCAGCCGTTATAGTCTGAAAGCGTGACACACAAATAAACAAGCAAACAAACACACTTCTGCTTATTTTTTTTTTAATAATATTATTTAGGACTTAGGATACGGCAAGTATTTACTTCTAAAACCATATTTTAGTAAGTAGTATATAAAAGCATGAATAAAACGTGTTTCGCTTTTAATTAGTAAGTGTACGAAATGATAGTGTTAACAGTCGTTTAAGTTAACGAGTGATTAAAGATTTAGTGCAGTTAATCAAAGTTTAGTATCATTGTATTTGCGTGACTGTATCACGCTTAGCCCTTTGTACTGGCGAGAAGAAAAGTGTTAGGATTAATTTCTGAGTTTTCTTCGTTTCCTTCTAACTTCTTCGTTAGTGACTAACCTGTTGTCAGAGTTTTAAAGCCACCCATGAGCCTCTGACTTGGCTTCGCATGCCGTTGAGCTATATCTCTCAGGCATGCCGGTTTTCCTGCTAGGGTTGCAGGAAAGTCCAAAGGGTATACCGGGACCTTTGGCAACAGGCAACTGAAGGAACACACGCCCTCTTGCTCCGCCCAGAGCGGGAGAAGTCATTTGATGATTTCCCAACCTCAAAAAAAAATATCACACACCGCAGAAAACTGCCATAAAGAAAAGAAAGAAAGAAAAAAATATATTTTATTTGGGACACGCACAGGAAAATCAAGTAGTAACAGTAAGTACATAATTAAAATAAAAGAACAATTAAAACTAACAAAATACTAAGATGACGACTGGTGCGAGGCCAAAAAGGCTCCTACCCCAGCATAATGCTGCGATATTACTGCCATAGATGTTACTGCGGTCCATTAATTCCTATCTCAAAACACTTTTGTCCGCATCTACCCCCCCAATCAACCGTTGTCCTTACAAAAACACCTCTTATCGTTTATCTGTGAAATCGCCCGATATATCAACAATTAGTTGGCCATTGTAACAACTATTGTTGTTCACAATCGATTCGTCACGCCATTCGAGATCACTCGTTAGTTGATGAGGGAATGAGAAAAAGTGTGAGCTTGAGTGTGAATGAATTATGGAATTATGACGTTACATCACGGCTTGTTTTCCTAGAAAGGGTAGGCTGAGATGGCTTATTGGTGATTAGCACGAATTAACTCGTCAAAAACTGGCGAATCGACACTTGTATTTTTTTTTTTTATTGAAATCTTCTTTAGACGCGTTGAGCACTTTTAGGTGAACAAAAATCATGGAACTCGCGTCATAGTCACCGTCACGCTTGAAGAAATGTTTTTAGCGCCATCTACCGTCTACCGTTTGAATTACGTTGAGGTTACGCATTGTTGCTTAGTTTTCATTTCTATCGGCAGTCCCACAAGACTGCGCCGCATGTGTTTTTTCTTGAGCCGATTCGCACGAAGTTAATTTATTTGTAAGCGAATAGATTTCTGGAGTAGTCGATTCGCCTAAAAATAAATTAACTTCGTGTGAATCAAGCCTCAAGAAAAAAATATTATTATTTAAAAGTGTCAATTCGCCCGTTTTTGGGCGAATAAATTCGTGCTATCAATCTGCCTAGCCCTTTCCCAACTATTTTGGGGTCGGCTTCCAGTCTAAACGGATCCAGCTGAATCCAGTATTTTATATGGAGTGACTGCCTATCTAACCTCCACAACCCAGTAACTGGGCAATAGTATCGTATTGCCCAGTTACTGGTGGCTTGGTAAGACTGGCTGTCAGACTTTTGGGCTTCTGACTACCCGTAACGACTGTCAAAGATCGGTATGGAAAAATGGTCACCCATCCACAGACCAACCCCGGCAAGCGTAGCTTAACCTGATGGATCGACCTGCGCGGCTGTTATTACTTAGCCACGAGCTCCTCTCAAATAAGTAAAGTAAATAAAAATTTCAAATAAGTATACATCTTGTAAAAAGATCTTTGTAATCATTTCTAAATAGAGTTTCAGGAATGTCTTCAAACAATAAAAACAAAATGACTGAAGTATTGTTCTTCGATCATGGTATTCATCTTTATCTGAATCGTACGGTGGTACAATGGTATGGTGGTACCACAGTATAAATTAGGAACAGTATTATATCCTTATACAGGGTGTAAGGGTAAACAGTCTTGTCATTCAAACCGTGGGTAGTTGACTTAAATATAAATATAAATGACCGAGTAACAACAAAAAAAAACGTTATTTTCATTGAAAGATTTTAAAAAGTTTCTATGCGGCACCGTGCTGGCTAGCGAAACAGCTGACTGTCTGAGAGAGGGGTTGCGCTCACGGCTGGTCAGGTCACCTCTCACGCCCCCCAACGTGTTGAAACGCAAGTTCGTTGCCCTAGCGCATAAGTGAAAGGGTGAAATATAGTGGTAGTAAAAAAAAAAAAATAAGTCGTAATTTTTCATTGATTTTACGTTCTATAAATGACAACAAACCACTGGTTTCAAGGATAACAGTGTTTACCCTAACACCCTGTAGAAAACGGACGAAATGACGCGCTTCGAAATCTCAGTGTATACCAGTACGCGTACGCAACACTATCGAGTGCGCGACAGTTACGCACGCACGCGGAAGGTTTATCTACCGAGTGGCCGTAGGTAATTATTTCAAGGTCTCTGCCAAGATATAATACTGTTACTTTATTATACTGTGGCTGTAGTTAACGCTATTAATGACTGTAGTATTGTTCTTTGATCGTGGTATTCATCTGTATAGTGGTATGGTGGTAGACAGTATGGCGGTACCGAGGTATGAGCCTGTCTAACAATAAACGCGGCATTACTGTGACGTTTGCTTTGTACAAATGTGGCTTTTTTCACATCGAAGCGTGTCTAAATTAAAATACTAGCATTATAAATATTATAATCTAGCTGTGCCACGCGGTTTCACCCGCGTAAGTCTCGATCACGTGGGAATATCGGGATATTAAGTATACTATGTCCTATTCCAGGTCATGGTCTACCCATGTGCCAAATTTCATCTAAATGCGTTTAGCGTGAAAGCGTAACAAACAAACAAACAAACTCACTTTCGCAATTATAATACTACTAACTACGTTGTTAATAGACCACTAATAGTTACTGCTGAACATGAGGTCCTGGTTTCGATTCCCGGGTCGGTCAAAGTGTTATTGGGTTTCTCAATCGAGCCAATTGCCATCAACCGGGCACAAATCCAGTTGTGCCCGGTTTTGCCAATAGGCTCGCCCCATATTACATGGGACTTAAACATAACTGGCGAACCGTGGGTGTACTAGTAGGCACCCCAATGCCTAACCCTTTGGGGAGTACCAGGCGTGATGTTATGGCGGGTTTCGGCGGCCTTCATCGGTTCAAAGGTGTTTAGGCTAGTCGCAAACCAGAACAAGACGTGTTGCCACACCGAGCGCTGGACGCAGAAGCTGAGCGCTTTACTCTGTATCTACGTCGTACGTGTATTTTATAGTTCATCCTTAGACATTTTATAATCTAACCGCCTTACTAATAAACGTTGTATAGCTCCTGTACAGTTACACAACGCTATGTCTTCTTCTTTCAAAAGTAATTTGACTTTTGAAAGAAGAAGGCAAAGCGTTGTGTAACTATACACGCGCTATACAACGTTTATTAGTAAGGCGGTAAGAGTTCAACATTACACGTCGGTGTGACAAACGCCCAACTATCATTGCGACATAGTTTTCCAGTGTCGACAGACAGCCATCCCCACCAAACCGTATAAAGAAATATAATTAATAACTCGCATTGTTCAACTTTTAATTGTTCGCATTTCATGACCATTGTGTGGTATGGACGAACATCCATGGTCCAACATCTGAGGGCCTAGACAAGTGACAATCGCTTCGAAAGCGTTTCGTATTTCTACAACGACTTTCAACAAGATTGACATGAGGTTTTCGATAGCTTATGTCAGTTCTGTACATTTTTGCCTTTTCCATCAGCGTTATCGCTGATAGAATGTCACTTTGTCTATGGCCTCAGGGCCCTCAGACTTGTATTCCGGATACAGCTGAATACCAGTATTTTTCATGGAGCGACTGTCTATCTGACCTCCACAACCCAGTTACTGGGTAACACGATACCCCTTAGTCAGACTGGTTGTCAGACCTTTTAGGCTTCTGCCTACCCGTAAATAATATGAATAAAAGATCTACGAATGACAGCTGGGACCAATGGCTTTACTGGCTTTTCGAGGGACCGAGGGACCTCGTTATGTAATGGATGATCACCCATCCACGAACCATACATATTATATTCAGAGAATAAAATGAGTGACGGCTTTTTATGTGGTCTGAGTGAGTGACAATGTAATTATAATATTTACTTTTCTCTTCTTCTTCTGCCTAGCCTTTTCCCAACTATGTTGGGGTCGGCTTCCAGTCTAACCGGATGCAGCTGAATACCAGTATTTTACATGGAGCGACTGCCTATCTGACCTCCACAACCCAGTAACTGTGTAATACGATACCCCCTTGGTTAGACTGGTTGTCAGACTTTCGTGCTTCTGACGACTCGTAACGACTGCCAAAGATCCACAAATGACAGCCGGGACCAACGGCTTAACGTGCTTTCCGAGGCACGGAGGAGTCTCGATATGTGAAAATGGTCACCCATCCACGGACCAACCCCGGCAAGCGTAGCTTAACCTGATGGATCGACCCGAGCGGCTGTTATTACTTAGCCACGAGCTCCTCCGAGCTAATATTTACTTTTATAAATAGAAATAATTTAAATATTTAGGTAGTGACAAGCTTCCTCCCACTTATTTAAAATGTTGCTGTGCCCGACAGGCTGCATAATTGTTTCTATTTATTAATTACTAGCTGTAACCCGCGGTTTCACCCGCGTAGGTCTCGATCCCATGGGAATATAGGGATAAAACGTATCCCATGTCCTATTCCAGATCATGGTCTACCTGTGTGCCCATCCTCTCCTCACTAGAGAAGGGAACGTCGCGGTCGAACGCGAGGGTCGAACGGTTCGCGTATTGCATTTTTACACTCGTGATAAGTTCGAAATTAAATGTCCGATTCGAATGAATTAAAAAGTATCGTACTGCTACATAAATACCCATTTATTCCACCTGTCTGTGTACGACTTGCTATAAAAATTGAATTTATGATTGAAATTGAACCGACCATGGCAATCGTACCTTCAATCGACCCGTGTGGCTGTTATAATTTAGCCATAAGCCCCTCTCTACTACTGCTATACCTAATCATAATTCACAAGTAATGAAGTGATTATTAAATGCTCGGTCCTCGTCCTAAAGTCAAGCATGTTTTATTTAGAGTCGGCTATGAGATCCGTCTGTCAGTTGACATGAACGTTTGACGGGTGGGCAAATAGCTTTTAAAGCATACGATTTTAAATATTGGATACCTATGAAATTGGCGTTTTTTTCTCACTAATAGAGAACCTCGTCATTTCTATGATTTAAAATATTCATCAATTCCTTGGTATTATATCGAATAATGACCATCATAGACACCTACCAATAGTAAAAAAACCTTATTAAGTACTTATTGTTTTCTTAACATAAAAAATACCTTAAAAATGACTCCTCATTTTGTTAGCAGAAATGACCACTATTTTTTTTTAACTTAGCCAAAACTTATTTTTTTCGCTTAATCTAAGTGGCATACGTTATTTTAGTTTCTAAACATTAGTGCATAAAAGTTTTAAAACATTAGTGTTCATGGTTGTTATATAAATTAAGAAAACGTTAGTATGAAAAATGAAACTTCTTTAAAATTCCCCATACAAAACACCAATTTCATAGGTGGGGACCTAATATTTATTTAGTGGTTCGATTTTATACAGGATGTTTGGTAGAAGGACCAACACAATTTTGCTAGTGATAGGGGGAGTGCTTATGCTATTTACACCCATAGAAACTGTTTTAAGTTAGTTATTTGATTCAGGCGTTACTTTGCGGAAATCCCTTATAAAATACAATAAACGTAGATATATTTAGTAACTTTATTCCGCTAAACTATTCTTCAAAAGTCATAAAAAACCCTGTAAGAAATCGAGACGTGTTTCACCTCTCAACGAGGCATCCTCAGGATGACGATTGACCAGTCGCAACCAGAAAACGACTGTTGCCACACCGAGCGCTGGATGCCTCGTTGAGAGTTATCGATTTCTTACTGTGTTGTTTATGACTCATGAATACCGATGCCTGCCAGGGTGGCGGGTTAGTCCGAAAGGGATACCGGGACCTTGGCAACAGGCAACTGAAGGAACATGGGTGGGTTTTAGTCAGTAAAAGTCTGACACGCCCTTCCGCTCCGCCCGAGTGGGAGAAGTTATAGGATGATTTCCCACCCTCAAAAAAAAAACAAAAAGGATGACGATTGACCAGTTGCGAACCAGAATACGACGTGTTGAACAACACACAACCTCAGCTCTCGGTGTGGCAACACGTTGTGTTCTGGTTTGCGACTGGTTAATCGTCTTCCTAACCGTTTAGGGAATACTATTAAAGTCGTATCGTATCCATATCTTAACATTTAAATCACACTAAAGCATCACTCGCCCTCAGTTTTGGCGTTAAAATGATTTAGCCCGAGACTGTCCTCTTATATTTATGAATATCCTTCCCAAAATACACCAGTCTACCATCCAAAATCGGTTGAACCCCCAACACAACCAATTTTATTAAAAAGAGAGCTCAATTGAAAATGGTGGTTTCATTCGGCAAACTTACGTAACTTGGCCTGGCAACACCTTACGTCTTGGTGAAATGAGGGATCAAATAAAAATGGTGACTATATTTTTCTTATTTTATACGTTTAAATCGTTAACAGGGGTTGTAACAGTCACAGATTATATTTCGAGGCAGTTTTAGTCCATTTTAAAGGTAATTAGAGGGCTGAAATGAGAAGGTAAGTATTAGTAATAGCCAATTATGAAACATAGTGGGTAATACCTGGTTTGGTTGTGGTTTATCGTGTTTGCCGCCATTTTGGCGAGGTTATGGCTATGTGTCACGTCAATGCATAAACTATTTTATGGAAGTTGAATGGAGCATTTCGAAAAGGCTGATAGAATGCTTCGGTCCAGTGGTTGCGAACGCTAAGGACTCACAAGTTTAAAAGTTATGCTTGCGTCTTGCAACCCTAGAAAAATGAGGCAATAAATCAAAATGTTAAATCTTAAACATATACATAACATAACATCACGCCTGGTATTCCCCTGAAGAGTTAGGCAGAGGTGTAGGTACCTATATAGTACACACATATTTCGCCAGTTATCTTTAAGTCCCATGTAATAGGGGGCGAGCCTATTGCCATCAACCGCGCACAAATCCAAACTCCGGGCTGCTACTGAGAAATTCCTAATGAAAAAACCAAATAACACTTTGTCCGACCCGGGATTCGAACCCAGGACCTCATACTCAGCAGTGTAGCGCTTGACCACTAGACCAACGAGGAACGACCAATCTTATCTGAGAATGATTTGAAATCTCTGTGACTCTCACAAAATTCATGGAAAGATGTAATGCCGACTATCAGCACCAAAGTTTCTACCAAAATTGCATCACAAAAATAAGTAGGTAAAAGATTTAAAAATAATACAAAATGTAACAACTTCTAACGTGTTCTAAACAAGGGAAGTTCAAACTTTGGTAATTTGATTCGGTATGACATCAAAGACTCTATCTAGTCTATTCTCGACGGCCATCTTCCCGCCATGTGTCAAAATGTGGCGCGAAAATATTGTAATTAGAACTCTATTCTGGGATTGTCTGTGGTAGTAAAAAGTTTCATCAAAGTGATCTGTGAAACAAAAATGGGGACATAAATGAGGACGCTAATATCCTTACTACCGACTTAATTATTAAGATGTCTTCTGCTAAAAATAAGTCTTAAAATACTTTCCGATACCAGTAGGTATCGGTATTAGTAAATAACATCCTGTATTACAGTCCCAGGTACCATCCACTAAGGTTCAGTGGGCCCATTTGGTGGACAACGAGAGGCCGACTGAATTTCGTTTTATGCTTCGTGAATTTTTGGCTGAAATATCCATTTACGGTAATTTCGCTTTGTTTACAGTCCAAATGACTGTATAGTCATTTGGTCATAGATAGGTCGGTACAGGCACGTCGATTGCAACTATTACGCACCAGACCGTTTTGAGGTACATCACCCATTTAACCCTCCTTTTTTGGCAGTCGGTTAATGAGGTCACTATTTTGTCCTTCTATAGGGTGTCCCCTCCGTAGCTAATTATTAAAGAATATAATTATTATGACCTCTTATACTTATCTACTTATTTGTAGGTAAATGCTAAAATACAATGTATTGAATGGTAAATAAAGGCTCGATTAAACACTTGTATGCGAGAAGTTACATTTTGTCATTATAATACAGTCCTCTACAGTTACTTTAATTGCTTTAGATAATTAATGGCTTGGAAATAAACATTTCAGTGTACCTCAATAAAACTGAAGAATGAATCACTAGCGACACCTATCAGCGGTTTACGGCGACCGCAGTAGAGCGGCATCTGTTATTCAAAGTATGCATTTTCTTAAACCAAATTTTTGTTACCATAATAATATAAAAATACATACACAATATCATAGATGGCGCTGGACAGAAGATTGATGCAACATGATCTTTCATTCAAGTTGTTTAGCTTTAGGCTTTAGCATAGTTCAGCTAAATAAATAGTCATTTCTAAAGTGCTCTGTGAAGTCATAGCAACGATATTTTTTTACCTCAAAATTGCACCAATCAAAAGTATTTATTATTTTAGTTTATTTGGTACTCTATGGCAAAGAAACCAAAGAAATAAGAATAATTCTGACTTGTATTCATTAAATCTTAGGAGACCATAATTAATTAATTATGTTTAGTGCAGAGATGTAAATCGATGGTTTATTGGTCTAAGTTTTAGCCAAAACGTTAATTTTGTATGTCAAAACGATAGTTTCGACGTGGAAATTAGATGATTTGATCTTGGCAACACCCTGCGTCAAAATTTAATTGTCAATGTCAAACACAGAAACACGTCAACGACATCGGAGTTGCATGTTTTGATTAGAAATAAATTAAGAAAACGTTCAGATTATCCTGAAAATGGTTCACACAACAATGGAAGGATCACTTTTTGTAAGTTACCTTTCATGGTTTACCTTTCATACGTACTAAATAACCTTCAATTTGATACTGTTTGGTTCAGCTACCTTCCCATTTTGTAGTGTTTTTCGTGTTATAAACTGCTTTAGTAACACGTACCCTTCTAAACTGAAAACCTTTCGATATTTGTATGCATTGGAATCACATTCCTAGCTATTGCGGCTCTTATTGAACCGTCCCGTATTTTGTCGGTCTTGACAATTTTTTGCCGAATCCAGCAATTGCGACCGTAATAATTACTACAGTTAAATACAAATACTAATGGCTACAAAGCCTCCAGGCCGAAAGGTTATGCAGTGGCGAACGCTTACCGGAAGACGTATCTAGCGTTGGAATGCCTCCCACAAGCTGGACCGATCTCCTGGTGAAGACCGCAGGAATCGAGATGCGAGAAGCACAGAGCCGGGCGAAGTGGTGATGTGGCGATGCGTGGGAGAGGGCTATGTCCAGCAATGGATGTCTTTTTACTAAAATAATGTATGATGCAAAGCCTTTGGAACCAGAGCTGAATGTTACGAATGGCTACATTTCAGGAAGATTCCTTTAATGTAGCCAGTACTGTACTTGTTGATCCTGTAGTGCTAAAGTTTGAGAAGTTCTCAACTTCAAAATTTCAATCAGAAACTGGGAATTACTCGCAGTTAAAGCTTTTCAAGGAGAAATTCAAGAGCTTTTGTTGTATTCTATTGAACTACATTATTTTCATTTCCAGTTCACATATTTAATATAAAAAAACATGAACTATTTATGCTTATTCTCTAATTTCAGGAACCCACTCTGTACATCGTGAAAGGCATGTGTATCCTGGACAATGATGGCAACCGTATCCTCGCTAAGTACTACGACAAAGACATCCTACCAACTGCCAAGGAACAGAAGGCTTTTGAAAAGAATTTGTTTAATAAGACACACAGGTAAGGTCCAACATACCTAATTGATGCCAAGGCAGGATAAGACATCAACAAGGGTCACAGTCCTAAGCACTGAGGGACCGACTCTAGGTAATACGGGCTGGTATCCGCAACTCCACGACAAAGCGCGTATTTTGCGTATGGGTGGGAAATCGTCTATTCGATCCACCCCAGCTCCTTCAAGAAGGCCAGCAAGGCCTTGGTGTTGCTTACAATCTCACGTAGGGTACCTGGGTTACCGAAGTACTTTGCCCTGTATGTGGCGAACACAGGGCAGTGTAGTAGCACATGAGCTGCTGTCTCGTCGTCCATGGAGGCCCTGCACAGCGGACTGTCTGTGACTCCTATGAGTGTTTATTAATAGAACCATGGGCAGTTAAGGCTGCTGTAACCGTATGACCGAGTCTAAAGAGACAGCCACCAAAATAACCTTGCCGTTTAAACATAACATCACCTATAATCCCTGGAGGGTTAGGCAGTACACCTACATTCCGCCAGTTATGTTTAAGTCCCATGTATTAGGGGGCGAGCCTATTGCCATCAGCTGGGTACGAATCCAGACTCCGGGCTGCTGCTGAGAAATTCCTGATGGAAAAACCCAATAACACTTCCCAACCTGGGTATGAAACCCAGCAGTATCACTTTCAACCAACGAGGCAGTCATTCTTGCCATTTATTGGGCTTTATAATAGAACAGCTGAAAGTAATGAATCCAATAACATAGTAACACGTTTACTCATACATAAACCCACACCATCTTCCCATGGGAAGTAGAATACCCATTCTACTTCCCATGAGAAGATGGTGTGGGTGGTGGATAGGCAGAAACTACAGAAAGCCACCTGCTACCATCCTTACATACTCTTTTTGCTTCGTTTACGTTTATATATCTGGGGGCCTAAAACGGCCACATTAGCAATTCCTCTAAAACCAATTCATTTCCTGAATTCCCAGCTGTCATAAGCAATTCCTCTAATTTGACACAAAAGCAATTCATAATTTGTTAACCATTTTACGGATCTCCGTAGAAAACTGTCAAACAGATGAATTATTTTGTAATAAGAACTGCATGCAGATATGAAATGTCAGTTTGTGACATTTTACGATGATTCATAATATTTTCCTAATAAGATTATGCCAATATAGCCATACATGCACGCCTTTTGATAATTATTTCCCAAAATATGACACATACATATTTTTTACTGTGGTTAAAAAAATGTTTTCAGAGCCAACGCAGAGATCATAATGCTGGAAGGCCTGACCTGCGTATACAAGAGCAATGTGGACCTCTTCTTCTACGTCATGGGCAGCTCACATGAAAATGAGGTTATTTATTTTTTATTAGACCACCAGGTTCTCATAACACTGCTAGTATTATGGACAGAGAGGTCAATGTCTTGATTAAACAAAACATACAAAAAAAAAAACAACCTACTTCCAAATAAAACACTAAAAAAGTGAAAAATTACTTTAATTTCGGAAGTCGGTGTCACTTTTTTTGTGGTATCTACCCTATCTGTGGTTATGATATCGTCTACATAGACTTAGTGGGAAGTACGTAATATTGAAGCTAACTCAAAAACTACGCAAGCAAAGTTAATAAAATTTATATGGGACCGCCTCTGAAGCATGACCTACCTACCAAAAAAAGAATCATCAAAATCGATTCATAATTGGCGGAGACATCGCGTAAAAACACACAAAAAAAAATACAGACTAATTGAAAACCTCCTTCTTTTTGAAGAAGTCGGTTTAAAAGGGACAAATGTACTGGTTCCAATGATCAATATGTGGCGGCATCTACAACGCCACATGCGACACATCACACTGACGTCAGACGTCACGCAAAAATCCTGCCTCGCGCAAGCAGACCGCGACTAGCATATTCAACGTCGCTACTTCAATCGTTGTCTAGCTATCAACGATTTTCTCGCTCAAGAAACGTACAAAAGATTGTATGTCTATAAGTAAAAGAGATGCATATATGAATGGTTGATCGCTGCCTGTTCACACCGCCGGCGCCAGTGAGTACTCGTTTGTTGCAGTGACACATATCAAAGAGAGTAGAGAAAACTGATCTATGCTAGGTGCCCTAGCTTTTTTAAATTCAAATAGGTTAAGCTAGAGTAGGTCCCCAGTTCGGCCACCTTATAACTTTTGAACCAGTGACCAACTAATTCTGATATTTAGCGACTAATTTCGTCTAATTTTATGTGTTATCAAAATTAAAATCCCTGATGGTGGCCGTGGCAGGTGTCTGTCACACGTCTGTGGGACAGGTGCTTTATAAAAATACTGACAGGAAAAACCAAAATAACCGGTGTGAGGTGTGTTACCAAGTGCGAGTCGGACTCACGCACGAAGGGTTCCGTATAAATTAGTAGATAAGTTATCTATAAAAACGGCAAAAAAATCACGTTTGTTGTATGAGAGTCCCCTTATTATTTTATTCTATTCTGTTTTTTTAGTATTTGTTGTTATAGCGGCAACAGAATTATCTGTGAAAATTTCAACTGTCTAACTATCACGGTTCATTAGATACAGCCTGGTGACAGACAGACAGACTTAATAATAGGGTCCCGTTTTCCCCTTTCGGTACGGAACCCTAAAAAGCCATTTACTAATTAATATTTATTTTCATTGCAGCTAATCCTCCAGTCAGTACTGAACGCGCTTTACGAGTCGGTGAGCATACTGCTGCGTAGGAACGTGGAGAGGCGAGTGTTGCTGGACAATTTGGACGCTGTAATGCTGGCCTTCGACGAGATCTGTGATGGCGGGTAAGATATTTGCTGTCCGGAACTATTTTTGAAGAAGTTCTTTAGGCGCACTTTATGGTATTTTTGAACCTGGAGTGAAACTGAACAGCAGGGCCATAGCCAGGAATTAATTTCAAAGTCAAAGTCAAATCATTTATTTCAAGTAGGCACATTAAAGGCACTTTTGGACGTCAAATACATAGAAATAGAACTGATTCCTGTTGCCGCTTCCAAAAGGTACGGAGGAGCGCTGTCAACAGTGACATGAGGCCGGTTTCGTAAACATGTGTGCACTTAGTGAGGTGTAGTTTGATTGTAAATGTGTGCGTGTGAGCGTGTATACACAGAGCGGAGGTGTAGTTTTACCATGCTTCACTTTATTGTTTGCAGCACTCTGTTTTGGTTTCTTATTTGGTCTGAGAATATTATGTTATTTTTCATTTCATGCCATTCTCTTGATTGGAGGAGCTCATGGCTAAGTAATAAAAGCCGCACGGGTCGATCCAATAGGTTAAGCTACGCTTGCCAGGGTTGGTTCATGGATGGGTGACCATCTTTATATACCGAGACTCCTCCGTGGCTCGGAAAGCACGTTAAGCCGTTGGTCCCGGCAGTCATTTGTCGATCCTTGACAGTCGTTACGGGTCGCCAGAAGCCCGAAAGTCTGACAACCAGTCCAAGGAGTATCGTATTACCCAGTTACTGGGTTGTGGAGTTCAAATAGGCAGTCGCTCCATGTGAAATACTGGTATTCAGCTGCATCCGGACCCCAATATAGTTGGGAAAAGGCTAGGCAGATGGATTTTGATGCCGTTCTCTCGATTCTCCACACACTAACCCAATTTTCTCGTTTTCAGAGTAATCTTAGACTCCGACCCCACCTCCATAGTCGGCCGGGCTGCCCTACGCACGGAAGACGTCCCTCTTGGCGAGCAGACAGTAGCACAGGTAATGGAACAAGTCAATAAGATGTTTTGGTAGACTGTAGTTGTGATTGTCACTACTGTAACGCACTGGGTATCGGTTGACAGTTGATAGATACAGAAAAGTCGTACTAAATTTGAAAAAAAACAAAAATAGGTTTGTCACAGGTACACGTGCATACTTAAATATAGGAATAATAAACAAAATAGATCTACATATACAGGGTGTTTGGTAAAAGGACTGACACAATTTTCTTAGGGATATGGGGGGGTCATAAACTATTCGTTTTCAACCATAGAAACTATGTTGTAAGTGGCACGGTGATTGAGACATCTTTTTTGTTTGTGGTTGTAATAGAATGTAATAAATTTTGGTGTTATTATTTGCAATGCACATTTAATATACCTACTATTAGTTCTAGGAAATTACTTAATTATGAGTTTCCAGTTAAGAAAATATAAAAATGAATTATAAAAATAAAACAACTTTGTGCAAACAAATGACACTCCCTATCCCCCAAAAAATTGTGTCGGTCCTTCTTACCAAATACCCTGTATAATCACGAGCATAAAACCGAAATAGTCGGCAGCTGCATGTCATGACTGTGACAAAAAGTTTCCACTCAGCATGATGCTGTGCTATAGGAACCTACAGCATAGTGCTGATTTTCAGTGGTCAACCGAAAAAGACGTACGGAAACCAAGTCAGAGGCACTAGACAAAGTGACATTCTATCAGCGATAACGATGATGGAAAAGGCAAAAATGTACTAACTGACATAAGCTATCGAAAAGCTTACGTCAATCCTGTTGAAAGTCGTTGTAGAAATACGAAACCTTTCGAAGCGATTGTCACTTGTCTAGGCCCTCTGTTTCAGTGATTTGTACTATATAGTTATACTTATATAAAAGTTTTCTGTATCTATCGACTTCGTAAATAGTGTTGTACCACCCTTTCTATTTGTATGTCTCGATACTTCGATAGTTGGTTTAATTCGATGATTATTCGCGATCTCATTTGACGTTTGGCGCGCAATCGCGGTGTGTTCGCCACGAATCTTGTGCAAGACACGTACAGTCAAGGGAAATTATACAGGGTGTTAAGACCCATTACATAGCCGTTATCTACACATTCTGTATTTTTTTTTTTTTAATATTGCTGGGAAACGACGACTTTTAAATTTTGGTGTGAAAATTCGCTGTTTACGGCCGCGCGCAAAATAATTTGCTTACGGGTTGCATGCAACAGTGCAGGAGTTGTGGGGGTATTAATTTATAACATTTGAAATAAGAATTCGTAAAAAAAATGGAACAGAAGGTTTCCAGGTATGGTCCAGTGTAAAAAAAAATCAGAAAGACGGGGGGGGAGTAACTACAAAACTTGAGGGGTTTTTATGAATTTTTATTTTCTTAATATTGGCCTTGATTGAGCATAAAATAATGCATCCTTTCCTTTTGTTTGTCTAATTTTAGAACCTTCTAATAAAAACAAAGTAAGTACTGTTTTATTTTTTACTTTTCTCATGAATTGATAACCTGCAAATTTAGGTAACATGTTATTTTTATTTTATTATGGCTCGTGGCTTAATAATAACAGCCGCACGAGTCGATTGAAGGTTAAGCCAAGTACGCTTGCCGCTGTCGTTTCGTGGATGGGTGACCATTCCATTACATATCGAGACTCCTCCGAAAGCACGTTAAGCCGTTGGTCCTGGCTGTCAGTCGTAGGTCGTTACAGGTCGTCAGAAGCCCGAAAGTCTGACAACCAGTCTTACCAAGGGGTATTGTGTTACAGTTCGATTCAAACTTAATGGCGGCTCGGAAGTTAGCTAATGGCTGCGCAGTACCCCACCGCTCAACCCCGCTGACATATAAAATTGTTACTGCGCAGCGACTCGCCTCATGTTCCGAACCGCCATTAAGTTTCAATCGTACTGTACCCAGTTACTGGGTTGTGGAGATCAGATAGGCAGTCGCTCCATGTAAAATAAATACTAGTATGCAGTTGCATTCGATTAGACTGGAAGGCGACTCCATCATAGTGAATAAAGCTAGTTAGACTGTTTTTTAATTGGGCGACACCCGTCGCTTGAGATCGCGAATATTCTACTAATGTCATTATTTTTTTTTCCATTTTACGAAAAGACAATTTTATGTTGATACTGTGTAAGTATATAAATATAACTCAATATTATTAGTTAAATGTATTTAAGTATTAGACTTCAATAGTTAAACGAAACAATAGTATTATATTCTTATGACCAATTGATTATTATAATATTTTAACCGAAATAATATCAGTAAGTATTAGTAAGATGCAGCACTATATGCCATTATTTTCTGGTCGGAAGAAGTTTTTTTTTAAACATTATTGTAGTTCAATTATAAAGTTATTAATATTTTTAATAATTGTTTTATTATGATTTTGTTACTTAAATAAATATTTTTATTAAATATCACTATTGTATTGTTTGTTTGCACTTGGTGTTTGTTTATTGTTTTTATTTAATATTTTTATTTTTAACGCTATCATTATTATAATATTCAACTATTAATTTGGGATTCAAAGTATTATTATATATTCATTTGTTTCACGAGATATTTTAGTAAAACACACTGGGGTTTAATTGTTTTTCTGAAGTAAAATGGTATTTGGATTTCTTTCCACAATTTTTCTACAAAATACAACAGTTTTTTACAAAATAATAAGATGACAATGATTTTATTTATTAAAAATTTCAGATTCTACAGAACATAATGAATATGTAAGCGAACCGGGGGCAAATAGTTTGACATTACGTATTTCTACATTTAATTGTAATTGTAGTTATTTAGTGCTTATTAAAATTTTATTTACTAACATTTTTATTTTTTCATTTATTTTTCTCATTGGCAACCCCTTTTCATTGGCTGTATCGCTTTTTCTTTGATGCTTATTTTTTTTTTTTGTAATTATGTCTGTCATTTAAGAAAAAAGAAAAATATTTTTGCTTATTTTTGAGGTTTAGTTTTTTTTTTTTTTTCATTTAAATGCATAAATATATACGCAAAAATTTGGTACCTTTGGGTATTTATTTTCATGTGGTGTAGGTGTAAAATCATTGTATAGTTATGCTAAAAGCAATATGTAGATACCCCCTATTATGGACTTTATTCGTCCAAGATTTCGTCTTTCTGCAAGTAGCAATTCTACCGTGTATCCAGTATTTCAGATTACAGGATGATTTGGTTTCTATCGAGTACGGGTAAGTTCTCAACCTAAACTATAGGCTTTAGAGAAAAACGCCGAAAAGAACCATGGGCTTAAAACATCCTGTATATCTTGCCAAATGGAAAAAGCATTTATAATGTACCTATCATGCTGATTTGTGTCCGCATGCGGGACGCGGGGAGGTTGCGGGTGCATCACATGCGCTAACCTCACGCATGCGGTCGAGAAACGCATGCGGGCGCGAATCTGCTTGACAGGAAAAGGACATTATGCCAAATACCTACCGAACTTCCAGTAGGTATATTCGAGATTTCAAAACTGTTTGAGTCATAGGGAATGCATAATAACATTAGGTCAGTCACGAGCAAAAATATGTATACACTTAGCAAAATTCAATAAGCATTTTTTCGTGGAAAAACGATTGCAAACTTTGAGATGATACCTATTTCATAATAATATGGGTTCCAAAATACTATGTTCGTTATAACATAACATTACAATCAATACAGTAGGAGAAAATCACTTTTAAAAGTTGCTAAGTGGTATGCATATTGGTGCTCGTGACTTTAAGCCGTTGGTCCCGGCTGTCGGTATCGTATTACCTAGTAACTGGGTTGTTGAGGTCAGATAGGCAGTCGCTCCATGTAAAATACTGGTATTCAGCTGCATCCGGTTAGACTGGAAGCCGACCCCAAACTGAGTTGGGAAAAGGCTAGGCAGATTGATTGACTTACCAGGCTATTCCCCACTGTAGGGTAAAGGCTTTTCTCATACAGAGACAGCACGAGTATGATCACCACTCTTGCGCAAGACGAATTGGCAATTTCAGACTTATATAAATTATAAGTCCCGGTTGCCTCACGATGTTTTCCTAGTGATGTCCATGAGTACTATCGCGGAAAACCATAACTAACCACCGTAAGGACTATTGTTGCTTGCAGCGCTTGACCGCTAGGTAACAGATCCGGTCATCTTGTGCACAGGATTTTCATTTGAAAGTGGTTAATTATGGGTTTCCGCGATGGTACACACGGCTACACATCAAGCTATTAATTTTCCAGTTTATGCTGATCTCGCATTCTATAGAATTTCCGTAAAATGCGAGATCAGTCAGCTTATACTAGTAATGTATAGCTTGATGTGTACCCGTGTGTACATATGAATTGAAAGTTACATTGGTAATTGCCCTACAACCTCGTGCGAGAGTGAGGCGAGGCCTTATCCACTGGGCCATCACGACATACATAATCATTGTAATGTAATAATATTCTATACCTATGTTAGTTTTTCTTATTTTCAGGTGTTACAATCGGCGAAGGAGCAACTGAAATGGTCGCTGTTGAAATAAAACTAATAACATTTTTAATAAAATATAATATTCGATATAAGTTACTATAGATATAGTTCTTACATCTCACGAGCGCACGTGAAAGTCCGATAAAGCCCCACCGTGTACACGGCAAAATATTTTAATATAATTCTTTTTTTAATATAAAATAAATGATTTCGAAAAAATGTGTGGTTGTTGCAAAACTAGTAAAGTAAAAAGTCAAGTATGTACGGTATATTAGGGTCTGTACGGCGCTGGTATAAGACCGTACGAATCAAATCCTGCGCCATTTTATCCTACCTCGTCGGTCGGGGCGAAATAAAATGGCGCGGAACAGAATGTTGACAGCATTTAAAAATATTGCCAAATCAGCCGCGAATTTGATCTTTACGATCTTATCTTAGCGCCCAACTTACTCCAACATAATCATATTTTTACCCGACTACGGCGCAGCAAAAAGGAGGGTTATGATTCAGCTAATAAAAAACGTACCTGCATTTATAGGCATTTTCAAAGGAAAACGTCCATACTTTTCTTGATCAGATTTTAATGTTCCCGCATAATTGATTCCATACAGACAATACGACGATAAATGAATACATTGGCAATAATAAAGCATAGGAGTATTTTGAAACTATCACTTAAATCCTAACATCGAAATTAAAAAAAAAGTTTTTTTTTTCAAACAGTCTAAATTGCAGTGATTGGCCGAATATAGGTTTTGTCAATCTATGACTAGATTAGTGACTAGACAATTGATATATTTGATTGAATTTTCGTTCGTAGACTGAGAACGTCATGAGATAAATTTACTGTCGTCTCCACCTTAAAGAACATGGAATCAATGATGTTTAATGTTTTTTTTTATTATTTCAATGCCAGTAAAAATCACTTTCCGAGCGCTCGCGATTTGTAAAAAAAAAATCTACATTATTCCAACAATATTTACATTTTATTTTCCTCACTCTTAAATCTTATGTTATGAATTTATACAGGGTGTCTGGTGGCAGATTTAGGTTTTCAAAATAAAATAAAATAAATACCTTTATACGTATAGTTTTAATAAAAGTGTTAAAATACAGAGTCATAATGCGGATTTTATTTTTTAAATATGATGTCATCCAAATGTCTTCCATCTTGTTGCACACACTGTTCAAAACGGAGCCTCGTATTCCGCGCCACACGCTGCAGTAAACTCGGTTCAATTGCGCCGATTTCTCGCCGAATATTTTCTTTTAAGTCCACAACAGTTCGCGGATTGTTGGTGTAGACTCGCGCTTTGAGGTAGCCCCACAAAAAAAAATCCATTGGGGTTAGGTCGGGGGACCTTGGTGGCCACGGGATGTCCCCAAAGCGACTAATCAGTTTTTCAGGGAAATTTTCGCGCAACAAATCCATTGAAGCTCTGGCCGTGTGTGCAGTCGCACCATCCTGTTGAAACCACGTGTGTGATGAGAACGATGGATGAGCTCGCAGGCTCGGCAAAAAGAAATTCGAAATCATGTGTCGATAATTCTCACCACTGACATTAGTCGCGTGGCCCCGTGCATTTTCAAAAAAAAATGGCCCAATTATCCCACTCGCGGATAAAGCGCACCAAACAGTTACCCTTGGGCAATGTAATGGTTTTTGGTGTTTCAATCGAGGATTGCGAGTTCTTGGAGCCCAGTAACGACAGTTTTGCTTGTTAACGTGTCCGTTTAGATGGAAATGAGACTCGTCACTCCAAAAAATTGAATTCGAAGTGCGAAAACGCTCCAACATGGTTTCACAAAAAAATTTGCGTGACACAAAGTCATTTTCTTTTAATTCTTGAATGATTTGAATTTTAAAAGGATGGAACTTCATGTCCTTTTTCAAAATTTCATGAACAATCGCTCTTGGAAGTCCCAGTGAAGCTGCCCTTTTCCGTATTGAAAGTCGTACATTTTCACGTAAACTCCGTTCCACCAGTGCGATGTTTTCCGGGGTCCTTGACGATCGACTAGGCCCTGGCCGTGGTGTGTTCATAGCCGAAGCAGTTGAGCGGAACCTCTCCACCCACGAACGAATTAAATTCACACTCGGTCCATCGCTTATCCGTCGAATATTGAAATGTGTACAAAACTGCCGGCGAGCGAGTACGTAAGAATCGTGGCTCTTGAAAAACACTTCGATAGCGAATGCGCGATGCTCACCCGACCACTGCGACATCGTGACTGAGAAATCCGCACGATCAGTGGTTCTAATGACACCACCCTCCCCCCCGCACCGTTTATAACTTTTTGAAATATTCGATTTTTAAAATGTAAATCTGCCGCCAGACACCCTTTATTTTGCTGAGCTACAATTGTAATGTTGAGGAAATTTTATTTAAAATAAAATTATATTTTTAGTACTTACTTTGGGTTTCTAGTTTTTACATCTTATTATTTTGCATTTACAACATTAAAACGGTTTTTTTTTCATCCTTCAACACTATAAGCTTAAAATATAATTGTTTTTCATAATTGCCAGTAGTAAAATCAGCATTTGAAGACCTAAATACAAACTTGTAGAATATGTTGGTCTGCGATAACTTTTTAAAAATATGGTATAAAATTAAATGAACCAAATGATTCGTAAGAAAAAGCTTAGCATAATCATTGGATACGTCTGTTACGATTAATGTTGATTGAATATAATAAAAACAGACTGATAATCATTTGATCGACAACATAAATACACCTTTGATAAACTTTGAAAAAATATTAAGTCTAACCTAACATTGTCGGAACTGAATAACTCTGGGATAGATTTTGATCCTTGGCCTGTGTAAAGGAAGAAGTAATGTCTTAAAAACTACAGTAAACATTTTCCAAAATGCAATACCTGAAATTTTAGACCCGGTTCACCAGCTATGGATTACCAATTAATCCGTCGGGTTGTGATTGAAAGGGTGTTACGTAAGAGTGCATGTCTTATGGGCTCCAGACATGAGGCCAGTTTGCGAGTCAGTTCAGACACTGGGTTTTCACTGACCTCGTGTAAGCGTACGAATATACAGGGTGAAATTTTAGACGTTTAAATCCTTTTAGGGGTGTGAAGAACAGGGTGTAAAGTTCACTCATACTCCATAGAAAAGGGAGGATCCTCCGCCCAGTCGGTTGTTGTGTCTGGCGGGCAACTGCCCAAATTGATATTGGATTCTTGTATGCACGGTAAATTCTAATTGCGCGATGCAGGATTTTTGTGTAAAGTTAGGTCTTCGATGCGTAGTTCGCATGTGGCGATGTAGATACCGCCACATCCATCCATAAGGGGTCATTGTACTCATCATTATCAACTTTCACAGTGGAACCAACCCCGAAATTGCAAAAAAATAATCAGCTGTTCCCTACATCTTGATGAGCTATGCGAATATAAATGTGGTGAACAACTTTTTTTTTTTCGCGCCTCCGTGCTCTCTGCAGCAGTCCAAGTCCAGAATTGATTCTCAAACTGACCTCGTTTCCGGAGCCCATTAGTCTTAGGGCTAGATTCACAGGTAGCATTTTACTTACGTAAGTAAGCGTAGCATACGAATATAAACATTATTCGCATTTAGTTAACGTTCATGTTCGTATGCGCTGGTTGCTCGAATGTGCTTATCCGAATATGAATATTACTTTGTAAGAATAAGGTCTCTCTTATTTTGCGAAGTAAAGTCAAAATGCGTTCTATAAATCTAGCCCTTATTACACTTGCTCTTTACAATTGGTCACTTTTCTGACTAAGCCCAAATTCGTCAGGAGTGGGCGTGGTAATAAGTTTAGAAACTTGTTTAAATGCCGGATGGTCCTTGCCGCCCAGTAGCTTGAATAGGACATTCTCCGAACTGCCCACAAAGACACCGATAGATTGGAGACGCTGAAAGTAAAACAAGGTATGTGTAAAAAAACTTTTATTTTGAAAAATAATGATAATAATACAATCGTTTAGTAATAAAAATTGTCTATGTCCTCATCACTTATTTGAATATCTATTGCGCTTTTATAATTTCCGACGTCACAATATTATTATTATGGAAATATGTGCACTCCATACATTTTACTTCCCTGTTATCGTGATGCCTACCATGACGTCGCGTAGACATCCACAGTAATGTCGTCACGTGAGAAATTATAAAAGCGCACATTTTGTACAATAATTACTATCGTGTTGCCTTTTATAAGGAAGAATAAGAATAACAGAGCTGATACACTTTTGATATTAAAATTACTCTTAAATAAAAACACGGAATGTCAAGTTTAAGTACAACTTCTCATTTAATACCATATATTATAATAAAAATACTAAAAGAAACAGAAACTTAAAATACATTAAAATGGAAAAAATAAAGTATACAGTCACCAAAAAATACAGGATGAGCCAGAGCAGATTTTACCAAAGTAATATTTTATTTGTGGAATAAAATTGACGTCTGACAGCTTCTGTATGGAAAACTGTCAAAAATTCAAAATTTATTCGCAGGATATGACAAATATAATAGTTATAAAAGTTTGGTCGAATTCGCCCTAACTCTGAAAAGCTTAAAAAAATGGTCCTGTGTTTTGGCCGTGCAATCCCATTTAAGAGCCTAACCTGATCTTTTTCGAACAATCTTTATCCTTATTTTTCGGAAAAAAGTAAGGACCTCATTGCGTACACGCATTATTTAAAAAATACCCCATATAAGTTAACAACATCTCAAACAGCCGAATTCTCAAACAAAAACTCAATTTTCACCTATTTACCGCCCCAGTCGGATTAATACGACAAATATTTTCGTGCCCGTGCCGGTTGTCTTATTTATAGGAAAAATACAAAACACGAACATCTAGGTTCTATGTTCGTTTTTTATTTCATTGCACAACCATATTCATCTTAGGTGTATGTATTTGTCGATTTGAGCTGGGCGCTGGGGGCACGGTAATTGATATAAAACCAAGCGGTCTATATAGGTTTAGGGCGAATTTCACCAAAGAAAATGAACGCGATCAGCACTACGTATAAGGGCTGTCAGTGTCAGTGCCAATGGCATGCTTTAAATGTTTCCATTAATTAATAATGGAAACATTTAAAGCATGCCATTGGACATAAATATTATATTTTTAGCATTAAATTCAATACATTGTAATGTTTTGCATGTCATATGTCTGACTATGTATTAGGAACTTATTACTGACTTTAAGACCAACACTGTACCAATACTTATTGCAAATAAAATGATTATGATTATGATTATGTCATTATTTTCTGTTGAATATTGACACTGACAGCTCTAGAACGCGATCGCGTTCAGATAGATTGCTGAAATTCGGCTTTCGTGAGCCGTTCCTGTCACTTTTAAGTGACACTTCTTTACAACAGTAGATACAGAAAGGCATAAGTGTAATAACAACAACGGGGATGGTCTTTGCCTGCATCTCACCATGATGATCAGGCTGAAGGTGGAAGCGAGCTTCACTCGGAATCCTCACAGAGGAACTGGCCATCTTACCTCTAAATGCCGAAACAACCATGCAATTTGAGAACTTGGGGGTTAAACCTAACTTATAATTTGGACATTGTATTAGTGAACCCTAAAGTATCTACAGTGGGTTCCTTATTCAATTTGGAGATGTTTTTAAATTGTGGATGCTTCTTATCCTTCATTAGCTTGAACAGAACATTCTCCGCTGTGGTAACGAAACAGCCTAGAGCAGCCATGCGCTGGAATTAGTAAAGAAATTTTAGTTGTACCATCTCCTGGATTTTATCTTAAACGAATATCAACTCTATGATTGTGAGACCCAAGTTGATTTTAGAATGACCTGAGGGCCAATTCTCTTACATAAACGTTTACATTCAATTCGCAATCTGCCAAACTTGTCAAAAATGTTGGTAAATTTATGGGTTTTTGACAGATTGCGAATGAAATGATGCTAAAAATGAAAGTTCTTAAAAATAAAGGAATTGCCCCGCTGTACTATTGAAAAGTGAAAATGTTTGAAGTTGCAGCGCAAGCTTAACTTTCTATGTAGGTGTTTTTCTAAAAACAAATATTTTTGTTTATATGTTTGGAAACTAAATCGGCCGCAGTTTAAGTATATCAATGGCAAGCATCACACGTTTATTGACAACTAAAACACAAGCTAACTGTAATTTAGCAGTGTAGGTATATCAGTTCCAAAATAATCTGTTGAAATGGATCAGAAAACATACCTATGGACGTGTAATTTGTAACGCATTTATTACAAAATGAATGATTAGATTTGATTATTACCCGAAATTCTCAATTTTAGATCACCTATACTCCATTTGAAATAAGATTAGACATTCAAACAAACCTTTATACAGTCCGTTCAACCGATTTTGACTTCTATACCGTAGGTATAAGGATGGCATTAAAAGCAAAAAAAGTTACACAATACCAACTGTCTACTGCAGCTGCCATTTGTCATGCTACCAAAGCAAAAGAAGTCAAAATCGGTTGAACGGACTGTAAAAAGGTTTATTTAAATGTCTAATCTTATTTCAAATGGGGTATAGATAGTTATTTTTCATCATTTCCTTTTCATTTTGAATCAGTAATTTAATTTAGTATTTAATGTAAATAATCAGTTTAGTTTGTTAGTTTATGTAAAATCTAATTAAATTAAAATATTCCTAGGTCTTGTAAAAAAAAAAAAACATTATATTGAGGTCCTTATTTTTTATAAGTAACCTCAATTTTTGACGACGATTTTCAATTATCTACTTACAATTAATTAAGTAACGTTATTGAATCGATGTTGTTGGGAAATTGGTGATATACGAAGTTGAAACCTTTTGTCAGTAATTGCGTAAGAATGTAGCCTGATCAGAGTTTGTTTACACTTTCATCAAAAAGTTTCGAACAGATTATAGAATGTACTCGATCATCGACATCGTCACATATTTTGAGACATCGATATAAATGAGCTGAGATATTTGGGGCAACCACTGTTGACGTTGATCGACATTGCTTGCGTTGTTTTAATGAATAAATCTTCGTGTAGACTGGCGCGACGCGAATTTCTATCAATACCTAACAGTTCCGGCTGTCGCGTCGTGCCAGTCTGCATGAGGCTTAAAAAGTCACGTGACTATTTGAATACCTGCATAGGTACACACGGCTACACATCAAGCTATACATTTCCAGTTTATGCTGAGCTCGCATTGTATAGGATTACCGTACGATGCGAGGTCAGCTTATACTGGAAATGTATAGCTTGATGTGTAGCCGTGTGTACATGTTACTTGACACAATCGGCGCTAAGTAGCGCTATTTTGTCCCAAATCCTCCGTTTGGTCAGAGCTTCACAGTTAGTAGTACCCTACCGTAAATAAAATAATTAAGTAGGTACTAACCTGCAATGCTAGTCCCCTGTCCATGAGCGACCTGGAGGATACTCCATCAGCCAGGACATGCACCACTATGTCCTTGCTCAGCAGGTCTATCACTGTCTGTTCTATACATACATGGGTCTGTAAATGAGAAAATGTCAGAATTACTGCAGGTCCAGTTTGGAAAAATTGTTTTTTTTTCATGTTATTGGATGGTATAAAAGCCTATGGCACCCGTCCCACCGCCAACGCATAAGTCGCGCGATACTGCTGCAACGGCACTGCTGCTCGGCAGTGTCGCACTGCCGCCGCGGCACACCAGTAGTGGCAGCGTTCATCATAGCGAGAAATGTGAACACTTCCATTTAAATACACAAGCCACGATGCTTTATACGACACGATAATCTGTCGTCACGACATACTCTGGGAAGGGCCATACATTGCTATCCCACAGACAAAGCTGAAATGTCTCATGTGCTCGTAGCTGAAGAAATACATGTGGCAATAGTACTTAATAGTACAGCAGAGGAACTCCTTAAAAAACTGGTTCATAAATTTTAACTAAATTATTGAATTTCTTCTACAATATCTTTAAGTTTTTATTAATATTTTTATACACCTACCACAGTTAGTCACAATTAAACAGTATATGGATGCTAGCATACATTTTGTATTACAAAATACCTGCTAAGCAAACACCAACCGTAACTCAAGGAACATAGTGGTCCTTCGAGCCGGATTATTTTAAAATCTTTACCTCAATGCCAAACAACACAACAGATTTTAGTGCAGGCACGTCTTTCTTCAGTCTTTCCTCTAGTTCTGGAGTAAACATTGAAAACTTGGTCTTCTCATAAACTAACGCAGCATCTGTAGTGTTGATATCCTTGCAAGTGTGACCGAGACCCTTTGGGTATTGTTCAGAGACGTACACAGGTATATTGAAATGCTTCCCTGCCGCCATCTGAAATTTTTAATTGTATTGTTATTAGTACCCAGCGGCGGGACTGCCATACAAGCTGAAAAGCCCGGCTTGCCTTAAAAACTGAGCCAATCAATTAAAAAAAAAAAACTACTCTATACTTCCAAGTCAATCCTTCATGTCGCAAGAATTGATAAGAATAATAACATAAAAACTTCGCGCTGCACCAGCCGCGCGCTATAAGTACAAACAATGCACCGTTGCCAAACTGCCACAGTTGCGATCTCGCTCTAACACTATAGCTCTAGGCGAGATCGCATCCATGAATGAAGACGTCAATTCTGTAGTACATTGCATCTTTCTCGCTCACACACGCTTGCGGCAACGGTGCAGAAGCCAGCTTCTAGACCTCTCATTTTTGCATTGAAAATGCGTACGTTGTCGATACTATTAGAATGTACTTATTTTGCAAAATGTTCTAATATTTAAGCCCGGCTTTTGAGTTTTTATGAATGGAACGAATCGTGTGTTTGAAGTTCGCGCAAATGCACTAGCTGCGATGTTGACCCGCGTAAAGTGAAGTGAGTTACAAGTCCGCGAAGCGACTCAATTTGTTATTGTTTTGAAATAATATTTCGAGATCAGTATTTTATTTTTCAATTGAGGTAATGAATTACCTAGTTTTATTATTTAAAATGATGTGATAGTTATTGCGGCTATGTCATTCCTTATGCTTAGTAGTGTTTTTATCATCAAAATGTGAATTTGGAAACTGTGTTCGAAAAGGTATGTAATACATTGAGTTTTCTGACAGTAATTAAGTAACTGTTTGCTTCACCGTAATCAACCACAAATTACTATAACTCGGAAATATAAACAATTAGGTAGGTATTTTTGTCAGTCGAAGAATATATTGAAATTGGCATTCGATTGTTCAGTATGTATAAAGTTAAGAGTATGACCAAACTTAGGTAGCCTAGCTGGTGCCACGAAAGACATCAAAATTTGTATAGTGGTGTTTGTATGGCAATTGTAGTTTTGGTAAACCACTAAAAAACAAACAACTTATTAGAATACATCTCATCAAGATCACAAAACACAATAATTTTCGTATCGAAGATATTCTTTGAAATAAAGATTAGAGTTGGCTATTGTCATTATGATTAATTATAAAATGTTATATACCCAATGTAATATCTTATTTAACATTTTCAATCGACTTAAAACTTAAATTTAGTTAAAACAACAAATCGATAATTTGGGGCCATCTAGCGGCTTTTGATAGAATATTTTTTATGTGACAAGCGTTGACAAAGTTATTATGGTGAAAAGGTCCTGCGAAGCGGTGGGGTTACGCGCATTCGTTAATAGATGGCGCTTACGACAATTCCGTACCGCCTGAAATAATAATATGTAGAACTCTTCTTCATCCGTAAATCGCTCACTTGTCTGTTTTTTTTAATCTTTAAAAATCTGCCGGCTTGCCCTGGTTTTGAACCCTAGGCACGCCACTGTAGTACCTGGCTGAGCTCTGCTCGGGTGAAAATATATAAATACTAGCTGCGCCCCGCGGTTTCACCCACGTAGGTCTCGATCCCGTGGGAATATCGGGATAAAAAGTATCATATGTGTTAATCCAGGTTATAAACTATATGTTTGCCAAATTTCATCCAAATCCATTCAGTAGTTTTTACGTGAAAGAGTAACAAACATCCCTCCATCCACACTTACAAATTTTCGCGTTTATAATATTAGTTAGATAGTTAGATATCTTTCAAGAATACTAATGTTGCATCATATACCCCAGGCTGTGAAAACAGAGAAAACTAATTTTCCCAGACATTAGGCCTAGCCTAGAGTTCGATTTTTTGCCCCCAAAAACCACTATATTGCAACTTTCATCGAAATTGTTGGAGCCTTTTCGAAACCATGATTACAAAAAAAGAAAATGCAGTAATGAGTGCCTATATGTTAAGTAATAGAAATAGGTAATTGTTTTCTTTTTATAGGTAATACATTATTAAGCAGGTACAACGGTTGCTATGAAGCGGGTATGCTTATGCAAAAAGGTGCCTGGGACAGACTGGATGCGGAACACGGAGGACATTGATGTGGTGTGTCCGGCAGTGGACTTCAATAGGTTGAGTTGATTGACACAGCTTAAACACAATCTAAATGTCATATCAAATACATTATTGTTAGTTGCCAGTGAGCTCCAAACTAGACTGTTAGTCGAATAAAACCAGTCTTTGTCCCCAAGATACAGATCTTGGAGACCAGGACAGGTTTTATTCTTCCAAGTATTAATACTTGTTACTGCATCCCTCAGCCGATAAGTAGATGAAACTGATTTGCAGTAGCATCTTGGTCACATAAAAATATCTGCTGTGATAAATAACTTCTGACTTCTGATTCTGTGTGTTTGTGATTGTATTAGGCCGCCTACTAGTAATCTAGGACTGTCATAAGCATTAGGAATATAAAATTTCCTTACTAAAAAAGAATTTAAAAAACTTAGACAAAGTTAAGATTATTTGTTTTGTGTGGGAACTGGACACAGAAATAACGTGGAATTATTTGACTCTTTAGCCTCTTCTGTAAATGAATGAGTTACTTGAATTGTAAAACTGAAACTTATTCAACAGTAAACAATAGAGCGGTAAGTATCGATATTTTCTTTCATTTGTATCCATTTCTTTGCAAACTCAGACCAAATAAAATACCGAGTTTGCAAATAAAATATCAGAAATCCTACCAATATCTTATCAAATCCTCTTATGGATTACAAGAATAGATTATATAGGTAGGTACATATAGATAGCAACAAGTTATTACGCAACAATCAATCTAAAACATACCATTTTATTTGCGACTTTTACCACCTCGCAAAAGTACTTGATATGGGGCCGAAATATTTCCTGGATGTCACAAAGCAGGAAAGCTGTTTTCGGAGCCTCTAGGGCTCCCAATTTAAAAAGATTACGCGAAGCCATTGTAATTTAAAAAAATTAAACACCGGCTAGCGGCCAAAAACGACTTTAATGTTTTGATAAAAGTAACTGTCAAAGTTTGGCAACGTCAAACTGTCAAAAGCGTTCTACGAAAAAAAAGAATTTAGTCACTGATAACTGGATTTAGACGATGTTTGTTTACAATTTTATAAAAAAACATTTTTCTGTTTTCTCTGATGATGATCAATTTGTTTTTAACTTTTCCTTTTTACACAAATAAATTCAAAAGAAATATCTAAATAGTGGGTACACTAAAAAATATATTATTGGTGGTCACACTAAAAAATGTCCTGAGCCATGAACATTTTTTTATTATCAATACCTAGAATACCATAAAATACCTACGCAGTATTTTTAAAACGAAGAAAGAATGGTCTTATTTAAATTTTAGATTTTCAAATACATTTAGGATCGTCCATTTCGCCAGTTGCCGCCGGGGGCGAGCCTATTGGCATAAATAAGTACTTGGGTAAATCACAAGCGCCTGATTGTCAGTGAGCTAGGGAAAGTCAATTTTCGTAAATTTTAGACTTGATGCTATTGAAATATGGGTAGGCGTTTGTTCAAGTGACAAACAAAGTAGGTAAGTAAACTTTTTATAAGTTTTCGGGATTGTCAGTGAGCTAGGGAAAGTCAATTTTCGACAGTTAAAGACTTGATGCTATTGCAATATGGGTAGGCGTTTGTTCAAGTGACAAACAAAGTAGGTAAGTAAACTTTCTAAAAGTTTTCGGGATTGTCAGTGAGCTAGGGAAAGTCAATTTTCGACAATTTAAGACTTGATGCTATTGAAATATGAGTAGGCGTTTGTTCAAGTGACAAAGGAAGTAGGTAAGTAAACCTTTTATAAATTTTCGGGTTTGCAAAGACTAAAACTATTACAATGGTAAAAAAAAGTTATGGGATTGATTTACACACAAAAAAAAGATTTAAGTAGGTAGGTACAGACTGAAAGAAAAACATATTTTTGGCTTGAATTATTTACATTACATACATTATTGCTTTTAATATTCCCTATAATAATTGATTAATTTGCTCATAGTTAGGTACCTACGCAATCAAGGTCCTAACCTTCCGATACGTGTTTCAATGATATCAAAACAAAACAGGCACTCGTAACGTCATTGGAGAGAGAGAGGTGTACCTACAGGAACCTACACCCATAGTAGGTTACACCCACATTTCGCCAGCTATGTTTGAGTCCCAGTAATTGGCAGCGAGACTATTTCCATTAACCGGGTTCAAATCCAGGGTCCGGGCTGGTAAACCGGGTTAACCCCAATATCACTTTGCCTGACCTGGGAATTGAACAGGACCTCATGCTTAGCAGTAGCGCTCGCGACCACTGGACCAAAACGAGGCAGTCCGATATTTAATATCTATGAGTACCTAGGTCAGTACAGTCGCCCACGAAGTCCCACGAAGTACAGTCGCCAGCACAATCAAGTTACTACAATCTGTCAAATTTCTTTAGTACATTTTAAACTTTATCGCTAAAGCATTAGGTTCAAGGTTGATTGGGAAAGTTTGAAGTTTTGGGTAGCTTGATGTGCTGGCGTCTGTACCTACCTAACCTCCTTTTTTTTGTTCCTTCCACAAAAACAAGCACATAATAGCTAATAAGCACTACCAAAAAATGATCGAATTCAAACCCACGTAGGTAAACCCTAAACCGAACCAAAAAAACATCTAAAATCGCGTATTTGGAGCAAAGTCAAAAATCAACGCGCAGACGTATCATTACCAAAAAGTCGGGCACGCAATTTCTTAAAAAACTATTCTCTTCCAAATCTCTAATTTACCGAAAAAACTGTATCATTCAAACAACCTTTTTTTATTTTGTGAACGCGTGACTTTTGAGTGACTGTTTTTCGCCTGAGGCAGTATCCGAACGCAACAGTGGTTAAAAAAAAATAAAAGTAACATGGCGCCCGAGCGATCGCGTGCGCCTTTTCGGCGGGAAGGGCTTTTAGAAAAAAAATCATTCAGACCTTTACCTGTGACGTCGGTAACACAAAGTGCTATGAAATAGACGTAGGTCAAGAGAAATTAAAGAAAGTTGGGAAAAGAATACTTTTGTTTAATCGGAAACTGGGAATTTTTATGCGATTGTTTCGAAAACTAAGTAAGTATAATAAAATTTTTGAGCACCTGTCTTGACTTTGTTCTAAAAGTTGGTAACGTCGCAAATAACTGTCAAATATAATATTTTACCTGTTTTGATTATTTTGGCAATATTACTGTATGGAACTATGAAATATCGTTAGGTATCTTACTAGAATATTAATAATGAATTGCAATCATAACACTGAATTTAGTTGTAACCGGTTTTAGGTGTAAAAAAGGCATTGGGAAACTTTCCAAATCCTTTTTTTACAACTAAAACTAAATATTCGGTGTTACGATATCTATTATTTACCTACTGCATTTCATAATCAATATTTTAGACAGCTAGTTAGCTATATTTCATATTTCCATACAGTAATATTACCAAAATAATCAAAACAGGTCAATATTTTACAGTTTTGCGACGTTGCCAAATTTTTTGAATAAACGCTGTTATGGCAGAAGTAGATCCGTATTACCCTACTTATCTATGGAATAGGGAGAGATAAGCAATACTATATAGGGATAGCATATCCTCTCTACTCCGGTTGGTACCAGTACCAGCAGGTAGACCCTCAAGCCTGACTGGTTCCATCTTCTTCTTTTCGTTTGATTAGTGACTAACCTGGTGTCAGAGTTTTAAAGCCGCCCATGGGCCTGTGACTTGGCTTCACATGCGGTCGAGAAATATCAAAAAAAAAAGTCATGTCGGTTTCCTCACGAAGTTTTCACTGGTTCCATACTATGGAACCTACTTACCAGCACACCCCAACTAATTTAAACTTTATTTGTATTTTTAGCTTATGGTTCAATAGAGAATGATTTATTAAACTCTATGGCAGATAATATTGTTCAACTATAGACAAAGATAGAAACAAGGATGTGAAGGAGTTTTTTCTAAAAAAACGGCCGGTGATTCTAGACCCTTCAAGACGACATGACACTTTGAACGACAATTTGCCCGTCCTGGGGATTGAACCTAGGACCCCATGCTCAAAGTCATTCTTGTGACCATTAGATCAACGAGACGGTCGATGACGTCATAGTAATAGTACATATGACAAGATTCCTTCCTTGCTTCCATAAATGCTATAAAAACGCAAAAAATCAATTACTTACTTACTTAGCTATTTTGTAAGAACACCATTTTAACATAACATAACATCACGCCTTTAATCCCCGAATGGTTAGGCAGAGGTGTACCTGTACCCCAGATTTCGCCAGTTTAATTCCCATGTAATAGGGGGCGAGCCTATTGCCATCAACCGAGCACAAATCCAGACTCCGGGCTGCTACTGAGAAATTCCGGCAGGAAAAACCCAATAACACTTCCTGATCCGGGACTCGAACTGAAGACCTTTTGCTCAGCAATCGCGCTTGCGATCAGTAGACCAACGAGTCAGGACGCCATTTTAAATCCAGTCTAAACCTTTATGGAACTCATATCAGACTTAAATGTAAGTCCACTTATGAAAATTCAGCAGTTACATTAACCCAACAGCTCATAAAGAAACCAGAAGCCTTCTACGTAATAAGGTTTTATTTCACACACGCAAATTAAAGTCATCATCTGCCTAGCCTTTTCCCAACTATGTTGTCGGCTTCCAGTCTAACCGGATGCAGTTGAATACCAGTATTTCACATGGAGCGGCTGCTTATCTGACCTCCACAACCCAGTAACTAGATAATACGATATCCCTTGGTAAGACTGGTTGTCAGACTTTCGGGCTTCTGACGACCCGTAACGACTGTCATAGGTCTACAAATGACAGCCGGGACCAACGACCTATCGTGCTTTCCGAGACACGGAGGAGTCTCGGTATGTAAAGATGGTCACCCATCCACGGACCAACCCCGGCAAGCGTCGCTTAACCTGATGGATCGTCCCATGCGGTGATATTACGTAGCCACGAGCTCCTACACACGCAAATTAAAGTATGACCCATAAACAAAATTAACAATATTTTTAACTGGCAACAGTGGCGCCACCTCAACCTATTAGGTCGACCCGGCGGCGGCAAGCGGCGCGTGCTTTTAAGGATTTTTTTATATTTATTTTCAATATAAAAACAGCTTATAATTACAGGCATTTGGCTGTTTTACGTAGTCCAGAGGTTAATTGTGGGTCGGTTTAGCGTTTTTGAAGTCTGGATTACTGAAAAGTTTAAAAATATTGTTTTTTTACTTTGAAGAAGTGATCTGGAACTTGTAAATTCGTTTTATTTGTACTTATATAGGTATACATAGCGTAAACCAGCTGGTCCCAATGGTTTAGTATACTTTAAAGATCTTTTAAGAGCGTTTTTTTCTGAAAGTTACCGACGCCGCAAATAACAGTCAAATATTTACCTGTTTTGATTAATTTGGCAATATTACCTACTGTATGGAAATCTAACTAATATTATAAACGCGAAAGTGTGTAAGTATGGATGGATGGATGTTTGTTACTCTTTCACGCAAAAACTAGAGAACAGATTTGGATGAAATTTGGCACACAGATAGTTTATAACCTGGATTAACACATAGAATACTTTTTATCCCGATATTCCCACGGGATCGAAACTTACGTGGGTGAAACCGCGGGGCGCAGCTAGTATTTCCTCGCACATTAGCCGCTGTTAACGCTCTCCTAAACTCAAACACAGAACTTGATGTTTGCGAATGAATGGAAGATGTACCTACTGTCAGAATTTTTGAAATTTTGTGAGAAGAATGAATTACTGTGTTAAATAAATTAATATATTTGTATAGTGTTGTGGCGGTATCTACATCGCCACATATGCGAACTACGCATCGAAGACCTGACGTCACAGAAAAATCCTGACGTCACAAAAATCCTGCATCGCGCAATTAGAGTTTACCGTGCAGTAGACATATTATATAGGTACCTACAAGAATCCAACATCAATCATTGGGCAGTTGCCCGCCAGACACAACACCCGTCTGGTCGGAGGATCCCCCCTTTTCTATGGTGGATGAGTGAACTTTACACCCTGTTCCTCATACCCCTAAAGTGTAATTGGTTTCGGCCGTTCTATTTTACCAATAAATCCATACTAATATTATAAATTCGAAAGCAACTCTGTCTGCCTTCTGTCTGTATGTTACCTTTTCACGCCTAAACCACTGAACGGATTGAGACAAAATTTGGCAAGGATATAGATGGCACCCTGGGGAAGGACATAGGCTTTTTATCAACCTACCGCGCGGGCGAAGCCGCGGGCGGAAGCTAGTAAATAAATTAATTTAATTTTCGGGCAGCAGTTTTTGAAAAATAAGTAGGTACTTTGTTAGTGTGATTTTTTTAAGTGTGCCTCTCTACAGCGTCCTTCTATTGTAGTTATCATCTACTTTCTTATTGACGGGTCCTCCACTAGGGGGAGACTGGATCGACGATCTGACGAAGGTCGTGAGAATCTATGACGGCCTACGAACCTGCGAAAACGGGGTGGTGCTATCGGCCTTGTCTAGCTCCGTCTCTCTCTCACACTGGAAAAATGGTGGCAATAATACGGCATCTGGTCGACGTGACAATCCTGGGGAAGATCCATTTCCAGCGGTGCACGTCAGTTTTTCCGCTGAAATACCTACTAATGATGAGTTTGATTCATAAAGGCTGCAGCGGTCCAGCCTTTATGAAACATTATTTTTAATTTCACTGGCCTTGATGGCTGTATGTTGCCAGCCAGTCAGTCCGGGCTGTGTTATATAGGTATACCTACAGAATATCACCCCAATTCATACGTCGGGGGTTAAAGATAGTGTAGCAATTTTATTTCTATGAAAAATTAAATATCTTTATAGCTTTCCTACATGTTTGATCTATCTCATGCTATAAGACCTCTATCGACCTAAGAGCCTCTCAGTCGGCGCCGGAGGCGTGTCAGAACGCAGAGCCAAAGTGTCAGTGGCGCCAAACCTTTCCGCTTTGGTCTCTATACTTTTTTTATTTTCTTTTTTTTGAGACGCCCCGCGGCACAGGCGTTGGTGCGGTAAAAGTATAGTTCCAATAATTTAATTAAGCGGCCGAACTAATTTTTGATAGTTTGGTCTTTGGAGATAGTTTTTGCGGGTTAACTTTTGTAGTAACAATGACGTATTGGAAATTATTGAATCAAGGCCAGTAAAAACGGGATCAAAATAAATTCTTCGCTTGAAATTAAAATGTTGTTATGTACTTAGGTTCAGTCAGCGAAAAAAATCAACTAACTGACTCACTCATCCCGTTTAAAAAAATGTGATTGCCGTGTAAAAGTGTTTGTACAAACCTACTTACTTACAGAAATAAAATCATTTATCATTTAAGTTTTTTAAATCTTAATTATTGAGGTTTAATATTAATCAAAATCGACACAAAGTCAAATTCAAATAATTTATTTCAAATAGGCACTTTTAAACGTCAAAAACAAAGAAATAGAACTGATTCTAGTTGCCCCTTCCAAAAGGTAGTTTTCGTATGAAGAAGAATGGGCAAGAAACTCCACCGTTACGCTTTTAAAAACGTTTTACAATATTTTGTATACATGAATTTAAACAATTAAAATTCTTAGTGATAACTACAATGTTTCGAATACTTTTGTATAAAATTTAGATAATGTGTATAGTAGCAGTTAATCGACCGTAATTAGCACTGACCGTTCCCAATACAAACATGAACTTTGTCGAAGGTCCGATGGCTGGAGGAGCAGACGAGTCCTGAAATGCAGGCCACGTATCGGCAAGCGTAATGTGGGACGCCCCCAGCTAGATGGACCGATGACCTTAAAAAGGGGGCTGGGACAGACTGGATGTGGAAGGACATGCTGAATGCGGAGGACATGTCGAGGGGCAGTCTGGGAGACCCTATGTCCAGCAGTGGACTGCGACAGGCTGAGTAGACATTGATTGTACACACGGCTACACATCAAGCTATACATTTCCAGTTTATGCTGACATTGGATTTCCTGGATTTCCGTACCTACTATGCGAGGCCAGCTTATAGTGGAAATGTATAGCTTGATGTGTAGCCGTGTGTACCTAATTCATTTCCCTCGGACAAAATTATAAAACCTAACCGACTAAGTACAAATAAAGAAAAAGAAAAACAACAGAATTTTCCTTTCATTTTAAGAGCAAAATTCCTTCGCCCATTTTTTCAAAGTAATTAAAACAGACAAATCATTGAATTACCGTAGCTAACAAAAAACACTTTTACCGTCATCCGAATGAAGAGCGAAATCGAACACTTCCTGCTACTAATTGCCGCCATAATTGGTGTCAAGAAAGATGGCGTTCGCGCCAAACAATGGACAATGAAGCACAGATAAAAAAATAAATTAGTTTTATTTGATCGAGTCTTGTTGTATCGATGTTTGTGTGATAATGTTAACAATGTGTCGATAAGAACATCTCTTTTATTGTAATATTTTATTGAGTGTGATTAAGTATTAGTTTCTAAGAAAAAATACTTGGACTTATAAGCCAAGGTGTCAGGCATGAGTTTTTTTTTAAAGATTATTATGCCCGTTTATGGAAGGTATGTTTTTTGTAGTTAGCAGGTCAGAATCAAATTGTATGTCAAGCTAAATTATGATTTGACAAGTGTTATATGTATTGAGTTTACACGTGTTAGATGTGAATAATTTATTGTTTTGTTACATAAGGTATTTACTTTTAATTAGATTAACACTTAAAACATTTAAAATATCTTACGTTATGAATGGAGTTGTAATAATAATATCTACAATTTGATTTTGATCACCACAATAAAAAAAACGAGAAACCTCTACCAAAGTTAATTTATAAATAATCAACAAGTCATGATACATAAGCCGACATTCCGGATTGATTGTAAATGAATAAAGCTTTCATTCAAATAATCCTCTATAAAACAAATAGGGTTAGCGTCTAGGCATTCGGTAAGTTCATCACATCCTCCAATCTCTCTCCTTACATATTATAAAACACAGTCCTCCGCCGCGTCTGTCTGTCGTCCTGTTCGCGATAAACTCAAAACTACTGCACCGATTTTCATGTTGTTTTCACCAATGGATAGAGTGGTTCTTGAGGAAGGTTTGAGTATATAATAACCGACATCCATGCGGGCGAAGATGCGGGCATCAGCTAGTGTTCTATAAAGTAAAAAAAACACATTTTGAAAAGTCGTTTTTCAATTGTTAATAAAATCTCTTTGAAATTCGAACAGTGTGTAGTTATAAATCCACGAAGATTTATTTTTAACCGACTTCTTCAAAAAGGAGGAGGTTCTATGTTGGTCTCTATGTATTTTTTTTTTTATAAAATATTTAGGTATGTGATTGCCAAAGAAACATCAACGTGAGTCATCGAATCTTACGAACCCTCTGTTGGCCCTCACAGAGTTTGGTGTACCATGACGGTGAGCCGGATTCCTTTTCCGGTGAAATCAGAAATCGTGTCAAAATAAAGCATTCACCCTCTTTTAAGCCAAATGTACCTTCCACACCATCCATTCATTGATTTCCTGCGGTCTTCCTTTGTTCTTAAAAAGCCTCATGATTTACACTGCGATGTATTTTTTTTAATTTTTTTTTACCAAGATGGCGAAGCTCTTGGCTTGCATCTCACCTGATGGTAAGTGATGATCATGCCAAAGGTGGACACGGGCTTCACTTTTGAACGTCAAAATCCTGACCCCCTGACCCAAGGAGTTAGGGGTTCAGAGGCTATAGAAAAAGTCCCTTTTCTGTCAGTGTTAACGCCAACGGAAAGATCAAATTGTATGGAGTTGCCATTAGCTTTAGAGATGTCACGAGACTGCTGCTGTCAACTCCATACAATTTGATGTTTCCGTTGGCGTTAACGCTTACAGCAAAGCGATTTTGTCTAGGCCCCTGTTGTGCTATTCTGTAAAAATATCACCGTGAAAACTTAGGTGAAGTGAGCACGGAGTGAACTGTCACTTAGCATCAGTAGGTATCGATGACAATGACAGCTCACTCCACGCTCACTTCACCTAAGTTTTCACGGTGAGATGATTACAGAATAAATGCATCGGATCGCAATTTGATTTCATTTGCCAAGTATGTATCGCATAGGAAAATGAAACATTATTCGTGTAACGTTAAAGTGAAAGAATAAGGTTTATATTCGTATGCGACGCGCTCCATGAAAGGCATCCACATACAAAAAACTAAACAAATATTTTTAATCTATGGCATTGGCTGCCTGACCCACGACCTTTGGTCATCAAAGTTCACATTGAAAAAAAAAAGACTTGCTCACTACGCGTTCCCGCGCAAAGAATGACGCAACCAAAATGGCGAATTAAAAAGTAATTAATCTTAGCCTCTTCCGTTGGGAGCTCATTTCTTTATGTTTTATTGCGTGTGAAAGCGAGTTAATATTACATAAATCATCTCTATGCTGCATCAGTAATGCAATGAATGTAGTACTTTTGTACATTGATTGCATTACCGATGGGATGTATATGTACTTGATGTAAATACGAAAAAAGCAGATTATTTCTATAAATTATGTCAATGATGTAGTTCCTAGTCTTCAAATTGTTTCACGGCGTACGCGGCTACAACGCTGGTTATACACACGGCCTAGACGGCTAAGAAACGGTTACAGCGCGGCTACTACGCAGCTACAACGCAGCTATGACGCGGCTATGACGCAGCTACAACGCAGCTATGACGCCGCTACAACGCGGCTATGACGCAGCTATGACGCGGCTACAACGCGGCTATGACGCGGCTACTATGCGGCTACGACGCGGCTACAAAGCGGCTACGACGCGGCTACAAAGCGGCTACGACGCGGCTACTATGCGGCTACGACGCTGTTACTATGCGGCTACGACACGGCTACAAAGCGGCTACGACGCGGCTACAAAGCGGCTACGATGCTGTTTCTATCCACGACGGTCTACCAAGTTACGGCGCTGCTGTGACGCACGACATATTTAGTACGCGGCTGCAACTATCTATGGTCAGTTTTTCTGGATTTATTATGAGCTGTCACTATTTAAAGAGACTTCGAATAAAAATAATCATCCTTTTCCCCGCTGTGTTGGGGCCGGCTTCCAGTCTAATCGAATGCAGCGAAATAACAGTCGTTTACATGGAGCGACTGCCTATCTGACCTCCACAACCCAGTTACTGAGTAAAACGATACCCCTTGGCAAGACTGGTTGCCAGACTTTTCAGCTTTACATACCTACGTAAATTAATTACTCATAATTTTATTGACTTTTCTTATTTTTAAAGTAGGTACTTGGATGATTGATTAAACTACCGAAATCGGTCGCCCTTGGCCGACGATCTGAGGTCATTTGTGAAGATAAACGTAAGAAGCACAGACATTTCTTATCGTACAGCCTTGGGGTTTGTAAGCATACAATAAATCATGCTTGATACTTCTAGTAGCCGCCATCTTTGTGTGATTGATTAACTTATTGTTTCTAAACGTTGTATGAGGAGTTTTTTTTTGTTTGTATGTAAAGATATGTGTATTTAGGTTATGGTGGAGTGATTGCGATCATTACTTTTTTAAATTTTATTTATTAAGGGATAATAAACAACTACAATATAAATATTACACATAGGGTTAAGCACAGAATTAATACTGGATGGATGAAATGGCGGCAGGTCACGGGGACAATCTGCGACTCCCGCATTCCCCTTAAACTTAAGGGGAAGATATATAAAACAATAGTTAGGCCTGCTGTCTTGTATGGATCAGAATGTTGGGCCACAAAAGGGATGAATGAAAGGCAATTGCATGCAGCTGAGATGAGAATGTTAAGAGCGATGTGTGGTGTTACACGAATGGATAGAATAAAAAATGAGTACATAAGAGGAAGTCTGAAAGTGGCACCGGTGACTGAAAAATTGTGCGGAAATCGGTTGTCATAGTATGGGCACGCGATGCGAAGGAATGAGGAAAATGTAGTGAGGAAAGTTTTGGGTATGAATGTCGATGGCTATAAGAGTAGGGGAAGACCAAAGAAACGATGGATGGACTGTGTGAAAGATGATATGGCTAGAAAGGGGGTGACTATCGAGATGATGGCTAATAGAGAAGTACGGAAGAAAGGGACATGTTGCGCCGACCACACATAAATTTGGATAAGGGCAGGAGAATGATGATGATGGTTAACAAAACTTAAGTAGTAATGCTGCAGTCCACTGCATTAACCGCCGATATAACATATTTAATTTTAATGATCAGTGGTTGCCACTAGACAAGCATATCCAAAATTAATATATAAATAAATAAATTACTAAAGCGAGCTATAGCTACAAAACCAAATCATAAGAGAAACAAATTCATTTACTTAGATTAAATTAAGCGAGATTATTAAATATATTTAATTAAATTATGCAAGAGATTCTGTGAGATTTGGAGTTATTACGATAAGGAGGAGCTCGTGGCTAAAGTAACAACAGCTGCACGGGTCGATCCATCAGGTTAAGCTACGCTTGTCGGGTTGATCCGTGGATGGGTGACCTTCTTTACATACCGAGACTCCTCCGTGCCTCGGAAAGCTCGTTCAGCCGCTAGTCCCGGCTGTCATTCATGGATCTTTGACCGTCGTTACGGGTTGTCAGAAGCCCGAAACTCTGACAACAAGTCTTACCAAGGGGTATCGTATTACCCAATTACTGGGTTGTGGAGGTCAGATAGGCAGTCGCTCCATCGCGTTGCGACGCGACGACGACGACGGTGCAACGCGATTCTAGTCGAAAAATATCCTTGAAGTTTTTATAGAAATTGTTGTACAAGACTCTCGTCGTGCCGTCGCGTCGCGCCCGTCTGCGGGAGCTTTAAACATTATTATTCTTTAAGGTAAGATAAGATAACATTTATTTCGGATATTCCATATTACAACACATACATTTTATAACAAATTGACATAAAAACAAAACAACACACACAATAAAAAAGCAGTTAACACAGTAGGACCGGGAGGAACTCTCCACTGCTCACAGTTCAGTATGCACACGTATCCAATGACGCAGCAATGGAGAGTCCCACCTGTCCGCGAATACGCTTATTATACTGTTGCTACTGGACCTAACACGACTCAGCAGCGACGCACACTGCTTCCTTATAACAGCATGAAAACCATCAGTGTGCGCTTCTGCGAACATAGTTGAAGCACTGCAGAATCGTGGTAGCCCCAGCAGCACCCTAAACGCGTTGTTGTATTGAACACGTAGGGCGCTGTACGACCCAAGTGTGTAGTTAACCCACAGGCTGCACGTGTAAAGTGTTTGGCAGTAAGACTTGATTAGGTACTGCTACGCGCAAACCTGCGGGCCAACATATTACACCGGACAGCCAACGCCCTACGTCTGCGTCTTTGTAAAATATTATTTACATTTCTATAAATACATGAAGTCCGCAAGGCCCAAAACCAGCCTTCTCCAGTCCTTTACACCTTCGGACAGATAAAGTCACCCATCTCAAGTCCTCATACAAGCCGCAATGCTGTCATCAGCTCATTACATATACACTAATATCCATTATGAAAATCCTTAAAAAAAGAAAACACCTATCAGGTAGCTGGGATGAAGATGTGGACTCAATCACTAATTAAAGAAGAACGAGTGGAATACTTTTAATTGTATTTAGGAATGATTTTGAGCTTTATTTGCTAAGGTGTAAAGAAGGTTTTGAATTGGCAAGGAACAGTTGAATGAATATCAGTTTGAAGTGATATTATTTGCTTTGTCAGCGTTACACTTGCGAGCAGAATTGTTTTTGAAAAATGACAAGGTATTGTATCGGTCGCTTCCCGTTGTAGGTAAGATCAGCCCAGCCTTTTCCCAATTATGTTGGGGTTGGCTGCCAGTCCAACCGGATGCTTAAGGAGTGAATGGCTATCTGACCTCCAAAACCCAGTTACTGGGTAATAAAGGGCTGAAAATAGAGCAAACCGTAATTCTCAAAGTCAAATAATTTATTTCAATTAGTGACATAATGAATGTCAAAATTCATAAGAAAATAGAATTTATCCTTGTTGCGTCTTCCGAAATTCCGCATGCCGTTACGTATGAAGACGAATGGGCAAGAAACTCCATCTGCCACTCCGTCAGCAAAGTGAGAACTAGGCGAGCCAATTTCTGAAATATGAATATTATGTTTGAAGTAGTACTAATCCATATTTTATTATTCTGTGACCACTTATGTCTGTCCGCCAGTGTCTGGCGCCTGCGCATAAACCGCCAGTCATCACAGTCGGCGCGGGTGCACATCAAATGGACACTAATGTAATTTGTTAGCGCCGCTTACTGCATTAGAGTTAGGATTTTTGGAAATAAATGAAATGAATGATGAAGTTCGGATGTTGGTTCTTCTATATTTTTGTGTTGGCATGAGCTGTGTGGGGATAGCTCGTGAAAATGTCACAGTGTACAGATGCAATTCCATTGGTCAATATGATTTGACATTATTGCTAATGTCAACTTAGATTGCTCTGATTGGTTGTACTAATGAATGTTGTGCGAATGTGCCGCCATCTGCTTTAATTTAAATTGTATCAGTCAGCCGGAAACGAAGGATTGACAGTCATTGGGAATAATTTAAGTTTTTTTTTTTTGTTATTTGCATCTTGCAGCGGGTGTTCACGGCCTAGTGACATGGCTCGAGTTACACATTTTATCACAGTTTAGTCATGTAAAATGTGTGACTCAAGCCATGTCACAGTAGGCCGTGCTGGCCCCCCCTTTTTTTTGAGGTTGGGAAATCATCAAGTGACTTCTCCCGCTCTGAGCGTAGCGTGTCAGACTTTTATTGACTCCCACCCGTGCTCCTTCAGTTGCCTGTTGCCAAGGGTCCCGGTATCCCTTTCCAGCTTTCCCGCAACCCTGGCAGGAAGGAGGGGCTCACCCCCCGTAGGTGGTCTACAATTTCTTGTCTTGCATCGTGCGATACCAATCCACAAAGCGATCTAACTCTAAAATAAACTTAGTATTTTTTTTACCACTATCTGCCTTGAGGTGCAGACCGATTAACTGCCTCTTCCGGGAATCGAACCCCGGCGCTCTGAGTCATAAAGCGGTACTCAGAACTGGAGCGGTATTTGTGTAGTAATACAATTATTTTGTATTTTTTACTCTGATTTGAGTCTAATTTGATTTCCTACAGACTTATTTATGTTAAGGAGTTTAGTTCCTTGACTTTGTATTGAGTGAATTTAGAGAGCTTATAAGAGTGATGGTGGATGCAGCCTGGGCTCATTGCCAACCGTTCTTATTGGGAAATATCAGCCTATAATGTTCCCAGTGCTGGGACACAGGCCACTTCGAGAGGGAGTGGGCTGTATCCACCCCGCGGGCCCAGTGCGAGTTGGTAGATGTCACATGTCTTCGAATTTTAGGTTCTAGGACATGCCGGTTTCCTCACGATGTTTTCCTTCACCGTTTTGAGAGCAGTGGTGATGAAATTATTTACCTACTTAAAAGCGCCTGTCTGGGTTCGAAACTTCGAACCCTCGACCGTAAGTCGGGGCCGTTACCACTCACTGGGCCACCACTGCTCACGGAAATGACCATTTTTTCTGACCATAGGCATAGTGGTTTGAAAAATAAAATCAATAATAACTTGAGAAAAATGAATGTTAAAAAAAAAAAAAAAAGTCGCTACATTCTACTCGAAAGAATACAATTTTTATTAAAATACTAGCTTCCGCCTGCGGCCCGCGTGGTATGTCGATAAAAAGTAGCCTATGTCTTTCCCTAGGATGCCATCTACCTCCTTGCCAAATTTTATCGAAATCTGTCGAAATGTTTAGTCGAAATTTTTCTTAAAATAATAACAATAAAAGCAAGTTATGCAGTCGCAAGTAATAGGGGGCGAGCCTATTGCCAGCAATCTGCCAGCCTATTGCAACTTTTGTAAGGAACTCTGGTTCACTTTTGTAAGGTCACTTTTGTAAGGTCTTTAACCAGCAATACTTGGTCTTACTTACCTATAACCACCAGTCAAGCTTGCGACCACTAGTCAAACTTAAACTCAAAGCATTTATTTCAAACTAGCTGCGCCCCGCGGTTTCACCCGCGCTTTCTCGATCCCGTGGGAATATCGGGATACAAAGTATGTGTTAATCCAGGTTATAAACTATCTGTTTGCCAAATTTCATCAAAATCCATTCAGTAGTTTTGACGTGAAAGAGCAACAAACATCCATCCATCCATACTTATAAACTTTCGCGTTTATAATATTAGTTAGGATTAGGATAATTGAAATTAAATTAAATGAAATGGCCAGAGGGCTGGCCTATTTTTTGGGCAAAGAATCAGCATTGCCATACAACGTGGCAATGCTGCCAGCCTTTTGGGCACTTTTCCTGTTGACAGCGATGCGGACGAATTTTTTGATGCCCTTTGATAATTTTCCCTTGTACATAATTATTATTATAGATATTATAAGTCTCTAATGAAATTGTTTATTCTGTAAATAGGACATTGGAATCACTTTTTAATATTTTTTTAAAAAAATAAGCTAGATGAGGTCGGCGTTTCCTATCTGACTACTCTGAGAAGAAAGGCCGAAAAAAACTCAGAGGTCGCAGTCTCTTTTAAAGTCCAGACATAATCTTGGTCAGGTCTTATGAGGACCATGTAGATTAGCGTCTGAAATGGTCTTTTGAGGAAAGAACCACACAGATTTGAGTGGACCTGTCCAGTCAGTGCAAGCATTTGTCAATTCAATTACAGGCACTTTTGAATTGTCACGAAATCGGTTAGTCAGATGAAGCTAGTTGCCCATTCCAAAGCGTAGTAGGTTCCTATGGAGAAGAACCGGCTAAAAACTCGTAGAAAACTTACATAATCACTTTTCGCTTTCATGATTTCCAAAAACTTTTACAAAGAGCTTCAATTTCCATTCCACGATCTAAAAAGTGAGAGTCGGTGGCGTTAGAAAGAGATGGTGGATGTGTGAGGGAGATAGAGACACCTACGTTGAAAGGAACGGCGCCATGGACCTTATGTACCGATAGCAAAAATAAACAAGCTTTGATTGAACACAAAGCTCTAATTTTAATTCTTAAAGGTCATGAAGTTCCTGAAATAGTTATCGACATATTATTTTGATAATTTTTCATGATTTCTTTTTATCGTTTGGCAAATAGGTTGATCGCCATGAAATTCCAGATAAAAAAACTCAATAACACTCTGCCCGAACTGGGAATCGAACAACTTACGTACCACGAATTTCTTAAAAAAAAAAAAAACTTATGTACCTACCACTAATTTCTTTAAAAAAAAAACTATTCTATTCTATTTCTTAATTTCTTTTTTTTTATTACGGTATAAATTCCCTAAAATTTAACTATTTGGTCATAGTAAGCCCATCTTGACCGCTTACACAGTCAATCCTTTTAAATAAAATTCCACTTTCCGTGACGGTTTTCCAGCGCGTTTTGCTGACGGTACACAAATAGACAACTTCAATCACGTCTGCGGGAGGAAACGCGATTGTTTTTACGTCTCTGACGAGCGTCGGTCCACACGGGGCGAAGATCTGCGGGGGTAAAATTTATTTTCATGTTTTATTACTTGTTGCTTTATAGTTTGGAGCTCGTGGCTAAGTTATAACAGGCGCACGGGTCGATACATCAGGTTAAGCTACGCTTGCCGGGGTTAGTCCGTGGATGGACGACCATCTTTACATATCGAGACCCCTCCGTGCCTCGGAAAGCACGTTAAGCCGTTGGTCTCGGCTGTTATTCGTGGATCTTTGACAGTCGTTACGGGTCGTCAGATGTCCTAAAGTCAGACAACCAGTATTACGCAGGTATTGGGTTGTGGAGGTCAATTGGCAGTCGCTCTATGTAAAATACTGGTATTCAGCTGCATCCCGTTAGATTGGAAGTTGACCCCAAAATAGTTGCGAAAAGGCAGATAGATATATTTCTTGTTCAAACAGTGCGTTTATTGAAAGTGTGATTTTTTCTTTGAATAGATAAGAAAGGCTCTTTGGTAAAGCAGCAAACGCCTTTCTCTATTTCCCAAACTTTTATACCAATATTATCGTTTCCCATTCAAAGATACAGCTCCAAAATGGCGTCGTGTGTTCAGTGCATGCGTGCTACGCCGGCCTGTCATTATACCCGCGCAGACGCAGATCACATTATCCCCGATACATTGAGATTACATACAATTATGTGCCTACCCGCCGGCCGGGCGACACGCGAACCAAAACTATTATATTATGTATTGAAATCGTTGCTAGTCTTATGTATTGAGGATTTTTTGTTTGGTATGTATTTTGTGTTAGGTTTAGAGGCAGCGGAGATGATAATGTTGATATTATGCATGTATGTAGTGACACGAATGGATAAAGAAAGTTTATGTCACCGTATAATCTTCGTAACTAATAAAATCTATAGGTATTATTTCCGTTACATTAAAAACTGTCAAAAACTTGTGAACTGCTACAATATAACGCATTTTTTTTCGATAGTTTATAATCTGTCCATGGGAAACCGACAAATTGTGACCAGAGGGCCTAGACAAAGTGACATTCTATCAGCGATAACGATGATAGAATAGGCAAAACTGTATAGGACTGACATAAGCTATCGAAAAGCTTATGTCAATCCTGTTGAAAGTCGTTGTAGAAATACGAAACGCTTTGGAAGCGATTGTCACTTGTCTAGGCAAACTTGCTTGCGACTTATCGCACCTTGCGCTAATACTAAATAGCCTACCTAACTGCGAGCAACTTAGAACCATAACTTCATCAAAATTCGATATTCTTTCATTCTTCTTCAAAACATTTTTGTATGAATATAAAACACAGCCATCTCCAACGTTGTTCCCTTTGTAACTTTTTTCGATAAACCCTCGTATAAATGGTCAATCCCTTAAAAAATAGGAACCAAATCAATCTGCCTAGCCTTTTCCCAACTATGTTGGGGTCGGCTTCCAATGTAACCGGATACAGCTGAATACCAGTACTTATTCTACATGGAGCGACTGCCTATCTCACCTCCACAACCCAGTTACTGGGTAACAAGATACCCCGTAGTAAGACTGGCTATCAGGCTTCTGACTACTCGTAACGACTGTCAAAGATCTACGAATGACAGCCGGGACCATAACCACACCGAAATCCGACATTTCTGCATTATTTTACAAAACATTACAACAGTATAAACTTATAAAGATATTAACTATTACAGTAGCGATCTCCGACATTGTTCCCTTTGTATTTTTTAAATAAACCCTAGTGTACATGATCATTCAACCCTATACTAAATAGAGGAGCCGTCGATGCATAAAATCCGATTTGTATCTCACAATATGGAAGTTTACACTTGATTTGAAGGGATTTGGGAAAAAATATACCGTTTCTGATCAAAGGGAGATGTGGACGAAAATATTTATGTTTTTTGACTAATGATTGCTTATGCTGATGGTAATATTTGGAAATTGTGTTATTTGAGTCCATAGGGACTATAGAGATGAACATCGAATCCTATAAAAGTCTAGGACGTCATAAGAGAACCAGCTCATAAACACCCCTTTGCAAAAAAAACGGGCACCTTAACAGTCATTGGCTTTGGTATGGATAATATTAATATTTTTACTATGTCATTAGCATAAATGAATATGTAATATGTTATAATCAATAAAGTGTTTTGGCTACACCCCTCTTCCAGCAGCGCTACAATTTTACTAGCTCTTATTGCTTTTTCTGCCATTACAATCGACACAAAGATATCACTTTTAAGTCACAATAAGGCTGGATTATGCGACAAAAATAAATTATTCTACTAAAAATAACGAGAAGTTAGTTTTAGTTGCCAGGATAACCTTCTAACCGCAAACCTGCAAAATGTTAGTAAAAGTCACAAATGGAAAACGGGATTATTATTGTTTTTAAACAAAAGTTTCGAATTTGGAATTAACTTTTTTTCTTACCCAGACTCTTTATTAAGTGCCAGGAACATAGTTTGGCTATTAGAACCTCTTTACAACTAAATTATTACCAATAATGTACAAAAATCAAAACCGCCCGTTTTTTTGCAAAGGGGTATACTTAGTTAACATTAATCAGTGGAGGTACCTAATTATTATAGGACGTCAAAGTTTTTATAAGTTTGGATTGACTGATTTGGGTAAAGTGCCTGGGCAACCGAGCTTTGCTGGGTGAAAATAGAGAAAAAGAATTTTCCCAGATAAGAGACCTAGCGAGATCGATTTTTCGCCCCCGAAAATTAACCCCTATTAGTATCGAGAACGTGATTACAAATATAATATATAAATACTTATATACAAATATCGCTCATTTAATATTCTATGATATATATTATGTTTAATTTATGACATGATTTATTTCTAGGAGACTGACTGCAGGCAGAAGATTTTTAGGTTGTTGAATTGCAAGAATGCAAATGAAAGCTGAAAGGGATATTGAATATTGTGCGCAAAGTCCTAGGAAAAAGCTAGCTTTTTCTTTAGCGAAAGCCCTTTACTATTCACAGCATCATCATCATTCCAGTCTAAAGGCATAAAGACAGGCAGACATAGGCTTCTCCCAAGCACCCCTTCGACCGGTTCTGTGCTTCTCGCATCCAGCGGGTTCCTCCGGCCTTCACGAGGTCATAGGTCCACCTTGTCCGGCCTTCCAATACTACGTCTTCCGGTACACGGTCGCCACTCCAGAACCTTTCGGCCCCATCGGCCATCAGTTCTGCGAGCAATTTCTGCCCACTGCCACTTAAGTTTGGCAATTCTGCGGGCTATGTCGGTTACCTTGGTTCTCCTACGGATCTCTTCATTTCTGATTCTGAAACAAGCATTGCCCTTTGGGTGACTTTCAGCCTTCTAATGAGGCCCATTGTGAGCGACCACGTTTCAGTGCCATTATGTTATCACTGGCAACACACACTGGTAAAAATCTTTTGTTTTGAGACAGATATGAGACGAGAAGAGATTACGTACTATTCACATAAGTATACAAGGAATAGATTGCCGAATTCTAAATCTACGATTCTTTACTTTTAGCCGATAATGTCCATTTTTTTTTTTAACAATTGGAGTTACGTTTTTAAGGGTATTGGTTCTACTTGGGAGACCAACAAATGCAATATTAGTCCTTAAAACTCGAAATAGGCGTGATCCTATCCCACCTACTTGCATTCCATTGTCTTCAGTCTAATTTCGCGCAAGAAAAATAGGATATGTCTACTAAATCATAAGTATACGGTACAATTTAAATAGATTTTGCACGTCCGACATTCTTTGTCGGTCGTCAGGTAAATGTGCCATTTCTTTTTGAAAGTAGGTTCATTTGACAAAGGAGGTAAAAAAAAAATTTGCAAGTTTGACAGTTGCACGGTCTGTTAACGTTTTTGTAATTGTCGTTTTTTTGTTATTAATTTTTGTAGAAGTAGAAAGGAACTTACTATAGGACAGTTTTCGTATTAGTAGTGGATCTTTGCTTTTATAACGATATGTTTGCCTAATTAGTGCGAAAAATGGCAAATTATGTACGACGTCTCCCAGAATACTTAGGTACTTACGTACCTACGAACTTACGTAAGTTTCACTGAAATCTGTCAGAGTTTTTAATTTTTTAAAGACACTGATATAATTTCATTAATCATAACTATTAATATAAATTAATTCCTAGATAAAATTAATTATACAAACAGGTTATGTATGTACAATATAACAAAACCATCTGTCATAATTAATAATTGTAATTAAGAATACAAAGTACTAGCGTATTCAATGATACAATTTCATAATTTAGACAAACTTGAAGATTTAGTTTTTCAAAGCTTTTCAAATGTCTACGCAGTTAGGTAATTCCAGAAGCTATGCTGTGTTCCTCCTAAATTATCTCAAGATCAATGTTATAAAAATCTTTTTCTAAAGAAAAGGTCAAAATTTAAATAGCTTGAACCTAGATAGATACTTACTTAAAAATAGTTTTTTTTTTCATAAAACCGTTTGACATGGAAGTTTAAAAGTCAGCATTGTGGTAAAAGCTTTTATTGAGTAATCTTCTATCCCCCTTTCCCCCGTAGCTTTGAAAGTAACAGCTCATAACATCTTCACTACTACCATTAATCTTTCCCAAAAGTTAAGCCTTTAAAATCAACAGTTAGACAAGTAATAAATCAAAAAATATTCTCACTGCTACCAATATTTTGACACAAAATTAACAAAGACATCATAGCCAGCCACTATTTCGGTATGATGACGCGACATTATTCGGATTTTTTATCGAAATACATTAGTAAATGAGAATGCATCTTTTCGATGACACGTCGAAGTCAGCTACTTCATTTTGCCAAGCTTTTTTTTTCAGTTTCAAAATGCATTCTGTTCTCTGTTTAAAATTTTGAATTTGTTATGTTTTTTTAAAATCGGAAATACAAAATGTCGAAATGGGCTACTTTATGGTCATACCACATGAAATTTGAAAGAGGAGCCAGGAATTTTACAATAGATTCTGAAGAACTTTCACGCACGATAGATAGGTACAGACTATTACAATAACTACATTTATTTTGTCATATTAAACTTACTTACTATAGTTAATTTTTTAATTCCGTAGACTAATTTGATATTGTCAACAAAATTTGACATTGTCATTTTCGTGACTGGAGTGGGTATTTACTTATTAATTTTACAACCGTAAAATGAATTTAAATAATTCAGTCATAAAAACAAGCCTATGAGTTTATTACTATTTTTAAATTCATTTATTTCTTTATTAATTAATAGGTACAAAAATAATTCTATTTTATTACCAGTCCTTAATAGAAACAGCGATTTTATATACAGTTAAAGATTTACGAACTTTACTTTTAAAAGGCTGGTAGCAAAGGCATATCTCCATACTGCCAAAGGGACAATCAAATAAACAATAAAATTTGAAACGCAATTTACTTCGGCACATTTCGAAATAAATGCTAAAATAACGTTTCCATACAGATAAACATTGCTAAAGTATTTTCGACTCTATTACGTTGTGTTAAAAAGGACATAAAATTAAAAGGTTTTTAATTAACTGTAAGCATAAAATGGTAAAGTTATAAAAACATCGAAGTCCCACTAACAAGGTGAGTTTTAATTATTGAAAATTTTGTGTTAATTTAGTTTTTTTTTCGGCTGAACGCGCGGTGCCTTTGCTCGGCGGTCTCTTTGTTTTTTTTTTACGTTTGTATAATCTGTAAAATGGCATGTTAGCGCCAGTTTAGCCTGGTTGATCTTTTTTAAATTATCATCGATATTAAATCGTGCATTTCCGCTGGTATACGGCCACCCACTTGTCTTTGATAGACTTTTGACAAATATTTATTTACTTAATGGTTACCTTAAAATTACCTACCAACATTAATTTAGGTCATAAAATATATTAATGTTCTACTTTTGAAAGATCTAGTAGAGGTCGCGGGCATCCACTGGATGAGATGCAGGAACCACGGAACTGGGGGCCAAGTCTACTAATTTACAAACGTGTCAGTGGTCTCACAATAATCAGTTTTTGACAGATTTTATATGGCATATCTGTCTGGTCGCTGTGGCTATATTTAGGGGAGGCCTATGACCAGCAGTGGTCGTCTATGCTGAATGTTGGTGTTATCGCCAGTCCATTGTTAGGGTATTTTTTATTTGTTTACGATTCCACTTTATTTTTTCAACTATCTAGACTTAGGTTAGTTTACCTAAGCAGTTAATGTTTTTTTTTTTCATACATAAATTACTACCTAGTACTTACATAAGTACTTACGTAAAGTTGCATAGAGATTTCCAATTATAGATTTTACATACAGTGAACACTCTATCGCAAACAGCACAATCACCATAGAAAACCGACAAGTAGCCTTTCTAAAGCATTTTCTTGAAAAACACCATAATTTTGTATGACAAGCCGCTGTCAAAGACAAGTTATTATTTTCTTCGTTCAAACCTCATATTTATTACTTACCTACTAATATTATCAACAATGATTTTCTGCTTAGCTAAAAGGAAACTGCAGTATTATTAACATTCATTTATGTATGATTAAAAGGCGGGAAAATACAGGGAAAAATGGTTTGCATAGACAAAGAAAATAATGAAATGGTGACCCCATTTCATATTAAAAAAAAACAAAAGCAGTCTGGAATTCCAAAAAAAGAATATGAATTTTGAATTGATTTTTGAATTTCGAACTTAGTTATAGGGACACCAAACTTTTTGGAGTTTCTCCTTGTGTTTCCAAAAATATATCTGAACTAGCTGTGCCCCACGGTTTCACCCGCGTAAGTCTCGATTCCGTGGGAATATCGGGATAAAAAGTATCCTATGCCCTATTCCAGGTCATGGTCTACCGATGTGCCAAATTTCATCTAAATCCATTCAGCCGTTTTAGCAGGAAAGCGTAACAAAAAAAACTCACTTTCGCATTTATAATATTAGTTAGGATTAGGATGCTTGTGCCTTTTCTATGAGAGAAGTGGTCTTTGCTCCCGGGGGCAAAGCCAAAAATAATTCATTTATTACTTCAAAGATTCAAATGTCTGTATTTTAATCTTTGAAACTCTTTTAAAAATATTAAAATTATGATTTGGAGGAGGCCATGAACGAATTCATCGTAAAACTATAACCTACAAACAAACAGAAGCTGTACAAATATATTCCTTTGCCCGACTGACAACAAGCATAACACCAATTTCCCTCAGATTACTGTAAACTTGACAGCATTTTACCCTCCATTACCCATTTATATCCGCGCCATAAAACCATGGCCATGTAACCTACAGTCAACCAAACGTCTGTGGTAACAGTTTGACATTGACAGCGCCTTAAAGTCATGTTAGCAATGGCTGTTTTCGCAGTTCAAGTGTGCAGTTGACTGTGTCAATTGCGCGCACGCATGTAGCCTAAACGGTCGCATCTGATTGTGATGATGGTTCAAATTGTATGCGTGCATACATGATGGGTTAAGTAAATTGTTTAACTGATTCTATTAAACTGTGGGATTCACCATAACATGGGTTTTACGTAACAGTTTTATTAACAGTTAGCGTAGACATGGTAGCAAAATGTCTGTGTAATTTTTAATTGATCATTTGAAAATGACCGAAATCACTATTAAAATTGAGTTCAAAATAGCTTGGTAGAGATGATTTCCTGTGTGTTTGCGCATGCTCCTTGCGTTTACAGCATGTAACAAACACCCTGTCTGATCCAAAAGGGGGAGGTACCGCAATAACATTACTAAAAAGTAATAAGAAAGTTATTACTGTTTAAAATTCACGTTTTTAGTACCAAAATTACACTTATTCATATTAATATTATAAATTCGAAAGTAACTCTGTCTGTCTGTCTGTCTGTATGTTACCTTTTCAGGCCTGTCTGCGTTTGCCCTAAGTGTCCATCCACGCGTAGGTACGACGGATATTGTCTTGTGCCCCATAAGCTGGAAATCCGCAACAGTTTTGAACGTGTCCTTCCACCCTTATTAGGGCACACTGTTGAGTGTTGAAGAACCTTATATATAAGGCCAATTTAAGTTCGGCTATCTATTTACGTAAGCGATTATGACTAATCTGTGTCATTTTGACAGTTCAACAACATTATACAAGGTGGAGACGACAATACAACAAAAAATGAAACTCCGTATAACTAATAACGTTCTCGGTCTACATACAAAAAATTAATCAAATATTACCAATAGTTTAGTTACGATAGCTAGTCAAAGATCGGCAAATCCCATAGTCAGCCCATCACTAGGTACTATTTAGTTTGTTTGAAAAAATGACTTTTTTTAATTTCGATGTTAGGATTTATTTGTTAGTCCAAAATACTCTTATGCATTAGTATTGCCAGTGTTTTCATTTATTGTTGTATTGTCGTCTCCACCTTGAATATGTAATGTACATTGCGCTATTTACGTTGTTGAGCAGAGTTTTTTTTAAACTTATGGTCAGTCCAAACCGCGAGAAGCGACGCGACGCTGCGGGCACTTTTTAACAATAATCGAACTTATTTTTTTCACGAAAAGTTATAATTTCAGTGCGAGGGTTGACACGTGTCGAAGTACGCTGAGATGTGCGGTGTACCATAATGTCTAGTAAATAAATTGGATACTGTATCGGATCATAAAAAGTGCGCATCGCGTCGCGTCTCGGTGTGATCTGACCCTTGTAAAGCAATGGATTAGCTATCTGTTTCAAAACGATTCAGATTGTGATTGATCGTGTAGGTATTACGCAATTAGGGTTCTGGGCTGTCATTGCCCTGAATAAACTGACATTCTATCAGCGATAACGACGATGGAAAAGGCAAAATGTATAGGACTGATATAAGCTATCGCAAAGCTTATGTCAATCCTGTTGAAAGTCGTTGTAGAAATACGAAACGCTTTCGAAGCGATTGTCACTTGTCTACGCCCTCTGTGCATTCTGGAACTTTGCTAAAGTCCCTATACAGCAACGAAATCTTGATAAGACAGCCGGGGTAGACTCGCTGATGAAGTCGCATCCGGGGGGTAATTTGGAAGAGGCTTTTATATTATGAGTAAGACTGTTTACCTTTGATAGTTAATTAATTCAGGCGTGACTTTACGGAAATCCATTATAAATACAATAGACGTAGATATATTTAGTAACCTATTCCGCTTAACTATTCTTCAAGAGTCATAATAAAAACCCTGTAAGAAATCGACACGTGTTTCACCTCTCAACGAGGCATCCTCAGGGTGACGATTGACCAATTGCAAACCAGAACACGACGTGTTACCACACCGAGCGCTGGACCCCAAGTACGTAGTAAGTAAGTATAGGTTACTAAATATATCTATCTACGTCTATTGTATTGTTTACCTTTGTTTTAAATAGAGTTACGCAGAGATTTATAGTAGAGCCACATTTCGACAGTTAGGGCGAGCCTATTGCCATCAACCTGGCTCAAATACATACTCCAGCTGTTAATGAGAAATTCCATAACTCTTTGTCTAACCTGGGGATCGAACCCAAGACGTATCAATAGAAATATCTGGTGTAAGTCTTGTATATCAATACATATAAGGGTATATTTAAAAATGTTGGAATAAAACAACAGTATATTAAATTAATTTCTTTAATTCAATACAATAAATAACATTTCGGAAAAGGATGACATACAAAAAAAACTACAATGAAAAACATACAAGTGTTCCTGCGACATTGCTTAAAATCTAATCAATCAATTTCCCAACTATGTTGGGGTCGGCTTCCAGTCTAACCGGGTGCAGCTGAATACCAGTATTTTACATGGAGCGACTGGAACTACTTGGTAACACCCCCTGGTAAGACTGGTTGTCAGACTTTCGGGCTTCTGACAACCCCTAACGACTGTCAAAGATCCACGAATGACAGCCGGGACCAACGGCATAACGTGCTTTCCGAGGCACGGAGGAGTCTCGATATGTACAGATGACCACCCATCCACGCACCAACCCCGGCAAGCGTAAGTTAACCTGATGGATCGACCCATGCGGCTGTTATTACTTAGCCACGAGCTCCTTAAAATCTAATCATTATAAAATAATAAAATACTGCAGAATCAGCAGAGCACTATCCCAAATAATCACAATATTAACTCAGCGTACAAAGAAAAATATCAATAACATGAAATAAATTGGCAACCCCTTTTGAACACTTCACCTGTGTTGTAAGCCGAAAAAAAAAATTGCAAAGGTTCTCTATTAGACCTCCCCGTAACAATAGCTGAATAGGGTAACATTATTGAGAAAAAAAATGGCAAAGAGCCGACTCATTTTGATTGTCATTTTGCTAATAAAAAATGATGGACTAGCCTAAATAGATTTACAAAGAGACCGACGGGGTTCGGCTATTTCCGTGAGTGTTCGGGAGTCTTCGTTGGCGCATGGCGCTAAGTATTCTATATTATTGAAAGGCGCTTATACTTTCTTTGTAAAGGTATCTCTTGGTGCTTTTGAATGTAATAAAAGAAATTTGCATGGTTCAGAGGTACCGTTGGACGAAATTGTAACAATGCATGGTTTTAGAACGGTGTTTATGCTAAATAGTTGACAATGGGTATTTAAAACTATGTTTAGGAAAGTTAGAAAGGGAATTATGCAAATAATGCTAATTAACATAATCTTAATCAGACTTATTGGACATCCTCAGACCACCGCCACTAAGCAAGCTTGTTCGGTCCTGATAATTTATATTAGGCTGGTTTTCCATTAAAAACTACATTCATTCACACTAGGTACCTCTTACCCATCAGATTGTTTTTTGTTGTTTTTAAAAGTCTTTATTATTAACATAATATTATAAAGTGTATACAAAAAGGTCCTATTCTAATTGTGTACAATCTTAAAACTAACAAGTTCTTAGGCTAACTTACCTTTACAAACATTTCACACTGAGTTTAAGATTCACTATTCTATAAACATTCTTTATTAGGTCCATATGAACACAGTAATATTCAAAAGCACAAAAGTCTAGCACTGACTCTAAACGCATATCGCTACTGTTTACCTACTAAAGGTAATGCACTCAACCCATCAGATTGCCCAGTGGTAACAGCCGCGACTTACCAGTATAGGTCGTAGGTTCGAACACAGACATGCGCTTTAGTTTGTGTAAAATATTTCATCACCACTGCTCTCAAAACGGTGAAGGAACACATCGTGAAGAAAGGGCATGTACTTACTAGAACCAAAAATTCGAAGACATGTGACATCTACCAACCCGCACTGGGCCCGCGTGGTGGATTACGGCCCACTCCCTCTCACAGAGAGGCGGCCTGTGTCCCAGCAGTGGGAACATTATAGGCTGATTATGCATGAGATTGCCTGATAAAATATCTTCCAGTCGCAGTTTAGAGAACTAAGGTTAGAAGCAGTACTTAGCTAGCACCAAAAGTTTATGAACACGGTAACTTGTACATAAATTATCATCTAAGTTGATATAAAATGATTCGATACATTGCTTTCTCAGTTCAGATAAAAATAAAATCTGAGGTGCTATACTCGCGACAATCTAAGAAGTCCGTTTTGACGTTGCGTTCTCGTACATGTAATAAAACGTTATGCCTTGCAATGTAGATAAGTCGTCGTTTACAAACTCCCTAAGTATTTTCAATCATATCGATTGAAGATTGTCTCGAAAATCAGTTTCTAAGAAACCAATTTTTTTTTCATCGCTACACAAGGCATTTTTATAGCTGTCAAAAGGGACTTCTTAGATTGTCGCGAGTCTAATCAACTTATTGTTGGCCGTAACTATAGGTACTTACTTCGTCTATCGTTTCAAGTGCTATGTGCTGAAGGGTAAACAAAAGAAGTTACAGAACACACACAGACAGGACAGCCAGACAGTCAGTTCCTTAAATGAAAGAAAATGTGCTTCCAAAACAATGTGTAAAATGGTACTATAAACAATATACCTACCTAATATACAAATAACTAATTAAATCCTAAATAAATTATTAATTAAAACTATGCAAATAAACAATTATTATCTAAAATATGGCGTCAACAAATTACTCCGCATCGCTGTCGGCTGGTAATGTACCCAAGAGACTGGCGGCATTGCCACGTTATAAGGCAATGCTTATCCTCTGACCAAGGTTCATGGGAACTGTCAAACAGCCGTTTGGAGACTTTGTCGCACATAGTATGAGCACTCGCACCCCACGGCCCTAGGGTTAAATTAGCTACGGCAAATCCTAAATCAACGAAAAGCAGAACTGAAAAAAAAAACAATTATATCGGTAACTTTCCTATTATTTATTTTAAACATCATTAATTTCAAATCTCCTACGCACAGTAGTATAATGAAGTCTTATTATATTTTACGACGATATTCTTCTTCTGTTATTTATGCTCTGTGACATTTATCGTTTGTTGCCAGCCTTTTTTGTTCGATTTTTAATTTTATGAGGCGTGAAGCGTTTGTTGCAAGTCTATAGTTTATGGTCTACCTTTTGTGGTGATAGAGACTATTAGAACGTTTGCTTTGAGTTTTTAACTAATTAAGAGTCAGACTATAAAAATAGGTTAAATAAATGTATCGATTTGTTATTGGGGGTTTTTGTTAGTTTTATTATTTTATTGGTTGGCTTGGTTTTGAGAAAATTCAAGATGCAAGACATTTATTAGTATAGAAACATGACTAGGTATAGTAAGGGACTACTCACACTTATTCAGCTCCATTCGCGTTTCGCTGTAATTAATTATATAATTGATGTACCTATACCAAATATTGTAAAACATTTTTTTTTTAAAAGAGTAACGGTGGAGTTTCTTGCCCATTCTTCTCCATACGAAAACTACCTTTTGGAAGGGGCAACTAGAATCAGTTCTATTTCTATGTATTTGACGTTCAAAAGTGCCTTTAATGTGCCTACTTGAAATAAATTATTTGACTTTGACTTTGACTTTGCTGAACGATTTTGGTCACACTTATACAGTTCTACCAGCCGCGTACAGCGTCATAAGAATGAGAAAAGCCGTCATAGCGTTATGTCCGCTGCTGAAACGCTTGCATCTTGTCGACAAGGATTCGAGAACCATCAGTGTACAGCGCTGTTCCGCAAGTCTATCTATAGCACTCGCATGTCCAACACATTTGTCCTCATATTATATACTTGTTTGCCGCGAAAGCTGAATAGACGCGGAAAGCTGAATGGATCGCGACGTCATATAAAATCGTTGTTTTCTATGGGCATAAGCTGACTATGTGTGAGTTGTCCCTAAGTATCATGTGTGGCCTTACTTGTCCACTTAACCCTTGACATATTCTTACAATTTCATTGAAGCTAAAAGAATTAATCATGTCAATAAATCTAAACAATTCACACAGAAAATTATATTGAACGAACATTTTTTTTATCTCCTACTGGGTTGCTCTTGGCTTTCATCTCACCCGATGGTAAGTGATGATCAGGCTGAAGGTGGAACCGAGCTTCAGCCGGAATCTTTATCTCTAAAGTCTGTATTTTAATCTCGTGGACTAATTTTGACAGGTGCAAATGTCAAACTCCAGATTGAAAATCACTAGAAATGTTAAATTAGTTAGAACTTTATTTATCAATCTGTTTAAATATAGAACTAAGATAGATTGCAAAATATTCAATAAAAAAAAATGTAGAGCAACTAACATATTTTTTCCGTAACCTATATAGTTCGGTTAAGCATTACCTACGTAAGCTACTGCAGCGGTCATGGGGTACATAATATCTACAAAAATGAGTTTGGTACCTAACTTCAAAATTATTATCATAACCTATGTACCTAGTACCTACCTGCTGAATTTAGGGGAATTTACCAATATTAAACCATTTAAATAATTATAAAACCAACACCCATTAAGTAGATGACTGCAAAAGCTCAAAGTAATCAAATCACAATAAAACCTTCTTTTTTCAAAATAAAATCACCCTTTCCACGGAAAAATAAATAAACAGTAAAAATTATAATACGCCCTGTTCCACGTTCCTATTACAGATTCTAGGAAACGAAATTTGAATTTCGAACGGCTTTATTGTGCAATAAAGCGGCTTGAAGCGCTATTACAGATTATTATGTTATGGCTTCAAAGTTTTGTATCTCATTATTGGGTTTAATGATTTCGGGTAGCGTTTTATTATTTACTGTGTAATGTTCACATTAACAGTTAGTAACGTAGGGTTAATTAATTCATTATTAAGTTTTTAATGTCGTTTTGACATTAAGCAAAATAGTTCCATTGTTTTCGGCTTTTTGCTAATTTACAGATGATATTTCGATTCTATCTTTTTCTCTATGAGGAGCTCTTGGCTAAGTAATAACAGCCACACGGGTCGATCCATCAGATAAAGCTTGCCGGGGTTGGTCCGTGGATGAGTGCCCATCTTTACATACCGAGACTCCTCCATGCCTCGGAAAACACGTTAAGCCGTTGGTCCCGAGTCCTGGGTGTCATTCGTGGATCTTTGGCAGTCGTTACGGGTCGCCAGAAGCCCGAAAGTCTTTTAACCAGATTACCAAGTGGTATCGTATTACCTAGTTACTGGGTTGTGGAGGTCAGATAGGCAGTCGCACTATGTAAAATACTGGTATTTAGCTGCATCCGGTTAGACTGGACGCCGCCCCAACACCCAACGTAGTTGGGAAAAGGCTAAGCAGATAGATTTCCTCTTGATTAATTTTGGGAAAGTGGTTACCGAGTCTTACACCACGTCTAGCGCAATCAAACTGCATAGCATTTTCAAAAATGAGGTCGGCTTCCTGTCCAAGCGAATGCAGAATACCAGAGGGCCTAGACAAGTGACAATCGCTTCGGAAGCGTTTCGTATTTCTACAACGACTTTCAACAGGATTGACATAAGCTTTTCGATAGCTTATGTCAGTCCTATAAATTTTTGCCTTTTTCATCTTCGTTATCGCTGATAGAATGTCACTTTGCCTAGTACTACATAACCGATCTCCAAATCAAATCAAATCAAATCAAATCATCTTTATTGTGGACTATAGGTATACATCATAAATACAGGTCTTAAATAGTTAAAATAAGTTCAGCTATGTCTCGCCGTTGAGGCATACAATAATAACGACCACAACCCAGTTACTGGGTAACTTAATACCCCTTGGTATACCTAAGACTGGTTTGCAGACATTTGAGCTTCTTACTACCCGGAACGACTGTCAAAGGTCTACGAATGAAAGCCGGGTTCCAAGGCAGGGAAGGGTATCGTTAAGTAATGGATGGTTACCCATCCACGAATCGACCGCGGTAAGTGCAGCTTAACCTTCAAACGACCCGCGCCAGTTTATCATTTAGCCACGAGTCCCTGTCACCACGCTCTAGTGTATTTAATATAATAGAAATATTTATGAAAATAGAAAATTACAAGCAAAAAATCCAAACATGAACGGAACAGGTAACTTTAGCTTTACACACGCTTAAAATTTTCGTCTTGACATAACAGGCGCCATTTTAAAAGTTAAAACGCGACATAATTGAGCAAATTGCCTATTAATACAACGTTTAGGTGCCGACAGCCGTTAATAAAGACAAATAAGGTAGCCATGACAGTTCTGTAATACGGGTTTCTTAATTTTGATATTGAGCTGGTTTTGTTTTTAATATTTTTAGCTTTGCTATCCGCCATTTTGTATTCTGAACTAGATTTCTGCAAAAGAAAACATTATTTTGAGACAGTTCCGAAATACCCAGTACTCTAATTGCGTACCTAACACACTTCAAAAATCAATCAAACCTAGAATCAATTCTATTTTTTTTCTTGTAAATTTTGAAATTTACCTAAAAATGCTTTTTGGCCTAAGTAGGTACTCGTACTTCAAATAAATGATTTGACTTTGACTTTACAAGCATAAAAAAATAAGTTACCTTAAAAATTAAATCCTACTTCCTACTATCCTACTAATATTATAAATCCTACTAATATAAACGCGAAAGTTTGTAAGTATGGATGGATGATGAATGGATGAATGGATGGATGTTTGTTACTCTTTCACTCAAAAACTACTGAACGGATTTGGATGAAATTTGGCACACAGATAGTTTATAACCTAGATTAACACATATGATATCCCAATATTTTATCCCGATATTCCCATGGGATCGAGACTTACGCGGGTGAAACCGCGGGGCGCAGCTAGTGATGTATAATTATAACTACATGTCAAATTAATTACGTACAGCTACATTTCAATTACTTAAGCTTTTTTATGATTTTCTCTTCTTTTACCAAAAATGCACATTATTTTCTTTTGTTTAAAGAAAGGCATGCAAGTTAAATCAATCTGCCTACCCTTTTCACAGCTATGTTGGGGTCGGCTTCCAGTTTAACCGGGTGCAGCTGAATACCAGTATTTTACATGGAGCGACTGCCTATCTGACTTCCACAACCCAGTAACTGGGTAATACTATACCCCTTGGCTTACAAAGGGATCAACCAGTCTTAACTGGTTGTCAGACTTTCGGACTTCTGACGACCCGTAACGACTGTCAAAGATCTAATGGCAGCCGGGACCAACGGCTTAACGTGCTTTCCGGCACACGGAGGGGTCTTGCTATGTAAAAATGGTCAGCCATCCACGGACCAACCGTGGCAAGCTTAGCTCAACCTGATCGAACGACCCGTGCGGTTGTTATTATTTAGCCACGAGCCCCTCACTAAAAAAAAACAACACACTTACCTACCTACTTTTTAAAGGTTATCTACCAAAGAGATTCTAACACACTAAAAACTCATTCAAGACGACCACCCCGCGGGCTAGAGCTGTGCTAACAGCAACTAATAAATAATTCATTAATTCTTAACGTAAGGGCCTATTTCCTCAAAAGGCTTGTGCCATAGATATGTAATTAACGTCTTAAGTAATTGTGTTTATAAGATAAGACAAGTTAAAACAGGAAACATCTGTCAGATGTAGGCACATTTACAATAGAAGACATAGGGTTCTTAGGTTACTTAGCTAAGTAAGAGACTTGGTCCTTTAGTTCTTAAGTCCGTATACAGGGTAACTTTGAATTTATGGGCAATTTTTCAGGTCTTATGAGACTCTTTTATTAAAAAAAACGGGCTTCTGTTAATGAACAGTATAAAAAACGATAAATTCATTTTGTTTTCATAAATAAGTAGGTAATGGGTAGATTTTAAAGTTAGGTTAGTGTATGAAATGATCTGAGAAATACCAAATTTAACAAGATCTGGCCTGAAGGTTGAAAAAAAGGGCCCTAGCCTATGAATACACTCGAAAAAATTTAACTATCAATACAGATATTCTTGCCTATCTATATACCTACCTTAAATATTACAGGCATTGCATATAATAACACCCCTGCCAAATACGCCCCCCCACCCTACCTGCCTGTAATACTTCACAGTTACGGAACAATTTTTAAACGTTTCCCAGAACGTTGGAAAATTGAACAGTCTATGAAACCAATAGTGATTTGAGTACTATGTTCGTAATACTCACGTCAAACTGACATTGACATGACACAATATTGTGACACGTTGACATCACTGTAAGGGCTATATTATACAGCTTGATAGGCCAATAATTAACTGTTTTCTAGAGTGTAGACTATTGAGCTGTGTAATTTTTTTATTAGTGTTGTACCGATTAATTTAAACAATATAAACTATGGTCTTTAAACTGTTTGTGGAATATGTTTTTTTATGTTAGCCATGTTGTCACTTTGATCAGTTCAAGCAAATAAATTGTCAATTAATAAGTAGGTATCCATTAGATATTATATCACGAGTAAGTCCGGTCAGCGACAAAAGTTGATTAACTTTTATACACCAAATGGCGGACCGCCGCCGACTTTACACAGTAAAAATAAGAAAAAAAAAAAAAAAAATTACCCAACTTTACTCCAGACTTCAGAAAGATAGTTCAAAGTATTTTTTATATTTTTCACATTAATATATAATTATTTGTATTGACAGTTGTTACGAGTTGTCAGAAGCCCGAAAGACTGTCAACTAGTTTCACCAAGGGGTATCGTATTACCCAGTTACTGGGTTGTGGAGGTCAGATAGGCAGTCGTTCCATGTAAAATACTGGTATTTAGCTGCATCTGGTTAGACTGGAAGCCGACTCCAACATAGTTGGGAAAAGGCTAGGGAGATAGATAAGTAATCGAAGGGGTTTTATGACGCTATTGTAAGTACTCATTGGCAGCGTTGTTTACTAGCTGCACTCCGCGGTTTCACCCGCGTAAGTCTCGATCACGCGGGAATATCGGGATAAAAAGTATCCTATGTGTTAATCCAGGTTATAAACTATCTGTTTGACAAATTTCATCCAAATCCATTCAGAAGTTTTTTCGTGAAAGAGTAACAAACATCCATCCATCCATCCATACTTACAAACTTTCGCGTTTATGATATTAGTTAGATAGGAAGGTTTATTACAAAGTGTAAGGCCGTTTTTTTAAAGAAAAGATTGAAAAATATTTTCCTGACATTGTATTCTGGAAAAATTGCGTAAATTCCGTATCCTAATTGTCAATATTTTTCAAAATAAAAACAAATCCTCTAGATATAGGTGGGTTAAGTACCCAGGTAAGGTACCCAGTAAATTTAAGAATTATAATCTCAATAGGTATTATGCAATAAAACCTGCTTAATTGACGATTTCATGTCCATTTAATTAATTCAACAATTTTAATACCATTTGATTATAATTAGGTATAATATTGTTTTATAGCCTTCCGAAATAAACCTACATCTTTGTTGTTTTTTTTTATTTTTGTATAGTTTTCGCTATTGAATATCCTAATATCATATAAATGAGAATAGTAGGATTATCTACTAATCCTACATCCTACTAATAATATGTCAGTGAAAGTTTGTGAAGATCGATTAATGGATGTTTGTTACCTACTCTTTCACGCCAAAACTACTAAACGGATTTGGATGAAATTTGGCACACAGATACTTAGTTTAAACCCTGGATTTACATAAAGGATACCATTTTATAATGGTAAATGACATGGCTTAAAGACTTCCCGACATCCACGTGGGCGAAGCCGTGGGGAGATGCTAGATGTTAGTAACAAAAAAAAATGTTAACTTGTAAGTATAGATTTAAAAACGCTAGTTTTAAAATCTAAATACCTATTAATTAATCAGAACGAAAATGGAATAGCGATCTTTTTAGAGTCTGGGCTCTGAACTTATTAGTTAATCAAAATGGTGCTGGAAACGTTTGTAGCTGCCTGAAAATGTATTAGAGATATCTACATATCAGATTCCTATATTAGATATTATTTCTTCGTAACTTAGGTAGGTGCTACTTAGACTGATGGATATAATGTCTATTTAAATACCTGCTGAAGGTACTTTATTTATGAAAATAAATGATTTTGTTTTTTTTTACCGTGATATAACCAAGCTTGTTACCTACCTGGATGAGTAAGTATTAAAAAAGGCTATATTTTTGCCTAGGTAGGTAGGTATGTATCTTATTTGCTAGGTTAATCCAGAGATTTTTTTTTTTTTGTCTACTAAACTAAGGTCGTATGGAACAGTACAGTCAATTACAAAATTGTTTCAAGTTTAAAATGAAAATTATTATATTTACTATTTTCCTTCAATTACAATAATAAACCAGTTTTCTTAAAAAAAAAAAACTAAAAACCTACAAAATAATACTGAATTATACAAACAAATAGATATTAATATCCATTTGTCTCTGTCTAGATTAGGTACTGTAATACCTACGCTTCAATTACTAAAATTACATAAGTCACATAAGAAACAATACTTTATAGTCTCCCAAAACATACAGAGACTAATAAATCCAAATAACAACACAACAGCATAACCTTCTAAGGAAAAAAAAAAAACAAAAAACCACCCGACGCATTACATACGAGATACAAAACACAATGACATACAAACAGTCACAGCACAGAGTCCAAACACTCACGAAAAATTACAAAAAAAAATATAACCGCACTTAAAAACCCTACGGCTTGAACCCCGATTGATAGCCGGTATGTCTCTGTCTGTCCGTGCCCGCGAAGCCGACTGGGCGTGGCTTCTATAACAGGTTACCAAAGCACTGAACACCGCCAAAAAATACCCATAAAAAACATATAATAGTAACCTGGCGCCGACGATCGATCTTACATTGCCAACCCGCGTTCTCTGCACGTACGAACGAAAAAAATCGCTTCACAACCACCAACCAATTGCAAAACAGCTCCTCCTTTGACTAATACCGCCTCGGAATAAGCCACGCCTACGCTGCTACAGTGGCGCCGCAATCCCTATACATGTGGAGATCCGGAGAACTAATTAGAACGAGACGGAGCTACGCTGGGCCGTTCGTTTCTCGCACAATTTCCCCCAACCGATCATTAAGTGCTTAAATCCAACAGGAGTTGGTTGTGTCGGGTTTCTTCGGAGGGGTACGCTATTAAAATATCCACAAACATTATCTTTAATTGGACAGAATTTTGTGCTTGTGTGCGTCGGCGAGCGTGTTTTTTTTTCGAAGCCAGTGACGATTCGGTTTTTTCGAAACGTGATGACTGTTATCATTTGTGTTTAGTGTGAGGTGATCGCCTGTGATTTTCTATAGTTTAACTCTACGAATATTATGACTCGTTTAGACTCGATACAGGAACCAGTGTTGTGATTAAAAATGACATCGGTGACGTAACATAAGCGCGGCGAAAAACGAAATCGACTATCGGCGAAGTAAAATTGGAAAATGATGCCACGTGCTCCATAATTGCTGAATCGTAATGCATGGATCGTTAATTGATAGGCAATTATCATTCTGTCCTGTTCTTTCTAATTACTGGCAATCATAAATTTGATTGCTACGCCTCACCTCTTTAGTGCTGTACCCAATCCGTTACAAATTATTTAAAATAACCAAACGTTTCGATTTGAAATTCGAATTCGACCAATCAACGATTTCCTAAAGTTTTGGCGAGAATAGTGAAGGACCAGTGTTCGAAAAAGACGAGTGTACAATAAATAAAAGATAAACTATATTAATTTTGTGTGACAATTTTGTGGTGTAAGAAAATTATTGTGAAAAAGTGATGCTGTGTAATATCGCGTGATTTCTACAGAAACCGTAAGTACCTACCTATTCATTAATATATCCCCTGAAACCTTCAGGATTAAAACGCACCGGAAAAGTCATTGGCATTGCAACAAAGTTAGTTAGAAAAGAAATATTTGAATATACTGCCGAAAAAAAATTGGGGATCGCACTAGCAGTTACAAATCCATGTCATGTTTAGTAAAAGATTCTAAAATAGGCAAAATTTTTATATTTTTTGCAAAAACGAACTATTTATTGCAATTTAATTTAGGCCTAATAAGACGCTTATTGGAATAACCTCATGTTCCATTAAGTAAAGCCATCTAAAAAAATCAAAATTTTACAAAGTTTTATACTTTCACCCTGTATAATCTCGAGGAAGTTAAGACAAACGCGAGGGCGTTTTCCAAGCCCAGCTAGGGGTCCCAAATATAATAGGATGCTTTGAAAAACTATAATTTCAAGATAAAACCTTCTTTTATCGAACTGCTTAAGTTTCTGACACCCCTAGTTACTCATTTTGAAAACATTTGTATTGACAAAAAACTTTGAAAGTGAAAAATAAAACCAAATTGCAGAAAAAGTTCAAAAACGTCTTTCCATTGCAAAATCTCCCCAGCCGAAACTAAGGACCAATAAAAAGTCAAGTAAAATGTAAATTATACAAATATACCTACAGAGTTGTATTAGGCACTCAGCCAATTCTTTGGGCGGGTATCTTCCCGCGCTTTTCTAAGACTTCCCTACAAACAATTGTTCTTTCTTTCTTTTCTTTCTAACTATAACTATGAAACAAGTACAATATTAGAAATTCAAAATAATATAATATGTCAAAAGAGTAACAACATTTGGTGGATATTTCCATTCTTACCATTGCAAAATAAATATCTATTCTATTTTATTCTAATGTACAATAGTTGGAGATGGGTGGTGTAGAAACTGATGTTCTCTACATCTGCGATTTTCGCTTTATTAACTAAATCAGATGCCGAAGATTTAGCCTCTTTGCACGGATCTTCAGTCATTATTCTTGTCCGATAATATTTGTCCCAATTCGGCAATTTAATTCGCGGCTCGAAGGACGCAATTTCGTTTTTCTGACAGCTTATCCTCGCAAGTCAATGACCGTATCTAGATAGAAAGAGTCATAATCGGAGCGTCTGTCCGAAGTTGCATCATAAATTATTTTTGGGTCCGCAATTGAGATTCTCTTTTCCTATTGTATTATCCGCCTTAAACGAAAATTGTTCCGCGTTTCCCAAAAATTGGCTAGAAGGACCAAAAACTTTCCCATATAGGAAAGTCGGAGGTCAAACACATTTAAAGATGAATCATGAACTACTTTGTTCTCGCCCGAATCTGATTTCCTCTTTTTTCCCTTCGAGTATTTCGAGGAATCCCGCGTCGGCGATCGCTTTCGTCATAAAAGGAACTCCCATTTAGCGTCATCCGGACTTGTTCACTACTTGGTCCAGTTTAGGCATTCGCTGCCTATTCCAATCTCAAACATTTTGTTCGATTTACTCAAAATATAAGACTCCATAAGCCCCGTCTTGTGCATATTCTTTAATCCTAATTTGGATCTTAGTATGGCGTTCAATCAGCTTCACGTTAACTTTGTTACTAACACACTTTAATGTTCTTCAGTGGCTTAGAAAATCATTGTGCCATTTGATTTCCAATGTATTTCTCTCATTTACAATACTTCGAAAGTTTACGGAAGAGAATCGAGCCCGAACACAGCATTTTTTTATAATGATTTACTTTATAAATGCACAAAAATTTCATTAATCGTATTTCGTGCCCGAATATTTGAATCTGAATTCAGATATTCTATACATTTGTATAGTGCATCTGTCAAACTGTTAGCTTACATATCGCCTTTCAAAACATCTTGTCAGCGCTTCTTTGACCTCCCGTAGAGCATCACTCCAGGTATCAGTAACAGATCGTATACATTTCCAACACCTTTTTTATCATATTTCTATTAATAAAAAAAATCTTAAAAAGGAGATCTACAAAAAACATTGGACTTTCTTTCGGCATAGCTTCTTAGAAGTTGTCAGTGTTGTCACTGTCAGTTAAGCGAAATGGCAAAAGATCATCTAGGTACTCGCAAATTAATATTTTCAGTTTTGATTCGATATATTCTTAGTTTCATTCTCGTAGTTTGTTTAAAGTTACCAATTGAAGTATTCTGGTGGTGTTTAACAAATAAAAGTAACTTAAAGTCGTTTAATTTCTTATCATAATTCAGTTCTATCATCAATACAAAGACCTGTTTCATTAAACCCTTTACCATCAATCTCAACTCGAAGTTTATCCACTTGATTTAAATTAATGACATTAATAGGTTAATTCACATCAACCTGCAAATGTCAACTGTAAATAATTAATTTTGCATTATCTATCTTGAAACTAATATATTAATCTCACAGTATATGAAACGGCAACAGGCAAGGTTGTTTATCAATCATCGCGGTATGATCATTGTAATTACTTTGAGATTAACTACGGCTGTTCATGATTTATTTTGCTATATTTTCCTTGTGCTTGGTATTTGTATAAAAACTAGTTTGAGCGCACGCGCGGTGTTAAAGCAAAAACCTTCCTTAAAAATGATTGGAATCATTGTGGAAATTGTGTACTAAATCCAAGACAGTTGTTCTCGAGAAATGTAGCATCAAAATCTTAATAAAAGTCTACCAAATACATCGAGATATAAGTACTAACGTACTAGAGAAGACACCGTAAATTCCTACTTTGTCTCGTTCAACTGCGGCGATCGCGCCGCAGTTTGTCGAAGAAAACGCGTAAGTGCCGTGATTTACATGGCGCTTAAGAACTTTTTGCCGAGAATAAATACACTTCTGCAGCAAATCTAGCACTGTGGTAAATTAGGTACGGTTTAGACGAATTGTTATTATTTTAGCGCTGCAGCGAACTAAAGATTCAATACGAAGAATAGGACAATTCAGTTATTTGACGTAGCTTCTCTAGTACGTTAGTACTTATATCTCGATGACCAAATAAGTATTGAATTTGCTTACCAGTCACCGCCACATAAAATTAGTTGAATCAGTCCTACTTTTCCAAGATGATTGTTGCAGCAGTTTAAGAACTACGAAATTCTACTCGAAATACATTGGAAATTATGAATTAGTGAATATTATAATAGTTCAATACAAAACAAAGAATACTAATGTCAATGTATTTAGCAATGAGCTGCACAAACAATAATAAAATGCGCAACGCCAATCATATACACAACGAATAACGAATCAAAGCTTTGCCAAAAATACTCTTCAAACAAGACACTTATCCAAAGGAACACAGCAGTTGCCGAGCTCAACTCAAACATACAAACAGCTAGGTGATATTCTCAAGATCGGTTTATGACATTGATTAAATGCGTAGGCGACCTTTATATTAAAGCCTTAAACCTTTCAAACATTTTATCACTGGCTCATATAGCTTGAGTGATGCCAATGAGCCTGTTTAGGATGGTGGATACTATTTTATGAGTTCAGCGATGACCTTTTTAGAATCTATTCTATGTGAGAAATTAGATATTGTCATTTCGTAAACTATGATACGACGTAGCTGCTACAAGTTAAAACTGAGTTTCTTTATGTTGACTGTTACTCTAGTTACTTTATTTCCACAATAGTGTAAGACAGATAGAACTCTTAAGAATTATTTAGCGTGGCCAGACATTTACTTAATCTCAAGGACGACGCACTATAGAATTGCATACCAAAAATCTCTCTACGCTTACTAGTTTTTTACTGAAGCAAGTCATAGTTAGCTGCTGAGTCTAGTTCGCCTACAAACCCTGGATGTTTTTGATCATCTATTGCGTGTGCGTCTTAGGGTCAGTTCACACCGAGACGCTCACTTTTTTATGATCCTATATAATATCGAATTTATTTTCTACACATTAAGGTACACGCGCTGCGCAGCACCGCGCATCTCAGCGTACTTTAACCCATGTCAACGCTCGCACTGAAATTATACCTTTTAGTGAAGAAAATAAGTTCGATAATTATTGTTAATAAGTGCGCGCCGCGTCGCGACGCTTCACTTCGTGTTCTGGGCTGACCCTTATTTGATCTCGTTTTGTTTTTCGTTCGTCTCAGTTCATATATTTTAGATTTCACAAAATAATATCATCATCATTTTATCCTTCACATTGCTGTTTTCGTCTATAAGTTATTCTATTTCCTCCAAAATTCTCAATTCATTAAGTCGGGTCCTTCAATCAATAAAATATTAAAATACAGCCGATTTCACGAGTAATCATATATAGTTTTTATGGCAGCAATTATTGTTAGAAACACCGGTTTATTTCTATGAGCGAGGCTTGTTTTAATTAAGAATTCTCGTATATGAATACGTTTTGACCTAAAGTTCAACTCTTTGATAGTAATATTCATGTCTATCGCTTGTAAGGTGGGTAGAATTCTGTGAATCTGAGATTCTTCAAGATTTGAATAAGTCACCATAGTCTATTTTATTGTTGGTTGGAGCCTTAGCGGAAATACTTATATTTACGTGTGACGCATCCTCGGTAGTCCATCCCGCTACCATATTGCTGAACGGTACTGATGTAGTTACATGAGATATTGCAACTATGTCTCTGAGATAGACAACGTATCTGGTAGACGTCTGTAAGTCTAATAGAGGTTACCACTTCAATCTAATAGGCCGCTTGAACATCACTTTTAATTAAACCAATGTATTTCATAATAATCTTAACAGAACTATTGTCTAAGGCTTCATTTATGAATAATTCGTTAAACAAACGTTCCCAACTCGTTCATATCAAATTCTATTTTGAACTTTTCACGTTTACAATCCAATCAATAATGTACTCCTTCCTAACCCCTTTGTCGACGTCTATAATAGCTGTTTTACCTTCCAAGCATTGATTATTGCCGTTAATATACGTTTTCAGTTCATTCAAATTGTTATTATTACCATTTGTGTTGCTTTTGACACCTGAAAAGTGGTTTTTAGTTCTAAAAATAGGTGTGTTGGTTAAAAATGTATTACATTTTGTAATTCTTGTGTTATTTCATCATTTTGTTAGCCTTTTAATGTCTACTCCTGAAAAGCTATAAAATTAGGTATACAACTACTCAACTACTTATTGTCATAATGGAAGATATTTTAGCTTTGTATAAAGAAAGTCATCGCACCTGCGATTTCTTCTCGTACTATTGACCACTTCCATCAGGTTAGGAGCTAGGGAGCAATGTATGTTGTATGTATGCACACGCACAGTGAAAAAAAAACACAGTTTGCAACATATTAGCCAACAGGATGATACTTCAGTCCATATTCTTAACGTAATCCTTTCGTCACCACTATAACACCCACGGGTCAAAGTGATAACTATTTGTCTAAACTAAGATAGTAGGTTCAAAGAAAGAATCTCTAAGTATCATCAATATTATCATCTGCCAAGTGTTTTGTCGCCTCTGTTGGGATCGGCTTGAAATCTAACCAGATGACCAGTATTTTACATGGAACGATTACCTATCCGACCCCCACATCTCCAAAACTGGATAACACAAAAAATAAGTCTACACACATTGACAAAAAAAATCAGAACTCTAAAATGAGTCACATAAAAAAACAAATGACAGATGACACCAAAAAACAACAATCCCCATTTGATTTTCATTGATAAACCATCGTGGCTACTGAATCAATAGTTTATTCGAATATTTGACGTCTTATCGCACTAATCGACCTCACTTGACGTCTATTTTGACTATTGACATGTCATGTTGACACATTGGCTATTTAAACGACATGAGTGTGATCGCGGGTTTGCCTGTTTTTTTTTCTCGACATTTTTTTATATAATGCCTCGTTGGTTGGCCTTCGTTGAGCGTGGGGTCCGTGGGATCAGCTCCCTGGATGTTATTCAGTTTTTCTGTAAGAAAATGTTCAGTAACAAGCCCTGAGATTTATCACCAATTTATGCCAACATTTTCGTTATTTTACGAGACTTATAAAACTAGCGAAATGTAATGTAATGTTATTCTTTATAACAGAATATGTGGCATGTGTTGGATATTTTTAGGGTACTGTTTGACAACATGCAATTACTGTCTTTTTGCAACAGAATTAATACCGACGGAATAACGTGCTTTTTTAACCCAGTTTAACTAATATGTATCGAATGGTTTTGTCATTCAAACTTTCATATTTCTAACTGCCCGGCACTATCATAGTCACGGTACCCAGTACTCCTTCATTTTGCCAGTCATCCGGCTCGAAGGACCAAAATACTTATTACTTATGCAAAACGGGGCGATTTTTTTGCCAGGTAGGTATGCGACTGCTAATATAAAATTTCTGATTGAAAATCCTAATAACACTAAACCAAACCTAGAATCGAAACCAGAACCCAGCAGTAGCGCTTACAACCACTGGACCAACGAATCGAATCAAATATGTACGGTACTACTCATTAAATCGATGGCGTAATGTCAGAAGCAAGCAAACTTCAGAATCGGTCTTTGAAAGTCGGCCATTGTAACAAATGAACATCTATACAACCTCACCCCGTCAATTCGGCAAGACACACAACAAAAAATTGCCATTATTGTAAAATTAATGACCTGCCTAACGAATCGAATTAAATTAAAGAATATAATTGACATACCACGGTAGCTCTCCTTTATTATTAGATTCTGATAGAGATGTTTCAATCGACATGTAGTGATGTGCTTTGTTTTGGCTATTCGATTGTTAGTCGAGTGCAAGGATCGATGTTGTATTCATTCATTATTTTGTGATTATGAAATGTGTGGGTGTACTATAGGTGCACCTCCACCTAACTATTCTATTTAGTCTATTTTTTCTTTATATGGTGCCGATGTCTACAGGCGGGATGTCATATTATGTTAAAAAATATTTGTAATTGCGATACAGATTATTACCGTTTCGAATACCAAACGAAATCACAGTATCTCATTTGATATTTTATTTTAAACGAGTTATATTTACCTAGCTAGATGAGCTAATAAATAAACCAACTGTGCAGTGAAAATAATCAGCCATAATCCTGCATCGAATAAAGCCAAACAACTCGATCAAAATTCCCTTGTTCACATAATCGACTAAACTAACCCGACTTCTATCCCCCATCTCTAGCTGCGCCAGAGCACACCAACCCTTCGTAATTACCGCGCTTTCCTTTTAAGGTTAATAAGACAAAATGGCGCGTTTGACAAATGATTTATTAATGTCTCCGGAGCAAATGTTAACCGCTCTCTTATGTCGAGTTGTTTTCTAAATAACTCGTTGGTTATGGTGTTATATTTATTTATAAGTTTGCACCCGTTTTCATTTTTATGCCAGGTAGAATTTGAACGTAGATTTTGAAATTGTTCAGACATAACATCATGCCTTGTTTATCCGAAGGGTTAAACAGAGGTGTACCTATAATACACCCACATTTGGCCAGTTATGTTTAAGTCCCATCAACTGGGCACAAAGCCAGACCCCGGGCTGCTACTGAAAAATTCTATATATTGGAATAACCCAATAACACTGTTAGACCTGGGAATCAATCCAGGAGCTCATGCTCAGCAATAGCGCTTGCGATCACTAGACCAACGAGGCAGTCACAGACATGCCATATATTCCTTGCAAGAGTTGAAGTGATAACTATGATGGTAAAGGCAAGACAAGCTTATGTCTATCCTGTTGAAAGTCGTTGTAGAAATACGAAACGCTTTCGAAGCGATTGTCACTTGTCTAGGCCCTCAGGGAGGTCGTTGTGGCGCTCTTTGGACATGTAGGTCCAACAGTGGACGTCCTTAGGCTAACTAATAATGAATATGAAGCTTGTATTAATAAAAGAAGTGTTTCTGGACATAGACCTCTCCTAAGTTTCGCTACGGCACCCAGTTCACCGTTTTTAGACTTCTTTTGAAGGTCATCATCATCAGTGTGTTGGTTGTTGTGTGGTTGTAGGGGTTGCGTGGTTGGTGTTGATTGGTTGAGGTTCTTGTGTTCGACGTTGTCTGTTTGCTTGGAGGTTGAAGATTGACGTTAAAATTCAAATACATTACCTAGAATATCCTGAAAAATTCAAAACAACAATCATCCGAACTGATACAAAACTGTTTGACATTTCTCGTTTTGACCTCTAAATATGACGCATTTAGAGTAGGAAATAGTATCAAATAACGTTTCTTACTGTGACCAATTTCAATGGCAGAATATGAATTAACTATAATTTATAGAATAGAATCAAATGATGCCGTCTCTGATGAACACAAACAGGTAATACCTTTAACAGAATTATGAATGCATTTGGCTTATCTACGTCTCTTTAATTCTACAATATTTAACATCCTCTTCATCAAGAGTTATATAACCTAAATATATACAGTTATAAACGCACATATCAGCATTTTCTTGTATAGAAAAACGGAATTTCTTGGAGTGTCTTGCCTGTTCTTCTCCAAAAGAATCTACTTTTTGGAATAGGCAGCTTCAATTCTGACCAACTAATCGACTTTTTAACAATTCAAACGGGCCTGAAAATGGGTTTATTAAAATAAGTGCTTTGAGTTCACAGGCCATTCCAACCTATTCAGTTACAATTTTCTTTTAATTTCGTTAATATCATTTAAATCTGATCCACTAGTAACTACTTCATTAACTTAAACTAAATCAACTATCCATTTTAATGTGACTTCCCTTACTACAAAAGCAATCAGAATGAATAGAAAGAAATGACTGTCTTGGATAGCATTTGTTATCTCACGAAATCTAAGTACGTTCTACGCACGCCACCTCGCGGTGGTTACTCAGAAAACGCTGATGTCTATCTGACGTTTCTTTTGTTGAGACCCGATGGGACCGATAGCCTGGTTAGGTGGTCTGGTGAAAAGTTAAGGGCTGAAGACTGATTTCAATCTACGCCTAAGTGTCTTTAAGAAAATTGTTGTTACATGGTTTCTGTTCTGAGTCCGCCTGCGGTGTTTAACCTTTTTACTTCTACCTAATGCTTTTTCTAAATCTATTTCGTGTTCTGCTACTAGCACGCCTTTTGTTTCTAATAGCTATTGTATCTGTTGTTACCATAGTCGTATGTCTATTTATATTATTTATTGCTAGTCCGTCAGTTCAACAGATTATATGATATTTGACGGCACACGGCGGACGGTAGACGGCGGTCAGCCTTTTCAAATAGGTACTGACGTATAGCGTCAACGTTGTGAAAGCAACTTTCAGCTTATGACAATAATGATACTGTGACCATCAACCCGTTTGCCAAGCCTACACGCGTAGCATGCTCACTTCTATCACTACTCAACGAAGAATTGACAAATCTCTTTAAAAAGCGACATTTATAAATTATTGACATTCTGCCGTAGTAATATTTCTAATTCATATTTAATTTTGTCATTCGTATCTTCTGTTTCTACGATGATGATGACATTAACATGTAGGTACTATATTGTGCTAATCTATAATTTTCATATTATGTTTGCGGTAGGTATAATATTTACCAACTTATGACATGACAGTACCTACTAGACGACGAGATTAACATTTGAACAGTTTTATTGTAAAAAAAAAACAATTGACTATACAATGTAAAGTAGGGATTACTCCAATGTCTACGTGTACAATGTAAGTGTCACCTGCACTTGCTAGAAATGTCAGTAATAGGTACTGAACTTGTTAGTGATGCGAAACGACCCATCAAGAAATTAGTGTTTTAGTTGTCCATTATAATATTATAGGGTTGTTAAAAAATGTTAAGATTAATAATTGAACACAAAAGAAAAAATCAAACAAATAACAAAATTGAAAGGAAATCGGTCGGCTTGGTATAGGCATGTAATGAAAAGGGAGGAAACGCATGTGAGTAAAAGAATGAGGAATATAAAATATTGATGGATGGAGTGTGAGAGGAAGGCCAAAGAAAAGATGGATGAATTTTATGAGGAATGATATAAAAGAGATGGCGTGACGGTTGACAGGGAAGAAAACGTATTGCGCTGACCCCAAGTAACTTGGCACAAGGGCAGAAAGATGATGATGACATTGGAAGTGTTGGTGATGATGGTGGAAGAATTGCTTTTGAAATTACAAGCTAGGAAGCTGCATATTACTCTCCTATCGAATAAACGATAGAAGAAGCATGCTTCAGCATAATGCTCCATGAATCATCATCATCATCTGCCTAGCCTTTTCCCAACTATTTTTGGGTCAACTTTCAATCTAACCAAATACAGCTATGAATACCAGTATTTTACATGGAGTGTCTGACTTCCACAACCCAGTTACTGGGTAACACGACACTCCTTGGTAAGACTAATGATGCTCCTTGAACAATCTCACGTATCTACTTTGTCCTTAAGATAGGCAATATATAATTCTTTGACATATTATTGACATTTTCCACTGTCTCTTCGAATAGTAAACAAGATCCTATGAATATCTGAACCCAGTTTTACACCAGCCGGCATTAAAACAGGGTAAACACTAACATGACAATTGACACTTTTAAATGCTTGTCACAGCCATGTATAAGGAATTTTTATTTGTAATGAGTCTGGATGGAGTGACGGGTTACTAGTTACGTTACGATAATGTTAATTTCTTGTTTTACAGCTTATAATGTAGTTGTGGTTAATTTTATTGCAAGTGAGGGTAGACTTGTAGGTTATTAATTAAGTTAAGAAGTAGAAATGGCAGTAGAAGTAATTGAGAGGCTTGCAAATGACGAAGACGAGATAGAAAAATTAAAAATTGAAAGGAGTCATGGATATTGTTCTCGAGATACGATGAGAAACAAAAATGAGTAGAAATTACAACAAAACAAAGGTTATTTTGGTGACAATATTCATATTATTGAAGTGTCTATTCCTTGAAGATGAACTATTTTTATTCTTGTAGGTACTTACATTGCGGTTGTTTTAAATATATTTTCATTAGAAGTTTGCGTTACTGCTACGATTGTACCTACTCCGGTCCATTTCGATATTATCATCCATTTATATTAAAATAAAGGAAGGTATGTTTTCTGATATACATGAGACATTACAGTGAGTAATAAATATGTATGTATCAATTTTATTAACACTTTTTCATGATACTTTTTATTAATAGATCGATGCATAAGTAAGTATCAGTGAATTCAATTCTATTGTTTTATTCTTGTAATCCTGTCACTGTAATTTATTGTTACAATAATTATAGTTTTCTATTACTGTAGTTACGATCGATGATCTTATAATGAAACACATTATTCCACTTGTTTTTTAAAGAGATTATAATGTAATTGAAGTTGTCTGCTGTTTGACTTATTAAACACCATATTTTGTAAAGCTAGATATCTTAATTGACGCCTCTGCTAATCTCGATTCTCATTCAATACTTAAAGTCATCAGCAAAAACATCATTCGCTTCCAAAATCTCGAGAAAATCTTCAAGAAAAAACAACGTGGCACACTTGGAAGTTTTTCCTTAAGAAATCCAAGTAATCGGTTCGCCTTCAGCCTTTCTTTCACAAAAACTGTCATGAAATGTTAATCAGCCCATTTTTTATCGTTGCATGACGTCCAAAGATTAATAAACAACAATGACTATTCTTCGCGCCCTTTCTATCGTGGCCGCCATTACGCCTAGCTGTCAATGAGGTTAAGACCAAAATGGCGGCTGTGACACGCGACTGTGTTTACTGATTTACCGCGCAAATTAACGTTATATTATTATCGTTGGGGTTAGGGTAAGTATTATGTAATTTTTTATAGTGTGATATTGGGATTATGAAATATGTTTGAGGGTTGATTTTTGGGGGAGTTCATTCATTTTAAATGTTTTTTTTCTTTATCATTTTTACTTCAAAGGTCTTCGTTACATGTCTCATATTTCTTATTTACTGCATTTTTATCAGCAGGTACTGGCAGGTTCCTCATTCTTGAGCTAAATAACTCGACATCTTTATCTTGTCATCAATCTATTGTATGACAATCACTATGCAGATCTATGCATAGTAAAACATATTGAAATGATCCAACATGGTTGCCTATGTTTAAATTATAAGTAGATTTATGTCCGTTGACATTTAGTCATCCGGGATGTCTCAGAAACTAACTTGATAGGCGTGTAAACTAGTTGAACTGGCATCCTTTCTAATATTCAATCTTGGTTTTATGAAGCTGATATAACTGTGACACAATTCGGGTTGGATCTAGTTTTCATGCAGGACGAGCTAGAATCAATGCGTATGGTTTGGTTAAATAAAACCGTAATTTATAAGATATCTCAGTAGGTTGAGATACTATTGTTGCTAATAGGAATAGCAACAGTCATGGTTGCCTTTACATTTCTACATTGGTACATCAATCAGGCTTTAATGTTTCCACTGCTAGGACACACGCCTCCTCTCTGTGAGAGGGAGTGGGCAGTAATCCACCACGCGGGCCCAGTGCGGGTAGGATGTCACATGTCTTCGAATTTTTAGTTCTCGGACATGCCGGTTTCCTCACGATGTTTTCCTTACCGTTTTAGTACATTGGTACATAAATATTTTCAATTCACAGCTTCATAAAAAGAACCTGAGTTAGTAACTTGTTAGTGTAATCTAATCATGGTTTATTATGGAAAATACTGGTTAGAATTTCGTGACGGCAACTGCTGAATAGACAGTCGAGTCCATTTTTCTTTGGTGGATCATATTCATCATTGCCCTTATCCCAATGTATGAGGGGTTGGCGCAAATGTCTTTTTTCCTTACTTAGTCGTCATTTCGGTAGTCAAACCTTTTCTAGACATTATCATCTTTCACACAGTCCATCCATCGAGTATAATGTAGTATCCCACTACCAAATCTTTCTTGGTTTATAATTGTCTATTTCTTCGTATTCGTAGGTTTTCAATGTTTCAACGAAACCTACCTCAGCGTTTCTTTCGACATCTTTTATAAAAGTTCCATGCCCTTTTAAACCATCATCATCATCTTTCTGCACTGGTCCCATGTTACTTGGAGTCGGTGCCATGTCAACCATTAGGCTATCATTCGCTCCCTTCTCTTTGACATCATTCCTCACACAATCTATCCATCTTTTCTTTGGCTTTCCTCTCCTTTTCCATCCATCGACATTTATATTCATCACTCTTTTAGTTACATGTGTTTTCTCCTTCCTCATCACATACCAAGCGATTCGTTCTCTTTTCAACTTCTCTGTCATTAGCGCCAGTTTCAAAATTCTCCTTTTAAACTTATTTCTTAGTATCCAGTACATCAACATAACGTGCAAAGGCGCCCCTAAATACATTATTACTGATCAAATAATTGCCATCATCAATTGTCTTTTATGATTAGTTTTCCCACCTCATCGATTTCCAACGAATTCATTTCTGACACTTTTTTGATCAGCATCCGTTCGTGATAGGTTAATTTAAAGATTCTAAAGTTTTATAGGAAAAATCTTTACAACAAAAACGTACTCTCGTGTTTGATTCGACTTTGAGTGCTTTGCCTTGAACTAATTGCTGTGACCAGTAATGGTCGACCGTTTACGTCATAGTGCTAAAATATTGTATCTCATTTACATGTTATTTGTGATTTTGTGGAAAGGATTTGGTTTAGGTGATCGTTAGATTAGTAGTGAGCAGATTTAGGCTAAAACTCAAGTATTAGATTAATGTACAATCTAAAGTGGTCCCAATGGAAATAATTCTCTTGTGTGGTCCTAATGAAGATCAGTTAGTAAAATTATATAAATCAAATCTTCTTTATTAGTTTACTAGCTTCCGCCCGCGGCTTCGTCCGCGTGGTATGTTGATAAAAAGTAGCTTATGTCCTTTTCCAGGTCCATTATTTCATCCATATCCGTTCAGCCGTTTTAGCGTGACAAACAAACTCACTTTTGCATAAATTATATTAAAGTTAGGATAGGATAGAGAGCTATATTGAGTGCCAATGGCAATATTCACAAGTAAATTATATTCATGACATGAGCAGGTTGTCCTATGGATTCTAGAGTATTGTATGTAAACAATCGCTAGAAATCAGCCTTCATCTTTTTGGGTGGTTAGTGACTAACCTGGCGCCAGAGTTTTAAAGCCGCCGAAGGGCCTCTGACTTGGATTCACATGCCATCGAGAAATATCTCTCAGGCATGCCGGTTTCCTCTAGAAATCAGTATCTAATTACAAATGAAGAAATAAGTTTTCCAATCTTTTTTGCAGTTTGGAATCTGATGGCCTGATTTTGCCTTTTTATTTCTGGCTTCATCATCTGCCTGCCTTTTTCTAACTATGTTGGGGTCGGCTTCCGGTCTAACCAAATGCTATAATTATTATACCAGTATTTTACATGGAGCGGCTGCCTCTCTGACCTCCACAACCTCCTAATAAGATACCCCTTGGTAAGATTGGTTGTCAGACTTTCGGCCTTCTGACTATTACTACTTATGCAATTCAGCTATCAAGTCCTAATATTTTGTCATTATCTTCTTCAACACAACTTTCTACAATCCAACAAACAAACAGAAAAAGATTGCAGCATCGCATGTTCTCAATAAATAATCACAATATAATCTTACGAAGATGATCGCGTGCGCAGCTTCGTAGTTTTACGTTATACGATCAAAAATATAAGATTCGACATGGTTTTAAGACACCGTTACACGACCGGAGATTTTTTTATATTTTTTCTTGTATTTTTTTATGGTGATTGTACTTTAGCGTGACGTTAAAAGGGGAAGGCGTTTGTGTCCTAGTTTCGGCCATTAGATAGGTTTTGACTGGCTAGCGAGAGGTTGTAAGTTCGAAGAACGGATCGGCCGCGGCACTGGATTGAGTTATAAATAAAATTACTTTATTGTCTATTGAGAAAAAGTAGCTACGTTGGGGATTGACATAAAGTTGACATTAATTGTTTACCAAATTGACTATCAACTTACCAACTTAAATTGTCCTTAGGTATATATTCAAATCACAGCTACTCACAGTTACTTTTTGATAGTTGTCTATAATGGCTGGAACATGGAAAATTTACGTAGTGTGTTAATTTGATAAACATTTATTATTGATTTTAATTTATTTGATAATAATTTATTTTTCTACTAGCTTCCGACATACCGCGACTTATCGACATAACGCGGGGGCGCGTGGAGATAGATGGCATCCTGGGGAAGGCCCCAGTGTGCCATCTATCTCCTTGCCAAATTTTGTCGAAATCTGTTCAGTGGTTTAGGCGTGAAAAGGTAACATAGACACAGACAGAGTTACTTTCGAATTTATAATATTAAATACGGATACTGTACAATAGTTACGACACAAATAGGTCGATTGACAAAAGTAGATATTAATTATATCTTCCAGACAATTATTGGATGAGAATCACTAAGGAGACTATACAAGAACAAACATAGCCTAGTTCGGGATAAGTCATTTCGATATCCTTATTAAACTGTCACCTATTATTAGGTAAGTCTATGATGAATACTTTTACTAGCTATCGCTTAGTCCCATAAACTCATATAAGTTTAGCACAAGCCCATCAATTCACCATCGCTCTGTCCTATCATTAATAGCACTTCTATAACAAAAGAAAAAATTATCCATTAAAAAACTTAGAGGTATTTTCTGGGAACTACAACGCGTATTAATCAATATCTATGAAGAATACTAAATTACTTAGTCATTAGGAGGAAACAATAGGAATATTCGAAGAGGTTCATTTGTATACATGGCACACTTTGACTTGGGGTAAAGGGGCAGTTTGTTTTACGCGAGCAATCAAGGACTAATCGAGGGTTGTTCGCGGATCGAAGGCAGTCTTGAAACGTTGATTGAAAGAATCTATCTAATACATGAGTTCAATGATCTTTTGAGATAGCCTGAGTCTATTTGGTTTTAGTGAAATTGCATAATTAGTTCGCAAGAGGACTTTGACAGTCGTTACGGGTAGTCAGACGCCCGAAAATGTGACAAGAGCTAGCCTTTTACCAACTATGTTCGTGTCAGCTTCCAGTCTAACCAGATGCAGTTATACCAGTATTTTACAATAAGCGAATACCTATCTGACCTCCACAGCCCAGTTACTGGTTAATACGATACCACTTAGTACGACTGGTTGTCAGACTTTCGGGCTTTTGACTACCCGCAACGACCGTCAAAGATCTATAGCCGGGAACAATGGTTAAACGTGCTTTTCGAGGTACGGGTCTCAATATGTAATAGTCACCCATCGATGAAGCAACCGCGGCAAGAAAAATAACTAATATCTAGTTTCATAACAGCATACAACCCTAATAAGCGAAAGTGAGTTTGTTTGTTACGCTTTCACGCAAAAACGGCTGAACGGATTTGGATAAAATTTGACACAGGGGTAGGACCTTGACCTGTAAAAAGACATAGGCTACGTTTCATCCTGGATCTCAGACGAAGACGAATAATAAAAAATAATATTTAAATAATAAATAAAAATAATAATAAAATAATAATAATTAAATAATAATAATTTTTTGAATAATATTTATTCCACAATTTTCGCTATTGCACCTACCACTGTTTGTCTCTGCATCACCCAAAGGTTGACTGGTCGAAAATGCCTATGGCATTAAGTCCGCCTCTGTACATTTGTGTGCTTAAAGTATTAAATAAATAAATAAGACGCGGGCAACAGCTAGTCATACAAGAAAATGCAGCGAACGTTGGCGTAGAAGAACCACGAACCTAACAAAGAAAGACCAAGAAAAAGCTAATAATTAACAGATAGCGTTCAGCCCTCTAGTTCTGCCCATCCTCATATAATTAATTAGTCTAGTCTAGGTCAGACATGGCGCCAATTTTTTGCTTACCTTCCGATTCGTTTCACGACATTGTTACAAAGGGAATAATGCATTTGTTTATGCAATCATTCCGTCTCACATGATTGATAATTTTATAGTGCGTATACCATGCTCTCTGAGTTTTTATTCTGTCTTCTACAATTGATAGATTATAGCCTTCTCGAGGAATATGTAGACATAAACAAGCGAGTCTTGAGAATTCATAAATTTTCTTTGTTTAGAAAATAATATGGAATAAAATCGGTCCTCTAAGTATGTCATTCTTAAAAAAAAAGCCTCGGCGCAAGACGTTTATCACACATTTGAATCCATCCTAATTAATGTTTGTTTGTTACGCTTTCACGTTAAAACGGCTGAATGCATTTGGATGAAATTTGCGCATGGAGACCTTGAACTGGAGAAGGACATAAGTCGCGGGCAACAGCTAGTAATCAATAAGTCCAATTTTAATAAGTACAATTTATTCTGGGGCCTATTCAAAATACCAACAATGCGACATCTTATTTCACGACAGGTGCTGTTTAATTAAGCCGAAATATACGAAAAAAACTTGTAAAATTCTTGGATTGCCTGTCACCTGTCGGATAGATCCCAAAAGGTGGCAGAAAAATACATGATAAATAATTGTAATAAAACCGAAAATGTATGAAGAAAACTTGTAAAATTGTTAGATTGCCTGTCTCCTGTCGGATAGATCCCATAAGGTGGCAGAAAAATACATAATACAGAAGATATAAGTTTTAACCGTTCAACTGTCGATTGGCCTTCTAATGGCCGATAGCAATTAAAATTCTATTGTGTCTCGTTAATGACAGTTGGAGGTTTAAAAAGAGAAGTATGGAAGAAAAATACACGTTGCGCTGACCCCAAATAATTTGGATAAGGACATTGATAAGGATGATGATGCACATAAAGCTAACGTACGAAAAGACCAAACAGCAACCAGGCAAATAAACAAACTGCAACCTCCTTGCTTCTCAGAACCATACCAACCAGTTTCCCTCATTTTACTTTTATAAGACACTAGATTATAAACAGCTGTGACATTCTGTGTCGTTTTTTGATTCCCATCCTAGATCACTGGTATTTGAAGCATGAATATTCATATTACTTGTAAATTGTTGTCATGCCAACCATTTAACAGGTTCAATACAAAATTATACCGTCCTCCGTAGAAATATACAGCAATTTGTCTGAGAAAGATACTAGTAAAACAGAATTCTTGATAGTCTATTAAAAAATAATAGAAGCTGCATTGAAAAGCCAAAAATATTGTAGGTTAACATAAAAATAGGAGGGAAAAGAAAAACAAATTCTTGACATACAAATAAATGAACTCTCACAAATAATTTGTTACACATTTACACATAAATAAGTATTGATAGGTCACTGGTAAACTGTAAAGATTTATGCTATGAAACATTAAAATCAAGAAAGAAAGATAAAAAATAAGACATAATATGAGCCTATATAATGTTCCCTCTACTGGGACACAGGCCTCCTTTCTGTTAGAGGGAGTGGGCTGTAATTCATCACGCTGGCCCACTGCGTGTTGATGGATCTGGATGTTATATATCTTCGAGTTATTGGTTCTAGGACATGCCAGTTTCCTCACGATGTTTTCCTTCACCTTTTTGAGAGCAGTGGCGATGAAATAAATTAAACTACGTGTGTCCGAAGCCATGTCCTACTGACTGGGCCACCACTGCTCAAAAGAGATAGCTAAGGAGAGATATAGCTAAGTAGAAAAGGGCTGCTAATAATGATGATGAACCCAATGAAAGGTCTGATAATCCTAAGGTTATCGCAAAATCGTATGTTACCGCTGACAACGTATTAATGAATAATAATTTATCCTATGAATAAAATAACAATAGGGTAATTAGAAAGATACCATCAACAATGATTAGAAAATGTTCGTAAATCATTGAAGTTTTTGCTACTCTTGATTTTAAGCATAAACATGATCAGATGAATCTGTTGGTCTTAATTAATTGTGATTGAAGAATTTTAATTGATTATAATTTTATTGATTTTGCATTCTTCATCTTTATTGTGGTTCCAGTGAGTCGGAACCGGGTGCCGCATTGTTCGCGGTGGGTCGGAACTGTTTGCGGTGATTCCCCAGTGGCTCAGGGTGATGAGGTTGAGGTGATTGATGTGATTCCCCAGTGGGTCGGGGTGATGAGGCTGAGGGTGATGACCAGGAATGCGCGATCGCTGCATGCTGGTGGTCAGGATACCCGTTGACGCCTCGGGTGTTGGCTTGGCTGCGTGACTCGCCTCACTGAACGCTTGCGGGAGTGATGATGATGACGTCACGCTGGAGTAGTTGCACGAAGGCTGCGTTAACGTTCATATTCGGGGTCACCAATTTAGGGGTATGAGGAACAGGGTGTAAAGTTCACTCATCCCCCATAGAAAAGGGAGGATCCTCCTACCAGACGGGTGTTGTGTCTGGCGGGCAACTGCCCAATGATTGATATTGGGTTTTTGTATACATGTTCACTGCACGGTAAACTCTAATTGCGCGATGCAGGATTTATGTGACGTCAGGTCTTCGATGCGTAGTTCACATGTGGCGATGTAGATACCGCCACAGTTAGAACAGAGAATTAATGCTTAAGGTTTACTCAAAGTGTGCTTACTAATAATTATTAAGCACTTTTATCTGTCATATCTTTGGTCATTAAAATATAATCATATAGAATACTCTTTAATATGTACATCATAAAAATTACAGATAAAAATGTAGAAATTTTACACAGGGTGACACAATGGGCGCCCTTATCGCTAAATTTATACATTTAAATATTTGGAGAGGTAGTCTAATCATATAAATATGTTCTACACATGATTTTGACCAAGAATTATGTAGTGGCATCTCTTAAAACAAACATATTTCCAGAACATTGACCTTTGTTTAAAAAAAAGAGTCACTGTATCAATGAAGACAAAATCTTAATCAAAGGTAAAACAATCATCGTCATTTTTACATTCCCAATCATAATCAATGAATCAATTTTTTAAACAATCGCAACACAATACCTTACTACAAAAATTTCGTACATCGAACGACAAAACCCATTGGACCATGGGACATGTCTAATGAATACTTAATACCATTTTATGGGGCACCCATTATTTATGGGGTTTTTCCATGAGTTCCCATGAACCTTTGTGTCTCGGATCAGCGAGTTTACGTGCACCGAGTAGTTAGTAAGAAAATAATGGTCTAGATATATCTAAACTAAGAATTAGACAGGGATAGATTGATAGGAGGGGTTCTATTTTCAAAAGAAACGTCTATTTTGACGTTGGATGGTCATTATATATAACGATATATAAGATGACCAACAGTGGACGTCTTAGTACGACGAGATGTTGTGGATATATAAGATGACCAATAATGTTGATGACGCTGACGATAGAATGTTACAAAGTTCAAAATAATTTTATTTTTCTTTTCATAGATAATGACATCATTGTCTTGTGGGTTATGACAAAAATTGTCTCATAGTTTCTTAAAGCTATAGTAAACTTTTTGTTACTGATTAGTTACTAACACGAATCCAAATGTTGAAATTACTTAATGGAGTCTAAGTCACTTTCAACTACATGCATATGTGCTTCATTAGTTGATCTTGCAATTTCTATGTCTTATCCAATACAAAATCACAATTTTTTATTGGAACAAATAACTTGATAAAACTTTTGTGTACGTTAATACTGTGTTAGTTTAGTAACTGTGTCGCAGAATAACACAATAACATTAGGTTCGTAATTATCAAAATCCTTTACCCAGTCACGAAAACTTTCTTCATATTCACGTTGTATTTGTTCCACAGGCGGCATTTCACCTTAGACTTCTCCAACCTCATCATTTTCACCTTTGATGGCTCTCATTTCACATTTATCACCAATTCCTTAACAAATTGAATCCTCCAATACAGTGTGATAAATATTTTTCAATAAAACTCTACACCAATTAGTTATGGCTAAACATTATTATTACTAACATGAGCAATCAACACGACTAACAAACAGACAAAAAAACGAAACGATTTGACCCGACCTTTGGCGGCGCCGGCGGAACACTCGGAAATGGAGAGAGATGGAGATATAGGGAATGTGGGGAGGTGAAAGGGAAAACGAATGATGGTATAGGGTTGGTGCTGAAGGAGAAATTGAAATAAGAATATAATTTCGTTCATGAAGAATTTCAGAAGCAAGAAGAAGCGTTAGAAATGTTTAAAGAGTGTTGTTCTTCCTTGGAATCCAAAAAAGTAAATAAAATTCAAGATGCATAGCAGCTGTCTTCTAGTCAAATTAACATTATTTTATCGCCAAAAATTGGGGATTCTGAAACTGGTACACTGTTACATTTAGTGCCTATTATGCTAAGCCCGCACTGCTGCCATTTTTTTTAATGCATTATTTTTGTGCAATTTTTGGACAATTTACGAATATTCAGCTGTTTGGAGGATCTTAAAACACGATGGAAATAAGACAGCGAAATACATAAAGGATAATGCATAAGCAGGCATTGTAAATGATGACGATGCAAGCAAAAATGTCATTCCATGTGCACAAAAAACACGAGAAACTAAGCACTGGTTGAAAATGAATAAAACATTTAGAAATATTCTAAGAAAACTACTTAAGTGGTTCATATTTACACTATTTAACATGTCTCATCGAGTCGAGTGACAGACACTAAACTCTCTACAGATTCTAAACCTATACTATACCTAATTCCTAAAAATATGTTGCAGTTTATCTGTCACTACATATTAAAAACAAAGTCCCCCGCCGCGTCTGTCTGCCTTTTCACGATAAACTGAAAAACTACTACACCGATTTTCATGCTGTTTTCATCAATGGATAGAGTGGTTCTCGAGGAAGGTTTTAGTATATAATAATCGACATCCATGCGGGCGAAGCCGCAGGCCTCGCCTAGTAAAGATAAACCAGAATCCTTCTTGTGCCACCCCTACCAGTAATTAACACAAAGATCTTGCCGAAAAGGGTTTTTTTTCTCATCTTAATTCATCGTACCATTTGTTTTATACACGGCGCTGTTTCCAGTTAGGTTTGTGAGAAATCTCGTAGGAGAGTATCGGTCCTCATTTAGTTTTTTTGGGACATCAATAATGAATTATAATAGGAATGGACCACACGTTGAAGTGTAGATGGCGCTTTATATTGGGTGTCTTGAATGTGTTAATTTGGTAGTGTATTATATTGAAATAGGTGACAGTTTGAAATTTAATCGTTTTTTGGAGTATGTAAATGGCGATGGCCCAGTGATTAAGGGCTAGCCTCTCTTGCATGAGGTTGTGGGTTCAAATCTGGGCAAGTAGCGGGCCGGGTATGTGACTTTTTCATTTCATAAGTACTTTCCGAGTTTATCTTGACATCGATGAAGGAAAACATCGAGAAGAAAGCTGGACGTATATATAACTAGCTGCGCCCCGCGCTTTCACTCGCATAAGTCTCGATCCCGTAAGAATATCGGGATAAAAAGTATCCTATGTCCTATTCCAGGTTATGGTCTACTCCTGTGCCAAATTTCATTAAAATCCGTTCAGCCGTTTTAGCGTGAAAGCGTAACAAACAAACTCACTTTCGCATTTATAATATTAATATAGGATTAGTATTAGGATTTATGTCTGAACTTTGCCAACCCATCTTGAGAAAGCATGGTGAACAATGCTCGTGCCTTCTCTATAGAAGAAGAGACCAGAGGCCCTAGATAAAGTGACATTCTATCAGCGATAACGATGATGGAATAGGCAAAAATGTATAGGACTGACATAAGCTATCGAAAAGCTTATGTCAATCCTGTTGAAAGTCGTTGTAGAAATACGAAACGCTTTCGAAGCGATTGTCACTTGTTCAGCCCTCAGTTTCCTCAGTTTACAAGACCTGGTTTTTAATTCCCAGATATTTAAACAAATAAAATACTAAGTTATAAAGTAAAACGAATGACGTTTGTCTCCCCTACATGGCGGACAATGTACGTCCACTTATTGATTCAATTGAGCGTGTCGACAAAATTGTTTTAAAAGAAAACCCACAACTTTTGACCTTTAGTGACCTCGTGGGAGTGGGTGGGATTTATATATTTTTTTTCTGAGGTAAAATTGTTTTTGGTTTTAGAAAGGTCCCGTATTTGAGGTATCTACCGATGAGACTTTTAAAGTTAAGCTGCGTTTTCTTCTATTCAGATAAACAAATATTAATTAATTAATTTATTAATTCTATAAAAGTTAAGACAAATATTTGTTTAGTGATAAGCCTGACCTAAAGTCTCTTTTTTAATCTCGTAGACAAATTTGACAGGTGCAAATGTCAAACTCCAAATTGAAAAAACAAACAACAATCACTTGAAATGTCTAAAAGACTAACAAGTGGAAGTCAATCTTAGGCAGGACCAGCAACTGTTTAGGTACTTTAACCGTATAGTTCGGAAGGGCCCCCAATTGGACCCCAACACAAAAACCTCCGCCGGCTCGGTAGCGGATCCAATTGGACCCCAGAATTACCACATACGACACCCTATCTCGATTATGGAAATATTTAATATGCTACCCATCAAATCTTATGAATGTGCGTTAATTATGAGAGTTGGATAAAAACTCATTATGTTTACGCCATTAAATCTTTCATATTCAGCGTGCAAGTTAATTAATGAACCTATATAAAATTCAAGACTGTAAATACCATAATCACCATTTTGATGACAGTGGTGGTCGAGGCTAAAAAACATAAAAATTGGTGATTTTGAACATCCATACCCCACCACAGGGGCAGTGAATAATACATCATTTAATTATTTGACGAATTCATCCATTGTTCAAGTTAAATAAATAGTGGTAATGAAGTTTTGTGTTATCCAAAGACGAAGTTTCGCGCCAATCGTGCGTGTTTTCATTTTTTCTTTTCACGAATATCACTCATACACATGCAGATACGATTTAAAATGTGACAAATATTATTCGTGATATTATATACAACTAGAAAATGTCCAAATCTTAACATAATATACGAACACAGGTCCAATAACACGTATTATTCATTACCACTACTGAAAATGTTTTCAAAATCGCCGACCATTATACTTTTTTTTATTGTAATGATGTCCGAAAACGATTATGCCAAACGATTATTTTTTAAATTTCGTTCTTTTCGATTAATTAATATGTCGAATATAAGAAATCGATACTTGGAAATTGAAATAAAATTGTTTTACACAATAAATACATTAAGCACTGGTTAAATTAATAATTTATACTTTTCTAATGTTATTTTAATCGTTTTTCGGTTATTAGGATCACAGGACCTTATGGCCGGGCTAGGTACCTCATCTTTTGAATAAAATTTCGCGCCGGAATGTTTCTATAATTGAATTTAAAAACGGAATGCGCTCGCTGTTCAAAATTATTTTAATATATTGGACAATTATTTATTTTTTATACTCTTTTCTGATAGTTTGTATACTTTTTAGGTAGGCGTAGGCTTAACAAAATTTTGTTTGGTAATGGTGATAAATTAATTCCGCAAACGCTAATATTTTATTTTAGTTGTATGAGCTTGGTAGTTTTTGTTTTTATTAGGTTACTTTAGTAGGTACTAGATTTTTTTTTTTGTGGGAGTTTCCCAACGAAATTTAAGAAACTGACTTGTCTTTGTCGGACCACGCACAAAAGGGTTCCGTAGTTGGGATGAACATATACGCATGCACATTGCACAGCATTAATTTTTCGACTGCAAAAATAAGTTTGTATTTCTAGAAAAAACTACGAAAAACAAAGTTAACTCTGCAGTTGTAACCGAAAATAACCCATAATTCATTGTTGAAATACGGGTTATTTTCGGTTACAATGGGTTATTCACTTTAAAAAGCAGTCACTTATAAGCATCTTATCATTTTTATTATAAGATCCAACAATGCTACATGCTTATGTGAATAGATCTTTTTTTCGTCCCTCGATTGCATGTTGAGGAATGACACCCCTAATTATGTTTATCGTAATTTTACTAAACGATTTTTGGTGGTGTAAAGAATAAACCTTCTTCCAAATTTTCAACGATATAGTATAAATAGGTGTCCGAGTAAAATGCCTGTATGATATCTGAACCCATGGACGAACGGACGTGACGAAATAATTAAGAGGTCCTTTTTTACGGATTTTGGCTATCGAGTTTACAATCGATAGCGACTGATGTCTATGGTAATTTATTTAAAATACAATTATAATTTCATCTTATTGGGTATCAACACTATCACCCGAAAACCACACGACACACATGACAAAAACTTTTCGCAGCCGCCATCTTGGATTTACATTTTGACCTAACTATGTACTTTATCACCATCGCAAACTATGAAAACGACAGATATTAGGAAAAAAAAAAATTGCAGCCACCATCTTGGATTTTCATTTTGACTAAATTCACACTTTCCCTTTCTTTCTCTTTTGCTATCAAATTAGAAGAAGACCGTCGCAAGTATGAACGCTTTTCCGAAAACTTTTTTTTTTAATTTTCTGGTTTGGCCCCCCAAAAGTGACTATTTGCAAAATCCATTTATTTACATTACACTTCCGTGTTTGGGTCACTAAAATGTATATGTGTACCAAATTTCAACCTAATCGGTCCAGTAGATTCGAAGCAAATTGGCTGTGACAGACAGACACAAGACTCGTGACATGAGTGATCCTATATGAGTTTCGTTTTTTCATTCGGTCGTACGGAACCCTAAAACGTTACACCACTTTCCACAGTGTACGTGTATGTACTTATTACTAAAATTAATTTAAAAAATAAAATAATTAATGAAAAATATACCAAAGAGTTTTTATTCAGTTTCTACAATTTTTAATCAAGTTTGATTATAACGAATATCGATTAGGCTGAGTGCAACATTTGAATCGAAATAGAAAAATTGGGTGAACGGTAAGCACTAAGAAGTGTCACGTCGCACCACAATTTTTGCTAATTTTTGTTCATATTTGATCGTGTTTTTTATCTAGTATAAGTATGAATAATGGTAAAAGTAAGAATGCAGAAAGAATGATAATATCTTTATTTGGTCCTTTTGCATATTTTCAGCAAGAGAGAAGATTGTTTATGTACATATTTTCAGGGAATCTGAGTTGCCTACTTTTTGAATAGGGGTATTTATACCTATTTTATACAACTTTCGCAGTCGACTGACGCGGTTTGACCGACCTCAACATATAATTTATGATATTTACCACAAATTTATTGTATAAAATAGATGCGGTAACATACTTTTTTTAATAAATTAGAATGCTGAAAGTTCATGTAAATTCCTGATTTTCATGACGGAATTCGCAACACCCCGTCGAGTTAGCTGATGTGTCACGTGTCAAAATCTTGTCGAGCAGAGAGGTTAATTTGATGGCGAACCCTAGGACCCTAGGACCTGTTGTAGGTTTCCATCGCAAATTCTAGGAAAAATCTTTTTAATTAAAATTCTAGATTGCGTTATTTTATCTCATTAGAAGCAATTTAATAAACTCTAGGGAAAATAATTATTAATGGAAACCTAACGTTTACTTACGGATCCCTACGATTTATTCGATAAACCGTTACGGCTGATTGGCTCGCTTTGAAATATGCGTAAGAGTTGAATATTTTGTGTTGATTGTGTTTCCATCATGGCTGTTTTATTACTTTATCTATCTTTTGTATTTTCTGTAGTTTTGCGTATAGTATTGTGACATTTATTTGTACCTATGACCGAGTACAAATGAATGTTAACAATAAAATTCATTAGGTGTTAGGTACATACAGAAAAAAGAATGTGACAATTTGTTTCGTTTTAAAATCTAAAATATTTGATGTACCTACCACTTAAATTACTATTTATATAATAGCTTAAAGAACCTATAAAAAATAAAATAAAAATTACTGTTTATAGCTTAAAGAGCCTATATAAAATAAAATAAAAATTACTGTTTATAGCTTAAAGAGCCTATATAAAATAAAATAAAAATTACTGTTTATAGCTTAAAGAGCCTATATAAAATAAAATAAAAATAACTGTTAATAGCTTAAAGAGCCTATATAAAATAAAATAAAAATTACTGTTTATAGCATACAGAGCCTAAATAAAATTAAAATAGATTGAATCATACAGCGGTCGTACTATTTCAATTTCAAATAGCCTTTATTAGGAATCTTAAAAACTTTTTTTAAAATTATATTAAATTAATTAAAGGTTTAGACATCAGAATTCTCCAGACTGCTTGCTGTTTAACATAGGCCTCCCCCCATCAGTACCTAAAAAATGCTATCGTACTTCTTTAACATTGTATCGTGGTAAAAGAAATACAAGCCACATTCTGTTACTATAAAGATGAAACTTCACTACACACTTTTACACTCTTTATTTGTTTTTTTTTTATTTTATTTTGTTATCTGAATTATATTGTGTGTCTTTTAGTCTGTGCTGAATAAATGTGTTTTCATTCTTTCTTTCACTATAACACATACATTCTGATAGTACTTATGCCTATCTAAACAACATGTTTCTTTGTTCCAGGCTAACCCAGCGGCCCCCTACACACGAAGACAATAAAATCCCTCAAAATTACTCGAATTCAATCCCCCAACAGCAAACCATCCACCCTGAGTTTCACAGATCCGTTTGGGCCTCCCCAGTCTTCGGACGGGGGGGGCCCATCCACCCCACAGCCGGCCCTCACCACCCAAGACTCGATAGACCACCAACACCACCATCTTGGGGGTTCACAGACCCCACACGACTCCGCAAATTCAACACCCACAAATGTTTCCTCAAAATCAGCTTTCATAGAGCTACAGCAACATGGGTATGGACCTTTCAAAGGGGGGTATCAACACCCCCATCATTTTGGGAGTCCAGGGGGGCAGCAGAATCCTCATGAGGCGTCAGGCTTCCCCAGTCCTAGGTCGTTAGGATATCCTTTTCCCCCGATGCACCAAAATACGTATGGTTATCATTTAGGGTCCTACGCGCCGCAATGTGCAAGTCCGCCTAAAGATGGTAAGTTTAATTTTGGTATTTTTATTTGTATGTAGATATTATATTTAATTTAAAAATATAATTATGTATTTTTGTGGAATGATTATCTATGAAACTGAAAAATGTGTTGTGTTGTTTTCGCGTCACTATTGTAGTCTACACAAAAATATATTTCAGTCAATAATTTTTGTTAACAATCAGAAAATTGGTCCTTTGATTCGACAGATTTTTTCTGCAATTTAAAACATAGATATAGAAAACGGTTTTCTTTGCAGCACACATGTATTGTTCAACAATAGTTCTTTAACGACAAATAAACTGACCATTAAAGAAAAATTAAAGGGAAAATTGGAAAAAGAAGTGAACAATATCAAAGAAAAAGAGTTTTCTAATTCCCCGAAAATATAATACCTACTATTACAACATCACAAATTCATTTTAATCCTACTTTAACACCTTCGACACAAAAGAAGCCATTTTGAACGAATAAATTACCCTAATTTGTCTAACATTACAGTTGTCTTATGAAATACCCCATTTTTACGAGTTTTACCCCAAATTATCGTCACTAAATCGTCACATTATGGCTTGAACCGTCATTTTAAGGCGTCAACTATGAATATCATGAAGTTTTACGAAAAACTCCTTCGTTTGTAAAAAAAAAAAAGAAAATGTCTCTTTTCTTGTTGAATATTTTATTGAGACTTCGGTGAACTTTTGGTTGATTTATGTGTCACGATACGATAACGATTCAACGTTACGGATAGTGAAAATGATCTTTCCATAAGAGACGGGTTGGTGATTTCAGACTTCCATACTTTAATAATTTTATAAATTCGAAAGTAACTCTGTCAGTATGTTGCCTTTTCACGCTTAAACCACTGAACGGATTTCGATAAACTTTTGGCAAGGAGATAGATGGCATCCCGGGGAAGGACATAGGCTACTTTCTATCGACATACCACGCGGGTGAAGCCGCGTGCGGAAGCTAGCTAGTCCAGGTTTCTTCACGATGTTAGTCCTTCACTGATTTCACTAATGACCAAGATAAACTCAAAAAGTACATTATTATGAATTCTATTGCACTTTTGGAAAATATTCAATTGTAAAAGCATGTTAACATAACTTAATGATTCGCGTATTTGTTTGTTGTTTACTAAACAAATACCTAATAGAAATTGATTTTTAAATAAACTATCCGCCCGCTCCGCGGTTTCACCCGCATAAGTCTGTATCTCCTGGGAATATTGAGATAAAAAGTATCCTATGTTCTAATGCAGGTCATGGTGTACGCATGTGCCATCTGTCAATTTCATCCAAATCTGTTCAGCTCAGCCGTTTTAACGTGAAAGCCTAATAAACAAAAAAACAAATAAACGCTTTCGCATTTATGCTATTAGGATTAGTTATCCAACTTCAAAAAAGGCGGACACTATAACGTCATAATCAAAATTAAAACATCAATAAAATCACATTATTTTCATGAATTTCCTTTAAAAATCGTGACATCTAAAGTGGCATTGAATACTGTACGTCAAAATACTAGTAATTGTAGTACGGAACCGCCGAGTTAATATTTAATGGAGTCCCCTATAGCACAGTTCAAGTATAATTAGGGTTGCCACTTTTGCTACGATATATTTTATTTTTCGTTTTGTATCAGCAAGAATTTCATTGAAAAAAAGTTATAGATTTGTGAATTGTTGAGAATATTCATCTTGATCTGAGAGTAAAAACGGCTCGTTTTTTTTTACGAGAATCATAATCTTTTGTAGATTACACTTAAAATTAGTCACTGTTTTTCTTTACATTTTTCACTGTATTTTTCCTTCCCAGATCAACACGGAAATGTCTCTTTTTCACATCTAAACCACTACTTTGGTAAGAAAAAATAATATCACTATCCTCATAACATTCTGAAGATGTCCAGCGGTGGACAAACGCTTCCTATGGCCTTAACTTAGGTGTAGGCCTCTAATTGCAATTACAAATGATTTAATGCTATCAATTTCAGTCGAACACAAACCAATTATTGACAGCTCAAATGACAACCTTTTGAAAAATTCTCAGTAAGTATTTGGCACAACCCTAGTTTATTACCTACTCAATTTTTCCGAACGCCACCTAACGGTCTCGCATGAAACTTTTATGTGTCGCATTGGCCCCGACCAATTGTAGAGTAGAGTTTGAATTTAGAATCATTCGCGTATCAGTTTAAAAGAACGTTCTTTTCTTCTGTAATTGGCGTTGAATAGTAAAGTTCTTGCAAATAATTAGTGCCAACCCTAGTGAATTAAATATCATGTCGTATTTATGCAAATTGCTACCTGTTCCTAGTTTTTTTTTTTTCATTTATTAAAAAATGGCCGTAAATTGAAAAGTTTTATAAATTATTTCATTATCTGTTAAATAATGAATGCAACATTGTTCATTGTATTTTTAATAGCAACATTCTATAACATACGTCAAAACGTCAAATGGCAGTTGTGTCTATTTCCCCTCGGATATATTTTGGATTTTTTTTTTTTAATAAAAAAATCGATATGTAAACCGTTACCTACATATACGTTACAGGTTTTTTCGCGAGAAGTCAATGATATTAAATTAACAGATATCTTATAAGCGCGCAATCGTGAAGACTCGAAAACATTCCAATTGTAACGTTTTTACTTGTAGTGAAATGTAAAAATGAATGAAACGTGGGTATTTGTGCCGCTGCTGCGCAGAACACTTTTTTCGGTTGTTTTGTGAGTGTATAACATATCTGTTAATATAATATCATTGCGAGAAGTCATACAAATTCGTTCAGTAATTTAGTGAAAACTCAGTTCTAGTAGTAGTGTAAACTTTGGTAAAAACATAGATTTGTGACTTCTGTCTTATCCAAATGGCGGTAAGTTCATTTGCTAACTTCAACCGATGACCTAACTAACCATAACTAATACTTTTGTAAGATTAAGCTGCTTTGCTCACACCGCGTATTTTATTTAAATAAATTCGCTTGCGTGCGTATAGCAATAATTATTAGCTAAATACCTAACTAATTAAACGCTTATAATTGACGCTTTCAACATTCGCGCTTAGATTATACAGTTTCAAAATATATATTTTGTAACCCTTTCAAAACTACCCTAAAATTTCTGAAATAAAACCGGTAGGGTTATTCTCTCTCTGCCTAGCCTTTTCCCAATTATGTTGACGTTGGCGTCCAGTCTAACCAGATGCAGCTGAATACCAGTAGGTACTTTACATGGAGCGACTGTCTATCTGACCGCCGCAAGAGTCTTGGTCTGATAAAGACGTTGCAACTACCATGATATAGTCAATCAAATAATTAAATCATAAATTATCATAACAGTAGAAGGTACAAACCAAAATATATGACAATTATGGATTATTATCATATTTTTTGTATATCTCCAGATATAGAAATCTGTCTTAATTGTGTCCGTGTAAAGTTAGCCGTACAAAACTCATTTTATTTGTATCAATTACGCATTTAAATAATACTACAAAATCAAAAAGATCCGTCGCGTCGTATAGTTTTTGAGTTCTAAGGTGGCTCCTCAATCCAGACGTCTGAATTGAGGAGCCACCTATTAATGGGTTTTACTAAAATTTCCTACAAAATCAGCTAATTTACTACTAAATATTGGTAGTACTAGTAAATCGGAGACATGGCTCCTCAATCCATACGGACATTGCGCGCAATAAAACGGTATTAATGGTTTTAAGAAACTGTATTTACATGACATGACTGTGACGTGCAGGGGTTCCATCTAGTAACTCAGCTTTTCGTAGACCATTGCTGAACATATGAGTCTCCCAAGCTGCGCCACAACCCCCGGTATTCAGCCTTTCGCACCTTTCGCATCCAGTTTCGTCTCAGCCATCTCTGAAGGTCGTCGCATCGGTCCAACCAGCTAATTACTCAAAATCATAATATGCTAAAAACCATTTACCTAGGTATTCAAATTAGGCTGAGACTGAGCACTTTTCGAACGTCAAAATGTCAAAGAGTCCCCCAAAACGCCCACCCTTCACTACTTCCTAGTGCTTTAGCTGGGAAGAAAAACTGCCACCTAAACCCAACGATTTTCCTATTTTTTTTCCCATTTTCAAAGGTTTATAGCTATATTTATGTCTAATAAAGCTCATAGACATAAATCACGAATGAAAACGTTATCTATCAATCACGGAACTGATTTTTATGCATAGAAGATTACCTCTCTCTAAAGGTTAACCAACTAATAACAAAACTACGGAAATTACAAATTTACCATAACAAAGTAGTCGACTCGAATTTACATTTATAATAAGATGCATTGTTATCCTTAATTATAATGTCGTTCAGAAATCGGGATTAATTAAAAGACAAAGAAAATTAAAAAAACAAGTATCAGTTTCGCTTTCGAGAATGCCATCCGTGAAAAAAACAGCACGCGAACCACAGACAATGCAAAAAAACGTGATAACTTTTTTAGGCGTCAAAAATTTCGTGCAAAGGAAACTATGATTAAATTGATGCGTTCCGACATGCGTCTTCCTTGCTAGTTTAATACCATACAAGGATGGCACTTTATGTATTCACTTATTAAATTTATTAACAATTAAAATAAACTGTACATAAATAACAACATCAATACCTAATTAATTAATAAAATAACTAAAACTATTAACAAATTAAACTAGTAGTAGAAATTCTTCCGTAGCGACTGTTAATGTACCCAAGAGACTGGCTGCATTGCCACGTTGTATGGCAATGCTTAGCCTCTGACCAAGGTAAAATCCAGTCCTTGGGTCACGGGAAGTGTCAACCAGCCGTTTGAGTAGACCATTAGCACTCGGACCCCACGACACGAAGGTTCCAACCCCAAACGGCTCGGAAATATAATTATACCACCGTCGCTAGAAGTTTTCCGCAACAAAAAAAAACACTTTATGTATTGAAATTATGTTTTATTTGTGTTACTATGTTACTGCTTAATTGTGCTGTCATTATTTTTAATTGAGTCAGTTCGATGTCAGTTTTTGTAACAGAAATGTTGAAAGTCTGTCGTTTATTTTTATTTATTTATTGAGTTATACATGAACAACTATATGAAAAGTAGGTTCAGACCGTCCTATAGAATTACTAGGTTTTTTGTGAGTCGTGTTAGAGCGGATTCAATTGGTATGCATTGACAAAAAGTCTCTAAAACTGCCAAGCCTTTTTCCAACTATGTTAGGGTCGGTTTCCAGTCTAACTGGATGCAGCTGAATACCAGTATTTTTCAACTCCCTGTCCATAACCTAGTTACTGGGTAACACGATACCCCTTGGTAAGACTGGTTGTCAAAATCTGACTGACTACCCGTAACGACTGTCAAATATCTTTTAAAAGGGACTTTAAAAGGGGATTCTTTTGCGTCCAGCTAACCCTGTGTGGTCAACCCCATTACTTACCAACCCTGCAGACTGGCTATATAACCTTTTAATCGCTAAACGATAGCCAGAGACATTAATAGGTACATCCACATCTCGCCAGTTATGTTTAAGTCCCATGTAATAGGGGGCGAGCCTATTGCCATCAATCGAGCACAAATCTAGACTCCTCTACTGAGAAATTCTAGATGGAAAAACCCGAATAACACTTTGAGATCAACAAATCAAAACCTCATGTACTAGTAGTGCTTGCGGCCAAAAGACCACAACGCAACTTTCAATAAAGACAGTATTCTCAAATTTTCACATTGTGTGACAACCCTGTGCAAGGTCGATTTTCACATACATATAGTCGTTTCCCAAATGCGCTAGGAGATTTCTAAACCCTTCCTCGTTTCAAGGTTTTGGTTAGGTTTTTAGTATGGCCTCGAAACGCCGGAAATACCTGCTAAAAAATATAGTTTTTTGTCTGTGCTAATCGGCTTCAGGCCGTTAACCAAAGCCAGATATCTTTTATTCGGGGAATAAAATTGACGTCTGACAGTTTTTGTATAGAAATTCTGTCAAAAATTTAATATTAATTCGCTGGATTATATTGGGTCCCCACCTATGAAATTGGCGTTTTTTTCTCACTAATAGAGAACCTCGTCACTTCTATGATTGAAAATATTGATCAATTGCTTGGTATTATATCGATTGATGACCATCTTAGACAACTACCAATAGTAAAAAAACCTTATTACTTATAGTTTTCTAAACATAAAAAATAGCTTAAAAATGACTCCTCATTTTGTTAGCAGAATTGACCACATTTTTTTTTTTTAACTTAGCCAAAACTTATTTTGTCGCTTAATCTAAGTGGCATACGTTATCTTAGTTTTTAAACATTAGTGCATAAAAGTTAAAAAAAATAGTGTTCATGGTTGTTATATAAATTAAGAAAATGTTGGTATGAAAAATGTAACTTCTTTAAAATTCCCCATACAAAACGCTGATTTCATCCTAATACTTATACTAGGGAGGAGCTCGTGGCTAAGTAATAACAGCCGCACGGGTCGATACATCAGGTTAAGCTACGCTTGCCGGGGTTGGTCCGTGGATGGGTGACCATTTTCACATATCGAGACTCCTCCGTGCCTCGGAAAGCACGTTAAGCCGTTGGTCCCGGCTGTCATTTGTGGATCTTTGACAGTCGTTACGAGTCGTCAGAAGCACGAAAGTCTGACAACCAGTCTAACCAAGGGGTATCGTATTACCCAGTTACTTAGTTGTGGAGGTCAGATAGGCAGTCGCTCCATGTAAAATACTGGTACTCAGCTGCATCCGGTTAGACTGGAAGCCGACCCCAACATAGTTGGGAAAAGGCTAGGCAGATGATGATGATGACTATACTATGATACTAGGGATAAAAGTTTGGTCGAATTCTCCCTTAGGCGACCTATGTTACATTGTAGTCCTAGCTTTTGCCTGAGCTTCGTCTGCATGGCTTAGCGATTAGCGAGAAGCGAGAAAAGCAAATCAATCTGCCTACCCTTTTCCCAACTATGTCGGGGTCGCTTCCAGTCTAACCAGATGCAGCTGAATACCAGTATTTTACATGGAGCGACTGCCTATGTGACCTCCACAACCCAGTAACTGGGTAATACGATACCCCTTGGTTAGACTGGTTGTCAGACTTTCGTGCTTCTGACGACTCGTAAAGACTGTCAAAGATCCACAAATGACAGCCGGGACCAACGGCTTAACGTGCTTTCTGAGGCACGGTGGAGTCTCGATATGTGAAAATGGTCACCCATCCACTGACCAACCCCGGCAAGCGTAGCTTAACCTGATGGATCGACCCGAGCGGCTGTTATTACTTAGCCACGAGCTCCTCGAGAAAAGCAAGCAACTAAAACGAGTTATTTGTCTGACTGAGTTCTCGCCGCGCGGTGTTGTGAACAGTAAGTGTCATCCACTATTAAACAGGGTGGTGATTTAGTCACCGCTCTTTTAGAAAACTGTAGCTTAAAGGATCGTGATTATTTTGTCACCAATTTTTCCTTTAAAAAACCAGCCATTTTATATAAATACTGCTTCTGGAGTAAAACAACCCATATTTCTTTAACTAATTTATTTTAAAAAATAGACCTTTTAATCTATTCAAACAAGGTTTGACCAGTAAAACAGTAATCAATATCTATGTAAAACAAACCCGCAATTAAAAATTACTTTAACAACAAACGCACAAACTTATAATTAACAAATTGTGACAAATTAAACTGCAGCGGGCAATAAATTTTCATCTCGAGTCTATAGTCTATGACCAGTCCTATTAGACCCATTGACATAGCCGCCATGAGAATCGAATCTAGGGCCCTATATTTCAGTGTCAACCGTGGTAATATTTTTAACCGACTTTCAAAAAAAAGGATGTTAGATGTTCGACATTATGTACGAGTATACATACATACATAATCAGCCTATAATGTTCCCACTGCTGGGACACAGGCCTCCTCTCCATGAGAGGGAATGGGCCGTAATCCACCACGCGGGCCCAGTGCGGGTTGGTAGATGTCACATGTCTTCAAATTTTTGGTTCTAAGACATGCCGGTTTCCTCACGATGTTTTCCTTCACCGTTTTGAGAGCAGTGGTGATGAAATTATTTACACAAAGTAAAGCGCCTGTCGGGGTTCGAACCTACGACCTACAACTCGTAAGTCGCGGCCGTTACCACTGGGCCACCACTGCTCTTGTACGAGTATGTTCATCGATATTTTCGTCAATTTTGAGCCGATTTTGTTTTTTTTTATTTGGCAGAAGACACTTGCGTAGTAGTGCCATATAAATTTTATTAACTATGCTAAGGTAGTTTTTGAGTTAGCTTCATTAATATGCATTTTTCCCCACTTGAACTATATGGATGATGTTGTAATAAGTTCCTATTAAGTACTGTTATTTACGTATTAGGTATACGAATTTTGGTGGGGTCGGTACCAGAATTAAAAGGGAAAAAAAATACAAAAACATAAATAGGTACCGACCGGTTTCTTTGTTTTTTTTTAATTATCGTTTTTTGCCACCGACTTCAGAAATTAAAGTTATGTTTTTTTTGGAAGTCCGTTGTTTTTTTTTTGTGAAATATTTTTCAGATATTATCCCTATTAGTTGACCTAACTGTTGAAAGTTTTCCCTCCTTATCTGTAACGGTCATCTCTGCTTATCCCAAATACCACAAATTCAAGCTAACAGCTCAAAACAAAATGGTTGCATACCACAATGAGTTCACACATTCAATATTCGACTCTATTATTTAGGTGCAAGGTCTAATTTCCTTTGTCAGTGTACACGGCTATAAATCTTTCCAAGTTTAACAAGGGTTGATCAGAATCATCATATTAAATAGTCTGCTTGTTTGATGATACTAATTTTATAATTAATGTCGTTGTTCTGTTAGTAAAAGACAGTAGTGGTCCAGTGGTTAGAAGTACGGTTTATTAAATTAAAATCTTTTATTTTGGACTTTAAGGCCCTACCCTGCCTTAAATTGCTTAGCATGATCCTCCGTTATGCCGAAAATACTGCAGCATTAATATTGAAATAATAATGTTAAAGTTGAGAATTGATGTTCGCTCGCACCATACTACTCGCGGCCTGAGTGAGAGCGAGGCGGACGGTGCTGGCGGCTCCAAGCCTCGAATAGTTTAGGTAATTGCTTTTTACGGTGAAAATAATGGTAATTAAAAAAACAAGAAACATAAGACCTGATATATAGTTATTTCAGTTATTATGCAAAGTTTCATGATCTAATTTAAAGTTTTTTTATTAATACCAGCGGTTTATAGTTCCGATTTAGAGGCAACTTTGTATTTTTTTTCTATAGAGAAAATTTTATGTAATCGTGTTTTCGTCAAACATAGGACCTAGCATCAATCCTCAACTTATTTCAAAATGAATGCTGCAGTATTTTCGGCATAACGGAGGATAATGCTAAGCAATTTGAGGTAGGGTAGGCTCTAAATGGTAATTTCGTTACTCTAAGAAAGTCATTTTCTTCAGCTCACTTAATTAAACCGTAAGTATAATATATTGACTTGAATAATACTGCACACCTGGAAACTCGACTAAAACACAATTAAAAAAATACGGTAGCTAAGTAACAAGTAATTAGTTCTTTAAAATGCTAACGAACGTGGTAACTATGGTGTTATCTAGTAGACAACTAATAAAGTGTTGAATATACGTGAAAGGCCGATGTCGAGTCTTATTAATGGGTTCCATAATTATTATTGTAGTATTGAAGGTTCGTGAACTTCAGTTGCATTGCAAAAGAGGTTGTATTTTTATATCAAACTTGTTGCGCCCCGCGGTTTCACCTGCCTAAGTATCCCACGTCCTTTTCCAGGTCATGGTATAACCATGTGCCAAATTTCATCCAAATCCGTTCAGCCGTTTTTGCGTGAAAGCGTAACAAACAAACAAACTCTATTAAAAGTTAGGATTAGGATGGGACTTGTCTAGGCCCTCTGATGCTGGGGCTACATTGTCGCGTTATCGTGAACTAGATGCGCGGTGTGCGAGAGAGAGCGCGCGGAGTAAAGTTCGCGATAATGCGATAATGTAGCCCCGGCATGAGTGGAGACCGCGAATCCGTAAACGTAAGGTAGGACGCCCTCCCTCAAGCTAGGTGGAGCTACGATCTTCACAGGGTACACAAAGTAAAATGCCTGTCTGTGTTCGAACCTACGACCTACAACTCATAGGTCGCGGCCGTTTCCACAATAGCTCATGCTGTGACAATAATACTATCTACCCAGTCAGCAAGGAGGTAGCGGGACTGACTCTCCGGCGTGTCCGTACATTTAAGTATCACAAACTCTTAAAGGCTATTTTAAATGGCCACGTAATGCTCATAAAGTCTATAAGTCTAACATTAAAGGACCGCGCATGACTTCGCCCCTTTACATTGAGTTCTTGACTCAAAGGTTACGTGCTTGCGACACGTTTTGTCACCTTCAGACTTGTCACGCGAATGTGTATGTCACGCGTTTTTAATACAGTATGAAAGTTGAGGATGTAATTTCTTTACTGATAACGGTTGGTTAGATATAGGAACCGGGGGCTGACTCAATCAATCTGCCTAGCCTTTTCCCAACTATATTGGGGTCGGTTTCCAGTCTAACCGGATGCAGCTGAATACCAGTGTGTTACATGGAGCGACTGCCTATCTGACCTCCACAACCCAGTAACTGGGTAATACGACACCCCTTGGCAAGATTGGTTGTCAGATTTTCGGGCTTCTGACGACCCGTAACGACTGTCAAAGATCCACGAATGACAGCCGGGACCAACGGCTTAACGTTACCGGGGGCTGACTATGAAGTATTAATGCCATCATTATTCCACTGCGAAAAAATAATGGTGGTAGCGGCCTCGTATAGCTCCGTCTCTCACTAACACTGGAATTAATATGGTGGCATTAATACGTCGTGGTATAGGTACAGAAGTTACTGAGCGTAGCCTATAATGGAGGCTCTGTAAGCCCAAAATGTATGTATGTATGTATGTTAATAAAATATGGATTTTCGTTAAATATTGATAGTTAAATGTGAGTTAACAGATGGCTAATGACACCCCCTTGATATTTAACTTAGTTAAAGTTCCAATAAGGCGAGCCTACTGCTCTAAACCGGGCACAAATCCAAACTCCGGGTTACTACTGAAAAAATTCTGATAAAAGCCTAATGACATTGGCCGACCCAACACATTGACATTGACGGCCAAGTCTACTAATTTACAAACGTGTCAGTGGTCTCGCAATGATGTGTTTTTGACAGATTTTGTATGGCTTATCTCTCAAAAACTGATCATTGTGAGACCACTGACACGTTTGTAAATTAGTAGACTTGGCCCCCTGGGAATCGAACCCAGGACCCCAGGTTTAGCAGTCGCGCTATATTCTTACTTCCTCCTTAGGTAGGTAAAAGAAAAGAAAGAAAGAAAAATATTATTTTTGTCTCAGAAACACGTGCATAATAAAAGATAATTAACTCGATTAAAACAGAACAATGAAGTAAAATACAATAGATCTAATATAACGAGTACAAAACATAAATAGTTGGAAGCTGCACGTCATTGGGCATCAGGAATCCCAGGCGGATTCCCGGCCACCATAGGCGCGGGCTTGCGGACGGCGAGCAATGGGTAGCTCGCCGTCCGATAAGGAGCAGGCCCGGGTCGATGGCGCGTCGTGTTCCACGCGCGCCTCAAAGAGATGTCAGCACAATTGGCGGGGTCCGCTAGGATCGATGCCTGCCAGGGTTGCGGGAAAGTCCGAAAGGGATACCGGGACCTTAGCAACAGGTAACTGAAGGAACACGGGTGGGTTTTAGTCAGTAAAAGCTACGCTACGCTTGCCGCGGTTGTTCCGTGGATGTGTGACCATCTTTACATACCGAAACCCCTCCGTGCCTTGGAAAGCACGAGCTGTTGGTCGCGGCTGTCCAATTCGTGGATCTTTGACGGTCTTTACGGGTCGTCAAAAACCCGAAAGTCTGACAACCAGTCTTACCCAGTTACTGGGTTGTGGAGGTCAGATAGGCAGTCGCTCCATGTAAAATTCATGTATTCAGCTGCACTCGGTTAGACTGAAGCCGACCCCAACATAGTTGGGAAAAGGATAAGCAAACTTGAATCATTTAATTACCCGTTAAACTAATTGTTACATTTTGTTAAAAATTTGTTTTGACACAACAATTAATTTGTAGTCATTGTTTTAAATTAATCGTTGTCATAAATTAAATGGTGCTTGACTTTGTTTAAAAGATTATAATCAGAATAAATAGTGTTTTTGTATTCAGTCATAGCAATGTTTGGTCTGTTTAAAATATAGTTTATGAGATACCTTGGTAACTGTATATTTTGTGTGCCAGAACATTTATCTATACATACTGTAACCGCCTTATTGTAAATACCCACATTCTGAGCAAATTAATATTCTATTATATTCTACATAATATTATAAATTAAAGTCACGTTTCATTTCATTTATTCATAACAATTTTTACATTGTGTCGAATATAAACAATATTATTTTACAATTAAAAGAAAAATAAATTACATGCCACTTAGTTACTATGAGGGAGAGTAATAATAATAAATAAATGTAATTTAACGTTTGTCTGTATGTCCGCATAGTTCTTCTAAACCACGCAACAGATTTTGATGTAGTAGTCACCATTGTTTAGAGAATGAAAAAAACGTACAGACGAACATACGAGTAGAAACTCCTCCTTTTTGGAAGAAAAAAAATAAAAATAAGTAGGTTAAAAAAAAAATAAGTAGGTTAACATTAAAGTTACATATAACTAAGAAATCTCGATTTTCTGTCAAGTCCAAAAATTCGTGCGAAGCAGAAGCGGGTTGCTAATTAAATTTTTTGCCCAGTTTTGAGAAAAAAACTACAGAAAATATCATGCGTAGTGTAGCATTAGGATTTTTGATCAGCATTCATGAAAAAAATGTTTAGTAAAACTGTAATTATGTACTTAATAAGTACATAAAAGAGGAAGGGAAGGGCAAGGGGAAATCGTAGGGCATCATCAAAAAATTCGTCCGCATCGCTGTCAACAGGAAAGTGTCCCAAAGGCTGGCAGTATTGACACGTTGTATGGCAATGCTGATTCTTTGGCCAAAAAATAGGCCAGCCCTCTGGCCACGTGAAGAGTCAGTTATCTGTAGTTAAAAGTTTCGAAGTATGAAAATGAGATACTTTCATAAAAATCAATTTTAATGTCGGTCGGCCTTATCTTAAACCCAAAACACACTCACATTTCAAAACCTCAAAAAATATTCGAAATTCAAAATCCAAAATAAGAAAAAAAGGGTACAGTCATGTTAAAAAGCGCTTAACGTAACGTTCGCTCGGTCACACCCACTGGTACGCCACGAAACGTGCTCTATTTCGTTCATTAATTATATTTTATGAACTGTTACTAAGCTCGCGCGCCTCGTTTTTACGACAAAATTAATTTATGAGATAATTGTGCTAATCCGTCACATGAGTAACGTTTAATGTCGATTTAGTGGCAGTTAGTTGATTTATTGCCGAGTTATTATTTGAAAAACAAACAAATTAACGCGTTTAAAGTAGTGATTCTGCAGCTATGTTCACGTAAATGCGCTACAGGCAATTGCCATTTCATTAAAAAAAATACTACATGTGTTCTCTCAGAATTCAAAAGAAAAAAAGCATTCAAAATAACCCTAAATAATTAAAAGAAGTCTGTAAAGTACATTTATGTTAAAAAAACGCAGGCAAACCCACTGAGTGTTTGCTGAGTAAAATGCTCTATTTTATTTTAGTTTCATAATTACTTACATAGTATGTTTGCAAGCATTTTTATTGCTTTATTATGACATTTAATGTTATTATTATGATGAATTTATACGTTGTTCAAGATTTTATGGAGAAATAAATATGAGTCTTGAATAAATGTCCTATTTTTATTTCTAATATACTCTTATTAGAAAAAAAAAACAATTCAATACAATCATATTGTATTGCTGATTCCCATGTTTACTAAAAAAAAAAAAAAACAAAAAAGGGAGATATTTTTGTAAATATTAGTAACTTTTAGTTAATATCTATGGGTCTCCATCAAAACCGAAGGGTGTGTCCCCAAAAGTACCTCAACCCATCCCCTAGGGTATTAACCGTGATGTTACCCCGGAACCTTTCTATCAACCAACTGCTAATCGCCGCGAGACATATAAACATAATTACAGACTGACTAGCTTTTAATTATTGCTTTATACATCATTTTTATCAAGTTTTTTAGAATTTTTCACTTTTAGCCTAAAGCACAGCACGTGACGTACATATGCGTGGTGAAGTGTTTTGAGGTTATTTATTTTATTACTAGCTTTAAAATAATAATACACAGTGGTAAAAAAAATATCGTTTATTTTATGGTTCGGTATGTACTACAATAAAACGTGTTTTAACGTAAAATTATTAAAAACAATATCGTTCACAAATAAGCTCGAGTCGTAATTATAAAAATAATGAGTACTTGCTAAAGTTATACGTGCATTAAGTATCTGCTAATTAACCAGTTAAATAATAATAAAGCCTTGTCTTGTTCACACTTCAATAAAATATGGATTGTGCGGTACAACTTGCTAGTTGTAAGAAATATTAATAAGTTTTTTAAAGTGTTAAAACGGATTTACGAAATAACAAGTAGGTAATTGAATACGAAAAAAATAAAAACGGTTACATGAATCCTCTTACATTATAATTAGACAAGACAGTATTTTCATTTATACATACATACATAATACTCACGCCTTTTTCCTATTGGGGTAAGCAGAGACTACAGAATGATCTGCTCCCATCCATATACACTCCTTTTGCTTTGTTTATGTTCATACACACACGCCATACATACGCATTTGCATAAAATACTGTTATTTTCTAATTACAAAAATAGCCTTGGACATCCCACTTCTGGGCAAAAGTCTCTGTAGGTATTTTCATATTTCTGCCATATTTTCTCCAATCAAATCATGCTCAAGCTTTACTGAAAAATTATGGCAAAACAAATCTCAGTTTTATCGACTAAATTAATAATTTATGAAACACTTTGGTTGGTAACAGTTCCCGAAACTGTGTAGATCTAAATAAGATTACTTAGGAGAGAGAACCTTAGGCTAAACGTTAGACACACCCCTAACTAACATTGGAACAAGAAAAAACAAAGAAAAAAAGACATTTCGGTTCTAGCTTCGGCCTTTGTTGAATCTAAAAATGTTTTGAGCATCATTCTGTATTTCTCTGATTCCTACTAACATACACAATTTTTTGTAAGTGATTTGTCACTTTTTCACAAGATTGATATCTTAGAAATAATCACAAAAACTATAAAAAAAGAAAAAAAACACAAAATGCAACACCAAAACATGTTTATCGAAAATATTGTTAAATTATTTTATTTAATAAGTTAATAGAGTGAGGTGGAAGTAATTAAAAGTTAATAATTTGATTCCCATAGGACTATAGTCTTTAATATAAAGCGCGGTAACGTACAATGGGAAAGAGTGAAGGTTTTTTTCTTTTTTTACTCAAAAACGAACGGCGCGATTTTATTTTCTTGTCTTAGGCGGGACAGACGAGTGACTTTTCTATAAACGGAAGAAAAGTGATTTATTTTTGGAAAACAGCAAAAAAACCCTAATAATTTTACTGAAGAAAATACTTTCGAACTATAAGGTGCGATTTAAAAAAAAAAATAGTAAACATCTTTTGATGTGACTGTCCTTAAAAATCGCAATAGCCAATTAGTTAGCACGAAATTAATATTATTATTATAAAAACAATTTTTACAGTACTGCAAATAATTCCTACATTTATTTTTTTTACATTAAATAAGTGTTCCTCAAAAACTACTGAAGAAAATTCGCAATATTTTTCCTTAGTAAAGTACACTTCAACAGAAAATAAATTAACCAACCGTTTGAACCGCTATCACCCGCCCGTCTGTCCATACATATTTTTTTCTATTTTTTCTTTTTTGTCTCTTATCTGGCAAAGGGTTTTATTGTTTTTTAGCTGGTACATTTTACGTTCAGTTTTTCGGTAGGCGGGCTATGGGCGGAGTACAGACAGTATGGTATGTGTGTGGCTCTGTTTTAAATTTAAATATTATTTAGATTTATTTTGTGCATGACATATTTTTTACTGTAATTATTATTGAGAATGACAGCAGATGAAGTATTTTTTTTTCAGTAGGATTGATAATTGTACCAAATATCGGCAAATAAATTATCTAAATTTCGTATATAAAGAAATAAACCAAGCATTTCAAATTTCATTAAATTAAAATAAGCTAGGTTTAGAAAATTTGCCGTAGTGTTAGAAAAAATTGACAGCAGGCACTCTGTCAGTCAAACAAAGCAGGATGACATACTTAACAAAAAAAAAATACGCAACTCTTTTTCACATCACTACTTATCGAAACGACATCAGCACATCACTACTGCTTGAGGGTGTGTCGCGGCCCGGGGCATCGCATTGTTTCGTCTGTATGTATGACGGACGCCGACATACATACATGCACATACATACATTTTGTATGGAACCATGGGAAGGCTGTTGTGAGTTTTTTGATGAATGTAATGTGAAATTGTGGACGTTCATAAATCATTTAATTTATAAGTTGCTAGGTTTTACCTGTGACTTCTGTTGCGTATAAATGTTGGGTAACCTATGAAATTGGGGATTTTTTCTCACACATAGAGAACCTCGTCACTTCTATGATTTAAAATATTCATCAATTACTTGGTTTGTATCGAATAATGACCATCATAGACAACTACCAATAGTAAAAAAACCTTATTACTTATAGTTTTATAAACATAAAAAATACCTTAAAAATGACTCCTTATTTTGTTAGCAGAAATTACAACTATTTTTTTTTCTTAGCCAAAACTTATTTTTGTCGCTTATCTAAGTGGCATACATTGTATCTTAGTTTTTAAACATTAGTGCATAAAAGTTTTATAACATTAGTGTTCATGGTTGTTATATAAATTAAGAAAATGTTAGTATGAAAAATGCAACTTCTTTAAAATTCCCCATACAAAACGCTGATTTCATAGGTCACCTTCAGACTTTCCTAGACCGCCTCTGGAAAGGATTTTCTTAGTCTCTGGTTGTACGTAACATTATTCCCTAGTTCGATTCCCAGGTTGATCAAAGTGTTATTGGGTTATTACAACAGGAAAATCTTCAGTGCAGCGTGCAGTCTGGATTTATGCCCAGTTCATGACAAACGACGCGCTCCCTATTATGGGACTTAAACATCTGGGGGCCTAAAACGGCGACATTAGCATAACATACATACATAATCAGCCTATAATGTTCCCACTGCTGGGACACAGGCCTCCTCTCTATGAGAGGGAGTGGGCCGTAATCCACCACGCAGGCCCAGTGCGGGTTGGTAGATGTCACATGTCTTCGAATTTTTGGTTGTAAGACATGCCGGTTTCCTCACGATGTTTTCACCGTTTTGAGAGCAGTGGTGATGAAATTATTGACACAAAGTAAAGCGCCTGTCGGGGTGCGACATTAGCAATTCCTCTAAAAGCAATTCATTTCCTGAATTCCCAGCTGTCATTAGCAATGCCTCTATTTTGACACAAAAGCAATTCATAATTTGTATAATAGAAAACTGTCAAACAAAATGTCAACAGATAAATTATTTCGTAATTATGAATTACGCTCAGATCATAAATTTTGAATTGTCAGTTTGTGACATTTTACGATGATTCGTAATATTTTCCTAATATGATTTTGCTAAAGTGACTGTTTTAATTCCCCTGGTAAAATGTGGATGTTGCTACCAACATCTCTGCGTATAAGCGAGGAAAATCAGACGTGGTGTCGAGTATTTCTGTATCTAACAACATCGAAGCATAGCTAACATAATTATTTTGTGCTTTTGAAGCATTTTCAGGCTCCGTAATGGTCAGAGGGCCTAGACAAGTGACAATCGCTTCGAAAGCGTTTCGTATTTCTACAACAACTTTCAACAGGATTGACATAAGCTTGTCGATAGCTTATGTCAGTCCTATACATTTTTGCCTTTTCCATCATCGTTATCGCTGATAGAATGTCACTTTGTCTAGAGCCTCAGTATTTTCAAATAGGCATTGCTTTCACGAATCTAAAAAGAACCGATAGACTTACTTATTTAATAGTAAGAAAATGGTAACTTACAATTGGTAATTAAAACGATTCGTTTTTTAAATAGGTAATGGTTAATCTCTCTAAATATAATAAAGAAATAGATCCACAAAAATATATCCATTTTCATTTCATACGTATTTAACTAGTGCATACAAGTGGTAGTATTAATATCACGCTGTTGATTTACGAGGCTCGGCTGCGCAAACAGTTTTGCATATCTATCTGCGATCGCGACACTGGCCAGCAAGCCTTTGAATTTGTAACTGAATTCTGAATTTGAAAGATTTGTGTTCATTATTTGAAATGTTTTGTAAATGGAATGGAACTATTTTGTGGTTCCAATTTTATTTTATTCCTGTAGTGTTTTGAACTACTTCTAAAATCACAACAGTAATGGGTTTTGCTTGGTTATCTGTCATTCCCTATAACTGTGAAAGTTAAATTATTCATTCATTTTGAAGGATATATACAAAAATTCCATTCCGCTAATAATCACAGGCGCATCTAAACAAGAAAAAAAAACGGTCTCGCGTTCGATTTTTAAAAAGCGCACCAAAAGAGCCGCGGACAATTCCAAATTCAAAAATTTTCCACGGCGCGCGTTCGGATACCGAATAAAAAAGTTAAAGTGCGTTCGATATTAATATGCAGTGCTGAGAATCGTGTGGTATCGTTAGTGTTGTGATAGCGACGGTTTTATTCGATTTTATTGGAAAAGTCGATTTTTTTTTGTAATTTTTGAAAGCTAGTTGTTTTTTAAATTGATGTTTTGAGGCTCATTTATTCAGTTAAATATCGCAGAAAAGTCGGCCATTTCCATATGCTGTTATTTAGATAGTGTGATATCTAGTTAAAAAACATTTCAACGTTGCTCAAAAATTCACAAAAATCTTCCATAAACACGCAATTTTCTTAGCAAATTATCGTCAAAACACAAATCGACTAACTGCCAACCAACTCGATTCACATTCGCACCACTACTACGCTTACCAAAAAGCTGGGTGTCGGTCTTGAGGCGATCCGATGTAGCGATACAAACCCAGTAATTACAACTTACTAACTATAGCTATTATCAAGTAGCGGAGTGCCTTTCATATATTTTACAAAATGGATGGCCGTGTTTCACAGCCTGTCTTGTGCGTTGAATATTTATATTGTAGATTTATTGCGAAGAAATATGTTGTGATTTATAGAGGGCTTGTGTGCGGTGTTTGAATTCGGAAGGCCATTTTGAATTTTTATTGGAGTTCGAATTTTTGAAAATTTTGCCGAGTGAACCGCTTTTTTGACAGAATATAGTGTCGCCTCTTTTTGGACAGAATTGTGAGCCGCTTTTTTTATAGAATAGTAAGCCTCTCTATTGACAGGATACAAGAGGACTTTTTTTTTGACAGAATAGTGTGAGCCTCTTTTTTGACAGTAAAGTGAGCCTCTTTTTTGACAGAAAACTGAGCCTCTTTTTGACAGAATAGATAATAAAAGCTCGGTCATTAAGACAGCGTTCTATAATAGTCTTCTTTTTCAATGTTTATTTTGGAGTTTTATTTTCCCGCATTGTGTTATATTGATGCTCCAGCTATGGAGAAAAATCTCTCAGAAAAAATGAGTAGAAACTACAGACCGCCATACTCGTAAGTTACTATTCCAAAGATATTTCATAAAAAAATATTACCAATTCTATGTATTCTGGAGACCTCTCAACCTCTAACAAGCGTGAAAATACAAGACTACGTTCAGAAACGTGTAACAAACGTACAAAATTAATTAAATCCATTTCGGCGCCATCAGTTAAAAGACTTGATTGATTTTTATTACATCAATACTTTAAAATGACCGGGGAATTAAATATGAATGAATTAACGTATCACCTGCTTTCTCAAAGTAAAAATATAACTGACGGAATACTTTGACTGAGAGTAAAAATACTAAGGAGCTCGTGGCTAAGTAATAACAGCCGCACGGGTCGATACATCAGGTTAATCTACGCTTGCCGGGGTTGGTCCGTGGATGGGTGACCATCTTTACATACCGAGACTCCTCTGTGCCTCGGAAAGCACGTCAAGCCGTTGGTCCCGGCTGTCATTCGTGGATCTTTGACAGTCGTTACGGGTCGTCAGAAGCCCGAAAGTCTGACAACCAGTCTTACCCAGGGGTATCGTATTGCCCAGTTACTAGATTATGGAGGTCAGTCGCTCTATGTAAAATACTGGTATTCAGCTGCATCTGGTTAGAATGGAAGCCGACCCCAACATAGATGGAAAAAGGCTAAAAATTACACCGAGATACTGAGTAACGGTCTAGTCGTTGATCATTTTAAATTTATTTTTTTAATACTTTTTTAAAAGAAATTAATTTATTTTATATACTTTTTAAGTTACTCCGTCCTTTATTGTATTATATCTTCAACATTTAGGTATAACCTTCAAAATAAAAATGAACACGCATCTTTTGGGTGCACTCGTTCTTTAGTAGACCTCATCCATCGCTCTCCAAAGTTTCTACCAAGTGAGACTGTCAGTCAAGAACCTTTGTACGTATTACTTGAACAAAACAATAACCTTCTATTCATCTTTCCACAGAAAAATGCGGCCTCTCAGATGACCCGGGTCTCCGCGTGAACGGCAAAGGGAAGAAGATGAGGAAACCTCGCACGATATACTCCAGTCTTCAACTCCAGCAGCTAAATAGGAGGTTTCAACGGACGCAGTACCTCGCCCTCCCTGAGAGGGCAGAACTCGCTGCTAGTTTGGGCCTCACACAGACTCAGGTAGGTGGTTTTGGTTATCAGTATTTTGAAAAAAAAATAAGAATTTACAAATTTTACTCTTACCCATGTTTAATTGATGCAGTGAACTCTCAAATTATTTTTGAAAACAGAACGAAAACAAAAGACGAATTTAAGTGAATTTTACTCTTACCCCGTTAAATAGATCCAGTGAACTGTCAAGGTATTTTTGTTACGTGTGATGGACTCTTAACACTTTCGCGGATACTGAATGAGACACAATTGAAGTTTAATTGTTATTACGTCTATGTGCGTTTACTGTCCGCGAAAGTGATAAGAGAGATCCCGAAGTAAAGAATTTACGGAAATAAACTAGATTTTACTGCTATGATTCGCCTTTTCCTGAATAAGAAATAGGGTGAGAGAGCTGTCAATATGTTTCTTCGTGTAATGTCTCTAGTAAGAGAGATCCCGTAGTCTTCTCAAAAAAGTAATTTTACTATTACTGAGCGCCTCAGCGCATTGGGAAAAAGTGCAAGACAGCTGTCAATTTCATTCTACGAGTGTGTGACGCTCCTGGTTAGAATAATTTCGTAATAATAATTTTCTTCATAATATATGTGATAAAGTTGTAAGTTATTACCCTGATAATGGTTTGATTACCTTATTTCTTGAGGATTTCGTTGATAATTCAGCGATTAAACTTTTTACGTTTTAACTATCATTATTTTCTAAAAACAAGATGGTAAACTAAAAGAAGTCTAGCTGTATTTACGTTTTTTTTTTAAATAATAATTTTCTCTATAAAGCATTTTTCATTAATCGAATCAAACAACCCGACACTTTTAAGTATAAAACATGTCCCAGATGTTTTTTGCTCTCTAAAGATACTTCAATTCCCTATCACCGAATATCTAAACACAATTTTTAACAGTCGGTTGCATCAATTAACTATTACATAAACAAAAACATTTTTATTTTTACTAAAAAATATTAAAACTAAAAAAAAATCCCCACACGTCTCGCTGGCATAGTAATTATGTCACACACCTAGTAATTATCTACCAGTGTGTACATTCACTACATTTTTTTATCTTTAAATCAGTGTTCATATAAAAATACACCTTACAACTGTTAGAATAAAACATAAAATCATCAAGCAACATGTCCACCTTATGTCAGTAACGTATAATTAAAAGACAAGGAGTTTTTTTTTTAATATCTGTCACAGATAACGCACTGCTGCTTCTAAGTAGTAATTTCATTGTGAATAGTCTATGGTTTTTTTTTTACGAAACAAAAGTGCTTTGTATTTTTTTCTACTTTCGATCGACAGTATCAATTTTTTTGCGATGAATTAGTAAAAGGAACTGAAAAGTCGTAACTTTTTTATTACTTGGCATTAATAAGCTATTAAAAAAGCAAGTACCTGGGTAAGTAGGTACCTAATAAAAGAATTTTCTCGTAAGAATTGAACAATATATGTTTTTCATCTTCATGGACGACTTCTTTTCTGAATTCTTTGAACGATTTGCCTATAACTCTAGCTAGCAGCATTACTTGTCTATCTAACATAATTATTTTCTCTGGTAAAAGAAGATATGTTTTTTTACCTTTTCATTGAGGTAGTGCAAGTCAATGGTGATCAATGCTCGTGCCTTCTCAGTATGAGAAGAGGCCTTTGCCCTGCAGTGGGACAACAATTGGCTGGTGTGAAAGAAAGAAAAGTAATGAAAGAAAAGAAAAAAAGTTAATTCTGCACAAACTAAACGCACATTAAAAAATAAAAAATGACATTCTATTCTATGTGCAAATTAGCCAAAACCCTCGTATTCATTAATAAAAAAAAATAAAAGTTTTGAATTTGACTATTGCTTGATGTCAGGTAATCCTTACTAATATTATAAATGCGAAAGTGAGTTTGTTTGTTACGCTTTCACGCTAAAACGGCTGAACGGATTTTGATGAAATTTGGCACAGGGGTAGACCATGACCTGGAATAAGACATAGGATACTTTTCATCCCAATATTCCCACGGGATCGAGACTAACGCGGATGAAACCCCGGGGCGCATCTAGTAACTTATAAGTCAAAATTCAGCGCTTTCCATCCCTTTCACATTACACCATTACACCATTCCAATAAAACTCATTACGACCATCAAACCTGGTTCTTACCACAGCCAAAGCGCGCCTATCATTATAAAAAAAAAAACATGCACCATAGACAAATGCATGCGTTCGGAAACCATATTCCGATTGGTTTCGTTCGGAAATTGATTCGTCATGTGTCACCGTATGGAATGAATAATCGTGGTCTGAACCGGGCAAGGTGTAGACTGCGCAATGTGTAGACACGGCGTTACTTTTAGCGTGTCAGTAAGTTTGTATGTTTGATTATGAAATTAGGCTTTTATGAAGCTGAAATAAAAGTTTTAGAATTACCAAACTTTGCAAAAAAATCAAAATCTATGCATGAAACCGCTAAAGACTAAGCCTATTTTTTTTTTATTATATGCCTTTATAGCCGCTCAACTGTCGATTAGCCTTCTAATGGCCGATCACAATAAAAATTCTATTGTGTCTCGTTAATGACAGTTGGAGGTTTATACAGGGTGTATTAGAAAGGTGTGGTCAAAATGTAAGGGTGTGGTACAGATCATCAAACTCAACAAATGTCTCCATGAGAAAAACATTGTAATCGCAAAAAACATGTAAACTGTCCCATTAAAAAAATCAATACCTACTCGACCCAGATATATGGGACGGCTGATATTTGCTGATATTTATCTTTTACACCCTGTATTCAAAGTCATGCTTGCTATACGAGTATGCTTGCAAAGTTGCAAGTTGGATCGAATTTACTGTTCTCAAGTATATTGGCCACCGTTACATGTGATTCCGAGCAACCAATAGGCCCTTTTCTTTGGCCACGCCAAGTCTATTTGCAAAAACAGTTCACAAATCCGTTCACGCAGCGTTATAAGGAACAATAGGACGCAAATCTGTGGTAAACAAAACCAGTAGGTATTACATGCATAATCAGCCTATAATGTCCCACTGCTGGGACACAGGCCTCCTCTCGAAGAGAGGCAGTGGGCTGTAACCTACCTCGCGAGCCCAGTGCGGGTTGGTAGATGTATCAGGTCTTCAAATTTTTGGTTCTAGGACATACCGGTTTCCTCACGATGTTTTCTTTCACCGTTTTGAGAGCAGTGGTGATGAAATAGTTTACACAAAGTATAACTCAGTATCTGTCTCACTAGCCGTTGCGCTAATGGGGCTATGTGTTAATATAGGTTATAAACTATCTGTGTGCCAAATTTCATCCAAATCCGTTCAGCCGTTTGTGCGTGATTGAGTAACAAACATCTAAACATACAAACTTTTACATTTATAAAATTAGTTAATTAATTACGATAAAATATTATGTAGGTATATTCAATAATTATTGTTTATTGTTAATTAAACTAGTTTCACCAAGGGGTACCGTATTACCCAGTTACTGGGTTGTGGAGGTCAGATAGGCAGTCGTTCCATGTAAAATACTGGTATTTAGCTGCATCCGGTTAGACTGGAAGCCGACCCCAACATAGTTGGGAAAAGGCTAGGCAGAAGCAGTTAATTAAAACGATAACTACATTAATTAACATAGAAATTTAAACAGTAGCAAACAGAAATATTTCAAATACTAACATATAGAGGACAACCTAGCATACTTAGTCTCCTAAAACATTAGAAATTCACGCATAAATCTGCTCCATTCATCAGCAGAAAGCTCACTCAGGATTGGTGGTCAGGAGGGCGATAAGCATCCCTAAGGTACGACACTCAGGGGACTCCGGGGGTCCGCTGGGACCGATGCCTGCCAGGGTTGCGGGTTAGTCCGAAAGAGATACCGGGACCTTGGCAACAGGCAACTGAAGGAACACGGGTGGGTTTTAGTCAGTAAAAGTCTGACACGCCCTTCCGCTCCACCCAGAGCGGGAGAATCATTGGATGATTTCCCAAATTCAAAAAAAAAAAAAAAGGGGGACAGTTTTAGATAACAGCGGCGCAAACAGATTGCGTAAACGGCTTTGGCGATGTTCGATGTAATTGTCGGGAACAAATAGCCGACCTCAGACCAACAAAAAAGGAAAGACAGATCACGCCGTACATCCAAAGTGAAGCCACAAAACCAAGCTCCTGCAAGTAAACACACAGGCTCACGCACACACCTACACTAAAACCAAGCTCATCGCTCCTAGTACGTCACGAGTCGTCGTCTAGCTAACATCACCAAAACAAATATAATTATGCCTTCCTGTGTAGTGAAAACGTGTAAAAACAATACTAAATCACAGAAAAAGTCTCACGGAATCACTTTTCACTTGTAAGTACTTAAAATAACATCGTTTTTTAATTTAGATAACTATGAATTTTAGGTTATTTGGAACAAAAAACCTGAACGAATGAACGAACGAAAACAGTGACATTTAAAGAGCGAGGGTTGCCATAATATGATTTCAAATTTCCCCATTCGATATTTTTTACTTCGAGTAATTATATTATGTCTGTTTTTTTATGCATTTAATATTTTAGATTTCCATGTAATACTGAAAATAAAAATAAATGGATAGTAGCTAATTTACTAACCTATTTATACACATATATATTAACACTCAATTGAAAATTAATGGATAATTCTAAGTGAAAGAGCGGAGTCTCCTAACACAAGCAATTCTTGCATAAAAGGTGATCTCATAAATGCACTTTGTACCTAATTTGTTTTTTTATTTAATTTGCAATGTAAAAAAAAATGTTTTTGTATTAGAATTCTTCCTAAAAATTGAGGTACAATACCATACTCAACAATATCTTACTCGTACAATATTAGCCTACCCAAAATATTATTCCCCAAGTTATAGGGAAAAACTTTAACAACTGACAACCCTTTTTACACACACATAGATAAAAAGGTGGCTTCACTTTTGACGTACGGCGTGATCTGTCTTTCCTTTTTTGTTGGTCTGAGTAGCCGACAGAAAAGATCGTGGAATTCAAGTCGCTATCATCGCGTTTTACTGACATAATTACAAACTTCAAAAACTTTATTCGTTGATACAACTCAATGATGGCAATGTGCATGCATGATGGCAAGCGTTTTGTATTTATAAAACACTAGCTTCCGCCCGCGGCTTCACCCGCGTGGTATGTCAATAAAAAGTATCCTATGTCCTTCCCCGAGATGCCATCTATGTCCTTGCCAAATTTTATCGAAATCCGTTAAGTCGTTTAGGCGTGAAAAGGTAACACACAGACAGACAGACAGAGTTACTTTCGAATTTATAATATTAGTATGGATGTTAAAATTTTGCGTTAATTAATATCAGAGTACACTACGAAATAAACGTCCGTTTCTTAATAGTTTTAAATATTTTAAATTATATTTAAACCTTTAAAATGAGACTATTGTACATTCTAATCATTCTTAAGTTAACTTTAACGGTTTAAAAAGTAAGAGCCAACTTAATTTTATTATAATTTAATATTTCTCAGTTATGTCTGTGAGCCGCACTTTGATGAGCCCCGCGTCGATATAGGGTTGTGCGCTAATCGACAATCGGGAGTATCGATAATTTTTCGATGATGACGACAATGGATATGGGACATGGTGATGGTGACGTAGTTCAAATGATGTTCTTAATTTGTTTTGAAAATAATTAAGAATGCCTACTTACAATATTTTAATTTAACCATAATAATAAAAATCCAAACAAAAATATTATTCATACTACTCAAAATTAGACATTAATTTGCACATATTTTAAAACAGAAACAATTATTGTTTTATTGTTTCTACAACAAACCGGTTCTCTATTTTGAATATTATGCATTCAATGATTATTATTAATTGCATAATTTATTGAAGATATTTTTATCTTAAGATTTTGTTTTTAATAAAATATATATTCTGCAAATAAATTAATTATGCATACGGTATTCATTAAAATAATATCAGTACACGTCAATTTATAAATTGCTGGTGAACCACATAATGACATAAATTAATGACTTCATAAATTGTTATACCTAAACTTTTTACATGGATGAAGTCGATAAACCGATACATTTTCTCATCCCAACCCTACAGCCTATTCGATTCGATTCCACATTAAAACAAAAAAGTAGGAATTGAACTCCATACTATTCCCCTCATAACAAAAACGCATTACTTAGAACATAATTAAGTTTTAAATTTTACTGCTCGAGTGATTTTCGACCCTAGTACTTTTGAAATAGAGTTTTATGGGACTGCAAATGTAAGTTTGTGCCTGGAGTTTTTGTCAATGGTAATAAATCATTACATTTGTCTTTAGGTGCTGGCGATGTTCTATAGTCTATTGTTTCACAAGCTAAGCATTTTTCTTATTAGTTGCCGTGCTGGGTTCCTTCTATATCTATTTTTGATATATCTATCTATCTATCTATTTGCAGCTATCTTCGTGTCTTTTTATCTAAATAATTCTTAATAAAATTTATAAAAATATAAAAAAGTTGTATATTTTTTATAAACTTTCATATTTACTACATATTATAGATAGTAGTTTTTCGTGTCTATCTGTGTGACCGTGTTGTTCTTCTAAACTGCGCTACGGATTTTGATGCGGTTTTCAGCATAACTTTGGGAATTTATTCCGAAAGGTTTATGTATAAATAATATTACATTAAACTTTAAGAAATCTCGATATTTTGTCGGTCCAGTCGTAAAAACCGTGCGAAGCTAGGGCCGCTAGTTTATAAACTTCAGTAATTATTAGTATTGTATTTTTATTAAAATTATGGGATGGCAACAAGATCTAACTTCTAACCTAATAGGTATTATAAACGCGAAAGTTTGTAAGTATGGATGGATGGATGTTTGTTACTCTTTCACGTAAAAACGACTGAATGGATTTGGATGAAATTTGGCAAACAGATAGTTTATAACCTGGATTAACACATAGGATACTTTTTATCCCGATATTCCCACGGTATCGAGACTTACGCGGGTGAAACCGCGGGGCGCAGCTTGTATACCATTATATGTTTTGTCGATTAATTTGTCAAGTGTTATAAATAAGATTCCTTGGATCGTTAGATACTTGACAAAGTGCACTTGATTTAGTAGTTACCCAAATATATTATACTTTGTTCGTTTGGATTAATTATTTGTAGTCTTCATTGCATCAAAGCATAAAACAGTTTAAAGTAGCTTAATTTTTTTCATAAAAAAATAACATTTTTGAATTTGGTTCAGTAGAACGAGATAACCTCCTTAATCCAAACTCACGAACTTTACTTCTTTATAAAATTATTAATGTCGAAAAAAAAACATCATAACATACCCCTTCTTTTTTAAAGTCGGTTAAAAAGAGATAAGGTTTTAACTTAAATCCAAAAGCAAGAAAATACGTCTCAAATGTAACTTAACGCTCTACATTAACAAGAAACGAAGTTTTTAATTGCTGTTATGCAATGGGATTAAGCTTATAAGGTCAGACTTTTTTATCGATTACATTGTCTTGCCTTGTAAAGAAAGAAAAAAGAAAAAAAAAATCATGATTGATCGGAGTTGAGTTGAAGATGCAATTTTTTTATGTTGGAGTAACGTATGGGGCTTTTAAAGGGTAACTTGGCAACAATAGCATATAGGCTTTCAGTTACATAGCTGCATTTTATTGTCTCATATGTTTATATAGAAGTTAAAATGAAAACAATTACAAAGAAATAAACAGACACTCTAGTGTAAAAAATCAATAATAATTGATTATATTTTTAAATGTTTTTTTTTAATAATTTTATCTTTAGAAAAATTGAAAAATGTAAGTACTTATTTAAGGTAAAAAAAATAAAACGAAATAATAATACCTGCCTATTATTGTCACACTGCATGGCAAAGGTCTTTTCTCATACAGAGAAGGCAAAAGCAATGATCACCTCACTTGTTCAAGGCTGGTTGGTAATTTCAGACTTATATGAACTATAAGTCCAAGTTTCCTCACGATATTTTTCCTTCATCAATATTAGTAATATCCAAGACAAACTCAGAAAGTAAGTATTAAGAATTGAAAAAGTCACACTTGTACTTGCCCCGATTTGAACCCACAACCTCGTGTATGAGAGTCGAGGTCTTAACAAGCCACCGAAAAATAAAAACAAAAAAAAAATAAAGGTCTTTACCACAAACTATTACAAAACTATACGATGTGGGACAGCTTGATTAAAAATTACTCAATACAATGTTTTACCCAATAAACTCAGATGCGTACAATATTCTGTAATGAGCGTAGCATCGATTCTCATGTCTGAACAGAATTTTGTACGGTTCTTTCGTTTAATTTTAATTAAACGTACTAATCGACAGTTTCGGTTTCAACGTGGATGGCGCTGCACTAGTATTTTGACATATGCGTTTAAAAAAAGTTTGTTGACAGATTTGAAAAAAGAATGCATTCGCGCATCTATGAATGATAATGAATAAAATGAATAAAATTCTTATTTTGAAATTGTTGTTTTTTTTTGGCTTCGCACTTGAAGTTATTGTTAGCTATTTTTGATAATATTAGCGTTTATGATGAGGAAATTGTGTGTTATATAGGTAGCTCGAACCTGTATTGTAAAGTATTGCCCATGTTTTCTTTTTTTAAATGTTTGGACTTTGGGTTCACTATTTCGCTACATAGCACAATACTAAAGCGATGAAACTTTTGTTTTTACACTTCGCAACTTAAAATGAGAAAATCTTCTATAATACCATTTCTTGAAGCCTTCCCTCGCTGTGAGAACATTATTAGATTTCTCACATACCAGAAAAACCATAAGCAACACGGAAATTAAAGAAAATAAGGCGTTGCACATACAGCGCAGTCGTACTGACAGGCCGGCTTGACGTAAAAAATCCCATTTGATCACAGCGCGTCAAACAAAATGATGATGGATGTGTGGAGTTAATTTGATACTACGGTGTGGTGTGACGAATGCACAAACTGTGTTATGTTTCATTGCAGTATTTCTTCTTGTATTCCTTTTTTGAACGTAATTATTTATATAAGTTTCTATTGATGTTAAATGTTTTTGCTGTGTATCATGGAGGTGGGTTTTCCAAATTCAAAATTGGCGTGGCGTGATTTGAATTTGGAATATTAGTTTCTTTTTATTTGGTACCTACCTAAAGATTTTGTTTTAAATGCAGAAATAAAAAGTCTCGTCTTGCGTTCTTGACGGAAATGTAGCATTAAGGTTATTTATTAACCGAATGGTTCATCCATTCGGTTTAAAAAAATATAGGGGGTTCCAACAAGAAAAGTGTTTTTTCGGCGTTTTTTGCGGTAAAAAAATATGAAGTTTTATAATATTGTACGGTGGTACGGTACCCTTCGTGTGCGAGTCATTACTTGACAGAAAGAAAGAAAATGGTATATTCTGAAGAAATTCAATGAAAAGAGACATGATTATCCAGTTAACAAAGTTGTTAGTGGGACTTAGCATCTCATTAAAAGAGTTGTTTCTTTTTGTGATGAAAAGCCAATCATTTCATTAGCAAGTTTTTTAGTTCGTCATTAAAAGTAGTTTTCATAGTACACGATGAGTAAGTTTTTCTAGAGTTAGAAGTAGGATTTCTTATAATAGAAGGTGTTACATAATTGGTATGACATTTCATATTAACGGATCTGCCAATCAGAAAAGTTCAGTTTGTGTTATTAACTTATTATGTTTAAACAAACAACTGAGGTGTCATAATTATTTTAATTTTAGCTATTAAAATAGAAGAAAACGTTTATCTTTTGAATGTATAATTCATTAGATATTTATTTTTATATCGACACATTAGGGGGAATAACGAAATTCCTTTGCAATGACATAGGTACATTTACGAAAAATAATGCTGAGTTTATGGTGGGAATCCGATGACGTATGAGTTCGCAGATTTGATTTTGGAACGTCAATGTCAAATATTTATTTTTCTTTTTCCGCAACCTCACCACATAGCCTTATTCCTTTCGGCCAGCACTTCCAAAGAATTCTATTTACAAAAATACATAACGTGTCTTAGAACTCGCCGAGTCACTATCTCAAACGATAAGAACGATGACTTACGCATTTCGTGTACCTCCTCTGATTGGCTGTCAAAGTCGACCCGACGACCAATAGCGGCTCGTCAAATGTCATGACTATGCGGTTTCAGAACAATTGTTCGAAAAAAGAACGTGCTTCCGTTAAAGTGGCAAGGCTTCTGTTTTTTTTTTATTGAAGTTGTCTAAGGAACCTTTTGTCTGTGGCCGAAAGATAGTGTTTCTTTTGTTGTCTGTGGTAATAAATATGTAGTGGAGAGGTATTTGATTGGTATTGTTTTAATGTGCAAAAGGTATTGAATATTTTTTGTAAGACTATTTTAAAAGTAATTCGTGCACACCTACATTTTAGTTTAATTATAGAAATGAGCAATACCGTTCGTACGAAGCAACAAAAAGAGCAAGGTTCTCCTTTATCTCCGTTCTCCAAATGCGGAGGTGATATCAATTTTCCCCTTTACTATTCCTTGCATTATAAGGGCTATTTTACCACATCTGCCATCAAAACGGACCCAGGTAACTCCTCTATCAAGATGCTCATGCATTCTACTATGGCCGTCAAACACACACACCCAGAATAATGGCATCTATTTTCAAAATGGCAGCTCCCAATGATCGTTACACATCGTATCTTTATTTAAAGCAATTAAAACACCATTGTATCCATTGGAACCAATTGTCATCAATTGGTAAACGATTTTCCAATTAATTTAATTGTAGAGTTCTTTTTTTAAAGTTTTACTGGCCTATATTTTATTTGACAAATGAGGATTGAGTTGACGGTCCTGATCTTTTGTTTTTTTTTATTTGGATAGATGTGACGTTTTCATTAGGCAGAAAGATGGCTGTTTTCTTCGGCCACTGGAGTTTTTTTTGCTTCTTCTACAATAGTACAAACATTTTATGTTGTGACCAAGAATGATTCTAGGTATCCTACTAGTAAAATTTGGCCCAAAATTTGAACGTGGACTAAACAAGAGAAGAATTAGTTTAAAAAACAGTAGACAGTAGACGGGTTTCCGCATAATCGAAGTTTTGGTTCTTGGTTCCCACTTGACGAAGTTAATTTTGTTAATGAATTGTACCATTATATTTAAATGCAGCTCTTTGCATGGCACAGGTCTCCATGACCACTAAAACTCGGCACAAGTTATACTAAAATAGCTCATGGCGTGATGGGAATCCAGTCAGCAAAGATGGCAGCTGTACTGACTGTCAAGTCACTAACCAGATCAAAAAATCCTTTCCCACTGCAATCTTAAATTCCTGTAACTGCCTCCATTATGTGCATAGCCGTGAAACACCAAGAAATCTAACTACTTATCAGTTATTTTTATCAGTGGCTGTGCATGTTCGTTATCAGTAAAACGTGTATCTTGAGCCGCCGCTTACTACTTTCGTTTTTACTTGGTTTATTTCCTGTAAGTTGGTAGTACTGGCATGATTATGTTTAATCTAATTCGGGGAATTGATCGTGTGACGAAAACCTTAGGAATAGGACAATTTAAAATTGGAACTGTATTTTTTTAAATTGCGAAAGTTAATAAATACTTATCCTGCCTCGTTGGTCTAACGGTCGCAAGCGCTACAGTTACTGCTAAGCAAGAGATCCGGGGTTCGATTGCAGAGACGGGCAAATTGTTATTGAGTTTTTCCGTCTGCAATTTCTCAGTAGCAGCCCAGAGTCTGGATTTGTGTCCGATTGATGGCAATAGGCTCGCCCCCTATTACATGGGACTTCAATATAACTGGTGAAATGTGGGTGTACTATAAGTACACCTCTGCCTACCCTTTTGGGGTATACAGGCGTGATGTTAAGTTATTCAGTCAGTTAGTAGTGGGGCTAACTGCTCACTTATGGTGGCCACACTAACGGTCATCGTTAATGCCCATCATCGCCATAAAAAACGCGATAATTATTCCGATAATTATTGCGATATATTGAGTGGCCACACTTGAACGGTCAACGACAATGCTCATTTGCCGCCATCCGACTTATCGTCTATGTGAATGCCGTTGTCAAATTCTCGCGATCACTAAGTTGTGGCTACACCTACGGTTAACGTCCTTCATTGCGATAATCAACGGCGTTTCCCGTTGGTGTGCAGCACCAGCATTAGAGTTTGGAAAGTACCCAACCGCCAGTGTCCACGATTGTACATTCGGGCATCGTCAATCGTAGAGGCCATTTTAAAGCACCCTTTAGGGAAATACGAAATTCCGGAAGTCGAACTATAAATTATATTTAAAGCAAAACTAAAAGATTTTATTATGATTACGTGTGACGTAGACGTGTGGGTAGTATTGAAATAAAACAAAACCTTCTAACTGCACTGCACTTCTTGTTCAAACACGTTGTAATGTCGAGGACAGAAGTATTAACACTGTTATTTGAAAATATTGTACCTAAATGCCAATTTATTTTTTAAAGAATAACCGTTTATTTTCATGCCGGCTCTTCTCCATTGGAAACGACCAATTGGAACCATACACCTGGCTTCTGACGTTTCATAAGTGCCCATGTTTATAAATGCGAAATATTTTGAGTTAATTTGATTCTTGATAAAAAATTTAAGAGGTTTCAAGTGTTGTTGCGGTCGGCTTCCAGTCTAACCGGATACAGCTGAATACCAGTATTTTGCATGGAGCGACTGCCTGTCTGACCTCCACAATCCAGTTACTGGGTAATACGATACCCCTTGGTAAGACTGGTTGTCAGAGTTTCGGGCTTCTGACGACCCGTAACGACTGTAAAGATCCGCGAATGACAGCCGGGACCAACAGCTTAACGTGCTTTCCGAGACACGGAGGAGTCTCGGTATGTAAAGATGGTCACCCATCCACGGACCAACGTTAAGCATGATGGATCAACCCATGCGGCTGTTATTACTTAGCCACGAGTTCCTACATCTTTGAGCGATAGCATAAAACTTCAGTAGGTACCCAACTGGAAAAATTCGCTGGTTCCAGAAATACAGGTTCTCTAACAGCCCTGAAGTAAAGGTTTCACATTTTTTCTGTATCATTTTATGTCCTAGAAACAGGAGGTGCATTGCATCAAATGCAGATTATCAAACGAAAACATCTCAGAGGTCCTAGACAAAGTGACATTTTATCAGCGATAACGATGATGGAAAAGGCAAAAATGTATAGGACTGACATAAGCTATCGAAAAGCTTATGTCAATCCTGTTGAAAGTCGTTGTAGAAATACGAAACGCTTTCGAAGCGATTGTCACTTGTCTAGGCCCTCAGGCCCCCTAAGTTTTGAACATTGACTTTATTTTAACATTTTCATTACCGTAAACACATCAGTTAGTGCCAGTACAAGATCCAGTTAGTTGGGTAGTAAAACGTTAACGAGTTACCGGCAGGTGGCGCCAACTATATTAATATATCATACTACACTAGCTGGGGAACCCGGGTTTACTCACAATAAATCATTACTCTTGCTTACTTCCTTAGCTCAGACTAAATAAAAACCTAATGCTGGGCATAGACGTTCAAGTAATTTGATCAAACAGGCTGGTTCAAACAGTTTTACACCTCTGAAAATGGAAACATATCATTGGTGTAGAGGTGTACAAATAATATCATTTCTTTACCTGAGCATCCTGAAAAACCAAAAAAAAACAATCTGCCTAGCCTTTTCCCAACTATGTTGGGGTCGGCTTCCAGTCTAACCGGATGCAGCTGAATACCAGTGTTTTACATGGAGCGACTGCCTATCTGACCTCCACAACCCAGTAACTGGGTAATACGATACCCCTTGGTTAGACTGGTTGTCAGACTTTCGTGCTTCTGACGACTCGTAACGACTGTCAAAGATCCACAAATGACAGCCGGGGCCAACGGCTTAACGTGCTTTCCGAGGCACGGAGGAGTCTCGATATGTGAAAATGGTCACCCATCCACGGACCAACCCCGGCAAGCGTAGCTTGACCTGATGGATCGACCCGAGCGGCTGTTATTACTTAGCCACGAGCTCCTCCATCCTGAAAAACCAGTTCCTATTAATAAATTGAAACCTGCTTTCATAATTTCTCGAGATATTAAAATGGGTGTCTTTTCTCCCGTGTTCATAAATTATAGCTAGTTCATGTTTTATTCATTTTATGATTTAGATATTAACTTACTACGCCGTTTAGTATGATTTTCTTGGATTTCTAAATAACTTGGCATGAGCCATTCTCACAATAAAGCCGTAGGTCCCGGCTGTAATTCGTAGAACTTTGGCAGTCGTTACGGGTCGTCAGAAGCCCGCAAGTCTGACAACCAGTCTTATCAAGGGGGGATCGTGGGTAGCGGAGGTCAAAATAGGCAGTCGCTTCATGTAAAATACTGGTATTCAGCTGGATCTGATTTAGACAGGAGTCTGACCCCAACATAATTGAGAAAAGGCTAGAAAACGGCTAGGAAAAAGCTAGACAGATGATGATAATGAGGTATTCTAATTTTTTGGTACTGTTTAGATATAGTCCTCCAAACCGTATTTCAGCCACGGCGAGCAATCTCAACGGAGACTAGCCTTCGGCGCGGGAGATATTATAGTGCACAAGTGTGTGCGCAGACACAGGTGCACTCTCTCTCCCTCACTCTCATAGTCTGATGGGACGGCAATCCGACACGACCGGAGAGAGATCAGGCGCAGGACCAAGGCATTAACGAGGTTTGGTATTGTAGTGCTGAAGTGAAGGAGCTTATCCGGGGTAGTAGTACCACCATTCCTACGTCTGCCGCCAAGCAGTATTGCAGTTTGAAGGGTAGGGATGTTGGTGCAACTACAGGCACATGAGACATTTCAACCTATGATGCCTCTAATAAAGAAGATGTTCATAGGTGGCAGTGACCACTTACCATCAGATGGACGTTTGATTGTTTGACCCCTAATAACATAAATGTACCAGGCTTGGAGGTAGGTAGGAGGTAAATTGAAGTCACATTGGATCTCAAAACGTGTACATACATAGGTTTTAAATGAAGTCAATATCCATGATCCATGATCAAAAGTACCAGAGTCGAAGATATAATAGGAGGTACAATGAAGCCTTATTGAATCCGTACATTTTTAATGAAGGTATAGGAAAAGTTTAAAGTCTCTTTAGTTCGGTTCCCACTTTCCCACATCAAAAGTACCAGGGTCGAAGATACATTAAGAGGTAACGTACAAACAGCTAAATATTTTTTATATGAACATTGCATCAGCGGTCGGCTGCTTGTGATCTAGTAATTACTATCGACCGACATTGCGTCACATCCTACTCTGTCGATCGACTGTGTCATAGAGTTTAAAATGTATTTTTTTTACTCGTATTATTTGGAAAAGCAAAAACGATTTCAGACAAGACAATCAGCGAAGTTGATGTGTGATGCGGAGTAATGAGGAAAATGTCGTGAGGAAAGTTTTGAGTATGAATGTCGATGGCTATAAGAGTAGGGAAAGACCAAAGAAACGATGGATGGACTGTGTGAAAGATGATATGGTTAGAAAGGGGACTACCGAGATGACGACTAATAGAGAAGTATGGAAGAAAAATACATGTTGCGCCGACCTCAAATAAATTGGGATAAGGGCAGGAATGATGACATTTAGCAAGGTTGACAGCAAGGTTGATTCACAGGATGTTGTTTTAATCTATGTATGTATAGTCAAGAAAACGGATGATTTAGCAACTTGACTACCTACCAATTCAAATAAGCTCGATATTCAAATCACAGCTGACATTCCTTGTCAGTTGGTTGAAAAGGTATGTAGTGGTCATGAGAGCAATCTGTGGTGGCCTCTCCCTCACGCGTTCCGCCTCCTCCTACGCGGGCATTACTTCGCAAAAGGTGACGGATTCCCATGCCCTCTCGCTCCGTACCATGGCGTGGACCAGGGCCGGGCGCGAGAGGTAATCGCCGCCAATCGCCTCCACGGTAACAGCCCTGATTGTGGGTCGAAGGAACCCCTAGGCTAACCCTGCCAGGCGCTTTACTTTGTATAAATTATTACATCACCACTGCTCTCAAAACGGTGAAAGAAAACATCGTGAGGAAACCGGCATGTCCTAGAACCAAAAATTTGACGATATGTTGTGAGTGACATCTATCGACTCGCACTGGGCTGGGGATTACGGCCCACTCCCTCTCTCTGTGAGAGGGAGTGGGCCGTAATCCCTGTGCCTGTGTCCCAGCAGTGGGAACATTATAGGCTGATAAAAGTAGGTATGTAGTGACAGATAACGTAAGATCCCGTCTAGGTAATAGGTATATAGCCCAAAACTGTCGTATACGAGTTATAGCGGTTATTATCTCCGGGATATTACTTGTCTATCGCTACTTGATCTGTGGGTTCTTATTGGAGCCAAGTGATTTGATGCTGTTTTACATTTTAGGATTAAAAATCAGTGAAGGAAAACAAACCGAATTAAGAATTCGAAGACATTTGTGACATCTACCAACCCGCACTTGGCCCGCGTGGTGGTTTATGGTCACAAAGAGGAGGCTTGTGTCCCAGCGGTGGGAAAATTATAGGTTGATTATCTACGTGCATTAGTCTCGCAAACACTCGAAAATGACTCAACCATTTTTATTTTGTTTTTTATCTCCTCATTATTGGGGTGGTTTAGGAAAACAAAAAGTAGGAAAAACTTAAAGGAAATGCCGAAAAATCGAAATAGAAATTTTGTCAGGACAACGTGTGACGAGTCAACTAGTAAAGATAAAAAAAAAAAATGAAGAAATTTTTACTAAAAAAAAATTTGAGTTTTTCAGCATTGCAATAAAAATCATGAAGAAACTTTAGTCAGAAATAAAACCTGTAATACCAATCGTTTTTAATGTTATACAATAAAGTGATGGGTAAAACCAGTCTACATTATGAAACTCATAAAACCACATTTCGCTAAAATATGAGGCATGCAAAATTGATTGCTAAAATAACAAATTAACAAAAACCAAATATACTAAAAAAGAATACATTTTTCAACAATCATAGGACTCGAATCTTAAAAAAAAACACCGTTGATTGGTCGAACTTTCAAAAATCGAAAAAAATATAACGGAAAAATACCGGCACTGATCAGGAGTGACCTCAAACATAGAAAAAATACATAAAAAACAAGTTCTGGGAGTAATTAAAACGTTTTCACGCTTGCGGGTCAGAATAATTGATTTTATGACCAATCCTTCGTGTTCCACAGAAATTTTTACTATCATAGCTGAGCTGTGGGTGGGTAAAAAAATATGAATGTGCGTCGTAGGTATTCGTAATCTGGAAATTACGAGTTTTTTTTTTTTTTGTTGGTAAAATTTCCTGGACATCATTTGATATAGCAGAAAAACTTTAGCAGTAATCTTTTTCATATTCTCTTTATATACGGCATATTTTTACCGTACCCAAAGGGTAAAACGGGATCCTATTATTAAGACTCCGCAGCTGTCTGTCTGTATGTCCGTCTGTCACCAAGCTGTATCTCATGAACACTCATAGTTAGACAGTTGATATTTTCACAGATGATGTATTTCTGTTGCCGCTATAACAATAAATACAAAAAAACAGAATAAAATAAATATTTAAAGGGGCTCTCAAGCAACAAACGTGATTTTTTTGCTCACCGTAACGACTGTCAAAGATCCACAAATGACAGCCGGGACCAACGGCTTAACGTGCTTTCCGAAGCACGGAGGAGTCTCGGTATGTAAAGATGGTCACATGGTATTAAAAAAAATCTTCAAATTAGATCATGAAACTTTGCATAATAACTGAACTAACGTACGTATAGGTCGTATGTATTTTTTTTTAAACTACCATTATTTTCACCTTAAAAAGCAATTACCTAAACTATTCGAGGCTTTAGAGCCTGTGCTGTAGTATGGTGCGAGGGAGATAAAATGTGAGGTAGGGTAGGCCCATAACCTTGGATTACCTGTGCCGCTGTTATTATTTACCGTTATAACGAATTAAAAACTATTAAGATCGGTCGCAAGAGGAGCGTATCATCCATACATCCCGTCTGACCCGTTCTCATGAGTCATTTCCAACATTTATTTTGCATTAAGTACATTCAGTTATATTTACGCTGGTTCTGTTGAATGGTAAGTAGAGTTGTGTACAATGATAAGTTTGTTAGAAAAATAAAAAAAATTGATGCCTTATGATCTCTTGCCCTATTTGTTTAAATTTTGAACTCCGACGACCCTAAGATGACCCATTGAACAAAATAATTATTTGTACATAATATACATAGGTATTGGCTTCTAAGTATAATCATGTTCAAGTTCCTAGAATTTTTAAGTCAAAGTCAAAGTCAAATAATTTATTTCAAATAGGCGCATTAAAGGCACTTTCGAACGTCAAAAACAAAGAAATAGAACTGATTCTAGTTGCCCCTTCCAAAAGGTAGTTTTCGTATGGAGATTGGAGAAGAATGGGCAAGAAATTATTAAGAAACTTATTTGAATTTATATATTATTATTTATATTAAAAACTTCCGACACAGAAAAAACAAAAAACAAAATGTATTTTTTTCCTGAAAAATAAAAGATAAAACGACGAATGAAATGAACATCAAATTAATAACTAAAATAACAAGCCTATATTAAACAGTAGTATCCTCTATGGACTAAATACAAACAAACAAACAATAACTCACTTTGACATCATTTCCATTTCAATAACAAACTTCGTAAAATCAAGAAACTTTGCATAGTTTTAATTACTTTCTTAATTACAACTTTGGATGTTTCGAAAAGTTTTTAATTACAGACGGACAGTAAGAAACTATATTAATATTTTCTGTGAATTGAAGAAACGTATTTAGTTTTCTTATTAGAGCCTGGAAAGTTTTCTTTTGAATTTCCATAAGTGTTTTAGATTTCCCCCATTTCCCACCCTTTTTTTTTTCGTGTGTTTTGTGATTAACCTGGTGTCAGAGTTTTTATGCCGCCCATGGGCCTCTGACTTGGCTTCACATGCCGTCGAGAAATATCTCTCAGCAGGCATGCCGGTTTCCTAACATGCCGTCGAGAAATATCTCTCAGCAGCCATGCCGGTTTCCTCACGATGTTTTCCTTCACCGTTTTTGAAGCAAGTGATTTATACAATACGCACCTGAATACGAAAAGTGAGAGATGCGTGTCTTGGGTTGGAATTCGTATATATAAATATTATTTTTCATATACAGAATGGTGTTGAACCCTTCCATGGGAAACACCCTGTATCATCATCATCACATTATCCCAATTTAACAGCCTGTATAATGTACGAAAAATTATTCAATTATATTCTAAGCTTAATCTAACTAAATGATCACTAAGCAATATTATGTCCATTCAGTTAATTATAAACTTTGACCTCTCAAATATCGTGATATCAAATTCATTAACACTAAACATAATTCTTCTCGTGATTAATCCGCTGGCCTTAGGTAAAGAGGTTCATAAAAACAGTGTTCTATTCATAATTACAAATAGGAAGGTAGTATGATAAACAGATAAGGGACCAAGGACGTGTGAGGTGTCTCCCATTGTATGGTAATGTATGGACAAAAGGTTTAGGGCGACCGTGAAGTTAGATGATGGTGAGACACTTTTTTTCCGTCAGATGTGAATTTTGTTTGTGAAGGAGCTCGTGGCTAAGTAATAACAGCCGCATGGGTCGATTAGGTTGAGCTACGCTTGCCGGGGTTGTTTCGTAGATGGGGGAACATCTTTACATATCGAGACTCCTCCGTGCCTCGGAAAGCACGTTAAGCCGTTGGTCCCGTTTCCCGAAGCCAACCCCAAGATAGCTTTCATCATCATCATCTGCCTAGCCTTTTCCGAACTATGTTGGGGTCAGTCGGCTTCCAGTCTAACCGGATGCAGCTGAATACCAGTATTTTGCATCGAGCGACTGCTTATCTGACCTCCAAAACCGAGTAACTGGGCGATACGATACCCCTTGGCAAGACTGTTTGTCAGAGTTTAGGGCTTCTGACGACCCGTAACGACTGTCAAAAATCCACGAACAACAGCCGGGACCAACGGCTTAACGTGCTTTCCGAAGCACGGAGGAGTCTCGGTATGTAAAGATGGTCACTCATTCACGGACCAACCCCGGCAAGCGTAGCTTAACCTGATGGATCGACGGCTGTTATTACTTAGCCACGAGCTTCTCAACCTATTCAACTATTTTAATTCTTTTAATAATTTCTACTCGTACAATCTCAACATCAATCAATGTCCCGTACTTCGCAGCCTCATGGTCACCGTGTTCGTTTCGCCGTTTGGTTTAGTAGGCAGCGGTAGGAAAGAGAGATAAAAACTCGTTGCGCCTGCGTCGCCGGTGCCAAGGGAAAACACTTTATACTTGATGCTTTCACGCTATTAAAACTGACGTGGGGTAGGCAGGAATACTTCTATGTTGTGGATTTTTTGCTAGTAAACGTTGAATGTCATCTTTTTGATATTAAAAACATCTTTGTGGTCCGTTGGTTAACCGGTCTGGTTTTTAAGCAATATGCAGTAGGTTCAAATACGTGGTATTTAACTACAGTCTTGAAAATTAACTGCTTAGCAGATTGAGTCACGCAATGTTATCAATTTGCTTAGCAATCATTTTCTTTTAAAAGTTTTTCGTTTTTATGTTTCAATTTGCTTAGCAATCATTTTCTTTTAAAAGTTTTTCATTTTTATGTTTTCTTTCTCATATCTCGTGTGAAGTGATATGATTGGCTTTTGTGATTTCGATCAACCAATCGCACAACACACCTGAGAGGACATTATTGACAGTAGGCCAGCCATTTTCACACTGAGATATTTATTAATTTTAAAACGACATACTAGACTATGTCATTGGTCTAGTGGTCGAAAGCGCTACTCCTGAGCATGAGGTTTTGGGTTCGATTCCTGTGTCGGCCAGTGTTAGCTTAGTACTAGCCCGGAGTGTGGATTTGTGCCCGCTTTTTAGCAATAGGCTTGCCCCCCTATTACATGGGACTTAAACATAACTGGCGATAATGTGGCTGTACTATAGGTACACCTCTGCCGAACCCATTGGGGAACAGAGGCATGATGTTATAACGGGTGTAAAAAGACACTTAACGAAGTCGAAAGCCACTTGTTATTCCCGTCATTGTGATCATTTTTTTGTTCTGGACCATACCTGGGAACCTTCTGGTTACGGAGATATTGAAGGTCGAAGTTCCAACTTTTTCAGATGTGTTTTTTAAGGAAAGCAAGTTTTATATGTACTCTTCTTCTGCCTAGCCTTTTCCCAACTATGTTGGGGTCGGCTTCCAGTCTAACCAGATGCAGCTGAATACCAGTATTTTACATGGAGCAACTGCCTATCTGACCTCCACAACCCAGTAACTGGGTAATACGATACCCCTTGGTTAGACTGGTTGTCAGACTTTCGTGCTTCTGACGACTGGTAACGACTGTCAAAGATCCACAAATGACAGCTGAGACCAACGGCTTAACGTGCCTTCCGAGGCACGGAGGAGTCTCGATATGTGAAAATGGTCACCCATCCACGGACCAACCCCGGCAAGCGTAGCTTAACCTGATGGATCGACCCGAGCGGCTGTTATTACTTAGCCACGAGCTCCTCCTTTTATATGTTATAACTAATTTTTTTAAATATCCCCACGAACCCTGAACTGTCGCATGCACCCATAAACACAATGTTTTGCGTGCGTTACGTCGCGCACTACTGTAAACAGCTATTTTTCTCACCAAAAATAAAAGTCGTTTCCCAGCAAATATTTTTGTGCAATAACTATCTTACTAATATTATAAACGCAAAAGTTTGTAAGTATGGATGGATGGATGGATGTTTGTTACTCTTTCACGTAAAAACAGCTGAATGGATTTGGATGAAATTTGGCAAACAGATAGTTTATAACCTGGATTAACACATAGGATAGTTTTTATCCCGATATTTCCACGGAATCCAGACTTACGCGGGTGAAACCGCGGGGCGCAGCTAGTGTTACATATTTTGATGTAGAGAATGCGTAGTTGACGGCTATGTGATGGGTCTTTTTACACCCTGTATAGTAACCTACTTATAGTGAACTCTACAAAGCACCTGCTCGGCTTTTTGTATAAGATCGACATCAAATTAATTTTACATTTAAAACTAACAAGTATAATCTCACCTTGCAATTAAGAATGTGTGCAATAAATAAATTTCCTATAGTACAACCCACCAACAAGTTTCGCAAACAAAAAACTGTACTTTATTAACATTTTTATTGGAAAACTTGTTACGCTTACTGTACACGCAAAAAGCCACAGAATATATTATCTTTGGATCTCTGTGATCGATTCGGTAATTAAAATTGTGCTTTAATGATATGTAAATAGAGTCGGAATTAAGTTGTAGTGTCAGTTTAATGGAATTACCTCCATTTTATATTATGCCCTTATCGGGATGGACAAGCATTTTACCTGTGGTTGCTTGTTTTGTGAATTTAACATGAGTTTATAGTAAAGAGCTACTGTATTTTCAATCTATACCACTAAGGGGTATCATGCATATAGTAACTGGGTTGTGGAGATCAGATTGGCAGTCGCTCCATGTAAATACTGGTATTCAGCTGCATCCGGTTAGACTGGAAGCTGACCCCAACATAGTTGGTAAAAGGCATTGTGTTGGATTGTAGCATTCTGAACAATCTAGAAAAAAAAATATTTCGGTAAGTAGGTACATTTCCATGATCTTTTAAAAATGATAACACCCTGTATAATGTCCCACTGCAGGCCAAAAAGAGTAGCGGTGGTCAGTGGTATCGACTCCTACTTACGAGTATCGTGAGTTCGAACCCAGACAAGCATTTTGTGTAAATGATTTCATCACCACTGCTCTCAAAACGGTGAAGGAAAATATTGTGACGAAACCAACATGTCCTAGAACCAAAAATTCGAAGACATGTGACATCTACCAACCCGCACTGGGACCGCTCACACGCACACATGTACAATCAAACTGCACCTCACTAAGTGCACACTTGTTTACGAAACCGGCCTCATGTCACTGTTGACAGTACTCTGTCTTGGCTTTTTATTTGGTCTGAGCGTGCGATATGGAATGTCGTTCCAAAAGGCACATGAAACTGGCGCAAAACCAGGCAAATCTAACTTCTTCTAATCTAATCTAACTAATATTATAAACGCGAAAGTTTGTAAGTATGGATGGATGGATGGATGTTTGTTACTCTTTCACGTAAAAACTACTGAATGGATTTGGATGAAATTTGGCAAAAAGATGGTTTATAACCTGGATTAACATATAGGATACTTCTTATCCCGATATTCCCACGGGATCGAGACTTACGCGGTTGAAACCGCGGGGCGCAGCTAGTTATTCAATATATACGTTGAATAATCGTGTAAAATTACTATGATGACATTTGTTTACATTATTATGTAATCTATACGAATACTAAGTAGATCTGTTTCATATAGTGCGACCCACATCGCATCCATTTATCAAACAAGCATGTTTTTGTCATGTTCCATACTATCGCGAGTCAAAGGAATGCAGTACAAACGTTAATAGAAAAAAAAAAATGTATAAATTATAACATTACATTTTAACGTTTGTGATGATTCTATCTGTTGAGTAATGACTTTCGTTTACATGTTTCTAGTTAAGTGTTTAGTAGATTACGTGTCTTTACTTATTGGTATTTAAATCGAGTGAATGTAGGAACATCATTTGATTTTACCAATATATATATATATATTTTCACATGGAAGGCTATCTATTATAGTAGGTACAGCCGATTGCACTTCAGACTTATTGGTTAATTCGCACGAATTTACTCGTCCGGAACGGGCGAATCCTCATTATTTCTATAGGCGATTCGCACGAAGTTCATTTACTTTGTGGGCGAATCGACAACTCCAGAAATACGTAGGTATTAGGCAATTGGCACATTTTGAATTGCAATAAATAAGAGAAAGAATTTGTGCCTGTTTGATGGCAATAGGCTCGCCACTTATTAAATGGGACTTATACATAACTGGTGAAATGTGGATGGACTTTATATAGGTACAGCTCTGCCTGTGCCTAACCCTTCTGGGATACAAGGCGTGATGTTATGTGTTTCTTTGATAATTCAAAAAAATCAACGATAAAGCTTTCTTGTCCAATGATCAATCACTTTTTACTGGAAAACCCTCATAACCGAATAAGACGTCACACGGATTAAAAACTTCCGTCAATCAACTTGATTAAAAACTATGTTGGGGTCGGCTTTCAGTCTAACCGGATATTTTACATGGAGCGACTGCCTATCTGACCTTCACAACCCAGTTACTGGGTAACACGATACCCCTTGGTAAGGCTGGTTGTTAGACTTTAGGGCTTCTGACGGCGGCAAGTGTAGCTTAACCTGATCGATCGACCCGTGCGGCTGTTATTACTTAGCCACAAGCCCCCAAAAACTTCAGCTCATAAGAATACCATAAAATGCCATTAACCGTTACCATCTCTGCCCTAATTACATTTGTATGTCAACATTAAAAAGAGAGATATAAAAATTAACATTTTTACGATTACATCACTTGGGTGTTATGCTCCACTGAAAGATGAGCGAGGTCTGAGCGGAGCGGACCTGTGTCCTTCTGTGCGTTCATGATCGCTGTGAGCAATCGGTTTAAAGTACTTGGTCATACCTAGGCCTGTTACTTCTAGCCTATTCAAGGTTGATTTAGAAATCTCCATCTGAGGTTTGATCTTGAAGAAAATCTATAAGTTTTTTTGTAGTAAATACTAAATAGGATAATAAAATTGTTGACACTTTGATAAAAGTGTACATTCATTTTATTAATTCAAATCTTATATTTTTATACGGTTTAAAAATCCTAACTAATATTATACGAGTAAATGCGAAAGTGAGTTGGTTTGTTACGCTTTCACACTAAAACGGCTGAACGGATTTGGATGAAATTTGGCACATGGGTAGACAATGACCTGGAATAGGACATAGGATACTTTTTATCCCGATATTTCCGCGGGATCGAGACCTACGCCGGTGAAACCGTGGGGCACAGCTAGTAATTTAATAAAACTGAAGAGTTTGTTTGTTCAACCGCGCTAATTTCTAGAACTTCGAGTCAGATTTGAAAAATTCTTATTGCATGTGATAGCCAAATTCTTGAGGAAGGTTATAAGCTATTTAAAATCTCGCTACGACCCCTAGGAGCCGAGCGAATCGGCTGAAAGCCTGAAACCGTAGGGCACAGCTAGTTGACTATGATGTAACAGATCACATGTTACAAACCTACTAAGATTTGTAATTTTCCCTAATACAATTAAATATTATAAAATGAAAATTTAAAAAAGGAATTATTTTACAGTCAGACAGTATCCCTAAAATGTGTCTTATCCGATATCTGACCACATTATAAAGACACATGTCTTAGAACTTATTGCAAACGATTAAAGTGCTAAATTGCGTAAACTGAGTGCATCTTCCGTTTTGTAATTGTATTTTTTAAAGGTATACACGTAATTAGAATTTAAAGATAATTTTCATTGACGTAAATTAATTTGTTATGAATAAGTTAATAAAGTAATTAAATTAAGTAATAAAATGGCTTATTGCAAGGCTTTAATAAAAGCCGACTTAACATAAAAATATTACGACATGCTGTAAGCTTATAATCCCTTGTGTGAAACCTAAGTAAGCTTTCTAAGTTAATCCTAATGTCAAAACACTTAATAAAACGTTTATTAATAAGTATGCTTTAATCACTTTATTAAGTAGTCAACTGTAGTAATAATAGTTAGGTTATTAGGATTTATCTTGTAACATTTTGCTAAATATTTTTACCTCTCGTGTAACTTCGAGAATAGTTAAACTCTTCAAATAATAATCCAGTTACCATGATTTTTAGCGGGGTTGTCTGCCCAAGGCTCTTTTCACCACTTTAAGTTCGATGAACGTTCCTTTTCACTCGCAAAGTCATTAAACAGTGATGGCACATAGAGACCCTTTGAAAATAAAAAATATCTTAGGAACATCACGCCTTGTGCCTCAAACCGTTAGTAAGTCATATCATCGGGACAGGCGGATGTTGGATGGCACAAAAACCGTTCCGCACTGTCGACTGCCAGTCAAAACATTGTGCCAAATGTACCAGGGTCGAAGATTTTATAGAAGGTGTTATGGAGAATTCTTTGTTAGAGAATCATGACTGTACTAGGGTTAAAGGTGTCGCAGGAGGTGATATTTATGGAGTCTTCAAAAATTTCTAAGTTCTATTAAAATCCTTGTTTCCAATAGATGTTATTTCCACTTAAACAAACATCAACTTTATGTCAGTGTGAATTAAGTTGATTTTAGATTGACTAGTACTGTTGTAAAAGTCATAAAAATATGAAGTTGTAGTGCAAACTGAACCTTATGCGTTGGTATTACAGTTGTTTTTCCTAAAACTCGTATTTGTTTACATGTTTGTAAACTAAAACGCAGATTACATTATAGATTGAGTAGAGCATCTCTTTGATAAAGATTCGTAGAAAAATGTACAAGGAATGAAGGTTTTATAGGAGTTTAAAGTGTTCTATATTTGGGATTCATGATCAAAAGTACCAGGGAGCAAGATTTGATAGAAGGTGTTATGGATGTCTCCTGTGTAAAAGAATCGTGATCTCATACAGGACTGGCGATGCTTTGTGTTTGATTCTCACCTGTTGAATGGTATGATAGGAATCTTTATGTACTTTATATAGCTTTGTAGAACGCTTATCAGTTATATGCGTAATGGTAAGTCGGTTCTGTCCCTAAGTCTTCCAAGTGTTCAAAACCAGAAACGGATCTTTACGTGAAAAAATGGAAAACGGGGAGTTCCCGTAGTACACACGGCTACGCATCAAGCTATACCTTTCCAGTATAAGCTGACCTCACATTGTACGGAAATCCTATACAATGCGAGATCAGCATAAACTGGAAATGTATAGTTTGATGTCGTGTGTACCAACTAATTTAGTTATAGTTTTTTTTTGTAATGCAACCTTTTTTATGGGTTAAAAACTTAAATGACATCATCGTCAGTCAGCAAACTTCAATGAAGCTGTTCCATTCGGATTTTAACCAAATTATGATTATTGAACTTTATCCAATTAAGATATATCAAATTATGACAGGAATGAATGTATGGCAAAAAGGCCTATCAGTGACTAGCAATAAGGCCAATAGTGTGGTGAGATATTGACAGTGTGTCCAGCAAATATAATCATCTAGAAGTAGTTTAAAAAATTCTTCGGAAAGTACGTTAAACCGTTGGTCCCGGCTGTCATTCGTGGATCTTTGACAGTTGTAACGGGTCGTCAGAAGCCCGAAAGTCTGAAAACTAGTCTTACTAAGGGGTATCGTATTACCCAGTTACTGGGTTGTGGAGGTCAGATAGGCAGTCGCTCCATGTAAAATACTGGTATTCAGCTGCATCCGGTTAGATTGGAAGCCGACTTCAACATAGTTGGGAAAAGGGTATGCAGATTGACTGAAGTAGTATAAAAATATGATAAAAACAAAAAAATATGGGTAAAAATAATCGAAAAACGACAGATTCATTTTGATAGTAAACTAGATGTAATTGCGTGTAATATTTTATTGGTTTATTACGAGGCTGAGTCAGCCTGCATCTCAGTGATGGCTGGTTCTAGCCATTATACCAGGAAAATATTGTAGGGTTAGCAGAAAAAAGTGACGGGCTGTAAATGCAGTAACTGTGCCACGCGAGGCCTTGTCCATCTCCTAAGGCCCCGTCCACGGCGGCCTCGGGCGATGCGACTTGCGTCAAGCGACTCGCGCGTCACTTGTTTCCGTCCATCGTCGCTCTGCAAGCATCGTTGCGGTTACTCGAGTCATATTCTAAACTGAAGGACTAAACAAAGTGACATTCTATCAGCGATAACGATGATGGAAAAGGCAAAAATGTACAGGACTGACATAAGCTATCGAAAAGCTTATGTCAATTCTGTTGAAAGTCGTTGTAGAAATACGACACGCTTTCGATGCAATTGTCACTTGTCTAGGCCCTCAGCTGCTTTCATGTTTTCTCCGCTGTACCTGTTGCAAGAGGCTTGTCGTTTGAGCGTGTAGCTCGTGGCCAAGGGGTGGGGGGGCGGTTGATCACCACCCTTGCTCACTGCTTGTTCAGCTTTCAGAGCTATTTGAATTTAAGTTTCCTCAAGATGTTTTCTGAAAGCTAAAAAAAGAAACAACAAATTAACAATTCAAACATGTTTTGCTGTCCCTACAAGTCGCTACAGTGACTTATCATGTCTGTTAGTATGTGTGTGTGTATTTATACTAAACTGTCAAAGTGTGGCGTTTCCTGTAATTATACGCGTCTTATAATATACAAGTTTACTTAATGCATATTATAAATAATATATACATAATATTATGTATCTAATATTAGAATAACTGGAACCTTGAAAAAACGAACACAGACTACAGTTAAACGGAGGCCTTAATTTATTAGGGCACCTCCAAGGCTGACCTTGGCAGAGCCTTATGAAAAAAAAAACAATCTATTCGTTTGGGCATTATGATGAAACAGACACACACGGACAAACTAAAACCTTTAAGGGCCAATTCGACCAAACTTTTATCCCTAGTATAAGTCTAATCCAGCGAATAAATATTTAAATTTTGACAGATTTTCTAGACAAAAATTGTCACGACGTCAATTTTATTCGCCGAAAAATGATATCTGGCTTAGATCAGCCCTAAGACTATTTTTGTGCTAGTTTTCCCATGAAGCAACCCATTCTGGCCTGGAAAATCTAGTTGCTTTTTATAGCCTATATTGTGTCCCACTGCTGGGCAATGGCGTCCATTTTTTCCTTCCAAATCTCTCTATTGTGTGCGATTTCTGGCCATGTTGGCCCCGCAAACATGATTAGATCGTCACACCTCCTTCGCCGCGGTCTACCTCGACGGCGATGTCCTCCTTCAGGCGTCCAGTGAGTGACGATCTTGGCCCATCTCTCCGGGTGCATTGGTGTGACGTGGCCGGCCCAACCCCACTTCAGCCTGGCTGTTTTTTCTCCAACATCCGCTGCTGAGTTATGGAGCGCAGGGTTTGTTCGCTTGACACCTAATATGCTGCGCTCCATTGCCCGCTGGCAAATCTTGAGTTTGTACTTCTGTTGTTACTGAACAACAGACAACACTTTCGCATTTATAGTATATTATTTAGGATTGTATAGTTGCCTAGGTACTCTACATAATAAGTACCTAAACAAAGTATGTCTATGTAGATACATAAGTACTATATTAAGTAGGTAGGTATTGATTACGTCACTTCCTCTGGATTTTCCTACAGCATACACCTGCTTATGTATAACTTATATATAGGTATCTACTCGTATATACCTATTTATGTACTGTTTTTGCTACGATATTTATTGGAAACTTTTTTTTTTTTTATAAACATAACATAACATCATCACGCCTGTAATCCACGAAGGGCTAGGCAGAAGTGTACCTATTAGTACACCATATATATATATATTTTTTTTTTTAATATATTGAGTATTGAGTATTGTATTTCGCCAGTTATGTTTAAGTCCCATGTAATAGGGAGCGAGCCTATTGCCATCAACCGGGCACAAATCGAGACTACAGAGAAATTCTTGATTGAAAAACCCAATAACACTTTGCCCGTCCCGGGAATCGAACCCCAGGACCTCATGCTTAGCAGTAGCAGTTGCAACCACTAGACCAACGAGGCGGTCAACAGATTCTTTTATGAATCCTTATTTATTTCGAGAATATGAATGATTCTGTAGGATATGTTAGTTTGAGGAAGTTTTGTGGCTAAATTGCTGAACAGAATTTGATGAAATTATGCGAAGAGGCAGCTTGGTAGTTGGAAAAGGACATAAGGTACTTTTCATCTAGGAAAATTGAAAACTGGTGCGTCGAAGTTGCGGGAAAATGGTCTTTCGTGGTAGGTACGTTCTTATCACATGACATCAAACCTACGTTTGGTAGCCATTGTTCGCTTAATTTAAAGGAAGGCAAGGCTGAATGGAAACTATAACATTGATTAGTAGTAGGTAAGGTAAGACCTGCTCTACTGCCTACCCCCAAACTTGCAACACAATATAACTTAAATCATCTGATTACGAATTCGCGATTAGAAAACCTACCATCAATACACGTTCCAGCATTCTTTAAAAACGCCTTTTGCGTAACTTGGCGAAAGAGACGGCAATACACGATAACACACGAGAGAGCGAGACAGAATATGCCGGCGCTACTTCAAGGCAATCAACGTTTACTTATAATCCGCTTTCCAACTACGACACAGAGACGATTTCGGTGTTCGAATCATAAAAGAGTGAGGACACAGAGTATTGACACAGAAACTCTGTGTCGAGAGTTCGAGACTCAGTCGCTCGCCGTTTTCTTGATTTCCAAGTATTTGTTAGTAAGTTCTTTTCTTTTATGAAGTCCTGGTACACGATATGTAGAAATATCCTTTTGTTGAGAAAATTCATTGTCCTTTTTTGACCGACCGTGGCGATGTAAAAGGGGAGTGATGTTTTGTACGCATATTTTGTCCGTTTATGTTTTAATGCATACTAAAATGCTCTACATTTAGAATTCAATCTTTTGAATTTGTTTAATCAGGACCTCGTAATGTCAGTCAGTTGTCAACTTCAAAAAACCAATATGGCTGTCGCAGAATTCAATTTTCTTGTTTATACCAGTATTTTAATTAATAATTTATGTACTGTATTGAAAGAGGAAAAGGATTAGTCATAGCATATTGCAAAGGATTTAGATAATACAGTCTAAGCACTTAAAAATATTTATATACATATAAATGGACTATTTAGTAGGTAAGTACACCTACTTTTCGCCAATCTTTATTATGTGTCTCATGTTTTATGACACGAGTGTATTGCCATGAAACGGGCATAGATCTAAAGTCCAGGGCACAGCAGAAAAATTACAAACAAAAAAAAACTGAAAAACCGTTTTCCCGACCTCGGTCCTTCAAGCCCAGGACCAAATTGGAAGCCAACTCGCAGAGGTTCGTTAGACATCCATTATGAAATGGGGCACCAACCGACGATTATCCCTGTTCGACTATGCAAGGGCACCCAAGGATATGGAAACAAAACAATGATATTGAACTATGAGTTTGGGTGCCTAAAGTGGACTGGTAACCTGGAACTATGGAAGGACTATGGCCCCTGCCTGATCAATGTTTTATATATACACGGATAAAATGGCAGAGGGTGACTTGCACCCTCAATAATGGGCCCCCGAAAACGGTTGCTAGCACATAGTGACGTAGCGACAAGGGGGCAACACTTCCTGAGGTGCTTGAGAGGAGGAGGAGGTATTCCACGGCTATCAGGACAATCCAGGAAGTACGGTCAAGATCCCTACCAGCCAGATACCATAATTATTATGCAGCTGAATACCAGTATTTTACATGGAACGACTGCTTACCTGACCACCACAACTCAGATAATAAGTAACACTACGCTATCGATCCCCCTTGACTTGTTGTCAGATTTTTAGACTTCTGACTACCCGTAACGACTGTCAGATATCCGAGAACGAATATCAGCTGGGCGACGAACGAAAGACTGGTAAGAACGGTAAGACTGCATGGTGCCCAAGATTTGATACTTATGTCCAAACATTATGCGTAAACATTAAGATCATAAAACCCAGTCGCCCTTGCATATCTCCATTTATTAATTTACGATATTAGTTAGTGAAATCTAACTGGATTTTCCACATGAATTAATTACTGTTGATAATTTATCTAAACATTAATGTATTCAAGAATTTAAGGCTCGTTATATGACCTAAATTACTAGGAATAGAGTTACGAAAACCTATAGGTATCCAACTATCTAGGTAGTTAGCATTGTTAATTAATTCAGGCGTGATTTTGCGGAAATCCATTATAAAATACCTACAATAGACGTAGATATATTTAGTAATCTATTCCGCTTAACTATTCTTCAAGAGTCATAAAAAACCCTGTAAGAAATCGACACGTGTTTCATCTCTCAATGAGGCGGACAGGATGACGATTGACCAGTCGCAAACCAGAACACGACGTGTTGCCACACCGAGAGCTGGACGCAGAGCTCTCCTGCGTGGCAAATGTAAATATATCTACGACTATTGTATTTTTTTGTAGTTAGCATTGTGCTTTAGCGTTTAGAAATTAGTAGATTTAATTAAGGTGAAATTGCATTAATTTAACTCGTCTTCTGCTGAACATAAATCGTAGAGACAAGGAAAGAGCATTTGATTACCACACTTTTTAGATCATTCCAGACGTTTTCCTTCACCATAAATTAACGGTTTCTGAAATTAATGTCCTAGAAGGGATTTTAAATTGATTAATTAATTGCATTCCAAAGGCTTTATTTAAACGAAATAGTTAATAAAACAAGCATTTCATCCCGTCGCGATAACATTATATTTTTTTCTCTGCAATGAAGAGATTTTAATAAATATAGTGACCACACCCAGTCGTTGTAACCTACGGCTGCTTGTCACACCGAATTGTAACGTTAAATTAAAATTCTATAGCATCCTGTGGTGTATTTGGATATGCGTGATCGTACAAGCTAATAATGATATCTTATTTTTTATATTTTTTAATTTTTGGGCAAATTCTCAAAGATTTTTATCTACACCCCTTTGCAAAAAAACGGGCGGTTTTGATTTTTGTACATTATTGGTAATCATTTAGTTGTAAAGAGGTTTTAATAGCCAAACTATGTTACTGGCACTTAATAAAGAGTCTGGGTATGAAAAAAAAATAATTCCAAATTCGAATTTTCGTTTACAAGCAATAATAATCCCGTTTTCCGTTTATGACTTTTACTAACATTTTGCAGGTTTGCGGTTAGAAGGTTATCCTGGCAACTAAAACTAACTTCTCGTTATTTTTAGTAGAATAATTTATGTTAGTCGCATAATCCAGCCTTATTGTGACTTAAAAGTGATATCTTTGTGTCGATTGTAATGGCAGAAAAAGCAATAAGAGCTAGTAAAATTGTAGCACTGCTGGAAGAGGGATGTAGCCAAAAAACTATATTCTTATTGATTATAACAAATTACTAGTCATTTATGCTAATGACATAGTAAAAATATTAATTTTATCCATACAAAAGCAAATTACTGTTAAGGTGCCCGTTTTTTTTGCAAAGGGGTGTATAATCATTATCATAAGCCTTATAATAGCTGTCCACTGCTAGATAAAGACTTGTCCATTAAACATCACTGAGATTCCCAGCCCCTCCACATCATTCCGTAATACTACCCAGCATTGTGTTTGACAACGAGAAGTCTGTACTACAAAAGCTATGTCTGTGGTAGAACAGTTATATACAGGGTGAAATTTTAGTCGTTTAAATCCTCTTAAGGGGTCATTGTACTCATCGTTATGAATAACTTTCACTACGGGACCAACCCTGAAATCGCGAAAAAAAATCTGCTGTTCACAATGGCCCCTTAAGAGGATAGGAAACGACTAAAATTTCACCCTGTATATCTAAATTGAATAACATAATTAAACCAACACATTAAACCAAGAACAAAAGCATGACATATCCATAATATATACAACAAAAAGTATTCAACATCCAACATTCCAACATCCACATTCGCTCGCTCGCTCGCTACGGTGTAACACAATCCCGGTATGGGTGTGAATGTGTCTGTAAGTACCACCTTATGGGATGCGAAAATTAATAAATAATAAGGAGACCGCCCCCGATATGAGCGCGGGCGCAGGTTATGCACAAATATTTTTATTAATAGTATTATTTTTATGAGAATGTTGCAGCTGTATAGTTTTTTGAGGTCTATTAAAGGAAATTGATAGATCGCTTATCAAGTCTGTTGACATTGGGTTAAAAATAATATTTTATATTGCGGCTGATATTATTTTGTTTGTATTCTAATTTATATTATGGTGTATCTTTTCATACACGAAATCTCTTAAGAGGTCATTGTACCCCTCATTATGAACACCTTTCACTATGAGACTAACCATGAAATCGCGAAAAAAAAACAGCTGTTCATTTATGCATTTATGTTCGCATAGCTAGTCAAAATGTATGGAACAGCAGATTTTTTTTTGCGATTACCTAAACTATTCGAGGCTTGGAGCCGCCAGCACCCCACTCCGTCTCACTCTCACTCAGACCGCGAGTACTATGGTACGCCCTTAACGAGTTACTAGATAACTTTTAATAAGAAATGCCCATATAAGGTAAAAGGCATGTTCCCTGTCTACCCCCTACTTGATGTATAAAACGTGAAAGTAGTACTACATTGCAACAATCTGTCGACCTTTGCAACAGCCGTTGATATTTCTGTGCATTTAATATTAAGTGCATACAGTTTTCATGCGACTTTGCTTGTCAAGATTTTAAAATATGCATATTTTTCAGACTAAGAATAATTTTTAATTGGCATATTTTTCAGACTAATAATAATTTTAAATAGGTATATTTTTCAGACTAAGAATAATTTTCTTGGCTTTATTGTTTTATGAAGATGGCTTGCAATCTATTCACGCTTTCATTGTTGGGTTTTATACTAATGAGCGAGTGCTACGAGTATAAAAACTGCGAGCAGTGGCCCAGTGGTAACGGCCCCCAACTTACGAGTTGTAGGTCGTGGGTTCGAACCAAGCCAGACGCTTTACTTTGAGTAAATAATTTTATCACCACTGCTCTCAAAACGGTGAAGGAAAACATCGTGAGGAAACCGGTATGTCCTAGAACCAAAAATTCGAAGACATGTGACATCTACCAACCCGCACTGGACCCGCGTGGTAGAATACAGCCCAATGCCTCTTGAAGAGAGAACGCCTGTGTGACCTGTGACCCAGCAGTGGGAACATTATAGGCTGATTATGATACACTTACCATCAAAACTTGGCATTTTTAGGAGATGAGATTTTCAAAATAACGTTGAATAATCCTAATCCTAACTAATATTATAAACGCAAAAGTGAGTTTGTTTGTGACGCTTTCTCGCTCAAACGGCTGAACGGATTTGGATGAAATTTGGCACAGGGGTAGACCATGACCCGGAATAGGACATATGATACTTTTTATCCCGATATTCCCACGGGATCGAGACTTACGCGGGTGAAACCGCGGGGCGCAGCTAGTACTAAATAAAAAGGTGTTTCTAATTACATTTTTTTTTTGGTTAAATTGCTTTGATGTTGGGTACGTTCTTCTTATCTATATAAAGACTTATTAATGCTATGTCCACGTCTGTGTGAAACCTTTTCCCATGAATCCATCATAATATTATTTTTCCGTGTGAAAATGAAAGTTACAATCTAGGAGAACCACAAAAAAAGTGTGATCGAATCCAAGTTAAGCAATATAAGACAATTAATTAAAAGCTACATTAAATTCTTGATGAATTTAAGACAAGACGTACAGTTTGACCATTAAACATACACATTGAATAACAGTATTCATTCGCTCATTTTTTCTTTATATCAGTTTGATCGCGTACTTTTTGCTTGCGTACGCGCAACCACGTGTGCGCGAACCGTGCAGCTAAAGACTTTTTATTAATGTTACTCGGCGAAATTTTATTAATCACTTCATTTTCGATTAATATTACTCGTTAATTAGTTTTTGGTTTTGGTACTGGCTTGAAAGGTGACGGTTTACAATTGAAAATGGAACGGTTTTTGAGATTTGATACGTTTTCCACATTCCATTTTTAAATAAAATAGTTTATACCTAAATCATTCATTTTATTTGTACAGTTAGTTTTATTTAATTTTATTTAATATTAGTTAGAAAATTGTTTAGTTATAGATATTATAAGTCTTTTGTAGCGAGATTATTAAATATATTTAATTAAATTAAAAAAAAAAAAAAAAAAAAAAAAAAAAAAAAATCATTCATCATCATCTTTTCACCCGAAAAAGAACGAACTAACGTTTAAGAAAATGCTGGGAATCGAACCGACCTCTGAGTCTGAGACAGGCGGTGGTCTAGCCACTAAACCACGGTTAAAAACCTTCCCCAGTTCTATTCAATATTTTAACCAATAAATCTACTTTTACTGTTCGTAACTTACAGTGAAAACTTTTTGCTGTTTTGAGCTCAAAATACCAGTTTTTATTAAGAATCTGACAGTGATGTGAACAGAAAGATGGCTGGTTTTTTTGTAAGACAATTTTATTTTTCAAGCACCTACCTTTTTCGTAGTGAAGCTGTGATGATTATTATTGCTCAATTTGAATAAAATCTTTGGGGATTCGCTGGATATATCGATTATTCATAGCCATAGGACTTTAGTTGTTACAAAAAAATGAAGACCCAATCACAATTCTGTAAATTTTACAATCCGTAAAATATTTACGAACTTATTATAAATATTATAAAATAACATAAATCACGCCTGTATTCCGCGAAGGTTTAGGCAATGGTGCACCCACATTTCGCCAGTCCCATGTAAAAGGGGGTGAGCCTTTCATAAATCTGTATTTATTTTGAAATAGCTTCCGCCCGCGGCTTCGCCCGCGTGGTATGTCGATAAAAAGTAGCCTATGTCCTTCCCCGGGATGTCATCTATCTCCTTGCCAAATTTTATCGAAATCCGTTCAGTGGTTTAGGCTTGAAAAGGTAACATACAGACAGACAGACAGAGTTACTTTCGAATTTTTATTATTAGTATGGAAGTATGGATTATTTATTATAATCCTTACGCCACAAGTCATAGAAACGAATGATATTGTTAATAAACCAAAATACTTCCTCATATCTTGCAGAAAAAATAAACAAAACATTTTTGCATACCTACATTTTTATTATCGCGACGCAAAGAGAAAGTGGTTCATTTTTGTAAATGTAGGGTAAAGCGACCTGTTGTCGGCACTGACTTTTATAATTGACATTGATAAAAAGTCTGTAAATACGGAACGGTTAAAGGTAAAAGGTACAACTTGTCGAAGGCCTGTTTGGTAAGAATTTTTGTTTAAGTACATTTAATGTAAACATTGTTTTCGTTTTTTTTTAATGTTATTTTCGTAATTGGTTTTACTTTCTTTTAATGTCAACGATTTTTATTGATTTAATTGAGATTACGGAGTTCTTTTTAAAGTTGCATTTTACATCGCAAAAAAATGATTTTTTTTTCCTCTAGATTCTTTATATAGCTCATAAAGATGGTTATTTATTGAGGAAATATTATCAGGAAAATCTTTATATTGTATCTGTTTTATTGCAATTTTAGATACCCACGTAAAGGAAAATAATGTATTGTGGTTACTTAGCAAGTTTTAACCAGATTCAAGGCAGGATTTTATTTATTTTATCGCTTATTGCTTCATTTTATATTGTTAGTCCATAGTCCGTCTGTCTGTCATTTCTACATTTATATCTGTAATGTATATGGTGTTCATAATAAGGGTAGGTATTCTATTTTATTATAAATTCTGGTCTGATTTTAACCATCCTTGTGCTTAAAATCAAAGTGAATAGACACTCGAGGCAAGATTAATGTTATGCTAAGTAATTTCAGCACTAAAATAAACATTCACTTATCAGCTAAAACATTCTAAAATAGTCAGAAACAACTAAACAATAGTATAATATATTATTTTCAGTAAATAAGATATTGTTGACTTATATTAAGGTACTATTCCTATTGTCTACACAGACCATTAAAAAATAATAAAATATGCGCTTTTATTTTGACATTCATAATAATCATAATCATAATCATTTATTAATTTGCGAATATAGGTACAAAAAGGTCTTATAAAAACAATATTCATCATCTGCCTGAAGCAGTTCCCTGCTAAATGTCCGACATAGCTCTTATTTAACGACAGCGCTGGTTGTCAAGGAAGATGTCAAACAACTGTCAAATCCAGTACATTTAATTTTAGTTCTTTGCCACTTTGACCTTTCTAAATAATCACCAGTCTTATCCAGCTGCTACCAGCAATTTTAAACTTGATGGGCCCAGACTTTGTCACATCTCCTTCTTCTGAGATTTAACTTAAATAAAATCAGTAATAAACTAAAACCAAAAGCTTGGTATTCACGACTGTACCCGTCGTATTGAGGGCACACAGCCCGCCTCCTTCATTCATACCTGACGTAGCGTAGATGTGAACCTTTGCATACAATATGCTTGTATACGAGGTACGGAGCTCTATTTCAAGTTTTGTGCTTCTAGAATAAACTTATAGGAATATAGTTACCGTTATCGTGTCACCAACAACGAGTATAGTGACACATTGAGTTTTAGAAAAGCTTTGAAGAGTGGTTTTGTCACTCATACTTGTTTAGCGTGTTGTTACCATTTCAGACAGCAATCTACATGGTCTTCACATAATCTGGCCAAGATTATGTCTGGACTTTAAAAGAGACTGCGAGCTCTGAGTTTGTTTCGGCCTTTCTTCTCAGAGTAGTCAGATACCCTCGGATTCTGATTGAAGGCGTGACACGCAACTAGAGTACGGTTTATGCAAGACTCTATATCGATAAACTTGAAAAATGCTCTAATAGAGTAGTTATTTAACGTATGAGAATATATTATAAAATCTAGCTCTGGCATAATGGGGATACGCCTGAATTTTCTTGCCCGAAACGGGCGAATTGACACTGTCAAATAATAATTATATTATGATATAAATAATAAATATATAAAAAAATCTGGCTCTGGCATAATGGTGATTCGCCTGAATTTTCTCGCCCGAAACGGGCGAATTGACACTTTCAAATAATAATTATATTTTTTTTTGAGGCGATTCGCACAATATATCGCCTGCGCTCGCGTCCCCTCGTTTGTCATAGACTAGTTTGTAGCATAGACAAGCGATGCTGGAGCGGGTGTGGGTCGACCGTAATATTTAGTTTATCGGTTTTCATATTTTTACTTTGTGTTTATTATATTATAATTTTTTATTGTATATTCTATTATCTATTATATTATTCTTATTTTATTATCTTATTCTTATTATTTATTTTATGTCCGTAGATGTGTCCGTGGCATCACAGTGGGCCCTATCAGAATATCAGCGCTGCGGTATTTGTTTACTATTTCTCAAATACCGTAGCATTATGCTGAGATAGGAGCCTTTTTGGCATCGCACAGGTTTTCTTTTCCTGTTTCACGTTGTTTTGTTTTATTTTATTCTATTACTTGTTTTACTGATTTTATAGATTTAATGTTTGTTTAGCTATTGTTATATTTCCTGTGCGTGTTCCAAATAAAATATTTTTCTTTCTTTCTTTCTTTCTTCTTTCTTTCAATGTTAGTATATTTGTAGGCGAATCGACAAATCCAGAAATCGGGTGAGAAAATTTTGGGCGAATCACCAATAAGCCAGCTTAGGCTCTTTAGCTGTACGATAGATCGATAACACGTTAGGTATGATAGATCCCTGTATTTGTAAGTAGGTACTAGGTACTGCACTAAAATTGTTGTTTTGTTTAATAACTAATCAGATTTGTTAGTATAGCTAATCATAATGATATGCAAAAATATTCTGTTAAAGCTATTGCAACTTTTTGATTGAGACATTATAACTGGTGTGTTCAAGTTTCTCGCGTTTAATTGTTTTTATTAAGTTAAAGCATTTATATAAAGTGTGATATAAGATAATAATAACAGCCTGTTATGGTAGCAAAAGCATAAATTAAACATTAGGTATTTTAATCAGAGTTTTTTCTCTGTTAGTTGATAAGAAAAACAAGTGCCGCAGCAAGAGACGGTTTTTAAATTTTTTTGTGAAATGTCTTGTACTTAATGGAAATAGCAGTTAAAACCAAACAAAAATCAGCAGTTACTTTTAGAAAAACTTCATCTAAAACGTGCTCAAATTCGATAATTAAATTATGTCAATTTTAAATTTCGAATTTGAACACCGTACGTTGCATAAACGTATAAAATTTTGACGTTTATGCAACGTACGGTGTTCAAATTCGAAATTTAAAATTGACATAATTTAATTATCGAATTTGAGCACCGTACGTTGCATAAACGTCAAAATTTTATTAAAAACTAACCTTGACTATGTGTTTGTAAATAATCAAGGCTGTAATCGCTAAAAAGTGAAAACATTACCTCATACAAATACAGTTTAAAATCGATTACGATTTATGTTATAACACAAAAAGTTTCGTAGATTAATCATCGTTTGTAGCAGGAAGTGGCTTGTGAGAAACAAAAGGACTTAAATACCGTATCTGTCTAGTTATTTAAACCTGGTATGAGGTTAAATTGATACTTGAGTATTAGTACCTAATTGTGCAGAATGAAGATATTTTTTATCTAAAAGAAACTATGTAGGTACCGCTGCACTTTTTGTGTTATAAATTACATACATAAACATCAAAACTTGACCATTATCTGCAATACAAAATGTCTCAATACAAGTATCAAACACGCAATTGACTCATATAAAACGAACGCTGACTTACACCATTCGAACAGTTGCAAGAAAAACTACGCATTTAAACACAACTCAAAGCCATTCATTCATATTTTCCTCATTTCCTGTCTGTTTGTTAATAATTTTACGACAGTTCACTAACAAGACATCTAACGTAGTTTCTAAGACTAGCAAAAACTTGCTACTTCATCAAACCTTTGCATTCATAATAGAAACAATAGAAACTCCGCTCCCTACCTATATATTTTTTATGCAAGCACATAAAAATGTGCAGAACTTGTTATAGTAGGAAAAAAATATATCGAGTACTAGGAAACCCGCATTGATGCACGTGGCTCGCTGTGTGCCGACAACTGTCCGCTTCACCTTACGACACGGTATTAGATAAGGAGGTAATTATTTTGATCTTTAACCTATCGTGTTATTGGATACTTGAGCGTCACCTATGGGATTAGATTTAACTAGCAAGTCACTATGCGCTCCTGGTACACACGCAGTCACTTTGCATTAAAATACTTAGTTATGCAAATAATTATCGGAACTGTAATAACTCTACTTGGCAGCAATATTTTATTAAAAATATATTAGTATCTAGCATGACTCAACTGAAGTTACTTTGACAGCTAAACGTCAGAATTTGACAAGAGTTGAATTGGAATTGTTAAGTAAATTTTATGGACCATTTTGCAAAGTGATCACCAATTTTGATAAAAACGACATTTTTTAAGTGTACATTCCAAAAAATCGCAGTAACAAAGCGTCAAAGCCGCTGTTCGTCACAAAAACATAAAGAAAAATGCTGTCACCACAACAGGAGGCGCGAAACCAAACATAAATTCTCACTTCGTCGGAAACGTAACTTTTTTGCGAAAAAAGAAATAAACTCATAAATCGTCCATCAATGGAGACAAGTCCAACGAACATTAATAATATAAGCAAAAGACGAGTGTTAAACATCCGGTATACGCTGACCCCTCATTATAACTCACTTTTCCTTTAGAAAACCGTATTTTATTTGCAAATCGCGGGTCGCGTGGGGTCATTCTTAGCTGGTTCATATACCATGATGCCAGTTTTTCTATGATGGCTAATAAGGCAGTTATTTTATTATGTAATAAAGATATGTACTATGTCTTATACGCAATTGATGGCAAAGGTCTAGTTTATGTATGGCAATTTTAATTTCATAATTATCTGTGACGTCTAATGTGTCCTTCACCCTATTTTGTAGAATACGTTCGTTAATTTTAAAATACTTATTCTTTTTTTGAACTGGTTGTCATTAGGCCTGGGAAATGCCAACCTGTCACTTCCTGTGGGTGTTACAAGGTATTAACAGAAATTACAGTATGTTATTGGTACGTACGTGTTGGGCAATCATAATTAACAAATGTTAATTCCACATAAAACTAAAAAGGTATCCAAATGAATTTAAAAAATCTTAGAAGGAATTAAAATTAAAACTTATGATTTCCTTAACAATTTGATTAAGTATTTTTTATTAGGCCTACCTTGAAAAAGACCATGGACGACCTAAAAAGTTCAAAATTGAATTTTTGAACTTCGAACACAAACATTTCACACGACAATTTCTATATCCAGCCAGTTATAAGTCTCAACTAGGTTGAAGATTCACTTTTCTATATATAGAATCAAGTATACTTAAGCATAGTTCATACTGCTGTAATGGGTTTTTTATACAGCCTGTAATGACATTATTGCTTTTTAATCAAGTCTGCGTGAGGCCTGACTCCGTAGAGCTTTTCTACAACTTTTTTGTTTAGTATACTTACTTGGGAAGTTAGGCTTTTTTAGTTTGCGAAGTGAGAAAAAGGTTTTTCGATGGAATTTTATTGATTTTTTGTAAGAGATCGAGTATCTTTGAAATGAAATGGATTTATTGCTTCTTTATAAGACAGCCAAAATATTAACGGTACCTGTATGTCAAGACTGTAATACTTCACACACGGAAACGATTCTTAATCGAATTAAAACTTGGCAACACTAATAATTCATCGATCGACAAAAACAAAAACTATCACATCACTAAAACTGTCAATACTGACATTTCTACCAACCCTTCCAAACACTCTTCGCTTCCTCATTCAAAAATATAAACACACGTTCCAAAAATCAAAAGTTCAAATTCGAAACTGGAACAAATCACGGTGACTGTCCGTTGACCGTAAGTAGGAAGTCCCGATTATCGTATAATTCGCTCAAGTGACGTTCGCCTGTTAAAATCAGCCAGTTTGACTTGACCTCCCCCCCCTTCTTCATGTGGGTGTGAAAGGAAGATGGATGGAGGAGGCCAGAGGTCACGCAAAGATGGTTGGTATATTAGCTCTATTGGTTTACCGGATGCTTGCTCAAGACGTAGGTTATCTAGTAGTTGTTGCTTTGTACTATATTTTTGTTGGTAGGTAGCTATGTTGTTGCGTATGTTTGTGAAGAAGAGGCCCTAGGCAAAGTGACATTCTATCAGCGATAACGATGATGGAAAAGGCAAAAATGTATAGGACTGACATAAGCTATCGATAAGCTTATGTCAATCCTGTTGAAAGTCGTTGTAGAAATACGGAACGCTTTCGAAGCGATTGTCACCTGTCTATGCCCTCTGAAATCGTTGGTGAAGTTTCGATACGTTATTGATAATTTTGGATAGAAAGGAATTATAAAAAAATACAAAGAGTATTTGGTATAAATGGAGAAAGTTTAGGAGCTTTTTAAAGTCAGAGTTGACTCCTAAATTATACAGATCGCTGCTTCTTGTATTGACTTGCGTCAGACTTTATGTCAGATTGTCTAAGCATGCTTGAGTGCTTGACACTTCTGTTGGTTAAAACACAGCTGTTAGTATCCGTAGACAAAAGACGAAAACGATTATGCTCTTCCCGTGATCGCTTTGTTATTGTTTATCTATCCGTCCCATCCTTAATTGGAAGGAAAACAATGACAATTAAATGTCTGCCCCACACTCCTTTCACGTTTCGTGATAACTAGACATAAAGTAAAAAAATCATAACAAATATGAAAGGGTCATAAAAATAAGACTTATTATTTTTATTGGGCCTATAAAATAAATGTCAGTTTCTTAAATGCCAGTCCGTATGACCTTATAATTGTTCACGAGGCAAAGGTATGGAAAAAAAGCAAATTAAAAAGTTAACTTAGTGTCTTTGGTATCGAAGTTGATGGTCGAGTTGTGTTGGCGTAATTTTGAAATTCGAACTAATTTAAAACAACACGGTTCTATTCTTACATTTGGCCAGTTATGTTACTAGCAACCCTGTAAACGGGTCGCCTATTGCCATTTGCCATCAATCTAGGTCCGGTGTACTACTGAGAAATTCTTAATGGAAAAACCCAATAACCCAACAGGCCCAACATGGAAATCGGACCCAGGAGTCACTTTCAGAAGTCGTGCTTTCGACAAACGAGCCAGTCTTTTACTTTGTTCTTAAAAATCTTACTTTTACTGCATCATATCCCACTACTGGGTAAATCTGGGCAAAAGAACTCTCCCTATGGCTTCCAGCTCTTTCGCCAATGTGTACCAATAGTCGTTTTTTCCTCTAGCTCGTCCAGCAATCTTCTTTAATAAACAATTTCACAAAAAAAAAAATCCTTCAATCAATATTTTTCAACATATCGTGTTTTTTTGTATGGACGTTATATTCTTTAGTAAGTTAGTTTGATTTTTTCGTTCGCGGTATTTTAACAAACTTTACCTAATTACAAATTCTACCGTTTCCCACATTAAACTCTTCATACGCAGCTGGCAACATTATTTCGTCTTAAAACAAGCCGATTTTCACATTAAAGTTAATTAACATAAGCCGTCAAAGAGGAACTATTTTATAAATGTCTTAATCAATTTTCTTAGTAATAAAAGTTACAATTAGTGGACTAGTGTTGTGCAATACTCGATTATAAGTATCGATCCAATTAAGAGGTCGATTTGTTTTGGTGTTGCCATAAATCATAATTCTTACTAGCCACCTGCTAGAATGTGTACATGGAGGTAGTATGTGTAAATCACTGGATGTGGCATTTATGAGTTGATGAGTGAGCTTACGATTAATAAGGTAGGTAATTAGTATTTCGTTATTGTGGGAAAAAGTGGCTTAGTAGTTGTTGATTTCCTTGATTTATAATTTCTCATATTTTTACAAAAAATACATGAAACAAGTCATCATTTCTGTTTCAATTACGTTAGTCACCTACTTACAAAAAAAAACTAGGTGAATGAACAAGTATCCTTCATCTTATAAGTCAATGATATCATACTACGATCAACTGACTGATGATATCATTATCGTCAACAAAGGTAAGGCTAACATAAAATGAGCTCCTTAAGAACGAGTTCAGCCTATAAATCAGGTATACCACCATACCCACCTATTTCTTCCGGTTAACGGCATTGCTGCATAATTTGCCCCCTATCATTAGTCAATATCATTATCAATATTTTGATTTAAAAAAGTGCTCATGGACTTTCTTGCCAGTTCTTCTCTATAGGTGACCTACTACGCTTTGGAATGGGAAACTAGCTTCATCTTTCTGACTGACCGAGTCCTTGGCTATTTAAAAGAGCCTGTCAATTGTTTATTTGAAATAAATGCATTGCATATTCTCGCTACGTTGGGGGAGAACTATATGTCCAGCAGTGGACGTCTTTCGGATGAAATGATGATGATGACTCTCGCAATCGTCTGATAATATGTACTAATAAAGCTTAGAAGAGAAGAGTTTGTTTGGTTGAACGCGCTAATCTCTGGAACTATTATAATAAAAAATGTTTTTGCTTTTGATATACCAATTCTTGAGGAACATTATAGGTTTTTTATCATCACGCTAACACCCTTAGAGACTGAGAAAACCGTAAAAAGTCAGAAAGAAAGAACGCTAAGCGAAAATGAAGCAAAAGCAGGCGGGCTTTTTATAAAAATATGGCTGTTAATTTAGTATAGTGTGTATCTTATGACTTCAACGCGAACGAAATCGCAGGCGAAGCTAGTACTTTATGTAAAGGAAGCTATAACGACTTGCGCAGGACCAGTCACTCTTCCTTTTAATCTCGAAAGTAAAAGTTAATGTTAACTTAATCTTGAAGTATTTCGAGGAAAGGAGTAAGGAAACAAACAGGGAAGTGAGGTTGCAATAAAAACGTAAAAAGGTGACGGTCGTTACCTTGGAAGGGCTAAATCGTAGTCTGATTTAAATAAAAACCTCTAAGATTCTGTAGAATAATAATCGGAAGAGCTCTAGCTCCTTAAAAGCCCTTTTAAGGCCCTTCTTTGCCCAGCAGTGGGATGATGCTAACAGTAACAGTTACAGATTCTGTAGATATTTTTATGGTAAGTGCAATGAGATTTACATAGCTTTTTGGATGTATATTTTCACTGGCTAGAAATCAAGAGATATCTTCCGTGTTTATTTGTCAAGTAAAACAGGTTGCAAGCGCCATTATCGCCGCATTAACTTAAACTTGTGCTTTTTTGGTATTTTATATCTAACATCATACCATCACGCCTGCATTCCTCGCAGGGTTAAGCAGAGGTGTACCTTGGTACACTCACATTTCGCCAGTTATTTTTAAATCCCATGTAATGGGAGCGAAACTATTGGCATCAACTGGGTACAAACCCAGACTCCGGGCTGCTACTGAGAAATTTCAGATGGAAAAACTCATTAACAGTTTTCCCGGCCAGGGAATCGAATCCTTGAGCTCATGCTCATTTATTTATTTATTTATTTATTTAATTATGGCACTCCAACGACTTATTCACTAATACATTTTTGGGTACTGTGATAATTAAACTTAAATCTAGAGTGAATTTGTCACTTACAGGTGTGCACAGCACTTACATAATTCAAGTTTTATATTATTACACAGAGTAGATACTTATAAGCTAAACAAACTAAAAAAAATCATCACTTGCGACCACTAAACCAACGAGGCAGTACCTATTTTGTCAATATTAATAACAATGAAGATTGTTTAATACTTGTATTCCTGCTGATAACTATGGCTAAGCTAAATGAATGCTTAAAAGTATTCCAAACGTGAGTTCACATCAGTAGGGCCATAGGGTGTGACTCGAAATTACGACCCAGCATCATTATTTTTTTTTATTTTAGCCTACACTGTCCCACTGCTGAGCATTTGCTCAAATCTCCCCCAAATCTTTCCAAACATCCTTTTCCAGGGCTACCTCAATCCAACCCTTGCGGTACGCGTCTAGATCGTCCCTCCATGTCTTCCTGGGCCGGCCTCGGCGGATAAGTGTAATTAATGGAAGAAATTAATAAAATGAATGTACTCATGCCAGTAAAGTAGTTGGTATAATTGGATTAAGAGAAAAGGTCACCGCTGATGCAATCTGTGAACTTTTTTTATCGAACTTTAAGTATCGAATAAACTTGAACCTTCAGTGAGGACATTGTAATAACTTCATTAATAAAATTGTGAATGTCTTTTATATTGTGAGGTAGATTACAAAAGCGTACAGAAGTGTTGCTTGTAAATAAATATATACAAGTACTGCCCAGGATAATAACAAATCTTTTCACCACAGAAAAACGATTTGTTTTTAGGAGTTTTACTATTTGTTTTTACAATGTTAACTTTATAAAAAAACCTGAGCTACTTATTCGCCCAGTATTTTAAATATCTAGCTATAATTTTACTTAGTAAAATGTTTGCCTCATAATCTCTTTTAATTTTGTTGATAAGGTACATCCAAAATAATATTTTTTCTTAAATACGATAAAAGGTAAGTAAACTTACTGCAAAACACAAACACAAACTCCTTTTTAAAATGATAAATAAACATAAAAAACACAAAAAATAAACAACAAAAAAACTTGTAGCCACTTCCATCTTTCCTACATCCATGTACAAACATGGCCAACAAATGAACAAGTTCACAACTAATTAAGAACTAATGACGTAACTAACAAAAAAGACATCATCGGCTATCAATCATTCGTCTATTTGAAAAAATTGAGGAACGAATGGAAGGAATGAATGACAGTTAGCTTTGTGTAGTGTAGCGGGTTCTGTAGGGTTGGGAAGAGAAATAGAAAAGGTTTCGTAAAAAAAAACGTTTGTATTATTATGTAGGTAAGTACAATAGACATGTGAATATAATATTACAACATCAATATGCTGCTAATAGTGAAGATATAGATATAATTTTTCATAAACCAAAGTTTGACAAAAGCCATTTAAAGTACGATGTAGACTTATAGGAAATAAATGCTTTCAGTTTTGAGTAGGTGCTTTATACATCATGGTAAGCAAAACAGATGTCATCAATTATTATTCTGCCTATTCTGTCAGATTTGAAATGCAATTTCTAAAAAAATTTGCTCTTAGCAAGACGCACTTTGGTCCTTTACATACCTACCATCCCTCAGCTAAGATAGCTTAAAAAATTAAACAAAGAAAATAAACATTACTCAAAAAAAATCTCCTAACGAGGTTTTCATCACAAGAAACCTAATAACCGGACGAACTCAGGCGAAACCATTCATAATTCCAAATTTGAATATCGTGGGGTCAGTCTTTTGTTTTTTTTCTATAGGCGAAAGTACTGTTTCGCGTTCTGCCTAGTGTTGCCAAGTAATTGGTGTTACTAATCGTTGATTTTTTATGTTTAATCATCTTGTCTTTGGTTTAATTAGGAAGTGTGTTTTTGATTAATATTGTATGCTTTGAAGATTGTGATTACTCAGGCTTGTTGTAGCGTTATTATGACAAAGCTTTATATTCGATGGAAATACATATTTTTTGTAGGTGCCCATTTTCATCCATTCCTACTTTTATAGATAGGATGCTATATAAGGACTCAAGCGCCCCAGTTTTGCAGTGCCAACCATACAATTTTGAAGAAGTTTTAGCCTACAATTGAAGCCTGAGCGCCTGAGTGGATAATCACCACTCTCGTAAAAACGATTGTAGTTTGTTAGATACTTCTCTTCTTGATAGACATTACCTAGGTAATGTTCAATTGAGTGCAATACGAGTATTGTAATCTCGACTGTAGTAAAAATATTAATTATTCATTTCGGTTCTTAAGCTAGAACTTCTTGTTTCCTTTCTAAATCCTTCCAATAAAGGCTTCTTGTCCGCCACCTTCCGCAACCAGTCTGCCCCAGCCAACTTTTAAAGGTCGTCGGTCCATGAAGCTGGAGGGCGTCCCATACTATACGCTTGTAGATACGCGGTCTCCACTCCAGGACTCGTCTGCTACACCGGCCATCGGTCCTTCGACAAACATGGCCAGCCCACTGCCACTTCAGCTTTCTTACTCTGCAAGCTATGTCGGTAACTCCGGTTCTTTTACGGATAACTTCATTTCTGATTGTATCCTTCAAAGAAACTCCGAACATCATAATTTACGTTACGATATATTCCAATTTTCCTCGTTACCACAATATTTCTCAGAACAACGCAACCTCAAGCCAACTGTTACGAACAGACAAAAGAAACATTTTTATTTTATACTTTTTATATTTTTTGCCGGTGAAATAACAGAACCCGAATCAAAAGACGCATTTATGACGAAATTGTATAACTGGCAACATTGTTAACTTGACATTTGTAGTCGATTTTAAACTCTATGGTCATCGAAATAGGGATGCGCACTAAGTTTTGAAGTGTCAAAATTATGTTGGCAATACGTCAGTAGGAGTTTTTAGTAACCGGAAACGTCAAGACGTTAGTTTTTGAATGTTCGCGTGCTGCACTGGTCTTAGTTAACTGTAGTATGAATTTTTTATCTTTTTTGTAGTCAAAAATTCGTGTTCATATGTTGTTGTACAAAAAATGAGGCAAAAATATTCCTACTTACTTTATAAGTAGGTGAGTAATAATACTCAATTTTGGTTAGAACTATGAATGAAGATGTGAGATTGAAATGATAAAAATAATATATTGTATTCTATTTTTGTAAGATGACTGGTTGATTTTCTTGGTGAGAAAAAAGTGTTTACCAAAAACCTTATTATCTATCATCTCACATTCTATATAAACAAGCTTCCATAATTAAAAAAAAATATCTTTACGATCGGTTATCATCACTTTGAAAACTGTCAATAAAAAAACATTTTATGTGCAAAAGCGAACTAACAGTACTACCGATAATCTCACGATAGTGAAGTTATAACGTTGTGCAGCTAGCGTGGTTACCGGAGGATGACGTCATGGTTGCGTGCGTAACCACGGGAACCGACCAAAATAACTAGAACCCACATTTCCCCTTAAATAAAACAAAAATAGTCGATTTTTAACTAGCATGCGGACCTCACTAGTTCGGGTCGGCCTGTTCTCTTTTCAAATTTGAATGTATTTTAAATTGCTTTTTTATTGGACTAGAATTTATGGCGGCTAGCGTTTGTTTTGGCGCCAAAATTTTATATTTTATCTATGATGTGAGTAATATATATTTCTCTGTTTCTTGTTGCAGGTAAACTATGGCAATTGTACTTGTGGACTTTATGAAGCAAACACGAAGGTATTTTTGTTGCATGCAGATATTTGCGCGTTCACAGAATAGTTTGTAAGATTTTTTTGCACTGGCAATGATTAGCATTTTCATTGTTACGTGATGACGTTACATACCTACTCGTCTTAAGTAAAAAAATATGTAGACATAACATCGAGATATAAGTACTAACGTACTAGAGAAGCTACGTCAAATAACTGAATTGTCCTATTCTTCGTATTGAATCTTTAGTTCGCTGCAGCGCTAAAATAATAACAATTCGTCTAAACCGTACCTAATTTACCACAGTGCTAGATTTGCTGCGGAATTGTATTTATTCTCGGCAAAAAGGTCTTAAGCGCCATGTAAATCACGGCACTACGCGTTTTCTTCGACAAACTGCGGCGCGATCGCCGCAGTTGAACGAGACAAAGTAGGAATTTACGGTGTCTTCTCTAGTACGTTAGTACTTATATCTCGATGAGACATAATAATAATGTAGATTCCACTATAAAATGGTTCCTATGCATAGAATGTATAAAATGAAATTCTCTGATAAACTGATAAAGATCTAGCCAGTTCGGAAACTGGATGAGATCCACTTAGTATCTGTCAATGCATATTGCATGCTCACTGCTACTAAGACTGTTCTGTTGTCTTTGGAACTGGGGCTGCCGAAAATCTGACCATAGCACTTCTAGTATAAGGATATCGGTCTTCCCGTACCGCGTTTTTAATTGCGAAGGTTAGATTAGGTATAGACGCCAAGATCCCTGATCTATAGCTGCAATTGAAGATGTTAAAATAACCGCCACCGCGCGCCGCGCGCCAACCTTACCCAGTTACTGGGTTGTGGAGGTCAGATAGGCAGCCGCTCCATGTAAAATACTGGTATTCAGCTGCATCCGGTTAGACTGGAAGCCGATCCCAACATAGTTGGGAAAAGGCTAGGCAGATTGATTGATTTTTTTGAAGATGTTAAAATAAAAACTACAGAAAACCTTGTATTGTAGTGAGAGAAAGACCTTGCCAGATGAGTTAGTCGATTTTTTACTTTATTGTAAAGGCGTCTTCTTCTTTTCGTGTCGATGGTAAATATAGTTATTATGATAAATGAGTTGGGCCCAATAGGTGGCCAGTATCAATGGCATTTTTTATTTCCTCAGAAGTGCAGGTGTGTAGACACTTTGAACACTCTGATATAAGGGACATGGTTTGGTCAAGAGCACCGCTCTGGGTAACTATGGGATTCTGGCTTTCTCAAAATCAAAGGTTCTTATTTTAAACTGTCAATTACAAAATTAGTCTAAGTACCATTTGGATATAAGAATCTGCAACAAAAACAAAATAAAAAATATCTTGCAGTTGATTAAAAAAGATGGGAAATCAACACACGTGACTCAAACACTTCACCGAAGCAAGCTATTAAAAAATAATAAAACAATTTCAAACTACGGATGTTCGTAAGGTCGATCTCGAGATAGCGTCCATTATTGTACCTGTCGCCCGTGACTACGCCATCTTGGAAACGTCACGCTGGGAAAATGCAAAGGAACAATTAAACGCGTTGTGGGTTGATGAAATGAGAAGGCTGGTCTTTCTCTTGGAATATAACGTGACATAACATCACGGCAGTATTACTCGAAGGGGTCGCCAGTTATGTTGAAGTCTCATATAAGAGAGGACGAGCTTTTTGCACCTAACTGCACAATTCGGCATAAATCCGCTTCTACAACCCGATTCAAAATTGATGGCGGGTCGGAACATGAGGCGAGTCGCTGCGCAGTAACCAATTCATGTGTCAGCGGGTGTGAGGGGTGCGGTACTGCGCAGTGATTAGCTACTTTAGACCCGCCACCAAGATTGACGGGAACCCTAACTTTGTCCGACACGGGGTTCGAACCCAGGTTTCCTCGATAGGCAGCTGTCCTGCTATAGCGATCATGACTGGACTGACAACCCGTAACGACTGTCAAAGATCCACGTTTGACAGCCAGGACCAACGGCTTACCGTGCTTTCTGAGGCACGCAGGAGTGTCGGTATATAAAGATGGTCACCTATCCGCGGACCAAGCCCGGCAAGCGTTGCTTAACCTGATGGATTGACCCGTGCGGCGGTTTCTACTTATCCACGAGCTCCTGTTTATGTTGGAAGAGTAGGCTTCCAAAATAAACATTACTACCAGTACTATTCAGTTTCCTCACGATGTTTTCCTTCACCTTTTTGAGAGCAGTGGTGATGAAATAATTTACACAAAGTTAAGTGCCTGTCAGGATTGGAACCTACGACCTTTTTATACAACTCGTATGTTGTGGCCGTTACCACTGGGCCACTACTGCTCCTTGCGTCATTGATCGACCTTTTATAGGTCAGTTCTAGTAAAGGCTTCAAGATGAATGGACGTGTCGGTCGCAAGGACGTGGCATTTTATTTCTTAACTCACTTGTTATCGCGGACCTAAGGACTGAGCGCATGATGTTATCAATGTACAGGTGTATTCTATCTGATGCAATCTTTGTTTTACCTATTAAAAGTCCTAGGACTAACATTGCATCTAGACAAGTGACAATCGCTTCGAAAGCGTTTCGTATTTCTACAACGACTTTCAACAGGATTGACATAAGCTTTTCGATAGCTTATGTCAGTCCTGTACATTTTTGCCTTTTCCATCATCGTTATCGCTGATAGAATATCACTTTGTCTAAGGCCTCTGCCTCGTTGATCTAGTAGCCGGAAGAACTAGCTTGAGGTCCTAGGTTCTATTACTGGGTCGAGCAAAGTTTTATTTGGATTTTCTATCTAAAATTTCTCAGTAGCAGGCCGGAGTCTGGACTTGTGCCCGGTTGATGGCAATAGGCTCGCCCCCTATTACATGGGACTTAAACATAAGTGGCGAAATCTGGGTGCATCTCTGCCTAACCCTTCCGGAAATTCTGGCGTTATGTTATGTTATGTTAAAAGTCCACAGGAAAAAGATACAGGTTGATTTTAAAAGTTAAACAAGGATCTAACAAAAAACGCCTCCGTTATTCCGAACAAAAAAGCCATATAAATATCTTACTAGACCGTGACAATCACAAAAAACAAATAAACAACCGAATATGTAGATTTTATTCAAGTATTGCACCGAGAAATTTTTATCGGCGCATACGCATGTCGGAACGAAAAAGGGAATCTACCGATAAGGGAACGAGACTTTTTGCGTCTTCAAATTAAATTTTTGTTTTTTTTCGGGTTCCTTACACAAAGGTTCAAAATCAGAATCAAAATATTTACATAAACCTACATGGGCACTTATGAAACGTCAGAAGCTAGGTGCACGGTTCCAATTTGTCGTTTCCTATGAAGAAGAGCCGGTATGAAACTCCACGGTTACTCTTTTAAAAATAATTGCTGTTACAATATTTTCGAATTACAATGTTATTAGGTATGGGAGGACAGTGTAGGCCTTTCAACAAGTACCAGTTAAATACTTAACAAAAATATTCAAAAAAAAAAATCTACATTCCACTAAGCCTAACGTTAGGTTGCCAACGGGACCCTATTACTAAGGCTCCGCTGTCCGTCCGTCCGTCTGTCACAGGGCTTGTATCTTTTAAACCGTAATTGGTAGACACTTGAAATCACAGAGTGTGTACGAACTTATGCCGATATAACAACAAATAATAAAAATAAAATAAATATTTTAAAGAAATATCAATATAAGAAATGTGTTTTTTTCGGCGTTTTTAGAAAATATTGTTAAAAAATTGTACGGTGGTACGGAATCCTTCGTATGCGAGTCCAAATCGCACTAGTTCGCTTTTTTTTACACAAATACGGCGGAGGACAAGTGTTGTATTCTGCCAGTCGAGTTGTAAGTCGGTTCACACCTTGCGAACTAATAACATACACAATTAACATGTTCGGATGAGCTCGGAAGAGATTAGACGTGACGTTTGGTGGTCATTAAGATTTTTATCTTTTTTTTTTTACGTTTTTCCGTACATATTTTTTGTTATTTATTATTTATGTTGCTCATGTTTTGTTTTAAAAAGAGGGTTTGAAAAAAATGTTGTTAAAAAAATCTTATTTTGATACTGTATTTATTAATATAACTAACTTACATACATACATACTTATTTAAAACACAATAATAATTATACAATCTAAAACTAAATATATTTATATTTTGTACAAGTTTAGGAAGGAAAAATAAATGGGAAGAGCTCATTGGGCATAATAAAATTTAGATTGTTAACCCTTTAATTGAACAGCTAGTTTTTCTTTTCCATAATTAAGGTAAAAGTAAAATAGTAGGTACCTACCTACCGTACAAAATATAAATTACTAGCGGATGGATCCCGCAGTTTCACCCCCATAAGATTTCATCCCGTGAGAATATCGGGATAAAAAGGATCCAATGTGTTAAACCAGGTTATAAACTATCTGTGCGCCAAATTTCATCCAAATCCGTTCAGTAGTTTTTGCTTGAAAGAGTAACAAACATCCACCCATCCATCCAGCCATGCTCACAAACTTTCGCGTTTGTAACATTAGTAGGATGTCATTACCTAATGTATTTTGCAAAAGCAGAAAAAAAAATAACGGCCGCTTCACAGCATGCACTAGAACTCCTCAGTATTCTAAAAGAAATCGTCACTACATTTTTACATACCACGAATGTCGATATATAGATTTTTTAAACAAAAATATTTGCCAACTGCCGCCACACGAAAGCCGAAGCATAATGTATCCAGTTTAATTTTTTATTGAACCATGAACAATTCATAGAGCAATAATTATGTAGATTCAGCTAGATACAAAGCCCATTTATTCACACTTGTCATTTGATAGACTAGAACGAAACTTATACAAGAGACTGGCACTTTTTTATGAGTTTAAATGTAAATAGATTCGTATTTCGAATGTATTCTTGATTAATATGGCGCCAAAGAAATTGACAGTTTTTTTTCTCTTTGACACCGTTTTATTTTTTCTTGACGGCTAGTGTTGAACGTCGGCTGTCATTCTTCGATCTTTGACTTGACAGTCGTTACAGGTAGTAAGAAGCCAAAAAATCTGATAACCCGTCTTACCAAGGATTGTGTTACCCAGTAACTGGGTTGTGGAGGTCAGATAGGCAGTCGTATTCAGCAGTTACCGGTATTGGAAGCATTAGGAATTATGCAGATTGATTGACTGACAAAATGAATAAGTTTGAAATAAAATTGTGTAACTTTTCTTTTTACTTAAATAACTTACAATGATATTTTATTCATTTTAAATCTTTAATTCTTTTAAACAAACTTAATGCTATCATATGTCTTAATATGCATAAAATAAAACCTAATTACAATAAAAACTGTAATTAAAAATAAAATTTTAGCATTTTTATCAAATAAAATTGTCTTATACCGAATATTTAGAAGAATTAACGTCTTTTTAAATACATATAATTAATTATGAATATAATTTGCTAATGTTTTTATTAATAAAATAAGCTGTTAAAACATGCAACGTTAATTGATATTATTCATAAGTCGGTTTGTAGTAAAATTAATATTTCTCTGTTGATAATTTGAGGGTTTTTAGTGAGTGGTTTTAGTATTACTTAGGTACTTCGGTCGTTTTGGTAATGGGATATGACAGTTTTTATTTATTTAAAAATAGAAGTCTAGTTCCAATCAGTTGAATTCAAATAGACTTTATATTTTTTTTATGCTGTTATCGTTATATGAAAACGTTTCGTTGTAAAAATAAAAATTTCGTTAAATAAAAAATAAAAAATTGATTAAAAATAATATACATAATTATTATGGTCCCCGAGCAAAAATCTCTCACACGACAAAAGAAGTTTCCACATAAAAAAAAAATTTACACCTATCAGTTGCCAGTTCTAAAATTTCGAAGCTCTTTGTCGCGTATTTATTTTTACAAGAGCAGCCTGTCGATGCCGCAACATATGTCGATCGGGACTCGAACCGGGGACTCTTCACTTTATTTATGGGATTTTAATGACCACCCCATCAACGGTAGCCCCAGTTTTGTTGTCACGGAAGTACCGCTTGACCAATTGTTGCGTAGTTCTTTTTTCAAATATAAAAAAAAAATCGGCTGTTTTTTTTGGAACATTAGTCTGTATTCTAGGTTGGTACGTATTGTAAATGGTTTTGAAAAAACATTTTAGAAATAAAATAAGGCAAAAAAAAAATCCGAGGCATTTTTTTTAATTTGTATGGCAACATTATAAGGTGACTATAGAATGGTAACTAGGCTTAGGAAAGCTTACAAATATGTTACGGTTCATAATATTATATAACACGTTGGCAGAAGATTGCATGCATAAAGCATGACGGAATTTTTCGAAATTATAACTCGTGTTAGTAAAATAATGAATGGTCGCAGTTTTAATTCTGTATGTCATGTCCATATTTATGCAATGTGTCAGTAAAAGAACAACAAAATGGATTTGAACGGACTCAAAGAATAATGGTGCCGTGTCTAGTACGAGTTTCAAAAACAATGTTTTTTTGTTCACCGTACTCGATCAAACTGGTTAAGGAACCTTATAAATTGGAATTAAACCATAAAGGTTAAATAGTTGTAAAAATACAGTGTATATATTTTATTCGACTTAATTTTTTTTTATTCTTGCAACAATTTGTTACTGTCAAACTTTTAAGAATTTCGCATCTGCTTTTTAATCGTTGAAATTAAAATTGGGCCAAAAAGATTGGCGCGAGAATTATTTGAAATTCGAACATGGCAAAGTTTTTGTTTCGTGAAATCGTCATTCCATTCGTGATTTTAATTTTGATATTTTGAATTTGAAGACAGTTCGAAAATTTCGGAACTTACATTCAATTGTTTTGTGTTCGCATGCTAAATGATATTGAAGTCACATCAATTAATGAATCAAATCAGGCTATCACAGTTCACTGGTAGACATAGGCCTCTCTTAGAAATCACCAGAACTCTGTCGTCCAACTTCCGCATCCAGTCTGTCCCAGCCTAGCTGGCGGGCATCCCACTCTACGCTTGCCGATACGTGGTCTTCACTCCAGGACTCGCCTGCTCCACCGGCCATCGGTCCTTCCACAAACATGGCCAGCCAACTGCCACTTCAGGGGGCCAAGTCTACTAATTTACAAACGTGTCAGTGGTCTCACAATGATCAGTTTTTGACAGATATGACATACAAAAACTGTCAAAAACTCATCATTGCAAGACCACTGACACGTTTGTAAATTAGTAGACTTTGCCCCCAGCTTGCATACTCTGCAAGCTATGTTGGAACTCCAGTTCTTTTCCGGTTAACTTCATTTCGGACTGTCACATTGGATTTAATTAAAATCTTAAGTACATAAATCACTACTTATTATCATAAAAAATTTAAACAACTCCTCGTTGGTGATAGCTGATAAGCTCATACTAATTATTAATCGCAAAGAATAAAACAAGTTCTCTTCACCAGTAGACCATGACTAAAGGAATTTATGTTAAGAGCAGGGACAGACAACTGTAGTAAAAAATCCGTTTAACAAAAGTGTTGATTACACATAAGAATAAAACAATTAAACGGTATAGTTAAAGGAAATAGGGTCGGTCTTTTTCTCCATACAAAAAGTCATAATTCGAGGTTCGGCTCTCGTCTATTTCCTCCTCCAATATTGGACTAAAATGTGAAAGATATTTTATAAATTGAATAAGAAGGACATGTACTGTGCACCTATGTTTTACTTTTTTCATTAATAGTTGTCAAATTTGTACAATAAGCCTTTGATGACAGCGGTCTAAACACGCCATTTTGAGCATTTTATGAGGGTTATAGTGCTTCTACAGATAATGTATGTATCATCAAAACGGAAAACATAGGGCATAGAATTAGTTGATATTTATTGTACTGTAAAAAATCATTGCCTTAAGGTCATACACCAGAGAGAAAACAGGCGAGATCGTTTGTATAGAGAGGAGACCGACCCTAATTCCTCTTAAAGAAGTATTTAAAACGAAATTTCTAGAAAACCAGCCTGTAAATATCCCACTGCATATCAAAGACCTCTTTTGATTCAAAAACGGAACGCCCATTGATCTCAATGCTAAGCTTCCTCAGTACCTATTGGCTATTCAAATACAGGCCGTTTTGTCAAATACTGGTGAAAATGACAGATTTCCACGACGGCCGTAGAACGGCCAGCACACTTGGAAACTATATGTTTTACTCACCGAGTGTTGCCACTTCCAGACCTATCCATCCATCCATATAGGTATTTTCTAAAAGTACTTTAGCAGCCAAGGTCTTTGCCTAACAAGAGGCGACCATACCCAACAATTCTATTATAACCGAAGCCACAGAAATCCGCATAATTACTAGACCAAGCCTTGACAGCGGAGCGGAAAACTTAATTCATATCCCTATATTTTTAGTTCTAGGTAAAAATATTTAATGACACGGCGCGGCACAAAAGAAAAAAAAAACCTCGACCATTGACAATTGCTATGGACAATGTGAATGCACATCAATTATTATTTTAAAATAACAGTTTTGTCCGTACAAAATTTATTTACGCGCCGCTGCGCTCATGTCTGTGGGTGTACTTGTGTGTGTCCGATGTGTGTGCTTTGTGTGTGTGCGTTCAAATATAGGATGTTCGCAAGCCGTTGATGATTGATTAATTACGTGTGCCTGTGTGCTTTCTAAATTTATTTTGTTTATAGGACGTTTGTTTGATTGATTGGTGTGGTTTTATTTGATTGTGAATTTTGGCTTTGTTTTTAAGTTATTTTTATTTATCTACGACTATTTACCTCTGTCCGACTCGGCTCTAACCCACTACTCCACCAGTTCATAATCGCGCTACATAGAATATCTCTCGAACAACATACCAGTGGGCCTAAAAGGGCCACTTTAGCAATTCTTCTAAAAGCATTTCATTTCCTGAATTTCCAGCTGTCATTAGCAATTCCTCTAATTTGACACAAAAGCAATTCATTATATGTGGACCATTTTACGAATTTCCATACAAAACTGTCAAACAGATTAGTTATTTCGTAATATGAATGGCACGCAGCATCATAAATTATGAATTGTCAGTTTTACGATGAATCATATTTTTTTTTTCTATTATGATTCTGCCAAATTGACTGTTTTAAGCCCCCAGATGCCAATTACATAACATCACACATTTCCACTACTACAGTTTCTGCCTTCCACACATCTATTCCTACCAGCTTCGTAACTTGACTTCGCCAATTTAATTGATCACTGTCTTACTGTCTAATTATTATTGGTATATATAGGTTTTACCCTCTTAATCCAGATTTCTCCAGTCGATATCCCTTTTAGCCATTAAACATCTAAACACATTAAGGGCAAATTCGACCAAACTTTTATACCTAGTTTAAGTCTAACGCTGGATTAGACTTAAACTAGGTATAAAAGTTTGGTAAACATTATATATTTGATAAACATTAAATTTTTGACAGATTTTAACTGTCACACATCAATTTTATTCCACGGATAAAAGATATCTGGCTTTGGTTCAATCAGCCGTTAGCAAGATGTCTGCCTTAGACATCTATTTCTCACCCACCTGCTATCCTAACTAATATTGTAAATGCGAAAGTGAGTTTGTTTGTTACGCTTTTCACGCTAAAACGACTGAACGGATTTGGATGAAATTTGGCACAGGGGTAGACCATGACCTGGAAAATTACATACGCTACGTTTCATCCTGTATCGCAGACGCAGTCGCGGGAAACAGCCAGTCAATCATAAAACTAAACTAAAACCTGATTAAGTCATAAAGTACAAAAGCACCACCCTGTATACGCGTCGTGTTTATGCACATCAATTACGGAGGCAGCCCGCGGAACGCACGGCCGGGGAACATTCGGAGGTCAATACGAGCTACTAACGTACTAAAACATATTAAATAAACATTATTTTGCAATATTTTTTGAGTTAACACCATCTGCTTGAACATAGCCATCGTTCTAGACCAAGTCGTACTATAAGAAAATACAAGAGGCAAATGATCTGTCTATCTCCACCTGAGAAGGTTTTTTTATTTACAGTAATTCAATAATATACATTACTATACATCTAACACTACAATACTAATAATCAGCGCTGTGCTGTGGGTCCCCATAGCGCAGCATCATGCTGAGTGGAAGCCTTCTTGTCACAGTCCTGATCTCATATGTTTTTTTTATTTTTTATTGTATTTAGATCTATTTTGGTTTACACGTGTTTCTGTGACAAATAAACCTATTTTTCTTTCTTTTCTTTCTTTCTTTCAATAATATGTACAAGTATTTATAAAAGGGGGGGGAAATAATCACCATAGTGCATCAAAAAATTCGTCCGCATCACTGTCAGCAGAAAAAGTGCCCAAAAGGCTGGCAGCATTACCACGTTGTATGGCAATGTTGATTCTTTGGCCGAAGAATAGGCCAGCCACGTCACCTGAAGAGTCGACCAACCGCTTGGCGATGTCTTGATAGACTAAGTGAGCAATCGGACTCCATGGCCCTAAAAAACGGCTCGAACATATTTAAGACCCAATGAGATTGGAGTATTTGTGCCGTTTGAGGTATTCCGCACCTGCAGCAGCAGCCCCAGAACAGCCCGCATTTACTAAGAAACGAAGTATGATTTTTCTATATAAATCTCTTAATTGAGAGATAAATTAAAAGCTTTGACTTCTGACAGGTTTTTGTATTAAAAAAATCATAATAATATATTTATTTATATTTAGCTAAAAGTTATCTATCTAATGAGAGAGAGAGCCTTTGGCCAGTAGTGGGATGACTCAAGCTAACAGAATAGTAAAAATTAGCACACGTAGTAAGTGGAGAATAAAATTAATTTTAAAGATGATAAAAATGATAATTTTAAAGATGAAAAAAGGGATGATAAAATTAATTTTAAAGAACCACATTCGCATGTGCATCTCCAAATGAATAAGCTGAATGAAGCCATTTATAATTAAATAAATCATGCTAACAACCAGCCAGTTAAAAATTAACCAAAAACAGTACTAAATAGATAAAAATAATTAATTATTACACTTTTAAAAGTGGTGTTTAAGCATTATAATTGCTATTATTACGGTGTATAAGATTGATATCAGCTTTTAGTTGGTAAATGCCTAATTGTGTTCGGGTGTCAAGTTTTATAATGTATTTAGTGCAAAATTTTGCATAATCAGCGAGCCGTGTAATCAATTAAACCGTTGGTTCTGTGCTACTGTTGTAAGTTATTTTTTGGGTTTTGTAGGTATAAGTATACCCTTTCTCTTACGATGAGTATCGTAAAAAGCGATTATGTGATGTAAGGATGCATCTTTTCTTGTACTCCCCCCCCGTTTACACAACACAAGTTTCATGCCTGTGGCATACAATACAATTGATGCAACAAATGACTTGCATCGTGTAAACACTGTTAGGAGGTGCAACTTTTAGTATTGTTTCGGCTTAGGCGTTAAATAAAATGCTGTGCAGTACTAAATGTGTGTCTTAGTATATTCATCAAGCCAACGCCACCAGTCGCGCCCAGACTTATCTTGCGCGAACTCTAGTGAAGGATTCATTCGATAAGTTAATGACATTTTAGATTTCGAGATAATGAGTTTTCATGTAGTTATTAGACACATAAAATAAAACCACCTGTGGCACTAAGCCACCACTTACATGATATTGTGTACAAATGCAATTCCATTGGTCAATATGATTTGACATTATTGCTAATGTCAACTTAAATTGCTCTGATTAGTTGTCCTAATGTTGTGCGAATGTGCCGCCATCTCCTTTAATTTAAATTGTATTCCATATTCGAAGCGACCTTAGAGGTTGCATCATAGTTTCAAAACTATTTGGTGTTCCAATTCCAACCTTGAATAAAAAAAAAAAAGTCCACACATAATTTTGCGAATGTTGCAAAAGTTTTTAAAATGACACAACATTTTTTATTTATTGCAATGAGTTTAAAAAACCGTCACGCGATGTGTGTAATTCTAATAATTTTGTATTGTTTCAGATAAAAAACGAAACAGATTATAATAATAACTCGTGTTTAACCATCGAGATATAAGTACTAACGTACTAGAGAAGCTACGTCAAATAACTGAATTGTCCTATTCTTCGTATTGAATCTTTAGTTCGCTGCAGCGCTAAAATAAGAACAATTCGTCTAAACCGTACCTAATTTACCACAGTGCTAGATTTGCTGCGGAAGTGTATTTATTCTCGGCAAAAAGGTCTTAAGCGCCATGTAAATCACGGCACTACGCGTTTTCTTCGACAAACTGCGGCGCGATCGCCGCAGTTGAACGAGACAAAGTAGGAATTTACGGTGTCTTCTCTAGTACGTTAGTACTTATATCTCGATGTGTTTAACTAAATATTAATAGTTAAAATTGTCTGTTGTTTTAAAATAAATGTTTTATTTTAGTTTATGTTTAAAAGACGTGCATCCTATGTAAATACGTAAGAATGACAGATGCTCGTATTAGATAATGTCATAATCTGTAGGGCCAATCTGCTAGGGTGCCTAAGAAATAAGGTTGAATAGGAGAGATATCGATTTATTTTATTAATTATTGCACCCCGCGGTTTCGCCCGCGTAAGTCTAGTAACAAATCAACAAACAAACTCACTTTCGCACTTAAAATATTAATTAGGATTAGGATATGAAGATGGCTAATTAGTTACAGGGACACTTTGAGTAATGTTTGTGAAAACTAATTCAGAGACCAATGTTGATACTATACTATATTGTACTGCCTGCCCCGTTGGTCTCGTGGTCGCAAGCGCGACTGCAGAGCGTGGGGTCCTGGGTTCGATTCCCGGGTCGGGCAAAGTGTTATTGGATTTTTCCATTAGGAATTTCGTAGTTACAGCCCGGAGTTTGGAAGTTGGCGGTGTGATACCCCCGTGCCTCGGAAAGCACGTTAAGCCGTTGGTCCTACGCCTGATCTCTCTCCGGTCGTGTCGGATTGCCGTCCCATCGGACTATGAGAGTGAGGGAAGAGAGAGTGCACTTGTGTCTGCGCACACACTTGTGCACTATAATATCTCCCGCGCCGAAGGCTAGTCTCCGTTGAGATTGGCCGCCGTGGCCGAAAATACGGTCTGGAGGACTATTATATTTTACTAAAAAACTAGGTTTCAGATATGTAATGCCTCTATATCATGGAAAATAACGAGTTGGCGAAATATCTGTATAATAATATTATAGTACTATTTTCAACCCACATGTTTATTCCTTTGGTTAAACTAATAATCAGATGACATCTTGCACAGTTACACGTGATAAAGAACTTAAGAAATTTCTTAAGAAATAAGCAGTACCTTTGTACTCATATTTTAATTATGTCGTATCTTTTTTGTATTTTACTGTGTGTACATAAATAATAAAATAAATAAATAAGAATGACAACTATTTATCTTACCACCAGCCAAAATCAAATTTACGACCCACATAATGAAATCAAAACAATAAATAAATTAATTTGATCAGTCGACTGTGTGGTCGTTGGAACTTACAATCACTCATACACCAAGAAAACTAGTTTACACACACACACACACACCCCACACCTTTCGTGCACACACCCACACAGCTGTCAAAACGCACACAAACATACCTAAGATATGCATCGACCTACCAAGTAATTATATGTTTGTAAACAACTCGGATAGCTGTAAGTATGAATATAGTGATGGGCACATCGAGTCGAAACGTCACGGCTTTTTAATTTATAGGGTAAAGTAAAATGGAGGGCACTTGAAAGATAACGGCTGTCATGTCATTTGTGGCAGTTGTCATGGATGGTGTGTTTGACAGTTCAGTTTTCGATAGACTGGTGTAATGCTTCGCTTGTGGTTATTTCGTGGTGAACCGCTCTAGACTTGTAGAACCGTTGTAGTGTGTAGAGGTTGATATACTTTTGGGAGCATAGTCAGCAATCGATTCATCTGATATTTGGTTATTTTGCGGTATTATAATCGTCTTTTGGGTATAGGTCAAAACGGTGATGGATTTGAAGATTTAAAAAGTGACTTGTTATAAAATAGGTAGGTACAAATTAACATACTTATTCCTTTTGTTAAAGCCTGCTATTAAATTCATCATTTATAAAACAATAAGCCTCTTACGACTCAAAAAATAACAGCTATCTTATTTTCATTTTCCTGTCCTACATTCAACCAATATTCAATTCCGAATCATCGATAACTACTATCGACCTGATCGCATCACTACGCCAACGGACAGTTCTCCTCACGTAGACAGACAGTGTTATCACAATAATGACAGATCTCAACTCGAGACCGCGGTACGTGAGGCAAAAATACCGCAACTTCTACCCGGTACTTTTCAGTGACAATTATGGCACTACAAATAAATTCAAACCTTAAAACGAAGGCCATAAGGTGTATTTTGTAAAAGACTGGCAGCTTTTAGGTTATGGCGTGACGAAATGACAGATGGAAATCGATTTTTGTATTTGGAATTTTGGAATATCATTTTTTATTTTATATTGTGTTCTGTTTTTGAACAAAAACTTGTACAACCTGTATTTCTCTTGTTATTTTTTGGAAAGCTCCGATCTTTTTCAACACGATGGAGCTCCATAGAATGTTAAATACATAATTTCATTTATCTAACACTGTGGCCTGATTTTGCGACATAAGGAATTACAGTTATTTTACCGACATGTAAAAGGAAGTACTTACACATAGATAATATAATAACAAGCGAAACTTCGAGAGAGTTTTTGAATGAAAAAATCATCATTTTTTAAACTTTTACTAACATACAAGCGTCCCGTCTAAATCGGTCCAGCCGTTTCGGAGATTATCCGGAACAAACAGACAGAAATACAAAAAAAAAATTGTCTTTTATTAACATGAACCATATAAAGGACAAATAATTGACATTACAAACAGACAGTTCAATTGAGTTTTAAGAAATATCGATGCGGCTGCATTATTATTTAAGTATAATAATAATATTTAACACAATATTATGCACATGCATATAATAATGCAAATTACTGTCCAAATAGAATAAAAATAAGAATAATTTATTGTTTAAGAAACTGCAATTATTCATATTTTATATGAAACGACGACCTTCTTACTTTTGGAGCTGATTCTAAGATTCAGACTTCGAAAGTTTGACCAACTGTTGGAATTTTCCTCAAATCATGATTTATCTACCTTCTAGTCATACTCAGAGCAATTTGTGTCAGACATAAGGAGACCTAGATTGCTATGATGTTATCAGTTCTAGAAAGGATACTGCAAATTCACACCGATGTCGTGGCGATGTCAATGATGGTTATACGGAAAAATACTACAACATAATTATTAGGTCCTATGAAATTGGTGTTTTGTATGGGGAAATTTATAGAAGTTGCATTTTTCATACTAACATTTTCTTAATTTATATAACAACACTAATGTTTTAAAACTTTTATGCACTAATGTTTAAAAACTAAGATAACGTATGCCACTTAGATTATGCGACAAAGATAAGTTGTGGCTAAGTTAAAAAAAAATAGTGGTCAATTCTGCTAACAAAATGAGGAGTCATGTTTAAGGTACCTATTTTTTATGTTTAGAAAACTATAAGTAATAAGGTTTTTTTACTATTGGTAGTTGTCTATGATGGTCATTATTCGATATAATAAGGGGTATTAAAACACGAATGTGTTATCACACGAGTGTTTTAATACCTATTTATTTACAGTTGCTTACAAGACTTTGTCTATACCCATGATTTCAATCTTCTTTATAAGGTTCTTTGCAACACTAATATCGAGCAAAAATGGCGGGATATGATCATACGACGCACGTGAATTCGAATAAACTAGATATAAGTTTTTGTTAGTGAAACGCGCCTGCATGACAGCGTTCTTTTTTTGAAATGAGTTGCATTATGAAATTTAGTCCAACATAATAACACCCGTTTGGATAATATAATGGTTACTATGACACTGGTTGTTTTAATGTTGGCAATAAGCTAACTGTTTCAGACACTTTTATAGAGGATTTATAGCATGGGTGTAGATAAAAAATCTTTTTATCTTACAGTAGTACCTAGTTAGTATTATTTTTCCTCTAACAACTCTGGGTTTTATACCTATGAGTTTAGGTTCAGAAATAAGTAAATAAAACACAAGTGTACAATACATTTTCTTAACATTACTCACGGTTTTCCGACGGACAATCTACGAACATCAATCATAGGTACCAGGCGGCCATAATGAGCGAAGAGGTACAATCACAATCATTTTTCATGGCCTTGTGTGCGTGTGTATAAAATTGATGTCTGTGATTCTGTTTTTAAATAAATACGTGTTGGTATTTTTGTTAAGTCGAAAATGGATAAATAATTTATGTACCTATTTTTTATAAATAACTTTGCAAGATTCAAGAAATGTATAATTTCCAGTAGTTGTATTTCTACCAATGAAACCTCACCTGCTGTTAACCCTTCACATACATAATCAAATCAGAAGCCTCGTGAATTTTACTAATAAAATAAACCCTTAATTTTATTGAGCTAATCTTGCTAATTAATCATGCAGTGCCATCTAGCGGTCATCGGTAGTAACTAATGAATTATTAAACGATTTGATATTCATGAATTTCAGATTTAATTCAACGTCTTATCTGACTTTTGCTCTTGGAGAGATCAGACTTTTCTCAGAATTATGCAAAAAACAATAGACTAATGCTATACTAATGTTTTCCGAAGACCTCTCAGTTGAAAGGTAAATGACACCAATTAAACGACATAATTTGACGACTTTGACACAATCGATTTGCAACTGACAATTAAAAAAAACAAAAGCCTATTTGTATTAAACAAAGGCCTCTTGTCATACTGCTTCGTGTGGTTAGTGACTAACCTGGCGCCAATTTTAAAGTCGCCCATGGGCCTCTGACTTGACTTCACATGCCTTCGAGAAATATCTCTCAGGCAGTTTCCTCACGATGTTTTCCTTCACCGTTTTTGAAGCAAGTGATAATTATACAATACGAACATGAATCCGAAAAGTCAGAGGTGCGTGTCTTGGGTTTGATCTCGAGACCTATGACTTGGCAGTCTGACGGTCACACCACTAGGCTACCACTGCGTAAACTAAGAATGCACCAGCCTTTATCATTACGATTGCTCAAGACTGGTAGGCGATTTCAGATTTATATGAACTCTTAAGTCCATGTTTCCTCACAATGTTTCTCCTTCACCAATGTAAGAAATGTCCATGATAAACTCAGAAACTACATATGAATTGAAAAAGTCACTTTGGTACTTGCCCGGATTTCAACCCACAATCTCATGGATGATATTTCGTGATGGTCCAGTGTTTAAAACCAAAAGCCGACAAAAAAAAGACTTGTAAAGCTTTGAAAAAAGGGAAAAGACGTAGAAAGATAATTGTCTCGAAACGGTGAAGGAAAACATCGTGAGGAAACCGGCATGTCCTAGAAACAAACAATTGAAGACATGTGACATCTACCAACCCACATTGGGCCCGCGTGGTGGATTACGGCCCACTCCCTCTCACAGAGAGGAGGCCTGCGTCCCAGCAGGCGTAGCATGGCGCTTTCTATCTCTACGAAGAATAGACATAGCTTTTTCTATACAAAGTGACAGTTCGTTTCTTCATTTTTGACATCCACTGTAGAAATATTTCTACAATCTGTCATTTTGTCTTTCATTTCTAACGATCTTTGTCTAGGTCACGTATCTAGACTATTTCGGAAGAAAGTTTTCTATCCTTACTGTCAAAATCACACTGACAAACGATAAATCCTATGATAAAACGAATTCTGAGTCGAATTATGTAAAAGAGTGCAGTTTTCGTAAAAAGTGCAGTTGACTCTTTCTATTTTGCTGCCGTCTCGTACTGTCTACTGTCTACAGGAAACGTCATTTTTGTCTACTCTTCCGTCGACTAAACGGTGCTCATGCTACGCCTGCTGCAGTGGGAACATTATAGGCGGATTATGTTTATGCAAGGTAATAAACTACCTACATAATACAATGATATCTAAAATGTTTGTCGAACGGATTGTCAATCAAAAATGATAATAATATTACCACAAGGATGCAGCTGTCAACTAACCCAACACAAAATCCGTAACATTCCATACAATTTACTTTGAAACAACAATTTTCCGTCGTAACATGGAAAGTATCCACTTTCTCTGGACACCCATCCATTTGGCTCAGTCAACGACGCCCCCTACCGGCGACGTTGCTAACTGAAGCATAACCGCTGATTTAGATCTAGACTCTAGAATCCAGACCGTTATACAGCCAAACCTGTCAATTTTAATTATTTATAGGAAAATTTAATACAAGCTTTGTAGATAGGGTTGGCGCTGGTTTGAATTGCTATCTTTGCAATATGGCTGAAAGTATAAGGTGTCTTGTAGATCATCAGCATCATTATATTTATGCCTAGCCTTTACCTAACTATATTGGGGTCGACTTCCAGTCTTACCGGATGCAGCTGAACACCAGTATTTTACATGGGGCGACTGCTTATCTGACCTCTACAACCAATATTACTTGATAACACGATACCTCTTTGTAAGACTACATGGTCTTTCGGGCTTCTGACTACCCGTTACGCCTCTCGAAGATCTACTAAAGAACGGATGTGTAATGTATGGTCACCCATCCATGGATCAACATCGACAGGTGTAGCTCAACCTTTGATAGACCCGTGCGGACAGGCCCCTTCAACGTCTCTTATCATCATCACTACATAATATAAATCAAAGTCCTCCGTCGCGTCTGTCTGTCTATCTGTTCGCGATAAACTCAAAAACGACTGCACCGATTTTCATGCTGTTTTCACGAATGGATAGAGTGGTTCTCGAGGAAGGTTTGAGTATATAATAATCGACATCCACGCGGACGAAGCCGCGGGCATCAGCTAGTCCTTCTATATAATTGGAACACTTTTAACACAACACAACTACTAGGTTTCTTTTTTATCTACAATCTATATCTCGTTTCCATCTTAGATTATATCTATAAAATAAGCTGCAAAACAAGCCAAAGGTTCACATATTTATGCGATTAATATAAAATCTTTGTGATGAAAATTACAAACCGTAATATCTTTATTGAAAGTTCCATGCGCTTGCATTTCTTCGTTTGGTACATAATAATCATTTGGATTAATAGTATCAGAAGGATTATCATTAATTACTCTGAGACCTTCACAAATTTCTTCTTCTCTTTTATCTTTATGATTATTATACTTCTCTCTCTTTACAATCTTCATTTGATAGTGTTTTGTTTTTATTTGATGTTGTGTCAATACACGCAATTTTCTATATTTAGGTACCTACTTATATTATCTATTCTAACCAAGAAGTTTTTATTTCTTTAAAATCTTACTGCCTTAAATTCAATCAATCATTTCTGATAGATGTTAATAATAAGATCATCGTCATCTGTCTAGCCTTTTCCCAACTATGTTGGGGTTGGCTTCCAGTCTGACCGGATGCAGCTGAATACCAGTATTTTACATGGAGCGACTGCCAATCTGACCTCCACAACCCAGTGACTGGGTAATACTGGCTGGTTATCAGATTTGCGGGCTTCTGACGACCCGTAACGACTGTCAAAGATCCACAAATGACAGCCGGGACCAACGGTTTATCGTGCTTTCCAAGGCACGAAGGAGGTATGTAAAGATGGTCACCCATCCACGGACCAACCCCGGCAAGCGTAGCTTAACCTGATGGATCGACCCGTACGGTGGTTATTACGTAGCCACGGGCTCTTAATATTAATAACAAGATACTTAATATATCTCTCCTGGCATCCCTGATTCTAACGGTTACTCAACCGTCTATGCAGATTCTAGTACAACTAGACTTCTCAAGGATTAGTGCACAGATGTTATCATTGCTTTGTATTACTATTCATTATTTTATTTATGCATCTAATCCTTATTATCAGCCTGTAGACTGTCTCTCTTTTAACAAGACTTCTTTGTCCTATTGAGAATGAATAGGCATTGTTCATCACTCTCGCTCAATTCGTGTTTGCAATTTATTTCATTAACTCCAAGTGAATATTAATCAACAATTTATTTATTTACAAGTCCCTTCTTGATTTCAAAATTTTTGCTGGTCACTTCTATCTCTATGAAAAATAGAATTTCTTCATAAACGCATTTATTTTGCTTCATTTTTGGCATCATGCGTAGAAGTCTTCCACCAATCTGTCATTTTATCTTACGTGTCCTTCGTATCAACGGTATAATTTTATTTAAATTGATCATGTCACTGTACTTAACGATTTTATCAGAAGAATTTCATCATGTGACCTTGTAGAGGACAACCCTTTGTGATGAAATATCTGATACATTTCAGTCTCATTTTCAACCGTGTTACGCTTGGATGCTTCTGTACACTCATCAAGTTAAACAGAAATCACCGAGTCATGTTAAAGATCAAGAAAAAATATATTGATTTATATACAGTTAGAACGTATATAAGTAAGCTTAAGAGACTAGCATATACTAGGGAAGCATGGCACGAAAGGGAGGGAGCTTCTATACAGCAGAGATAAGACTATCAATGATAATGATGACAAATCAATAAAGCGATTACAATGAAAACTAAAAGAAGAAAAAGCCTTAGGTTTTTGATAAGTGAAGGAAATATAAGGCATTTATTATTTAAAAGACCAAATAAACGTCTCAGAGTTAGAATAAATCACCACATCTAAAGAGAATAGGAGCGTGAAAAATTTATAAATAAAATATGATACAGTATGCGCCAAGACAATAAATTTATTCGCTCGCGTGTTATTTAAGTAAAATATGAAGCTAAACAGATAATAAAACTAGATTAAAATAGAGATTTATAGAAGACAGATACTTAACTAAGTTTTAACATAATCATATTAAAGAACAGACAAGATGCCAATAATGGTCAGCTGTTAAAGGTAGTAAAAACAAATTGTGCATTTATCAGCCCGTGTTTGAATGACAAGGAAGTATTTAGAGTTATAGTCAAATTAAAAGGCAAGTAAAACTATAAAGGAGTTAATTTATATACACCTGCACTGATTTGAAAATTGTAGCTCTCTAACAAAAGCCCTGGGAATAACTCAAATGACTCCACTCCGTTAGTGCTATCGGAGTTTGATTTAAAATCCTTTTAGATGTTGCTGTCAACTTTATTATGTGGTTTAGTAATTTTATTTTTGGTGCATTGTCTTCACAGATCTAATTAATTTATACAAAATATTGTAAAACATTTTAAAAGAGTAACGGTGGAGTTTCTTGCCCATTGTTCTCCATATGAAAATTACCTTTTGGAAAGGCCGACTAGAATCAATTAATTTTTTTTTTGTTTTGACGTTCAAAAGTGCCTTATAGGTGCCTATTTGAAATAAATGATATGACGTTTTGTTTTGACGTTGACTTTGATTATTTCTCTCAAAACTGCACCACTTGGAAAAGAACCTAAAGATTTCTTTTTTCTCTTTAGAATTGAAAATTCCTTCCTTATTGTCTCTGCTATCAGTATTAAATCTTTCCTTAACATTTTCTCCTGTAACTAAGTTAAACATGTTATTCATACACTAGTGGCTTCACCTCAAAAATTCAACATCAGAAGAGAACTCACGACCTCTTGACAGTCAACCCTCCTCATGATTTGTGATATTGTATTACAAAAAGTATCCTTATTGTTTCTACATTCACACGCTAAATTCGGGTGTACACTTAAAATCAAATCACATATTTTGACTCGACTAGACGTAACAAAAAAAATGTCACCATCTTTCTCACGGCCTAGGCAGAGACATCCGAAATCTACAATTGCGTCTAATTTGAAAATAATTATATGGCAACTTCCGTCTTGAAGAAAAACCAAGCAATTGTTGCTTTGCGTGTTTCTTTGAGACAATACGAAGAAAAAATAGAAAAAAATCTTGGGTAAAACAAAGTTACTTTTTCTGTGATTTTTTCTAACAATGCATCTTATTTCGTTGGGATAGAAACTGGTTTTGTTTGTGTGTTGGTTTCGTGGGTGTATTTTTAAGTTGGTGGGTAGAGTGAACGGTTGGTAGGTACCTAATAAGTGGGAGTCGGTCTGGTTTCTGAGAAAATTCAAGCTGTACGTTTTCGTATGATTGATGTGAATTTTGAGGACTGTTGCTTAAGAGTTTTATTATGAATTGTATTCTGTTTTCAATTCTAATGCTTTCATTTTTTCAGTTTCGTTGTTTGGCTTTCTTATTTTCTGATGGAAATATACTATTTCATCTGCATTTGTTGGTATTTCTACTTACAGATCTTGATTATAATGCCTTTTTATAGGTACTTTACAACTTATAAGTATATCGTGGTCCTCTGCTAGATAGATGTCAATCAAATTCACTTCTAGTGTGTCGAAGATAATTATAATTCTACATTCTCGTGACCTCATGTCCACATCTTTATGATTCAAAATTTTCCTCAAACATTTTCCTATATTTTCTCAAGTGTTTCGATTCTTCGCATCTAGTGACTCCATTTTTTACCTCAACAATATTAACAGAATCATCATCATCATCGTCATCATCAACCCTCCATTGCTGAACATCACCCTTTCCAATGTATACAAAATCAAGTTTTAACCCGAACTTGCTGCACTTGCAGTAGTTGAACCAAATTAATGAAAACAGTAACATAATTGAGTTTCAAATAACAGCCGCTCTCCGGTTCACTTCGTTATTGTGTAACGAGAGCGTTGGAGGGTTAAAGGGAAGCTTATTGGTTGGTCATTAATAAAGGATATGGGGAATTAATGGGCACCAGTAAAGGAGATATATGGAGGATTGGGTGATATATTAAATAAAGATGAATAAGTAGGCTTGACTAACAATAGTCAAATGTATACAATATACATATATAGCGCTAAACAAATTTAAAACATCGCTCTATTTCCTTCAGTCATTTGAAGATGATAGAGACAGAATTATGCTTTAAATAATGTTTAGCGCTAAATATTGAGGTGCAAGTAGGCCTCAAAAAAATTTGACTACCTAATAAAAGTGTTACAATGAGGGTTTTATGATGTTAACCAGGTGGCAGCACTGAGACGTAAGGTCCGGGCACCTGTCAAAAGTGCTAAAGCGCCTATATTTTCTTTAGTTGTGACTAATTGATGAACGAATGAATGAAACCCATGACGTTCATCGTCATCATAGATTTTATGTTCATTGTCGAAATGGAAAACCTCCTGTCAAAGTGGCGCCCACTAGTGGCGTGAATTTTCATGTCACATTTTCACATTTTTACATTTTCATTGACACCATCCGACCACGTTTAAATTCTTCTGTCAATATAACTAGTATTAACGATACGCTTATTGATGCTCGGTCTTCACTCAAGGAGTCATCTACACCCTTATTGCGTAACACACTATCAATCACAGTCTGTTTCATTTTGACAGTTCAACGACATTCTTGCGTTATCTACGTTGTTGAGCAGACAAATTTTTCGAACATTATTAAGTAGTGGATTAGTAATCTGTTTCAAAATGATTCAGATTGTTATTGATCGTGTGTTCCGTAATGAGGGTGCTGCTCCAATAGCCATCGGTCCTTTGACAGACATGGCCGGCCCAGTGACACTTCAGCTTGCTTACTCGGTAACTCCTGAGGGCCTAGACAAGTGACAATCGCTTCGAAAGCGTTTCGTATTTCTACAACAACGTTCAACAGGATTGACATAAGCTTTTCGATAGCTTATGTCAGTCCTATACATTTTTGCCTTTTCCATCATCGTTATCGGTGATAGAATGTCACTTTATCTAGGGCCTCAGGTCTCTTCCGGATCATTATTCTTCAAAGATACACCGGGCATATCTCTCTTTCTTCTAAAAAAACCATCAAAAGATCCTACATCTCACAATAGACGAACAATTACTTAAATTAAATCTGACACAAACAAATACAATGAAGATCTGATTAACAAAACTGAGGCCAATTTGTTAATAACAAGGGCTGGCTAAAATATAATACGATCGCTAATTGTAATTGGCGTGCTGGCCGCGATTTCGACAGCCCTGCTGCGTGGGGCGTTGCTATGACAACGGGGGATCAAATAATTTGGCATATGTCTGTAATTTTGAGTAATGTGTTTCAATTTGTGGATGTTTTTACTTTAGTCTGCTAAGGGTTGCTTTTTAGGGTGTAAAAAGGGTTAATTTGGATATTCAGTAAACAACTAATTATAGAACTTGTTAGCTAAACTAATCCTAACTTAATATTATAAATGCGAAAGTGAGTTTGTTTATTTGTTACGCTTTCACGCTAAAACGGCTGAACCGATTTGGATGAAATTTGGCTCATGGGTAGACCATGACTAGAGATAGCACATAAGATACTTTTTATTCCGATATTCTTACGGGATCGAGAATTATGCCTGAGAAACCATGGGCGCACCTAGTTTTAAAGACAATTAAGACGAAAAAAAACCTGTACTAAAATCGTACTGTACAGACCTATTTAAAAATACATTTGTCGTAGATTTTTAGATTAGGGCCATTCCTTGTTCATCTTTAGCGTTTCTAAAGCAATGCGTATGAATTTCTTCAAATGGAAAATTCTTCATCACTTTTAACATTATCTCGTTTTTTTTTAAATCGCAATTTTAATTTAAAAAAAATCCAATAATAAACTGTCAAAAACATTAGTGACAGCCGCACGCACGCCAAAAATATATCGATAAAAAAAAACATCGACACATCACACACTCCGTTGTCTGTTGCTATAAAATCGAGTCGGCGCCGATAAAGACATTTCACAGCAACCCAACATACGGCCTTTCACTAGCTCGCAAAAACTTATCGCGACTTTTTTCCGAGGTTCGTTCGTATTCAGTTTTTTAAGCAAGTTAATTTTTTAAATACCAAGCGCTGTTATTCGGACAGAATGGAAGAAATAATGCAGTGATTTTTTACGAATACGTTGTATTGTACCTACTTGAAAAACAAATGGGTTAGTAAGGCAATGAAATATGGTTAAACAAGCTGCTTTTTACTAAAAAGGAAAAATAATACTGAAACATCGTGTTAATAGGTACAATGATAACACCTAATGGTAGGTACTTAACATTTACATTGATTTGACTAAAGTTATTGAGTATGTTTTAATCTAAAACAATTAGCAACAAACACTATTCATGCCACACTCCTGTTCACCCAATAAGAGAAAATGCTCGTAAAAATAAGTGCATAAATCTTTAAACAGCAAAAAACACAACAATATTAAAAGACTTAATTCTCTCACGCAAGCAAAACTGCACACAAAGTCTAAGACACTATAAAAATCTCATAAATTCATTATTACGTAATTCTAGTGACGTGCAAGTGTCGATAAAAAAACATATCGACATGGATACTCTATAAACCGCGATTAGCAATAAATTGCTGTATCACTGAGCTGTAAGATGAAGTACTTATTTATGGTAAACTGAGTCAATGGTCAACGCACATTGTAATGGCTGCCTTAGATGGAATTTGTCTTTGATTCACGTAATGTTGGAAAAAACATAGACGTGGGTTTGTTTGATTGAGTATCTATTGAGAAAAATAAATGAATCTCATAAATTTTTCTGCAGTGTTATAAATAGTTTCTAACTATAGCAACCAATAGATGGTTATACATAATCCTGGATCTTCTAACTAATCTGCAATCTGAATTGACAATTGACAACGTCATTGAAAACAGCTGTTTACCATTTCATAACAAATTATGATCTCATCAGTTTATAGGTGGATTCTACTAAAAATGAATAAAAAAATCACCCTATCCTACCTATCTCTTATTATATACCATCCTCATTTTAATCAAAAAAGCAACACTTTCAATTTTATTTCACGCCAAAAATATTCTCACTCTTTTCGAAAAAATGTGAACCCGTTCCACAATTGAGTTACAGATAAACTGGTCATCAAATTTATTACATGAGCGGTATTTTTTCCTTCTAAGGGGAATGTTGGTGTTTTTCTCGGCGTAAAACACAGGACCTATGTGACCGAGACGTGGTACGCAAGATTTTGTGAGGCTTCTACAGAACCAGTGGAGTTAATTGCGATTTTTTTTTTTTTGTTTTTTTTTTTTTCGAAATTGGCAATGATAATTTTGTTTTAGAGTTATTTTTCAATAATAAAAACAATTCAGATGATTTTTAAGACAATTTTTGCATGGTAAATAACTTACTAAATGTTTCTCTTACTGTAAACAAAAATGTGTCTCGACAGAATTTAATTAAAGAATCATTAATTCGATTAATTAAAATAAATTATTATTGTAAAACGTTACCATCGTCACCGAACCAATTTGTTCCTTCAATTAATACATACGACTTTATCTTAAATGCCACGTCCTAAACGAACATTTACAAGCAAGTCAGTAATTTAAGTGCAAAATTCGATGTCGCATTATGTAAAAATGTATTATTGCTACATATATTATGATTTTTACTAGCACCTACACCATTTTGCGAATACCTCCTTGAATTTTATCCACCTTTAAAGGTAGAAACATCTAGAAACTAATTTTATATGTATGTTACTTTATAAAATAACCATTTAGAGTAATAAAATTAATGGAAAGCAATTACACGAAGCAAAAAGTAACATTGCTATCACTAAATATTCAATGTCCATATTTTTTTTATTGCCAGTGGACCGCCTAATGTGCTTGTCACAACACTAATGTATCGATATGTAAAACGCGTTTGTGCATCACTAATTTATTGGATTATGATAAGGGTGTCGACAGTTAGCACCTGTTTGAATTTATTAAACTAATTTCAGTTTTATTGAGTTGGCCATAAAGATCTTTTTGCAATAAAATTGTGGTTGGATGTTATTGCTTTTTAGTCCGATTGTTGGATTATTAAGTTATTTTTAATTTTATGGATGTAAATGAATATAATTTTCTTTGCATAAATGCTGAGCTTAATTAAACCAAAACAAGTTCTTTAGAAAAATCATAGTATCATGTTATAAACCGATGTTTGCATAGCATAAGCATAATTGGACCGATTTAAGCAAAAATTATCCAACCCACAACTTCGACAATTTCGAGTTTTTGTGACCTATGTACTTCAAATAAGGTGTATTTTAATATGTCAAAGAATCGTATCTTTGATATGTTAAAATATACCTTATTTGGAGTACATAAGTCACAAAAACACGAAATTGTCGAGGTTGTGGGTTGGATCATGGCCTACTTATAATTTTCCCACTACTGGGACACAGGCCTCCTCTTTTCGAGAGGCTATATTCCACCACGCAGGCCCTTTACTTTGGGGCTTTACTTTGAGTAAATTATTTCATCACCACTGCTCTAAAACGGTGAAGGAAAACAGCGTGAGGAAACTGGCATGTCCTAGATGATTGACAGTAAAGCAATTTTATCTTACCCCTCAGAGTAAAAATCACATTCTTTTTTTTTGGGAAATCATCACTTTTCCCGCTCTGGGCGGAGCGGAAGGGCATGTCCGACTTTTACTGTCTAAAACCCACCCGTGTTCCTTCAGTTGCCAGTTGCCAAGGTCCCGGTATCCCTTTCGGACTTTCCCAGAAGAGTAAAAATCATTTGAATTTTAATTCGTTTCTCCACCAACAACAAAGCGGCAGCAGGCACCTCTATACAAAACTCTATGGACGACAAAAAGAGCAAACACCATCGCAAAACTACAATTGCGAAAATATAAATAAAAATAAAATAAAGACAACTCCACATCATTCACTGTCCAACAGAAATACGCAGCGGCTACTGTCTTTTTTTCAACCCGTGGACCGCTTTATGCACCACTGCCACCACATTAAAATTTATATATTGTCGATTAATTATTTATATTTCTCATTTACTGATTGGTAAAGTGATTGAGTCGTCCAAAGTGATTGATACAATGTGTGATGGTTTGTGTCGTTTCGTGAATTATGACGTGTTTTGTTTTTCATTTGTCAAATGTTTATTTTTTTGGTTTGACAGTTGGTGATAGTAGTCGTAAAGTTAAGCTGTGATTTGATTGATGGTTTTCCGATTTAAATATCGAACGGTAAATTGTCTTTTAATGTGTTAATAGTGTTGTGTAGTTTCAGTTAATATCGATTCGATGAATGTTTAGTTGTTGAAGACGGTTGGTTTTTGAGGTTCAGTTGGTTGGTAAAACGCGTCGTGTGACGAATAAAAATCGTAGAGCAGTTTTAAACTGTCTGTCAGTATTTATAAAGTTGCTAGCTTCTGCCCGCGTCTTAGTTCCCGTAGAAGTCGTAAGATACACAATATACTAAAATAAAAGCGACATTTTTATTAACCTCACTCGGCCGCGTTGCATCGCTTCGCTCGCCCGTGCTACGTACTTCGTTTTGCGCTTACCGTTCTTTCAATTATTTTCTTTTTGCTCGGCTCCTAAGGGCAGTAGCGTGATGTTAAATAACCTATAACCTTCTTCAAGAATTGGTCTTTTAAAAAAATTATTTATTGTTTTTCTTTTTTTTTATCCTCCTTCCCTTTTTAAACCGTTCTAGAGGTTAGCGCGTTCAAACAAACAAACTCTTCAGATTTTTTTTATTAAAAATATATAGAGCAAGTATGTACATGTAGATAGTAGCTTCTACAAAGTACCTACTGATAAAATATAACATCTTCTATTCTATAGAATTAAAGCACATCCGATGGCTGCGTTAATTAGAACCGATACGATTTAAATACCGTAAGTAAGTGCTTCCTTTATGTACCTGCAGTCGCGATGATCAAAGAGACGCAAGCGCACTTGTTTCCGCACCACATACCTGCTATGACTTTTCTAATGCTGTATCTCCAGAAATCATTTAAATGTATCTCCGTTACAGTTTAGCTAGCTTTCTCTTTATATTTTTGAGATACCATTTTTTCAGTTCAAAATACATTACTAACATAACAGTCACTAAAATCTAACTAATTCTAACCTAATCCATTTGTCTCTTTGCTTATCAGATTTTTGTCAATTTCTGTACAATGAAAAATGACATTCAACTGACGTTGTCAATTTGACAGCTGTCAAATAAAGCGATTTTTTTTAAACGCATGCTTTTGTGGCACTCTCAAGATTGTGGTGACACAAATCAGGAGTTAGTTCATTTCCTGCCTACCCTACATCAACAAGCCGCAACACAAGCACTACAACATAAACCAGTCCCTGGAAGTGCTGGAATAGCTGTATCCGAGAGGGCACCGGTTTCTCAAAGCTATGCCACGTATGTCCACCATGTCTTTGTGAGCGCCGCGCGATGTACGCATTGCCGACTGTGTGCATACCGCCGTCCGCTGTCGAAACCTATGGGAACAAGGCTGCTTTTTTTAAAGGTTGGCAGCACTGGGTATGGGCAGAAATAGAAGTGATTCTAGGTACTCATAAAGATTGTGAAATGCGGTCATAGATGTGGTGTGTTGTACAACTTGGGATGCTGTTGGTGGAGCTTGATTATGAGTAACGCTTCTTCTTTCCTATTGGAAGTTGTGTAGGAGGATTCTAGGACGTTCTATGATCTGCTGCAGGCGTAGCATGGCGCTTTCTATCTCTACGAAGAATAGACATAGCTTTTTCTATACAAAGTGACAGTTCGTTTCTTCATTTTTGACACCCACCGTAGAAATCTTTCTACAATCTGCCATTTTGTCTTTCATTTCTAACGATCTTTGTCTAGGTCTTTTTATATGTAGACTATTTCGGAAGAAAGTTTTCTATCCTTACTGTCAAAATCAAACTGACAACCGATAAATCCTGTGATAAAACAAAGAATTCTGAGTCGAATTATATAAAAGAGTGAATTTCGTAAAAAGTGCAGTTGACTCTTTCTATTTTGCTGCCGTCTCGTTCTGTCTACTGTCTATAGGAAACGTCATTTTTGTCTACTCTTCCGTCGATAAAACGGTGCTCATGCTACGCCTGCAGGAAGAATGAATATTAATGTCTACAATTTCAAAACCTAAATGAAATATAAGCTTATTACCGACGGGAAAATGGAGTAACATTAAAAGCTATTGCTGCTTTCACGAAGCGAAAATAAAGAGCTTGTAGACATGAAATGAAATGAATTGAAATTGTGTATTCTGTAAATAGGATATTAGAATCAGTTTTACACGTTATATTATAAAATAGTAAAAATAACCTAGGTGAGGTCGTCGTTTCCTATCTGAATACTCTGAGAAGAAACGCCGAAACAAACTCAGAGGTCGCAGTCTCCTTTAAAGTCCAGACATAATCTTGGTCAGGCCTTAAGAGGACCATGTAGATTAGCGTCTGAAATGGTCTTTTGAGGAAAGAACCACACAGATTTGAGTGGACCTGCTAGGTCAGTGCACGCATTTGTTGTACCACTTATATGAGGACGTGACTACTAAGCATAATCATACAGATCGGACTAACTTACCTACTGACGTCCGATCCTTAATTATGTGAAGTAGTCTCGTCCTCATGGTATCCCAACCCTTCCCAGATAATCAACCTGCTTATGTGAACTGGATTATCTAAACCCCTTTATTGAAGAGCGTTTATTGACAGTTTCTATAAATTATCACTCATATTGCCTGCACTGATATTGCGGTTAAAATCGAGACGAGTAATATCTCCTTTCCTTGAAATAAAGGAAATAATAATGCCATTTTGGAAGGTATAAATTTATTTTTATTGATACAGTCACACTGAGGAAATCAATTAAAGTCGGTTAGGTGGAAAATCCATGTTTTTTTCCCTATATACTTTTAGTTTGTCCCTTCTGGGGGTAGGCCCCCGCTTACAGCAGTATTATTTTAATATTACTTCAGTGTAGGAAAGAGATGAAGCTCTACAGCACGTATAGCTCCATCACTTTCCCCCACGAAGTAAGATCTTGTCTTGAGTTGACTTTCAAAAGTATCGCACTGATAATCCAAAGTTTTTTTCAATCCACAATAACCTGTGAAAAAATAAAATGTATCTAGCAATAATCAACATTTATGATTGTTATCTATGAATTTATTACCATCGGAAATTGCAACCTGGATGATGTACTATGTGTGATTCATAAAGTGACTAAGATAGGTATATTAAAAATGTTGTCACCGATAAAGTGGTCAGTTGATGATAAATTATATAATAAAAGCTTCCGCCCACGGCTTCGCCCGCGTGGTATGGCGATAAAAAGTAGCCTATGTCCTTCCCCAGGATGCCATCTATCTTCTTGCCAAATTTTGTCGAAATCCGTTCAGGGTTTAGGCGTGAAAAGGTAACATACAGATAGACAGACAGATAGAGTTACTTTCGAATTTATAATATTAGTATGAATAAAATATAAATTATGGCGGTAACAAGTAAATAAAAATGTCCACCATTTTTATTTTGTACTAACTTTTTCCTGCTGCTTCGCCTGTGTTAAGGTCGAATATTATCTCACGGGTACGTCCTACCGAGATAAAAAGTATACTATATCCTTAGCCAGGTCACGCTCTACCTGTGCTCCAAATTTCATCGAAATCCGTTCAGCCGGCTTATAAAGTCTGAAAGTTATCAGACAAAGTTACTTTCGAATTTGTAATACAATAGTACTTACTAGCTGCACCCCGCGGTTTATTATTATAATTTTTCTATAATATTATTATATTGCCTTTAAGGAGCCCAGAGTTCCAGGCAATGATTAAATTGATATTAAATGCCTTAATGTCCATGAGACATAAACATGAGACTTAAACATAGCTGGCGAACTGTGGGTGTACTATAGAACACCTCTGCCTAACCCCTAACCCCTTCGGGGATTACAGGCGTGATGTTATGATAACTGTGTGGTTTCCTCAAAAGACCATTTCAGACGCTAATCTACATGGTCCTCATATGGCCTGACCAAGATTATGTCTGGACTTTAAAGGAGACGGTGACCTCTGAGTTTGTTTCGGCCTTTCTTCTCAGAGTAGTCAGATAGGAAACGCCGACCTCATCTAGTTTTAAAAATGTGATTGACGTGTAAAAGTGTTTGTACAAACCTACTTACAGAAATAAAATCATTTATCATAATGCTAAATGCATTATTTCTAGAAAGATTCTTGTGCATTCATCTAGAAGACCAGTAACTATTCAGAGATACTATAGGATGATATTATGCTTATTTTGACGTTCATACCCGAAAACAAACGGTTTTGTAGTTATGTTTTAGTTACGAAAAATGTTGTCAATTGCACATGTCGAAACACAGCGCAACTTTTACTTATTTTTTCCCCGAATTCGTGTTACTCCCCACAAATTTCTCGTAACACAATAACAGTGCGTGCAAAAGTAAATACATATTGCATTGTGGTCGCATATGCCGCGGCCATGTTGCTATGTTTTCTTTTTTATAACAATGACAGTTTCACGTGACAGATGACGGATGCTAGAGGTGGGGCATATCGACAGTTCTAATATCGATGTTTTATTAAATTAAAATTGAATTGGTTTTTTGCTGTAAATGGGAGATAGTGTTTTAATGCATTAAATTATGTTATCATAATTCTATTATACATTCAACAAATAAAAATAATTTTATGTCTTTCGCTTTTGATGTTCTGCGCTGAAATGTCGTCGAGTTTTTATAGTACTCATGTTTTACGACTTGCATGAAATTAAAGGCAGCTGAAGCTGATATATTTATTTTTCTTTTACTACAAGATTAGTGTGGAAGTATTTTTATTAAGTTTTTATTATTCTTTTTGCGTCACTATAGTGAATCGCAATAACTATTTTTGCACTTTAATCCTATGTTATGATGAATTTCGTAATGTTATTATTTTCTTATAGGTAATTGTTTCAATAAAAAACCATTCCACGTAGGTGGTCTGCAATAGCTTATTAATATGCAGATAAAAATATAAAACAGAAATAAAATTAATATCCGAACAAAACCTTTTACTTAAAGTAATCAAAATTGTATAAATAAATAAAAATCCTGATCGTATAAAACACTGAATAATAAAATTAAGGCATAATTAGACACTGAAATATGTGATTTGAATATGACTTCTGCTGAAATGCTTGCTTGTTCTAAATTAACGAATAAAAAAAAAACTTTGACTACACAGTTGAAAAAAAATACCAGAAAACGGCGGCGCCTAGCAACTGGAAAAAATCTCCTCAGATCGGTCAACAATGATGACGGAAATTTCATAACACAAAAACGTTCAAAAATCTTCCACAATTAAACTCCGTTTCCCAACTTCCCATCCACAGTAATAAACATTTATTTGACAAAATACAACAGTCTTTTGTCACGAGCACAATACTCCACGGTTCGACGATTGAAATGATTTGGTACATGCATACGAACTATTGTCGATAGTTTTTTCGATGGAAACCTTGAGTATTTCGACATTTTTCTGTGTTATTTGAATATATATTTTTTTATAATTTTGTAATATGCTTTGAGTTTGGCAAGTTTTTGTGGATAATTTGATAGATACAGAGTACCTGCTATTGTATAAAATAAAATTTATAAAGTAGGTAAATCTACCTAGCTCTTATCGGCTCGAAAATTGTTGCTACAATATGCCGTACATAAATTTATGATTTTCCGAGTTCATAAAAGTAATTGAGACATTTTTTTTTTGTCTTTTAGTTGCTGGATTAATAATAATAAAAATGTGAACGTTTGTATGTTTGTTAGGTACTTAATCACGCAACAACGGCTGAACGGATTTGGATAAAATTTGGCAAGAATCTTCTTGCCAAAACTTGTTTATAAACTGGATTAACACATAGGATACATTTTATTTCGGTAGTACGTTTCCGTGGTACGGTGGGATAATTTTGGACATCCAGGCCGGCGAAGCCGCGGGCAAAAAAAACTATTCATTATAAATATAACCAAAAGTGACTGGTTTTCCCTTTTGCGAATTCTAGAGGTTTTTTTAAATATTTTTCAGTTTTTAATAAAAAAAGTTGATTTCATTCCAAATTCAACCCTAAATAAATAAAACACATACACACAACATCCAACAATACATGACAAAATAAATAATTCCGTACAATATAACCTTGTTCAAGCGGGCTAAGTGAATTGAATGCCGAATACCAATACAATAAGTTAGGCGCGACGTCGGGGTTAAGTTATATCGTGCACTGCGACCTGGCTAATCGAAGGGTGAGGGATGGGACGTCACCCAATTTATCGATATCGATGCCACGGATGATTATAATAAAATAAATTAAATAAGACTTCTACACCTACACTTTTCCGTATAAGTTTATACAGTGGGCGATAAGTAATTTGCTTTATATAATCGCATTGATTCTAGTTTATATTGGCTTCACGAGTGATACAAAGAATAAGACAGTTATCGGTTAGATTTTTATCGATTTGAGCGAGTTTATAAACCGCAGCAGTTTTTTGCTGAACAACTGACTTATACGTAACTGATTAACAATTTCTTGCTGTATTAGATAAAAGATAACGTAAAGTTATGCATCGTAAATAAGAGCTCACTTCAGTTGTAATACTTTCTACTGCGACTGCGCGTCCACGTGAAATATAACTCATATAAAATGGACACATAAATAATAATGCATACGTCAGTTTTTTTGCTGCATGACATACCCGTTATGCATTGATTACACGAATTGGCGATATAAGTTGTTGATCACTTGGTGTAGTGTCAGTGAGAGCGAGAAGCGGAAAGTGTCAACCCTAAATTGATTGCCATGGAGTTGTTTTACAAAAAAAAAACATTAATAACTCGATTGTGTTAGTTAATCGTCCAACATTATTGTAATATTCAGAAAACAAGGCAAACCCTAACATTTAATGTCATAATACATCTCATCACATCTCATCACATCTCATCTCTTAGTTTTATTTATTAAAAAGCAAACAACCGAAAAACTCTCACAAACATGCTTTGGCTTAGATTTATGTTCCCGTTTCTATCTTGCACATTTACTTTATTAGTTGTACAACATTGACAGAAATAATGCTAAGCCAAAGTACGTGCTAAGTAACGTTTATTAATATCATCTGCTTATGCTTAACCTTAGCAGTCTATACCAGTATTTTACATGGAGCAACTGCCTATCTGACCTCCACAACCCAATTACTGGGTAACATGATATCCCTCGGTAAGACTGGTAGACAGACTTTCGGGCTTCTCACTACCAGTGACAACTGTCAAAGTTCTACAAATGGTAGCCGGGACCAACGGCTTTACGTGCTTTCCGAGGCACGGAAATATGGGACTTACACTTAAATACAAATGAAAATTATTAAAACGCTTCCGCTTCCCGCCGTCACAGTCACCCGACGTTTATCAATAATGTTAGTTGTCACTCAGGTCTGGCGGGTTGCATGCCTATAACTTGTATTAACGCTATAATGAACTATAACATATCGCAATCATAACTCTTATGTAACCGCAATAGCTTTATCTCGAGGAAAATGCGAGATATAACGTGTCCTTGATTCCGATTTGTTTGTTTTTAAAGTGAGGAAGTTATAAATTATAATGAAGAGATATAGAACTATGTCTATCATAAATATTGAGTGCCATATTGAAAAACTAAGAATATACTAAGATGAATATACTGTATAAACACTATAATATTCTATAAGGTGTCACTTTCTCAAAATCAGGAACTTGTTTGGTCCGTGCAAAAAATTCTCATGATTAACAGATTGTTTTACTCTTTTTGACATTAATATTGGAACGTTTTCTTGACATTGCTTCTATTTTAAACGAATATTAGAGACACTTTTTATTTTAAGTTATTTAACCTATATGCTGGATATGGATTAATTAATAGACTGAAAAGTCATACCAAGAAAGAAAAGATTATAATTATTTTATTACAGTATCTGTTGCCCATTTTTTAGTAAACTAAAATAAACTACATAGTCACAAAAACAGAATAAAAAGAATAATAGAAAAAAATCTATCGATAAAAAAGTATCGACTTATCCCACCCCTAACTTTAACGGTACAGTAACGGCTGACAACCCCATAGCCCCGCCCTTATCCACGCTACCCCTGTTTATACCTATGTATGTTAGTTTAGGTATTTGTACGAAAGGATATTGCCAATAAATTGTGTATTCTCTTGTATCCGCACGAACAATATGTATCCGCTCCCGAATTCCTAAATCGAGCCACCCTCATCCACCCTCCACTTTTTGCATAGAAATCTATAACTTTTTAAATGATCGTGAATTCAAATTCGGAACAATGAAGACACCAAAATGATGGCCAGTATGTCTGCTTCGAAACTGCATGAAAACTTTTTCTTTGACTCATCATTATTTTGATATTTTAGGCCTTATATTTTAGACATTATATCTCACATAGCGGCTCGATTCAGGCTTTCTGGATACGGCGCCGGAGCCGCACCTACACCGGACTGCATCTTTGTGTATACGAATGAAGACCGCCGTCGCACTCAGCGCCGCCCGCGTAGGTTTTGAGATATTATGATTTTTTTTCGTCTTGCGGTCCGGCGCCGGTTCAGCTCCGGCGTCGTGTACATGAGCCTTAGGAGTCCGCAACAGTATTATGAGAATAACTTAAGCCGTAATCAAAATATTTGCCGGTCAGCAAGATTGTAGATCGGCGTACTGTCCAGAATGCGCCCCACGTACCTACAGAGCCCCTCGTGGTGGCTACTTCGCACCATGCCTCGGAAAGCACGAGCCATTGGTCCCGGATGACATTTGTAGATCTTTGACAGTCGTTACGGGTGGTCAGAAGCCCGAAAGTCTGACTGGCTCAGTCTTACCAAGGGATATCGTATTACTCGGTAACTGGGTTTTGGATGTGAGATAGGCAGTCGCTCCATGTAAAATACTGGTATTCAGCTGCATCCGGTTAGACTGGAAGCCGACCCCAACATAGTTGAAAAAAAGGATAAGGGGCTATACAGAGGTGGTAATTTTCGCTTATAACTGTAGGGTAATTTTAACGCATAAGTAGGTTTTAAACGTGCTTGGGAAAACATTGTTTTTTCGCACATAGAGAGAGTTGTATAATCTCCTGTAAAAAAATTATACGCATTGGCGTTATTATACATAACTATTAGGTAGGTATGTATACTATTACACAGTTCATAAATTCATATAGGTAATATTTTCTTTTACTCCAACATTCTAGTAGGTATATATTTATATATGTAAATATGACAACATTATATATGCGTATTTGTACATAAATATGGTAATAGCAAAGATTTACATTCGCAGGAATGGTCAATTAAATCATTTACATATACCTACGAGTTCATAACAACTGTCGGCAGATTGTTAAACATGGTTTGTTAGATATTTTTTCTTCGAATAATTATGGATTGAAATCGATAACTTCGATAAACAATTTGTAATGTAGAAACTATTCTGACACAGTTCTCCGACATTCGTTTTTCCGATGAACGATTCGCCGACAGAACGATTCACTTTTCTGGTTGTCTGTAAAAGATCGCTTTTAGTGATAAGACCGCCCATTGTGTCACCCTATGTAAAATTTCTAATTTATGTCTGTAATTTTTATGGTGTACATAATAAAGAGTATTCTATCTATCTAATGATTCACTTTTCAATGTTTCGCCGATAGAACGTTTGAACGATGAACGATTCGCCGACAGGACGATACAGTTTTGAGAATTACATCGATAGAACCTTTCAAAAAAAAAAAAAAAAAAAAAAAAAAAAAATATATATATATATATATATATATATATATTTTCTCCTCACAAAACAAGACATTATAATATGATACTTAAACATTAAGCTCAATAACTGAAGACAAATCACAGTCAAGTGTTTGTGAGGAGCTGGTGTCTATTATAGGTATACACCTGTATTACAGATCACCAGGTCCTCACCCCACGAACTCCGGTATAATAAAACAAAAATAACATATACGCAAGAGATTTGGTTTCGCTACAGTTTGATCATCTTGTTAACAAGGAGACACGATATTTGACAAGTAAAAGTAACTAAAATATAAATGGTACAACTATTTGACCTTTCACCGGCAAACGATTCGCCGACACAACTGTTCATCTATCCTTGCGTTTACACCAGGATTTAACCATTATGTATTCGACATGTAGTTCTGATTTGGGTATTCTAACTATGATCACTGTCTGCTCTGTCATAATTATGTACTCTTAAAGCTTGACATATCCATTCTAACCCACCGTTTTTTGTCAACAGGTGAAGATCTGGTTCCAGAACCGCCGGAGCAAGTACAAGAAGATGATGAAGGCAGCCCAGGTGGGCGCCCCGCCGCCCAGCCTCGGTCTACCGCCCAGCAGCCCGCCCAACAACAACCAACTATTACATGGTAAGTATTTGCGACTCTTATCATTATTTAAAATAGCAGGGCGAACTGCTGTCTTCTCATAAAAAGAAGTAACGAACATGCCGTATTGAATTATCCTGTGATTTTTTTTTAATAATCCTGTTGGAAATTTATTTTGACAAATCTCAAATACATTATACAATCTAACACTAAAATGCGGCAACTGTTTGCAGACCGCATTTTAGTGTCAAATCAATAACTCTGTAGTTATTGATCCGCATCTTAATTTTTTGTCTTTTTGAAAATCATCACAATCTCTATCATTTATTTACTAGAGTCTACCTAATGTAATCTACACTATACAAGTAACATTAAGAAAATAGTACAATGACGCTCTTAGTAAAACTAAAAGAAAATAGTAGAATGACGCTCTTAGTAAAAGAAAACCCTCGTATTTTGAAGATTTTAAAGCTCATACTTTAGCGAGTGTCATGAAATATATTACCGTCCACAATTACTTGACCTGCGGTGGAAATAATTCTGTTTGGGCCCCGGTGTATTTCAACAAGCATTCAGAATGCAAGGATTACAGTATGATACAGTTTTTTTTAATAAATTGCTAATTAATTTATCTCCCACAGGTGGCGGCGGCAGTTCCAGCGGTTCCCAACACTCCCCGTCGGCGTACCAGAGCGGAGGACCAGCGCAGGCGCACTCCCCCACCCCCAGCTCGACCCCCGTGTCCGAGCTCTCCCCCGGGCTGTCCCCCACCGGCACCCCCTGGGATGTGAAGCAGCAGCCGCAGCCGGCTTGGGATGTCAAGGTCGGATATGTAAGAGAGATAATTGTTTGATTTAGGCTTTACTGGACAGCTAACGGTCTTCCCTCAGAAGAGCGGTTAGAGTTTTGAGGGTTAAGAATGAGGGTTTTTGAAATGAGGTTCGCGAAGTGACAGCACTGAAAAGTCAGGTCCGGGCACATGTCAAAAGTGCCAAAGCGCCTTTGTTTTCTTTAGTCGTGACTGAACGATGAACGAATGAATGTAACGAATGATGAACAACATCATAATTATATTTATATTGCTTATATTCATTGTTGAAATGGAAGACCTCTTAGCGTGAATTTTCATTGCAACCTTATTTGTGTCCTATTAAATCAAACAGGCAAGATTGTTGTTTTATTTGATGTGTAGTGGTTAATGAGAGTTATAATTTTCTTCAGTTATATTTTTGCAATTTTCCAGAATTATTTCAATGTGATTTTGCGTTATCAATTATCACTCGAGTACTTATTTGAAATGTTATTTGAAAATTCGCAAAATGTTTTCGAAATAATTTGCTGACATATTACGAAAATAATTCTACTTGCTAACAATAACTTCAATAGGTATTATCTTAATATTTTAAGAAACCATCATTCATATTGACTAAGTATCACATTTATTTCTAAGTGTATGTGATATTTAAAATAAATTCCTAAATGTCACAAAAACAGTTTTTTAACCTTACATTTATTTTCTTTCTGTCCAGCCGACGGCAGGCCGGTCGCCGGACGGCAGCTCGTGTGACGTCAAGCCTCCACACCAGCAGTCGTGGGATCCGAGGGTCGGATACGTAAGTGCAACACTGCCACTTCAAAAGTTTTCCAATTATTGCACTTATGATGTAAAATGACAGGCCTATGTTGAGTTTTCCAATATTTAAGAAGCAAGATTTTGAAAATGGAATGCAACTTATGCAAGGCATGTAAACTAAATCATTATTTTTATGAATTAACAAAGAAAAAAAAACAATAATTGGGAAATTCTTATTTAAATTCAATTCAGTTTACAAAATTAAATGATGTAATTCTTATTTCGAAAGTAATTGAATTAGCTTTAACTAGAAAATAAAAAGGCATGTTATTTCAAAAATAAATGCAATAATGAATTTAGAAATGTATGTTGAATTTAATTCAATTTTAGCAATATTTGTTGTCAAATTAGTTAAGTTTAGGTAAATTTTACCTATGGATATACATATTTTTGAGGGGAGCTTCCTTTTCTTATCGTAGGAGGGTTATTTCGCGCCTCAATCCGATGACGTAGAAGGATCGCCGGGCGCCGACGGCATGAGGGGTCGACCAATGCCTTGGATGCTGAAGGTAAGGGTTCGAATCCGTGTCGTGTTTATCAAATGCACGTAGTTATTAAAATTATTTTAATTATGTACAACACAACGATGTTCTTTTAGGAATATTTCAAACAAAAATGTATGATTGTCAACTTACTATTTATTTATTATTGCTTGTGGTTATGTTGAGTCGAATGAACACAAACCGTCGGAAAATTAATCCGTAATTTATAACCCTACAACACAAATTATTTTGTTTTCCTACCAAACAATCATTGTAAAAATCCGCTATTTAATTTAATTATCTTCTCGAAAACATTCCTATTCCTATAGAAAGCTCACAAAAAACAAGTTTGTATGGTTGCGTGTGTGAAAATTATAAAAAACTATATAAAACTTATTAGATAATGGTCGTGGGTGTGCCGGGCGCGCCTCACGTTTTCGACGATTAGTTTTCGACTAGCTTTTACTGCGACTTCACTTGGAAGTACCTGTAATATTGTTAATAAATTAGTTAATTGCTATGGAGATATTAGCATCAATCCGTTTTAAGTACCGCAACTTTGTTTATTTTCAAGTTTAAAAGCAACTTAATAATTATGTAAGTATGTCATCAAAATGAGAAATATTCTCTTGAGGCTACTCGAAAGACTAGTTGAAACTTCGGAAACAGAAGAAGCTATAAATATCAACTTTTATATACGAGTAAGTCTTAAAGTTTTTTTACAAAGATAACTTTATGTAGTTCCAGGCTGAAAAAAAAAATAGATTGCTAGGTATCTTCACAAAACCGTAGGAAGAATACAGAGCAAAACTAGAAGACTACCATTTTACAAACCTGATACAATCATCAACATCTCTTTAGACAAAGATTAAAACTTTGAAGACGCCATTTTATAAACCAAACTCATTCATAATATATATATAGGTAACATGTTACTAGGTTATATTGGCGCGTGGCGAAAATCATAACTAAAGCCGTCATCTTGTTTTGTTCACAAAAATGTTTATCAACAACGTCCCCCAGTTAATGTCATTCAGGCGCCAAAATATCCTTGTACCACTCTACCTATGTCTAGGCGATCCTACTTTACAGGACACACAACCTAACCAATCCCTCTCTTTGTCGTAGGGCGCGCCGCCCGGGCCATGGGATATGAAAGGCGCGCACGCCGCCCATGCGCTGCACCACCAGGGCGCCCCACAGCCTCACCCGCCCTACGTGCCGCAGTACTCCTGGTACCAAACCGACGCCAACCCTGGGTTACTTACGTAAGTTAATTTGGATCTTGGTTTAATTTGTAAGTGGTACTTGCGGTGTTAAAAGTAGATGAAAGTTTTGATCATTCAGTATCATGGGAGCTTTTTTCATATTTTTTTTGCAGCGATTTGAAACATCATGAGTAAAATAAGTCACGGAATCTGAGGTAAAAATGATCTGCTATAGCAGACAATGGGTTAATAAAGTATTCATTCTTGAAAATAAAGACAACGTAACTTAGACACAACATTTTATAAAGCTTTCATCAACTTTTGATACTCATTGTACCAAAAATGCCAATACTACCACAAAATATTGGCAAAAATGTGAGACACTTCAGCATAATCTCAGCCTATCCCTTCGGGGAATGCATGACCAGCTGATAACGTATACTGGACTAAAAACGTAAGTTAATAACTCATGTTTTTTCACGAAAAGACCAATGTTGGTGTTGGTAGCGGGTCTGACTGCCCCAGGTGCGGTGGATGTACGCCTTAATATCTAGTCAGCTCATCCTGGTACCAGATGCCTTTCCACGTAAGTCCCATAAACATGTTTTTCATCAAGAGATCATCTTCAACAGCCTATCGCAGTCCACTGCTGGACATAGGCCTCTACAAAAATGGGGAATGAATCACCATGCTTGGCAAGCGGGTTGGTGACTGGAACCAAGAGGTGGCACCTGGTCTTCGTGCCACAATGCTTCTGGTACCAGGCCGATGACTCTCCTGGGTCAGTCAGTAAGTTTTCATACTACCTTTGGTTATTTACATGACAACGAATTTATGTTACATACAATTTTTATTTTCAATTAAATTTCGCCACTCATGGTCTCATGCTATCTTTATATTTAAGGGTCTTTGAAGACTGTCATTCCTTCTTCAACCACTAAACTGGCCAGAAGCATAAATTTTCCAGTTAATTAAATTCAAAAATGAATTCATTGAATTAAAAATATATAATTTATCTAAATCTCAAGATTTACAATTCACTTCTTCATAACTGTCACTTCAAAATTTCTGAATTTTAAAAATTTAAAAAAATTTCTGATTTAAAAGAAAGTAGGTGCAGAAATTATTAGTAGGTACATTTTTGTGTCTTAACATTTATTTTAAATTATTTTTCTTTTGTCAACAGGGTATGGCCTGCAGTTTAACAGCCCTCGCACAAACACAAACCTAACTAAAATGTAAGTGTATATTCACTATAAAATGGCGGACAGGAATGACAGCCATCACAAAATGGCGTCGTATTTAAGGCGCGAAAGCATCGGCACAACCAACTTTTAATTTTAAGCAGAATTATTTAATAGTAATAATGAAAATCATTGTAAATTTTTATAATTAATTATAAATAGGGAATAATTGTTCATAATGGTTACTGTATATGTAATAAATATGTTAATAAAAACAGATATTGATGGACCAAACAATTAATAACCGCACCGTTCTTTGCATATTTCGATAGTTTTAACTAGATTTCTTTTATAATTATTATATGAAAAAATATTTACAGTTCTTGGGTTTTTTTCTACACACATCTTCATATATTCCGAATTAATTCTTTGGCCCATCAATAAACTTGTATTCCTAAAAATAACGTAACGTCTCAGATATCCGGTCACCTATGAGCCAATCAGATATCGTGTATCCTAAAATGCCCGTTTCTTGTTGGCTGATAATCAGGTGACACTCTGAAATGGACTAATCACGTTATTTGTCAACTTTGACATAAGACAGATGTGAATGTGTTGGCTCTTTTTATTTAGTTTCCCGGAACACTTAAATTAGTAGAAATTTATATCAAGATTTTTATAGAATTTGAATATTGGCAATCGGAATTTGAATATCAAAAAAATTGTATTCTTTGTTTTGCCTAACATGTAGAAATTTTATTTGAATGGATGGCATATAAAATAACTTTACGAATTAATGGCAAAACTCACTAGAATTGTATTATAATTTTGTTTTGCTTTTTGTAAATGAAAACAAAATGAAAAAAATAAGTTGCAATATTCGCTTTACATTTCAAATTTTTCTGTAAAAATCTTATTTAAAAATTATTGAGAGTATTATTGGTCAACTGTAACTAATATTATTATTTGAAAATTGTATTCGTAAATTAAGCTTTAATTCATTTTTTTTTATTTATTTAGATTTAAATCTTCGAAAAAAAAAACAATCAAACGGGAACACAAAACCAGTCTGTTGTGATAAATAATTTTAAGTTTTTTTTTATGTAGAACAATAATTTGAATTATAAAAATTGTATTTATTACATTTTGTGCAAAAATAATGTGTTCTGAATGCAAAAAGTTTTTTGTTTTAAGCTATAAATATATTATTATCTTTAATTTCAACTGCAATTTCTTTATTACCTGTAAATAATATAGTCTATTCATATTTCTGTACTTTTTTCGAACCAACGTGTTTTGATTTTTTTTTGTTTTTTCAAATAATTTAGTTTTTTTTTGTCATAATTTTTTTTTTGCAATATTTAAGTTTTATGAATAGACTACATTATTATAATATCTTTATTTCTAGAATGGGTCTTTACGGGATGAAATAAAATTTTGTAAATATTTTTTGTAATATATAGAAAAATAAACTATACATATAAATATAGGTAGCGTAATTACTTTATAACTACAATGTATTATAAGGAAAGCGGAAATAAGAAAAAAAATGAATTAATTTCTTTTGTCAAATAAAAAGAGAAAAATTATATTTTCGTGTTTTTATTTCGTTGTTTGGTAAAACCACAATGACACCCTAATTACAGATACATGTCAGATGTTAAATAGCTTTTGTTTCACCCACTAAATATCAAAGGAAGTGGTTTTGCAAAATGTCGCAACTTTTTTGCATACAATAATAATATTAATTGCACATACCAGACGGTATATTCTGTAAAAATGTCACCGTGAAAACATAGGTGAAGTGAGTTTGAAGTGAGCTGTCAATAGTGTCATTCCCTAAGTCCGTTTTGACGTTTCGTTCTCGTACATGTAATACAAAACTGATGCCTTGAGAATCAGTTCTAAGCAATGTAGATAAGTCGTCGATTACACACTCTCTAAGTATGATTAATCGATATGTCTCGAGAATCAGTTTATAAGAAACCAATTTTTTTTTCATCACTACACAAAGCATTTTTATAGCTGTCAAAACGGCCTTTTTAGATTGTCGCGAGTCTAGTGGTGATGACAGTTCACTTCACCGAAGTTTTCACGGTGAGATTTCTAAGGAATAGATCGGCAGGTAGGTATTTGTCTACATAAATTTGAATATAGTAAACCCTAGTAGCTATTCATCACAATGAAAGCACCTCAGATTCTGATAGCATACACGAGAGCCTGTAAACAATGTTAGGCTATAGGACTTGAATTTCCAATAAGTATGATCTATAAGAGCAGTGGTGGCCCAGTAGTAACGGCCGCGACTTACGAGTTGTAGCTCTTAGGTTCGAACCCAGACTTTACTTTGTGTAAATTATTTCATCACCACTGCTCTCAAAACGGTGAAGAAAACCATCGTAAGGAAACCGGCATGTCCTTACCAAAAAATTCGAAGACATGTGACATCTACCAACTCGCACTGGGCCCGCGTGGTGGATTACGGCCCACTCCCTCTCAAAGAGAGGAGGTCTGGGTCCCAGCAGTGGGAACATTATAGGCTGATTATGTACAAAGTTACCAGAATATTATCAGGATGTATCTGCAGACACCCCTATTCATAAATAAGAAACGAATCCCTAATACATCCCAACTTCAACCCATAGCATCAATCTACTCACACCGTATTGCTGGCTATTTTATATCAAACTTATATGTTTTTTAAGTATCACAACACAAACATGTCACAATCAACAACAACACAACAACAACACAATCACAACCACACAACAACAACACAACAACGTGAAAATCCGTGTCCGTGTGTTTACCGTGTCGTGTTTGTGGACAATCTATTTATATTCAATATCTAGATTGTCCAGGTAATACAGTGAGCAGGTTTACAGGTTAGCACAAGTTCAGACGACATGCATAATCAGCCTATAATGTTTCCCCACTGCTGGGACACAGGCCTCCTCTCTTCGAGAGGGAGTGGGCTGTAATCTACGACGCAGGCCCAGTGCGGGTTGGTAGATGTCACAATACATGATTCGAATATTGGGTTCTAGGCTAGGACATCGTGAGGAAACCGGCATGGTTTCCTCACGATGTTTTCCTTCACCGTTTTGAGAGCAGTGGTGATGAATTTATTTACACAAAGTAAAGAGCCTGTCAGGGTTCGAACCAACGACGTTACAACTCGTAAGTTGGGGTCGTTGCCACTGGGCTATCACTGCTGTACATCTCAGACAACATCAGTAGCTTAAAATATTACCTACAGACTTATACAAAGTATTACATTTTTATAACTGCTAATGTAGAATAAGTACTTGAAAAGAAAATCAGGGCAAAATCCGAAGCTCTGAAAAATTCAAAAAGTGTGTAAAAGACCAAGTATTACTGCATAATATGGACCTGTTAAAGCAAATACCTTTTTTTTTGAGGACGGGAAGCCATCAAATGACTTCTCCTGCTCTGGGCGGAGCGGGAAGGCTGTCAGACTTTTACTGTCTAAAACCCACCCGTGTTCCTTCAGTTGCCTGTTGCCAAGGGCCCCGGTATCCCTTCGGACTTTCCCGCAGCCCTGGCAGGCATTGGTCCTAGCGGACCCCGCCAATTGTGCTGACATCTCTTTGAGGCAAATACCTAAAGCTACGGTATCATATAAGAGCGGTTGCCGTCACATAAAGACATTGACATGACGTTTGTCATGAAAATGATGGCAGCGTGAAAAGCTCTCGGTTGTAGGAAAACACACCAACTTACTTTTATAAATAACGTTTCAGTGACGTTATTCGACGGCAAATTTATTTATTTATTTATTTATTTATTTATTTACAACAACACAAACTATCTTTACAGGTTAACCTAAAGTGATAGAGTGGTACAGAACACAATTAAACTAATATATAATCTTAAAACTAGGTACTTAAATCTAACTATACATGCAGATCAGAATAACACAATACTCTAGTGGTCTCCAGAGTAAAATCGTTCAGTGCACAAGAGAACAGGTCCAAGCTCATAGCTACCGCGTTGAGAGTGCACAGCGCACGTGTAAACGGGGCACGGCGGAGAAGGTTGGTGCGCGCTTTCGGTACCCCCAGCAGCCGCGGCCGCCGGCGCCTGTTTACGTACTCGTCAGGTACCCACAGCTTAATTGTCTGTAAAATGTCAGGATTGCAAATTTTTCCCCTTATTACTTTAAATAAGTATGTGGCTAATGCAAGCTCCCTCTTTACTTCTAATCTAGTATAACCTACCATGCCTAATACAAACAAGGTAGGATACAGCAGTGGGTATCCCGGATACACTCCATACATCTTATGGTACATAAACCTGATATATTTGTTTTGTATCCGCTCTAACATTGTATTGTATTTGGCTTCGCTAGGACTCCAAATAGCTGCATTGTACTGTAGGTGGCTCTTCACCAGTGCTTCGTACAAAGCCCTTAAAGCACTCATATTAGTAAACTGGTTGGCCTGCCGTAAAAGAAACCCAAGGTTACGGTATGCCTTTTTGCAAACCGCAACAATATGTTTTCTAAACTGCAAATCTGCGGTGAAACAAACACCTAGATCTTTGACCTCCATGACACGCTGCAGCGGTTCACCTCCCATAAGGTACTGGTGGCGACGCGGGGTGTGCGCGCGGGTGTATGACAGCACTGAGCATTTTGACACATTGAAATACAATTTATTTTCCTGACTCCAATCAGTGACCCTATCTAAATCTCGTTGCAGTGTGTCATGATCGGCAATATCTTTCACCACATGAATCAGTTTGAGATCATCAGCAAAAAGAAGGCAAGTTGACTCCTTAACTACTTCCGGTAAGTCGTCCACCACGAGGATAAAGAGAAATGGTCCTAAATTGGTTCCCTGACTTACGCCCGATCTCGTGAAGTAAATTTCGGAAAAGCTCCCCCCACAGTCAACATATTGACGTCTGTTGCGCAAGTAATCGGCAAAGAATTTAATAGTTTGTGGAGTAAATCCCTTGTTGGCCAACTTCGACAGCAGCACATCATTGTCCACTGTGTCAAATGCCTTCCGAAAATCTAGGTAAGCTACATCGACCTGTAGTCCAGCGTCAACAGCAGGCACCAGTTGCGTCATCAAATTTAGCAAATTGCCTGTTGTACTCCGCCCAGGACGGAACCCATGCTGCGCATCGGACAAATGTGCGTTCACCTGCTTATATAAGCTATTGTGAATTGCTGCTTCGAACACTTTAGCAGTAGCACAAAGGACCGCCACTGGTCTATAGTCGCTTGCCTCGGAGCCGCCACTACCTTTCGGTACAGGCACCACTCGGCTAAGCTTCCAACGATCGGGAAACGACGCTGCAGCAATACAGACATTGAACAAATGTAGTAAGGGTTCATCCAACACCATGCGACTATCCCTTAAGATAAAAGGTGGTATACCATCAGGTCCAACTGATCGTTTAGGCGGTAGGCGGGCTAGCGCGCGACGCACTTCTGTATTGTAGACGTTACGTGGCGGCCGCGGTCGTAGCGTAGCTTAAATGGCCAGGAATTGTGTTTGACAATGCGTGACTCCCTAAAACAAATCAATGCAAGTTGGAGGCAAAAATAGAGGTAGTAGCTATCCTTTGGCGAAATCTATCACTGATCAGGATCTTCTAATACGTAAGTATTTCACTTTCGCCGACACTGAATGAGTCACAATTGAAGTTTTATTGTTATTACGTCTATGGGCGTTTACTATCTGCGAAAGTGTTTACAAGTAAATGGTAAACTAGAACGATTTCTGATCCTGTACCACGACATATTAATGCCACCATTTTTCCAGTGTTAGAAAAAGACGGAGCTATACAAGGCCGCTAGCACCATCCCTTTTTCGCAGTGGAATAATGATGGCATTAATACTTCATAGACAGCCTGATCCTACTAACTATCAGAGTTCAGTGCTACACGGTAAATATCACTATTCGAATCTCAATCAATTGACCAAACGACCTCTCAGATTCTGAAAGTTGTGTTTAGAGAAATAACACAATGGTCAGATGTAACGCAGAGAAACTGATTTTACCTTGCACTGTTATCTCGGGAATAATCATGAATATACTTGAACCGAACAGCCAACTTTTTTTAATGACTGTATTAAACTTTATCAACGAAAAGTGTCAGCTGTCAATGCAACAGTATTTCCAATAAAAAAAGACAAGAAAATTATGTTTTTTAATTACACAACCATCTTACATAAATTTCACACTACACTTACAAAATAAAACTCGAAAAATACAATTCAAAAACGAAAATTCTCCAAATTCCATCCACTACCTGTCTTCAACACGATTGAGTCAGCATTGTAATTTATTTTTTTAAACAGTGTTTGAAAAATGTTAACGATAATTTTTAATCAATTTACCGGTTGATAAATTGTGGAAGCAGGCAGTTTGAGTCGTGAAAAACCTCGCATAAGCAATTAAAATGGCATTTTGGAAGCACATGACAGACGGCAGTAAGAAATTCTTAAGGAAAAAAAATACGTTTATGAAAATTTTATTTCACGTTACTAACTTACTTTTGCGAATATTCAAGAAACCAGGTTTTCGGAGAATTATGTTACTGAGTGAGTAGGTAACAGATGTTTTCTGCAGTCTGAGATGTACTCGTATATATTTTATCTTTAATAACTTTTCTATACGCCACCTGCAGTAAGAGTAAAGTGTGTTTACTACCAGCTCTAAAACACGAAAAATCGTCAACAAAAACTCGGCAAAACCACTTCCAACGAACGCAAAAAACTCGGAAACTCGAAAATCCTAATTCAAAAAATCAATTCAACCTCATTAACCATCCAACGTGTCGCCGGTCGCAAATAAACTGTTGAAGGCTTGAGTTTTTGAGAATATCGGCGAAAAACACTGAGTGTAATTAAAATGGCGATCGCCAGCCAATTATATGTGCCTTTATTGAAACGTCGAGCAGATGGTTTCATAGTGGTTTCGTTTTTTGTCACAGCGGCGTTGTACAAAGGATATTTGTGTTTTTGTTGCGACCTGGCTGTACCACAAAGCATTTGTTGGCAGAACGTGTCGAGTGGGGACTTGGGAACAAAAATGGATGGCTTAGAAATGCTTTCACGTCTTAATAAGTGACATTTAGATAGCGCTTGAGATGCTGATTTGATCGAAATACTTATTGTTGAAACACTTCAGAATTCTGGTTTTAAGTATCATGGTAAATTATATGGACCTCCGTGCCTCGGAAAGCACGTTAAGCCGTTGGTCCCGGCTATCATTTGTGGGTCTTTGACAGTCGTTACGGGTCGTCAGAAGCCCGAAAGTCTGACAACCAGTCTTACCAAGGGGTATCGTATTACCCAGTTACTGAGTTGTGGAGGTCAGATAGGCAGTCGGTCCATGTAAAAAACTGGTCTTCAGCTGCATCCGGTTAGACTGGAAGCCGACACCAACATAGGAAAAGGCTAGACAGATGATTGTAAATTATTATGGGTCTGTCAACGTCCACTAACATCGTGCCTCTCTTTCCTGAAGGGTAAACAGAGCTGTATGTGTTTACCGTATAATTATCATGTAAGTAATAGAGGGTAAGCTTTCTGTCTTAGTTAACTGGGCACAAATCCGGAGTTCCAGGCTGCTACCTTCTAATGGAAAAACCCAATAACACTGCCCAACCCGGAAATCGAGTCCTACACTACGCACAGTCGCCGCACTTATGACAACTGGACCAACAGTAAAAATGACATTCCTATAACCAAATCTTTGTACACTGGGGTCGCGAATTAGTTTCCAAACATGTAAACAAATACGTGTTTTTGGAAAAAGAACTTTAATTCCCACACATAAAATTCAGTTTGCGCTACAACTTGAAATATTTTAATTAATTTTCAATATGAATAATCATTTGGAAATCAACTTAATTAACACTGTTCAAAACACTCAAACACTGTTCACTGTTCTGTCAAAGTTCATAATTATTTAAGTGGAAATAACATCAATTCTAAAAAGGATTTGAATACACTTTACATAGATGCTTCTACAAATTTTTCCCAACTCCCCACTCTAAGTAGTAGTTAGAAACAGATACAAATAGACAGTTCCAATTAATAGCCAACTAGTTGTCCTGTGTTAAAGGTTGACAATTACTGCGCAGGAGTGGGATAGAATTCTGCAGTGAACGCCGAAAAAAATGACAGCTCGACGTCAAAATTAACAGAAGTAAGACTTGACAGTTGACAGTTGCAATAACCGTTTATTTAGATGTCAACGTAAGTGTGTTAGTAGGGACGATTAATTAGTACAGGATTTTTTTATTGCTGGAAAGTCCGGTTTTACAAGTACATACACAAATCAATCACATAATTAACTCATTAAAACTGCTTATTAATTGGAAAATTTGAACTGATAAGTGTGAAACAGAACAATCAATTATCAAGTTTGGCGTCGGCCATTTTGGATTACGTTTGACACATGATAAATACCTAATGTTTTTATGACTTGACAAAACATCGAGCTATCTTAGTTACTTTTATATAACTTTAATATTAACGTCCGGAATAAATTCTCTAAACGATTGTGAAAACCTCATCAAAATCTGTGACGTGGTTTACAAGAATAACGCGGTCATACAGATAAACACGAAAAGCGACTTTAATTTATAATTTACTAGCTGATGTCCGCGGCGACTAAAACCTTCCTCGAGAACCACTCTATCCATTGGTGAAAACAGCATGAAAATCGGTGCAGTCGTTTTTGAGTTTCTCGCGAACAGACAGACAGACGCGGCGGAGGACTTTGTTTTATAATATGTAAGGATATTAGTTAGATACATACACGGCATAATGATATAACATACTCGTACCTACCTATCTGGCGAACTTACCCAATATAAACTTTGCAACAATACTACGAACGAGGAATATAAGTCGATCTAACCTTTTCCTAACTACGTTAGGATCGGCTTCCAGTCTAACCGGATGCAGCTGAATACCAGTGTTTTACAGCGACTGCCTATCTGACCTCCACAACCCAGTTACTGGGTAACACGATGCCCCTTGGTACGACTCTGGTTGTCAGACTTTCGGGCTTCTGACGACCCTTAATGACTGTGATCTACAAATGACAGCCGGGATAAACGACTTTTACATGCTTTCCGAGACACGGAGGGGTCTTGGTGTGTAAAGACGGTCACCCATCCACGGATCAACCGCGGCAAGCATAGCTTAACCTGATCGATTGACCCATAAGGCTGTTATTACTTAGCCACAATTCACAAGCCCACTTTTACTACTAGTACGAGCGTAGATTTTTTTAAATTTTAGGTCCCTCCTAAGTTTTTAATTTGTTGTTGCTTGTAAATGATAATTTTAAGAGCTAATTATGCATTACTTACTTCATAGATAGACCGTAAGCTTTCGAGAACAAATAAATAAATAAATAACGCCATCGCGTCAAAACAAAACGTCTCACTCATACCAGGTTTCATAGCCAGATGTGATCGAAAAAAAAAAGCTCTTTTAAAAAAATACCTTTTGTATCAAAACCTATACAGAACCCAACAAAAGGGGCTGTTTTATTATTTTTTAAAAGGGTTCCGTAGGCGTGGCGCTTCCGTCCGCATTCTCTAATAGTTTTTGGGGTTGGCAACACACTTTTTGTATTTTTTTTCCTGTGAATATGACACTTATGCAAGAGGCGGTTTTTCGCATTTTTTGGTACACGTAAACTGATTTTAATTGTGAATGAGAGCTGGTAAGATGTTTCTGAAAAGAGCAGCTGATGTTGGAAGTATAATGCTTACCTAGTGTGATTTTAGACACTTTTTTGCCTACATGAGATAGTTCTACGGCTTACGTGATAATATGAAAATGGATACAGACATTACGCAACCAAACTAACAGCTGTAGATAATAAATGATACAGAAAACATCTCAAGAGAAAATAATTATGTACCTAAATAATTACTTACGCGCGGCCGCGGACTAGCTCATGGCTAAGTAATATAATAACAGCCGCACGGACGATTCATTAGGTTAAGCTACGCTTGCCGGGGTTGGTCCGTGGATGAGTGACCATCTTTACATACTAAGACTCCTCCGTGCCTCTGAAAGCACGTTAAGCCGTTGGTCCCGGCTGTCATTCGTGGATATTTGACAATCGTTACGGGTCGTCAGAAGCCCGAAAGTCTGACAACCAGTCTTACCAAGGCGTATCGTAGTACCCAGTTAGGTACTGGTTGTGTTGGTCAGAGAATCAGCAATACAACTCTCTAAGCTCATGTAAGTGCATTGAATGAGTATTCTATGAAATCATCACATTTGGCACTTTCATGAACATGAAGAGTTGTATTACTGATTCTAATGTTTATAATTTTGTAAACCCATATTTGTTACAGCCGCAAATAATATTTAGATCAACATAAAACCTGCAAATTGCAAAAAACGTAAGAAAATGTTAATTTTGCAGGCTACCTTATCGCATCCACATTAAAATCAGGCACATTACGTACTAGGTTAAAATACGATAATGATGAACACATAGGTACAAATTTCATCACGCCTGTATTCCGCAAAGGGGCACGCAGTGGTGTATGCTCCCACACTGTGCCAGTTATGTGAAAGGTTCCAAATCACGGGATCTACTCCGGGCTCAGAATTATACCTGGGAATTATAATGGAGGGGAATTATATTAAGAAGTATTAAATACCAACGTGATTCCAGTCCCAAAAATCAACGGTGGTATATTGAAAATCAAAATCAAATTCAATATATTTTATTTCATATAAACCTACATGGGCACTTGTGAAGCGTCAGAAGCTAGGTCCAATTGGTCGTTTCTTATGGAGAAGAGCCAGCAAGAAATTCTACGGTTACTCTTTTAAAAATAATTGGTGTTTACAATATTTTCAAATTACAGTGTTAGTAGGCATGGGAGGACAGGCCTACACTGTCCTCAGGACAGTGTAGGCTTTTCAACAAGTGAGTACCAGGTTGATCATATATCGCTTCGTCTCTCTTGCACTGGCATCATGATAGTAGTAAAACCTTATCCTAGCTTTCCCATCTAGTACCATAGTCACAACGCATCTAAATATTCGTATATTTAAAACATAAGGAACCCGTCGCCATCAGTAATGGTACAGGGAACCCCAATCGGCGGGCACCAGCGAACCACGCGTCAAAGTTCTGGTACGTCAAAAACAATAGCAGTGAAGGAATTCTTACGAGCAGGGCTGTCGCGAAGCGGGAACTGATTTTTATAAAAACCTTTTGATTTTAATCAGGTTGACTTATCTAATTTGTAATTTGCTTGGATTTTCACAGCGTGATTGAATCAGAAATGAAGATCCACAGAACCAAAGTAACCGACATAGCCCGAAGAATTGTCAAACTCAAGTTGCAGTGGGCAGGGCACATAGCTTGCAGAACAGATGGCTGATGGAGCCAAAAGGTTCTGGAGTGGCGACCGCGTACCGGAAGACGTAGTTTTCGCAGACCTTACCCAAGGTGGACCTATGAACTGGTGAAGACAGCAGGATGTGGTGATGCTTGGGGGCAGCAGTAGACGCCTTTTGGCTGAAATGATGAAGATCCGATTTATATAATAAATATTAAGATAATGTGTTATTTGATTCAGTGAACTTTATGAGGTGTTGGCATAGAATGATGTCCGACATCAGTGTAATATTTTTTACTAGCTTCGCCCACGTGGTATGTTGACAAAAAGTAGCCGATAATTATGTCCTTCCCCGGGATGCCATCTATCTCTTCGGCAAATTTTATCGAAATCCATTGAGTGGTTTAGGAGTGAAAAGGTAACTTACAGACAGACCTACAGAATTACTTTCGAATTTATAATATAGTATGGATTTGGTGCAAGATTCTTTTAGGGCGCCGTTTTCCTTTTCCAGATTAATTTGCTCATTTGACGAGACTTCCAGAGTTCATTGATCATTGGAGTTGTTTTGGTGGTTTTCCTCTATATGGTGAACTTAGGTACCTACCTACCTTCTCTCCTTATTTCCTCATACCATTGTGCCATATCAGAGACTGGGCTCAAGTGCGTATTTTATAATTTTATAGTCGTACACAGGCTTGTGAAAGAATTTGTCCACAAATTCAATCAATCTGCCTAGCCTTTTCCCAGTTATGTTGGGGCCGGCTTCCAGTCTAATCGGATGCAGCAGCATACCAGTATTTTATATGGAGCGACTACCTATCTGACCTCCACAATCCACAACTTAGTAACTGGGTAATACGATACCCCTTGGTAAAACTGGTTGTCAGACTTTCCGGTTTCTGACGACCCGTAACGACTGTCAAAGATCCTCGAATGACAGCTGGGATATTTTACATGGAGCGACTGACTATCTGACCTCCACAACCAGTACCTAACTGGGTAATACGATACGCCTTGGTACGATACGCCTTGGTAAGACTGGTTGTTAGACTTTCGGGCTTCTGACGACCCGTAACGATTGTCAAATATCCACGAATGACAGCCGGGACCAACGGCTTAACGTGCTTTCCGAGGCACGGAGGAGTATGTAAAGATGGTGACCCATCCACGGACTAACCCCGGCAAGCGTAGTATAACCTGATGGATCAACCCGTGCGGTTATTATTACTTAGCCCCGAGCTCCTCCGCGAGCTTTTCCGGTCAAGTCCTCCAACTCAGCAAAATATGATATTGAACTAAGAATTGATTCACTCCAATATTATAATGCTTAGGCCTAAATATACGCCGCTTGAAAAGTCGCCATAGTGCTGCATAATTTTAAAAATAGTACTCGCTTCTGCCAGCCCTATTAACAAGGTAAAAACTGAGGACATATTTGTCCCTCTCTGCCGTTGGACAACAAGAAAGAAGTTATTTTTGTTTAAAAAAAAACCTCGTGAGATATACTGAGGCAGCGGCATTATCAAAGCGTTCTTAACGTGTCCCAAGAGGAGAATGCTTAGAGTCTGTTTGTGCGAAAATGTGGAAAATATCGTCTGTGTTTGTATTTCAGTGTGTGTTGGTGAGCGTAGTCGGGAGATATATTTGTGCGTAATTTTAATGAAAAGGGTATCGAGGGGTATGTTCTCGGGTCAAGGACCTTGATGGAAGGAGTTATGCTATATTATTTAGCTCCCTTCAAAATGGTTGAGCTGAATGGTGCTGATCCATGCGTCATGTTCGTGAACGGGCGTCGTCAGTTGTGACTGGTCATCTCTTAGCTGCCATGGCTTATTTTAATTTTTGAATTGTTTTTATGTTATAATTGCGGACGCTTTTAACGTGCTTTCTTCATTGGTGAGAACAATGTAGAAAGCACGTTAAAAGCGTATATATATATTGTATAATTTCAATATGAATGATGTAACCAATATATTGTAACAATATTTTGATTTAAAAGAGTGTCCGCGGAGTTTCTTGCCCGTTCTTCTCCATAGGTACCTACTACGCTTTGGAATGGGCATGGGCAAATAGCTTCATATTTCTGACTGAACGACTCCTTGACAATTCAAAAGTGCCTGTAAATGGTTTAATTGAAATAAATGCTTTGAATTTGAGTTTATGCCCGACTTGTCACTGTTCCCGATTGGTCACCAATATTTTACTTCATTCTAGGAGTCTAAGCACCCGTAGTTTTTTAGGCATTCGCATCTCATTCGCGATCTGTCAAAAATACAATTAATTTACAAACATTTTTTACAAGTTTAACAGATTGCGACTTATGAATATGAACGTAGGAGAATTGGCGTCATCAGATTAGAAAACAAATGAATTTAATATGGATATTCCCTATTCGTCATCACTATAAAAAGGCGAGTAGGAAGGTCTTTCACCTGCATTGGGGCGATAGAGGCTAAGGAAGGACCTAATGATTTTGTATTGCTTAGCAGAAAAATTGACGAGAAAAATGGAGTGGGCTTGACCTGAAACGATACAAGAATTGTCAGAAAGATGACAAATATTATCATCAAGCCATTGCTAGGAAGGAGATGAATACCGAGATGAGGGCTGATAGATACGTATGGAAAAGAAGTGGACATTTATGTCGACCTGAAATAAAATAAGATAGGGGCAAGATATTGATAAATAGGTTCCTAAAATTAATAGCATTATGGTACGCAACTCCTGCAAAAAAAAAAACAGCAAAATTCTCAAAATAAAAATACATTTGGCCTTTCAAACCGCGAGACATTAAACAAATGATTACTCTCTCAAACATGCTTGGAAATTCGAGCATTATTTTGACAACCTTCTTTGAGATAAATCGAAAATGCCGTACTGGTCAAATACATGCCAACGCCTGGCCGGCAATGTAAGTATGAAAATCCATACCTCGTCGTGTTGAGCGGCCGAATAAATTGCAAAAATTAAAAAAAGCGTACCAAATTTTAAGTATTCATATTATCATAACCAAGTTTAAAGACAATTCCTCCTGAAGTCTCATACATAGATGTTCCTGGTTTGTCTACAATACTCGTTCCGTGTGAACCAACTCATCAAAATGATTCTAGCATTTCACTATTCCCAGTAACTACCATTCGGTTCGTCTTTTGCATTATTTTGAAGGACGTTAGTGTCATTATTGTAAAACTTGTAAAAACAAGTCGGCTCCTTAAAATCCCTGCTTCATTTTACTACCGAGCCGTGCCGATATTTACACCACAATAAATTTTATACCCTAAAGACGGCACTTCTGTATTTTACGCTGAACTTGCGCTATCAGCTGGTGGGCAGCGGTGAACCTTAAAACACGGCCATAATGCAATAAAAACTCTTTTGAAGAAAGCGAATATTATATACTTTTTGCAAAAAAATGGTTAGACACTTGTTTCTTGAAGATTGTTAAAGGATTTTATTGGTACCTATGTGTGTTATATGTTGATATTTATGCGAGTTTCTGTGACTAATGTCCGGACAGACAAATGTCATTGAAAATTGATGGGGTTATTCATTTAAAAGTGAGCAGAATATAAATTATCTTTGATGACGGTGGCTGCTAACAGAATCTAACTAATATTATAAACGCGAAAGTTTGTAAGTATGGATGGATAGATGGATGTTTGTTACTCTTTCACGTAAAAACTACTGAATGGATTTAGATGAAATTTGGCAAACAGATAGTTTATAACCTGGATTAACACATAGGATACTTTTTATCCCGATATTCCCACGGGATCGAGACTTACGCGGGTGAAACCGCGGGGCGCAGCTAGTCTGTTATAAAGACGATAATTATTGGTGATACTTATGCTATCCAAATAGATACATAGAATCCTAATCCTAACTAGTCCTAAGTTTGTTTGTTACGCTTTCACACTAAAACAGCAAAACAGATTTGGATGAAATTTGGCACATGGGTAGACCATGACCTTATGTTACTTTTTATCCCGATATTCCCACGGGATCGAGACATGCAGATGAAACCGCGGGGCACAGCTAGTTATACAATTTTGTTTATTTAAATGATGTTCTCTATTTTGCTTTATAAATTAATTTATTTAATGTGTCTAGTCTTACTAGACAAGGCTAAAAGTTTAGCTAAAAAAACTCGAGACCTATGACTCGGCAGTCTGACGGTCACACCACTAGCCTATCACTGCTCAGCTATATTAGCCCTATTAGGCCTAGACAAATCATCATCTGCCTAGCCTTTTCCCAACTATGTTGGGGTCGGCTTCCAGTCTAACCGGATGCAGCTGAATACCAGTATTTTACAAGGAGCGACTGCCTATCTGACCTCCACAACCCAGTAACTGGGTAATACGATACCCCTTGGTAAGACTGGTTGTCAGACTTTCGGGCTTCGGACGACCCGTAACGACTGTCAAAGATCCACAAATGACAGCCGGGACTAACGGCTTAACGTGCTTTCCGAGGCACGGAGGAGTTTCGGTAAGTAAATATGGTCACCCATCCACAGACCAATACTAATAAATCTTTTATTTTAACGAAATCTGAAATGCAATAAAAACTCTTTTGAAGAAAGCGAATATTATATACTTTTTGCAAAAAAATGGTTAGACACTTGTTTCTTGAAGATTGTTAAAGGATTTTATTGGTACCTATGTGTGTTATATGTTGATATTTATGCGAGTTTCTGTGACTAATGTCCGGACAGACAAATGTCATTGAAAATTGATGGGGTTATTCATTTAAAAGTGAGCAGAATATAAATTATCTTTGATGACGGTGGCTGCTAACAGAATCTAACTAATATTATAAACGCGAAAGTTTGTAAGTATGGATGGATAGATGGATGTTTGTTACTCTTTCACGTAAAAACTACTGAATGGATTTAGATGAAATTTGGCAAACAGATAGTTTATAACCTGGATTAACACATAGGATACTTTTTATCCCGATATTCCCACGGGATCGAGACTTACGCGGGTGAAACCGCGGGGCGCAGCTAGTCTGTTATAAAGACGATAATTATTGGTGATACTTATGCTATCCAAATAGATACATAGAATCCTAATCCTAACTAGTCCTAAGTTTGTTTGTTACGCTTTCACACTAAAACAGCAAAACAGATTTGGATGAAATTTGGCACATGGGTAGACCATGACCTTATGTTACTTTTTATCCCGATATTCCCACGGGATCGAGACATGCAGATGAAACCGCGGGGCACAGCTAGTTATACAATTTTGTTTATTTAAATGATGTTCTCTATTTTGCTTTATAAATTAATTTATTTAATGTGTCTAGTCTTACTAGACAAGGCTAAAAGTTTAGCTAAAAAAACTCGAGACCTATGACTCGGCAGTCTGACGGTCACACCACTAGCCTATCACTGCTCAGCTATATTAGCCCTATTAGGCCTAGACAAATCATCATCTGCCTAGCCTTTTCCCAACTATGTTGGGGTCGGCTTCCAGTCTAACCGGATGCAGCTGAATACCAGTATTTTACAAGGAGCGACTGCCTATCTGACCTCCACAACCCAGTAACTGGGTAATACGATACCCCTTGGTAAGACTGGTTGTCAGACTTTCGGGCTTCGGACGACCCGTAACGACTGTCAAAGATCCACAAATGACAGCCGGGACTAACGGCTTAACGTGCTTTCCGAGGCACGGAGGAGTTTCGGTAAGTAAATATGGTCACCCATCCACAGACCAACCCCTGCAAGCGTAGCTTAACCTGATGGATCGACTCGTGCGGCTGTCATAGCCACGACAACAAATAAATAATGAATCATCTCTTTTTAACATGAAAATTATATTAGAAATCTCTCTTCTCAAATCAAACTTTCATAATAAATAATAATCAATCTACGTTACTAACTAGGGTGGGCAAAAATGTAGTAATTCAACAATATTGAACACTTACTGCTTACTGTGAGGCGCGTGCGAAATTAACTGATTGTTAAACTGACGTTATTGTTGTTAATGTGTTATTTGTTAATGGGTAATTAACTTTTATAATTTGGATATTTTTTTGCTGTATGGTTTTTTTGTCTAGGGTGTTATGTCATTGCGAAAGTTTGTTGCAAACTCTAGTTATTTATTCAAATTCAACCATTTGCGTACTTTGGGATGGTCTAGAAGGCAAATTCTCGTACGTAAAAAAAATCTCATTCGGGTCGCAATCTTGTCAAAAATGTTGATAAATTGATTGTATTTTTGACACATTGTGAATGAGATGCGAATACGAACGTTCTTGAATATACGGGAATTGCCCCTCTGGTGTTAGCCGCCCAAGGGCCTCTGACTTGGCTTCACATGCCGTCGAGAAATATCTCTCAGGCATGCCGCCGGTTTCATCACGTTTTCCTTCACCGTTTCGTATTCATTAGTTAGGATTCTGTAGTAGCCCGTTCTAATGAGAAGGTTACTATGGAGAAGTAAGTCAGTTATTAAGATAAATAAAATAACTATTGACAGTCTCTGGACAGTTATCCCCTTTACCATTTTTCTGACTGGCAAATATTTTATACTCAATCAATCGGCCTAGCCTTTTCCCAACTACGTTGGGGTCGGTTTCCAGTCTAACCGGATGCAGCGGAATACCAGTATTTTACATGGAGCAACTGCCTATCTGGCCTCCACAACCCAGTAACTGGGCCACACGATACACCTTGTTAAGACTGGTTGTCAGACTTTCGGGCTTCTGACGACCCGTAGCGTCTGTCAAAGATCCACCAATGACAGCCGAGATCAACGGCTTAACGTGCTTTCCGAGGCACGGCGAAGTCTCAGTATGTAAAGATGGTCACCCATCCACGGACCAATCCCGGCAAGCGTAGCTAATATTTTGTACCATGGCATGTATTTTCCCTAAATATTCCATATCGATAATTCGATAAGCGAGAAAAAGATCATAATCAAAAATACTATGCCACGCGTTAAAAAATGGCATACCGGTACAAACCGTCAATTTATTTTTACTCACCAATTTTGTTGTCAAATGAACTATACACTTATAATCTTAGTATCGGGTGTTATAAGCGTGCCATTGCTCGATATAGCCCCATACGACATAGCTTCGTAGCCCCACATAGCCCCATAGTGCCGACGCTATAGTTTCACTATGCTTAGTAATTCTACGGTGTAGTGTTACATGTAATGGTACGTTTTGAAAGCCGTAGGCATATGCTGATAGAGATTTTTTTCTGGATAGTTTTTAGTAGGTGTAGTGATACATTTATTTCGGTTTAAATGTAGTGAGCAGTTCGCTACCAGTCAACTTTTGAGTCCAATCAGGTGGAATGCTTACGTAAGAAAAATTATTTCAGATTTCGTTAAAATAAAAGATTTATTAGTATTGGTCTGTGGATGGGTGACCATCTTTACTTACCGAAACTCCTCCGTGCCTCGGAAATCACGTTAAGCCGTTGGTCCCGGCTGTCATTTGTGGATCTTTGACAGTCGTTACGGGTCGTCAGAAGCCCGAAAGTCTGACAACCAGTCTTACCAAGGGGTATCGTATTACCCAGTTACTGGGTTGTGGAGGTCAGATAGACAGTCGCTCCATGTAAAATACTGGTATTCAGCTGCATCCGGTTAGACTGGAAGTCAACCCCAACATAGTTGGGAAAAGGCTAGGCAGATGATGATGACCTCGGCAAAAAATAACTAAATGTATAGAAATGCGATGACGAAAAAACAGTTGTTTTTTAATTATTTTAAAAATGCGTTGACCTTTATCTGATGCGTAAGCGCTGATGTGCAGCTATTCACTCAAGAATTGAAGAGTCCTTGATTTGTAAGGTCAATTCATATAAGCCAATACATGATGAGCAGTGGTGGCCCAGTGGTAACGGCCACGACTTACTACTTGTAGGTCATAGGTTCAAACCCAGACAGGCGCTTTACTTTGTGTAAATTATGTCATCGCCACTGCTCTCAAAACGGTGAAGGAAAATATCGTGAGGAAACCGGCATGTCCTAGAACCAAAAATTCGAACACACATGTGACATCTACCAACCCGCACTGGGCCCGCGTGGTAGATTACCTACGGCCCACTCCCTCTCACAGAGGAGGCCTGTGTCCCAGCAGTGGGAACCTGATAGGCTGTTTATGCTATGAGTATGCAATACATATGATTTCTCTAGCCCTAAGTTCACACTTTTCTGTGCCCTATTTGTATTTGTAACCTTATCTATCTTACCTAGACCTACAGCGGGGTACCATCTGCACTTGGTCGATATACCGTCTAGTCGTACTAAGCGCTTCTCTTCCACATTTATTATGCGCACGGCCAAAGTGTGGAACTCTCTGCCAGCATCTGTGTTCCCTTCCACGTATAACCCGTCAGCCTTTAAAACAAGAGTGAACAGGCATCTTCTGGGCTTGCTCGTTCCATCACAGACCTCATCTACCGCTTTCCGTCAGGCGAGATCGAGATCAAGAGCAGTCCCATAACACAATAAAAAAAAACCTTTTTAATTTTACTTCTAATAGTCTGAGTCAGTGTAATGACCAGCTTTTATAAAACTTTAATGCTTTAATAGGTATCAAGGTTCACACAGCACAGGTACTTGTATTTATTACAAACTTACTAGGTATATCTCCGATAAGACACAATAAAAATCACATGAAAAGGACATCCTTGCCACTTTTTTACAAAACCACGCCTTTTTTGAACAACAATGATTTTCGAAGTGATCTTATTTCGGAAGCAAGGTGTGTACAATGTGGAGTGTTCTGTTACTTTGTAAAAAATGACGACAAAGTACTTTTTGATTGTACTTTTATAGCGATTGTTATTTTATAAGGGGAAGTAGAAACATTGTAAAAGCAATGTAAAAAAAAAACACTTTTTAGTTGTGGTACCTACACACAAATTCGAATACCACTACCTGACATGTAAATAACAGTGACGGAGTCAGTTAAAACATCGTCTAAATAACTAAGTGGGAAAAATACGTAAATATTGAAGCTAACCCAAAAACTACGCAAACAAAGCTAATAAAGCTAATATTTATATGGGACCACCTCAAGCATAACCTACCAAAAAAAAAAAGAATCATCAAAATCGATTTATAATTGGCGGAGTAATCGCTTAACAAACATTAAAAATAAATAAAAAAGCATACTGTCGAATTGAGAAACCTATTTGAAGAAGTCGGTTAAAAAGCCATTATGAAATGTATCGAAATCAAAAACTCGAAAAAGACATGTGACATCTACCAACCCGCACAGCAGGCGTAGCATGAGCACGCGTTTTGTCGACGGAAGAGTAGACAAAAATGACGTTTCCTACTTTCCTATAGACAGTAGACAGAACGAGACGGCAGCAAAATAGAAAGAGTCAACTGCACTTTTTACGAAATTCACTCTTTTACATAATTCGACTCAGAATTCTTTGTTTTATCATAGGATTTATCGGTTGTCAGTTTGATTTTGACAGTAAGGATAGAAAACTTTCTTCCGAAATAGTCTACATATAAAAAGACCTACACAAAGATCGTTAGAAATGAAAGACAAAATGACAGATTGTAGAAAGATTGTAGAGAGATTTTTGACATCCACCGTAGAACGGTGGATGTCAAAAATGAAGAAACGAACTGTCACTTTGTATAGAAAAAGCTATGTCTATTCTTCGTAGAGATAGAAAGCGCCATGCTACGCCTGCTGGGCCCGCGTGGTTGATTACATCCCACTCCCTCTCACAGAGAGAAGGCCAGTGTCCCAGCAGTGGGAACATTATAGGCTGATTATACTATGCTTATGCTACTCACAATAATAGCTTATATGACATTTGACAATAGATTTATTGATCTGAGACCTTCTTAATACGGCTTCCAGAAAATGAAGTAAGTAAAGTAACTAGTTTTATTTCCACATAAACCTATACAAAAAAAAGAATCTATAAACAACAAATAAACACAAAATCAATGCAAAATACCAACCGGGTTTCGAACCCTCAGCAGAATGGTTAATAAAACATTTTTTGCGCCACTGACCACACCCCTATGGCACAATAGGAAGAAGGGTGTCGCATTACCTTTGTCAATATGTTATTGTAGATCTACTTACAATATCCGAGCTTGGTACGGTCAAATACTTGATAGAATTAAGTACCTATGTGAAATGTGAGATTGTAAACAATCTTGAATAAGTCATTATACAACGTATTCGTTTAGATATCCCATAACTCATCATCTGCCTAGCCTTTTCCCAACTATGTTGGGGTCGGCTTCCAGTCTAACCGGATGCAGCTGAATACCAGTATTTTACTTGGAGCGACTGCCTATCTGACCTCCACAACCCAGTGACTGGATGATACGATACCCGTCGGTTAGACTAGTTGTCAGACTTTCGTGCTTCTGACGACTCGTAACGACTGTTAAAGATCCACAAATGACAGCCGGGACCAACGGCTTAACGTGCTTTCCGAGGCACGGAGGAGTCTCGATATGTGAAAATGGTCACCCATCCACCGACCAACCCCGGCAAGCGTAGCTTAGATATCCCATAACTCTAGGGTAATAATGAGACTATGTCAAGGAATCAACTGGCATGATAATATGTTTTCATTTTTTCATTTTTCGTACAACAATATTTTGACAAAATCACGAGAATTATTTGACAACTGATATCTAACTGATGGACGGGAGTATGGATGGATGGATGTTTGTTACTCTTTCACGTAATAACTACTGAATGGATTTGGATGAAATTTGGCAAACAGATAGTTTATAACCTGGATTAACACATAGTATACTTTTTATCCCGATATTCCCACGGGATTGAGACTTACGCGGGTGAAACCGCGGGGCGCAGCTAGTTTTATATAAACCCTACATCAAATCTTCCATATTTTCGTGAGAGGATACACATAGTAACCTCACATAACATCCCAAAATACGTGAAGTTGACATAAAGAGGAATGAGGAACAGGGTGTAAAGCTCCGTCATCCTCCATAGACAAGGGAGCACCCTCCGACAAGACGGGTGTTGTGTCTACTGCTTGAAGATTGATGTCGGGACGTTGTATATATGCTTGTCGCACGGAAACCTCTGCTTACGCCTAACGTTATTGTGATGCGTAACCGCCAACATAATCACATAATTACCACATAAATTATCTAACTAATACATTAACATCCTCACACTTTATGCCAATCTTCATTGACGGGCAATTAAACTTATCATCATGGCTTCCTAATTAATTACAATTTATTTACTTGTTCTGTTGTAGTTGATTGTAAACGTGCTAATTGGCATCCGTTTGATTTGTGACTCGTTTGTGCTTCAGTGACTCAGTGTAATACGCTAATGATGTGTGTTAAGAGGAACTAAAACCTCATCAATCTGCCTAGCCTTTTCCCAAATATGTCAGGGTCGGCTTCCAGTCTAACCGGATGCAGCTGAATAATTTTACACTAGCTGCGCCCCGCGGGTTTCACCCGCGATCCCGTGGGAATATTGGGATAAAAGTATCCTATGCTCTATTCCAGGTCATGGTCTACCCATGTGCCAAATTTCATCCAAATCCGTTTTAGCGTGAAAGCGTAACAAACAAACAAACTCACTTTCGCATTTATAATATTAGTTGGGATGGTGCGACTGCCTATCAAACCTCTACAACCCGGTAACTGGGTAATACGATACCCCTTGGTAAGACTGGTTGTCAGACTCTCAGACTTCTGACGACCCGTAACGACTGTCAAAGATCCACAAATGACAGCCGGGACCAACGGCTTAACGTGCTTTCCGAGGCACGGAGGAGTCTCGGTATGTAAAGATGGTCACCCATCCACGGACCAACCCCGGCAAGCGTAGCTTAACCTGATGGTTCGACCCGTGCGGCTGTTATTACTTAGCCACGAGCTCCTCTCATAGAGTTGTTAGTCTCCTAACATAGAGTAGTCTAATCATCCTTTGAAAAAAAACAAAATCCCGTTAAAAAAATAAACAACACGTGTCAGCAAAAAACAAACCTTTTTATACCAACAGAAGCTTCCGAAAACATCCTACAGAGGGCGTTGTCCACGTTGAATTAAAACTCAATCGTAGTTAATTCTCTCTTCATTATAAGTTCATATCACACACAATGCTATAAATACGCGGCGCAGTGGGACGCGACTAACATTAGTGCCACTGCATTATAAAGTAAAAAGATCAACTGTCGTCCTTTTTGGTAGGGTTAAGGCATGACAGGTAGCGGGAGCGGGTAGTATGTTGAAGTTTGAAAGGAGTTTTGGATAAAAATACAATTAATTAAGGGCCTGAGGGCCTAGACAAGTGACAATCGCTTCCAAAGCATTTGGTTTTTCTACTACGACCTTCAACAGGATTGACATAAGCTTTTCGATAGCTTATGCCAGTCCTATACATTTTATCCTGTTCCATCATCGTTATCGCTGATAGAATGTTGCTTTGTCTAGGGCCTCTGATAATAAACCGTGGTTATGTAAAAGACTGTATCTTAATTCCAAAGCTACCTATCTACCTATGGTATTGCGAATATTTGGATAATGTACACGGCAAACTATTTTAAAGCATCAATTTACTTGCACCTTCTATATGAGTCAAACTTACCTGTAAAACAAACATACCTAATGTTCTCTCGCATTGCCTATTTTTTTATCCAACTTCCAGGGTTGTTTTTTTTTTTAAACTGACCGCTACAACTGTCCGTTTTTTTCCCGTACCGTAGGTTTAAGTTTTAAAGCTTTTAGAACTAACTAGTTTGTCGCTTATAGCATTCATCGCTACCGCTCACAACTCACAGCACACCCTAAAGCGCTGTTCACACGTCACCCGCTGAGCACATTAGCATTGTGTCAGATAATCTGGCGCCCCGCTGTCTCCCATTGTGCCACCGACCTAATCGCGACAACCCGAAAATGGAGAGGTGTGACCCTGCCTTTAGTTTAGAGGTTCAGTATAAAATGTACCTATGTACTTATAAGCTGAACTTTATGAGAACGGGATGGAGGAGGATTGTAAGAATTGTGAGAGTAATTCTCGACTCGTAGCTTACAAAAATAGAGCATGCGTGAAAATATTAGTCTATGGAAAGAAAGGAAAGAAGGAGGAGCTCGTGGCTAAGTAATAACAGCCGCACGGGTCGATCCATCATTTTAAGCTACGCTTGCCGAGGTTGGTCTGTGAATGGGTGGTCTTTACATACCGAGACTCCTCCGTGGCTCGGAAAGCAGCGTTAAGCCGTTGGTCCCGGCTGTCATTCATAGATCTTTGACAGTCGTTACGGGTCGTCAGAAGCCCGAAAGTCTGACAACCATATGAAAGAGTATCGTAGTGCCCAGTTACTGGGTTGTGGAGGTAAGATAGGCAGTCGCTCCATGTAAACTACTGTTATTCAGCTGCATCCGGTTAAACTGGAAGCTGCCCCCAACATAGTTGGAAAAAAGCTAGGCAGATTGATTGGAAAGAAAGAGCTGATTAGCGACTTGATCATGAATGAATAGCCTTGCAAACACTGAGGTTTAACATACAGGGTGTAAAAAGACCCATCACATAGCCGTCAGCTACGCATTCTGTACATCAAATTAAGTAACATAGCATAAAAATAATTACTGGGAAACAACTTTTATTTTTGGTGTGAAAAATCGCTGTTTACGGTAGTGCGCAACGTAACGCACGTAAAGGATTGTGTTTATGGGTGCATGCAACAGTTCAGGGTTTGTGGGGGTATTCAAAACTAATTTAGAACATTTAAAACTTGCTTTCTGTATACAATCTCTGAAAAAGTTGGAACTTTGACCTTCAATATCTCCGTAACCAGAAGGTTCCCAGGTATGGTCCAGAAGAAAAAAATGATCACAATGATGGGAATAACAAGTGGCTTTCGGCTTCGTTAAGTGTCTTTTTACACCCGATATATATAAGAACCTATGTAGTACATACATAAACTCACGCTTTGTGTCCATGTGTGTAGGCAGAAACTACAGACAGACCAGCTATGATCCAAATGATAAATGATTTTATTTCTGTAAGTAGGTTTGTACAAACACTTTTACACGTCAATCATATTTTTAAAACTAGATGAGGTCGGCGTTTCCTATCTGACTACTCTGAGAAGAAAGGCCGAAACAAAATCAAAGGTCACAGTCTCTTTTAAAGTCCTGTCATAACCTTGGTCAGATCATGTGAAGACCATGTAGATTGGTGTCTGAAATGGTCTTTTGAGGAAAGAACCACACAGATTGCGTGGACCTGTCCAGTCAGTGCACGCATTTGTCAGTAATCGTGCAGCTCAGAATTTAAAGAACTCAACGATTCGACGAAGAAAGGATATTTGGGTAGGCCGCATAAATTACTCAAACTTCCAGACCATGATAAATTAAAACTAACTTACATACTCCTTTTGCTACCTAGAACCTTCTAAGAGACATTTAATGAACCCATAGACCTAAAGACCAAAAACCAGAATTCAGTCTGCAAGCTCATTCAACCATAGCCAATAGGTACACCATCACTGACCTCTACGGAACCCAAACGGTCCCAAACAAAAAACACGAAACCTTTCCGCCTCGGTAGCGGCTTCAATTTGTTTTTGATGATCCCGCGATATATAGAAATGTCTTTTTTATATGCCCAGGCGCAGAATGAATCGGTTTTCGGAAAGCCAAGGAAGCTGGATTGGTGTGTGCCACTTTGGAGTTTGTGAATGAAAGGGATGAGGATAAAATACATTTAAAATTGTGTAGTAAATGAGGCCTACAAGTCTGGCAAGCTGCACTACCTATCGTATTACCCAGTAAAGGCCAACGCAGACCGGGACGGGATGCCAAAGGATTTTGTCGTCAGTCAGCGCACACTAGCCGCTGTGATACCGCGGCATTCCCGCGGCTTGCCAAGGCACGCGCGCGCCCCGCGGTATGTCACAACCAGCGCCGGCGTCCTCGGCATGCCGTTGCCTACCGCAGTACGCCACGGCATCCCGCGGGAGCCCGTATCGCGTCTTTCAATGCCGTACAATGAAATCACTTTCGATGCCATGGCATCATTTTAAAGCATTGCAATTTATGTCGTATCGTGTCGTTTTTTTTCTATATCGATACGTTTGAATGTCCATTGGTAAAAAATTTAATCCCTTGCCATGCTGTCCTGGTCTGCGTAGGCCTTAAATGGGTTGTGGAGGTCAGATCAGTCGCTACCGCCGGCAGCAGACCTCTGCCACGAAATCATAGCAGCAAAACCGCGCTGGCAAAGCACGTTGTGCTTTCCGAGACACGGAGAGGTCTCCATGGAGGGGTCTCAGTATGTAAAGATGGTCACCAATCGATGGACCAACCGCGGAAAGTGTAGCTTAACCTAATCGATCGCGCCCTTATTGCCCAAATTCGAATAATGAAAGGGTAATTCCCTTTCATTATTATATAAATCAATTTTTGGAAGAGATTTTTTTTTTATAAACTATTTTACTTCAGAATTATGCCTCCATCAATATTTTTGAATAATATTTCTTTTTGGGCCAGAAATTATTTTTTTTAAGTGCCAAAAAACTATGGGAAATTCAAATACTTGAAAAGCGACGCTACTGGTCAGAGCGGATGTGACGTAACAGTCTATGACAAAAATCAAAATGTCAATGGGTTTTATAGGAGTATTTGACATTGAATTGACACTTCTTTGTTTGTTGTCATAGACTGTCACGTCACCACACCAAGCGCGCCAAATGGAGGGCGTTTTAATAACCCGGGTCGGTTGGATATCTTTAACATTTTTTTAAAGTATTAAATTGCTTTTTTGCCGTCGAATTTTTTTTTACTATTATTTGGCTATGTAAATTATCGAATAAAAATATTTAAAAAATACATTCATATTCCCTATTAGTCAAGTGCCCTGTTTATCAAAACTTACAAGTCTTGTATTACCAAATGTCATTATTTAGTTCACAAGTACTTATATTTTGACACTTTTATTCGTGATTTTGTTTATCAAAAATTATTTGTAATTTACAACTTGTAGAAAATCATAACAAATCCTGAGAGTGTCCGGTGACTCTCTATTCCGTCTTACAAGTTTACAATATAAATGTTTAAATTCGATTTTCTTTTTTAAAATGTGGTCAAAAGAAAGAGATGGCTTGTTGCCCGTGTCCCAGCAGTGGGAACATTATGGTTGATTATGAATATGGAGATGAGCTATGAATTTAACGAAAATTAACATTCTAGGTAACTTGTGAACGTGTAGACTTGTAACTTTTGATAAACAGGGCCCGGGTATAATCCCAAGTCACAGTAGGAACAAACCTAACCAAGGTCGTGTTTTTGTCCAAATTCAATATTAATAAATTCTTTAGTTTGTCGAGTGCAAAACAAAAGAATCGCATCTACAGAAGATGTGTGATTCCGGTCCGAGATTCGATTCCGTGTCATTGCGTTTTTGTATTTGTATTTTTTTTTTTTTGTTTATCTTGATGCAGTGATACATCAGTTGTTTTGGGTTCTCAAAGGTCAGTTTGTTTTTTTAGTAGGTTAATTTTTGAATGAATGAATTTCTTTAGTTACTGGCAAAGATTTAAATTGCTTTTATTGACATAAATGTGTTTTAAAACTTTAACATAGTCTCAAAAATATTTTCTTTGGCTTTTGTCATTTCGTCTTAGGTACGAGATTATGAACCCATGCCACGGGAAAAAAAAATAGCCAATAAGCTTGGCCTTGGCAGTACCAGTGACCTCCATTTAAGAACACTCCAGAATTTAATCATTAGAATTCTTTACATACATACTTGTTACCGTCGCGGATCATATTCAGATCAACATACAACCTGATACTGACCTGCAAATTGCAAACATTTAATTTATAATGTATAATTATATTTTTATTTATATTTTATAATTTATTTAATTTAAATTTCGCGCACTCGTGGAAGCTCTACAGAACCATTTATTTTCTGACCAACTGACCGACTCTTTGACAAAAAGTACCTGTAAATAGTTTAATTGTAATAAAAATGTTTTGAGTTAGAAAAGGAGACAAGTCGGATCCTCTTATTATCCGCTAACAAAACATTATTTTCAAAATACATTTTTCGTAACAAACCATGTGGAATTATGTCAAAATCTGTCTATAATGTAAACTGAAGGGCGTGATCACAAAGGGTCACCCTTTGATACACAATAGATTAGAAAGCATTATTGTATTATTTTTTGTAAACCCGTCATAATCTGTACCAAATAATATTTATTATTGTGTATAGATAGTGTATTGAACATATGGCTTATATTGTGGTATGGTTACTTTTGGTATTAGCTTTTATAAAGGGTTAAAAGGAGGATAAAGTTGTCTACAGATTTGCTCGATTTTGATGATCATCGTTTTTTTTTTTTGGCAAACTGAAAGTTAGGTATTATTAAAAATCACGTTTTTTGTAACAAAATTACCACAATTTCCTTATAAATTAGCAAATTTTCTACAGAGGTGGTGAGGTGTGGTTTATTTTCTTTTCTTTTTTTTTTTTTCATTTGACTTGTAGACACCCGCTAAACAACGGCCGCCCACGCCCTATGTAATAAATAACCCGGTACAATTCCCAATAGAAAAAAAATGCGACGATATTTTTTCTCTTTTTTCCCAAAAAATCCACGTAGAGACTCTCAGTATGATTCTTAACAACACCCTCATGGATTTTTATAACACGCTGTATATGAGGTCAATCCGCCCTCTGACGTCGCTTTAAATAAACTCCTTCGGAGAATATGGTGGAATACGACGATCGGCAATATTGTAGACGGACACGCACGGCAGACGACCACAGACCGCCACGTACCGCGCACCGAGGAACTTCCGATGTCTGCGATAGGCACGTACACCTTCCCACGGTGCGTCGTGCGGGCTCGTCTGTGACCGTCCGCAATAAGGCGCACCGTCGGATTCCACCAGTGAATATAAAGTGTCATATTAAATCTATTACCCCCACGTCCATTTTGTAAGTAAATACTTATCGGTCACACAAGCACATTGAATGCTTTGCTCTCAGTATCAATGCGGCTTCACTGCATTTCTATTGTGAGCACTTTTGTTGCTCATCCGATCAGCTATGGCGGCTACCTGTGTTAGTTTATACACACTGGTTGGTTTTGGTTGTTACTGTGCATTTGCAGTGGCGAAACGTTCTCGATAAAACATGTTGAAGTCTCTAGTTCCTGTCAAAAATTGTATGGAACATTGACAGAAAATATTCCAACAAGTTTTAACGAATTTGTGAATGTTTCGCCAGTGCAAACGCACAGTTAGCCTTAATAGAGGGGAGAGAGAAAATTTTTGGTCCTTTTGAGAGAATTGTCAAGTCATACAACTATCTAATCAGATTATGATTTTTTTTTTCAGATCTGTAGAAGGTAAACTGATATAAGTATAATTTAATTTAGGTTTAATTTGTGGAAGCTTGTAAATGGCAATTGTAAGCGCTATTTTACATAACCTAACGTTAGAGATATTAGACTGTAAGTTTTCTGAAGAATAAATAAATAAATACATAAATAAATAAGTACATAAAACACAAAGGAAATAAAATGAAAATTTTGTTAGGAATTGGGAAAAGAAGAAGATTACAGTTGTACCTATGTGAGGTAAATAAACTGTGTACACAGGGGGCCTAAACCGGCCACATTAGCAATTTCTCTAAAAGCAGTTCATTTCCTGAATCCCAGCTGTCATTAGCAATTCCTCTAATTTGACATAATATAATAAAAACAATTCATAATTTGTGGACCATCTTACAAATCTCCATAGAAAACTGTCCAACAGATGAATTCTTTCGTAATATGAATTACACGGAGATCATATTAAGAATAAAATTGTCAGTTGGTGACATTTTACGATGATTCATAATATTTTCATATTCCGATTCTGCTAAAGTGACCGTTTTAAGCCCCCAGAGGGCCTAGACGAAAGCGTTTCGTATTTCTACAACGACTTTCAACAGGATTGACATAAGCTTTTCGATAGCTTATGTCAGTCCTATACATTTTTGCCTTTTCCATCATCGTTATCGCTGATAGAATATCACTTAGTCTAGGGCCTCTGATCTCTAACAAAGATTATCTTCATTATTTCCACCCCAATGATGTGACTTGGATATAATAGACCAGTCACTTGTAAAGTTAACAACATTTAAGCAACCACCCGAAGGTTCTAGTTGCCGTCAGTGTTGCTCAGAGAGCCCAGAGAATGTGACATTAGGAAGAACTTCCAAGCACGCGTAGCATGACCACCGTAGAAACGGGTTTTGTCGACGGAAGAATAGATTGAAGATAGATTGTGGTTGTTTATCTGTCATTTTGTCTATTCTTCCGTCGACAAAACTCGTTTTTATGGTGGTTATGCTACGCATGCAGATGTAAGTTGATATTGGGCTGTGTAAAAATGAAGGATAAGTACCTAAAGAAATCAACCCGTGCGCACCGCATCTCATCCACAAAAGTGCAACACACCCCGCTGTGTACAATAAGCCTTAACAAATATTTTGCAAATAATACCTCGTGTGGCTCCGGCTTCACGTTGAGTGTACACGCCCTTTCATTTTGCGTTAAAACTTTTGGATTTTCTATTGAATTTGCAAAATACGTTTTTCTATATCAATAAGTATTATTGTGGTGGACTGCCTATACGGCTACGGGTCGTGAGGTCCACGGTTCGAATCCCGGGTTGGAGAAAAAAAATGATTGGGTTTTTGGTTTTACTGTCAAGAAAATCTCAAAGCATTGCAATTCACTGAACGAATCATTTCACAAGAATCTAATCCCTAACTAATATCATAAATGCAGAAGTGAGTTGGTTTGTTTGTTACGCTTTCACGCTAAACGGTTGAACGGATTTAGATGAAATTTGGCACATGGGTAGACCATGACCTAGAATAGGACATAGAATACTTTTATCCCGATATTCCCACGGGATCGGGACTAACGCGGGTGAAGCCGCGGGGCACAGCTAGTTTCTCATATTGCTTCATATCTGTAAAATAGCATAAGCATAATCAGCCAATAACGTTCCCACTGCTGGGACACAGGCCTCCTCTCTGTGAGAGGGAGTGAGCCATAATCCACCTCGCGGGCCCAGTGCGGGTTGTTAGATGTCACATGTCTTCGAATTTTTGGTTCTAGGACATGCCGGTTTCCTCACAATGTTTTCCTTCACCGTTTTGAGAGCAGTGGTGATGAAATAATTTACACAAAGTAAAGCGCCTGTCAGGGTACGAACCTACGACCCACAACTCGTAAGTCGCGGCCGATACCACTTGGCCACCACTGCTCCATCTGTAAAATGATAGTTAATAATGGTAAGGGGTCTTCTCACAAAAGTACCTGATAAACGAACAAGTGTTCCAAAAATAGAATTTTAATATACAATCTAATTCTAACATAATTACTAGGTAATAACTATTTACATTATACGAGGAGCTCGTGGCTAAGTAATAACAAGCGCTCGGGTCGATCCGTCAGGTTAAGCTACGCTTGCCGGGATTGGTCTGTGGATGGGTGACCATCTTTACATATCGAGCGAGACTCCTCCGTGTCTCGGAAAGCACGTTAAGCCGTTGGTCCCGGCTGTCATTCGTTGATCTTTGACAGTCGTTACGGGTCGTCAGAAGCCCAATAGTCTGACAACTAGTCTTACCAAGGGGTATCGTATTAGCCAGTTACTGGGTTGCGCAGGTCAGATAGGCAGTCGCTCCATGTAAAATACTGGTATTCAGCTGCATCCGGTTAAACTGGAAGCCGACCCCAATATAGTTGGGAAAAGGCTAGGCAGATTGCAGATTGAACTATTTACATTACCTATATAATAGATGAAATAAATTACTGATTAAAACTAACCATACAAATAAATAATTGACTAAAATATGGCGTCGAAAAATTCCTCCGCATCGCTGTCGGCTGGTATACCCAAGAGACTGGCGGCATTGCCACGTTGGATGGCAATGCTTAGCCTCTGACAGGCCTTGTTTTCAACAAGGATTTTTAAAAATCACTTCATCAGCTTAATATTGAAGACACACATACCACTTACAATTCTGCCTACCCCTATAATTGAGCTGACACACAAAACACTACTCAATAAATTCATTTAATACTTTTTAATGCTCTGAGAACCCTTAACTCAGCTCTAGTTGACGAAATACTTGTACCAAAAACTATGATAAAATTTAACTATGCCACGGAAAAATAGCCCTTATTTTATAGGTCAAAAGGTGGTGTTGGACTGTGTGATTAAGTTGGTATTGCAGTTGGAATCTGAAGAGTCCTTTAGGAAAAGAATTGCAACCAATATAATAGGTATTATCGCATCTGTTACTTTTTATTGTATGGCTCGATTTCTGAGAGGGTTGTGGGTTTGATTCTCGGTTGGTTAATTTGTTGTTTACAATTTTATTTGGTAATAGTCCATAAAGTTATTGAAAAGGCTACTTTCGCTCGTTCCTTGGGTGTCTAAGTAAGGAGGAAAAAAGGGTAGGCAGTGACCTCCTATCAATCTGCCAACCCTTTTGCCAACTATGTTGGGGTCGGCTTCCAGTCCAACCGGATGCAGATGAATATCGATTTTACATGTAGCGACTGCCTACCTGACCTCCACAACCCAGTAACGGGGTTATACGATACCCCGCACTTTCCGCGATTACAGGGTTGGTCTCATAGTAAAAATTGTTCATAATTATGAGTACCTGCCCATGAATTAAATTTCACCCTGTAGAACAGAGCTAAGAATAAGAAAGAATGAGCATAAAGAACTCTTCTACTGCTAAAATGTGCATTCTGTTCATGCCTATATCCGATATGGTCGTGAAGAATCGACCTTAGTATTGTGACCGCCGAAATCCCACCAACTTGACTGTCTAATACAACTGAATTGGCTCTAATTGAGCCTTCCTTTCAAATCGAGTGCACTTGAATTTTTACCCAAAACACACACAGGGAAACCAACCCTATCTCTCGCACACAAAACTCTAATTCACTCAACAAATTCCAGCGCACTTACGACCTTCTTCATCACCAATTTAGACGAAATTTACAAAGTAAATGGGACGTTGTGTTGTAAGATATAGAATCTAAAATAGATTGTGGTTCCCGTTTGACCTTAGATACAGGAAAAGGGGTGCAAATGAAATTGATTCATAAGACGCTTTGATTGAAGATGTTTGTATTATCACGCTATCATTGTGTGGAGTCAGCAGGAGTTGATTAAGGATTAATTAGTGATATTGACCTCTGATTTGATTGTCCTGACCTCATCACCTGTATGTTTAAGCAAGTATATGCACAAAAAGTTTTTTCTCAAACATGCTAGGAAATTCGAGTATTATTTTGACAACTTCTTCGAGATAAATCGAAATTGTCGTACTGTTCAAAAACAAATGACGATGCGGCCGGCAAAGTACCTAAGTATGAAAACTCATATCTGTTGTGTTATTTAAAAATGGAACGAACTTTTTATTTCAGCGCATCAAAGATTTTATTTAAATTTCGATTTGGCTTCCAAATAGAGCTGTTTAAAATAAAGAAGAAACAAATGAACATTATTGGCGCGTGAAAAATTATCGTTGTTCGTCATTGATTCTGGAAATTATAATTAATTTACTTAGTTTGAATTTCCGCGCATTGTTTGAGAAAAGTACTATACAAGCCAGTTGCAGGCCGCGACAGTAATGTACTATTTCTACATTTAGTTGAATGGAAAGTCTAACGGCTCACTATCTGACCTGATGGTAAGCGATGATGGGGTCCACGGTGGTACACGCTTGCCTAGAAGTAACCAATTCTCTTCAAGAGGATAAGGCGAAAGGTTTTGGCAATTTGCAGGTCAGTATCAGGTTATTATGTTGATCTAAATATGATCCGCGGCCGTATCAAATAGGTATTTTGTTGAGCTCCTTAAGTTCTGAGTTGAGCTCCTTAAGTTCTGAGTTGAGCTCCTTAAGTTCTGAGTTGAGCTCCTTAAGTTCTGAGTTGAGCTCCACTATTACTGACAAATGCTTACACTGACTGGACAGGTCCACTCAAATCTGTGTGGTTCTTTCCTCAAAAGACCATTTCAGACTCTAATCTACATGGTCCTCTTATGGCCTGACTAAGATTATGTCCATAAACCTCTGAGTTTGTTTCGGTCATTCTTCTCAGAGTAGTCCGATAGGAAACGCCGACCTCATCTAGCTTATTTTTACAATTTTTATGACGTGTAGAAGTGATTCTAATTTATCCTATTTAGAGAATAAACAATTTAATTTAATTTAATTTAATTTAATTTTCATTTCATTTATTTATTGAATTATGTTTAATCACAAAAATCATCAATACAACTCTATAAGTTCATAAATATTACCTACCCTATATGTGGATTATTTCATGAAATTATTACATTTGAAACCAATTTCTAACTTTATGAGTTGTATTGTTGATTGTAATGATGATAATTCTGTAAACTCATATTTGTTACGGTCGTGAATCATATTTTAATGGACACACAACCTAACATTGAAGAGCTAATTGTAAAAAAAAAAAAAACTGTCTGTCTGTTTGTACCGGCTAATCTCCAAAACGGCTGGACTGATTTTGACGGGACTTTCACTGGCAGCTGATGTTATAAGGAGTAACTAAAATAATTAGGGTTCACGCTGACGAATATAAAGCTGAGAAGTATTTATAAACTACTGGTTTGATAAGAGTTCTATTCTACCTAAGTATAATATTTAGTTTTTCCATTACATACGTTTAAATAGGCTCTATGTATTGAAATTGCCAATACTCAACCAAAAAAATGAATTATCAAATTAGTTCAATACAAAATAATAACCATACTTAATAAACAACTTATAACACTATATTTGTACAATCAAACAAACCGATATAGTTTTAATTGTAACAAAAAGTTTATTCTACTTTTAGGATGATTCAAACGTTACCTTTGCGCGTGGAAGAAATCATTTAAGTGGACAGCCAGCGCCATCTATGTTTGCGATTGGGAAAATAACGATCAGTTGACTTTGCTCCGCTCTTTTTGCATTAAAATATTAAAAGCTTCCTAATAGTTTAGTAATTGTATGATATAATATTATAGATAGATAGGATACTCTATATTAAATACACCATAAATACCTAATAGATGATATGGCTCCCGGTATGTCCTAGAAACAAAAATTCAAAGACATGATGTGACATCTAACGTACCTACCAACACGCACTAGGCCTGCATGGATTACAGCCCACCGCTTTAACACAGGGTCTGGGCCTGTGTCCCAGCAGTAGGAACATTAAAGGCTGATTATGCTAACTTATCATATTGCCAGAAAACGGAATTACATTACTTACTATGAAAAAATTATATTACTAGCTAGCTGTCAAATAATGACAGCTGTAATATTGTCAACCTGAAAGCGCAAAATGTAGTGGTTATGTAAGTTTATTGTTAAATCATGTTAAGTTATTTTCGTTTGTTTTTTGTTTTTCGATGCCGAGATCCGACGATCCGCGATTTTGCGGACGGACACGCACGGTAGACGACCACAGACCGCCACGCACCGCGCACCGAGAAACTTCAGATTTCTGCGATACCCGCACGTACACCTCCCCACGGTGCGTCGTGCGGGCTCGTCTGCGTCCGTCCGCAATATGGCGCACCGTCGGATCACGGCATAACGAGATTTTCTAGGACATCAGCAAGATTTTTGCAGCCCTACCGACGGTTGATTACAACAGACTTCATTAGCATACCACTCCAAACCGACTCCTTGCCCTTACATGCAAATTAATTATGATTAATTACATGCGGTGTAATGTAATCAATTATTGTCTGAATAAAAAATAATCAAGAATTTTTCTGTAGACTCGATTCAAGCACGTAGCTAGTTTCAAAGAATTTCTGCGCATTTTCTTTTACTGAGAGTAAAATGTTTTCTTTATGCTACTTAGAAGCGTAGCGTGAGCCCTGCCACAGCAACTCGCAAAGGTGACGTGCAGAGCCGGTCAAGGTGTCAGTCAAAAGGTAAATAGTATGGGGACATGTGAGAAGCACAGAACCGGTTGAAGTAGCGGTGCTTGGGGGGGCCTATGTCCAGCAGTGGACGCCTTTCGGCTGAAATGATGATGACGAACAATTTATTACTGTGCAACATCTGCACTTTTGTTTACCAATGTTTGCAAATAAATGAATTTGAATTTGGGATATTATTGTAAGTATAAATCGCATTATACTTCACTTGCCGTATTTTTTTACTCTTTATGGTAGAGTGGGTGTTGTGACGTAATTTTGAAAAGCTTATAAGTCCAGCAGTGGACTGCGATGGCCTGAGTGGATCAAAGATGGATTCTACTTAGTGCCAAGTTTTATTGTTGCCCGCAACGATGAAATGTGGATGTTTGACAGTCGTTACGGGTCGTCAGAAGCGCGAAAGTCTGACAACCAGTCTTACCAAGTGGTATCGTATTACCCAGTTACTAGGTTGTGGAGGTCAGATAGGCAGTCGCTCCATGTAAAATACTAATATTCCTCTGCATCCAGTTAGACACCAACATAGTTGGGAAAAGGCTAGCCAGATTGATTTTGGTAAGGCTAACGGTTCGTTCTTGTTTATAGAAACCGAAATTAGCCAGTAGGTACCCACGGCAAAGTTCGTACCGATACAAGACAAAGAAAAACCGCATTTAGAAGCCGCCCGAAAAGGCTAAACAATGATTCAGAATACCCTATAAATCCAGCCAAATGCTTTCAAAACTCTTGCACGCCTCATAGTGTATTGATGTTATGTATTTAATAGAAATAGATGGTGAAAGAGACGGAATGTCGTCTGTCTCGCTCCACACGAAATGGCGTGTGTCAAATGGCAGGTCCCACGGTATTTGTTCAGGGATGCACTTGCTGTAGGTTATGGGGGAAAGTTCAGATAGGTGCCTGCCTTTATGTATAGTTTTTTCTTTTTAAAATAGGGTTAAACAATACATTAGGCGTTTTCTGGGAATTTATTCTGGGTAGTCCATTATTGTCTCTTTGTTAAATTGCACAGGGCAGGGAGCTTAAAACAGTCAGTTTGGCAGAATCCTAATAGGAAAATATTTTGAATCATCGTAAAATGTCACAAACTGACAATTGACGGATTAATGCCACCATTTTTCCAGTGTGAGTGAGAGACGGAGCCATACAAGGCCGATAGCACCATCCTTTTTTCGCAGTGGAATACCTAATGATAGCTTTAACACGCTAATATACCTAGATGAAAAAAACAAAGGCAAAACGTCAAGGAAAAAAAAAAAAATTAATAAAAAGCGTTTATTCGCAGAAATAATTCCATATCACCTAAATATTACCTCTGCCAAACTGCACAGCAGTTTGTTGGCAGACGCAACTCCTTTTTTAATAAATTTCGAAATACTTAACACTTTTCCACCTATAGTTACGCTTAACTATTAATGAATTAATGAATTCTCAAACAAACAAGTCTTCAAATATACTGAATATTTGAAAAAACTTGCTTGTCTGAGAATTGTCACTTGCTTGCTTGTCATTCATTCACAGTGACGTTCCTTGCATGCAGTATTTTTCAAACCACTAAGTACCTAGTGCTTAAAATTATAATATTCAAATTATGCCCGGAATCAGTACAATTGAATGTCAAAATTACATGAGACAGTCCCCCAACAACCGCCCTTACTACTGTTTTAGTTGGCAAGAAATGGCGCAACAAGGTCCCTAGCAATGACACAACATTATAAACAGCTTATGAACATACGTAGGTATAATTATGATGATATTAGTTTTGACCAAGAAATACACTGGCCTGCAAAACTTAGTACCACACTTTTAAAATTGCAATTTCTCCTAAACTATAGAAGCCAGTTTTTAAATAAAAAACGTTTTATAGCTCATCAGCTTTCTTAGTTTATTATACTTATGTATCGTTTTTAACTTAAACCAAATAGCCATTTTTAACTTACTGGCAAAAAAATCAAATAAAATTTATAACTACAGTTTTACCTTCGCCTTATTTACATTATATTTTGACACTCACTTTCTTTTATTTTATTATTATAATGTTCTATCGAATCTATTATAGATGTGTATAGAGGTCAAACAATTTAATTAATTTTTAGTGTCGCCTACAACAAGGGAAGAGCGCTGATGTCTGAAATACAGATATTTTATATCTAGTTCAGACACAGATGTTTCAATATCTGAACATAGAATTAAGTAGTGTATCACCATATTATTATTTTATGTCTGTATATTTTGGAACAAATAAAATTATTCTTATTCTTATTCTTACACCTTGGCTTTTGAATCAATTCATCGATCATGAAATAAATGTGAAAATAAAAACAGGAACAAAAAGAGTCAAAAGTTGCAACAATGAATTTTGGTTTATAAGGTTTTTTTAGCCATTCCTTAAAGACGGTTATCGGCTATAAAGTTTTTATAGAAAAAATTAAATTCCTTTTAATTTCGAAAATATATCTTGTGAAATATAAAAGTTATTGCAGTATAAGAGTTTCTAAGTGTGGTACAAATTTTTGACAGCCAGTGTATATTCACAATAATAATGTCTATAAAAGAAATCTTAGTTCAAGCTTCACCTGCATCTCAACTGACCCCGCAAAAGCACAAGCGTAATGCCCCATAATGTATGTCAAACAGAAATATAAAAACTAGCCGACAAGCATACATAGTTGCTTAACCGATTAACGTTGAAGAATGGGCGGAAGGAAACCTCTTCTCCATATGGAAGGTAGGTACTGATCTAAAGAAACATAAACATACATACGGGACCATTTCCTATTCATATATTATGTTAGTTGGTACATTTTTCCGTTCCATACAAAGTCCGTGGAGTCACGAGGAGCTCGTGGCTAAGTAATAACAGCCGCTCGGGCCGATCCGTCAGGTTAAGCTACGCTTGCCGGGGTTGGTCCGTGGATGGGTGACCATTTTCACATATCGAGACTCCTCCGTGCCTCGGAAAGCACGTTAAGCCGTTGGTCCCAGCTGTCATTTTGTGGATCTTTGACAGTCGTTACGAGTCGTCAGAAGCACGAAAGTCTGACAACTAGTCTAACCAAGGGGTATCGTATTACCCAGTTACTGGGTTGTGGAGGTCAGATAGGCAGTCGCTCCATGTAAAATACTGGTATTCAGCTGCATCCGGTTAGACTGGAAGCCGACCCCAACATAGTTGGGAAAAGGCTAGGCAGATGATGACAAAGTCCGTGGATTTGAAAAGACTGGTGGTATTTTTTTATGCACCATAATTATGATTTGATTTCTGATTTTGTTTCTGTAATTATCTTCACAAGGGAATAATAAATACATGAATTTCAAAATTACTCCTTTATGAATAAAATCAAAGTGCAATGAAGCCCCCAAGCCACAGGCAATTGCCTAGTTTGGGGGTCACCCCAGGGGGCCTACCACCACCGCTTACAGCAGTATTAATTTAATCTTACTTCTTGGGGCAAAGAGATGGAGCTATACGTCCTGTAGAGCTTCATCTCTTTCCTACACTGAAGTAATATTAAAATAATAGTGCTGTAAGCGCTGGTGGTAGGCCCCCTGATTATTCTAATTAATATTATAAATGCGAAAGTGAGTTACTTAGTTTGTTTATTTGTATTGTTTGCTTGTTTGTTTGTTACGCTTTCACGCTAAAACGGCTGAACGGATTTGGATGAAATTTGGCACATGAGTAGACCATGACCTGGATTTGGACAAAGGATACTTTTAACCGCGGTATTCTCACGGGATCGTGACTCATTACGCTAGGATGCTTAGGAGCCTGGCAGGGTTGCGGTAAAGTCCGAAAGGGATACCGGGACCTTGGCAACAGGCAACTGAAGGAACACGAGTGGGTTTTAGTCAGTAAAAGTCTGACACGCGCTTCCGCTCCGCCCAGAGCGGGAGAAGTCATTGGATGATTTCCTTAGGAGCCATGCAAAAAGAAAAAAAAGTCAGAAAGACAGCTAAGCGAAAACGATGTAATAGCGTGCGCAGGCGATGCGATGCGACGCGGTGGGTCGGAGGGACAAGAAATTTCACGTAGACGAAGACGTGGACTGAAGCTAGTAGCCAATAAACATTAACGCTACTAATAATTAAATGGTTGTAATCAGTGTATTGATAACATTACAATAGTAAAATAACCCGCTTGTTTGACGGTAGGTATGTTAGTATTAACATAAGTGGGAATCCTGATGGTATCTACGTAATTTGTCCCTGTCCCTGATCTAACTTAAGGCGCTGACAACAGGCAAACGGTAAAAGCAGGTTTGATTTAAACAAAAAAAATGCCAAATCAACATTATTTTTTGTTTATGCTAAACCCGAAAAGAGGTCATTGTACTCATCATTTTGAACAATTTTTTCTATGGGACCAAGCTTGAAATCGCGAAAAAAAAATCTGCTGTTCCATACATTTGTGTTTACATAAATCGAGAAAATGTATAGAACAGCAGATTTTTTTTATCATTTTATAATGTTGTATAGTTTGTGGTAGCAGATATATGTTAATCTTGAACATATTTATTCTTAGAACTTGGTTGTTGATACAAATTAACGGTAAACTAACCTTTTACCTTGAGTCCTTGAATATCAACGTACGTTGGTATTTTAATTAAAACAAGAAAGTCTTATTAAACTTTGAATGCAGAACTTGATTGTATTTTATTTTGGATGACTCAACAAATTTTTGAGTAAATCTCAAATTGCTTCATATTTTGCAATACATTACCTACAAGCGTTGTGCCATCGCGCTTCTATGCAGTCCGACAGCGACCACCGTTTAGCTGTTCTCAGCGTCTTAAATAACTTAGAAAAATGTCAGAAAGATGGTGAATACTAAGCAAGAGCAAAATGTCAGAAAGGCGACATCTAAACATTTCGTACAAAGGGGTATCGTGTTACCCTTTAACTGGTTTGTGTAGGAAAGATAGGCAGTCGCTCCATGTAAAATACTGGTATTCAGCTGTGTATCTGGTTAGACTGGAAGCCGACCACAACATAGTTGAGAAAAGGCTAGGGCGATGATGGTATGGTAATATTTTATTTGACTCGTAGACCAAAGTACGTTGGGAGTCGGTTTCCAGCCATAGGTACTAAGTATATAAAATATGTAGGTAAATTTCAGAAAGGTAACATTGAACAAAAAACTGCATAAGTACTTCTACAAATCAGTTACTAACTTCTGCAAATTGTAATTATAAGAAGTCTTCGTCTTTGGTTAACTTTTACAGAAGAGGCGAAGGACACAGCCATTTCTTTTTATTTCCTTTAATTGAACATAATTATTATTCATTCAAATTCCTTACGTATTAAAAGTTTCTAGTCAAATAATTAAAAGTAAAAATAATAATAATTAATAGTAAATAATAGTTAGTTAAACAGAAGCCATATGTAAAATTTCTAAATTTTTACTGTAATTTTTAGGGTGTACATAATAAAAAGTATTCTATATAGTTTTCCGACGGCCGTGTTGGTCAATCTTATTTTAAAAACAACAATGTAAGTATCTGTCATTTTCCAATACTATTTTCCATTTATTATCAAAATTTTGGTAAGATTTTTTTTTTTTTACATAATTTCGGACACATTTATAGTCATTTTTGTTATCTTCCGTCCTCGGTTGTTACTCAAAAGACTCTTCTTGTTAGTAACTTGCAAACTTTAAAATACATGTCTTATTATAACACCGTCGGTAAATATTATAGAACTGATAAAAATTATGTACTATTAATTTGATTAAAACGAATAGTAGATTTTCATAGTCAGATAGAAAACGCCGACCTCATCTAGCTTATTTTTAATATGATGTGTAAAAGTGATTCCAATATCCTATTTACAGAATAAATAATTTTATTTTCCGCAGTTTCAGTGTGAGAAAATAAACTACTAAACTGAAAAATGCAAAAAATATACTTGTTTGAATGTCCTAATTTCAGTATCTTTTTAATAAACTGCACCTTAATTGCGTAACGCACTTTCAATCACAATCAGAGGTATTTGATAGGTGACTCAGACTTAATAAAAAACCAAGATCGAGCGCTGTGAACATTACAGTGAAGCATGCCAAAACTACACCTCCGCTCTGTGCGTACACGCTCACACTCCCACATTTACAACCATTTTTAATCAAACTACATCTCACTAAGTGCTCACAATCATGAGACGGGCCTCACGACACTGTTGACAGCGCTCTGTCTTGGTTTTTTTGTTTGTTCTGAGACTTGAAAACGTAATTATCGCAATAAACGTGACTTGAACTGTCAAAATGGAAGGCATTGCGATCGATTGTCATTTTATGGTTGTTACGCAATTATCTCGTTGACCTATTGCAACCATACCTGTGTTTTAATTAGAAATCAGAATTCCACTTTGACTATTTTCAAATTAAATCCAGTAGGAATACTTAGTAAAAATCCTAAAAAAAAAACGAAATCCTATTAGATTTAAAGATCTTTAAATCTAATAGGATTTCGTTCAAATTCGACCCTGCATGTTAGTGCCACGACATTCAGGCGGCCACATTCCCGGAATAAAAGTCAGTTTATTTTATTTGTCACTAGCTGCGCCCCGCGATTTCACCCGCTTAAGTCTCGATCCCGTGGGAATATCGGGATAAAAGTATCCTATGTCCTATTCCAGGTCATGGTCTACCCCTGTGCCAAATTTCATCCAAATCCGTTCAGCCGTTTTAGTGTGAAAGCGTAACAAACAAACACTTTCGCATTTATAATATTAGTTAGGATTTTGCAACACTAGTTTATACTGCGGCGTCGGGTGACATTCTGTGTAGGTAATAATTCTCTCTTGTGAACTTATACGCATGACCACAATAGAAACGGGTTTTGTCGTCTTCGCGTGCTGGTAGTACCTACTTTTTTTAACTACCACTACGGAGAAGCTGTTCATCTGCATCTCACCTGATGGTAAGTGATGATCAGGCTGAAGGTGGAAGCGAGCTTCACCCGGAATCCTCAACCACAGAGGAACTGGCTATCTTACCTCTAACTGCAATGCTGTTAACATTGTTTTTATGGCGATAGACTTAGATAAGATGGTGGTACTAACTTCTACTTGGCATACCTAGCTCTGTTATTTATGTTAAAATCATTAGCTGGTTAGCGGGGTTGATAGCACTGAATGTCCAGGGTGTAGTGCCGGACAATAAACCACACATCAGTGGACCTAAAACGGCCACATTAGCAATTCCTCTAAAAGCATTTCATTTCCTGAATTTCCAGCTGTCATTAGCAATTCCTCTAATTTAACGCACAAGCAATTCATAGTATGTGGACCATTTTACGAATCTCCATAGAAAACTGTCAAACAGATGAATTATTTCATATTAATATGAATCGCACGCAGATAAAGAAAGAAAGAAAGAAAGAAAAATATTTTATTTGGAATACGCACAGGAAATATAACAATAGACACAAACATTAAATCTATAGAATCAGTAAAACAAGTAATAGAATAAAATAAAACAACGTGAAACGGGAAAAGAAAACCTGTGCGATGCCAAAAAGGCTCCGCATAATGCTACGATATTTGAGAAATAGTAAACAAATACCGCAGCGCTGGTATTAATTAATTCAGATCATATGAATTGTCATTTTGTGACAGATTACGATGATTCGTTATTATTTTCCTATTATGATTCTGCCAAAGTGACTGTTTTAAGCCCCCTGCGGTGGATCAATTGCTTATAGTCTCTCCCTCTGCATATCGTTAACCCATTTCAATTGTTGTCAGTTCTCCTCGTCATTTAGCCAGTCGTGTCTTTTCTGGGTCGTCGAGAAACCAAATCTTTGTTCAGGTTAGCTTATAGGCCAATCAATCTGCCTAGCCTTTTCCCAACTATGTTGAGGTCGGCTTCCAGTCTAACCGGATGCAGCTGAGTACCAGTATTTTACATAGAGTGACTGCCTATCTGACCTCCACAACCCAGTAACTGGGTAATACGATACCCCTAGCTAAGACTGGTTGTTAGACTTTCGGACTTCTGACGACCCGTGACGACTGTCTAAGATCCACGAATGACAGGTCACCCATCCACGGACTAACGCGTAGCTTAACCTCATGGATCGACCCGTTGCTCATATTACTTAGCCACGAGCTCCTCAGGTAAGCCTATAGACTAAAATAAGTAAATGGCAACTTGTTGCAAGTCACTCAAGTCTACTGACCTTTATATTCTGTACCAATGATCCGCAATATTTGCAATAAATACCTATCCTATAACAGATCGTATAGAAGATTCAGTCATGTTTTGTTGCATACTTTTTTGAACCTTTTTCTCACTTTATTATACAATTTTATACAGTAACGTCTCGTCGTCTGACCGTCCATTAGTGCGCACTTGTACAACACAAGAAAAGAACTTATTAGTCTGAATGAGAAATATTTGTTTTAATACGTTCTGTGGTTAGGTTTCAGAGCACTATTTCAACGCAAGTTATACAGGCTCCTAACTCTGTAGTGTAGTAGAAAATTTACAAATTAACTTTGAAATTAAAGCGTCCGACAAGAAAACATGCTTTCTTGAGCCTCAACGATTATTATCAAACTAAAAATAGGTTTATTACAACCGAAAATTATACAAATATACCTAAAATAACAGTTAATGAAAGTAAAGAAGTACTATTAACATCAAAAGAAAATGATTTCTTACTGAGCAAAATATTAATTGGCTACTAAAACACCAATTTTATTTTGTATTACAACTAAATAATTACCGTGCAACGTAATAGTTAACTATGCTAGTAAAACAAACATTAGTTTATTACAGTGTAAACAGAAAATAAATCTATTTTAATAAGCAAATTGAACCAATTATGGTTACAGGCCATTTTGATGTATGACGGCGTTTAGTTCGCAAAGTCGCCGCTCCGTGACGGCGCTAGTGTGTTCGGTTGCGCTACTCGACGGTAGATGGCGTTGTTTTATCGATTATTAATGATTGGTGATCTCAGTTTGATTTTTTTGTAGGATATTATATATATTTTTTTAGCAATGCTTATTATTAATTTACGATGCTTGCAGTAAACAGGAGTACCTAAATCCACTTTTTGTCAGTTATTTTAAAATGAAAAAATCCCTTGATTTAGGGGCGAAACTGATGTTTATTCACATAAGAAAATTCCAGACAGCAGGCTGCTACCAGGGCCAAGGAGAATCGAACCTTAGAAATGAAGAAGGTAGGTACAGTGGTCACAGACACGATTGCTGAACGGAGGTCATTTTTTTTTTTTTAATTTGGAAAATCATCAAATTACTTCTCCCACTCTGGGCGGAGCGGAAGGGCGTGTCAAACTTTTACTGACTAAAACCCACCCTTGTTCCTTCAGTTGCCTGTTGCCAAGGTCCCGGTATCATTTTCGGACTTTCCCGTAACGCTGGCAGGTGAACCGAGGTCCTGAGTTCGATTCCCAAATTCCCAAGTTAAGCATTATTATTAGATATTTCCATCACTAATTTCTCAATAAACTAGTGAAATCTGGGCCTACAATACAGGGTGTTAGGGTAAACACCGTTGAAACCAGTGGTTTGGTTTCATTTATAGAACGTAAAAAAATGGAAAATTACAACTTTTCTACCTTTTACCACAAGAGTATTTCACCATACGCGATAAGGCAACGAACTTACGTCTCAACACGGCCGGGGGCGCGGGACGTGACCTGACCGGCCGCGAGCGCGACGCCTATTGTGTATTTATTCATGTGTTATGTAGGTAGGTAGGAGGGGCGACGACCTCCGGCGCATAACCATGAATTTACAGACGGTGTCGGATAGGAACTTTTTAAAATCTGTTAATTAAATAATGTTTTTTTTTTGTCGTGGCTCGGTCATTTATTTTTATAGTCCACCCATTGTTTACCCATAGTTTGAGTGACAACGGTGTTTGCCCTACATACGTGACGTTATGTTATAAAACAATTCTATTAAAAGTAAATTGCGTGTCGTCAATGGCAACAAGTAGGAAGATGTCTTTATTATTGTTTAGTATCCACTAATTACTATAATTATTGCGATTCTGAGTAACTAAGAGGATGACGTGCAATTGTATGAGGCGCCAGTAGCCAAGTAATAGCAGCCGCACGGGTCGATCCATCAGGTTAAGCTACGCTTGCCCGGGTTGGTTTGTGGATGGATGACCATCTTTACATACCGAGATCCTTCCGTGCTTCGGAAAGCACGTCCCGGCTCATTCGTGGATCTTTGACAGTCGTTACGGGTCGTCAGAAGCCCGAAAATCTGACAACCATTCTTACCAAGGGGTATCATATTACCCCGTAACTGGATTGTGGTCAGATAAGCAGTCGCGTCTGCATCTGGTTAGACTGGAAGCCGACGCCAACATAGTTGGGAAAAGGTTGGGCAGATGATGTGCAGTGTCTACGTTAGTTTCTATTATCTTCTGTGGACAGGATTATAATTATTCAATTTGTTACAGTTGTAATAGCAATCACGTCAATTGGTTTAAATAGGTTTTTATTTTTATTTGAATTTGTATTTTATTATCTATATAGAGAATGTGAATGTGAGAACGTTGTAGGCTTATTGGACTGATATTTTTGTTAAGTACCTGGTACCTACTTACTTGTTGAAAGGCCTACATTGTCCACCCATGCCTACCAACACTGTAATTTGAAAGTAGTGTAAAAGCCAATTATTTTTAAAAGAGTAACCGTGGAGTTTCTTGCCGGCTCTTCTCCATAGGAAACGACCAATTGGAACCGTGCACCTAGCTTCTGACGTTTCATAAGTGCCCATGTAGGTTTATGTGAAATAAAATATTTTGATTCTGATTTTGATTTTCTTCTTAGCTGTTTGTCAGAGAAATGTTTTTTTAGCGACTGTTTCACATGTTCCAACAGAATTAATAAGAAACAAAACTGTGTGCCCGATGAGATATCGCATCCGCAAAAATGGCTAACTTTCATAGCTCTTTCTACCTATAAGGAATTAATGTTCAAAAAACATTCTTTAGAGTTCCTTACACAATGAGCTCCAATTTAGTTGTGTAATGAACTCTTGTGAACAAATTCTTGCTTCTAAACCCAGCAGTTCACTTAAAAGACGTTTAAAGACGGCTTTGTAGGCGGTCCATGACAGAAGAGTTGCGCTCAACGCACTTTCGGCGCCAAGATTTTTATTAGTAATGCCGTCTCTAAAGATTGCCGGCGGTGGGCTGCGATTCCGAACTTTGTGGTAGCTACAGTTCGACTCAAACTTCATGGCGGCTCGGAAGTTAGCTACTCGCTGGTACCGCACCCCTGACCCCCGCTGACAAATGAAATTGTTACTGCGCAGCGACTCGCCTCATGTTCCGAGCCGCCATTAAGTTTGAATCGAACTGTACCCATCTGAAAGTCTGTTTTTCATAGGAACTGACTGACCCCCATAACTAAATTAGAGGGAGTTTCCAAAACCATAAAGTTAGACCCCTTTATGAAGAATGAAAATAAAGTAATGTCGTAAAAATATAGGTATCATAAAATAAAAACTATAATGATTCCTTGAAGATGTTACCTTTGTAAAATTAAAATATTTAAAATTTTCCCACATATAAACCATAACACTAATAATTTACTTAAATTATCGTTACCTTAATATTTTAGGATTGATTCCACTAACAGCTGAACGGATGCGATACCAAACTATACCATAATTTCAAAGTTATACACTATAATAATAATAATTCATTTATTTAACAGATCATACAATCCAACTTGTTAGACAATTAATCATAATACACACACATCTTACACACTAGTGTTAGTAAATTATATTTGGCAAATCCCGTAAACTAATTAATAACAATGTCAAAATCATTCACAGTAATGTTAAAATCACCACCAATAAAATCAAAATCATTATCATTAATAATAATACAATAATCAATAAAAAATAAAAGAAACATTATTTCAAGGAACGGTTTGAAGGTAATACTTGTGTCCTGGTCCAGTGTCTTAGTATTAGACCTTCCGCCCTATCGGCCACAGTGATCAAGAGGCTGTTGGCGCTGCCCCACACTACAAACAGCTATTTATTTGCGTAACTTTTGTTTCATTTTGACTGTTCAACAACACATTATTGCGATATTTACATTGGCAGATTTTATTTTCGAACTTATGAAGCAATGGATTAGGAATTGGTTTCAAACCGATTCAGATTCTGATTGATCGTGTATTACGCAATTAGAGTGCCGATTCGACCCATGAGGTCAGTCTACGAATCAGCACTCAGTTCAGTGGACTGCTTAGTCACTGGCCTTTTACCTGGCCACGTGTAATACATTTGAAGACAGTCTTCGTGACTTACTGACATGCCCACTGATCTGACTCGCAAAGAGTCTTATTGAATAATTATTATTATACCCGAGAGGAGCTCGTGGCCAAGTAATAACAGCCGCACTGGTCGATCCATCAGGTTAAGCTACGCTTGCCGGGGTTGATCCATGGATGGGTGACCATCTTTACGTATCAAGATTCCTCCATGCCTCGGAAAGCAAGGATGGATCTTTGGCAGTCATTACGGGTTGTCAGAAGCCCGAAAGTCTGACAGCCAGTAGGGGTATCGTATTGCCCAGTTACTGGGTTTTGGAGGTCAGATAGGCAGCCACTCCATGTAAAATACTGGTATTCAGCTGTATCCGGATAAACTGGAAGCCGACCCCAACATAGTTGGGAAAAGGCTAGGCAGATTGATTAATTATTATACCCAACTTTTATTAGAAAGAAAACACTGCTTGCAATAAAAATGTTTACAAAAACATGTTTACGAAATCGAGACATCACTGATATTGTGAATCAATAGGACTCGGGCGGTTAATATCTTATACCTTTTGCAAGCAAAACCTATAGCATAGCTCACACTAGAACGCACCCTTAACAACCAAAATCAAAAACATATGACTAACATTATTGTTATTAAATACGGTCTGTAATCCGAAGACGAGCATGAGTTTAATATTCATCATTTTTAGTATGGCTCCATTTAAAGAATATGATTAAGTTTGTATCGTATGCTAAGGTTATACTGCGGTTGCGCTCGCGAGGATACGGGAAATACGATAAGTGCAATGCAATTTTTTAAAGTTATTTTTGCTGGTAATATAACACATAACATTACGCCTATAATCCCCGAAGGGTTAGACAGAGGTTTAGCTATAGTAGTACATTTCGCCACTTATGTTTAGGTCCCATGTAATAGGGGAGGCGTGTTGGGAGGGGTGGTATTTTTGCGTGATAAATATTATTTCAATCGCTACAATGAGTAAATAACAAGTGAAGACACAGATAATTATATAATAGTTAACATAAATAAAATAGTTACAATAATTTATAATAAGGAGCTCGTAGCTAAGTAAGTAATAACAGCCGCACAGGTCGATCCATCAGGTTAAGCTACGCTTGCTGGGGTTGGTCTGTGGATGGGTGACCATCTTCTCATACCGAGACTCCTCCGTGCCTCGGAAAGCACGTTAAACCGTTGGTCCCGGCTGTCATTTGTGGATCTTTGACAGTCGTTATAGGTCGTCAGAAGCTCGAAAGTCTGACAACCAGTCTTACCAAGGGGTATCGTATTACCCAGTTACTGGGTTGTGGAGGTCAGATAGGCAGTCGCTCCATGTAAAATACTGGTATTTAGCTGCATCCGGTTTGACTGGAAGCCGACCCCAACATAGTTGGGAAAAGGCTAGGCAGATGATGAGTTACAATAATTTAAAAGCTTTTTGGTTAGGGGGGATGCGCTAAGGTAGTCCGCGAATCATATTTTAATCAACATACAACCTGAAACTGACCTGCAAATTGCAAAAAACGTAAGAAAATTTGAATTTCACGGGCTACCCTGAAGCTTTGCCTTAACCTAACTGAAAATAATAAAGTTCCTAATTAATTTACAGCTGTTTCAGGATTTTTTAATAGGAATTGTATTTTTTTAGACGAAGTGATGAATATACCAATAACGTAATTTATCTTAAACAGTCCCATTTCAAATGAAAAAATCGAACAAAACAACGCCTAACCTGAATTTCAGATGAAAAGTAAGAAAAACTCTCCTTTAGATACTTATATTGTGCTTTTACTGTGTGAAATCTTTGTCAAATTAGTCACTACTCATCATTTTGTGAACAGACAGACAAAACTTAAGTTATAAACTTACCTATACTTTAGTATTCGGCGTGTAGGCATGTATTTTTCATGTTGACATGAGTAACAACAGACTGGGTGCCACAGAGTAACAAAATATACAGATGGTGAGCTGCCTCTTTGGCCAAGTTGTCGGAAGCACTTTATGTACTACTGATGTCTGAGCATCAGGTTCTGAGTTCGATTCCTAGGTTAGGTAAAGTTTTATTGGGCTTTTCTATCTGGAAGTTCTCAGTAGCAGCCCAGAGTCTGGATTTTTTCCCGGTTGATGGCAATAGGCTCGCCCCTATTACATGGGACTTAAACATAACTGGTGAAATGTGGGTGTAGTGGTGTACTATAGGTAGGTACATCTCTGCCCAACCCTTCGGGGAAACAAGGCGTGATGTTATGTGGTTTAGAACAACTCTCAGTTGAAAATAAATCGTTTGGCTTGGTATGGGCACGTGATGAGTAGGGAGGAAACGCATGTGACTAATAGAGTGATGCATATTTAATAAATATTGACGGATGGAAACTTGGAGAGAGAGGAAGGTCAAAGAGTAAGCGCATAAAGCCGTTGATTCCTGCAGCCTGGTTGGGGTACCCCACCAAACGGCACCCTAATTGCGTAATACACGATCAATCACAATCTGAATCGGTTTGAAACAAATGTCTAATGGATTGCTTCATAAGTTCGAAAAAAAATCAGCTTAATTACGTAAATAACGCAATGAATGTTGTTTAACTGTCAACATTAAACAGATTAGTCTTAATCGGTTACGAAAATACGTTACACAATAAATAGCTGGTCGAGTTAGCCGAACGAGCGATCGGTGTTGCGGTAGCGGCCAGCGAGCACTACATTCAAGTTGGTCACAGTTATATAGCCATTTAGTATTTTTAGGACCCTAAAATATAAATTATATGAGGTTCATAAAAAGAGCGCATTATGGGAATTATTCGTGTTTCGATTAAATACATGCCCTTCAAAACTGCAACCTCTGTTCTCAGCTACTTACTCTGTGACCAAGCTACATTATCATTATGTTAATTCAACGTTTTCGTCTTAAAACTAGACTTGTTCGAAATAATGACGGATTAGAAATATAATCACGCCGATATCCATCTGTCCTGGGCAGAAACAATTTGTTTTTGAATATAGGTTAGGTTATAAAAAGCGGGAATATAAAATGAGGTTGAGTTTTTTCGTGAATGCAGTTTGAGGCACTGACGTCATTGTACAGCCAAGCATGTTTTACGGGCATTTTGTTTTTATTTGCAATGTATTTTCGAGACTTGGTAATATACTTTTTCAGTTTCCATTGTAATAAATACCTATTGATAGCATGTCCTAGAACCAAAAATTCGAAGACATGTGACATCTACCAACCCGCACTGGGCCCGCGTGGTGGATTACGGCCCACTCCCTCTCACTGAGAGGAGGCCTTTTTTGTTTTTTTGAGGGTGGGAAATCGTCCAATGACTTCTCCCGCTCTGGGTGGAGCGGAAGGGCGTGTCAGACTTTTACTGACTAAAACCCACCCGTGTTCCTTCAGTTGCCTGTTGCCAAGGTCCCGGTATCCCTTTCGGACTAACCCGCAACCCTGGCAGGCATCGGTCCTAGCGGACCCCGCCAATTGTGCTGACATCTCTTTGAGGCGCGCGTGGAACACGACGCGCCATCGACCCGGGCCTGGTCCTGATCGGACGGCGAGCTACCCATTGCTCGCCGTCCGCAAGCCCGCGCCTATGGTGGCCGGGAATCCGCCTGGGATTCCCGACGCCCAGAGCGTCTCCAGCGGCGGCGGCGGTTAGGGGCGTGAGGGCGCAAACTTTGCCTCTCCCTCACGCGTGCCGCCTCCTCCTTCGCGAGCATTACTGCTTCGCAGAAGGAGGTGACTGCTTCCCATGCCCTCTCGCTCCGTACCATGGCCTGGACCAGAGCCGGACGCGAGAGGTCACCGCCGCCAATCGCCTCCAAGAGGACACGGCGGGGCTCCGCCCAAGCGGGGCAGACCTCCACCGTATGCTCCACCGTGTCCTCCGGGCACTGAGAGGAGGCCTGTGTCCCAGCAGTGGGAACATTATAGGCTGATTATGTTTTCATCAAATATAGAGCACTGTTTAATAGGTCAACCAGTAATATACTTATAGCTTTTCATTTTACACGTTATTTGGGTGGCCGCAAAGTTACTCAATGCAAACAGCATTGAGTAACTTTGCGGCCACCCTAATATCTGACTTTTTCCTCACCTAGAAAAAGTAATACCTAAGTACCTAGGTATAAATTCAATAACACTAGTGCCGAAAACAAAATTTATGTCATTTTTTAAAACTTCAAGCGGCGTCTGAACACCACAAAAGAAATCAATTTTTATTGGAAAAAAACTTTTTCCAAAAAAAACAACCGACTTCAAAAAAAACACTAAAAAAGTGAAAAATAACTTTAATTTCGGAAGTCGGTGTCTTTGCTTTTTAATTTTCGTTTTTTGCCACCGACTTCCGAAATTAAAGTTATTTTTCACTTTTTTAGTGTTTTTTTTTTAAGTCGGTTGTTTTTTTTGGAAAAAGTTTTTATTTTTCACTTTTTAGTGGTGGTACCTACCCCATACAAGTTACTACCTGCTATGTAAATAACAGTGAAGGAGTCTAATAATGATATCGTCTACATAGACTGTGGGAAAAATACGTAATATTGAAGCTAGCGCAAGAACTACGCAAGCAAACTTAATAAAATTTATATGGGACCATCTCGGGAGTATACCCTTTCGAACTAAAAAATAATTTTTAAAATCGGTTCACAAACGGCGGAGTAATCGGTGAACATACATAAAAAAAACAATCATCCGAACGTAGTACCTCCTCCTTTTTTGAAGTCGGTAAAGAGTGATGAAGTCGAAAAACCGCTGCTACAACGCTTTTCAGCTTTTCATTACATTGCTATCAAAAATCTATTTACAAGACCAATATTTAAGCTCCCAACGATATCCTCGAACTAATACGATCGCATTATAAATAATAAGCATGACACTAAATTGGTATTGACCTCAAATTATTGCGCTTTGCTCACACAAATTGTACACCATTATAATTGGGTAGAAAACCGCATGTTGTATAGTGTAGTATCATTACGCTACTAACTCGCGATGGGGACAGACAGACCCATGAAAAGTAATTTTAATAAAATAATGTCAAGCGTTAAGCGAAAACGGACGCCAAAAAGTTTATCAATGAGTTTGAAAACCTCTTTGGTTCTGATGGAGGACCTAATTTGAATTTGGTACTTCCCTCGTTCGTTATCAAAGACCGAATTTTGAATTTGGAACTCTCTTCGAGCAGTGACTAATATTGATAGTGATTTGTTTTTTTTTACTGTGTAGTGTTTTGAGCCAAAATAGTGAGTTTGCAGATTTCCATTTGTATAATTGATAATGAAAAGTGAGATTGGTTTTCGAAGTCGAGAGTGGTGTTAGAGTGCTTTTACATTCAAACAAGTAAGTATAAGAATCTCTCATAATTGTTAAATAATAACTAACTATAATAAGTGGTTAAATGATAACAGCCGCAGGATAAGCTACGCAAGCCGAGATTGGTTCGTGGATGGGTGACCATTCATCATAAAATAATACATTACATATCGAGAACCCTTCGTGTCTCGGAAAGCACGATAAGGTGTTGGTCCCGGCTGTCATTCGTGGATCTTTGACTGTCGTTACGGGCTTTCAGAAGCCCGAAAGTCTGACAACTAGTCTTGCCAAGGGGTATCGTGTTACCCAATAACTGGGTTGTGGAGGTCAGATAGGCAGTCCATCCATCTAAAATACTGATATCGAGTCTACTACTTACGCAGGTAACTGGGGGCTTAAAACAGTCACTTAGGCAGAATCATAATAGGAAAATATTATGAATCATCGTAAAATATCACAAACTGATAATTCATAATAAATGATCTGCGTGCGATTCATATTACGAAATAATTCATCTGTTTGACAGTTTTCTATGAAGATTCGTAAAACGGTCCACAATTATGAATTGCTTTTGTGTCAAATTAGAGGAATTGCTTATGACATCAGGGAATTGCTAAAGTGGCCGTTTTAGGCCTACTGGTCTAAGCCCTGGAAACCTTACTGACACTTACATATCTACGCAGATTTGCACAATTCAGCTTCGTATAGCATCTTACCACCTTATCTACCACGATCTGCCTCGGTGCTCTAGTGGTTGCAAGCGCTACTGCTGATTGTGAGGTCCCGGGTTCGATTCCTAGGTCGGGCAGTGTTGTAAAAATATTAGCAAGTCAGCATCCATGCCCAAAAGGAAATAGAAGTCAGCCTATAACGTCCCCACTGCTGGGACACAGGCCTCCTCTAGGGTGTTAGCCGTAATCCACCACGCGGGCCCAGTAGGTGTTGGTAGATGTCATATGTCTTCGAATTTTTGGTTCTAGGACATGCCGGTTTCCTCACGATTTTTTTCTTCACCGTTTTGAGAGCAGTGGTGATGAAATAATTTTACACAAAGTAAAGCGCCTGTCAGAGTCCGAACCTACGACCTAGAAGTCGTAAGTCGCGCCCGAACCACTGGGCCACCGCTGCTCTAAAAAAAGTGGTGCCTTCAAAATTATTCACTAAAGAAAAAAAAGGGGTTTCTATTTTTCACTAATTACCACACCTACTGCTTACCCCGTAACAAGAAAAGCGTACCGCGTCTAGACTATAAAATTAACATAATTAGTTTAGGCGCCGGCCGCCATTAAGAATTACGTTGCATCCTAAAATCGTCGTTACATATTCATGAGCCGAAAACATTTCCTGTGATTATAGAGCTGTATCGTTACGACACAAGTTTAGGGAGCCGGCTAGAGTTGGAAAAAAGATTAAAATTTAACATCACATCACTGCTGTGAGCTCGTGGCTAAGTAATAACAGCCGCACGGGCCGATACATCAGGTTAAGCTACGCTTGCCGGGGTTGGTCCGTGGATGAGTGACCATCTTTACATATCGAAACTCCTCTGGGCCTCGGAAAGCACGTTAAGCCGTTCAGAAGACTGAAAGTCTGACAACCACCTTACATCGCTTCATGTAAAATACTGGTAGGTATTCAGCTGCATCCGGTTAGACTGGAAGCCGACCCCAACATAGTTGAGAAAAGGCTAGGCAGAATTATTGATCACGCCTGTATGCCGCAAAGAGGAATAGAAGGAAATTATTAAAAATAGATAATTAAATTAAATTAATTTAAAAAAAAGAATTATTTTTAATGTCTTTCTATATATATTTGTTTAATCTTTAATGAATTAAATTATTAATAAATAATTGAACTATTTCTGCGAATAGACGTCTATTGTTGTTTTTTTTGGTTTTATAGTAGGTACAGCTACATTTCGCCGGTTTTGTAGAAGTCCCATTTACTAGAGAGCGCGCCTACTGCCATTATTGGACGCAAATCTAAATCATGGGTTGCTAACTGATTTGCAAATGGAAAACTTCATAAATACTGTGCTGACCAGGGAATCGAACCCAAGTTTAGCAGTCGCTCTTGCTGCTACTAGAGCAAAAGACAGGCAAGTCAAGGTGGTGTACGCAAGTCTGTGAAACCTTGGTTAGTGATAACACTTTGCTGAAGCAGCGTTTATAGCAAATTATTAACCACGTCGATAGTTCTATTCCGTAAACTTTTGAACGATTAGTGCTTAAATATTTTTGACAACAAATATACAGAAAACGAGGTACGGTTCTTAAACGAGGTGATCCGGCAGAGAACCAAAGTTGTCGACATTAGCTCACAGGAAAAGCAAGCTGAAGTGGCAATGGGCAGTATATTAGCCGTATAACCGATGACCGTTGGGGTAGACGTGTTCTTGAGTGGAGACCGCGAATCGGAAAACGTAAGGTAGGACGCCCTGAGGCTAGTGGAGCGACGATCTTCGCAGGGTGACTGGTAGCAGCTGGATGAGAGTTACCGAGAATCGGGCTGAATGGCGTGCAAATTGGAGAGGCCTATGTCCAGCAGTGAACTGCTGTAGGCTGATGACGATGATACTCGTACAGACAAAGTGAATTTTGCATTTCACTTACTTCAATGATTCTTTTTAATTTTCTTATAGTTTCAGGGAATTGTCCCCTCTGACTGAAATAGACGAGTAATGTATAACAGTCGAAATCTGTACCACGGTCCCATAATGCGCTTGTTGCATTCCCAGACAAAAATTAAAACCTAATACTTATGAAGTGTCCACAAAAAACAGAATTACAAAGAGATCAAGCATTAAACGATAGAAAATTATACAAAATCATTTGATCCGTGTCTATGATCTATTTTTAATGATGGCCGCCAGGGTCGCCATTACGTTCCAATTTCAAATTCAAATTTCGAAGCCGCCTGCGCAGGCGCCTCGCGTCTGTCGCGACTGCGGTTTTTGAAAAAAAATATAGTCATTTCTGTTTCCGGGTTCGGTTGGTAAATAGGGGTGTGCTGTGTTTGGGGGTGGGTACATACCTGTCTGTCAAAATCGAAATGATTATTGTTATGTAGGCAATCGATTTAGATTGTGAATGATTTGCGTAAAGCAATCATTTGGTGTTTTTGTTAAAAGTTATTTATTTGGATGAGTGGTTTCTATTTGATAAAGAAGTCTTTATTGAATTCCTATATTACTAATGCTTTGGATGAAATAAAACGCTCTAAAGTCCGTTTTTTGTCATAGACTAATTTGACATTTCAAGTGATTCATGTTTTTTTTTTCACTTGGTTCTAAGCACAAAATACATAGATTTATTAATTAGTAGTTGATACATTGTACGTTTACGAGACAATATTCTATCATGTGGTTAATCATTGTTGTTTATTTTTTCAATTTGGAGTTTGACATTTGCATCTGTCAAATTTGACCATAAAAATAGGCTTTAGTTATTGTGTTTGAAATCTTTGAAGCTGTTTTACCACCGATTTTCAGCATTTCTACCACAAAATAATTCATATAAATAACAGAAAGAGGTGCTTCGACAGTATTTTTTGAGGCAGTATATTCTTTGCTGCTGGTGTATACCTAGGAATAATAATTCTCGTCTACTTTAAGGAGTAGGTACTATATCTGCCGCTTGTGAAGGTCGTCCGGAGAAGTAGGTATCTATTAGGCGGCGTCCTAATTGGGAGCGATCGTACGATGCGTTTTACATCTCACGATCAAAGTGGTCGTGCGATGACCTAACAGGTGTCCTAATAGATCGCGCGATGTCCATCGTGTGATGCCCTCGCGCGTCGACACATCGCGTAGGTAACCGATTAGGACACTTAAAAGAGATCTGTTGCTTTGATTACATGATCGCACGATCAAACACATCGTACGATCGTTATTAAGCATTTCATGTGCTCGCACGATTACTTGCGAGGTTCAAATAGGACACTCTGATGAAATCTGTATGTTTGAACTCATCGCACGACGAGAATGCATCGTGTCATCGTGCGATCTTCGCCAAATAGGACGACGCCTGAAGGTCTAATTCCGTAGCGGACTGCACGCAGCAGCAGCAAGCGACGTGTCGCCGCGACACTACTTGGTTTCTATGTAATACCTTCCGTAGCTAGTCAATCAACTCAGCCTATCGCAGTCCACCGCTGGACATAGGCCTCTCCCAGGCTGCGCCACAACGCCCTGTCGTCCGCCTTCCGTATCCAGTCTGTTCCAGCCAACTTTTTAAGGTCGTCGGTCTATCTAGATGGGGGGCATCCCACACTAAGCTTACCGATACGCGGTCTCCACTCTAGGACTCGTATGCTCCACCGGCCATCGGTCCTTCGACAAACATGGCCAGCCCACTGCCACTTCAGCTTACCTACCCTGCAGGCTATGTCGGTAACCCGATTCTTTTCCGGATAACTTCATTTCTGATATTATTCTTCAAAGAAACTCCGACCATAACCCGCTACATATTGAATTGAATTTGTGGGCTAGCCCAACTATCAGTGTCCACGTAGCTAGTGACACGTCGATTTTATAGAAATAGATAGAAACCAGTAGTATCGCGGTGACATGTCACCTGCTGCTGCTATCTGCAGGCGTAGCATGAGCACCATTTTGTCGACGGAAGAGTAGACAAAAATTACGTTTCGTAGACAGTACGAGACGGCAGCAAAGTATGTAGAAAAAGTCAACTGCACTTTTTACGAAATTCACTCTTTTACATAATTCGACTCAGAATTCTTTGTTTTGTCATAGGATTTATCGGTTGTCAGTGTGATTTTGACAGTAAGGATAGAAAACCTTCTTCCGAAATAGTCTACCTACAAAAAGACCTAGACAAAGATCGTTAGAAATGAAAGACAAAATGACAGATTGTAGAAGAATTTCTACGGTGAATGGCAAAAATGAAGAAACGAACTGTCACTTTGTATAGAAAAAGCTATGTCTATTCTTCGTAGAGATAGAAAGCGCCATGCTACGCCTGCTGCAGTCGGCTACAAAATTGTACCTTTACAGGCACATGAGATTTTTCAGCTTTTTCTCTCAGATGGCAACAGATGTGCCACGGATTTTACAAATGCTCAAACGCGACAGTCACCATATCACATCAGGTGGACACCCAACTTTTTCACCAACCAATTATCATTTAGAAACTTCAAATAGTGCCTCAATATTCACCCTTTATGATGTTCTTTCATCATTGCTAACTTATAGAGGCACGTGACTGCAATCATTACTATCAAACGTTAATTAACATCTCTGCTTACCCCCAGAAACGCCAAAAAGAACACAAAAAGCTAGTTTAGTAACAAAAGGAACTAACAAGCAATATTTCCAGTAGTTTGAACTAGAAAATGATCTTGAATTTTCCACAAAAGGACCAATTTACTTATTGTTGTCGAGTGAAATTGCGCGAAAGAAGAGGGTAGCCGTACATTGCGAAATCAAATTGTATTGTGCGTGGCCATTCGCGCGTGAACTGTGGTAGGGGCAAGACGTATGGGGTGGGAGCGTGGAAGGGATTTTCGAAAAATATTTTATGTATTTTGATGTGAAATGTAATGTGCATTTTTATTTTGTAAGTGGATTGATTTGACGTATGGTTCCATTCTACAGAAGTGAAAAAATTCCAATGACAACGAGAACACACACGGGATTTTCATGACTTTCCCTACTCTTACGAAAGGTCTGAACAAAATGACCATGACCGAAAAAATTATCATGTTAAATTGTATCTGAAATTAGTTAAAATTCAATGGGATTTAATGGAATATAAAGACGCTTTTAGGGCTAATCATGGAATTGTAACTGTAGGCGTCATTAATTTCTTTTGTATTTTAATTTAAAAACACATAAAAAAATGGTCAATAATTGATAAGAAAAATCAAAACAGAGAACGGTAAAAAAATAATAATGTTTATTAATTTTAAAGTTTTTATTAGATACTTCATTTTTTTATTTTTATTTTGGGGTTATAATATATATATTTTTGAAATGTGCTCATTAAGTCCTTTCATTTGATACCCAACATGGTACGACTAAACGACATTTTTTTTTTAGTTCCTGACTTTATTTCCTCTAGAGGGCGCCATTTTTAATTTACTTATATTATATTATTATATAACCAGCGGACGATCAAGACGCTTCCAACGGTAATTCATTTGTCAAATTGTGATGAGTGGTTTAGAAGATAGGAGGAAAACAGATGAACATTCATACATACATACATACCGGTCAAAATCATAACCCTCCTTTTTTTCGCCGTAGTCGGGTAACAAGTCTCTTCTTGTCACTCAAAATTGTATGTTGACGAAGATATATGTCACAGTTGCTGTCGAGAGAATACATTATTGACACTATAGTTTCATACCAACGTGTTTTGCGAATTTGATCCTTATTACTACTACAAATTGTCCAACTGACAAGTGTAATAAAATCACATTCTTTCGAACTATAAGGATCTTACCACCTTGCTTTACTCATAGATCATATCTTACCCTATGAGGAATAAAGCTCGAGTTTATGTATATAAAATGTAGGTTTATAAGAACTAGATGTTGCCCACGACTTCGTCTGTCCGTCTGTCCGATCCAGGATGAAAAGTAGCTTATATCCTTCTCCAGGTCAATCTAGGTCAAGCCATGTGCCACTCACCCCTTTTAGCGTGAAAGCGTAACAAACAAACAAAGTCACTTTCGCATTTTATAATAAATTAGGTTCCCACCTATGAAATCAGCGTTTTGTATGGGGAATTTTAAAGAAGTTGCATTTTTCATACTAACGTTTTCTTAATTTATCTATGAACCATGAACACTAATGTTTAAAAACTAAGATAACGTATGCCACTTAGATTAAGCGAAAAAAATATTTTTTGGCTAATAACTTATACAAAAAATATTTTTTTCGCTTAAAAAAATAGTGGTCATTTCTGCTAACAAAATGAGGAGTCATTTTCAAGGTATTTTTATGTTTAGAAAACAATAAGTAATAAGGTTTTTTTACTATTGGTAGTTGTCTATGATGGCCAGTATTCGATATAATACCAAGCAATTGATGAATATTTTAAATCATAGAAGTGACGAGGTTCTCTATTTGTGAGAAAAAAAAGCCAATATTCGTTAGGAGTTAGGATACAGGGCGTGTCTTTTACAAGAAAAATATTCACATAGAACCTCATTAAAATGGTGTGCTTGGCAATAAATCTGCATAAGAACTTGGCAGGCCTGGTTTTGGTTAAAGAAAATTAATATTCTTAGCTATCCTCTGTTATTATAGGCTAGGAGTTGCGCTTAGTAAAAGAAACTTGTATTTTTAATGTGTATGTTATAGATATACATGGTTTTATTGGCAGTTTGGAATATATAATGAAGTATATAAGCATAATTATATTGTAAAGTTGTGATTAATAGCACCAATATTGACTACATAAACTTTTTGCAAGACACGCACGGCAAGTTTAGCCGCGTTGGTCCGGGCTGCCATTTTTGGATCTTTGACAGTTGTCAGAAACCCATAAAAGTCTGACAACCAGTGTCACCAAAGGGTATCGTATTACTCAGTAACTAGGTTGAAGAGGTCAGATAGGCAGCTGTCGCTCCATGTAGAATACTAGTATTTAGCTGCATCCGGGTAGACTGGAAATCGACTACAATATAGTTGGGAAAAGGCTAGGAAGATGATGATGAAACTTTTTGCAAGAATCGTTTCAAGTCCCGGTAACACTAACTAATTATGTTACTCTACCGTAGGATATAGTTTTCTAATAATAATAGTCAATATTTTATACAACTTGCAAGAAGTGGACTTATTTACCCTGCAATATTGTTCTATTGCAGGGTAAATAAGTCCACCTCTGTACATTTGTGTACTTAAAGTATTAAATACTTAAATAAATAAACAAACTCCGAGGTCGCACTCTCTTTTAAAGTCCACTCATCACATGATCTTTATCAGATTATGTGAAGACCATAATAGATTGGTGTCTGAAATGGTCTTTTGAGGAAAGGACCATAGAGATTTGAGTGGACCTTTCCTGTCAGTGCACGCATTTTTCAGTTATCGTAGAGCGAGAAGAGGCTCTCATCTCTCATTGAGTATCTCTCTACCAGGTTTATAATAATTTCACTTTCTCAATGCCTCGTGGTCTAGTCACCATTGCTTAGTCCTGGATTCAATCTCCAGGTCTGGCAAAGTTTTATTGGATTTTTCAATACAGAATTTTTCAGCAGGCAATACTAAAGATTTGAGTCCGGTTTATGGCAATTGGCTCGCCCCTTACGACTGGCGTATTGTGGGTTTATCTACTTGATTAGCTTACCCCAACCTTTTTAAGGGGTTCCGTACCCAAAGGGTAAAACGAGACCCTCTTACTAAGACTCCGTTGTCCATCCGTCTGTCACCAGGCTGTATCTCATGAACCGTGATAGTAAGACAGTTGAAATTTTCACAGATGATGTATTTCTGCTGCCGCTATAACAACAAATACTAAAAACCAGAATGAAATAAATATTTAAGGGGTGTCCCATACAACAAACGTGATTTTTTTGTCGTTTTTATAGATTTTATAATACAGACGTGCATTTTTGTAATGTCTTGTATCCACTTCCAATTTCAAATATTTTTACTCCCCGTCTCCCGTCCTACAATAAAATATTAATAAAGCATTTATTATCGTGCGTGCGCGGCGGTATTGTGGTCATACCTACCTATATAATTATATGCCGCCATTTACATGGTCAACACTCGCGAATTATGTTACCAACCACTGTTAAATTCTTTGATAAGGAGTGCTTTACGGGATTTTCAATTGTTTTCCTTCAGTGACGCATTAACTTGAACAGAGGGGTCCCTGAAACGATTAATTGTCAACCGCTTCAATTGCATTTGGTAGACAATCAATTTTCATCTGATGTAAATCCTCCTCAAGCGAGAATTTACGTTCAGCAAAAATGTCATCTGAATTGTGTAAGCTCAGAACTTAGAGCTATTTATAAATCGGTATTAATTATTACGATATATAAATCTAAAGCCACTAAGGGCGAATTTCACCAAACTTTTATACCGAGTATAAGTCTTATCCTGCGAATAAATTTTGAATATTTGACAGTTTTTCCATACAAACACTGTCAGACGACAATTTTATTCCACGAATAAAAGATATCTGACTTTGATGAAATCAGCCCTTAGTATATTAAAAACTATTAGGCTTTCCAATGGCAATGGGCAGACATTGCTCGCAAAACAGATGGCCGATGTGGCCAAAAGATTATGGAGTGGCGACCGAGGAGCTCGTGGCTAGGTAATAACAGTCACACGGGTCGATCCATCAGGTTAAGCTACTTGCCGGAGTTGGTCCGTGGATGGGTGACCATCTTTACATATCGAGACTCCTCCGTGTCTCGGAAAGCACGTTAAGCCGTTGGTCCCGGCTGTCATTTGTGGATCTTTGACAATCGTTACGGGTCGTCAGAATCCCGAAAGTCCGACAACCAGTCTTGCCAAGGGGTATCGTATTACCCAGTTACAGGGTTGTGGAGGTGATAGGCAGTCGCTCTTTGTAAAATACTGTTATTCAGCTGCATCCGGTTAGACTGGAAGCCGATCCCAACATAGCAGGGAAAAGGCTAGGCAGATGGACCGCGTACCGGAAGACGTAGCGTTGGATGGCCTCCCACAAGGTGGACCGATGACCTGGTGAAGGTCGCAGGAATCCGCTGGATGTGAGAAGCACAGAACCGGTCAAAGTGGCGGTGCTTGGAGGAGGCCTATGTCCAGCATTGGACGTCTTTCGGCTGAAATGATGATGATGAGGCTCTCCAAATGATGTACAAAAAACTCCGGATTCTTCGTTTAAATCCAAAACCTTAAAATAAAAGTTTTCACCGAGTTTAAGTAAAACTAAAAAATCTAGTTAAATGACCTTCTAAAAGGAAACATTTAACTAAAACTTACCACAAAAATCAACTAATTCTTCGCGGTTAACCTCCAAAAGCTTACTTAGTTATCAGAACTCGACGAACCAACCCCATTACGACGCTACTCTATACTTTCCCCAATCCAACTTTATATAAATCACATAAGCCTCTAATTCTCACAATAAACAAACACAGACGCCATTAAAAGTTCATTTACAACCTGCTGTCATCTAAAACCTATAAATAAAATTTATTTCCTCGCCATTTGTCACAATAGGAGGCATGAAAAATTATCCTACGAACACGACCAATTTAAAACGACCTCCCTTCCCTTGGAATTGCTTAAAAAATCCGTGATTTTGAATAAACACTACGACTCCGAGGGGTCTTTACAATTTGGTCGCGTGCCACTACTTCATAATGTAATTTCGAAACGGAACACTATTATGTATTTCTATCTCTTTTACTCTTTCGCTTAGCGTTCAAGTGGGAGAGGAAGGGATGATTAAAGAGGGTCGTATTGCATATCATTAAGAGACGTTTCGAGAGGTAACAGATGGGGTAGTTCCTTCTCTGTTTAACGTGGGATTTTGAGGTGTGTGTGAATGAGATGGTGGGATGAGATATGATACTCGATTATGCGAGGTTTTTTGTTATGAAAATATTACGAGCATTGAAGGGCTTACGGAGTGTACCATTTTTAAAACGTACGCGAAGCCTTTTGTTTTTTCACTACGTTTTGAAGTTTGTCCACTGAAATCCATTTATAAATGTTTGCATGGTTGTTGGTAGGCGTTTCCTCGTAATTTTAATTGTTTTTATTTATATTGTGTTAAAATCAAGTTGAGTTTTTAATATCACATGAATAATAAAATCCTAACACTTCATGTCGGCACGTTAGTAGTTTATGTTTTTATTACTTACACATGAGAAAAGAAATACAAGCTTGGCTAAGTAATAACGGCGGCACGGTTCGATCCATCAGGTTAAGCTACACTGGTCGGGGTTGTTCCGTGGATGGGTGGCCATTTTTACATACCGAGACTCCTCCGTGGCTCGGAAAGCACGTTGAGCCGTTGGTTCCGGCTGTCATTCGTGGATCTTTGACAGACGTCACGGGTCGTCAGAAGCCCGAAAGTCTGACAACCTGCCTTACCAAGGGGTATCGTATTACCCAGGTACTGAGTTGTGGAGGTCAGATCGGCAGTCGCTCCATGTAAAATACTGGTTTTCAGCTGCATCCGGTAAGACTGGAAGCCGACGCCAACATAGTTGGGAAAAGGCTAGGCAGATTGATTGACTTACTAGCGAGCCACCCCCTGCTTCAAATCAAATCAAATCAATTTATTTGTGAAACATAGGTATTAACATTTTAGAGTGATCTTAAGAACTAGATAGTGCGCTATGTTTTGTCAATTTTGACATACAAATATTTATAGAAAAAATATGCATGCATGCGTAGTTATGAACTTTAAATATGAAATTAATAACATATTGGAATTGAATAGAATAATTAGTTTACATTAAATTACAATACTTGAAATCGTCTTTGGTATTAAATTATTATCATTTAAAAAGTCTTCAATTTTATAGTAACATTTGTCAATTAGTAATAATATGAGAGCTTTTTTAAATTTTACTAGAGGCATATTTTTGATATTGTCAGGTATTTTATTGTAAATTTTTGGTGCAATGCCAAAAAAACTCTTTTGCATTAAAGATGTCTTGCATTTTATATTACATAACTGTGACAAATATTGAGAACGTATTGGCATTCTTTTTATGTCAGACATTTTTGTGAACAAGTGGGGGTTGCTTTTTATAAATACTGCAGATTCTAAAATATACAATGCTGGTAGTGTTAGTATTTTCAGTGATTTGAAGGATGGTACACAGCTATTAGTAGTCTTTAATCCACACATAGATCTTATACAGCGTTTTTGCATCTTAAATATAAGTTCCCTGTGAAATGAAATGAAATGAAATGAAATTGTTTATTCTGTAAATAGGATATCGCAATCACTTTTACACGTCATATTATAAAATAAGCTAGATGAGGTCGGCGTTTCCTATCTGACTACTCTGAGAAGAAAGGCCGAAACAAACTCAGAGGTCGCAGTCTCTTTTAAGGTCCAGACATAATCTTGGTCAAGCCATATGAGGACCATGTAGATTAATGTCTGAAATGGTCTTTTGAGGAAAGAACCACACAGATTTGAGTGGACCTGTCCAGTCAGTGCAAGCATTTGTCAGTAACCGAGGAGCTCAACTCAGAGCTGAAGGAGCTCAACGACTCGACGAACAATACCAAAAAAAGGACATTTGGGTAGGCCGCAGAAAGTACTCAAAACTGCCAGACCATCATTAAAACAGGGAAAGAGGAGCAAAAAATAAAAATGATCCACATAGTCCTCACATTCACAATAATCAAAACAAAATAATACTTTACAAAGTAATAATGTCATGTTGTATAAAGAATAATCAACAATGTCAATTTGTAGGTATATAAAACTGGTATAATTTAATGATTTTAGATACTAATTCAAATTAAAATGTCAAGTTCTAGGGTTTTTTAAAGGCTTAGCAGAGCGAGCAGCTCAATCCCATGCATTTCTGTCTTCTAAATAATCCGAAATTTTATAGTACCCTTTTTTACATAGTTTGGTTTTAATACTGCTTTTAAATCGTTTAATGGGTAAGTTTCTAATATCAATGGGAAGTTTGTTGTAAAAGCGTATACATTGACCCATGAACGAGTTGCCTACTCTGTGGATTGTCAGTTGATTGTCCCCAAAAAATGATTCCGTACCGTAGCACTGAAACGACTAGTCCATGATATGCTGTCAGTAACGTGCTAATATTTAATTTTTTGGATAATTGATAGAGTGCGTATGCAGATTTACTCAGTCTGTTACCTATGTAACAGACTGAGTAAATCTGCATACGCATTTGTGGTTTCCATGTTAATTTATTGTCTTCGCACGGGTGCTATGTATTAAGTACCTACTGATATTGTGATATGACATGTTTAAACATCGATTTTTCTGTGCTATATTTGAGATAAATATCAATATAACAGTTACATAAATAAACCTTCTAGACAAAATTCTCTAAATTATTGTGAAAACCGCATCAAAATTCATTGTATTGTTTAGAAAAACTTTGCGTTCACAGCACGGCAGACAGACACAAAAAGTGCCTAACTTTAACTACCTATAGTTAACTAGCTGATGCCCGCGGCTTCGCCCGCGTGGATGTCGGTTGTTATATACTAAAACCTTCCTCAAGAACCACTCTATCCATTGGTGAAAACCGCATCAACATCCGTTGCGTAGTTTTAAAGATTTAAGCATACATAGGGATATAGGGACAGAGAAAGCGACTTTGTTTTATACTATGTAGTGATATAGGTTTAAAGATTACACATAATATGCTTTACCAAATTGTTTCAAAATTGAACTCATTGATACAGTTTTTCTAAAATCAAATAATAATTGCATCGTGTTTATATTTCGCCGCTAATTTATGATTCTGTCACCTAATACATAATTATATACCTTAAATAAAATATAAAAAATATTATATATAATAGTTACCTCATTTTGCTATCTTGAAATATTCAAGATATATTTTGTATTTTTTTTTTTCTTGAGTTTTCAATTGTCGCATAACTTATTATACCTAACGAATAAATAAGGCAGTTTGACATAAAATTATTACTTATATTTCTTTATAAAAGCTATCAAACCGCAATTTTATTCCTTAGATTATGTATCGAAAGAATAAAATTTCGCCCGTTTAACGGCTTTTCTTCTTTCATTGTCGAAATGAACATCATGTTATTATTTCTCTGTTAATGTTCAAACCCAAAACATTCTACGTCAAATCGATGTAGGTAACACTTGACACTGTGACCGCACATTCTCTCCCTCTCGTTGACCTTACAAGCACCGGGTTACGACACAAAATATAAGGGTCACGTAACTCAGTGTACGATATGAAATGTCACACGATATGATTGGATCGTACGAACTTCGGCAGAGATTCGAATTACGGTATTTATATCTGTATTTTTTATGGTGTACATAGGAGTATTCTATTTATTCTATGGTTATAGTAATAGTAATTTATTTCCAAACTTCATTACACGTTACATCAATGAGGTCTCGAATCCTGAACTAGGACATCCTGTATGACAGGGGTTGAGGTTATGATACTAGCGTCCGCCCGCGGCTTCGCCCGCGTGTCGATAGTAGCCTAATGTCCTTCTCCAGGTCAAGGTCTACCCATGAGTCAAATTTCTTCAAAATCTATTCAGCCATCTTAGCGTGAAAGCGTAACAAACAAACAAACTCACTTTCGCATTTTTAATACTAGCTGCGCCCCGCGGTTTCACCCGCGTAGTCTCGATCCCGTGGGAATATCGGGCTAAAAAGTATCCTATGTCCTATTCCAGGTTATGGTCTACCCATGAGCCAAATTTCATCCAAATCTGTTCAGCATATTAGTTAGGATGAGGTCTTATGGACACAATTTTATACATACACTAGTTTTTGCCCCCGGCTTTAATTTTAATTTATTTATTTAGGATCTCCAACAAAGGCTGTACACAGATCATGTGAAATAGTAAAAACTTAAAAAGTATCACGTAGGTGAACTCCTTCACTTACAGGAGACCACAGCATGCATAATTGAATTTACATCTAAGCTAACAAATTTATAAAACTATTTAAATATACTAAAAAATAAAATAAAAAATAAAAATAAAAGTTTAAAATAATTAAAATTAATACACATCAGATGTTGTTAGATAAATGAAGAATAAAATTAACAATTAGATAGATCTTTAAGACGTTTCTTATACATTGCAAGAGATTCACATATGTCAAAATTTGTTGTTTTAGATAGCGTGTTATATTGCCTACAAAGTACCCGCGTTATTGTCGGAAAGTATCCCATTGGAAGTAACCTATGTGTTATTTCAGGTAAAAAATGTATTAATTCCGTAATACTTTGTTTTTATAAACTTAACTCGGTTTACGCGGCGCATGCCAGTAAACCTCCAAGTCAGCTTGAATTTTTCCGACATCTTCAACAATCATCGCCATGTTAAAACCTTTAATGAACACCTAAACTCTCCTCATGAATCACTCCGTAGCATAATCAGCCTATAATGTTCCCACTGCTGGGACACAGGCCATCCTCTGTGAGAGGGAGTGGGCCGTAATCCACCACGCGGGCCCAGTGCGGGTTGGTAGATGTCACATGTCTTCGAATTTTTGGGTCTAGTACTAGTACATGCCGTTTCCTCACGATGTTTACCTTTAACGTTTTGAGAGCAGTGGCGATGAAATAATTTACAAAAAGTAAAGCGCCAGACAGGGTTCGAACCCACGACCTAACTCGTAACTCGCGGCCGTTACCACTGGGACACTACTGCTCTCAAGCAAAAACCACTTCATACATTGGCGAAAACCACCACTACCACTACCTACCACTGTTTGTCTCTGCATAACCCAAAGGTTGACTGGTAGAAAATGCCTATGGCGTTAAGTCCGCCTCTGTATATAAAGTATTAAATCATCTGCCTAGCCTTTTCCCAACTATGTTGTGGTCGGCTTCCAGTCTAACTGGATGCAGCTGAATACCAGTATTTTACATGAAGCGACTGCCTATCTGACCTCCACAACCCAGTAACTGGGTAGTACGATACCCCTTGGTAAGACTGGTTGTCAGACTTTCGAGCTTCTGACGACCCCTAACGACTGTCAAAGATGCACAAATGACAGCCGGGACCAACGGCTTAACGTGCTTTCCGAGGCACGGAGGAGTCTCGGTATGTGAAGATGGTCACCCATCCACGGACTAACCCCGGCAAGCGTAGCTTAACCTGATGGATCGACCCGTGCGGCTGTTATTACTTAGCCACGAGCTCCTATATAAAGTATTAAATAAATAAATAAACCCGTATGAAGAAGTTCGGTAGTTTTCTAGTTTATCGCGTTTACATATACAAACGTGGCTACTTTGTTTTGTAATATTAAAATCAAAATCAAAAGTCATTTATTCAAACTAGGCTGAGAATCAGCACTTTTCGAACGTCATTTATGACGGTCCGTCATTAATGATGATCATAATTATGACACGGACAACTTTCAGTTACGAGCAAGCTTCATCCAACAAATAAAAAATAGGCAATTTTAAATAAAATACACAAAATATTTATAACATAGAATATTATTCCCCAACATTTTTGAAACTGTAAATTCATAAAGTGTAGTAAAAAGCTGTAAAACATGAAAAGTTTTATTTTACTTGGCAACACTGGCGTTCATAATTTTACTGTAACACAACTCTGTACGGCGGGAGCGGGTAATGGAGGAAATGAAAATGGAAAATCTATTTCTTTGAATAAAAATTTAGTTGGACGCCCTCGTTGGTATAGTGGTCGCAAGCGCTACTGCTGAGCATGAGAACCTGGGTTCGATTCCCAGGTCGGGCAAAATGTTATTGGCTTTTTCATTAGGAATTTCTCAGTAGCAGCCCGGTGTCTGGATTTGATGGCAATAGGCTCAAAATGAAATGAAATTGTTTATTTTGTAATATCGGAATCACACGTCATATTAAAAAAAAAAGCTAGATGAGGTCGGCGTTTCCTATCTAAATACTCTGAGAAGAAAGGCCGAAACAAAATAAGGTCGCAATCTCTTTTAAAGCACAAACATAATCTTGGTTAGGCCATAATAATATGAGGACCATGTTGTAGATTAGTGCTCGCCTTAGCTCGCCCCTATAACCCCCCCTGTAACTCTGTCAAAGATCTACGAATGACAGCCGGGACCAACGGCTTAACGTGCGTGCAGTTTTTTTTATCAAGGGAAAATTAAAAAAAAAAACATTTGAAGCATTTTGGAAAACTTTTTAAGTTTTTCCAGCTACTGAAAAAACAAAGTGTATCTAGTTTTTTTGCCCGCACAATTTTATTATACAGTATGCTAACTAACAAAGGGCGTTTCCGTTAACCTGCAATAGTATAGCGTGTATACATGCTAAAAAAACAAAAAGATTAAAAAAAGAAACACTCTGTACACGCACACTTGTATTTCAACGTAGAAAAACAAGTGTGACAAGTGTGCGTGTACAGAGTGTTTCTTTTACATTTAAATTTAATCTTTTTGTGAACATTTCAATACATAAATTAAAAAACATTTTTTTTTTTTTGAGTGGTAATATTTTTTTTGGCATGTATAGACGCTATACTATTGCAGGTTAACGGGAACGCCCTTTGTTAGTTAACATACTGTATAATACCTATAATATGTCTCATAACAGTAACCTACTTTGTATGAAATAAGAAGCACTCACGGGTATAAAACGACAGTAATTTTACGGTATTTTTGCGGTTTTCATAAGTTTTTACTTTCTCTTGATGCGCACACGGCGGTAGTTGATGTCCTTCTGGCCAAATGGTGGCAAGGACACTCTGTACCATGGTCAGTTTAAATGTAGGTAGATACTTACAAAAGTATAGTTTTTTTTTAAGTAATGTACAGTGTTGGACGTGGTCTTGTTTGTTGATGATTGAAGATGAAGATTTTAAATTATCATTCTACCTACAAAATTGATGACTTAGATTGTTTAAGCTTTTCCGGAAGATAAATAAAACGGATCTTTTGTTTTGGTTTCTTTAATATTTCGTAATGTATTCGGTTAAGGCTCTGAAACTACTTAAACTACGGGTTTCACCATCATCTTGATTTGTATTTACAAATACCTACATGTTCATTATAATATAATCTACCAACCAGGAGGCCAAGTCTACTAATTTACAAACGTGTCAGTGGTCTCACAATGATCAGTTTTTGACAGATATGCCATACAAAATCTGTCAAAAACTCATCATTGCGAGACCGCTGACACGTTTGTAAATTAGTAGACTTGGCTCCCTGATCGCGATGATAGGTCTCAGTGGAGTGAATTATAGACGAGTGGACTGTATAACATGCAAGTAAAGAAAGTTAAAGTAAGAAAAGTTATAAACGTTTCAAAAAAACATTGTTTTTCAGTGCATCTTTATCATACAATATGTAAGTACATGTTTTGCTATACAAACCATACAAAAAATACCTACTCTCAAAATATTTCACGTACGCCTCTCTGCCCGTTCATTTACCTACTACATAGCGCCGCCCCCGTCGGTTGCCATGGCAACGCAACCCCCTCCTTTACACCAGTATTGGGGTACATTATAATGACTTTTATTTTTTACCTTCTGTAGAGACATGGCTCATAGATACAAATTGTTGTCGTCTATTTGTTAAAACGATGGTGTTTTCTTGATAATTTGTTTTTGAATCCTAACTAAGTACAGATGCCAAAAGGATTCAGATTTTCAATTCGGACTCCTCTATTCTTGAGTTCATAGCAATATAAGCTATGTGCCTGAAAATTATAGACTTTTATTCCCTATTTAATCCTATTTTATCACTAAGGATTTTTTGTAAGTATATCCCCGATTTTTTTTATAGAACTGTCGTTATGCTAATCACATAATTTATTATTTCGTTAGACTTTCGGGCTTCTGACGACCTGTAACGACTGTCAAAGATCCACGAATGACAGCCGGGACCAACGGCTTAACGTGCTCTCCGAAGCGCGGAGAAGCCTCGATATATTTTAGGGGTATGAGGAACAGGGTGTAAAGTTCACTCATCCACCATAGAAAAGGGAGGATCCTCCAACCAGACGGTTGTTGTGTCTGGCGGGCAACTGACCAATGATTGATATTGAGTTTTTTGTATATATGTCCACTGCACGGTAAACTCTAATTGCGCGATGCAGGATTTATGTGACGTCAGGATTTTTGTGTGACGTCAGATCTTTGATGCGTAGTTCGCATGTGGCGATGTAGATACCGCCACAATATAAAGATGGTCACCTATCTACGGACCAACCCCGGCAAGCGTAGCTTAACCTGATGGGTCGACCCGTGCGGCTGTTATTACTTACTCACAAGCTTCAGTATCGAAATACTTAGTTAATAATGAATTAATATACTACATAAGCGCCGGCTGTCGCTGAAAACCAGCGCTGGGGCTCTGTCTTGTATAGGGTCGCAGCATAATGCTGAGCGATAGCCGTTTTGCGTGGATATGACGCATGTTTCCCCCAACCTTTTCTTATTTTTTTAATTGTGTTTGTTTTCTTTTTTTTGCGTCATGTTTACCGCAAATAAACGTATTTTCTTTCTTTCTTTCTTTCTTATAACTGGGTACTACTTACCCAGCATACATAGCAACATACATAGACGAATACCTATACATATACGTAAGTTAGGAAGATACAGTACTTACTTCACTTAAAACACCCTAAATATTTAATGATTCCAACCCCATAAATTCTGGTAAACTCCTTCCTACACAAACATAATAAATATCTAAGTTGACTAAAACCACAGTTTTTCCAATAGCGTTAATGTTCCTAAAAGCATTCGTTTCACAGCGTGCGCGCCGGAAAAATCAATTTGATTATTTAGATGATACGACTTTTTAGTACTCATAATATAGTCATGGGGTATCGTATTACCCAGTAAATGGGTTGTGGAGTTCAAATAGGCAGTTGCTCCATGTAAAATGCTGGTATTCAGCTGCACCCGGTTAGACTGGAAGCTGACTCGCAACATAGGGGACAAGGCTAGACAGATGATGTCGACTTTTCGGTGGTGTCGTCATGTCGTGTGTCGTCACTTCCATAATAATATTATAAATTCGAAAGTAACTCTGTCTGTATTTCTATCTTTTTCACGCCAAAACCACTGAACGAAATTCGACAAAATTTGGCAAGGAGATTGATGGCTTCCTTGGGAAGGACATAGGGTACTTTTTATCGATATACCACGCGGGAGAAGCCGCGGGCAGAAGCTAGTGATTTTATTAAATCTCGTATGACCTCTTTTTTAAAGTAAGAATATGCAACAAATAAGTAACTTACGTATGACAACGGCTTTGCGAAAATGTGAAGGAGAATACATAGAATATAATGTAGATGGATGTAAAAAAGATGGGCCTGCCATATTAGCCGTAGAACTAGGGTTCCTGACCCTCCCGGAATTTCCGGGAGACTCTGGGAATAATGGTCAACCTCCCGAGCTCCCGGTCCGCAATAATTTCTCCAGTTTTTTTTTAAATAAAATTAATATTCATTAGATAGAGAGGAGCTCGTGGCTAAGTAATAACAGCCGCTCGGGTCGATCCATCAGGTTAAGCTACGCTTGCCGGGGTTGGTCCGTGGATGGGTGACCATTTTCACATATCGAGACTCCTCCGTGCCTCGGAAAGCACGTTAAGCCGTTGGTCCCGGCTGTCATTTGTGGATCTTTGGCAGTCGTCACGAGTCGTCAGAAGCACGAAAGTCTGACAACCAGTCTAACCAAAGGGTATCGTATTACCCAGTTACTGGGTTGTGGAGGTCAGATAGGCAGTCGCCCCACGCTCCACGTAAAATACTGGTATTCAGCTGCATCCGGTTAGACTGGAAGCCGACCCCAACAAAGTTGGGAAAAGTCTAGACAGAAGAAGAAGATAAATAAATAAATTGCGCACAAAAACAAACACTTACTTAATATACTGCGACACTTCAATTTTTCATGTAAAACTTGTGATGAGTCTTCTATGATTATGTGCTAAAAATCCGTGAAATATTCAAAATCAAATCAAATAATTTTTTTTTTTTTTTTTTAATTCAGGAATACTCCCATATAAAATTCACAACAGATTACAACAGATTACAAATTCAAATTCAAATTCATTCAATTACATGAATATTAAATGCTTCTCGAAAACAATGCTAAAATGAAATATTGACAACTTTCATTCTACACCTACCTAAATGAATCCCACCGATTTATTAAAATCCTTCTGGGTTGGATCTGTCAAGAGTTGGTAACCCTACGTAGATCCGATAACCGTTGGGGTAGACGTGTTCTTGAGTGGAGACCGCGAATCGGCAAAGGCGGTAAGGTAGGACGCCCTCACGCTAGGTGGAGCGACGATCTTCGCAGGGTGGCTGGTAGCAGCTGGATGACTGATAAAAAACTATCGTCCCAGAGTCGTGTCGTAACCAGAGACAGTCGTGACATTAAAATGTCACTTTGAAAGAAGCTCGCCATCTAAAAAGTGGTATAAAGTGCTTTTTAAAATGTGGAGCATGCCGTTATTGTAACTCAAATGGAATGATGGCGTCTTAATATTTATACTTTTACCCTTTATAACGGTGATAAATCAATAGGAAATGTAAAATGTCGACACGAGAACACGTCTATAAAGCTACGGTTTCATAAAAGAGCGGTGGCCGCCATGAAAATCTGTTTTTTTTTTCACCAGTATTTGACAACCCCTAATCCACCACGCGGGCCCAGTGCGGGTTGGTAGATGTCACATGTGTTCTAGGACATGCCGGTTGTCTCACCATGTTTTCCTTCACCTTTTTGAGAGCAGTGGTGATGAAATAATTTACACAAAGTTAAGTGCCTGCCCTATGTCCAGCATTGGACGTCTTCGGCTGAAATGATAATGATGAAAGCGCCTGCCTGGGTTCGAAACTACGACCTTCAACTCGTAAGTTGGTGCCGTTACCACTGGGTCACCTCTGGGGGCCTAAACCAGCCACATTAGCAATTCCTTTAAAAGCAATTCATTTCCTGAATTCCCAGCTGTCATTAGCAATGCCTCTAATTTGACACAAAAGCAATATTTTGTGGACCATTATACGAATCTCCATAGAAAACTGTCAAACTGATGAATTATTTCGTAAGATGAATTGCACGCAGATCATATTATTATGAATTGTCAGTTTGTGACATTTTACGATGATTCATAATATTTTGCTATTACGATTTTGCCAAAGTGGCCGTTTTAAGTCCCCTGCTCTTTAGGTATATGTTTTATGGCAAAATACTAACGGACATAGACATTGGCGCCAATAATTATTATTTATTATGGTAACTAATAAAAGTAGTTACATATTGTAACTGGATCATTTATATGGCAATATTTTCTATGCATAAAACGTTTCAATTAGATTAAAATATGCATGCAAGAGTGGTTTATTTTATAGTACAACTTTGTTCATAATAAATTATGGAACGATGACACATTTATTGGTTTTGACTTGTAAAGCATTCACATGTATACATGGAATGTGGCGTATGTACTAAATCTAACAACTAAAAGCATTAGAAGCAGAATCATTTATCTGCGGATTAATTGCGAAACATACTCATAATCCAAATTGCTTACCTATTGGCTGTCATTTGTGGATCTTTGACAGTCGTTACGAGTCGTCAGAAGCACGAAAGTCTGACAAGTCTAACCAAGGGGTATCGTATTACCCAGTTACTGGGTTGTGGAGGTCAGATAGGCAGTCGCTCCATGTAAAATACTGGTATTCAGCTGCATCCGGTTAGACTGGAAGCCGACCCCAACATAGTTGGGAAAAGGCTAGGCAGATTGATTGACTCATAATTCATTCACTTGGACAATTCGTCAAGGAGTCACCTAACACAAGCATCTCATTGCTTAAAAGGTGACCTCCAAATCGTGTTTGCTGTAACCCGTTTGTAATTGAAATAAACAATTTTAATATATTTTTTTTTTTTTTTTAATTCAAAAATATTCATTCCGTCATTTATGTTGTTGATTAGATGAATCTTTCAAACAAATGAATCAATGGGTTAGGAATTTCCTTCATAATCTTTCGGATTGTGATAGAAAGTGTGTTTAGCAATTGGGGTGCAGGCCTTGTTTTTTTTTAACTTACTTGCAAAACCCTGTTACTGGTTAACTCGATACCCTCTGTAAATGCGGTTGACAGATTTCGGGCTCCTGAATACCCGAAATAACTGTCAAAGATCTAAGAATGACAGCCGGGACCGACAGCTTGACGTATTTTCCAAATCTCGTATCCCCGTAATATCAACGATACTACAATCCTGATACAAGTGCACTTGTCAACTTGATCGACTCAGGAGTTGCAACAAATTGCGCTAGTGTACTCGACTCGACGGCACTCGAATGCTCTCGGTACAACCCTATTGTGGCGCAGCCCTATTGTGACGGTGCTATTGTGTCGCCATTGTCTGGGCTTCGTTACTCGTGCATTGTTTTTAATATTCTTTTATTTTACTGTTTTGTTGGGAGGTGAGGGTGTAGTCGAAGCGGGGAGCGGAGCGATTTGTTGAGAAAATAATACAATATGAACATGACACGATTTTTTTTTATCATTGAGTTATTTTAATTTCATTTTTTTGGGCTACATCCAGCAGCGGATGTTTTTGGTAAATGGTTACTTGGATTCTACTTCTTCAGCGCAGACCGCGATGTGAAACGACGGGACGCTGCGCGCACTTTTTTAACAATTGTCGAACTTATTTCCATCACGAAAAGGTAGAATTCCAGTGCGAGGGTTGCCAAGTGTCAAAGTACGCTGAGATGCGCGGTGCTGCGCAGCGCGTGTACCTTATTGTGTAGTAAATAAATTTGATATTGTATCGGATCATAAAATAGTGCGTCTCGGTGTGAACTGACCCTTAAAGCCTGTTCAAGCAATCTTTTGCTAAAATGGAATCAGTGTTTTGCTTGAACTATTTAATTAGTTCAAGCAAAACACTCATTATTTCATTCAATTTACACTAAGACGCGTGCAGACTGGCGCAGTATCGCGGGTGCGACAGGCAGGGTGACCCTTGTCGCGCCCGCGCCAGTCTGCACGCGTCCTAATGTTTTAAAGCATTAGTGAAAACTCGGCCTCATCTTTATTTTATGGTCAGTCAATCACAACAGTTTTATGTGGATAAAAAACTAAAAACTGTCCAGATTTTCAGAATTTGGGATTTTTGACAAGTTTTTAATTTCATGAAACCTTCATTCAAGACTTTATTTCATGCCATTACGTTACAAATACGATGATAAAATCTTCATTCTGGCAAAACGACAAGCCGGAAAAACTCTATCGAAACAAAAAAAAAAAACTGCAAACTCGCTATATCCACCACTGCGACCACACCCCACGACATTGTGTGGTACCTTAACAGTTAATTACACCAACTGTCGCGATACTCAATTATTTCAACCACATAGTGTTAATGAATACGTTTTTAAACTAATCGCAGTCTGTTGGAGTTCAAGGGAAGACGTATAGAGTCGTGGGTGAAGGCTCTTATGTGAATCGATGTTGCCAATATACGTTACGTTTCATTTGATCTGTTTGTGAGAAAAGGATGAATTTGACTGTATATTTGGCTAGCTTCTGCCAGCGGCTTCGCTTGCGTCATAGCTAAATAAATTATGGCTTTTTTTACTCAGTGATTAATTGATAATATAGCATTCTACTGGCGGTACGGATCGATCCATGAGGTTAAGCTACGCTTGCCGGGGTTGGTCCGTGGACCATTTTTCTTTGTGGGTCTCGGCTGTTAATTGTAGATCTTTTTGGCGCAGCCGTGAGGCACACACTATTGTTGTAAAAGCATTGTTTTTTATTCTTTATTTTGTTATTTATATTTTGTGTTTCATGAACTGTGTCCCAATAAACGTTATTCTTTCTTTTTTTTCTTTTTCTTTCTTTGACAGTCGTTACGGGTCGTCAGAAGCCCGAAAGTCTGACAACCAGTCTTACCAAGGGGTATAGTATTATCCAGTGACTGAGTTGCGGAGGTCAGATAGGCAGTCGCTCCATGTAAAATCCTGGTATTCAGCTGCATCCAGTTAGACTTGAATCCCATCCCAACATAGTTGGGAAAAGGCTAGGCAGATAGATTGATATCATTCTAGTGGTAAAAGTATTTATAATATGAAAGGGTCAGAGGTGTAAAATCACCGCCAATCACCAGTTATGTTTTAAGGCCCATGTAATAGGCGGCAATCCTATTGCCATCACAGGGTTCAACACCAGACTCCTAAATTATTGCAATAAAATATTCAATATTCATAAATGCTAAGGAAATGTTCATTATAAATACCTTGTTTTATGCCAACTATTAAAACAGGTAGGTAATAAAATTAATTGAATACTATAGTAGGTACTTACCTATGGTTCTAGGTACACGCTTTATGAAGCACTATATAAACCTAAATTCATAAATATTTCGTTGAAAATTAAAGGATATTACCTATTTAATTTTGTAACTACCGCTTTAAAACTCTGACACTAGAGGGCCTAGACAAAGATAAATTCTATCAGCGATAACGATGATGGAAAAGGCAAAAATGTATAGAACTGACATAAGCTATCGAAAAGCTTATGTCAATCCTGTTGAAAGTCGTTGTAGAAATACGAAACGCTTTCGAAGCGATTGTCACGCTGACCTTTAACCTGAAAGCAAAGCTAACAAATTGGTTGCTGAATTTGTCTTACGACGATACAGAAGATATTCTAGCAATCACCTCATGAATACCTTTCTCAATAATGATACCTGTAATTGCTGAGTCACCTCAACCTGATTGCATTCAGTTATAATAATCATTGTTTGTGAGGAACTTTGGCTCCTGAGATACAAGTATCTTTTTACTTAGTTCAGGAACCAGCTGTTCTACCTGTTTTTGACAACCACTTGTACAATCATCCTTAGTGTATAATTTATGTGTTTCTTCCGTGTACAATAAAGATTTGTTTTGTTTTGTTTTTTTGTCACTTGTCTAGGACCTAAGGTTAGTCACACAAAAAGAAGGAGTCTACCGCGATTTACAATTACGAGTTATAGGTTCGAACCCTGACAGGCGCTTTACTTTGTTTTTTTTTTTTCCTGGCCTACGCTGTCCCACTCCTGGGCAGAGGCCTCCCCCCACTCCTTCCATCTTTCGCGAGCCCGCGCGTCCTCTTTCCAGTTTTGATGGAACCTATCCGTTCCACCATCTACGTGGTCTGCCGCGACCCCGTCTCACTGTCTCAGGGCACCAGTTCTGCGCTATTTGGGTCCAAAGTTTGTCATGCGGCAGACATCCTGCCCAGTCCCATTTAAGTTGGGCAGCCTTTTGAGCCAACTTTACTTTGTGTAAATTATTTCATCACCACTGCTCTCAAAACGGTGAAGGAAAACATCGTGAGGAAACCGGCATGTAGTAGAACCAAAAATTCGACGACACGACACGTGACATCTACCAACCCGCACTGGGCCCGCGTGGTGGATCACGGCCCACTCCCTCCCGAAGAGAGGAGGCCTGTGTCCCAGCAGTGGGAACATTATAGGCTGATTATGCAAATATACAATTCCAGATATACGCACAACTTATCATTTTATTTCAACGTGTCTTTATACCTTACAATTTTCCTGCTTACCCTCAAAGAACCAGACCGTATCGATACACGCCCTAATTCAGACTTTGTTACTATATATCTCTCCATCTCTCTCCCACTTACTGTGGTAGATACAAGGGGCATGCTCTGTCCGTTTCTGGTCCCCTATGTAAAAACAAAGCATATAATTTTGTCCATCTGTTGCTAGTTCACTGAATATTGTGGTCTAGTAGCAATTTGTGTTCAGTGACATCTTGGGGACAGTCGGGTAGAAAATACATTTTGTATTTTTAACCGAGTTCCAAAAAGGAGGAGGTTCTATGTTCGTCTGTATGTTTTTTTTTTTGTGTATTTTCATTGATATTTTCGCCAATTGTGATCCGATTTAAAACAAAAACCGTCGATGGCAAAAAACGAAAATAGAAAAGGAAACTGACTTCCGAAATTAAAGTTATTCTTCACTTTTTAGTATATTTTTTGGGAGTCGGTTGTTTTTTTTTTTTGTAAAACGTTTTTAACATTTTATTTTATGAATGTCAACTACCGAGAACAAATATAAATGTGTAACAAATAAAAATAAATGCTCGTGGCTACATAATAAAAACAGCCGCACGGATCGATTGAAAGTCAAGCTACACTTGCCGCGGTCGGTTCATGCCTCAATAAACACGTTAAGCCGTTGATCCCGGCTTTCATTCGTAGATCTTTGACAGTCAGAAGCCCGAAAATCAGACAACTAGTCCTAATAAGGGGTGTCGACCCTAATATATTGTCATTAGCGACGATTGTGGGTGTTCAAAATTAATGCAAGTGTATGAATGACAGAGTTACCGCCGATTGTCTGAGATTTTCATTTTTAAGTATGCTTGAAAACTTCTTCTACTCAACAATGTAAATAACGCAATGAAAATGTTTATGTTTATTTATTCATCAAAAATTATAGTTAGTTACAGCAACAATCAGTGGGTAGAGAGTTAATTAGGTTTGTTGTAAAATCTGTACTAAAATTTTATACCTATCTTAGTACCTACAGATGTTGCCGTGTTTTTATTTTTTGTATTTTTAGGGTTCCGTACCCAAAGGGTAAAACGGGACCCTATTACTATGTCCTTCCGTCTATTCACAGATTACGTTTTTCTGTTGCCGCTATAACAACAAATACTAAAAAACAGAATAAAATAAATATTTAAGGGGGGTTTTTTTTGCCGATTTTATAGATAATGGTAGGAATGGTAAGAATGGTAGGTATCCATCGTGCTCGAGTCCGACTCGCACTTGGCTGGGACTTGGTTTTTTTATATTGTTGAACACACTTACAATGGGAATACCTTTCATTTTGAGGGCAAAATGAAAGGTATTCCCATTGTAAGTGTGTTATGCAATTACACCGCAATTTATAAGATCAAATCCAAATTGATAGTTGTTATGCCCTGGTGTTGGTTATGCCCTATATCAAATATCTTGCGGTCACCAACCACCATTGTTGCCGACTGTACTCACGTATCGATGACAGTCGCGCTGCACTTCTTACAGGAGTACAATCAAGCACAATAAAATGAACGCCTTATCCGGAATATTATTTTTTTTATTCAATTCTATGCCACGTTTTTATGAAATGCCAACCTGAATAAAAGGTTTTTGTTACGAAATTACGTCGTTGTCGTATTGTCAAGGATGTATGGTAAGCAGGTTTTGATGTTTTTCTATTAAATATTTGTAAAACTGCTGTAAAGAATTTATTAAAAAACTTTTTACAAAAAAAAAACAACCGATTTCCAAAAAAACACTAATAACTGAAAAATAACTTTAATTTCGGAAGTCGGTGTCTTTAGTATTTTTGCCACATTTCGTTTTTTGCCACCGACTGACAGTCGAATTGAGAACCTCCTCCTTTATGAAGTCGGTTACAAAGATATCACGTTGTTTATCTTCTTTCTTTTTCGTATGGTTAGTGACTAACCTGATTTTAAAGTTTTTTTGCCACCCATGAGCCTCTGACTTGGCTTCACATGCCGTCCAGAAATATCTCTCAGACGATTTCTTCACAATGTTTTCCTTCACCGTTTTTGAAGCAAGTGATAACTGTTGTTCATGCATTTTAATTTGCTGATGACAAAAAACAAAATGTTAAAAACGCAGATTTTTGTTACAAAAATATTCATAAGTTTATAAATTAGTCAAAACATTTCTGTTTTTATTTCATTTCTTTATTTTCACAACATTACACATATTTACACTAACATAATATTTATTATACTAAATTAACTAAAAAACAATTACATATATAACACAATTAAAAACAAAAAATAAAGGGGAGGGGCTCACTGAGCATCAAAGAATTCGTCCGCATCGCTGTCAATGGGAAAGGTGCCCAAAAGGCTGGCAGCATTGCCACGTTGAATGGCAATGCTGATTCTTTGGGCTAAAAATAGGCCAGCCCTCTGGTCACGTGAAGAGTCGACCAATTGCTTAGCGATGTCTGTGGAGTTGCCTTCATATTTATAACACTTTTTTGAATAATGTTGTCATAAAATGAACTGTACAGACCTGTCCCAATTTGTTTATAACAAAAATAACATAACATCGCGCCTGTATTCCCTGAAGAGTACTAATAGTACACCGAGATTTCGCCAGTTATGCTTAAGTCCCATTTATTAGGTATAGTTACAGCTTGGCAAAAAAGAGTATGATGCGGTGACAGATATAACTAAATATTTTACTTACGTAATGCAGACGGCGCCGCCGAGGCCGGCCCAGGAAGAGATGGAGGGACGATCTAGACGCGTACCGCAAGGGTTGGATCGAGGTGGCCCTAGAAAAGGATGTTTGGAAGGATTTGGGGGAGGCCTTTGCTCAGCAGTGGGACAGTATAGGCTAACATATTTTTTTTTTTTTTTTAAATGCAGACCTATGATGTTGGCACTACTTTGCTAACAAAACAAGTGCTAGTAGGTTTTTGAGTCAGTACAAGCAGCGTTTTTAACTATTTGTTCAAATTCTTTTACTCGTTTCCCATTTGAAGTGACTTATATACGGTAGTGGCGCCCTCATTTTTACCAAACTCTTTTTTGCCAAGCTGTACATATAACAATTTTTTTTTTACAATACCTACTTTTTAATTTAATTTTCTTTTTTTTTATAAAATAATTATAATCTGTTATTTGGCAAACCACGATAAACCTACCTAAATTCTAAGTAAGTACCAATCTTTATTTACGTTCTAACATTAAGAAAAGTGAATGAACGATGGGCCAATCTCAATGATACAAAAAAAATTACGACACCTTGACCAAGTCATCAAACTCCACACGTTGCGTGCCGTCCAAAAGATGATCACCAAAAACCGACAAAGAAAAAAAAATCGGAAAGTGACTCGTAAAAAAAAACCGGAAAGATTCACAAACAAGAGACCCGAAACGTAATTACGGCAAACAAAAAAAAACTATGTCCCGACGAATTATAGGGCCAAATTATATACCGGGTACAACAGACATGTATAATTTTTAGTATTTTTTTTCTGTGTTTTTATCCCCACGACCTTTCGGCGAGTTTTGTGTCATTTTTGGACATCGTAACAAAAAATACTGACGCCATTTTTTTTCTCGATCCAAATTGCTTAGGTTAGACCACTTCAATTGTGTGGTCAGGGAATGGTTGTTCCGGCCTATGTTTAAATTGATTTTTGGCAAAGAAAGGACTGATTGAGTTTATTTTTTCCATTCATAAGAACTCTGAAATATTCACTTTTTGCAACGAAGATCCAACGGGAATTGGAACAATGAATTTAGCAGAATTTTCAAGTAAATTGCTAAGAGATAGTTCAGGATTAGGAGAGGGGTCACCTCTCAACGAGGCATCCTCAGGATGACGATTGACCCTGCCAGGGTTGCGGATTAGTCTGAAAGGGATACCGGGACCTTGGCAACAGGCAACTGAAGGAACACGGGTGGGTTTTAGTCAGTAAAAGTCGGACACGCCCTTCCGCTCCGCCCAGAGCCGGAGAAGTCATTGGATGATTTCCCACACTAAAAAAAAAAAAGAAAAGAATTACGATTGACCAGACGCAAACCAGAACACGACGTGTTGCCACACCGAGCGCTGGACGCAGTCCAGTTGAATAGTTAAGCAGAATAGGTTACTCGTTTTGCTAATAGGACCATTTGCTTTTAGGACGTTTCGATACGGAACCAATATATCTACGTCTATTGTACCTATCCCTAAGATATATGTAACGTTAATAAGCAATACATCCGTATTTGTTTGGTCTTCCCCATAACTTACCAAATTTCGAACTCTCCCTTCTCCGGGACGCTATTCAACAGCTTTATAACATTTCCATACATTTAAATTAGACAAAAAAAAAAAGAAAGAGATAGAAAATATGTTTATTTGCGGCAGACATGACGCCAAGAAAGGACAAATATACGAAAATAACAAGTTGCGGGAAAATATGCGTCACATTCACGCAAAACGGCCATCACTCAGCATAATGCTGCGACCCTATGCGAGACAGAGCCCCAGCGCTGGTTTTCAGTGACAGCCGGCGTTGACGTCATGACGTCAATCGGTGCAGCACATAATGAGTGAACAATAACAAAATAATAAATAAAATAAATACATTAACTTATAGTGTTTATAAAAATATAATATTTATTGATGGCAACATTCCGTTCCGTCAGCGACTCACGCGCCACGGGTTGCAATCTGTGCGCGCAGCTGTCAAAACTATTTTGATTTGACAGTTTTTTGACGTAAATACGTTTTGTCGGAATCGTCGTAATGGTTACGTGACAAATAACATGGCGCAATTAGTTCACTAATTCACTTTAAATTCAACCTACCTATCCCTAAGTCCTCTATAACATCATAACTTCACGCCCTGTATTTCCCGAAGGGTTAGGCAGACCTGTACCTATAGTACACCCACATAAAGTCCTATAGATATTTAAGCAATTTACGTACATAAAGCCGTGGAGGGTTGATAATGATTGCTAATGTGAGCCGGTGGACGACTGTCTGCAAAATTGATATGAGAAGTACCGTGTCCATTGTTGATACGACACGTCATGCATTATTGGTTTATTTTTAAAAGGTAATCGCTTTCATTTTATTCCTGTGATTATTTTCTATATTTTACCTTCTAACCACCTAGTCGTGGACCGAAGCTAAAAATCAATCAATCTGCCTACCAGTATTTATTTTATAATACCAGTATTTTACATGGAGCGACTGCCTATCTGATCTCCACAACCCAGTAGCTGACCGAAGCTAAAAATATATACATACAAATAAACACATACATACTTAAATACACACATTTATACAACATTCTTTTTTGTTTATGCTAAACCCGAAAAAGGGTCCCATTGAAAAAGTTGTTCAAAATGATGAGTACAATGACCCCTTTTCGGGTTTAGCATAAACAAAAAATAATGTTGTATACATACTTAATTTATCGTAACAATGGAAACACTTCCTTCTAACAACCATTTCTTGCAATGATTTTTTATTCCTAGAAAATACTTGATTTTTTAATGAATTATTAATTCGACCTAGCCTTGTCCCGTGGGGTGGACAGGGGAAATTCATCGCTTCATTGTATGTAGGTACTTTGTTAATGTTAGGCTGAGTTACCGAAACACTGTGTATAATGACATCATTAAAAAAAAACTTATTTACAAAAAAAAAAACATCCGACTTTAAAAAAAAACACTACAAAGTGAAAAAAATATAGTAATAAAAAAATCAAGTAATTAAAAATCCGGAGTCACACGTAATCTGTTCGATTTATGCCCTAACACGTGTGATTCCGGATTTTTAATTTGTCTGTCTGTGGTGTCTTGTTTATACCTTTTAAGTCGTAGTTGGGTTTTAGTTTTTATTACTTACTTGTTTTTTTTTTTATTACTTGTTTTTTTTTTTAATTCTTTTGGGGTTATAATATCCTTTAGCTTGGGTAAAGAAATTCAAGTACTTGGGTCATTGGGTCACTGATGATCTCAAGGATAAGACTGATATAGAGAGGGAACGCAGGTCGCTGGCTGTTCGATGTAATATGCTGGTTCGAAGATTTGCACGTTGTACTGACGAAGTAAAAATAACTCTTTTTAAAGCCTTCTGCCAGTCTTTTTACACGTGCAGTCTTTGGACCAGTTTTACGCAGAGGACATACAGTGATCTGCGTGTTCAATATAATAATGCGTTCAGGATACTGTTGGGGCGGGCGTGGCGATGTAGTGCGTCCGGTATGTTTGCGGAGGCGCATACTGATGACTTTTACGCCATAATACGCAAGAGGACCGCCTCCATGAATGGTCGGCTGCGCACCGCCTCCAACAGTCTCCTGAGCGTGTTTTCAGATCGGTGGGACTCCCCTCTGCTGCGCCACTGGGTGAGAATCCACACAAATTAGCGTTTTTAATTAATTTTTATTATTACTAACACTTAGTCTTTAAGTTATTTTGTATACTAACTTAATTAATTTTCATGTTTACTAACAATAGTCTTTAAGTTATCTTGTATACTAACACTATGGACGAATGTCTGAAATAAATTATTTGAATTTTGAATTTTGAATAATATATATATTTTTGAAATGTGCTCATTAAGCCCTTTCATTTGATACCCAACATGGTACGATTAAACCATATTTTTTTTTAAGTTCCTCACTTTATGTCCTCTAGAGGGCGCCATTTTTAATTTAATGTGACTTCACATAGCCTATAACCAGCGGACAATCACGACGCTTCTAACGATACCTCATTTGTCAAATTGTGATAAGTGGTTTGGAAGATAGGAGGGAACAGATGAACATACATACATACATACATACATACATACATACATACATACATACCGGTCAAAATCATAACCCTCCTTTTTGCTTCGCCGTAGTCGGGTAAACACTAAAACCCAACTACGTCTTAAAAGGTATAAACAAGACACCACAGACAGACAAATTAACAATCCGGAGTCACACGTGTTAGGGCATAAATCGAACAGAGTACGTGTGACTCCGGATTGTTAATTTGTCTGTCTGTGGTGTCTTGTTTATACCTTTTAAGACGTAGTTGGGTTTTAGTTTTTATTACTATATTTTTTTTAATTCTTTTGGGGTTATAATATATATATTTTTGAAATGTGCTCATTAAGCCCTTTCATTTGATACCCAACATGGTACGATTAAACCATTTTTTTTTAAGGTCCTCACTTTATGTCCTCTAGAGGGCGCCATTTTTAATTTAATGCTTCACATAGCCTGCGGACCACCAGCGGACAATCACGACGCTTCTAACGATACCTCATTTGTCAAATTGTGATAAGTGGTTTGGAAGATAGGAGGGAACAGATGAACATACATACATACGTATCGGTCAAAATCATAACCCTCCTTTTTTCTTCGCCGTAGTCGGGTAAAAATAACCTTAATTTCGGAACTCGATGTAATAATGTTTTGTGGGATCTAACGGCAAAAATATTAAACTGGGATTCAAAAGTTGGATCCAACGAAAATAAATCTTGAGTTCTGATCTTTAGTTCACCTCAGGTCCAGTTGAAAACCAGCTTCAGGCACCAGTTGTCTGGCATTTTTGATGAACTGGGCCTATTTGGCGCAGCCGCGAGGCACACTTCTTTCTTTCTTAGGGCGAATTTCACCAAACTTTTATACCGAGTATAAGTCTTATCCTTTTTTTTTTTGGGTGGGAAATCATCAAATGACTTCTCCCGCTCTGGGCGGAGCGGAAGGGCGTGTCAGACTCTTACTGACTAAAACCCACCCGTGTTCCTTCAGTTGCCTATTGCCAGGGTCCCGGTATCCCTTTCGGACAATTCCGCAACCCTGGCAGGCATCGGTCCTAACGGACGCTCAGGTGTTCTGACATCTCTTTGAGGCGCGCGTGGAACACGACGCGCCATCGACCCGAGCCTGGTCCTTATCGGACGACTTAGTCTTATCCTGCGAATAAATTTTGAATGTTTGACAGTTTTTCCATACAAAAATCGTCAGACGACAATTTTATTCCACGGATAAAAGTTATCTGACTTTGATGAAATCAGCCCTTAATCTCCTATGTTACCTACACATTGTGTTTCTTTCATCGTTTTTTTATTTTTTTATTTCTAGTTACATTATGTTGTGCCCTGTCTGTGCTAAATAAATGTATTTTCTTTCTTTCTTTCTGATTTTTTTTTAAATAATTTGTCACTTTCGAAATTAAAGTTATACCTACTTAGCACTTTTCTTTTAAGTTGGTTAAAAAAATAGATTTCTCGTTCTTGTGAAATGTTTGGTACTTTGAAGATAGTAAGTTTGATTTTTTCAAGGGGTAGCGAGTTATCTAGTAACTGGGTTGTGGAGATCAGATAGGCAGTGGTTCCATGTAATATACTGATATTCAGCTAAAGCCGGTTAGACTGGAAGCTGACCCCTACACTCTCTTCTCTTCTGCCTAGCCTTTTCCCAACTATCTTGGGGTCAGCTTCCAGTCTAACCGGATGCAGCTGAATACCAGTATTTTATATGGAGCGACTGCCTATCTGACCTCCACAACCCAGTAACTGGGTAATACGATACCCTTTGGTTAGACTGGTTGTCAGACGTTCGTGCTTCTGACGACTCGTAACGACTGTCAAAGATCCACAAATGACAGCCGGGACCAACGGCTTAACGTGCTTTCCGAGGCACGGAGGAGTCTCGATATGTGAAAATGGTCACCCATCCACGGACCAACCCCGGCAAGCGTAGCTTAACCTGATGGATCGACCCGAGCGGCTGTTATTACTTAGCCACGAGCTCCTCCACTGACCCCTACACTGTAAAGTATTATTTTATTTTGATTATTGTGAATGTGAGGACTATGTGGATCATTTTTATTTTTTGCTCCTCTTTTTCAGTTTTAATGATGTCTGGCAGTTTGAGTACTTTATGCGACCTACCCAAATGTCCTTTCTTTGGTATTGTTCGCCGAGTCGTTGAGCTCCTTCAGCTCTGAGTTGAGCTCCTCGGTTACTGACAAATGCTTGCACTGACTGGACAGGTCTACTTAAACCTGTGTGGTTCTTTCCTCAAAATACCATTTCAGATATTAATCTACATGGTTCTCATATGGCCTGACCAAGATTATGTCTGGACTTTAAAAGAGACTGCGACCTCTGAGTTTGTTTCGGCCTTTCTTCTCAGAGTAGTCAGATAGGAAACGCCGACCTCATCTAGCTTATTTTTTTTTTTAATATGACGTGAAAATGTGATTCCGATAACCTATTTACAGAATAAACTGAAGGCTAGGCTTACATCCATGTAATAATAGTACTTTAGACTGAATTTCGGCCATGGCGAGTGATCTCAGCGGAGACCAGCCTTCGGCGCGGGAGATAATCATCATTCTCCTGCCCTTATCCCAATTTATTTGAGGTCGGCGCAACATGTCCCTTTCTTCCATACTTCTCTATTAGCCGTCATCTCGATAGTCACCCCCTTTCTAGCCATATCATCTTTCACACAGTCCATCCATCGTTTCTTTGGTCTTCCCCTACTCTTATAGCCATCGACATTCATACCCAAAACTTTCCTCACAACATTTTCCTCATTCCTTCGCATCACGTGCCCATACCATGACAACCGATTTCCGCACAATTTTTCAGTCACCGGTGCCACTTTCAGACTTCCTCTTATGTACTCATTTCTTATTCTATCCATTCGTGTAACACCACACATCCCTCTTAACATTCGGCGCGGGAGATAATATAGTGTACAAGTGTGTGCGCAGACACAGGTGCACAGCCATGTAAACTATGTGTCGTTACTCTAGTGTAACCCTACCTTAACGTTTACAACTAGTATTTTCCCAATTAGTGTAGAATGTTTACTTTGTGTAAATAATTTCATCACCACTGCTCTCAAAACGGTGAAGGAAAACATCGTGAGGAAACCGGCATGTCCTAGAACCAAAAATTCGAAGACATGTGACATCTACCAACCCGCACTGGGCCCGCGTGGTGGATTACGGCCCACTCCCTCTCATAGAGAGGAGGCCTGTGTCCCAGCAGTGGGAACATTATAGGCTGATTATGTGTTATGTGTGTGTGTGTGTAGAATGTTTTATAATTTGAAGTCCCACTTTCCAGGGCAGTTATAATGATGAAATTGCTTCGTAATACGTAGGGGGTTTATTTTCTATTATTAGATTACTCTGGTAAAGTGACAAGCTTGCTTTTATCTAATATAGTTAATTGATTTAGGCGTGACTTTGCGGAAATCCATTATAAAATACAATAGACGCTGATATATTTAGTAACCTATTCCGCTTGACTATTCTTCTCTTGTTTAGGAAAAGAATACCTTAATAATATTTATTTATTGTATTTCTTTTTTTCTTTTCAATCAGTTTTTTAATTTATTAAGTATATTATGTTTCTAGCGTATGACACTCGTGGGTTGCAGCTGAAAATCAGCGTCAGGTGGTACACTGTGTGTTGCCATCTCACAATATGCTGAGCTGAGGCCCTTTTGGCATTGTAATGACTGTTTTCTGTTTTTTTAGTTTTAAGGTGTATTTTTGTGTGACAATGCCAATAAACGCATTTTTCTTTCTTTCTTTCTCTTTCTTCAAGAGTCATAAAAACTCTGTAAGAAATCGACACGTGTTTCACCTCTCAACGAGGCATCTTCAGGATGACGATTGACCAATTGCAAACCAGAACGCGACGTGTTACCACATCGAGCGCTGGACGCAGAGCTCTGCGTTGAAGAATAGTCAAGCGGAATAGGTTACTAAATATATCAGCGTCTATTGTATTTTATCTCATATTATAAACTAGCAACTCGCTCCTGCATCGCACGGTTTTAAGACTTGACAAAACATCAAGATTTCTTAGTTATATGTTACTTTAATAGTAACGTATTATACACATAAACCTTCCGGAATAAATTCTGTAAAGGATGATGCAAACCTCATCAAAATCTGTTGCGTGGTTTAGAAGAACAACGCGGACATACAGATAAACACGAAAAGCGACTTTAATTTGATGTATGATCACATTCATGTTTCAGAAATAATATTTTCTCACGTGATACGATGTATTCGGCTATAGTTTATACAAGGTCGAAATAAATTAGTTAGTGAAACTTCACCTACGTGATGGATATCATAATAAAAACATGATAAACAAAAAAAACATATTTGAGTTTTAGCATACTTACTAGGCACAATGCCTAGCCTAAGTCCAAAAAAAAAAAAAAAATATTTTATTTCACATAAACCTACATGGGCACCTATGAAACGTCAGAAGCTAGGTGCACGGTTCCAATTGGTCGTTTCCTACGGAGAAGAGCCGGCAAGAAACTCCATGGTTACTCTTTTAGTCCAGCAGTGCAAATCATAAGGAACTTAAGCATGTTTTTCATTTTCAACAGGAAAACTTTTGACAAGAATATACCTGCATCAAAACCCAAATGAAAACGCTTTCACTTAAGTACCTGCTAGTACACACGGCTACACATCAAGCTATAAACTTCCAGTATAAGCTGACCTCGCATTGTGTACGGAAATCCTATACAATGCGAGATCAGCATAAACTGGAAATGTATAGCTTGATGTGTAGCCGTGCGTACACCAACAAACTGCTAAATAACATCAAATTAGACGTACAAAACGGCCTAATTAATGTCTTCCAACTAGATAATAGTTAAAAATACCCACTTATTAGAAATAACTGTCAATTACTTTACTAATAATACTTAATAAGACGACAACCAGACTCGAAGACCTCTGAAAAGTAACACCAGCCATATTTTTCATAGGCCATTTAAAAATGGTTGTCAGAACATAATATTCGAAATTACCGGCTTTTCTAAAGAAGACCTGCCACGCGTCGCCAATCAGGGCTCGCGACGGTAGAATTCTAAATTTGAATGAGCCAATTAGATTTCGTAATTGTTGTGTTCGGGGGGTAGTTGGTAAAATGTATTGAATTGGTGCTATTGTATGCAATTAGTTTAAACTAGTAAATTATTTAGTTATGTAAGTGATATGTGAGGACGAAATTGTTATTGTGTCTGTAATTTTGTTAAGACTATGTAGAACTAGCTCCGCCCCGCGGTTACACCCGCATAAGTCCCATGGGAATATCGGAATAAAAAGTATCAGTATGTCCTATTCCAGGTCATGGTCTACCCATGTGCCAAATTTCATCTAAATCCGTTTAGCTGTTTTAGGGTGAAAGCGTAACAAACAAACAAACTCACTATATCATTTACCTTTTAGGTATCTTTCATTTAAACTATTTATTTTCAGTTATATTTTGTGGACTTTAAGTAAGTACTATAACCTAGTATGAAGGAAATATTGTAAAAGCCAATTATTTGTAAAAGAGTAACCGTGTAGTTTCTTGCCGGCTCTTCTCCATAGGAAACATTTATCATTTACATTTTATGATAATTAATCTCACACACTGTCCTATTAGTATTACTTGCAAGTTTGTAGGAATATTGTGATATCGTATACTTTAATGTTTGTAAATATGTGAGCACCATGTACCTATCACATACTTAATTTATTTATTTGTCATTGCTCCATTTTTAATTTTTAATTCTTTTTACCTATTGTAATTGTATTCTCGGTGCATCGTCTTCACATGTAATTATATAATTGATGTACCTATACCAAATATAGTAAAACATTTTTTTAAAAGAGTAACGGTGGAGTTTCTTGCCCATTCTTCTCCATACGAAAACTACCTTTTGGAAGGGGCAACTAGAATCAGTTCTATTTCTATGTATTTGACGTTCAAAAGTGCCTTTAATGTGCCTACTTGAAATAAATTATTTGACTTTGACTTTGAAACGACAAATTGGAACCGTGCACCTAGCTTCTGACGTTTCATGAGTGCGCATGTAGCTTTGTGAATTAAAATATTTTGATTAAGATTTTTTTGAAAAGTATTTTCTATTTAAATTAGAAAGTATTTTATTTCAACATTTAAATTACATTACATTTATTATACTAAATTAACTAAAAAAACAATTACATATATAACAAATTAAAAAGAAAAAATAAAGGGGAGGGGCTCATTGAGCATCAAAGAATTCGTCCGCATCGCTGTCAATGGGAAAGGTGCCCAAAAGGCTGGCATTAAGATTTTTTGATTTTGAAGATTATATTTACAGTTATATTTTTTGAGGAAGTTAATAAGAAGTCATTGTGGACAGTAGAAAAGTACTGATTATTTACTTGACTATTTCACTTGTAACTGGCTCTTTGACAAGTAATTGATAAAAGTAACAAAACAAAAATGCTTTTCAGATTGTTCTTCAGGGTGAATTTCATAATTGAAAATCAACGAGATCAGCACATATCTAAACAGCGTTCAAGATTCATCTGCCTAGCCTTTTCTCAACTTTGTTGGGATTGGCGTCCAGTCTAACCGGGTGCAGCTGAATACCAGCATTTTACATGGAGCGACTGCCTATCCGACCTCCACAACCCAGTTACTGAGTAATACGATACCCCTTGGTAAGACTGGGTGTCAGACTTTCGGGCTTCTGACAACCCGTAACGACTGTCAAAGATCCACGAATGACAGCCGGGCCCAACGGCTTAACGTGCTTTCCGAGACACGGAAGAAGCTCGGTATGTAAAGATGGTCGCCCATCCACGGACCAACCGCAACAAGCGTCGCTTAACCTGATCGATCGACCCGTGCGGCTGTTACTACTTAGCCACGAACAAGTGTCATCCTGCCAGTGTTGCGGGAAAGTTCGAAAGGGATACCGGTACCCTTGGCAACAGGCAACTGAAGGAACACGGGTGGGTTTTAGTCAGTAAAAGTCTGACACGCCTACGCCCTCCCGCTCCACCAAGAGCGGAAGAAGTTATTTTACGATTTCCCAAACTCAAAAAAAGTGTCGTCCTTATTGTGACAGATCTTGAATACACTTAAAATGTGTGCACGTTCAGTTTTATTGATGAAATTCACCATTATACCAATCTAAAAACTTTGATAAACGCAGACTCCATGCAGCTAAAGACAAAAATTTTCTCGCCAAAACCCAACATTATGCACTTTTTTCGTGCTCAGCCGACCCCTGTGCAAACAAATTAGATGTCATTATAAGTGCACAAAGGTCTGTCCCACGCCGAGCACTGATATGTGCAAATAAGCCTATTACAATTAGCACAAACATCGATGTCAGAAGGCATGATGCGAGGATCGGATGCGGTAATTTATTTAAATGATTTTACGCTAAAATGGCTAAACGGATTTGGTTCAAATTTGGCACATGGGTAGACCATCATCATAGCCTAGCCTTTTCCCAACTATGTTAGGGTCGGCTTCCAGTCTAACCGGATGCAGCTGAATACCAGTATTTTACATGGAGCGACTGCCTATCTGACCTCCACAACCCAGTAACTGGGTATTACGATACCCCTTGGCCAAACTGGTTGTCAGACTTTCGGGCTTCTGACGACCCGTAACGACTGTCAAAGATCCTCGAATGACAGCCGGAACCAACGGCTTAACGTGCTTTCCGAGGCACGAAGGAGTCTCGGTATGTAAAGATGGTCACCCATCCACGGACCAACTCCGGCAAGCGTAGCTAAACCTGATGGATTGACCGGTACGGCTGGTATTACTTAGCCACGAGCTCCTCGATGGGTAGACCATGACCTATAAAAGGGCATAGTGTAAGGTAGTGTGTAAAGATAACTGAAGTGCAATCACATAAGAGCTAGAACAAGACATACAGAACAACAGGAAGAAAACGGACCATACCCATATACTTCTCAAATGAATGAACAAACTAGCCCCTTTCACTTCAAAACATATAAACACACTTCTTCTCCAGAAGGACACAGGCTTCTTCATCTTGGATCGCAGACGAAGTAACGGGTAACAGCTAGTTTACAATCATTTTCGTCCCATAACTTCAGAAAAAGGGATGAATGAAAGGTAATTGACAGCTGAGATGAGAATGCTAAGAGGTATGTGTAGTGTTAAAGTCCGGTCACGAAGCAGAAAGAATTTCGTACAATGACCCTTCATTACTTATCCCTATCGCTCGCGCTTAAATGTATTGCCGTCGCACTCGCGATAAGGGCGGTCCTTCTAATGTGTGAGCGCGACGGCAATATACATTTGAGCGCGAGCGATAGAGATAAGTAATGAAGGGTCATTGTACGAAATTCTTTCTGCTTCGCGACCGGACTTTAATACGAATGGATAGAATAAAAAATGAGTACTTGAGAGGAAGTCTGAAAGTGACACCAGTGACTGAAAAGTTGTGCAGAAATCGGTTGTCATGGTATGGGCACGTGATGGTGAGGAGTGACAAAAATGTCGTGAGGAAAGTTTTGAGTATGAATGTCGATGGCTATAAGAGTAGGTGAAGACCAAAGACACGATGGATGGACTGTGTGAAAGATGATATGGCTAGAAAGGGGGTGACTACCGAGATGACGACTAATAGAGAAGTATGGAAGAAAGGGACATGTTACGCTGACACCAAATATATATTGGGATAAGGGCAGGAGAACAATGATAAACTTAAAAATTAGAAATAGCTATAGATCCGTAAACTTTAAAATAATCTTTTATATTCACCAAGAGCAAAATAGAGGAGCTCGTGGCCAAGTAATAACAGCCGCATGGGTCGGTCCATCAGGTTAAGCTACGCTTGTCGGGGTTGGTCCATGGATGGGTGACCATCTTTACATAACGAGACCCCTCCATGCCTCGGAAAGCACGATAAGCCGTTGGTCCCGGCTGTCATTCGTGGATCCTTGACCGTCGTTACGGGTCGTCAGAAACCCAAAAGTCTGACAACCAGTCTTATCAAGGGGTATCGTATTACCCAGTTACTGGGTTGTGGAGGTCAGATAGGCAGTCGTTCCATGTAAAATACTGGTATTCAGCTGCATCCGGTAGACTGGAAGCCGATTCCCACATATTTGGGAAAAGGCTAGGCAAATTGATTGATATTCACCAAAATGCCGCATCCACTAACCACTTGACTCATCCGAGTCCCTCGCACCGAATAGAGCGATTACCCGATTAAAGCCAGATCACACGGTGTAGGACAATATTGTGACTGCACCCCCGCCGCGTGTGCTCACCCCCTAACACCCCGAGATTATGCGCCGATCACTGAACAATATTGTAGTGATCATTATGTTGTAAAAATGTTGTTAATAGATGTTAATACACCCCTTTGCAAAAAAAAACGAGCAGTTTTGATTTTTGTACATTATTGGTAATCATTTACTTGTAAAGAGGTTTTAATAGCCAAACTATGTTACTGGCACTTAATAAAGAGTCTGGGTAGGAAAAAAATTTAATTCCAAATTCGATACTTTTGTTTAAAAACAATAATAATCTCGTTTTCCGTTTGTGACTTTTATTAACATTTTGCAGGTTTGCGGTTAGAAGGTTATCCTGGCAACTAAAACTAACTTCTCGTTATTTTTAGTAGAATAAAGTAAGTAAGTAAAGTAAAGTAAATAAATAATATAATAATAATTTATGTTTATCGCATAATCCAGCCTTATTGTGACTTAAAAGTGATATCTTTGTGTCGATTGTAATGGCAGAAAAAGCAATAAGAGCTAGTAAGATTGTAGCGCTACTGGAAGAGGGTTGTAGTCAAAAAACTATATTCTTATTGATTATAACAAATTACTAGTCATTTCTGCTAATGACATAGTAAAAATATTACTTAATATTATCCATACAAAAATACAAAAGCCAATGACTGTTAAGGTGCCCGGTTTTTTTTTTGCAAAGGGGTGTAGTTGGATTGGCACAGCGATACAATTTCGGATTCTATTAGTTGACAACAATATTATGTTATTACTAAAAATCTATACATATTATAAATTAAAGTCGCATTTCGTGTTTGTCTGTATGTCTGCGTTGTTCTTTTAAACCACGCATCACATTTTGATAAGGTTTTCGCCGTTTTTGCGTGATGTAGTAACAAACATACAAACTTTTACATTTTTTATTATATTAGTAGGAGCATCTACTTACCCTAAAATATTTCGTAAAATACTACATTGATCGAAGGAAATCGAATTAATTATGTCCCCAAATCTTCACGTAACCGCTATCAAATCAATTCTCCACTATTACCAAAATTACAAATTAATTCTCCGATATATTTTACCCCACTACACTTACACCCCCCGGGGGTCAGTTCATACCGTCCCCAATGCATATGGTTACTATGGGGTTCTATGGGGGACTATGGGTTTATTCCATATGGCTGGATGGGAAGGGATCAAGTTATTCAGAAGTGTGAATTAATTACGTTATTTTGTATGGGAAAGTGATTTTTGATGTGTTAAGGTGGACTTGTGGTGTCGGAAAATGGAAATAATGTCAGTTAATTTTTGTATTTTGGTAAAATCTTCTTGTAAAAATGCCTAGACATTGTGGTCCACTTTCGCATACGGTAACCGAAAATTTAATCTATTGAATACAATAATCTTGTGAATCCCGGGTGTAACGGAAAGTGGATAACTAACTTATGATAAACGGGATGAAACTAAAAAATAAATAATAGAAAAATTATGTAAGTACTAAGAAAAAAATTTTTTTTTTTACCTCATCTCTCTGCCTTTTCCCAACGATGTTAAGATTGTCGTGAGTGGACCATCTTTACATATCGAGACTCCTCCGTGCCTCGGAAAGCACGTTAAGCCGTTGGTCCCGGCTGTCATTTGTGAATCTTTGACAGTCGTTATGGGTCGTCAGAAACCCGAAATTTGACAATCACTCTTACCAAGGGGTATCGTATTACCCAGATAATGGGTTGTGGAGGTCAGATAGGCAGTCGTTTCATGTAAAATACTGGTATTGAGCTGCATCCGGTTAGACTGGAAGCCAACCTGAACGTAGTTGGGAAAAGGCTAGATAGATTGAACTGCCTATTATCTAATCTAATCTAACTAGCCTATATTGTCCCACTGCAGGGCAAAGGCCGTCCTCTCTGCCTATCATCATCTGCCTAGCCATTTCCCAACTATGTTGGGGTCGGCTTCCAGTTTAACCGGATGCAGCTGAATACTAGTATTGTACATGGAGCGACTGCCTATCTGACCTCCACAACCCAGCCACCCATCTCTGCCTATATAATGCGAAAGTGAGTTTCTTTGTTTCTTACGCTTTCACGCTAAAACGGCTCAACGGATTTAGATGAAATTTGGCACAGGGGTAGACCATTACCTGGAATAGGATATAGGATACTTTTTAGGTATTTATCCCGATACGCGGGTGAAACCGTGGGGCGCAGCTAGTATATGTTAATATTCTCATTTTTCTGTGGAAAATACATTTACATCCCTTGTCTAATTAAGGTAGGTATGTTACTATACCCCTATTGCAGCTCTAGCAAATTTCTTAATAACTCAACAATACAATAAAATTAGTGCCAAAAGTAACTCGCTTATCATCGCAAAATAATCAGGTCAAAACACAAAGGTACATAATGGCCAGTCAATACGCACAATGGCCTCTAATCAATGGACAAAGTGGGAAGTCGAGCGCAACGCCACGTGTTGTGACGTCATCATGAAGGGGAGTCAACTAACTGGAAGTGTGGGTAGATAGTTGGGATAGTGGGAACGTGGAAGTTTGCTTTAAGATGGGTTTTTTTTTAAGAAGAAATGAAATTCAAGTTACGAGAACTTACAGTCTTCCAGGTATACAGGGTGTAAGGGACAGCCCTCCGCAAATTAAGGGCGCACCCTACCTCAAATTGCTTAGCATGATCCTCCGTTATGCCGAAAATACTGCAACATTAATTTTGAAATAAATATATGTATAAGTTGAGGATTGATGCTAGGTCCTATGTTTGGGTAAAACACGATTACATAAAATTTTCTCGATAGAAAAAAAATCCAAAGTTACCTCTAAACAGAACTATAAACCGCTGGTATTCAAAAAATACTTCAAATTAGATCATGAGATTTTGCATAATAACTGAACTATCTATAAAGCAGGTCTTATGTTTTTTATTTTTTTTAAATTACCATTATTTTCACCGTAAAAAGCAATTACCTAAACTTTTCGACGCTTTAGAGCCGCTAGCGCCCCACTCCGTGTCGTTCTCACTCAGGTCGCGAGTAGTATGGTGCGACCGGGATAAAATCTGAGGAAGGGTGCTTAACAGGAGGCATTCAGCTCCTTATTTTGAATCACATTCCAACGGAATTTTTCTCAGGAAAGTTTTCATTTATTTTTATTTTTTTCAGTTACTATTCCTATATTTCAACGTAAAATTACATTCTCTTTAGGTAGCGCTCCATTTAGGTAAAAAAAAACAGCTAAAAAGCCAGCAATGGATGTTAAAATACACGAGCGCGCCCCACCCGACACCGGGAGTACGGCTTCGCAGGTTTTGCCATTTACATTGCGCGTGAAGTAATAAAACAAATCAGGTTTATTGGATTCCTATAACATTCCTGAAATAATTTCATGTACCGACCATCTTAGTATGATATGCTGAATTCATCCCATCAGTCTGCGGAGGGCTGTCCGTTACACCCTGTATAGCATGTAATCAAACTGAATATAATTACCATTTCCCAAAAATACAAACACAACATTACAAGCTCAAAACTTTTTACAAAAAAAAAACAACCGGCTTCAAAAAAAAAGCACTGAAAAAGTGAAAAATAACTTTAATTTCGGAAGTCGGTGTCCTTGCTTTTCAATTTTCGTTTTTTGCCACCGACTTCCGAAATTAAAGTTATTTTTAACTTTTTCAGTGTTTTTTTTTTTAGTCGGTTGTTTTTTTTTGTAAAAAGTTTTTAGTTTTCACTTTTTAGTTGTGGTACCTACCCCACACAAATTCGTATACCGTTATCTGCTATGTAAATAAAGACTAATATATCGTCTACATACGCAAAGTGGGAAAAATACGTTACTATTGAAGCTAACTCAAAAACTACGCAAGCAAAATTAATAAAAAAAATATGGGACCACCTTTGAAGCATGACCTACCAAACAAAAAAAGAATCATCAAATCGATTCTTAGTTGGCGGAGTAATCGCGTAACTTACATACAAAAAAAAACATACAGACGAATTGAGAACCTCCTCCTTTTTGAAGAAGTCGGTTAAAAAAGGTTTGGACTGGCTTCACGTCAATATATACAATACACAACGCTTCATCCCTGTCTCAACTCAACGGTTGAATTTCCTACTACGGCTTTGATTTCAATCAACTATGAACTAGAATAACTTAACACATAACATCACGCCTGTAATCCCCGAAGGGTTAACCAGAATCGTACTTGTAGTAGGTGCACACACTTTTCGCCGTTTATTTTAAGTCCCATTTAATAGGGGGCGAACCTATTGCCATCAACCGGGCTCAAATCCAAACTCCGGACTGCCACTGAGAAATAGCAAATCTTGATACTCGTATCATGCATGAAATGAGCTCGTACAGCGACAGAAGCAAAACATAAATCTAGATTTAAGAACTAATACATCATCAGTATGTCTTTACAAAAGCCAACAATCGATTTCATCCTATCCTATTAATATTATAAACGCGAAAGTATGGATGGATGGATGGATTTTTGTTACTCTTTCACGCAAAAACTACTGAACGGATTTGGATGAAATTTGGCACACAGATAGTTTATAACCTAGATTAACACATAGGATACTTTTAATCCTGATATTCCCACGGGATCGAGACTTACGCGGGTGAAACCGCAGGGCGCAGCTTGTTAGAAATAATAGTTCCTATCAGTGTCATTTAGCTCTAAGCGCTAACTGCATAAACCTCCAACTGTCACAATAGAATTTTAATTGTTATCCTATTGTTATATTGTTTTTGTTGTTATCCTGTTGTTGTTATTGTTGCTTTCTAAAGGCCAATCAACAGTTGAGCGGATGGGATTAACTGTTCTAAGGCGCAGCTAATAACACGAGAAGCCAACGGAACCCTTAAAAGCGGTGTCCTATGAGTAAAAAAGCGAAAAATGTCAATTAATTATAAACAAATCTAGGTGTTGAATGGACTAGCCGGTACCTGGTTGTTTTTGCACGCTACATCAAAAGCAACTTACGGCGAAGCGACGTGCGGCTTAGATGTATTAATGTAGATGGTGAAATAGGTATTATACTGATACATTACATACCTAAGACAGTCCCGTAAAACGCCCGCCCTATCTAGAGATGGGTTGTAACAGGTGAAACACGATATCTGTGATCACTGTGACTGTGACAAAAAAATAACAGATCCAAATATCTGTTATTAAATTACAGCCTGTTATTTTTGTACGGACGATAAATACGTATCTCAATCGAATATCTTCTTTATTTCTTTTGGTTTAAAGTCGAAAATCGTATCTATCTGTTATAAAATAACAGCCTGTTATTTTTGTACGGATGATAAATACGTATTTAACTCAATTGAATATCTTCTTTATTTCTTTTCGTTAAACTCGAAAATCGTATCCGAAGTTTTAACAGAAACAGCCGCGGTAACAGTCTTGAGGATCTGTGATTAGTAACAGATATTTTTTATCGTTAGGAGCAATTGCTATCTGCTATTTTTTAATATCTGTGAAGATAAATACGCCTCACTCCTACCCTATACCACTTCCTAGTGCTTTAGCTGGGAAGAAGAAGTGGCGGAACAACCTCCCCAGCAGCACAGCTGTCTGTTCAGTAATGATAATTATATATCTGATCCGGACTTGCAATTGAAGTCTTCTAACTTTATCTACGCACATGCGCGCACCGGTCGCCAGTGCTATTTTTCCTGTCGAATAAGACCTGTCAAATATGATTATATTTAGTACTGGCAACATCTCTAATAATGGTACCGAAAAACTATTGCCGATTTAATAAGGCAAAGATGCTAATATAAGTGGATAAGTGGCTGGGTCCGATGGAGAATCAGAGGCCCTAGACAAAGTGACATTCTATTAGCGACAACGATGATGGAAAAGGTAAAAATGTATAGGACTGACATAAGCTATCGAAAAGCTTATGTCAATCCTGTTGAAAATCGTTGTAGAAATACGAAACGCTTTCTAAGCGATTGTCACTTGTCTAGGCCCTCTGAGACGTCTTTCAGTCGTCATCGTGAGTTTAGCAAAACTATTCCTAGTGTAAAAATAGATTGTTAAAATAAACTCATAGTTTTTCTATAATCTGTCATAATGGCACGGCAGCTCTGTTCCGGCCGCTCCCTTGCTATGTTCCTTTGGCCTGCGCCAGACTACTTGATGATCGTAATTTAAACACCATCATTCACTATCTCTCCTATGTTTTATTGTAGGTACGCTTTTATGCACTTTTTCCGCAAGAAAGCTCAATTTGGCATTATGTACCGCTTGCTCTAACTCTGCCACTGCTAAACAAACCAAAATGATGGAAAGCGAATTGAATAAACAGAAGAAAATTTATAATTTTTTTTGAAGTGATAACTTCTTTAGGCGCTTTGAACAATTTTTTTCGTGCTGGCCAGTGCAATTATTCTAAAAATGAGGTTGGCGCACTGACATGAAACAAGAGTATTTATGCATTATCAGTGGACCCGGCGGTATAGAAATTTATTGACAAGAAAGGTTCGAATTTTAAAAACTTTTTCCACGCTAGCGGATAAAATGCATTTTTGCAATCAGATTTCGAATGATCCAGGCTTTCCAAGCTTGTGAGGTGAAAAAATCATCTCCACCCCTCTACGTCATACTCTTTGCCATCCACTTCCCAGATATGCGAGCGTGGTTGCGCCGTCGCAAGTTTTTCTCCTCCCTCTCGTTCTCTCATCGTGCCCTCTCTGTCCCACCAAACACACCGCGCACCGAGGTTTTTGCCCGAAGGTGCTCTCGCAGTTTTTCACGTTCACCTCACGAAGTTTTGAAATCACTGACCAACGTTCGAAAATTCGATTTGTACGGAGTATAAGTATAAGTATGATGTTTTATACGAGTTGAAAATTATTGGATTATGGTACAAAAGAACTGGTTATCAGGTCATTGGGTTTCGAATGAGTTAATCAAGTAGATAACAACCCACACTGGGAGCGCGTGGTTGATTATGGGCCGATCCTTCTCACAGCGACTAAGGCCTGGGACTAAGGCCTCCTGCCTTAGTCCCAGTAGTAGGAAGGTTATAGGCTGATATGTTATGTAATCAAGAACGTAATTAATCGGGGGATTCCCACGGGATCGAGACTTATGCGGGTGAAACCAAGGGCGGTAGCTAGTTTTTTTAAATAAAAGATTGTCCATGGAGTTTCTTACACGTTCCACTCCCGTAGGAACCTACTACGCTTCGGAATGGGCAACTAGCTTCATCTTTCTGACTGACGGACTCCTTAACAATTGAAAAATGAAATTGATTGATGATTTGAATTAAATGAAAAATACAAAAGCATTCGGAAGAACCAATCAAAGCAGCGCAAACACTTTTCTTCAAATATCCGTCGGCCGATTTCCCAACAAGTACATGGCAGTAACTCATTCATTTCAAAAACCTTTCACTACTTTGTTTTTCTGTCCTTAATAGGAAAAGTGACTATGTTACTTTGTTGAATATACGTGCCTAGGACACCAGACAGCACCCCAATTCCGTAACACACTTTCTATCACAAACTGATGGTGTTTTTTTTTTTTTAAATTAGGGATTTGATTCACTTATTGAAAACGTACAGCCTAAGCCGCTGGGTCTCCAGAGGCATGAAATTTTGCACAAGAGTTCCTATTGCAACGAAACTGAACACTAATTAAGGCTTTTTGAAAAATCATAGCCAAAAGGGATAGGTAGGGGATTATGGGAAGAAAGTTCGTATAAAAATTCATTTTTGCCGAAAAAAATTCTCTCGGACGCGGTTTATCGCCTTAGTTTAAATAATTCTTTTAGTTGACAACACAAATAACGCAATGAATTGTCAAAATGAATGTCATTGGTATTGCGAGTGTTTTACGGCCAGCGCTTGAGAAAAAGCGACACACATACATTATACATGTTGCTGCATTATGCATGTAGCGCTTTAAATTCATATATTCTCTCTTCATCCCACCATTTTCCTAGTTTACTTCTTGAGTCATTTTGAATATCTGGGTGTGTTTACTTGTTTTAAGTGAAAGGAACTAGTTTGTTCATTCATTTGACAAGTGTATGGGTATGGTGCGTTTTCTCTTCCTGTGGTTCTGTATGTCTTGTTCTAGCTCTGATGTGATTGTACTTCAGCTGGCTTTACACACCTCCTTACACTATGTTATTTTCTAGGTCACGGTCTACACATGTGCCAAATTTCATCTAAATCCGTTCAGCCGTTTTAGCGTGACAGCGTAACAAACAAACAAAGTCACTTTCGCAATTATAATATTAGTTGGGAATTAAAACTATGTTCTTTTTTATTAGGAGGCCGTCGCGTCGGAGCGAAGATTAACAAGACAACAGAATATTGAAGAGGCGCTCGATTGGAAAAATATGGCGATACCTAGCAGGGGACTTCTGTGTACCTATTAGATATTATGTACTTAATAATGAGAGAGTTATGGACTTTGATACTTAAGGCCGAGGGAAATGAAAAAGGCCTGGACAAAATCAAACTGGTTGCTAATCTAGTTGTATAATTAATTATTTGTATATCATAGATTTTTTACATTTTATGATTACTTAGACTCACACGCTGTCTTATTAGTATTACTTGTAAGTTTTTAGGAATATTGTGATTTCGTATACTTTTACAATGTGTGTAAATATGTGAGCACCATGTATCTATCATATACTTAAGTAATTTATTTGTCATTGCTCCATTTTTAATTCTTTTTTACCTATTGTCGTACAGTAATTGTATTCTCGGTACATCGTCTTCACATGTAATTATATAATTGATGTATACCAAATATTGTAAAACATTTTTTTAAAGAGTAACGGTGGAGTTTCTTGCCCATTCTTCTCCATACGAAAACTACCTTGGAAGGGGCAACTAGAATCAGTTCAAGTGCCTTGTAAATAGTTAGTTGTGTTCCGTATGTATTGTCTAGAGTAATTTTAATATTAATTTAATGTATATTTTAGTAAGTATTATAATTGTTTAACAACAAACTGACAAAACCAGTCTTACCAAGGGGTATCTTATTACCCAGTTACTGGGTTATGGAGGTCAGATAGGCAGTCGCTCCATGTAAAATACTGGTATTCAGCTGCATTCGATTAGACTGGAAGCCCACCCCAACATAGTTGGGAAAAGGCTAGGCAGATTGATTGAATTGTTTAACAAAAAATAAGTAACAAATTTATTTACGTCTAAATAGAAATAAGTTAGAATAACTCAAGATATAGTTTCATTTACCGACGCGCTATAGCGACGGTAGCAGGAACTTGATTACCTAATGGTTTTTGTTAAAAGAAGGTATAAGTATACTGTTCGGAGAGAGGATTTGCCATGTGTATTCCACAATTAAAATATTTTGTATTAAAACAGTGTTATAAATAAATTATCAAATAATATTCTAATTATCTACATTGGTTTTAATTCGGCAAAACTCACATACCATTTTTATTTGTAGGTTAAGAGGGCTGGGGCTAGAAAACCACAGAGGATCAATGAAAGGTCGGTTTTAGCTGTCCAAATAGAGATATACCTTTTTTAATGTTCTTTAAAAAGTACTGTGATTTTTAATTTTCTAGGCTAAAATTATGTCTTTTGCAATGTTTGTGTCATTTATTAAATACTGTAAATGAGTAAATAAATGATAATAATAACAATGAAATTACATTTGGTGTCGACATAAAATCATCCTGTTTTTTTCCTTCTTTTTTTTTGTAAATTATCTAGTTAGCCGAGGGACTCTCACCGAGGACCACTGAATCATTATCTGCAGGAGGAACTGCACTTTTGTCGTGTTGTCTCTGTAAATATTTATCGTGTTATTTTTAAATAAAGTTCGATCGCAGCTGTTAATTTGATCTAGCAAATAAAAAATCTGAGTTTAGGTATATTCTGTCTCCTAAGATACAGGACTACCTAGTATAAGAAACAATGTAACATGATCTGAGGGCCTACACAAAGTGACATTCTGTCAGCGATAACAATGATAGAAAAGGTAAAAATGTATAGGACTGACATAAGCTATCGAAAAGCTTGTGTCAATCCTGTTGAAAGTCGTTGTAGAAATACTAATGTAGATATAGGTACCATGTTATTTTGTACATCTACTCTTGTGTATCTTGTGTGTTAATAATCACACGCCCGCTTTGTTTCTTTTTATTATTGTTTAGTTATACTGTCTCAATACCAGCTTGTGTAACTTATTATTGTATTTTATTACATAAAAATTGAAATGTGTATTGAATTATGGCGGAGGACACTGATTCCTGTAACACAGGTTCGCCTAGCACGGGAGTCAGGGGCTTCACATGTATTGCTGGAATATTTTTATGTCAATAAAGTCTATTTATTTATTTATAATAAAGATTATTCTATTCTATATTTTAATTTGAGACAATTGAAAACTGTGAAATAAAATTACGAAACTGAAATAATGTGGAACATGTTGTTACACACAAGGATAGTTTTGAGTAGGTATGAGAGTGGATAGTTTTTATAAAAGAAGAAAAAAAGGAAAGAAAGGGCCTTTTGATTAATTAAAGACTAATTTCTAATAAATTGCTATCACCACGTTTCAAATGAGAGCAGCCTGTGGGCTAGATATACGCAAAGATCGTACAACGCTCTCCGCGTTCAGTTCAATAACGCGTTTAGGATGCTGGTGGGGCTGCCCCGCTTCTGTAGTGCGTCGGGGATTTTCGTGGATGCGCATGTAGATTGTTTCTACGCAACCATGCGCAAAAGGTGCGCTTTTATGGTGCGCAGGGTGTGGAGCAGCTTCAACGATATCCTGAGCATGATTTCGAGTCGCCTAGACTGTGTTTTCGTGGGTCACTGTTGTGCCATCTCACATGAGTTGCCACAACGGTGATCCTATTTGTTTGTTTTTGTTTTGTTTTGTGAATTGTGAGTTCTTACTAACATAGTTGTAAGTCTTACTAACCATTTTTGAGTCATGTGACTTGAATAAAGAAAGAAAGAAAGAAAGTAATCTACCACGACCATTAGGTTACCTACTTAATTCAAGTAGCTCAATAGCTAATCCACTTATCCCCTTAACACCACAATTCACAAATAAACAAAGAAATTACACAATAAACACTAAATAATCAAGAGGAACTAATCTACCAACTAACAGTTCAATCTACGACACATAATAGGCCAATCTTTCATAATTACTCAATCCAAACTGCGATTACCACGCGTTTCGGATATCATGCGACAAAAACAGACTGACAGACTTCAATTGAGCTTACTTTGCTCATTAGTATGCGTTTTAAGTGTAATTAAAATGATTTAAAGTCAATTTAATATGATGGATTTGTTTGAAGTGGCGGGTGGCGCCATCTGTTGGGGAGTAGCGGAACTAAAATGATATTTGTGGTTTGATATTATTGGTACTTGAAGTAAATTGTTGTTATTGAAGATGTCAAAATATAGGTTGCATTCAAATAGCCGCCAAATAAATTGAGATACAGGGGATGATGATGATGCGTGGCGGTAAAAAGAACAAACAATAAAATTCAAAGAAAGTACTTATAGTTTGTAATGCTCATTACCTATCATTTTATTAATATTATTATGTTCTACATACACATATTGTACGTACCACCTAATATTTTTCCCGGCATGACCTATGCAAGGGGCGAGTCGGTACATCAAAATAATTATTTAAATGTCAATTTTCCACTCGCCCCTTCGTAAGGGGCGAATCGGTACACAAAAATAATGAAAAACGGGGCGAGTGGGACATTTTAATCTAAGGGGCAAGATCCAAGGGGCGAGCGGAGCCTACACCGTAAGTATCCATACATCCATACTAATATTATAAATTCGAAAGTAACTCGTAGTCTGCCTGTCTGTATGTTACCTTTTCACGGCTAAACCACTGAACGAATTTCGTCAAAATTTGGCAAGGAGATAGATGGCATCCCGGGGAAGGACATAGGCAACTTTTTAACGACATACCGCGCGGGCGAAACCGCGGTCGGAAGCTAGTGTACATTACTAGGAACCTTATATCTAATGTAATTTTAGAAGTATGTACACAAAACCAACTATCTATACCTACTGTACATAACATTACATATCTAAATTACATAACTCTTAATTGAATTATAGTAATTATCTATGTAAAACAGGGGGTGAGTAATGCGACATCAAAAAACATTAATTTACTAAAAGGTTAATTTAATATAGTTAATGGCTATCCTACGTTATATTTTATTAATAACTTAATATGGTTATTTGATGGAGTGTGGACATCATTAGATTATAATTGCATTTCATTATAATTGGAAATAATTAAAACATGATATCGGATTAATCTGCCTAGCTAGCCTTATTTTCCAACTATGTTGGGGTCGGCTTCCAGTCTAACTGGATGCAGCTGAATGCCAGTTTTTCACATGGAGCGACTGCCTATCTGACCTCCACGACCCAGTAACTGGGTAATACGATACCCCTTGATAAGACTGGTTGTCAGACTTTCGGGTTTTTGACGACCCGTAACGACTGTCAAAGATCCACAAATGACACCCGGGACCAACAGCTTAACTTGCTTTCCGGGGCACAGAGGAGTCTCGGTATGTAAAGATAGTCACCCATCCACGGACCAACCGCGGCAAGCGTAGCTTAACCTGATGGATCGACCCGTGCGGCTGTTATTACTTAGCCCCGAGCTCCTCAACTCATATCTACAACTGACCAATAATTTAAATTAAATATGACCGAAGGGTGGGGACATTTTTAATACAGCCCCATATAATTTGCATGTGACAGGGGACAGTGAAACGTTAGTCGTTAATTAGAAACCCGAAACTCAAGGTGTGGTGGCCGCCATTTTGAATGGACGTAGAGTAAATAATTAATCAGAAGGGGAAGTTTTAAAATGATTATGGTAGGTATGTCAAGTGAAGATATTCCTGATATATAATCCCCACCTATGAAATCAGCGTTTTGTATGGGGAATTTTAAAGAAGTTGCATTTTTCATACTAACATTTTCTCAATCTATACAACAACCATGAACACTAATGTTTTAAAACTTGTATGCACTAATGTTTAAAAACTAAGATAACGTATACCATTTAGAGTATGCGACAAAAATAAGTTGTGGCTAAGTTAAAAAAAATAGTGGTCATTTCTGCTAACAAAATGAGGAGTCATTTTTAATGTATTTTTTATGTTTATAAAACTATAAGTAATAAGGTTTTTTTACTATTGGTAGTTGTCTATGATGGTCGTACCAAGCAATTGATGAATATTTTAAATTATAGAAGTGACGAGGTTCTCTATTTGTGAGAAAAAAACGCCACATGACATGCATTGTATTTCTTCTTTTGGCTAAATAAATTATTCTCATATTATATTCTTACCTAATCATTCCAACTAATGTTTCCAGAGTAGGTCATAGAGATAATTTTGCAAAACGAAGTGTAAGATAAATAGGTAAGTTTAAAATATAATAGACGCAGATATATTTAGTAACCTATTCTGCTTAACTATGTCTCAAGACCCATAAGAAATCAACACGTATTTCACCTCTCAACGAGGCATCCTCAACATGATGATTGACCAGTCGCGAACCTAAACGACGTGGTCGACTGGTCCACGGTTTACTTCATATACCCTACACCAACAGAGCTATTTAACTACCGCCCTAAAACATTCAATTTTCTCCTATCTAGAATTTTAATCCGAACGCAAATTGAATTTTTGCAACAATTTATGTAGTGTAAAATAATTTATTGGCCCATAAGCCATGAAATTAATTTATAGTTTAATTTTCAGTGCTTTTTCATGAAGTTGATGTTGAAATGTAATATAGTCTAAGGTAATCTACAAGTCGTAGCCATGGATAAAATATTTGTAGGGTTCCGAGTTACTGACGCATTTGTTTTCCTTCCAAAAACCAAAAAAAATACAACATAAACCTACATGGGCACTTATGAAACGTCAGAAGCTAGGTGCACGGTTCCAATTTGTCGTGAGAGCCGGCAAGAAACTCCACCGTTACTCTTATAATAAAAATCTTCTGCTTTCCATGTACTTAAAACCGTTCAAAATATAGTCGTAATCTCATCGCAGAGATGTATGTTTGTAAAACCCAATGACAACTCATCTAAACCATGGATCGAAGAACCCACGCGAAATAGATTACCGCTAACCGCTTTTATAGGTATAGACGAACGAGCCAGTCATAGATTTTATGGCCATGTGTCTATAGGTCACCATTCAACATCGACAAATGCGTGCAATGACTGGACAGATCCACTCAATCATGTGTGGTTCATTTAATTATAATGAGCCTTTAATTTTCCCACTGCTGGGACACAGGCGTCCTCTCGGTAAGAGGGAGTGGGCCGTAATCCACCACGCAGACCCAGTACGGGTTGGTAGATGTCACATGCCTTCGAATTTTTGTTTCTAAGACATGCCGGTTTCCTCACGATACTTTCCTTCACCATTTTGAGAGCATAGATGAAATAATTTATACAAGATCAAGCGCTTGTTTGGGTTCGATCCTACGGACCTACAAGTGTAAGTCGCGGCTGTTATTACTGGGCCACCACTGCTCTAAACATATGATTTACCCAAATAAAATTAAGAACTAACTAATCAACGTTTATACATCGTAACGAGTTTAAATACCCTCGTATCAGTTGTAAACAGGTCCTGCTGTAATGACGGTAAACAGAGCGATCATTACAGTATGTTTGGCGTGACCTGGGCTAGAGGCGTGGGTGTTGCCTTCCATGTAACTCCAGGAGTTTTAAGATGGTGTGGTTTCCATTGAGTACGACACACAGTGGTTGTGGTCAAGATATGGTTGTCCATATCAATGTTGCATTGCTGTGGAAAAGCACCACGTTGGCAAATGACGCAGAAAAATAATTTTCTAGATTATGTAATCATCTATATCAACGGAAATTTTTAGCTCTAATTGATAATTATCTATGAATTCTAGAACTTTTTAAATATTTTAGAATATTATCAGATCAAATCAAGACGGCTTCGATCAATCCCAACGTTACACTTTTTATAAAATTAATTAAACAAAAATAGTTTTAAAAAAGCTCTAGTGTATCACATTTTTTTGTAACGTATACACACGGCTACACATCAAGCTATACATTTCCAGTATAAGCTGACCTCGCATTGTACGGAAATCCTATACAATCCGAGATCAGCGTAAACTGGAAATGTATAGCTTGATGTGTAGCCGTGTGTACATACAAAACCGTATCCGAACTTGATTAATTTATCGCAATCGATAAAAACTCAATTCAAATCAAAAACCATTCATTAAACCATTCATTTTCAATCAAAATCGATAAACCATTCATTTTCAATCTATAAGTTTATTGTATCTTTCCTTTTACCCAATAACAGTTACATTACATACATATGATTCAAAAACACACTGGTGTTTTCTAAACTAAAGAAATCTCCAAACGGCTGTTTGACACTTCCCGTGGCCCAAGGGCTGGCTTTTACCTTGGTCAGAGGATTAGCGTTGCCATTTATTACAACGTGGCAATGCCGCCAGTCTCTTGGGTACATTACCAGCCGACCGCGATGCGGAGGAATTTTTCGACGCCATATTTTAGTTAATTATTTATTTGTATAGTTAGTTTTAATCAGACTAAGGGCGAATTTCACCAAACTTTAATACCGAGTATAAGTCTTATCCTGCGAATAAATATTGAATTTTTGACAGTTTTTCCATACAAAACCTGTCAGACGCCATTTTTATTCCACGGATAAATGATATCTGACTTTGTTAAAATCAGCCCTAAGTTTTATTTATTATTCCTGATTTCAATAAAATTGACATTATTTAATTGAGGATTGATTACTTTTGGAGAAATAAAAGCATTGGATGGGTATATAATTTGTAACTGATAACGACGAACATTGCGTAATTTTTGTATATTTTGGTATTGTTCTCAAATAAATGTTTTAATCAGTAATTTAAATTAGTACCTAATATAAATAGTTAGTTGTGTTATGTATACATTGTCCATATAGTAGCTTTAATATTTTAATGTATAATTTCAAGAAAAAAAACAGCCATTCTTCCAACATCATCACTTCACATTTTGTGTCGAAACGCTCCAAAATTCGACAGTGGAAAACACAACCGACATTGCCGCAGGCTCGCCGTACCAATGGTATAATTACGACCAATGTTTCGGGGAAGCAGCAGCTTTTATTATCATCGGCTACTGTGATTAGATGAACCACAGATAACTTTGGGAACCCGAGGAAAATAAAACGATATTCTCTGTGGTCACTTTTGTTTTTGGTTCGAGTTTTAAAATGTGTTGTTATGTGTAATAGATATTTTTGGGCGCTTTGTTTAAAGCTTCGGTTTTCTAAACAGCGGTCCGTCGTGTCCAAATGTTCCAGGGGGCCAAATCTACTAATTAACAACGTGAACTCATAATCGGCTGACAGTGGTCTAACATTGATGAGTTTTTGACAGATAAGCCATACAAAATCTGTCAAAAACTCATCATTGTGAGACCACTGACACGTTTGTAAATTTGTAAACTTGGCCCCCTGTACCTACAAGCGTTTATTGACACCTTAATGAAAAATACTAGTGAAAATGACTGATTTTCATGACAGTCGTTATAATAAGATGGAACCGCTATCGTATGAAACATTAAAACCTCTTTTGGGTTTATTTTTTAAGGATTGTCTGTATAACTGCAAGATAACATTATGTTATAATTCGATTATTTAAGCTTTATGTATTAATTTATTTGAATTGAATATTTTAGTTCAGACTTCGCATAATCCTGTTTTTCTCTTCTTGTTCTCACACACTATTGTCTACATTTCTTTCTCGTTTCTCCTTTCGCAGGTCTGCTGGAAGCATCGAGATATAAGTACTAACGTACTTATATTTCGATGGCTGGAAGAAATTTCTTAAGAAATAAGCAGTACCTTTGTACTCATGTTATAATTATCATCGTATCTTTATATAGTTTACTGTGTGTATGTGTACATCCTTACATGTTATAAAACCAAGTCCGCCACCGCGTCTGTCTGTCGTCCTGTTCGTGATAAACTCAAAAACTACCGCACCGATTTTCATGCGATTTACACCAATATATAGAGTGGTTTTCGAGGAAGTTTTTAGTATATAATAACCGACATCCACGCGGACGAAGCCGCGGACATCAGCTAGTAAATAATAAATTAAGTAACATAAAATCACGACTGAATTCCTCAAATAGTATGCAGAGGTGCAGTTTCCGACTATAGGTATCGTTTTCCATGTAGGTACATAATGCCATCTGTCCATTTAAAATGCAATATTTGGTTACCGACCCCAAGGTCGTTAACTGTTTAATATTGGATAATGGATATTGGATATTCAATATTGGATTTGGCTACATGTCCATGTTTTATGGGGCATTACATACTGACATAAAATATTAAACTAATATTATAAACGCGAAAGTTTGTAAGTATGGATGGATGGATGTTTGTTACTCAATCACGCAAAAACGGCTGAATGGATTTGGATGAAATTTGGCAAACAGATAGTTTATAACCTGGATTAACACATAGGATACTTTTTATCCCGATATTCCCACGGGATCGACACTTACGCGGGTGAAACCGCGGGCCGTAGCTAGTCTACTTAATAATAATAATTATGTACAAGGGAAAATGATCAAAGGGCATCAAAAAATTCGTCTGCATCGCTGTCAACATGAAAAGTGCCCAAAAGGCTGGCAGCATTGCCACGTTGTATAACAAAATCGCATGACATCGCCAAGCGGTTGGTCGACTCTTCACGTGACCAGAAGCCTGGCCTATTTTTTTTTGGCCAAAGAATCAGCATTCCCATACAACGTGGTAATGCTGCCAGCATTTTGGGCATTACATTAAATAAACACTGACATACTAACTGATTTCCAATTGACTGCTTCGTTGGTCGCAAGCGTTCGATTCCCAGGTCGCAATTTTTATTGGGTTTTCCTATCTGGAATTTCTCAGTAGCAGCCTTCGGCTGCAACTGAATCTAGATCGAGATCTAGATGGAAAATCCAATGACAGTTTGCCCGACCTGGAAAACGAAACCAAGATCTGATGCTCAGCAGTGGGTAGTAGTACTTTAGACATTTTGAAATTTGTATTTTTTTGAAATTTGTATATTTTTGGAATTTGTATTTTTTTGAAATTTTTGTTTTTTTATCTTACTAGCTTCATTTATCTGCTGAACCTAACCAGGGAAAGATTTTCATTTCAATTGCGCCAAAAATGGTGATGGCCCGTGGTTTTAGAATGACGTCAAATCTTATCCCATTTTATGCGTGTCGTGTGATTTCTTATGACTGGACCCCAGCTTCCAGAATTTGATCAAATAACAATATAAATTCGATGACAATATACCTCACATTAAAAAAATAATTAATCATTCATGAATACCGATAACTGGTGAATCGATACATAATGTGCCTCAGGCAGGACTCGAACCTCCGCCCCTGTGAGGTAGCACTCGACAACATAAAAAAAATACACAGAAATCTATTTTAATACATCCATTTTAAGTAGTTTTTTATAACAAAAATTCGTCTTACGCCATTTTGATTTCAACGGTAATGAGAATTCTTAATTAAATATTTAATTGATTTAATGTCTTATTCCGAAGCGTGTAAGATCATTTTGCTTCGTTAATTTCAAGACTTATGGATAGTTTTTTTTCTGTAATAATTTATGCCCGTCTTTGACCGCTGAGGCATCAACTTTTGCAACGGCTCATCTCACGTTATTGTTTTTTTTGCAAAGTAAACTTTATAGTCTTGCAAATAAAGCCGATTATGAGTTCATGTTAAATGAACAGTTATTTTTAAGTGTTCATACATTTTAATATGCATACATTGTTATATAATTCACTGGTCGCAGTATCTAGATTGAATTAAATAATAATAATATGACATTGTTGACGCGTTATATACTAAATTAACTGTAATTTTCTTAGTGGTTGATTGAACTAATATTGAAATAAAAACAATAGTGTTTTTATTTAAACGATTTTCGATTAAAACCAGGTTGGACGACGTTTCGATTAAAACCAGGTTGGAGGTATATTATCCCTCGAGGTTGTCAGACTTTTGGACTTCTGACTATCCGTAACGACTGTCAAATATCTACAAAGGACAGCCGGGACCAACGGCTTAACGTGCTTTCGTGTGACACGGAGGGATCTCGGTATGTAATAGATGGTCACCCATCCACGAACGGACTGAAACACAAAGAAAACATTCCCTGTCTTCTCAAACCATATCAATCTCAAAAAATCTTCGGCACATAAAAATGAAAATAAAAAAAACCTTAAAAAGCGGCGTCGGAAGCCGAAAGAGGCTCCATTTAATACCTCCGTACGTAACCGATAGATTAATACGATAAATGTACGTTATAACCCATAATTATGATTTTTATTCACAACATAACCTTCATGGGTGTTTTTTGAAACATTAGAAACTTTAACAATTTATTGGTCGAAAAGAATGTATGCGTCAGAGGTGTTTTTTAGGTTAGAATAATGTTTGATAGGATATCCTTATGCCTGGAGCTAATGCTTCAAGCTTCAATTTGATGTTTCAAGAAAAGTAAAGTTTCAAATTCAAAAATATTCTATTTCACATAAACCTACATGGGCACTTATGAAACCTCAGAAGTAGGGAAGCTAGGTGCTCGGTTCCAATGACGGTTTTCATGAAAATTCCCGCCACCAAATGACGCGACTTATGTAAGGGGTCTTCCATTTCGACAACGAAAATAAAATTTAAGATGACATTCATCATTCATTCATCATTCGTTTTTCATTCGTTCATCATTCATTCATCATTCGTTCATCATTCGTTCATCATTCGTTCTTCATTCATTCATCATTCGTTTATTATTCAATCATCACTAGTTCATCATTCTTTCATCATTCGTTCTTCCTTCGCTCATCATTCGTTCTTCACTCAGTCATGACTAAAGAAAATATAGGCGCTTTGACACTTGACCGGACCTGACGTCTCAGTGCTGCCACCTGGTGAACGTCATTTTAGAAAACCCTTATGGATCGTTCCCTATGCAGAAGAGTTGGCAGGAAACTCCAATGTTACATTTTTGTAAATCCAAGTTACTGATCAACGAGAGGGCCTAGAACACTCTTTTTTTAAATTACTTACGTGACATTTTAGTTTTCCCACTCAAGTAAAATAGTAAATGACATTTGTCAAAACTATCACATTGGTCTTAAAGCAAAATTAGACCTTGACGTTTTATTACGTGCAAGTGACATTCAAGCTTAGGGTGATAAAGGAATTACGAGGTGGACTATGTTAAATGACATTATGTCGTTTTTTTGTCCTTTAATAAAAAATAATCAGGTTCATAATTATTAATTACATTCTAACCTATAACTATTATAATATTATTATGCAATTATAATCTTATTTATTTTATTACGTTATAGGTACTTATTTTAAAAATAAAAAAGAGAGGAGCTCGTGGCTACGCAATAACAGCCGCGCGGGTCGATCCATCAGGTTAAGCTACGCTTGCCGGGGTTGGTCCGTGGATGGGCGATCATCTTTACATACCGAAATTCCTCTGTGTCTGGGAAAGCACGTTAAGCCGTTGGTCCCGGTTCTCATTTGTGGATCTTTGACAGTCGTTACGGGTCGTCAGAAGCTCGAAATTCTGACAACCAGTCTTACCCAGTATCGTATTACCCAGTTACTGGGTTGTGGAGGTCTGATAGGCAGTCGCTCCATGTAAAATACTGGTATTCAGCTGCATCCGGCTAGACTGGAAGCCGACCCCAACATAGTTGTGAAAAGGCTAGGCAGATGATGAGGTACTTATTTTAAAACTCCTCGTTGGTGTAGGGGTCGTAAGCGCTACTGCTGACCATGAGGTCCAGGATTCGATTTCACAGTCGGGAAAAGTCTTATCGGGTTTTTCTATCTGGAATTTCTCAGTAGCAGCCCGGAGTCTAGTTTTGTGCCCGGTTGATGGCAATAGGCTCACCCACTAATACAGGCGACGAAATGTACCTTCACCTCTACCCAAACCTTTAGGGAAACAAGGCATGATGTTATGGGTGACCTCTGAAAATCAGCGCTGTGCTGTGGGTCCCCATAGCGCAGCATCATGCTGAGTGGAAGCCTTCTTGCCACAATCATGACGTGCAGCTGCCAATTATTTATATTTATAGTCGTGATCTCATATTATTTGTACTTAGAACTATTTTTTTATTATTATTGTTGATTACTGCTATCTTTTTGTATGCACGTGTGTCTGTGACAAATAAACCCATTTTTCTTTCTTTCTTATGTTATGTTATTTTAAAACTTAGAATAGTGTTGATTGTACTTTACACAAGTCAGTTCCATTTTCTTAGAGTGTGATAATAGTTATTTTTGCAACTGTTATATAATAAGGGGTATTAAAACACGAATGTGGGTTTATATGTTAGTATCACATGAGTGTTTTAATACCTAATTATTTACAGTTGCATACAAGATTTTATCTACACCCGTGATATGAATGTTCTTTATAAGTTTCTTTGCGATACCAATATCGAACAAAAATGGCGCGGTACAACGTGATTTTTTTGAATTCGAATGTGTTTTGTTTTTAAATTACGGTGCTTTGTTAGTGAAATGCTCGTGAATGACAATGTTCTTTTTTTGAAATGAGTTGCATTATGAAATTCAGTACAACATTATAACACCCGTTTCGATGATATTATGGTTACTATGCCACTGGTTGTTTTAATTTTGGCAATAAGCTAACTGTTTCAGAAACTTTTAGAGAGGATTTATAGCATGGGTGTAGATAAATAATAATATAAACACTTGCATTACGTGTAAGTAAGTAGTTATATTATTTTCTGTAACACCCACGAGAAAATACAATATCACATATTCCCAGGCAAATACCGCAGTGTCAATAATAAATTACTTTAAACAAAATAAATCAATCAATCTGTCAACGCATTCTTAATTCCTATGATTTTTTTTCCACAAATTATTGAATTAAAATGCAATTTCCGTTTTATCACAAGCATTTATTGGACAGAGTCGCTAAAAAAATTATTTATGTATACGGTAGCACAGAATGTAATTACAAATTTTGTAAATTATTATAATCTTAGTTAAAGAAAATAACATACGTCTACCTACATATTATAAATATAATTTTCTACCTACCGTACTAAGTACTGGAACTGGTACTGGTAGGAAAATAAATATATCGTCGCCTTAGAGTGAAAGAGGACCTCGTGGCTACATAATACCAGCCGCACGGGTCGATCCATCAGGTTAAGCTACGCTTGCCGGGGTTGGTCTGTGGATGGGTGACCATCTTTACATACCGAGACTCCTCCGTGCCTCGGAAAGCACGTTAAGCCGTTGGTCCCGGCTATCATTTGTGGATCTCTGACAGTCGTTACGGGTCGTCAGAAGCCCGAAAGTCTGACAACCAGTCTTACCAAGGGGTATCGTGTTACCCAGTTACTGGGTTGTGGAGGTCAGATAGGCAGTCGCTCCATGTAATATACTGGTATTCAGCTGCATCCGGTTAGACTGGACGCTGACCCCAACATAGTTGGGAAAAGGCTAGGAAGATGATGTCGCCTTAGAGTGAATAGTCCGAAAAAAGAAAGAAAAAGTGGAAACGTTTCCCAGATAAAAAAAAAACGGAAAAAAATGAACTTTCATGGAATGGATTTATGGGAAGAATAAATTATCAAGAGTATTTGGAAAGGCCAACGTCTGACGGCCAGTTAGTTATAAATATCAATATGAATTCAGCAAAAATAAAATAATGCACACTTTTCTGCTATCCATACTTCGACTGCCGACAGCCCGCGGCCATTTTGAGAACGTTATCTTTTTATATAAAAAAAAATATCTACCTACCTACCTTCGTCGGTCTGTTTAGAGTCCAGAATTTTTTATTTCATCTATTTTTTTACACGAAAATTCTTAAGTTAAAGGAACATTAAAAAGTCGTATACAAGTTACGGTTATTAAGATGCAAGTTCCTGTAATTTTACGGTATTTTGCTATATCCTGTTACAAAGGTTGAATTAGATCTGCATTAATTTCATTGACTGCCTGTTGGTCTATTGATTGCAAGCACCACTGGCCAGCATGAGGTCCTTGGTTCGATTCCTGGAATTTCTTAGTAGCAGCCCGGAGTCTGGAGTTGTGCCCGGTTGATGGTAATAGGCTCGCCCCCTATTACATGGGACTTAAACATAACAGAGGCGAAATGTGGGTGTATATATATACCTCTGCCTAGCCCTTCCAGGAGTACAGGCGTGATTTTATGCTATGTTAATTTCTTTGATCACTACGGCGTAGTAATACCACCATTTTTCCAGTGTTAGTGAGAGACGGAGCTATACAAGGCCGCTAGCACCATCCTTTTTTTGCAGTGGAATAATGATGGCATTAATACTTGAAAGTCAGCCCCTAGACGCTGATTTTGTATCTTCTAAAGTAAGTGTTAGTAGAAGTAGTGGGGCCAAGCTGACCAAGATAATTAAAAAAACTGCGTAGTAATACTATAGTAACTGCTGAAACTTATCAACTGCATAATCATAGAATAATCAGCCTAGAATATTCCCACTGCTGGGACACAGGCCTCCTCTTTGAGAGGGAGTGGACCGTACTTCAGCACGCGGGCCCAGTGCGGGTTGGTAGATGTCACATGTCTTCGAATATTTAGTTCTAGTACTAGTACATGCCGGTTTCCTCATGATGTTTTCTTTCACCGTTTTGAGAGCAGTGGTGATGTAATAATAGTCATAAAGTAAAGCGCCAGTCTGGGGTCGAACCTACGACTACGGGCCGCTACTGCCGTCCAGTGCTACCAACTTAACTTATCATCTGAGCGTGTCGGAATTAAATTTTTCAGTAGTAACCCAATCAATGTAATAATCAATGTAGTAATTCAATGTAACCTACGATGTAATTGGGTAACGCCTAATGACAATCGCTTTAGTTTTTATTTTCGCTCTTTTTTTGCTTTGTTGATTATTAATTTCGTATTTACAAATCAAGTTTACATTTCACAACTCTAGTTTTCCAGCCAACTTAACAGTTCACAATATCTCTACTCGCTGCACCCCACGGCTCGGTCCCTTGGGAATTTCGGGATAAAAAGTGTCCTGTGTACCCAGACTTTGACCCAGGTGCCAAATTTTATCGAAATCCGTTCAGTGGTTTAGGCGTGAAAAGGTAACATACAGACAGTTACTTTCGAATTTATAATATTAGTATGTATTGAATCTTATCGTTTCTTCCACAAACCAACAGGCTCAGTTATTGACCGAATGCCTGAATGTCAACCAAAGATCGATCATGTGTCACGTTTCTAAGAACATCCTCTAAATCGCCCACAGCCCGCATATATTATAATATGCAGTCAATCACGTCACGTCACCGTGGATATCACCTCACGTATCAAATATTGACAAGATTGACGCGAGAGGAAAGTTACATTACATTCTTCAGCAGTAGGATAGTTGGAAAGATTACTAATTAGATCCGGGAAATCTGAACAACGAGAAATGAAAGTTGTGTTATGGTGGGTTAAAAACTGTATTTAAAAGTTTAACCCTAGGTTAAGCTCCTCTTGCAAGCAGCAAGATGAATTATTTTATTAAATCAAATAAAATTGTTTATTGCAATCCATAATGTACAAATTAGGTGGTAAATAAAAAATAATAGAAACAATAATATGGACCCTGTCAGGCACAGCAAAATTTTTGAATAGGTAGAGAGCGGAAGAGCGCTTTACAAGTTTTTCTGTTAAGAATTATTTATATCCTATTACCTATGTATTTATATTTCCATTCATTCTCTTATTCTATTAATATTTTATATACGTCTATCCATTTATTTATTATTTATTTAATTATTTTTAATATTGCATATTTCTTTACTAGCTTAAAAATGTTTATTATTATTTATGTAGTATAATTATTAAGTATTATGGTATAATTTATTTTTATTATTTTACTTATTAAAATATATTAAAACTGAGTTAGCTGTTAACTCCGAGCTATTTATATTATGCTTCCAAAGGGGTGGAGACACAGGTGTCCACCTAAAGTGACGAGTACAATAATGACATTTGGTAATACAAGTACAAGCCTTGTATTACCAAATGTCATTATTGAGTTTACAAGTACGTTTATATTTTGACACTTTTATTCGTGATTTTGTTTATCAAAAAATTATTTGTAAGTTACAATTTGTAGAAAATCATAACAAATCCTGAGTGTCCGTCGACTCTTTATTCCGTCTTACAAGTTTACAAGCCTCGTGCTTAGTACCGCAATAAAATTTTTAAATTCGATTTTCTTTTTTAAAATGTGGTCAAAAGACAGAGTTGACCTGATGCCCGTGTCCCAGCAGTGGGAACATTATGGCTGATTATGAATATGGAGATGAGCTATGAATTTAACGAAAATTAACATGGTGAACGTGTAGACGTGTAACTTTTGATAAACAGGGCCCTGGTGTCCTGAAATACAGGCCTTACGTCTAGCTTAGGCACCAGTCTCCCACAGTATAATTAAAACTATTATGTATTATCCTATGATCATTTGAAAATGTACTTTTATATTGTGGTGAGAAAAAATTAGATATATATACATCATTAGTTTTTGTTTATGCTAAACACGAAAAGGGGTCATTGTACTGATCATTTTGAACAACTTTTTCTATGGGAAAAACCCTGAAATCGCAAAAAAAATCAGCTGTTCCATACATTTGTGTTCACTTAAATCGACAAAATGTATGGAACAGCTGATATTTTTTCGCTATTTCAAAGTTTGTCCCATAGAAAAAGTTGTTCAAAATGATCAGTACAATGACCATATATGTTTAGCATATATGTATATATATGTTTAGGATAACCCATGAACATGCAAGCGGGCATAACCTAACTAGCTGCACCACGGCTAACCACGGCATCCCTCGAGTATTTTAATTCATCAAACCAGCCATTTCTGCCGTCACCTCTACACGGCGTCGTGAACCCAAAGGATCAGCGCTTCAGGCAGTAAATCATGCCCGTCGTCCCTCAATTATAATACATGCATTAATACGGAAAATAAAACTTGGGGAAACGATGCATCAATTAAAATATTTATTGGGAAAACTGTAGAGAAGATGTTGGGACTACAACTTTTTGAAGCAGAAGCTGTAGAAAAATGGTCAAAGTCAAATAAGTCAAATAATTTATTTCAAATAGGCACATATATGGCACTTTTGAACGTCAAACAAAGAAATAGAATTGATTCTAGTTGCCCCTTCCAAAAGGTAGTTTTCGTATGGAGAAGAATGGGAACTCCACCGTTACTCTTTTAAAAATGTTTTACAATATTTTGTATACATTAATTATATAATTATATGTGAAGACGATGCACCTACCATAAGATTACTGTACCACAAAAGTTAAAAAGAATTATAAATGGAGTAATAATGAATAAATTAATTACCAGATACATGGTGCTCACATATTTACAAAGATTGTAAAAGTATACGATATTACAATAGTCCTAACATTGTTACAAGTAGTACTAATAAGTCAGTGCGTGAGTTTAAGTAATGACAGAGTGTAAAAGTCTATGACATACAACTAATAAATAAAAATAAAAAACTAAATTAGCTATCAGTTTGATTTTGTCCAGACACTAAATCGTCCTATGGAGCAAGACCAGCATGTTTCCAAGCATTCTTATCTTGGATATAATCCTCTAATTTGTAATAAGCTTGTTTACAAAGTGTACTTTTTATATGAGTTTTAAATTTTCTTTCATTTAATTGCAATATATCACAAGGTATTTTGTTATAGCATTTAACGCAGTACCCCATAAAAGATGTTTGTACTTTAGCTAATCTGAAAAATGGTTGATCTATTTTATCTTTATTTCTAGTATTAAAATTATGTCTATCACTTATTTTATTAAAAAGATTTAAGTTTTTTCTTACATACATAATATTCTCATAAATGAATTGGCAAGGTACCGTCATGATATTAATCTTTTTAAATAGTTCCCTGAGAGATTCAATAGGTGTACCTAGCTAATGAAAAAGTCTGTAGCAAAAGTTTAGGGTTAGTGACAACTCGGCCCGAGTCAACTCAACCCGAATAATAATAACAGATACTAAGTCGTCAAAACGCCAAAAAAAGTGGTGTGTACCGTCAGCATGAAGGTCGACCTCTTAAAATAGTGAAGATTTTTTTTACTTATTGATTAATTTTATTTAATTATTCTTATGAATAAATGTATATTAAATGCATGTTATTACTTTAAATAAAATTGAATTCTATGAACTTGTTCTGCAATAAAGACTGTTTTTATTTATTTAAATATTTATATCAGAGTCGCAGAAAGGTCAGAAGCTGTTAAGTATCAACTTGAAATATTGTCTTCACCCTTCGCTTTCTTCTTCTTCGTTTGTTGATGGCAATGTCAATAGACTCGGCCCTAAATTCGGCCACGTGTTTGGCGCCACCACTATCCATCAAGCGCTCTTCAAACCCTTCCCATTGATTATCAAAATTACAACCACTAAAATAATAAAATGCATTCTAGAAATACCTAAATCAACCGCCAATATCCACCCAAAAATTTTAACAACGTAACACGCCTCCATGCCTCTCCATTTCTAATCGATCACCTATCAATCAAGAACGTCTAATAAATCTGCCGATTCGATACCAACTCTATTATTACACCCAATAATAATGGCAGCTTTGTAATTAAATGTACCATACACTATTGATCCTAAATCCTGATAACTCGATTTTTTGTCAGTTTTTGTCAGAAATGCCGTTTTTCTTTGTGTTGGGGTATGTAGGTCATGGTGTCAAAATTGTTTTTGTTATAAGCTTCAAAAATATGCACACTTAGTGCTTACAAAAGACACGAATTTTAAATTAAAATGAGTCATCATTTGCCTAGCCTTTTCCCAACTATGTTGGGGTCGGCTTCTAGTCTAATCGATGCAGCTGAATACCAGTATATTACAAAGAGGGACTGTCTATCTGATTTTCACAATCCACTAACTGGGTAATACGATGCCCCTTGGTAAGACTGGTTGTCAGACTTTCGGGCTTCTAACGACTGTCAAAGATCTACAAATGACAGCCGGGACCAACGGCTTAACGTGCTTTCCAAGTCACGGAGGAGTCTCAGTATGTAAAGATGGGTCACCCATTCATGGACCAACCACGGCAAGCGAAGCTTAGCCTGATGAATTGACCCGTGCGGCTGTTATTACTTAACTACGAGCTCAAAAAATGAGTGTCAAATGAATCAAATACACATTATTACAATATCGTTAGTTGAACTGTGAAAAATTTCTCTTAATTTTGGTGTAAGTGCTTTTCGACAAATGGGTCACAGACCGTGAGTAGTGTTAGCCCAGTGGTATCGGCCCCGACTTATGAGTTTTAGGTCGTGTGTTCGAACCGGCTGGCGATTTACTTTGTGTATTTAACTTTATAACCACTGCTCTCTACACTGGACTGGGAATTCGGATGCTGGAGGATAGGGTGTTGTGGCACAGCTGGGAGAAGCTTTTGTCCAGCAATGGACTGCGATAGCCTGAGTTGATTGATCACTGCTCTCAAAATGGTGAAGGAAAACATCGTGAGGAAACCGGCATGTCCTAGAACCAAAAATTCGAAGACATGTGTCATCTAGCAACCCGCACTTTGCCCGCGTGGTGGATTAAGGCCCACTGCCTCTCACAGAGAGGAGGACTGCGTCCCAGCAGTGGGAACATTGTAGGCTGATTACCTATGACTCACAAGCTACCGTGTATTCTAAAAATAACTAAACATAGAGATTAATCTGATTCACTGCTAAGTTACCTAATGTTATTGTTTCTCGACCAAGGTTCTTTAAATTTTGTAGAATGTATTTTATTACCTTGGTGCAGTTTTTCCTCATTGATAACAACATTATAATGACTTATTTGAGCTGTTAATGTGTGCTTTATTTAATTTAGGTAAATAAGGCTGACCCCACCATCATGTGGGATATATAGGCGGGAAGAGAGATGGAGAGGTAAGTAAATATGACATTCAGTTCATTTTGTTCAAAAAAGGATAAAATTCGTTCTGCCTGTTAGTGTTCCTAATCTTTGAACATAAAATTCTCATGATTTTTATAAGAAAACAGTGAATTTCATTGTAAAGTAAAAATGTCTGGGCGTTGTAGTAGATTTCTGAGCTTTACCTAAATAACTTGCATCCGGGTTATAAAAAGACTGATCAGCAAATCTGCTATAGTATCAAAATATCATGGTAGGCTTAGTTGACCAAAACGACGATAGTCAATCTCCCTGACGAAACATAGCCAATCTCCCTGACGACACAAAGCCAATCTCCCTGACGACACATAGCCAATCTCCCTGACGACACATAGCCAATCTTCTTGACGAAACATAGCCAATCTCGCTGACGACATATAGCCAATATCCCTGACGACACATAGGCAATCTCTCTGACGACACATAGGCAATCTCCCTGACGACACATAGCCAATCTCCTTGACGAAACATAGCAATCTCCCTGACGACACATAGCCAATCTCCCTGACGACACATAGCCAATCTCCCTGACGACACAAAGCCAATCTCCCTGACGACACAGCCAATCTCCTAGACGACATGTAGCTTACAAAAACAGAGAATTAGGTAGGTATCTAATTTCAAAGTACATAAGAACTCTCAACAAATAAACTTCCCTACATACATAAACATAAATATTAACATAAAATATCTGAGACTTAAAAATACTGTGGCAGTACAAATAAAAGAAAAGCAACCGCGGTGTACATAATTGCTTCGAAGCACGCAATGCGGACACGCAAGGCGTATCTTCAAGGTACCTGTGGGGCAAGGAGGTAGGTAGGTATCGAGATGTTTATCTGTAGGTACATAGGTATGTCCTGTGCAGGTAATAATCCTACAATGTGGATGTGCTGAAGGAAATGATTTGAAATCGAAGATAATCCTTTTAACCCTACTACAGGGGGCTTAAAACGGTCACTTTAACAGAATCATAATAATATTATTAATCATCTTAAAATGTCACAAACTGACAATAAATTCAGAATTATGATCTGCGTGTAATTCATATAACGAAAAAAATCATCTGTTTGGCAGTTTTCTATGGAGATTCGTAAAATGGTTCACAAATTATTAATTGCTTTTTAAGCTGCCGACAAACTGTTATGCAGTTTGGCAGACTTTAGGTATGTTATTGTGAATACAGATTTTGGAATAAATAAATAAATAAATAAAGTATGTCAAATTAGAGGAATTGTTAATGACTGCTGGGATTCAGGAAATGAAGTGCTTTTAGAGGAATTGCTAATGTGGCCGGTTTAGGCCCCCAGCAAAGCCCAAGGAGGGTTATGATTGCCAAAATGATGGGTATTTTAGAGGTGCCAAGGACCGAGTCAAAGGGCGTGCGATTGGAGAGGCCTATTTCCAGCAGTGGACTGTGGCTGACGATGATTTTCATAAATTCAAAAAATAAAAAATATTTTTTTCACATTAACCAACTTACCTATGAAACGTCTCAAGCTAGGTGTACGGTTCCAATTGGTCGTTTCCTACGGAGAAGAGCCGGCATAAGATATGAATGATGTTGGTAAGTAATGTGTGACAAAAAATACTGTAATGAATATGGATGGGTATAAGAAAAGTGGCAGACAAAAACCATATGGATGAGTTGTTTGAGAGATACAGCTCGGAAGACAATGAACACTGAGATGACGACTTATTAAGATAAATACAAAGAAATTAAGAACGCAAGAACATGATGAAAATATCTTTATCATTAGTTGCCATGGCCATCCTATCAGCTATTTAAAATTTCTGTTTTTGTTTTCACATAATTCCTAGACCATGTTTACATTATCATAATAATAAATTATTAATGTACATTTTATGCATTTGTTAGATTCCAAAATAGCCGATTTTATCATCCTTCATCATTTCGCTTGAGCCGTAGGACGTCCACTGCTGGACAAAAGCCCAAGCACCGCCACTTCGACCGGTTCTGTGCTTCTCGCATCCAGCGGATTCCTGCGGCCTTCACCAGGTCACGGTCCACCTTGTGAGGGGCCTTCCAACGCTACGTCTCTCCAGAACCTTTCGGCCCAGCCATCCGTTCTGGGACCAATGTGCCCTGCCCACAGCCGATTTTATGCCTTATCACAATCTTAGAGACACAGGTAAAATTACATACAAAGCACCCAGTAGGTAGATCTTCTTCTATGAATGTAATAAGACAATTTATGAGAGCGATAACTAAACGCAGAACAAGAGCAAGAGAGGGAGGGAGAACTGTTTTAAAACTCGAAACGGGAACTATTCTCGTAGGTAAGTATTACATTACAATAGGCCACAGAGGTTCATCATCTACATTTTTGAACTCAAACGAGATCCACAAGTGAAGATGATTTGGCCTTTACTTTAATCATACAACCTGTGCAATTTACTGCAAGCAATTTATGCGCCAACATTATAATCTTGTTACTGTGGCGCTGCTAACGCCATCTATTATCGAGTAGCGGAAACTAGCCGCGTACGATGGAATTTGATGTTTGATGAAAATGTTGTATTGGCTTTTTGTATATTATAATAATATTGTGTAAACGGAATAATAATTTAGTTTCGTTATCTATGAATCTTAGATCATTTCTCAAATAAATATTCTCTAACAGAGAAGGGCTGACCATTGATTGCTCACTCACTGCGTGTTGACGATTTCAGATAAGTACGATGTTTTCGTTCACTATTATGCTAGTAACTTTAATTAACTTTGAAACTATCCTGACGTAGATGCATAATGATATCTCTGATAATCAGAAGGCCTAGATAAGTGACAATCGCTTCGAAAGTGTTCCGTATTTCTACAACGACTTGCAACAGAATTGACATAACATTTTCGATAGCTTATGTCAGTCCTATACATTTTTGCCTTTTCCAACATCATTATCGCTTATAGAATGTCACTTTGTCCAGGGCCTCAGCTGTGTAAAAAAAAACAAACGAAATCCTCGAATTTTTCAAGCAAAGCACAAAAATATTGTCCATTTTAAAAATCGAAATTTTATTCAATTTTTTTTTACAAACAGGTTCAACATAAAAGTTACAAAAATGCAGTTAAACACCGAATTACTAAGAGATAGTTATCAATCAGATAGCTGCACGAAACAGAACAATCACCCATTGTGAGTACAGATGTAGATATGTACGTAAACTATACTTTTAATTTAAAGTTTCTCACTTTCAGTATGTTCTGTGGAAATTAAACTTGTATTGCTGCACGAATTTGGATAAGGCCTAGCACGCATTGTAATGAAAGATCGCGCGAAATTTTTATTGCAATTCTGTACCAAATACTTACTAAATTAAACTTAGTTTTATTTTTACTTATTTATCTGCCACTCTACTACCAATATATTTTAGGAATGTTTATACTTATAGATTTTTAATTTAATTTATTCTTGATTTGTGTGATATATTGCTAGAGTTATGCTTTGTTTTTACATTATTTTTAATCAGCCTCTCATTCTCATTTAATTAATTGCAGTAATTAAAAATGTAAAATGTAATTCTATAGTGCATGTGGTGTTAGCCTGTAAATAATTGTTGCACTTATAAATGTATATTGTGAACTTTTAAATTAAATGATATGTGTAAACAATTGAAGGCTAACCTATTAATAAATAAATAAATATAAAAAATAAATAACGAAAGCTTCCAACAAATTGTCATGAGAATAAAAACAGCTGATGCGTTTCTGTAATTCCGAAATAATCGGAAATAAAAGACTTGAACCTAGTTAGTAAGTTACCTTCATATAGTACAGTTAATACTTAACTATTACGTACTTTAACTAGTAATTCACTTAAATCAAACCGCTGCTTTTAAGTTTTGAAATGAAAAATTCTGAGGGAGTTTGAGTTTTAATTTGTGGTGGCGGTTCCGTACCTATGTTGATTTAATTTGGGTGCAGGACCTTAGTAATCTGCCAACTCTTGCAAGCAAAGATAACTTTGTAAATCAGAGTTGAAAACACGATTGCGAATTGTATCTTAAAAATATACCTATTATATTTACAATATTGATATATCCTAATTATAACTAATATTATACATCCGAAAGTGTGTCTGTTTGATTGTTACGCTTTCACGTTAAAACGGCTGAACGGATTTGGATGAAATTTGGCACATGGATAGACCATACCCTGGACTAGGGCAAAGGATACTTTATATCCAGATATTCTCACGGGATCGAGACTTACGCGGGTGAAACCGCGGGGCGCAGCTAGTTTACTATATATTTCAAGTTTTGTATTCTCATATTTAGTAAGAATTCTAATCTGTCTCATTCTCTGAAAAAAAACATCTACATTACACACATTTTTGACAAGTTTGACAGAATGCGACTTGAATGTGAATGCTTTTTTTAATTTGAAAATTGGCCCTCTGATATTTCAGGGTGAATGGGGAATACAATGAAATAGTATCTAACTCAATACAATGAAATAATATTAACCTAACCTAATATAAGTCTAAGTAAAAGACAACAACTATTTTCTAATGACCATCGGGAATCATCGGATCTCCGAATAAACGAATGTTAATTTCCATGTCCATCAATGATTAGATTTATCGTGTATAATAATTTGAATTCAGAACTAAGTATAGTAGGTAAGTTTTGTTTTGATTTCCGTGTGAACTAAGAGCTGTAAAAAAAATTTCCTTAAACTATTTCCTCCCATTTTTTTAATAAGTTAAAAGAGTATTATCAGCTTTATTATACTTCCAAGTCGATTGAGAGCTTCCGGTCTGCACCAAGTGCAAAGGGCAACTAATAGAAACCCGACGAAACACGAAGTCTGCCGAGGGACATTAAGAAAAAAGGTACCTACTGTACCTATTATTATTGGTATAAAAATATTTCAGCGATTAAATTGATGATCAAACACTTATTCGAATACAATTCTTTCGCCACCATTCCTTCATAAACCCAGGCCATCATTCTCTCTTTTCCTACGGAACCCTAAAAGGTAGGAATTATGTCATAATTTATTCAAGAACCTACCCTCGGTCGTCGGTAATACATACCTTCTTGCCATACGTTGTAATTTATCAGATTTTTCCTTTACTGGTTTATAGTACATAGTCCGCGTGATTGGGGGGAGGCAGTAGGTATTACTATTTATATGTATCTGTTTAAAGTTTTTGTATATTGTGTACTTTTTAAAGGCAGCTCGTGGCTAAGTAATAACAGCCGCACGGGTCTATCCATCAGGTTAAGCTACGCTTGCAGGGGTTGGTCCGTGGTGACCATTTTTTTTTACATACCGAGAGTCCTCCGTGTATCGGAAAGCAGGTAAGCCGTTGGTCCTGGTTGTCATTCGTGGATCTTTGACAGTAATTGTTCACTCCAAGCTCACTTCACCTAAGTTTTCACGGTGAGATTTTTACAGAATAGCACAACTGCATTGCTGTTCTGTAACCATCTCACCGTGAAAACTTAGGTGAAGTGAGCGTGAAGTGAACTGTCACTGCTTTAACATCAGTAGGTACTAGGTATCGATGACAATGACAGGTCACTCCATGCTCACTTCACCTAAGTTTTCACGGTAATATGACTAGGGAGTCTGACGGTCACACCACTAGGTTATCACTAGAATTAATAAAAATCGTTATTTTAAAACATGTTTTTTACTATCCATATAAACATAATTATACAACATTACAAAAAAAAAATCAGCTGTCCATACATTTGTGTTCACTTAAATCGACAAAATGTATGGAACAGCAGATTTTTTTTTTCGCGATTTTAATGTTGGTCCCATAGAAGAAGTTGTTCAAAATGATGAGTACAATGACCCCTTTACGGGTTTAGCATAAACAAAAACTTATATTGTACAGCTGTTCTAAGTATCCAGTATAAAAAAAATACTGGCAACGAAAAGTTAAAAAAAGGCTGCTTTAAAAAAAAGTTAATTAAAAATCTAAAACTTTTTTCTTTTTTTTCATAATTTCCTACATTGCCGCAAATAAATCGACCAATTAAAAGACCACCACTGTATTTCTCCTTCTCGCTTTAATCCATCCAAAGGTTGTCTGTAAAAGTTCGCTGTTAGCGATAAGACCGCCCATTGTGTCACCCTTTGTTAAATTTTTACATTTATATCTGTATTTTTTATGGTGTACTTCATCATCTGCCTAGCCTTTTCCAACTATGTTGGGGTCGGCTTCCAGTCTTACCGGATGCAGCTGAATACCAGTATTTTACATGGAGCGACTGCCTATCTGACCTCCACAACCCAGTAACTGGGTAATACGATACCCCTTGGTAAGACTGAGTTGTCAGAGTTTCAGGCTTCTGACGACCCGAAACGACTGTCAAAGATCCACAAATGACAGCCGCGGAACGGCTTAACGTGCTTTCCGACGCACGGAGGAGTCTCGGTATGTACAGATGGTATGGTCACCCATCCACGGACCATCCCCGGCAAGCGTAGCTTAACCTGGACATAATAAAGAGTATTCTATTCTATAAAAGCAACAGGTATTTCTATTTTTCATCAAATTAAATCTACACACAATCATTATAGAACCAAAAGAATCAAAAAAATCGAACCAAAAAATAACCCTCGAATTAGAAAACATAGAAAGAACGAATTTAAACTAAAAACCAAAAACATTGGGATGCGAAATAAAAACTGTGTTTGATGTACTTAATTGGGGCTAATTCCAGGCCTCGGGGCCGCGATTACACGAGTCGGGAATCGAACCTGAGACGTTGCTATCATAACTCATGTTAAAGTCAAGTAAGCTTTGATTTATTTTGAAGGCAAGTTCCTCCATGATGTGCAAGATGTTATAATATGTAATATATTACATAAGTATTTTTACATTGTTGATATCGTTCGTAGTTCGGATAGCAAGAAGAGTTAGAGGAGCTCGTGGCTAAGTAATAACAGCCGCACGGGTCGATCCATCAGGTTATAAGCTACGCTTGCCGGGGTTGGTCCGTGAATGGCTGACCATCTTTACATACCGAGACACCTCCGTGCTTCTGAAAGCATACCAAAACGCATTTATAATATTAATAAGTATACAGTATGTTAACTAACAAAGGCCGTTCCCGTTAACATGCAATAGTATAGCGTCTATACATGCAAAAAAAAATATTACCATTAAAAAAAAAAAAGTTTTTTTTTTTTTTTTTGTATAGTAAAATATTCACAAAAAATATTAAATAGTTACGGAAAATAAACTCTCTGTACACGCACACTTGTCACACTTGTTTTTCTACGTTGAAATACAAGTGTGCGTGTACAGAGTGTTTCTTATACGTTTAAATTTAATCGTTTTGCGAACATTTCAATACACAAATTTAAAAAAAAAAAAAAATGTTTTTTGAGTGTACATATATTTTTTAGCATGTATAGACGCTATACTATTGCATGTTAACGGGAACGCCCTTTGGTAGTTAACATACTGTATAAATACTCACAGTTGAAAGGAAAGTTGATGCTTTTTTACTCGATACTTGAATAGAGAAACAGTTTTTAAATCGCGAATGCTAGGCGGAAGTGAGTACCTACCACAATCTTACAGCGTTTATAAAATTTGTAGCTGTGCCCCGCGGTTTCACCCGCGCAAGTCACGATCCCGTGGGAATATTGAGATAAAAAGTATCCTAGGCCTTATTCCAGGTCGTGGTCTACCCCTGTGCCAAATTTCATCCAAATCCGTTCAACCGTTTTAGCGTGAAAGCGTAACAAACACGCGAACTCACTTTCGCATTTATAATAATTAGAGTTATGGATTAAAAAAAATCAAGTAATAAAAACTAAAACCCAAAGTAACTACGACTTAAAAGGTATAAACAAGACACCACAGACAGACAAATTAAAAATCCGGAGTCACACGTGTTAGGGCATAAATCGAACCGATTACGTGTGACTCCGGATTTTTAATTTGTCTGTCTGTGGTGTCTTGTTTATACCTTTTAAGTCGTAGTTACTTTGGGTTTTAGTTTTTACCCGACTACGGCGAAGAAAAAAGGAGGGTTATGATTTTGACCGGTATGTATGTATGTATGTATGTATGTATATATGTATGTTCATCTGTTCCCTCCTATCTTCCAAACCACTTATCACAATTTGACAAATGAGGTATCGTTGGAAACGTCTTGATCGTCCGCTGGTTATAGGCTATGTGAAGTCACATTAAATTAAAAATGGCGCCCTCTAGAGGACATAAAGTGAGGAACTTAAAAAAATATATGGTTTAATCGTACCATGTTGGGTATCAAATAAAAGGGCTTAATGAGCACTTTCAAAAATATATATATTATAACCCCAAAAGAATTAAAAAAAGAATGAAGTAATAAAAACTAAAACCCAACTACGACTTAAAAGGTATAAACAAGACACCACAGACAGAAAAATTAAAAATCCGGAGTCACACGTAATCGGTTCGATTTATGCCCTAACACGTGTGACTCCGGATTTTTAATTTGTCTGTCTGTGGTGTCTTGTTTATACCTTTTAAGTCGTAAGTAGGATATTATTGGGCATTCTACTCCACCTTCCGTTCCATCGGCTCACTTCGTTCGCCTCGTCACTCTCGGTGGAGTAGAATGCCCAATAATATAATTGAAAAATACTGGTTCGGCGCCTATTCCACCCGATGGAACGGAAGATGGAGTAGAAATCTTACATAGTAGAGTAAAATACTGATACTGGTTCGGCGCCTATTCCACCCGATGGAACGGAAGATGGAGTAGAAATCTTACATAGTAGAGTAAAATACTGATACTGGTTCGGCGCCTATTCCACCTGATGGAACGGAAGATGGAGTAGAAATCTTACATAGTGGAGTAAAATACTGGTTCAGCGCCTATCCCAGTTAGGCGCGGTTGCTAGTACATTTGTTCGAGTTAGCGACAATGAGTTATAAATGTCAATGTAATACATCAATTGACTCATTATTAATATAACCGTTTCAAGCAGTCGTCATGAAATTTGTAAAACAACCACAATCGTTACATGTAAACAAACTTTGTGTTAATTCTCAGGAGATTGGTTTTCGTCATGGAGAATTATTACCTAAATCAGTACGATGCATCATTTGCGGTCCGTCAAATTGTGGAAAAACTAATTTATTAATCGGTCTTCTTATACACGAGAATGGTTTAAGATTTCAGAATGTGTATGTTTATTCGAAAACCTTACAACAACCCAAGTATGTTTTTTTAGAAAAAGTCTTGCAACAAGTACCAGGCATTTCATTTCAGAAATATCATGAAAATGAGCAAGTATTGAGTGTTCAAACCGCAAAACCAAATTCTGTTATTATATTTGACGATGTTGCTTGTGAAAATCAAAGTAGTATGCGTGATTATTTTGCTATGGGGAGACACAAGTTCATCGATTGTTTTTATCTAAATCAGACGTATAGTAAAATCCCTAAGCAGTTAGTAAGAGACAACGCAAACCTAATCGTACTTTTCAAACAAGATGAAAGAAATATGAGACATGTTTATGAAGAACATGTCAACACTGACATGACATGGATTGAATTTCGTGAAATGTGTTCAAAAATATGGAGTATACCTTTCAATTATGTTGTAATTAATAAAGATTGTTCTAAAAACAAAGGATGTTATAGAAGTAAATTTGACACGTTTGTAGTCTTTGACTAAGAACAGGAATACATATATAAGACTATTACCTGTCTGACATTATTATTCACCTTACGACGCTAAACCAATTACGACCTATTTTACCAATATGGAAAAATCATTGAAACGACAAATTGTTGATGCGGCAGAAGCTGTAAAAATAAAAGTGCGAAAAATGAGAGATGCAGAGATTAACAATAAACAAGCACTGGAATCTGTTTTCAAACCTGTAACAGAACCTCTCAACCTAATTGCTAATGCTAGTAAGCAAACTCCTCTCCTGCGTGCTAGTGATGATTTTGCTGATGTTCCGTTTATTAACAAAACTTCACAGAAAGAAGGAACTGGTAGCGCAGGAAGTAATGATAATAATTGTGATGAAGACAAATATGAATCCGATATCAACAGTGACTCTTCTTATGAATCAGTAGTTGAAAAGAATGAAGATTGTGATATGTCATCCTGGTCACTATCTTCAGAAGCGTTGGTAGATATTCCATTTGGGGTTAGAGCAGACCGCGGGAAACTGATGTTAGGTTCTGCTTCCATAACGATCAACGATCAATACATAACCATAGCTGGAAGTAAATACCGAAATACACCTGGTTTAAAACAGTTGTTGCTGAAAAAAGATGTAGACTTAAGCTTAGTTACAGATAGTGATATGCAAAATTATAAGTCGATGCTTCTTGATACAAATGCACATCGTCGGGACTATGAGCCAACTAAACCAATAAAAAGTAATAAAGGACAAAAATATTTGCAAGTTATTAAACCTCTTTTTAAACTGAAGAATACAGTTCAGGGAAAGGGTCTACCGTTATTAAAAAAGTGGAGAAAAAATGTAGATTTAGTGTACTGGGATAATCCTAATGAATTAGTGGAAAGATTGAAATTATTAATTGCATCTAGAGATGCTGGCAACACAGGATTAGATAATGAAATTATATCTATCATTGAAGAATTGCGTGAAAGTAAAGTTATAAATAAATAAATACTTAAAAAAGTCTTTATTTTACTATCAGCCTCTCGATACAATACACCTTAAACATGAACGTAGATAAATTCGGACACTACATTCACAAAAGAATGCGTTTATCAGAGTTATTTGAGTTTAATGAGAATGCATTGTTAAAATCAGAGAACGGAGATTTTGATTTAAAAACATCAAGACTGAAAGGAATTAAATCTCCAGTAGAAGCAGACGAAGCTGTGAACAAGGATTATGTAGATCGATTGAATGCTAACACATTAAAAGAATTAAATAATCTGGCAGTGAACAAGGATTATGTAGATCGATTGAATGCTAACACATTAAAAGAATTAAATAATCTGGCAGTGAACAAGGATTATGTAGATCGATTGAATGCTAACACATTAAAAGAATTAAATAATCTGGCAGTGAACAAGGATTATGTAGATCGATTGAATGCTAATATGATTAAAGAATTTAATAATCTGATTGGTACATTGCGTTCTCAAATCATAAAAGATGCAAAGGGTACAGTTCAAGCTACTTTAAAAGCAGGGATACCTGAGGTTTCAACTCATTTGCAAGATAAGTTTTATACTAAAGCAGAGGTAGATAAATTACTTCTAAAAACTCCGTAATGGTTAAACAACAAATTGTAAATGAAATACATAAAGCCGCACGAAGAAATTTCCTTCGACGTCCTGTTATTCTGAAAGGAATCAGCGACTTATGGCAAGCAGACTTGATGGACATGCAAAACCTGAAAAAGTATAATAAAGGTTACAATTTCATCTTAGTGGTGATTGACTGCTTCTCAAAGTATGCCTGGGCTGAACCGTTAAAATCGAAAAATAAATTTGATGTTACTCATGCATTCGAACGTATACTGCTTAGTAGTCGTAAAAATCCTGTTAACTTACAAACTGATATGGGAACAGAATTTTATAACATCACTTTTCAAGCTCTTATGAAAAAGCACAACATTAACCATTACTCATCGTTTTCTACTAAAAAAGCATCAATTGTAGAGAGACTGATTAGAACTGTAAAAAATAAATTATATAAATATTTTAGCCTCAATGGAAACTATAAGTGGTTAGGTCTACCATTGGAAGATACATTGAAGAGATATAACAACACTAAACATCGCACTATTCAATTTAAACCGGTTGATGTGAATAAATTTAATGAACAAGTAATCAAAGAAAATATTGAAAAAATAAAAAAACATGATTTAGTTCAGTGGAAGCCTAAATTCAAAGTTGGTGACTGTGTTCGTATAAGTAAATACAAACATAATTTTGAGAAAGGTTACATTCCTAATTGGTCAACTGAATTATTTATTATAAAAAAGGTAAATAAAACCTTACCAGTGACGTATCACATAGAAGATCAACGAAAGCAAAACATATTAGGAGCTTTTTACGAACAAGAACTGCAAAGATCTAACCATCCAGATGTTTATTTGATAGAAAAGATTTTGAAAAAGAAAGGAAATAAATTGTATGTCAAATGGTTAGGTCTAAACAGTGCAGAAAACAGTTGGATTGAAAAAGCTGCAATAATGGACTAAGATATTATATAACCATTTTTAATTTGAAATCATATCATTATAATTTGAGTGATGCAAGGGGGTGGACTAGTTAACAACATAATTAATAATCTACCATTCGAAGTTCATTTGCCAGGATACAATTATTGCGGACCAGGAACCAAACTTCACAAACGCTTAGCGCGAGGTGACCGAGGAGTGAATAAACTAGACGAAGCTTGCATGCAACACGACATTGCGTATACAAACCATACAGACTTAGCAAATCGTCACAAAGCCGATTTACAACTACTTAACATGGCTAAACAAAGACTTAAATCAAAAGATGCAGGGAAAGGTGAAAAACTAAGCTCTTGGCTAGTGAACAAAGTTATGAAAGTAAAACTAAAGTCTGGATCCGGCATTAAAACATTTAAAAGCTTAGTTTCAAAAATAAAATCAAAAATTAAGAAACTCAAATGCAAAGATAATAAGACTTTCATAAAAGCAGCTTACTTAACAGCAAAAAAGTTATATCCAAACATTCATCATCGAATTCGAGTACCTCGAGTAATACCCATACCAAAGACTGGAGGAGTTCTACCTTTAATTCCAATTTTCGCTGGTTTATCGGCTTTAGGAACTTTAGCTGGTGGTGCAGCTGGCATTGCAAAAACCGTCAATGATTACAAAGCAAGCAAACAAAATTTGCAAGAAACAGAACGACATAATAAAGCTATGGAGGCTTTAGTGTTGGGCAAGGGTTTATACATTAAGCCGTATAAAAGTGGTAAAGGATTGTTTATAACATCTTCAAAAAACTGAAAAATATGCTACCCAATCGCCCTCTAACTAATGTAGACATCCGAAAGTACTCAAGAGACATCCCACATTTTCGTGGGGTCTACATGAAGGATCGATGAGTTTCTTAATTTTTGATTTTATTTTTGAAACTAAGCTTTTAAATGTTTTAATGCCGGATCCAGACTTTAGTTTTACTTTCATAACTTTGTTCACTAGCCAAGAGCTTAGTTTTTCACCTTTCCCTGCATCTTTTGATTTAAGTCTTTGTTTAGCCATGTTAAGTAGTTGTAAATCGGCTTTGTGACGATTTGCTAAGTCTGTATGGTTTGTATACGCAATGTCGTGTTGCATGCAAGCTTCGTCTAGTTTATTCACTCCTCGGTCACCTCGCGCTAAGCGTTTGTGAAGTTTGGTTCCTGGTCCGCAATAATTGTATCCTGGCAAATGAACTTCGAATGGTAGATTATTAATTATGTTGTTAACTAGTCCACCCCCTTGCATCACTCAAATTATAATGATATGATTTCAAATTAAAAATGGTTATATAATATCTTAGTCCATTATTGCAGCTTTTTCAATCCAACTGTTTTCTGCACTGTTTAGACCTAACCATTTGACATACAATTTATTTCCTTTCTTTTTCAAAATCTTTTCTATCAAATAAACATCTGGATGGTTAGATCTTTGCAGTTCTTGTTCGTAAAAAGCTCCTAATATGTTTTGCTTTCGTTGATCTTCTATGTGATACGTCACTGGTAAGGTTTTATTTACCTTTTTTATAATAAATAATTCAGTTGACCAATTAGGAGTGTAACCTTTCTCAAAATTATGTTTGTATTTACTTATACGAACACAGTCACCAACTTTGAATTTAGGCTTCCACTGAACTAAATCATGTTTTTTTATTTTTTCAATATTTTCTTTGATTACTTGTTCATTAAATTTATTCACATCAACCGGTTTAAATTGAATAGTGCGATGTTTAGTGTTGTTATATCTCTTCAATGTATCTTCCAATGGTAGACCTAACCACTTATAGTTTCCATTGAGGCTAAAATATTTATATAATTTATTTTTTACAGTTCTAATCAGTCTCTCTACAATTGATGCTTTTTTAGTAGAAAACGATGAGTAATGGTTAATGTTGTGCTTTTTCATAAGAGCTTGAAAAGTGATGTTATAAAATTCTGTTCCCATATCAGTTTGTAAGTTAACAGGATTTTTACGACTACTAAGCAGTATACGTTCGAATGCATGAGTAACATCAAATTTATTTTTCGATTTTAACGGTTCAGCCCAGGCATACTTTGAGAAGCAGTCAATCACCACTAAGATGAAATTGTAACCTTTATTATACTTTTTCAGGTTTTGCATGTCCATCAAGTCTGCTTGCCATAAGTCGCTGATTCCTTTCAGAATAACAGGACGTCGAAGGAAATTTCTTCGTGCGGCTTTATGTATTTCATTTACAATTTGTTGTTTAACCATTACGGAGTTTTTAGAAGTAATTTATCTACCTCTGCTTTAGTATAAAACTTATCTTGCAAATGAGTTGAAACCTCAGGTATCCCTGCTTTTAAAGTAGCTTGAACTGTACCCTTTGCATCTTTTATGATTTGAGAACGCAATGTACCAATCAGATTATTAAATTCTTTAATCATATTAGCATTCAATCGATCTACATAATCCTTGTTCACTGCCAGATTATTTAATTCTTTTAATGTGTTAGCATTCAATCGATCTACATAATCCTTGTTCACTGCCAGATTATTTAATTCTTTTAATGTGTTAGCATTCAATCGATCTACATAATCCTTGTTCACTGCCAGATTATTTAATTCTTTTAATGTGTTAGCATTCAATCGATCTACATAATCCTTGTTCACAGCTTCGTCTGCTTCTACTGGAGATTTAATTCCTTTCAGTCTTGATGTTTTTAAATCAAAATCTCCGTTCTCTGATTTTAACAATGCATTCTCATTAAACTCAAATAACTCTGATAAACGCATTCTTTTGTGAATGTAGTGTCCGAATTTATCTACGTTCATGTTTAAGGTGTATTGTATCGAGAGGCTGATAGTAAAATAAAGACTTTTTTAAGTATTTATTTATTTATAACTTTACTTTCACGCAATTCTTCAATGATAGATATAATTTCATTATCTAATCCTGTGTTGCCAGCATCTCTAGATGCAATTAATAATTTCAATCTTTCCACTAATTCATTAGAATTATCCCAGTACACTAAATCTACATTTTTTCTCCACTTTTTTAATAACGGTAGACCCTTTCCCTGAACTGTATTCTTCAGTTTAAAAAGAGGTTTAATAACTTGCAAATATTTTTGTCCTTTATTTTTTTTTATTGGTTTAGTTGGCTCATAGTCCCGACGATGTGCATTTGTATCAAGAAGCATCGACTTATAATTTTGCATATCACTATCTGTAACTAAGCTTAAGTCTACATCTTTTTTCAGCAACAACTGTTTTAAACCAGGTGTATTTCGGTATTTACTTCCAGCTATGGTTATGTATTGATCGTTGATCGTTATGGAAGCAGAACCTAACATCAGTTTCCCGCGGTCTGCTCTAACCCCAAATGGAATATCTACCAACGCTTCTGAAGATAGTGACCAGGATGACATATCACAATCTTCATTCTTTTCAACTACTGATTCATAAGAAGAGTCACTGTTGATATCGGATTCATATTTGTCTTCATCACAATTATTATCATTACTTCCTGCGCTACCAGTTCCTTCTTTCTGTGAAGTTTTGTTAATAAACGGAACATCAGCAAAATCATCACTAGCACGCAGGAGAGGAGTTTGCTTACTAGCATTAGCAATTAGGTTGAGAGGTTCTGTTACAGGTTTGAAAACAGATTCCAGTGCTTGTTTATTGTTAATCTCTGCATCTCTCATTTTTCGCACTTTTATTTTTACAGCTTCTGCCGCATCAACAATTTGTCGTTTCAATGATTTTTCCATATTGGTAAAATAGGTCGTAATTGGTTTAGCGTCGTAAGGTGAATAATAATGTCAGACAGGTAATAGTCTTATATATGTATTCCTGTTCTTAGTCAAAGACTACAAACGTGTCAAATTTACTTCTATAACATCCTTTGTTTTTAGAACAATCTTTATTAATTACAACATACACCAAGGTATAAGGTATACTCCATATTTTTGAACACATTTCACGAAATTCAATCCATGTCATGTCAGTGTTGACATGTTCTTCATAAACATGTCTCATATTTCTTTCATCTTGTTTGAAAAGTACGATTAGGTTTGCGTTGTCTCTTACTAACTGCTTAGGGATTTTACTATACGTCTGATTTAGATAAAAACAATCGATGAACTTGTGTCTCCCCATAGCAAAATAATCACGCATACTACTTTGATTTTCACAAGCAACATCGTCAAATATAATAACAGAATTTGGTTTTGCGGTTTGAACACTCAATACTTGCTCATTTTCATGATATTTCTGAAATGAAATGCCTGGTACTTGTTGCAAGACTTTTTCTAAAAAAACATACTTGGGTTGTTGTAAGGTTTTCGAATAAACATACACATTCTGAAATCTTAAACCATTCTCGTGTATAAGAAGACCGATTAATAAATTAGTTTTTCCACAATTTGACGGACCGCAAATGATGCATCGTACTGATTTAGGTAATAATTCTCCATGACGAAAACCAATCTCCTGAGAATTAACACAAAGTTTGTTTACATGTAACGATTGTGGTTGTTTTACAAATTTCATGACGACTGCTTGAAACGGTTATATTAATAATGAGTCAATTGATGTATTACATTGACATTTATAACTCATTGTCGCTAACTCGAACAAATGTACTAGCAACCGCGCCTAACTGGGATAGGCGCTGAACCAGTATTTTACTCCACTATGTAAGATTTCTACTCCATCTTCCGTTCCATCAGGTGGAATAGGCGCCGAACCAGTATCAGTATTTTACTCTACTATGTAAGATTTCTACTCCATCTTCCGTTCCATCGGGTGGAATAGGCGCCGAACCAGTATCAGTATTTTACTCTACTATGTAAGATTTCTACTCCATCTTCCGTTCCATCGGGTGGAATAGGCGCCGAACCAGTATTTTTCAATTATATTATTGGGCATTCTACTCCACCGAGAGTGACGAGGCGAACGAAGTGAGCCGATGGAACGGAAGGTGGAGTAGAATGCCCAATAATATCCTACTGTCGTAGTTGGGTTTTAGTTTTTATTACTTCATTCTTTTTTTAATTCTTTTGGGGTTATAATATATATATTTTTGAAATGTGCTCATTAAGCCCTTTCATTTGATACCCAACATGGTACGATTAAACCATATATTTTTTTAAGTTCCTCACTTTATGTCCTCTAGAGGGCGCCATTTTTAATTTAATGTGACTTCACATAGCCTATAACCAGCGGACGATCAAGACGTTTCCAACGATACCTCATTTGTCAAATTGTGATAAGTGGTTTGGAAGATAGGAGGGAACAGATGAACATACATACATACATACCGGTCAAAATCATAACCCTCCTTTTTTCTTCGCCGTAGTCGGGCAAAAAACCAGTTAAAATTAACCTCAAAATAATTCAACCCGACGACCGCATTACGTTGCTGTCTGTCAGCGCACCGAGACAACATTGTTGCTAACCCAATGATCCGACAAACTGATACAATCTAGTCCTACTTCGTATGCCTCATTTGTTAACACTTTTTACTGATAACATACGTAACAACAACCTTATGAGGCGTAACGGGGTAAGCAGTGTTACTATCGTAATTAGACAGTTAGTTAAGCATACAAATATTATGCATAAGGATTTTAAAAGTATGAATAAAATTACAGTTTCCATTATGCAGTGAAAGTCTGCATTTATTTACAATATACATCACTAGCTTCCGCCCGCGGCTTCGTCCGCGTGGTATGTCGATGAAGAGTACCCTATGTCCTTCCCCAGGATGCCATCTATCTCCTTGCCAAATTGTATCGAAATCCGTTCAGTGGTTTAGGCGTGAAAAGGTAACATGCAGACAGATAGACAGAGTTACTTTCGAATTTATAATATTACTAGCAGCGCCCCGCGGTTTCACCCGCATAAGTGCTTGATCCCGTGGGAATAACGAGATAAAAAGTATCCTTTAATTCAGGTTATAAACTATCTGTGTGCCTCATCAATATAAGTTCAGTAGTTTTTGCGTGAAAGAGTAACAAACATCCATCCATCCATCCTCACAAACTTTCGCGTTTATAATATTAGTAGGATTAGTACCTATCCTATGGATGTAACAAAAAACCCTGTACCGATCCGTGAGTTCACCACTAACTTCCAAACTCCGGGCTGCTACTGAGACATTCCTAATGGAAAAAAAACGTTCGCAGCCGCCATCTTGAATTTTCATTTTGACCAAATTCACTCGGGCCGATGTGTACAATTTTATCCCACGACATTGTAATCACTTTCCTCTTTTATTTTGTTTTTTCTTCCGGCGTTCTCTCTCTCTCCGTCTCTCTCTCCCTCACTCTCTCTCTCTCCCTCACTCTCTCTCTCTCTCCCTCACTCCCACTCTCTCTCTCACTCTCTCTCTCTCACTCTCCCTCTCTCACTCTCTCTCTCTATCTCTCTCACTCTCTCTCCCTCACTCTCTCTCTCTCTCTTTCTTTCTCTTTGAATTAGAAGAAGACAGTCGCAAGTATGAACACTTTTAGCGCAACATTTTCTGCGCAAGCTGCACTTCAAGTAGCACTTCTTCTACTTATTCTTCTTCTTGCGAAGTTCTTTTGAACTTCGTTCCAAAAACCTAGTAGGTAACACTTTGCCCGATCTGGCAACCGTACCCGGACCCCGGATAAACACAAACTCAAAACTCCATTATCATTTAGGTATTTCAATTGAATCATTTACAGGCATCTTTGAATTGTCAAAAAGTCGGTCAGTTAGTCAAAAAGTTGAAGCTACTTGCCCATTCCAAATCGTAGATCTCTATGGAGAAGAACGGGCAAAAAACTCCAAGGACACTCTTTTAAAAATGGATATAGATATTACAAAATCCTGCAGGCGTAGCATGGCGCTTTCTATCTCTACGAAGAATAGACATAGCTTGTACTGTCTACTGTCTACAGGAAACGTCATTTTTGTCTACTCTTCCGTCGACAAAACGGTGCTCATGCTACGCCTGCTGAGATACGATAGATACGCTCAGGGGGCCAAGTCTACTAATTTACAAACGTGTCAGTGGTCTCACAATGATGAGTTTTTGACAGTTATGCCATTCAAAATCTGTCAAAAACTGATCATTGTGAGACCACTGATACGTTTGTAAATTAGTAGACTTGGCCCCCAGTAGTTGCGCTTGCGACCATGAGACCGAAGCTGCCCCATTGGTCTCGTGGTCGCAAGAGCAAATAACTACTCGATGTAAGTCGTGACGGCATTAGCGAGGATACATTAAAACGATGTAAATTATTATGACATCGCAAAACTGTGAAACATTACATGGCAGGTTTTGAACCTGTCCGGTATATAATAAATATACCTACATTATGTATACATAAGTGAGTGTACGTCTGTCCGTCTGCTCTAATTGCGGTGTACCGATTGGTTGATTATAGGGGGTTCGATTCCCGACCCGTTCTCACGGGTGGATGTGTGTTGTAGGGTGACTGGGAGGGAAGTAGGATATTTTGGCAAATGGGGTATTTATTATTGTTTGTACGTTCATACGAGGAGGTCGTGGCTAAGTAATAACAGCCGCACCGGTCGATCCATCAGGTTAAGCTACGCTTGCCGGGGTTGGTCAGTGGATGGGTGACCATCTTTACATATCGAGAATCCTCCGTGCCTCGGAAAGCACGTTAAGCCGTTGGTCCCGGCTGTCATTTGTAGATCTTTGACAGTTGTTAGGTACTTGTCGTCAGAAGCCCGAAAGTCTGATAACCAGTCTTACCAAGGGGTGTCGTATTAGCCAGTTACTGGGTTGTGGAGGTCAGGGAGGCAGTCGCTCCAAGTAAAATACTAGTATTATTATAGTATTTTAACGGTGGTTACTAATCCAAAAAGAAAGGTTTTTTGTTTGTCTGTTTTGTGGTCTTCCAACTTCCAAAGAGATTAATCGATTTTAATGTGGTTTCTTTTCATCTATCCTTCATATAAAATAGTTACTTACGAAGAATTTTTGTCTGTTTAGCTGGCTGTAAGTTCCAGATTGACGCAAAAACGGCTGAACGGATTTAGATGTTTGGCACACAGATAGTTTATAACTTTTTTAATCCCGGTAGTACGTTCCCGTAGGAAATTTTTCAACATCCACCCGGGCTAAGCCGCATGCAAAAGCTACATGGTTACTTAATATTTTGAAAGAGTATCCATAAAGATAATAAATCATTGGTCACCCTACACTATCAACTCGCGAAACCAATGAAAACTGAATTACAGGTTTAAGGATATTTTAGACATTGAAAATAAAAGCTAACATTTCGGCCTGTCTCAATTATTTTCTAACTTGTATAACCATGATATATCGACCTAGATTTTTTGACCATTTCTCAATCTCAAATACAGGTTTCAGTAATTTTATAATAATAACATGTTTTTGTAAAGAAATCAACGAAGTAGTAATAATAATTATAGGTTTTTTAATTGTTCTTTGAAGAAAAAGAGGTTTTTCTCACGGTACAAGTGGTTATAAAAAGTAAAAGATATTTTTTTTAACACTTACGCTTTTATCACGTGCAGTGATATTATATTTTACTAGCAGCGCCCCGCGGTTTCACCCATATAAGTCCTGATCCCGTGGGAATATCGGGATAAAAAGTATCCTATGTGTTAATCCAGGTTATAAACTCTCTGTGTGCCAAATGTCATCCAAATCGGTTCAGTAGTTTTTGCGTGAAAGAGTAGCAAACAACCATCCATCCATCCATCCATACTCACAAACTTTATAATACTAGTAGGAAGTAGGATTCATTTGTTTTATTTCGGGATACTCATAAGTAGTTTAATTTCGGAGTCTATTAAAGTCTTCATGGAGCTCGACAAATGGCGATGTTGACGTATGAAACCATTGGTAAAAAATAAATAATGAATTGTTACCGAATATACCTACAAGCGTAGTTTTTGTTCACCCAAAACTCCACCTGGGTCACTATTAAATGGGTGATAGACGTGCGAGCAAGTCCGCGTACTTATGGGTCGGCGAGCTTACTCGCCCGTCTGTCATCTCGGCGAGCCGCGAGACAATTTGATAATGTTTTGAGCAAGCTTCACGTGGGTCACCGACGGTGAGCGAATAAGGTCGCGAAGTGAAAGACCGCGGACTTTAAGTATGTAAGTCTATCACCCACTTTAGAGGGGAGTTTTACCTGTGCTAACTATGAGACTAAACCTGCACCCTAATTGCATGAAACACGATTAATCACAATCTGAATCATTTTGAAACAGATTGCTAATCCATTGTTTCATAAGTTGAGTTTTGAGATATTCTCATAAGAATACAATAAGTAATTCACATAATATGTCAATAATGTTGGGTGTTTTACAAAAAACTAGACATTTTGTACAATAATATATGTTCGAAAAAAAAACGAATTGATAACTTCCTTTAAAGTTGGTTAAAAAAGAGAGATGTCCATTCATGAATTCTAATTTCATAGACAATAAAAACGACTACATGCCAAAGATAATGTTTGTCTATCAGTTACAAAAGAGCTACTGACTCATTAATAAAAACAAAAGATATCTCCGAAATCACGGTAGGGTGTAATTAAATTATTTATATAATTACTATCATTAAACTACTAGGTTTTGCCTGCGGGGTAGACAGAGGTGTATTAGTAGTTCACTCACATTTCACCAAAGGCCAACCGCTCTACTGAGCAAAGCGTGAGTAACATATATTCGGTAAATGATTAAAAGAGCGTTGATTCTAAAAGTTGGCAACGTCGCAAATAACTGTCAAATACCTGTTTTGATTATTTTGTCAATATTACTTTATGGAACTATGAAATATCGCTAACTAACTTACTAGAATATTATTAATGAATTGCAATTATAACACTGAATTTAAGTTGTAACCGGCTTTAGGTGTAGTGTAAAAAGGCATTTGGAAAGTTTCGAAATCCTTTTTTTACATATAAAACTAAATTTCTATGTTACGATATTATTATTTATTGCATTTCGTAATCAATATTTTAGACAACTAGTTAGGCATATTTCATAATAGCTGCGCCCCGCGGTTTCACCCGCGTAAGTCTCGATCCCGTGGGAATATCGGGATAAAAAGTATGCTATGTGTTAATCCAGGTTATAAACTATCTGTTTGCCAAATTTCATCCAAATCCATTCAGTAGTTTTTACGTGAAAGAGTAACAAACATCCATCCATCCATACTTAAAAACTTTCGCGTTTATAATATTAGTAAGGAAAGTAAGGATAAGGAAGTAACGATAAGGATTTCCATACAGTAATATTGCCAAATTAATCAAAACAGCGCAAACGAAATATTTGACATCTATTTGCGACGTTGCCCACTTCTGGTCGAGCGGACGATTTTTAAAAACTTAAGCGAATTTTGTTCAATATCCCTCGGATTTTGATGAGATGAAAAGTGTGGTAGGCGATTGGAGTGTTGAACATGAGGTCATAGTTGGAATCAGAACAGAGACTGCCTATCTTTTATTTATTTGTAGTATCTTATTTATCTTATATAGATTCTTTTCTACCTTGTGAATGTGAGAACGTTGTAGGCTTAGTGGACTGTAGACTTTTTTTTTAACATTTTCTATTTTTTTCTACCTACCTGAAACATTTTGAAAGGCCTACACTGTCCTCCCATAACTATTAATACTGTAAGTCGAAAATATTGTAAAAGCCAATTATCTTTTAAAAGAGTAACTGTGGAGTTTCTTGCTGGCTCTTCTCCATAGGAAACGACAAATTGGAACCGTGCACCTAGCTTCTGACGTTTCATAAGTGCCCATGTAGGCTTATGTAAAATAAAATATTTTTATTTTAAATTTTTACCTTGTATACCGAATTAATAGTCGCCTTTTTGACGGGTAGGCTAGTTAATTCTTTGCCGACAATCACATGAAAAAAGAGAGTTATCTCCCTCTCTGTTTCTCTTATACCTACGGTATATTTTCCGGTTAGCCACATTTTTATAACCAAAGGGGTGCAATTGACATACGTTCCTTGCGAATTAATAAAATGTAATTATTTTAATTGTTACTTGGACCGCACCTAATCACAGACTGTGCAAGTACTGCTAACAGCTGTTTTATACAAACGTTTTTTTGTTGTTTTTTTAATTTAAAAATTGTATACTTTGACCCCTCAGGACTGGGAACCTGCGTACCTAAGACGAACAGTGGTGGGCCTAAAACAGCCACATTAGCAATCCCTCTAAAAGCATTTAATTTCCTGAATTTCCAGCTGTCATTAGCAATTCCTCTAATTTGACACAAAAGCAATTCATATTGTGTGGACCATTTTACGAAATCTCCATAGAAAACTGTCAAACAGAATTATTTCGTAATAGGAATCGCACGCAGATCATATTATGAATTGTCAGTTTGTGACATTTTACGATGATTCATAATATTCCATATATATTGATGATTCATAATTCATAATAGCCCCCTGGAATATGGTAGATGGTCTATCATATCATAACCAGCCTTTACGGTTCCCACTGCTGGGACAAAGGCCACCTCTGCTCTGCGTAAGAGGGCGAGCAGCCTTCAAACCTCATAAATTAAGCTTACTGTGATAACTTAGGTAAACAGAGCTGTCTACCACATGGTAGGGATTGACACCATTGACAGGGGGTCTAAAACGGCCACATTAGCAATTCCTCTAAAAGCAATTCATTTCATGAATTCCCGGCTGTCATAATAATTCCTCTAATTCTTTAAGTGTTGCCCCCTTGTCGCTACGTCACTATGTGCTAGCGACCGTTTTTTTTGGGGGCCCATTATTGAGTGTGCAAGTCACCCCCTGCCATTTTATCCGTGTATATATAAAACATTGATCAGGCAGGGGCCATAGTCCTTCAATAGTTCCAGGTTACCCGTCCACTTTAGCCACGCAAATCCATAATCTAATAGCTTTGTTTCCCTATCCTGCAATAGTCCTACTCCAACCGGGGATTGTCCTTGGGTGCACTTGTATAGTGCGAACAGGGATAATCGTCGGTTGGTGCCTCATTCCAATAAAAGTGTCTAACGGGCCGCTTCGAGTTGGCTTCGGCCCCTCGTACGCCTTCCAAAAGACCTAACTCATGGTCCGGAGATATGTAAATAAACCTCTAATTTGATACAAAATGGCAATTCTATAATCTAATTTGACACATATTAGCTGAATCATAATTATCTAAGTACCTACTCAATTCAATTCATCGAATCATGTTTGGTGTAAATATTGCTGCATGAAAATTACCACATTGTATACTTGTGGTATTTTTTTTCTATGATACGTCAAATAAATGATATCTATCTATGTAACGTAAGTAGGTAGGTAAGTATGATATGATTTAAGTCTATAAGCAGTAGAAGTAGGTATGCATTATGACAAAATCGTGACTACAAGAAATCAAACAACCTTAGGTAGGTAACTTATCATTATATACATACATACATACATACATGTCATACATACATACTTAACTTACTTATTATTTACCAATACCATTACATAACAACACACACAAACACATTTAAAAAACGAACAGAACATTAGGACATGCATTCAAATATGGAAGGCGTCGAATCGTGACGGCCCGCGGGCGCGAACTTCGCTGATTGGTCGGCGCTTTCGTGACGCACTTGCGCATGAGTCGAACAAAGGAAACGAAAGGAATATCTTTGATTTAAGGTGCAAATGGTTTTGAGAAACGTAGAGTATGTTCCAAAAAAACTGATGAAAATGTAAACAAATTAATCAGGAAACGCACCTATGGATGCAAATTTGTAGAGCCATTTACAAATTGAGTGCTTGGATTTGATTATTTGAATACTTAAGCCCGAAATTATAATTTTGAATCAACGCAAAGGTGTTTTTCATTTGACAATTGAAGTTAATTTTATAACCTCAAACTTTGTCGATGATTTTTCAATTACAATTTAATAATTTAATCCCGAAAACAATTGTTGGAAGAAGTTGACTGAGATATTTGAAACCTTCTAAATACAGATGAATGAGTTTTAAAATTTTTCCTAGTGAGTGATTTCGTAAGAAATTAACCAGAGTAGGTTTGTTTACACTTTGGAAGAGGACCTGGCTAATTAATAACACGCTTGCCGGGGTCGGTCAGTGCCTCGGAAAGCACTTTAAGCCGTTGGTCCCGGCTGTTATTTGTCGATCTTTGACAGTCGTTACGGATCGTCAGAAGCCCGAATGTCTGACAACCAGTCTTTCCAAGGGGTATAGTATTATACCCAGTTAGGTACTGCGCTGTGGAGGTCAGATAGGCAGCTGCTACATTTAAAATACTGTTATTCAGCTGCATCCGGTTAGACTGGAAGCTGATCCCAATATAGTTGGGAAAAGGCTAGGTAGCTTACCCAATACAATGCATAAATGATGAACTTTCATGGAGGAGTTCAGGTGTACCAAAATAAATGCTTTGAAAATGTGGCTTTAAGTACATGTTTGGCAGAATATAACTTACTGAAGTAAGAGCCATTTTGGAAACTTTGTTCGGTGACCTGGTGCTAAATATCAGGAGTTTACACGACCGACCTTTAGTAGAAGGAAATCGTTCGGCTTGAGTCAATAGAAATCGTTTAGCCTGGTATGGGCATGTGACGAGGAGGGACGAAACGCATGTGACTAACATAGTGAATATAAAATGTTGATGGATGGAGCGGGAGAAGAAGGCCAAAGAAAAGATGGATGGATTGTGTGAGAAATGATATGAAAGTGAAGGGAGTGAATGATAACGCGACGGTTGACTGGGGAGAGTGGAAAAATAAAACGAGGTGAGCCGACCACAAGTAACATGAGACAAGGATTATACGATTTTCTACAGATTTTCTTTTAGTTCCGAATCTAGGCTTTGAAGTTTAACATAAAATAACATTACGCCTGTAATCCCCGAAGGGTTAGGCAGAGGTGTAGTTATAGTTCCCCCACATTTCGCCAGTTATGTTTAAGTCCCATGTAATAGGGGGCGAGCCTAATTGCCATCAACCGGGCACAAATCTAGACCGTGGGCTGCTACCGAAAAATTCCTCAAGGAAACAACCCAATAACACTTAGGAATCGAACTCTGGATCTCCATGCTCAGCAGTAGCATTTACGACCACTAAACCAACAAGGTTAGACGGATATATCATGATCATCATCCATCACCATCATCAGCCTACAGCAGTCCACTGCTGGAAAGATGCCTCTCCAATTCCTCGCCATTCAGCTCATCATCAACATTTCAGCCGAAAGACGTTCACTGCTGGACATAAGCTTCCCCCAAGCACCACCACTTCGACCGGTTCTTTGCTTCTCAAATCCAGCGCATTCCCGCGGCCTTCACCAGGTCATCGGTCCACCTTGTGGGGGGCCTTCCAACGCTACGTATCGTTCGCCACTCCAGAACCTTTCGGTCCCATCGGCCATCTGTTCTGCGAGCAATGTGCCCTGCCCACTGCCACTTAAGTTTGGTAATACTTGGGGCTATGTCAGTTACCTTGGTTCTCCTACAGATCTCTTCATTTTTGTTTCGATCACGCCGGGAAACTCCGAGCATAGCCCTCTCCATTGCCCTTTGAGTGACTTTCAGCCTTCTAATGAGGCCCATTGTGAGAGACCACCAGCGATGCAACTCGATTCTCAACAACTCTCATCCAGTAGCTGCCAGCCACTCTGCGAAGATCGTCGCTCCACCGATTCCCGGTCTCCACTCAAGAACACGTCTACCCCAACGGTCATTGGTTCCACGGCCAATATGGCCGGCCGACTATAATACCATGCGTAACACAATACCAGTGAACGCCTCAGACCAAATAAAAAACCAGGACATAGCGCTGCGAACAATACAGTGAAGCATGCCAAAACTACACCTCCGCTCTGTGCATACACGCTCACACTTACAATCAAACTACACCTCACTAAATGCACACATGTTTACGAAACTGGCCTCACGTCACTGTTGACAGCGCTTTGTCTTGATTTTTTATTTGGTCTCAGGTGGAAGCTTCTGAGCTTCTAACAATAGTTAAAAAAAAGACTTAACTACTCAATTTAAGGACATACATCACCCAAAACTATTGCACCAAATTAAATCAGAAAGCAATAAAAAAATCCTTTAGAAGCTCGCCCTCAGGCTACAACTAGGATACTACAAAATCCGACTTATTTCAAACGAAAAATAAAAACACAAACGATTTGTAAATCACGAATGTGAAAATAGACGAGTTTTGATTGATGCCTCGCACAGGATCGAACCCCAGACCCCGAGGGAATGTCTGTCTTACTGTAATCACTGCATGTGAGGTGATTGATTCATGGTCTTACGGTGGTTACACATGGTATGGGAATTTGGACCTTATTTGTTTGGGGTTAAGGCAAGGGATGTGTGTGTTTGGTAGTTGTGAATGGTATGGTTTAAGTTGGTTGCGGTGTGGTTCGAATGTTAGCGGGTAATTCAATATGTTACTTTGCCACGACATCACCGCTCGCGCGACCTGCGTCTTGCAGCGAGAACAAAAATGTTAGAAGTTATTTAGAACGTGTCATGAGTATAGTTGTTAATAAACAGTTTTAAACCAAAATCAGTGGTTTTAAAACCGTTTAAAAAAAACGGTTTTTAAACAACGGATTTTGGTTTAAAACGTTTTATTTAAGAGTACAACTATAGTCATAAGTCGCCGCTGTGCGACTTAAGGAGAGGAGAGCGCTTCCCGAGCGATGCGTTGGCCCTGGCCCTAGAGAAGAAACTCCAATTTCTGAACAAACTTAAATACATAGGTAATATAATGATTCGTATGTGCTAACGACACCACCAACAGACGTCTGATATTATTCGAATACCGACATACCCCTTTAAGCACATTGTGTGCCTTTTGAGTCTATGTGCTGAATAAATGTCTTTTTTTCTTTCTAAAAAGCAGGCTGTCAGTTACATCTTATGAAATAAAAAACGCTTACGATTCCGCGCTTTAAAACCCGCTACATGTCGCACCTCACGCTTACCCTGATAACTATTCAAGAGAATTTGTAAATTGCTCACAAAAATGTTGATATATTTTGATTGATCGAACCGATGTGCGTTTCCTTTCGATGTAAATTAGATGTGGGTCACATTAATTGCTATGTATTGTATTATAAATCTAGATTTTATATATTTTTTTCGTTGTTTTTCTTTAATGGCCGACACGTTTTTGAATGACGATTAAAATACGTTTAAGTTTGATAATTGTTCATATTTATATGATAAGATGAGTGGCTAAGTAATAACAGCCGCTCGGGTCGATCCATCAGGTTAAGCTACGCTTGCCGGGGTTGGTCCGTGGATGGGTGACCATTTTCACATATCGAGACTCTTCCGTGCCTCGGAAAGCACGTTAAGCCGTTGGTCCCAGCTGTCATTTGTGGATCTTTGACAGTCGTTACGAGTCGTCAGAAGCACGAAAGTCTGACAACCAGTCTGACCAAGGGGTATCGTATTACCCTGTTACTGGGTTGTGGAGGTCAGATAGGCAGTCGCTCCATGTAAGACTGGAAGCCGACCCCAACATAGTTGGGAAAAGGCTAGGCAGATGATAAAGATGATAGCGGAGTAACCACATAGAATTCCTTTTTTATTTTTTGTGGGTGTGAAATCATCAAATGACTTCTCCCGCTCTGGGCGGAGCGGAAGGACGTGTCAGACTTTTACTGACTAAAACCCACCCGTGTTCCTTCAGTTGCCTGTTGCCAAGGTCCCGGTATCCCTTTCGGAGTTTCCCGCAACACTGGCACGAACCATATAGAATTCCTAAATCTTCATCTATGAAAGGTACAAAAAGATTACAAAGGCATCCTTAAAAAGTACGTATCAATATCAATATCATTTATTTGCATGAAATATGGTGCTTACAGATCTAATAATACAATACATAGTACTTCATATTCCGCCTACTAAATTCAGCATGCAAATTTAGGTTGTGCCATAATTTTAATTAATTAAATAATAAATTGCAATCATTTATATATGTCACAGTGGGAAAATGTCATGAAATTAAAATACAAATGTCAAACTATGAAAATTACAAATGTCAAACTATGAAAATTACAAATGTCAAAATACGAAAAATTACAATGTCAAACAATAAAAATACTAATGTTAAAACTATAAAAATTACAATGTTCAAGATAAGCTTAGAGGAATGGCAAAGTTAATTTAATTACATTATTCATGTCTGTAATAAATAATTCTTTGTATTAAAATTCATAAATTCATTAATAGAATAGAAACAGTTTTCAATAAGCCATGTTCGGAGTCTTCTTTGAAATTGATTCAATGGCAGTTCTCTAATTATCTTAGGTATCTTATTATATATCTTCACTGCCATTCGACTGGCGTTATTATGGCAAAAAGCTGTTCTACACCTGGGCATAGCCAATCTGGTTGGATCCCTTGAGTGTTTACCTATTTTATATATGTTTACACTATCGGCTTTACTAAATAGGTTAGGGTGTTTTTTTACAAACACGCCCATTTCCAATATGTATAAGCATGCCAGTGATAATAATTTATGCTCTTTTAATATGGGTCTGCATGATTCCAATGGACCTGCACCAAACACAGCTCGTAAGCACTTTTTTTGAACAATAAAAGCCCTATGAATGTCTGTAGAATTGCCCCATAATAATATGCCGTATCTAAGCACAGATGAGACGTAACCGTGGTAAGCGAGTAGACCGGCTTTTACTCCAACAGTTTTCCTTAGGTTTCTTAGTGCAAATGCAAAGCTATTTAGCCTGTTGCATATGTTATCTATATGTTTTTTCCAATTGCAATTCTTATCCCATCCGTACACTACGTACTTAGTTTTATTTAGGGTGAAAGTCGGTCGCCAAAAAACTGAAATACAGATCCAAAGACACCGACTTCCGAAATTAAAAGGCATTAACCGAATTCAAAAAAAAGGAGTTTATTTTTACCGTCATCTAGTTTGTCTCATGGTCCATTATTATTCGCCCTTGCTAATACTAAGATAATGAACTTGAATCAAAATCAACTGGTACGACTTAGCTTAGCTTAGCTTGACTTAGCTTAGCTTTTTACAAGCTTTATATTAGCTTGCTCTGTTCGTATGTGTCCCGGTTACTCCAATTGTCATCCATTTTCAAGCACTTCCTAGCATCCGATCGAGCTGAAACTTGGTATACTTATATAACTACCGAGACATTTTGAAAAAATGATATCATGGAGTTTCTCTGATGATGGAGCCGGAAGTTGGGCATAGGAACTCCTCAATGAAACAAGATAGCAGCATCGTATTTAGACTCATTGGCTATGTATTAACAAGTGCTTTGACACTAGGTGATGTTCAGGGTCTGATGATGAAGCTGGAAGGTGGCCATGGGAAAATCCTTATTAATTCATTAGAAGCTTGTTTTAAAAAAGATTTTTACTTATATTTTATTTCCCTGCGCATTTTACGAAAATAGTCAATCGAAAAACACGAAATGAAATTGTTTATTCTGTAAATAGGATATTGGAATCACTTTTACACGTCATATTAAAAAGTTGTAAAAATAAGCTAGATGAGGTCGGCTATCTGACTACTCTGAGAAGAAAGGCCGAAACAAACTCAGAGGTCACCGTCTCCTTTAAAGTCCAGACATAATCTTGGTCAGGCCATATGAGGACCATGTAGATAAGAGTCTGAAATGGTCTTTTGAGGAAAGAACCACACAGATTTGAGTGGACCTGTCCAGTCAGTGCAAGCATTTGTCAGTAATAGTGGAGCTCAACTCAGAACTTAAGGAGCTCAACTCAGAACTTAAGGAGCTCAACGACTCGACGAACAATACCAAAGAAAGGACATTTGGGTAGGTCGCATAAAGTTCTCAAATTGCCAGACCTTCGCTAAAACTAACAGAACGAAAAATAAATATCCACATAGTCCTCACATTCACAATAAAATAATACTTTACAAGTATCTAGGTAGGTAAGGAGGTAACAGACACAAGTGTTCGTGCTAGGGTTACAGATCAAGATTTACCTACAGATAACAATGTTTGGTATGTAGCACAGCTCGTAGTACTTACACAAGACGGGTCAAGATCGCGAGTTAGAATGGACGAACATACAGCCTCAAATCTAAATGGATGCGGACAAAAACAGCTCATAGGTATAAAATATTGTCTCATCAACTGCCCAGCTTTTTCCCAACTATGTTGCGGTCGGTTTCCAGTCTAACCGGAACCGGATGCAGCTGAATAACAGTGTATTCCATAGAGCGACTGTCTATCTGACCTTCACAACCCAGTTACTGGCTAACACGATACCCCTTGGTAAAACTGGTTGTTAGACTGGAGTATAATATTGCCAGCGTCTGTAAACGAGAGTAGTGGTGGGAACTCTTCAACAGTTCATTTACAGCATAGTTAACCTATAATGTTCCCACTGTTGGGACACAGGCCTCCTCTCTGTGAGAGGGAGTGGGCCGTAATCCACCACGCGGGCCCAGTGAAGGTTGGTAGATGTCATCCAATTTTGGTTCTAGGACATACCAGTTTCCTCAAGATGTTTTCCTTCAGAGAAGTGGTGATGAAATAAATTACACAAAGGAAACCGCCTCCCTTTTTTTTTGACTGTGGGAAATCATCCAATGACTTCTCCCGCTCTGGGCGGACCGGAAGGGTGTGTCAGACTTTTACTGACGAAAAGCCACCCAGAACACGGGTGGCTTTTCGTCAGTAAAAGTCTGTCAGTTGCCTGTTGCCAAGGTCCCGGTATCCCTTTCGGACTTTCCCGCAACTCTGACAGGCATCGGTCCTAGAGGACGCCAAAAAAACCGCCTGGCTGGATTCGAATCCATGCCGTACAACTGGTTAGTCGGGGCCGTTAATTACCACTGGGCTACCACACCGCATGCTCGCCACTCTCATCCAGCTGCAGCTTGCATTTTGTAAAGAATTTTTGATTTACCTATGTCCTATGTAATCTATGTTCTTGTTTCGTACATCTAGCCTGCGATTGCTTGCCATGACTAGGCACCTTCGGAGTACGTACCTACCATCACGTATTGTTCTCAGGAAAATGCTTTACATTACACACCTCATTCCTCAAGTAGGTATTACATGGTGTAAAAAGACCCATCACATAGCCATCAATTAAGCATTAAGTAGGTAACATTGCACAAATATAATTGCTGTGAAACGTCTTGGTGTGAAAAATCGCTGTTTACGGTAATGCGCAACGTAGCCTGCCAGGGTTGCGGGCCTGCCAGGGTTGCGGGAAAGTCCGAAAGGGATACCGGGACCTTGGCAATAGGCAACTGAAGGAACACTGGTGGGTTTTAGTCAGTAAAAGTCTGACACGTCCTCCCGCTCCGCCCAGAGCGGGAGAAGTCCATAGACTACTTTGAGAAGTCATTTGATGATTTCCCACCCTCAAGAAAAAGTGTGCAACGTAACGCTCGCAAAACATTGTGTTTATGGGTGCATGCAACGGTTCAGGGTTCGTCCGGTATTTAATCCTTTTGAATGTGTTATTATTATTTAATGAATGACCTGAAATTTTACACACTTGTGATAAAGGATTTAAAATGTCAGTATTAGAGAGTTTAGAAATTGTTAAAAATAATACAGCGACCGTTACACTGTTGAACGAATTAAATACCAGTATTCCAAGGTCGCCTTTGTTGCGATTGTTCGCCCCTTATCGCGCTTATCGCACTGATAACGGTCCTAGCCAATCAGCGCCGAGCAGCAATCCTATATAAGTGGGGGTGTCGGGCGATTTGATTCACTCTGCGTCCAGCGCTCGGAGTGGTAACACGTCGCGTTCTGGTTTGCAATTGGTCAATCGTCATCCTGAAGATGCCTCGTTGAGAGGTGAAACACGTGTCGATTTCTTACAGGGTTTTTATGACTCTTGAAGAATAGTCAAGCGGAATAGGTTAGTAAATATATCAGCGTCTATTGTATTTTATAATGGATTTCCGCAAAGTCACGCCTGAATCAATTAACTATTCAGTAATATTATAACATTTAAAACCTGCTTTCTTTAAAAAACCCCTGAAAAGCTTGGAACTTTGACCTTAACTATCTCCGTAACCAGAATGCTCCCAGGTATGATCCAGAACAAAATAATGATCACAAATTCACAATGACTGGAAAAACAAGAGACTTTCGGCTTCGTAAGCGTCTTTTTGCATCCGTTATAGTTATACTACCTATTTGAGAAATAAAGAATATCTCAATACTCAATATCTTTATTGCTTTACCATAATGTGTACTCAGGTGGTAACTATATAATTTAGATCATTATGGACCCTGTAGGGCACAGCAAAAGGGTAGAACAGAGGAAGCCCTGTTTTGTGAGATCATTAAGTTGTTATTGTGGGAAAAAGTTTTTATTTACATAAAAATCTTATTATCTAGCACCGACTGCCTCGTTGGTCTAGTGGCCGTAAGTACGAGCCTGCTGAACGTGTAGTCCTGTGCTGCGGCTTGATTCCCAGTTCGGGCAGTATTCTGGGGTTTCCGCATCGGGAATTAGTCAGTAGCATCCTTTTTTTCTTTTTTTTTGAGGGTGGGAAATCATCCTATGACTTCTTCCGCTCTGGGTGTAACGGAAGGGCGTGTCAGACTTTTACTGACTAAAACCCACCCGTGTTCCTTCAGTTGCCTGTTGCCAAGGTCCCGGTATCCCTTTCGGACTTTCCCGCAACCCTGACAGGTCAGTAGCATCCTAGAGTCTAAATTATTGCCCGAGTAATAACAAAGGGAAGGAGGACGCGCGAGCTCGCGAAAGATGGAAGGAGTGGAGGGAGGCCTTTGCCCAGGAGTGGGACAGAGCAGGCTGGGGAAAAAAAAGAATGAAAAATAGGCAAAGATAGTCACTCACTGGTCGTCTGAAGGACATCGCCGTCAAGGTAGACCGCGGCGAAGGAGGTGTGACGATTTAATCATGTTTGCCAATACGGACCAATACGGACAGAAATCCCACAAAATCGAGAGATTTGGAAGGCAAAAGGGGAGGGGTTTGCCCAGCAGTGGCACATAATATACGCTTCAAATTGGCACGTATTCACATGGGAGTAAACACATTTGTTCGCAGCATTCAGGAATCAAGCGTAAGTACCTTGTTACATAGCAAGGTAACCGCCAATATTCTAGGCTATGTTATATTTATTTATTTATTATTAAGGTTTACCAACAGCTTCTGTATACAATTTTTCTTAAGGTACTAATACAAGCCTCATACTTATACAGTCGCCAATTACAGGTCAACCAACATTGACAAAATTGAAAATTAAAACACAATAATAAAATTTGAATAAAATTAAAACATACCTACTAAAAATCATAATAAAATCAATAAATGCAATAAGGTCAAATTAATAAAAGAAAAGAAAAATAATAGCAAAATAACATAATATAAATTAATCAATAGAACTACATAATCACAGTTATCAGAATATTAATAATAATTACGAGATAAATTAACAATCAAAATAAAATAATAAATGTATGGGTAATCGAAAATTAACAATTAACTATGTATTTGGTTGTGTTCTTTGGTACTCTAGTATTTTGGCTTTAAAGACTTTCAAGGAATCATAGAAAATGTCAACTTCTGGTACAGATTTTGCGAATGAATTTATCTCTCTACAGAGTCTGTTAATTGGTGAGTTTAGCCCAATATTAGTTCTAAATGATTGAATGCGGAATAGGCTAGTGACCGGAAATCTAGGTATATTGTATGGAACTTTTAGTGCAGCATGCTCGACCAGCCCACCGCAGTCTAACCTATTATTGACTAACTTATGCAGAAATATAAGTCCCTGAGTTATTCGACGATCTCGCAGAGTATTCATATTGAAGCACTGAACACGTTGTTCATACGGGCACCTGGGAGATATTTTACCAGAGGTATATGCTAGATGCTTCGTGAAAGCCCTCTGGATACTTTCGACTCTTTGCGAGTGTACTGCATAGTACGGGTTTCAAACCACGCTAGCAAACTCCAAATGGCAAATGGTTATATGTTCAGTATACCGTCTATTCACAATAAAAGGAGAAATCTGATTTCTTTACGCGTGAAATACTTTTGACATTGGTATAAGGAAAACTCCGTTTTTCTTAGAACGAAATTATTTTGATGAGTAGGCATAATTATCATGTAATTTCGTTCTGCAATTATGCCCACGAACTGCATGGATTTCTTAGAAAATACATACCGTTGGGTGCCTACTTATAACTAAGTAAGTTTGTAAATCTGTGTGACTTCGCGCGCCAAAAGACTGGCTGTTCAACAACATACGGGATGATGGTCAAAGACCAATTTATCGTGTGACTGACACTAGCATGGCCACCATCAGGGTTTTATTTATTGATTTATTTATACCACATTAGTTTTTGTTTATGCTTAACCCGAAAAGGGGTCATTGTGAATCGCGAAAAAAAATCAGCTGTTCCAGACATTTTGTCGATTTAAGTGAACCCAAACGTATGGAACCGCTGATTTTTTTTGCGATTTCAAAGTTGGTCCCATAGAAAAAGTTGTTCAAAATGATGAGTACAATGACCCCTTTTCGGGTTTAGCATTAACTAAAACTAATGTTGTATACAACCCCTTAGATCATCTATCTTTAATACTTAAAACAAAAAAAATGACGCTAATTACTCGAAATTTGTCGCTAAACATCAGAATTTATCGGTCACTGGTTCAAAAGTTATAAGGATTTATAGGTGGCCGATGTGGGGAGCATCTCACCAGCTTGGCCCAAAAAAAACTAGTGTACCTAGTAAAGCGAAGATATATTTTCTCCCAAATTTTTGCCGCTAATTCTCATTATATCTTCTAAACTACGATTGGCAAAATATTGTGACTAATTCACAGCGAATTTCATCACCACTGCTCTCAAAACGGTGAAGGAAAACATCGTGAGGAAACCGGCATATCCTAGAACCAAAAGTTCGAAGACATGTGACATCTAATCTACCAACCCGCACTGGGCCCGCGTGGTGGATTACGGACGCACTCCCTCTCATGGATAGAAGGCCTATGTCCCAGCAGTGGGCAGGGTATACCAGGATCTCTCTTTGCCAGGGTCATATACTAAAGTTTAGCTTAGTAATAGCCTGTTATAGTGTGTACATTAAGAAAATAAATAAATATATACCATTGGGAATGGACTAGATATAATATAATATTAGTTGAAATCAAATCACACATTCAATTGAATCAAAATCGTATATAATTTCAATAATTTGTATAAAATACAGACACATAATTTTTATATTCTTGTAAACAGTATATAATCTTACGTCTAAAACACGACACTAGGGTGAAAAGGACAATTGTCAACCATACTAAGGCATTTATTTAAACTACAAAATATCAAAATCACAAAACTCTTTTCACTCAAATTATCCTTTTCACCTAATTACATGTATATTTTGTTCAACATTTTCACTTATTTATTTGTACTTATATAAAAAATACATGATCTTCTATAAGTGTGCGTTTACTGAAATCTTAGCAATTCACCTTAACGGTTACAACCAATTAAATAGGAAAAATCCAAAAAAAACATGGAAAAGTTATAAAAAATAATACTGTAATTTCACCTTTTAGTACTAATTTAGATATTATTAAGATTCTTTACTTTAATATAATTGCAACGTTTATGATGATGTATAGAAGTATGAGGAACAGGGTGTAAAGTTCACTCATCCTCCATAGAAAAATAGGATCCTCCGACCAGACGTGTTGTTTGGTGGGCTACTGCTAGACGATTGATGTCGGGACGTTGTATAAATGCTAGTCACGCGATAAACTTTGTTTGCGCGACTTCAGTGTGATGCGTAGTTCGCATGTAACTTACAGCTTTTACACCGATAGTGATTTGTTTCTTGCAATTACATAAAAGTAATTTAAACATTTTTAAGAAAGAAATCTTCATAGATCATTTAAAAATTAAAGCCAAAGCAATTTATTATGGCACCTAATAATAAGAAAATTAAAACACATTAATTCAAACACATTAGTAAAACATAGTTGTGATACTAAAATATTATGTCAATTCGATATTTTTCATATATCTAATACGATATTTTTCATATAAATAACTTATTTAGGTAGTAACAACCAATTTTTGGACAATAGATATTACTGGAAAAATTATTATGCTTTTTATGGAAGTGATACTGGGGATACCTTTCTTCAGATTTAAAATCAGTCAATATTTTTTTAATAAACATAACTGGGATTATAATTCTCACAAGTCACACCTACAGGTTTAATTAATAAAAATAATAAAAACCCACCATGCCAAAAATTGGTGTCTTCACCCTACATATACCTAAAATAAATACTTCAGCATAGAATGAGTATTCAGTAAACATTTCTTTGATTTTATTTGTGACTAACGACAAGAAGATAACCTATAATAATAGGAAAATATACTTTCATTATAATTATTCTTAAAATTAACTTATTTACGTTGTAATGTTTCTGTATATTTTTAATTAATAAAAACTGCAAATTTCAGTGCTACCAATCGCGTCACGCGTCATGTTATAATGAACGTACTGGACAAATTTCTAAAATGTTCGAAAAATTGAATTAAATTGGAATTATTTTCAGTCTGTGGTTTTCGTTCAAAACTAAAACTAATGTGATGATTCTAGCTTAACTATGATTGATGTGATGTTTTATGAAGTTTGTAGGAAAAGAATTCAACACAAAAAAAATCATGGGCATCCTCTTAAGGGGTCATTGTACTCATCATTATGAATAACTTTCATTATGGAAACAACACAGAAATCGCGAAAAAAAAGCTCGTCGATTTCGGATTTCTATAAGTTGCCCTTGACGACTGACGAGACACGAAGTTTACCTAGGGGCATTTGTACTGTACTTATTTTAAAATACCGGGCGCCAAAGTTGGAATTATTCGTCGGTTATTTAATAAAAAATAGCTGTCACACACATTTTGACCGCGTAGGTATTGCAATTTTGTAGGAAAACGCAATTTAAAAAAAGTACCCGCTGTAAAATTTCCAGAATCATGTACTGAATCCATGGTAACAGGTTGTGCGTCGATGTCCTTACCACCCTGTATTTTAGACCCATTAGAAATATTTTCACTGGTATTTTTTTATGTTGAATCCTTCTTCCAAAAACCAGGCCATGTAAAATGGCAAAAGCCTGTGTGCTTATAAAAATAATGTCTTAAATATATATTCGATATTTTGATATACATAACAGCTTGCTTAAACTAAATACTTTTGTACCCACTATCTTGTGTCAACATACGAAATAGATTTACACAGTTTCTATTCGATTAAGGGCTGATTTTACCAAAGTCAGATATCTTTTATCCGTGGAATCAAAATGGCATCTGACAGTTTTTGTATGGAAAAATTGTCAAAAATTCAAAATTTATTGGCAGGATTAGACTTATACTCGGTATAAAAGTTTGGTGAAATTCGCCCTTAATGTAGCAAGATGAAAGACATTTATTTTATTTATATTAAGGGATAGCCCTCCGTCTAATGGGATGAATTCAACATATCATACTAAGACGGCCGGTACATGAAATTATTTCAGGAACCATATGGTTCATCACCTCTCTCCCTTGAATTTGTATGTTTTATATATATATATATATAGAGTATTTATTATAGTAAATATGTATGTAAGTATATGTATCATAAGTTCATAGCTTATTTATGTACTGTAAACCTGTTTTATCTTTATTGCAATACGATATATTATATATTTTTTCTCTTTGTTCCTCTCAATTAGAGCACCTGCCATCTAATCTCTTCACCACCCTTGGTTGACTGGTAGAGAATGCCTCAGGCATTAAGTCCGCCTTTGTACCTTTTTTTTTGTGCGAAAAGTTTAAATAAATAAATAAATAAATATGGGAGTCCAATAAACCTGATTTGTTTTATTACCTCACGCGTAATGTATCGTTCCGTGGCACAACACACGTACACTCACGTTTACCCTCCACGGGCGTGGAGGGTGGGGCGCGCTCGCTCCACGTGATTTATCAATGTAAATTCAGAGCTTCATACGTCCCGTCGTTCGTTATAGTATTTCAACATCCATTGCTGAATTTTTGATTTTAGCTGTTTTTTTAACATCAATGTAGTGCTGCGTACAGAGAATGTAATATTACATTGAAATAAAGGAATAGTAAGTACCTGAAAATATTTTTTTTTTTAAAGGCTGGGAAATTTTCCGGTGGAATATGATTAAATATAAGGAGCTGAATGCCCCCTATTAATTTGCGGAGGGCTGTCCCTAACACCCTGTATAATAAAATTCGTGGTGCTCTTAAGTGTTGACTTGTTGAGTTTAGTCAACTACCCTATTGGAAAATAATAAAAAATAAAATACTGGTATTAAAAATGTTATGAAATTAATCTGTAGCTTATATCTGTAGCGTATATTGTACATTTTATTTTGGTTTTTATATGGACGCAATATGAGATTCAGTCAATAGGATCAGTCATATTTTAAATCATTCAAAAATTTCACATAATATTTAAAAGCTAATTACGCGAAAATAAGCGAAAACTGCCAAAAAGCAGTTACAAAATATATAATAGTATGTATATGTTTGTGTAAGCTTATCTAATAATACATAAGTGTACAGTCGACAAAAGAGTGCCTTATGTTTAAAAAAATATTATTATTTCATTATTTACAATAACAATGCATATTGCCTGCATAGCACAGTATACTTCTCTCAGTCTCGTTGACTGTATACATAACGGTAAAGTTGTACAGTCAGCCTCAAAAAGATGTATATGTGGACCAGGAGTCATTATTCTTTATACAATCTTTATCCAAAACATTGTATATTATGTTACATTCCAACACCGAAGACAAACACAAAGTAAGTTAGCACCATATGATAAGAAAATTAGAGATTAACAAGTAATATTTGAGCGACAGTTGGCAAGGTAATGTAGAGAAAGCTCCATACAAGCGCGCAATGATAGATGCACTACTACAAATCGCGGCAGTACAAGACTTTGAAACTTTGCCTCTGTGGAGGGTTACTCTGATGCACTAAGTTCGTAATACTTCGGAAACACGAACATTTTAGGAGCGCATACTTTTTCTGTATTAACTGTATGTACTTCATTTTGGCGAAATAAATGTTATACCATGTTTAAGTAGACAAAATAATGGTTCCTAGTACACATTATATACATCATCGTGTATACATCTTTTTAAGGCTACACACATCACTGAAAATGGTTTCTTATTTATATACGTTAATTGTAAAAAAAAATTGACACTTGATTTAGCACCCAACGATTTTGATTTGACAACGCGTAAATTACTGTGGACATTGGTCACCGAAACGCTGAACACTTTTGTCACATTAAACTTACTTTATAATCGACGTTGTTGTATTAATCCCTTGTGTTCACGCATCATTTTTGACATCGCCATTTTTGCATCGTAGAATATGACATAGTTCTAAGCATGGTCAAGGTTTCCATAGGCCAAGTGTACATACAATATTTTTGGTAGTATCTTGGATACCTTAAAATAATTTTATGCTGCGTGTTTAGTCGACCACGTAATTGCTTTACCGCCCTAAGATTGAATGTCACTTGAACTTCATAACATTGGGTAATAAAATAAGAATTTAATTTGGTATTATTATTGAAATTGTGTGCCTAATAATTAGTATCAGTCTATTGTTACTTGATAATTAATAAATAATAATAATAAAACGGCAAGGTCTGTATTTGCCTATGATGGCAGTTCGATAATTTCAAGTGAAGTTTCAACTTACTGGGAATTATTGTCAAAAGTGCTAAAGCAATTATGAGGCCGAGTATGTACATTAGAATAATTTTGGGTAGTCATTTTAGATACCTTATTATTTTGCTGTGTAGATAACAAAGTAAATTATTGGATAGTATTCAATATACCATATGTGGTAGATTTAACACAATATCAATAGGTAGTATCCTAAGCCAAGCAAATGAGTTGTTTACCTTCATCCATCTGAAACTGTACCTTGTCAGAGTTGGCGGCTTTGTCAGCAGTCTTAGACAGTGCGCTCGCGAGGAAGATTTGAGCTACACCCGTAGCGGTCACGAAGAGAGCCCAGCCTGGAAAATAATAAAAATATAACATAAAATACACCTATCATCACGCCTGTAATCCATGTGAGGGCCCTTTTTTTTTTTTTTTTTGAGGGTGGGAAATCATCCAATGACTTCTCCCGCTCTGGGCGGAGCGGAAGGGCGTGTCAGACTTTTATTGACTAAAACCCACCCGTGTTCCTTCAGTTGCCTGTTGCCAAGGTCCCGGTATCCCTTTCGGACTAACCCGCAACCCTGGCAGGATGTGAGGGCCCTGCCGTTGCGGCGGTGATAACGACGTTGGTGGAGGCGGCTGCGGCGGTGGTGGCGGAGGGCTTGCCCCTGCCCCTGGATTTGGCGGGTGGAGCGCAGGCCTTACCCCCGATCCGGTGGTCGGCCGGCTTGCCCACCGCGTGGCCTTGCATGAGCCGGCCTTGTGACCGGGCTGGCCGCAGCGGTAGCAGGCATCGCTGCGGTCAACCTCCGAGGTGCATTTAGCTCCCACGTGGCAGTGGAAGCACCTCTGAGGTCTGGATTCCAGCACGATACCCCTTGGTAAGACGGGTTGTCAGACTTTCGGGCTTTTGACGACCCGTATCGACTGTCAAAGATCTACAAATGACAACCGGGACCAACAGCTTAACGTGCTTTCCGAGGTACGGAGGGGTCTTGGTATGTAAAGATGGTCACCCATCCACGGACCAACTGCGGCAAGCGTAGCTTAACCTGATTGATCGACCCGTGCGGCTGTTAGGCGTGAAAAGGTAACAGACAGACAGACAGAGTTACTTTCGAATTTATAATATTAGTATGGACTCTGACAACCAGTCTTACCAAGGGCTATCGTGTTACTGGGTTGTGGAAGTCAGACAGGCAGTCGCTCCATGTAAAATACTGGTATTCAGCTGCATCCGGCAAGACTGGAAGCCGACCCCAACATAGTTGGGAAAAGGCTAGGCAGATGATTTTATTTGTTACCAATACTTACCCAAATGTTGGTGATTTAGGATGCGCTAAGGTAGCCGGCGAAATTCAAATTTGTTAACGTTTTTTTCAATTTTCAGGTCAGTAACAGGTTGTATGTTGATCTAAATATGATTCGCAGCCATCTTTATAATCATTAGAATCAGCAATTGACAAATGTCATAATTTCATGAAATAGTCATTCAATACACTTACATGAACTTAGAGAGTTGTATTCTAATGTTTATTTAGGAGTATGAGGAACAGGGTGTAAAGTTCACTCATCCACCATAGAAAAGGAGGATCCGCCAACCAGACGGGTGTTGTGTCTGGCGGGCAACTGCCCAACGATTGATGTTGGGTTCTTGTATATATGTCCACTGCACGGTAAACATTAATTGCGCGATGCAGGATTTATGAGACGTCAGGATTTTTTTGTGACGTGAGGTCTTTGATCGCATGTGGCGATGTAGATACCGCCACATTTATAATTCTGTAAATCCATATTTGATACGGCCGCGTATCATATTTAGATCAACATACAACCTGATACTGTCCTGCAAATTGCAAAAAACGTAAGAAAATTTGAATTTCACGGGCTACTCTGAAGCTTTCGCCTTAACCACAGATATTATAATACTACGTACAGATACCCAATCCCATACAAAGAAATGACACCACCCTAAGTCTGGCTATTGAGCTGGCTATTTTTCTTCGTCCATTTTTTTAACAGATGGCAGCATCAGCGACTCACTAATTGCCAGAGACTGTAGTTTTTCAACGCCATCTAGGAGTCTTGCCTAGATACTACACAAGACTCCTAGATGTTTTTCTTCCTTGTTTACGTTTTTTTTTCCAAGGTGTTCAATTTTTATATTTCTACGTAAAGTACTAGATTAATAAAAAATGTTGTTTGATTTTGCTTATTGAAACGACTTAAACGCAAGTTAAAACTGACCCTGTCATCACTTGAGTAAAACGCCATCTATTGCAAAGAGCTCTCGACAAAATGATTAACATATGGCTACTTTATCATTCTAAGCCTCTAAGGGTTCGAATTGAAGTAAACGGCTTATTTTAAGTTTTTTGTTGAAAATGCGAGATTTATGAGTGTAAATACGTAAATCAGCATTAAACAAAGATGTTTTGATTTTTACTAATATTACCTCATCCAAAATTTTCCGTATAACGCTTTTTAGTGATTGTTAATTTCATAAATTGTTACTTATGCTGCCATCTATGATTTTTTTTCAAGACTAATTATAATTTGTTCCGAGTTGAGACCCCATGCCTTAACTTACCGATAGAACAGTCGCCGGGTATGTACGGCTCGGAGTTCTCACCACACAGTCGTTTGACGCGGGAGGCTCCCCAGCCCCACGGGTATAGGAGAAGCCCTAATACACCGAACAGACCTGGAACGTGATAAATATGCCTATTCAGAATACTGGCTATACATGTTACACCTTCACGGTTTTAGGGTCAGCAGGCGTAGCATGGCGCTTTCTATCTCTACGAAGAATAGACGTAGCTTTTCTATACAAAGTGACAGTTCGTTTCTTCATTTTTGACATCCACCGTAGAAATGTTTCTACAATCTGTCATTTTGTCTTTCATTTCTAACGATCTTTGTCTACGTCTTTTTGTAGGTAGACTATTTCGGAAGAAAGTTTTCTATCCTTACTGTCAAAATCACACTGACAACCGATAAATCCTATGACAAAACAAAGAATTCTGAGTCGAATTATAATTAAGAGTGAATTTCGTAAACAGTGCAGTTGACTCTTTCTACTTTGCTGCCGTCTCGTACTGTCTACTGTCTACAGGAAACGTCATTTTTGTCTACTCTTCCGTCGACAAAACGGTGCTCATGCTACGCCTGCAGGTGACACCGCAAAGTGACGCTGCTCGCTTAGATACAATATCATCATGTCGATAAAAAGTAGCCTATGTCCTTCCCCGGGATGCCATCAATCTGCTTGTTTTTTATCGAAATCCGTTCAGTGGTTTAGGCGTGAAAAGGTAACATACAGACACACAGAGTTACTTTCAAATCCTGACTAATATTATAAATGCGAAAGTTTGCAAGTATAGATGGATAGATGGATGCATGGATGGATGTTTGTTACTCTTTCACGTAAAAACTACTGAATGTATTTGGATGAAATTTGGCAAACAGATAGTTTATAACCTGGATTAACACGTAGGATACTTTTTATCCCGATATTCCCACGGGATCGAGACTTACGCGGGTGAAACCGCGGGGCGCAGCTAGTTTATAATACTAGTATGGATATCTGATAGTTTCCCTGTTAATCATTATTTATAATGATTCTGAAACGTGAAATCTCAGGAATGAATTTGAAAGTTCTTTACTTTAAAATTAATTCCTGAGATTTCACGTTTTGGCGCTTTAACCATTTTACCTTTCCACCGTCGATAAGATCTTACCTCCTAAAGCTTGTGTAGCTCCCGCCAAAGAAATGACGCTCTTCTTGAACACAGATTGTATGCAGCACGCCATGACACCTGCTAGTACCGTCGCGAATTGTATGGCGGCACCTGAAACAAAATTGCAGAGCTTTACTTTTTACTTTAATTTCATAAGGATAATTATTTGATTAAGTGTCACTGCAGATTCTGGTGTATAGTATATGGTAGTTCGGAGTTTCTTACCCGTTCTTCTCCATAGAGATATACGATTTGGAATGGGCAACTAGCTTCAACTTTTTGACTAACTGACCGACTCTTTGACAGTTCAAAAGTGCCTCTAAATAAATGCTTTGAGTTTGAGTTTGGCAATTCAGAGTTTTTGAAGTGAAAACTTCTTTAGGCGCGTTGGGCACTTTTTGGGTGAACAAAAATCATGGAACTCGCGTCATCGTCACGCTTGAAGTGATTTGTTTTTTTTAGCGCCATCTGCCGTCTACCGTTTCAATTACGTTGAGGTTACGCATTGTTGCTTAGTTTTCACTTCTATCGACGGTCCCTAAAGACTGTCCCGCATGTTTCTTTTTTTAAGAGGATAGGCAGTTCTCTATCTCTATCCCCCATTTTAACTTCCTAACTAATATTATAAATGCGAAAGTGAGTTTGTTACACTTTCACGCTAAAAGAATTGAACGGATTTAGATGAAATTTGGCACATGGGTAGACCATGACCTGGATTAGGGCATAGGATAATTTAGAATATTTTATCCCAATATTCCAACGGGATCGAGACTTATGCGGGTGAAACCGCGGGGCGCTGCTAGTATTATAAATGCGAAAGTGAGTTTGATAAATGATAAATGATTTATTTTTGTAAGTAGGTTTGTACAAACACTTTTCACACGTCAATAAACTGTTACACGTCAATAAATTTGTTTGTTTGTTACGCTTTCATGCTAAAACGCCTGAACGGATTTGGATGAAATGTGGCACATGGCTAGACCATGACCTGTGTTGGACATAGGATACTATTTTTCCCTGTAGTGCGTTCCTGAGGGACAACTTACGACGTCCACGCGGACGAAGCCGCGGGAAAAACTAGTTCCATATAAATCTCAGCTTAAAATCAATTTTTAAGATTGAGCATTGATAGAATATTATTACAAATACTTTATAGCTTCATCTACAATTAATGAGATGTTTAATTAATTATGTAACATCAGCAACATCCTTTGAGAATTAATGAATGGTATCCTTAAGAATATTTAACTACAAGGACTTCATTTGCATGGATAACATGCCAAATAAGACAACTGAAGCACTATAGATCATACATAAACAGGCTGATGATGAATAATACAATGCAATACCTACTAGAAGGAAAATTTTTGTTATGAAACCTGAACTTAAGAAAAAGATACATAATATTGAAGGTACAGTCGAAAAAAATTTATTCTGACCCACCATAAGCTTATTTTCTTACAGACATTCAAATACAACTAGGTCGACATTCGCGTAAATATACAGTTCCTTGGTAACGAATTTGTCATCTGCCATCTTTGTTATTTTGACAGTTTCAAACGATTTATCGTCAAAGTGGGTCATGATTCACTTAGCCTGACTGTACAATTAATTTCTATTTGCTTTTTTTTTCTTTTTTAAAGCATGCTACTTTTCATAATTATGGTAAATTATTGTGCCCGACAGGGTCCATGTGAACTTTTTAACTATCATTTTAAGAGCTTGTACACACATGAGATATGCAATAAAGATTTGAATTTGAATTTGAAGGAATTACCCCTCAGATAGATCAAATTTGACGGGGTCTGTTAGGACCGATACCTGCCAGGGTTGCAGGAAAGTCCGAAAGGGATAGCGGGACCTTGGCAACAGGCAACTGAACATGGGTGGGTTTTAGTCAGTAAAACGTCTGACACGCCCTCCCGATCCGCCCAGAGCGGGAGAAGTAATTTGATGATACGCACCATAAAAAAAAATAGGTAAACTAGCTGCGCCCAGTGGCTGCGCCCACCCGCGTAAGTCTCGATCCCATGGGAATATCGAGATAAAAAAGTATCCTATGTCCTATTCCAGGTCATGGTCTACCCCTGCGCCAAATTTTATACAAATCCGTTCAGCCATTTTAGCGTGAACTCACTTTCGCATTTATAATACAAAATTAGTTAGGATTGCTCATTCCATAATATGTGGTTTCCTATGGAGAAGGTTCCAGAGGGTAATACAGTATATAGAATAGTAAAATACTTTAAACTTACATAGAGATAAAAAGAACATGGCCGCTTTCCATGGGGTTGGATACACCTCAGCATCAGTAGCGAGCCCGTAGAATGAGAATGATGCGCAGTTGTTGTTATCATTTCTCATGCGGATACATCTAGAAATTAGATAAAATTAATCAAGAGTAATATTTACTTCAATCTGCCTAGCTATGCTGTTCCCAACGGGGTTGGCTTCCAGTCTAACCAGATGTATGCTGAATACCAGTATTTTACATGGAGCGAAATAATATTTAGTTACTTACTTTAAAAATATTAATAAAATATTAAAGAAATAAAAATATGTTTTAAATTATGTACATTAACAAAAGAACAGTAGGAGCATTTATGTATGAATGTAAAGTACCTTTGATGAGTAATTGACTTGCTAATCTGTAGTTCTAAGTGACACTGAAGTAAGTACTTGATTCTATTTAAAATTAAACAAAAATATGGAAACTAATTTAATAAACCATCAAAGAATAGGTTTAGTATTACAACTATATTTGTAAGTAAGTTTTTGGTCGTTATTCCACCACAAACAAAAGTTTTTAAACTACATAAATGCTTTAAAATTCAGTACCTATTACTTGGTCTAAAACAAATATAATTCTCCACTCACCTGTTGTAAATACCAACGCTTGGAACATAAAAACTGGTGATATTATTCTCGTTGAGGACCACAGGCTGCCCCATAAGCCACTTAGGAGTCATGATACCAGTTAAAATTAACATAAAAGCTACCAAACTTAGCAAAAGCCAAGCTAAACTGCGACCAGTAACTATAACATAACACATGATTGAAACTTTATTTTTCCTCTATGTGCAGCCTCCAATATGCTTTTAAAGTACACTTATTAAATTATGTCGTGTTTTTAAATAGTTCGAGAAAGTTAAAATAAATATAAATCACTGTTCAACACAGATTCTAAAATTGAATGATTGACAGATTGACAATTGAAATTTTGACAATTAAAGTGTTGCTGTTTGCTATGCTGCCATCCGCTGATTAGACCAGATTAGACTTTCCCCTAGCTAGCTCTTTGCTCTCTCTTTCCTCTAAAACTTTTTCATACTTTTTTTTCCCTAATTATTACAACATTATATAACATTGTTCCTCTAAAAAGCATTAATTACTAAAGAATTTTTTTTAAATCATTTTCATTCGTGATTTTCTTACTATTCTATTCTAGTCAAATAAGTTCCTAAAATACATGCACCAAAACTACCTTAATCTATACCCTAAAATTTCCAAAGAAAAAAACCGCATACCTTAGGGGAAAATGCCTTAAGGTGAGAACACTGATTACCAAAGACTAATGAATGATTGACATTTTACTTTTTTATTGCTCGGCATAGACCACCACGTACAATGAACAGGCAGAAGAATAGAGTAGAATAGCTTTTAATTGCTTCGCTGTGACGAAATAGAAATAGCTCGTAATCTGTTAACCATAAAACGTAACTGACAGAAGAATGTTGATTTGGATTCGATGTTTCACCTGTTGATGATTTCGTTTTGATTTGATGATTTCTTTCACATAAGCTTAGTTCAGTCAGTCATCTTGCTACTAGGATCTGGTTAAAAGTTTTTTTTTTCTATTATCAACTCAGCCTAAAGCAGTCCTCCCGTACATAAGCCTCTCCCAATTTACACCACCCAATTTTCTCCACCTTTTGCATCGAAACTGCACCTATAGTCGTATTTACAGTGTTAGTAAGAGACGGGGTTATACAAAGCCGCTAGCACCATCCTTTTTTTGCAGTGGAATAATGATGTCATTAATACTTCATTTTTAGCCCCCTGCCCTGGTTCAGCCACCTTCATCAATCCGTTTGTCCATCTCAGTATATATCCGCATCAACATCTAGTTTTAACATGTTTGGTCTGTACTAGCGACAGAATTAAACAATTATTAAGAAATAGAGCAGAAGCAGGCACAAACTGACAACCATAAAAACTATTCTATTATGTGAGTTTGTTTGTCTAAGTTCCCCCATACAAATCCTTTTAGTCGTCGAAATCAAGGAATTCATATTTATTTTACGACAGTTACACTATTATTTCTGATAAACGTTGAACAGAAGCTACCTTTTTAGTAAAACAATAGTATAATGAAGCGATTAGAATTAACCTGAAACATATAATTTGAACGCAGCCTGAACCGTGATCGCATCCCTAAGACGTGACGGCACCCAAGCGCCATCTGCTGTTTCAGGTTAAAAATAAAATACGGTTTTGTTCTCTCTTCCTCCTTGTTGTTTCTTTTCATTTGAGTGCGTGAAAGAAATGGTTAATTTAATCAGGGCCTATTATTTCCTGTATTGAATTTTGCAAATCAATTTGTGATCCTAAAAGTGTACAACGTTACGTTGCATCGTGTCGCGATAATTTCGAGTGAAATGTGGTCGATGACAGCGTGAAAACGATTGCTACGTAAGTATAATACGATCAAATACTATATATTCGTAGCGTAGTATTACTGCCATTGGTTTTACGATGAAACGTATTTCGTAGGATAATAAAAATACCTGTCAGTCAATTGTCAGGTACAGATGTGTACCTACCTGTATATTGTCAAGCAAAGAAGTCAGTCGTAATTGAACAATTTATTTTATTTAAATCGTTTATTTTATGATTATTTAGTGTTAAATACAGTGCCATGAAGTGTGTCTGTGAAACTGTGAAGGTATGCGCCATGTGTGTGTGGTAGGGTATTGAAAAAAAACATGTTTTCGTCTGCCCTTGTTTAGGTTGCAAAATCTCGATTCCTTTGTCATGTGCATAGTCACTTTTACTTTTTCTGGTGAACATTGCATGAAATCGAATGACGTTTACTGAATTCCCGCTATTTTATTACTTTTTTTTCGTGTGGTAGAAAGTGGGTACATTGGTCATAGGGGATATTTTTTTATGTAAATAAGGTGTTCCAGTTGAACAAGCAGCCACTGTTGAGTGAGTTTCGTTTAAAATGCAGTTATACTTGATTGTTATCCTCTTGACATAGTTTTTTTTGCTGTTATAACAGACATTGTTCGAAAAAGTGTTCTATGTAATACATGCAAAACAGCTGGGATATTCCTGGCAAAGGTGTTATTCTGTATAGCCTAATGTGTCATAAATAGCTTTCTAACTGTCAAAAAGTTAATATTTTGCTTCCTAGATCAATATTTCAATTGTGTGTGTTGTTGTTAATCCAAATATTTTATTGATTATCTTCATTACAGTTTGTCATGCCAACTTATTGTTTTTATTACTTTCATTACAATAACAACATAATTAGGCTGTTGAAATTGCATTCCTTTTCCTTATTTATAAACATACTAGTAATATAGTAGTAGTATTTACACAAATTAGTCATTGATTCTCGGAATTGTTCATGGGAATTTCACACTAAAGTAACATAACTAGTGACTACAATAACTTTGAAACACTCTAAATACCTTTCATGTCGATACATCTTGATGTGGATTGAGAGAATGTGAATCTTTTGTTTCACTGAAAAAAATAGTCACATAATATTATTTGCCAAATAATTCCCGTTTTGATCCCATTTGATTATTATAAGACAACGAGTATTTAGAGGATCATAAATGCATAATATATTTTAAAATCCCTACTCTGATCCCCAAAGGGTATACCTATCATACACCCACATTTCACCAGTTATGTTAAAAGTCCCATGTAATATTTAAAAATATTTCCCAAAAAAATATTATTTTGTAAGTTCATGCATATAAATCATCATCATCATCATCTGCCTAGCCTTTTCCCAACTATGTTGGGGTCGGCTTCCAGTCTAACCGGATGCAGCTGAATACCAGTATTTTACACGGAGCGACTGCCTATCTGACCTCCACAACCCAGTAACTGGGTAATACGATACTCCTTGGTTAGACTGGTTGTCAGACTTTCGTGCTTCTGATGACTCGTAACGATAAGTTCATGCATATAAATGTACCATAGTATTTCATCTTCATGATTCTCCTGCCCTTATCCCATTATTTGGGATTCACAGTACATGAGTTTTTCTTCCATGCTTCTCTAATAGTCATCATCTTGGTAGTCACTCCCTTTCTAGCCATATCATCTTTCACACAGTCTATCGATCATTCCTTTGCTCATATTAACTATGTTATTTAATAATTACCTACTTTCAAACTCAATTTTCATTGCATTATCTTCAGAACCATTCCTTTACTCTTAGAGAAGGGAATCACACAGTCAACAGTAGAGTAATGTTTTTCTACACCTCTGTGAGAATTTACTACTCTGTTGTGAGTACCTATATCTTAAGGCCTGCGTGTGTTTGTGAGATTTTCTATCTGAAATTTGTCAGTAGCAGCCCGGAGTCAATACAGACAGGAGGAGACAATAGGGTTGCCCCTATTACATGGGGCTTAAACATACCTGGCGAATATGGGTGTACTATAGGTACCTTTCTACCCAACCCTTCGGGAAATAAGGCATGATGTGATAATTATGTTTTTCATTGGTACAGCTAACAAAGTTTAGTACTTATTTTGCCTACATTTAGTATAGTAAACATAAGCTTTTAGTAATCTATCACTTTCTATACCGTCTGCATTTTATAACACTTTCACTGCAGTTGCTGCATATTTAAGTGAATGATTCATAAAAACTTCATAATATTTACATTTACTGTGTGTATTCAATCAACACAGTCCACCTTTAGACAAAGATCTACCATTCTTCATATTTTTAGATAGATAGATAGTTAGATAGAATACTCATTATTATGTACACTATAAACATTACATATATAAATGTAGAAATTTTGCATAGGGTGACACAATGGGCGGTCTAATAGCTAAAAGCGATCTTTTAATAACAACCTCCAAAGGTTGTCTTTAAAAACCCTTGCCTTGCCTTGTCTAGCCTAGTATGGTTGCCTTTCTCCCTTAATCCATTTGCATGGAGAATGGAGAGACAATATGGCAAGTATTCTGCGGTTTCCCATTATTCATACTAATATTATAAATTCGAAAGTAACTGTCTGTCTGTATGTTACCTTTTCACGCCTAAACCACTGAATGGATTTCGAAAAAATTTGGAAAGCAGATACATGGCATCCCGGGGAAGGATATAGGCTAGCTAGTATACAATAAATACATAATTATACAAAACATTTACAATAATTTTAGCATATTTCATCACCTCTATGTGGATAATATCTGGTTAAATTATCTGGTAGATAGTGTATATCCAGAGAGCGAAACAGGCTATTTATCTAAGCACAATGATGTCTTTTAGCATAGGCATGTCTTTGAAACCCAGACAACTCCCACTCATTTTTGCATGTACCAATCCTATAATACTACTAAACCTTGATGAATATGTGTCCATGTTTATTTGTGCAAAGTTTGGAGTTGTCATGAGAAACAATCCTGATTGTTATTATTTTATCAAAACAAAAAGTCAACTTTTTAAAATTAACTCAGAGACATCATTTATAGTCATATAATGTCACATGTAATCCCTGTAGTAAATCTACAGGGTATAGTAAACCCAACCCAAAGTATATTAGCCACAATGTTCAAAATCTCATGGTATAGGGGATGAACCTATCGCCAACCACTATGCTATGGAAGCAAATTAGCAGACATTCGCCCATGTACATACACTACATAAAGATTAAAGATAACACTTGATTGTTTGCATTCTTAGAATACTTCACAGTTATGGCATTCCAGTAGTATTGTCTTCCATTTTTCAGTATTGTTTAAACCCAGGAGAATGGTATACGCGGTATATCCCATACTAGCTTTCGCCCGCGGCTTCGCCCGCGTGGTATGTCGATAAAAAGTAGCCTATGTCCTTCCCCGGGATGCCATGTATCTCCTTGCCAAATTTTATCGAAATCTGTTCAGCAGTTTAGGCGTGAAAAGTTTACATACAGACAGACAGAGTTACATTCGAATTTATAATATTAGTATGGACTAGTATGGATTTTATGATGAGGTTCCTTGATGTTCAATATTCAAAATTAAAATGAAAAGTCATTTATTCAAACTAAATCGGTTGTGAGAACATCAAAATTACATAAGACAGTCTCCTAAAACGCCCGCCCTTCACCACTTCCAAGTGCTTTAGCTGCGAAGAAGAAATTAACACACTCCCCAGCAGCACGGCTGCTGCTGTGTGTGCACTGTGTGTGTGTATAAAGTTGTGCTAATGAATGTGGGATGCCTAAAAGAAAAGAGACAGACTAAAGTAAAGAATATAATCATAACCATTTTATTCAGTTATTTTGTACTTTAGATTCTAAAGTATAAACAAAGACTTACAGTTACTATTGTGACCTTCAACTATGTGATATCAAAACATGAATATGTTATTCAAAAGTATTCATTTAAATCAGTACATTATTTTTGTTTTGAACATGCTATTTTTTCATTATTTTTGACTTTGGGAAATTTTGAAAGGCAGAAGTGATAACGGAGTCAAATGTATACATTTTTTAAATCAATTGGAGCATTGGCGTGAGAGTTTTAATAAAAAGTAATTTTGGCTCACTGTTTTGTAATAGAGATTGTATATATAAAAATAAATCCCCGTTTCCCTTGGTCACGCCATCACGCGTGAACGGCTAGACCGGTTTCGATAAATAAAAAAATCAATCAATATAAAAATTTAAGTAATAAAAACTAAAACCCAACTACGACTGAAAAGGTATAAACAAGACACCACAGACAGACAAATTAAAAATCCGGAGTTACACGAATCTGTTCGATTTATGCCGCCCTAACACGTGTGACTCCGGATTTTTAATTTGTCTGTATGTGGTGTCTTGTTTATACCTTTTCAGTCGTAGTTGGGTTTTAGTTTTTATTACTTACTTAATTATCGACATACTACGCGGGCGAAGCCGCGGGCGGAAGCTAGTTAAGCAATAAAACACAAAATGCTTATTTACTTACCTGCAAAATTTCCTTTTTTAGGAGAATTACCTATCGCAAAAGAAAATGAATGCATGTTGTACCCACTGTGTGAAGTAAACCTAGGAATCTGTCATGTATCTTAACTAGGATATTAAGGGTTAATTTTCAATAGTAAAAATATGTCTTTGTTTATCAAAAAACTTTGTTTTGTATTGAGATAACGGAAGAACCCATTATTCTTTTGTTTATTTATGCATTTAAATGGTTCCTTAATTAAATGCTACCAACTATTATTATTTACATTATTTCTTCTCATGTAGATAGGTATTGTGTTACCCAGTAACTGGGTTGTGGAGGTCAGATAGGCAGTTGCTCCATGTAAATTACTGGTATTCAGCTGTATCTGGTTAGACTGGAAGCCGATCCCAACATAGCTGGGAAAACGCTAGGCAGATGATGACTTCTCATTTAGATGAATAAATAATTTTATGTCGTTTTAGTATCAACAAAACAGGGCAGATGAAATATAATTATGTAGAAGAATAATTGTGATAATTTTAAATAAAACCTTTTTTTTTATCTATGAACTAACCAAAACCAATTTTCTTTTTTTTACAGAATTGACAAGCGCAAAGGCAACAACATAGTGTACTAGCAATAGCAAAACAGAAAAAAAAAACAAAAATTATGTATATAGCAGCTGAATAAAGCTGACACCACACTGTGATCTCTTTACGTGAATAGTATAATTTTTTTAATACATTATATGAATCGTGTGTAGCCAGTCTGATTCTGTATTTATGCGACATTGAGGCGAGATGAGTTCAATTAGTAGTACCAACGTGCGGCCCCAAATGCCTTTGCGACAGAAGGATTTCGATCAGGTAAGGATTATATTTATTTATATTTTTTGGACAAAGATGAGTAACAAATGGAATGCTTAGTATGCAGGTTTTACTCAAGGAATTAAGCCCACGTACGCACGGGCGATTTTTTTTAGATTCAGATTCATATTTATTTGCAAACAATGTAGGTACAGATATAAGATGGTAGACTACTAGGTGTTTCCGCTACATTCTACCTTACGCCATGCAAAGTCGTGAAAATTAAAACAAAAATAGAATTTCAATATAAATCATGCAGTCTTAAAAACCAACGATACCGCGCATTAGATTTTCAACTGGGTGTTGAACCGAGCAGTGAGAATCCAAAAGAGTGCATCCCAGTGCTTCAAAAATACATTGTTGGATTTTAAACTGGGCGTTAACCAGTGCGTTGAAATTCTCAGTGGCAGATAAAAAGTCGTCCGTGTGTATGAGGGCTTACGAGGGTTGTCTGGCATTGGACTGGCATTAAATGGCCTCCGACACCCAAACGTGAGTAAGTAGTCCATTTTTTACTTATCTGTGTTTTTACTTATTTTCCAATTTTATTTTATGTTTATTATCTTAGGTGTATCATTGAGCATAAGCGGAAAACGGTTTAGAGTCATTGTACTAGTTATAGATCAGATTGTCAGAAAATTTAATTACACTAATTTTAAATTAATTATCAATAATGCATAAATAACGCAGTTACTAAAAATTAAAAAAAAAAATCTAGAATATGTGCTCTATCTATTCAACATTGCAATAGCGACGTCTTGCAATGAATTTCTTGCGAAACGAATCGTTGCAACAGGATCTACGTAAGTACATCACGAAAAGCAACTTTGTTTAGTATAAAACAAAGTTGCTTTTATGTTGTTGCTGTAACTATAATAGCTGGTATCCACAGAGTCGATAAGACCATCTATATAATTTCGTAACACATTTTCGTAAACGATTAAGACTAATCTGTTTCATTTTGACTGTTCAACAACATTCATAGCGTTATTTACGTTGTTGAGCAGATTTTTTTTCGAACTTACGAAGCAATGTATTAGCAGTCTGTTTCAAAACGATTCAGATTGTGATTGATCGTGTATTACGCAATTAGGGTGCTGTTTCGCACAGCTCTTACTGATGCTCATCGTCATCAACAAGCTGATTATTTTCTCCTGGGCTAGTACCCAACCAATAGAGGAGCTCGTGGCTAAGTAATAACAGCCAAACGGTTCGATCCATCAGGTTAAGCTACGCTTGCCGGGGTTGGTCTGTGGATGGGTGACAGATACATGAGACTCCTCCGTGCCTCGGAAAGCACGTTAAGCCGTTGGTCCCGGCTGTCATTCGTGGATCTTTGACAGTCGTTACGGGTCGTCAGAAGCCCGAAAGTGACAACCAGTCTTACCATGGGGTATCGTATTGCCCAGTTACTGGGTTGTGGAGGTCAGATAGGCAGTCGCTCCATGTAAAATACTAGTATTCAGCTGCATCCGGTTAGACTGGAAGCCGCCGTGTCTGCCATGAACAGAGACCTGGATTCTATTAGCGAGTGGTCGCGGTCCTTTGGACTGCAAATCAACCCTAAGAAATCCCAGGCCATAATTATCGGCGGCAAGTATATGCGGACTAGGCTCGATGTTGCCTCGCTGTCTCCGCTCTGTTTGAATGGAGTTCAGATAAAATACGCCACTACGGTTAAAAACCTGGGGGTGACCATGGACTCTTACTTATCGTGGACTGCCCATGTCGCTCAAGTCAGTCGCACTACAAAGTGCACTACACGTTTCATTCGTTGAAATGCCTTCAGAGCTTCTTGCCCCTGAACACCAAAATCTCTCTTGCTCAAACTCTCATACAGCCCATCATAGACTACGCTGATTCCTGTTATTTGGATGCCACAGAGGAGCTTTTAAATAAACTGGAGCGTTTGCAAAATATCTGTATTCGTTTTGTTTTTAATCTTAAAAAGTATGATCACGTTTCTAACTTTCGCAAAATGCTCAAGTGGCTCCCTATTCGACTTCGCAGGAACTCTCGGATATTGTGTTTGCTTTTTAACGTCCTTCACAGCCCTAAAACCCCATCCTATTTGCGGGAACGCTTTTCCTACGCCCGTCCTTTTGATGCACCTTGCAGGTCGCATCTTAGACACCTCCTTAAATCCCCTCCCCACTCGACTGACTTTTACTCCTACTCCTTCACTGTGCACGCGGTTCGGTTGTGGAATTCACTTCCGCCTGACATTAGGGACTGCCAAACTGTTGCAGTATTTAAAAGAAGAGTGAAAGAACACTACCTATCCATTTCGTCATAGTTGCATAGTTATTTTAAATTATATTGTAATTGTATATTTTTAAGTGATATTTATTTTAGAAGTATGTATGTAAGTATATTCTCATAATGTAAGTATGTTTATATTTAATTTTTGAATTGTTTTTGATTTTTGTATTCTGTTTCTCTTCTACTCTTACACACGTTGTCTACATCTCTTTTATCTACTTTCCTATCGCAGGTATGCTGGAAGAGATTTCTTTAGAAATAAGCATTGCCTTTGTACGAATTTTTCTGTTCCTTTCTTCTTTTCTGTATTTATATGTGTGTGCATAAATGGTTAAATAAATAAATAAAAATAAATAAATTGATTTTAGTACTAAACCAATAGTCTTGGTCTAGGGCCTTGTGGCTAGATAGCATCTGCGCTAGATGATCGATCTGTGTGGTTAAGCTGTCCTTGCTGCGGTCAGACCTTTATGTAAATGACCAGCCTTACAATTACGAGATTCTTTCAAGCCTTGGAGATCACGTTAGACTACCAGCCCCGATAGTCATACGAATGCCTATGACGATACGGCAGTTAGAAGCTCCAAAGTCTGACAACTGGTCTAACCTTAGAATAATAAGTTCTAGAATTATAGATATTGATCTCCTGCATCTGGTTAGACTGGAAGCTGACTCCAAAATAACGAAATGCACAAAGTCAGAGCGAAATATTCGAGAAGATTGTTCGAAAGTTCAAAATTCAAAATATCTTTATTGTGGGGCATATGTTTGTTGCAGGTCTTAACAAAAAATTAAAGTTCCAATATGTCCTGCCTAATAGGCATACAATAATTATGTATTGGCATTAAATTTAAAATTATTTTACATGTCTAAGTTAGTTATTATAAATATCAAAATACAGGGAAATTAATACATGGTCAACAAATCAATCAATAATTCAAGAAATCTTGGATCGTGTAGTATGCTTTATCAATCGGAAAGTTAATGCTTTTTTAAGACGTTCCACTCTAAACCAGGTCAGATTAAGGGTAGTTTGAAACTATCCAGTAAGACGGTGGAGAGTCGAAGAGAGCAGAGGTAGTCCAGTGGTAACGGCCGCGACTGAGTTGAAGGTCGTAGGTTCGAACCCTGGCGCTTTACTTTATGTAAATTATTTAATCACCACTGCTCTCAAAACGGTGAAGGAAAACATCTTGAGGAAACCGGCATGTCCTAAAAACAAAAATTCGAAGACATGTGACATTTACCAACTCGCACTGGGCCTGCGTGGTGGATTACGGCTTACGGCCCACTCCCTCTCACAGAGAGGAGGTCTGTGTCCCAGTTCCCAGCAGTGGGATCATTATAGGCTGATTATGAAGTAGAACGTAAGATGAAGGTCTAAAAGTTACAAGCTCCACCATTTATTTAACAAACTAATTACGTACCAGCCACGAGCCATCTTGTAATACTTAATTAATTAAATACCAGGGCGGCAGTCACGTGCCCGCCCTTACTAAACACGTTAGTTATGGCTTCAATTCGCACTTCTTAGACAATTTGGAACCCTGGTACCTTTGATTATAATTCACGTGGTATATGAACGAAGTTTTTTTGTTGTGTAACACTAGCTGCGCCCGCCGGTTTCACCCGCGTAAGTCTCGATCCCGTGGGAATATCGGGATAAAAAGTATCCTATGTGTTAATCCAGGTTATAAACTATCTGTTTGCCAAATTTCATTCAAATTCATTCAGCCGTTTTTGCGTGATTGAGTAACAAACATCCAAACACACAAACTTTCACATTTATAATATTAGTAGGATTAATTCACGCCTGTATTCTCCGATGGGATTGGCAAAGGTGTTCATTATATCTACAAGGTCAAATTGAATTAACTAGCGAAACTTTGCAGTCGCGATGAGTATCGATATCGATATCTAAACACGATCAAATTTTCATAGAGCTCATAATTCAAGTAACAACACTAACTGCGGTCGTTGACCCCACCCAAAAACAACATAAAAACTTTTTACCCGACTGCCCCAGAAGGAGGTTAATGTGTTTCGGGAGTATGTGTATGTGGCACGCTCTGTAGCCTAAACGGCTTGATGGATTTTAACATACGAGGTGTCCCATGAAAGAGGGGTCAATTCCAATCAGCCAGGCATAAATCTAGACTCGGAACTAAGTGTAAGAGCGGTTCTGCCCTGCATCCGATTCGAATCCGAATTCAAGATCCGAGTGAAATCCGAATTAGGAATGTTCTAAATTCGGACGGAATGAGTTCGGATCTAGTGCACAACCATCATTCAAATATTACTCTGGCTAATTCAGACAGACATTACTCGGATTCGAATCGGATGCAGTGCAGAACCGCTCCTACTGAGTTACCTACCTACTAGAAGAGTGTTTTTCAACTTGGGGGTCACGAAGCCTCTTTAGGGGGGACGCGAAGCTCTATAGAGGAGTTGCAAAATGTTGGGAAAGCTACTGCAGTAAAAAAAAAACATAAAGTTTTGAAAAGAAATTCAATTACTAAACATACATAATCATTTGTATCAAATAAACAAAAAATCGTGGGCATCAGCTCTGTTCGTACGTGTGTTATACGTACGTTAATTACTGTCACAAAATAAAATACATAGCTAAACAAAAAGCAACGGGTAGGGGTCGCGAAATATTTCTTCATACTAAAGGAGCCGTGTAAGAAAGGTTGAAAAACACTGTACTAGAATATCACTGCCCCACCTGGGAATCGAAGACAGGCTCCCGTGCTTGCAACCCCAAGACTAACAACTAGGGCTTCGTAAAGGGTCCTATATACCTAAAACAAATAATTTTATAATACATTAATTTGGAAAAACCTTTTGATAAGACTCAATCCAATGTCACCTGTAAACTCAGGTAAAAAACTAAAAGATCTAATATTTAAAGATATGTGTTAATACCACAACAATAACAAGTTAATCACATAGTTTTCAAGCGATTATCATCCTTATTTCTTTAAAATAAAGTCTCACTCATTATGTTTGGATCTGAACATCATTTAGTCCTTTAAATTTTATATTTCAAATATTTACAAGCGACCTTCACCCTTATTTCAATACAAATATATCCTATATTACTCTTAATAAGTAAATAACTAATTAGCAAATCGAACAGCTGTAACACAAAGCATAACCACCCATATGACTCTAAAAATAAAGTCTATAATACTACTTAGTTAACGCCTACGTTTGTTCGAATCGACCCACTTTGCTTTGACAATGGTATTAGTTACTGTATAGTATTTCGTCATACTGACGTAACAAGTATTCTACAACGGAGCATTTTTCCGCTGCTCTGGGCGTTATAAGATGAGGTTTTGTAGAAGATTTCCTATTTACCTGAGGCTGTAATAAAAGGCACCCAAAGGTAGCCCGCGAAATTCTTATGTTTCTAACCGACTTCAAAAAAAGGAGGAGGTTATCAATTCGTCTGTTTTTTTTTTTTTTCTTACCTCAGCATTTTGACTGGGTCACAGATATATTATAATACTACGACTGGGTGAACCGATTTTGATCATTTTTTTTTTATTTGAAAGCTGGTGCTTCTGAATCATTTGGAAGTCGGTGGCAAAAAACGAAAATTTAAAAGCAAAGACACCGACTTCCGAAATAAAAGTTATTTTTCACTTTTTGTGATTTTTTTGGAAGTCTGTTTTATTTGCAATTCCATAAGTTCATATAAGTGCCAAATGTGTGTTAACTTTTCACGCCTAAACGGTTGAACGGGTTATGATTAAATTTGACACACAAGTAGACCATGACCTGGATTAGATTAAATGATACTTTTTAACCCGCTAGTACGGTCCCCTAGGATCATTTCTTTACTCCAAACGCGGAAGGAGCTGCAAGCAGAACACAGTTAGTCATAATTTATGAGTCAATCAATCAATCAACTCTGACTATCGCAGTCCTCTGCTGGATATAAGCCTCTCCCAGGCTGCGCCACAACACCCTGTCCTCCGCCTTCCGCATCTAGTCTGTTCCAGATATCTTCTTGAGGTCGTCGTCGGACCGTCTAACTGGGGGGCGTCCCACACTACGCTTGCCGATTCGCGGTCTCCACTTCAGGGGGCCTACCATCACCGCTTACAGCAGTGTTATTTTAATCTTACTCCGTGGGGGAAAGAGATGGAGCTATACGTCCTATAGAGCTTTATCTCTTTCCTACACCGTTTCGTGGTAGGCACCCAGGACTCATCTGCTCCACCTGCCATCGGTCCTTCGACAAACATGGCTTTCAATTATGCCTAATCGATTTTAATTTCGTAACGCAAGTATACCTTTTATATCAATCAATCAATCGAATCAGCCTATCGTGCCTCCGATACACCTATAACAGATCGATTTAAATGCCGATTTCCGAGCACAAAACTTAGAGAAAGCGTAGAATTTTGTTTCAAGTCTTTTTTAGTAAGACATGGCGTAATATTTCGCTGCCATAGCCTAAAGTTTTAAAAACATTGGGGCCTAAATACTTTTGACTTTGATAACTTGAATGGTGCAGTGACCAGTCCACCTTAAATCAGGGTCGATGATTCGATTCCGCATTGAGAGAATAAACGCCCACACGAGTGCCCAAAGTTTCAATGTTTTTGTTTTAATTTACATTATATGTATTTGTAATCACGTAGGTACACACGGCTACACATCAAGCTATACATTTCCAGTATAAGCTAACCTCGTACTGTACGGAAATCCCATACAATGCGAGATCAGCATAAACTGGAAATCTATAGCTTGATGTGTAGCCGTGTGTACTCGAAAACAGCTCTAAAGATTTTAATATAGGTGCAATGTAGGGGTTTACGGGGGCGAAAAATCGGTGTAGCTAGGGCGAATTTCTGGGAAAAATCGTTTTCTCTATTTTCACCCGAGCAGAGCTCAGTCAAATGGTATTAGAATACAGTTACGCGTACAAATCGAAAACTTGAATCAATTTTCAAGATATCTACTACTTAACGAACTCTAGAGTTTGATCTACCAAGAGGGATTTCTTTTTCGGCTAGTTAGCAAGCGTGTTACTTAATCCTTTTGCCTTGCACTGAGAAAACACATACATACATAGAGTAAGAATCAGCATGTTATACTGAGACTGATTCTTACATAGAGTAAGAGTCGGCATGTTATACTGAGACTGATTCTTACATAGAGTAAGAGTCAGCATGTTATACTGAGACTGATCCTTACATGGAGGTAGAATCAGCATGTTATTCTGAGACTGATTCTTACATAGAGTAAGAATCAGCATGTTATACTGAGACTGATTCTTACACAGAGTATGAATCAGCATGTTATCCATACTAATATTATAAATTCGAAAGTAATTCTGTCTGTCTGTCTGTATGTTACCTTTTCACGCCTAAACCACTGAACAGATTTCGATAATATTTGGCAAGGAGATAGATGGCATCCCGGGGAAGGACATAGGCTACTTTATATCGAAATACCACGCGGGCGTAGCTGCGGGTGGAAGCTAGTTTCGTTATAACTCTACAACTGCTTACCCAACTGTCAAACAGTCGTGAAGCTCTAAAAATACTTAGTCATCTTACCATCTGCTAACCTTTTTGTCAAGCTCACTTCAACAATAACACAACAAAATAGCTGTCTGTCGTCAGCCTCACATAACTGTAAATGCTGCTGACTCACAAAATGTGGGTTATCGACTCGATTCGTCTGTCTGTCAGTTGTATCTTGTTTTTATTATTATAATGATTAAAGTATTGAAGGAGCTAATTAATAACTGCCGCACGGGTCGATCCATCAGGTTAAGCTACGCTTGCCATGGTTGGTCCGTGGATGGGTGACCATCTTTACATACCGAGGCTCCTCCGTGCCTCGGAAAGCACGTTAAGCCGTTGGTCCCGGCTGTCATTCGTAGATCTTTGACAGTCGTTACGGGTCGCGTCTGAAGGCCGAAAGTCTGACAACCAGTCTTACCAAGGGGTATCGTATTACCCAGTTACTGGGTTGTGGAGGTCAGATAGGCAGTCGCTCCATGTAAAATACTGGTATTCAGCTGCATCCGGTTAGACTGGATGCCGACTTCAACAGAGTTGGGAAAACGCTAGGCAGATTGATTGAATGATTAAAGCATTGACATAGGAAAAATCAGTTTTTGGGTTCGTTATCTCAAAAAATTAAATTCTCAAAATCAATCAATCAAAGTTTGACCTTGACAAACCAGTTATTGGGTAACACCATACTCCTTGGTAAGACTGGTTGTCAGGCTTTCGGGCTTCTGACGGCCCGTAACGACTGTCAAAGATCCACGAATGACAGCCGGGAGCAACGTGCTTTCCGAGGCACGGAGGAGTCACGGTGTGTGAAGATGGTCACCCGTCCACGGTCCAACCGTGCAGCAAGCGTAGCTTAACCTGATCGATCGACCCGTAAGGCTGTTATTACTAAGCTACAAGCCTCTATTTTTATCTTGATTATTAATCACGACAATTTCTCCTTTCCTACGATCCCTCCGTTCAAGTTATGGTCCAATACAAAAAAAGTACTATAATAACGGGAAGAACAGTGACTCTCAGCTTTGTTTAGGGGTATTTTTAGACCCGTTATAACCTGATACTGATACCTAATATCGATTTACGAATGCACCTGCTTATCCGATTCAATCATCTCAACACCCACGGAAAGAGCGCGGGTGTTCTATATTTAGTCAGGGACATACTCTGTCATACTCAGTCATACTCATCAACCGATTGTGATACAAGTTGTTATTTATGTGTCACTAGCTGCGCCCAGCGGTTTCACCCGCGTAAGTCTCGACCCCGTGGGAATACCGGGATAAAAAGTACCCCAGTTACTGAGTAACACGAGTATATACGAGTATATACCCATCTTCATACACAGTTCATAAGCTGTGTTAGTAAACTTCTACTTCTAACTACCCTTTCGCAGAAAACAAGCGTAATATCTAACTAATATTATAAACGCGAAAGTTTGTAAGTATGGATGGATGTTTGTTACTCTTTCACGCAAAAACTACTGAACCGATTTGGATGAAATTTGGCACACAGATAGTTTATAACCTGGATTAACACATAGGATATTTTTTATCCTGTTATTCCCACGGGATCGAGACATATGCGGGTGAAACCGCGGGGTGCTACTAGTTTATAATATGTATAGATTATAACCTAAGCGATCATCAATTTCTAACTGGATTATCTAAGCGCCGCACCTAAGACCTCGTGCGTCGCGAGCGGTCACCAGACCATAACGCAATCGGAAGTGGCATTATGTTAATCACTAATACAAGATTAACATAAAAAGATAAAAACTAAACAAGCTGCATTTCTAACAAGTTTGACTGACATAACAGTACTTACTCCTAACCGACTCACGAAAAGTAGGTTACCATTTGAATTAGCGCCATATGTTTCTATGCGAGTTACACATGCTTTAGAAGCCATTTCATTAGAATTTACAAGAAAAAGTGTATATGTATGTTTGGTCTTTTGCTACTCGAGAATTGCTGCCCTAATTTTGATTAATTGTTGATTTATCGATGGCTAAGAATAACTTGAGGAAGTCGATGTACACACGGCTACACATCAAGCAACATTTCCAGTTTATGCTGATCTCACATTATAAAGGATTTCCGTTCAATGCGAGGTCAGCTTATACTGGAAATGTATAGCTTGATGTGTAGCCGTGTGTACTTGAGAGATGGAGTTTTTAAATACATTTTGACGATATGAATAGTAGTGAACGCCTAATGCTGGTCATGAGACTCCCTTAATCACCAATGAACGGTTGGAGGAGATATTGCCTCTAATCTTCTCGCTTGGCAGATGGAGTGATTGGAAGATGGGATTAATGGAAAATACCGTAATCAACCGCTCAGAAGTGTGGGTCTAATCTCCCTTAGGATTTTATTACACTCTAACGTTTTCGCAATCTCAATCAATCTGCCTAGCCTTTTCCCAACTATGGTGGGGTCGGCTTCCAGTCTAACCAGTATTTTTATGTGGAGCAAATGCATCTTATCTCCACAACCCAGTAACTGGGTAATAGGATACCCTTTGGTAAGACTAGTTGACGGGCTTCTGACGACCCGTAACGACTGTCAAAGATCCACGAATGACAGCCGGACCTGCTTGCCGAGCCACGGAGGAGTCTCAGTATGATCGTGATGACCACCCATCCACAGACGAACCCACGCAGGCGTAGCTGACCATGGTCAGGCCTAACCTGATCTATCGACCCGTGTGGCTGTTGTTACTTAGCCACGAGCTCCTCTTTTCTGGCTTCGTCTCATTGTTATTCTGGTCATAACGGCTACCATGAGTTTTGATAGCCAACTTCTTCCCCTCTTGATCCCATGTTTGTCGGAGTCGGCGCAATTCACTTGCTAGCCTGTAATGTTCTACTCCTGGGCAAAGCTCCTTCCTCATTATCTTTCGCAACGCCTCCAGATAACAACAAATCCATTGATCAATAATCACAGACACGAACATCCTTTCACAAACCGTCTGTCGGTCAATAACTTAGCCTATCAATTATGCCTCTCCCAGCTAGAGTAATTCATCTGGCTATACAAAAGTTTCTGACTGATTTGCAAAGCACTGACCTCCCTCGAACAGCAACCCCGAAAAGCATCTCACCTTGACCTCTCTTGGTTCTTCACGTCCTGAGGCACTAGACAAAGTGACATTCTATCAGCGATAACGATGATGGAAAAGGCATAAATGTACAGGACTGACATAAGCTATCGAAAAGCTTATGTCAATTCTGTTGAAAGTCGTTGTAGAAATACGAAACGCTTTCGAAGCGATTGTCACTTGTCTACGCCCTCTGAACCCTTTGGGATCGGGGCAATCCATTTCCATTTCACACTGTAGATTTTCTGATCAATAATCAGTCTTGACCTATCATAAACCGACGGTCAATAACTTTGCCTATTGATTTCTGCCTTGATTTTAGCCTCTCCCAAAGCCCTTTTACACACACGTTTTTCTTACTGTGAAAAACTACGGTTTAATCGCCGTGTGTAGGCACGGTCGCTAGTATGGTATGGTTCAATATGGTAATATGGTAGTATGGTATGGTTGACAGACAAGTTTTTTTCTACGGCGCGGTTTATACCGATACGCCGTGTGGTCGCACGATCGTTTTTTCTACGGCGCGGTTATCCGTCGTAAAGAACCCTGTTGGTGTAAAGGGCGGAATTCATCTGGCTATACAAAAGTTAATTCTGAAGACAGATTTGCAAAGCACTGACCTCGCCCGAACAGCAACCCCGAACGCAAACACCTTGACCTCTCTTGTATGAATGTCAGTCAAGGTTGGTACGAAGGCTCGATGAAAATTAAATAACCTTTTTCATTGTTTGAGTTTAGATTCGCAGATATAATTACTTCTCTCACCTCAAACAGTTGGATAATATTACTTGAATTATGAAATCTATACATGTATGGTAAAGTTGAAGAGTTTGTTTGTTTGAATCGCTAATCTCTGGAACTACCAGCCGGATTAGATTTTTGAAGTGAAAACTTCTTTAGGCGTGTTGAGCAGTTTTTGGGTGAACAAAAATCATGGAACTCGCGTCATCGTCACGCTTGAAGAAATGTTTTTAGCGCCATCTACCGTCTACCGTTTGAATAACGCTGAGGTTACGCATTGTTGCTTAGTTTTCACTTTCATCGGCGGTCCGCAAACAGTTTTTTTTGTTTTTGCTAGCCCAGTGCTTGAGGAAGGTTATAGGTTATTTAACATGACGCTACGACCCTTAGGAGCCGAGCAAAAAGAAAATTGTCAGGAAGAATGCTAAACCAAAACGAAGTAATAGCGCGGGTGGGCGATGCGATGCGACGCGGCGGGACAGGGGTGCGAGGGATTTTTTTAAAGATCAATCTGCCTTACCTTTTCCCAACTATGTTGGGGTCGGCTGCCAGTCTCACCGGATGCAGCTGAATACCAGTATTTTACATGGAGCGACTGCCTACCTGACCTCCACAACCCAGTTAATGGGCCATACTTTCGGGCTTCTGACCACCCGTAACGACTGTCAAAGATCCACGAATGACAGCCGGGACCAACGGCTTAACGTGCTTTCCGAGGCATGGAGGAGTCTCGGTATGTAAAGATGGTCGCCCATCCACAGACCAACCCCGGCAAGCGTAGCTTAACTTGAGTTTTCCTGAGGTTTTTAAAGATGCAGCTGTTATTATTTTAATACATTTATATTGTTTACCTATGTTACGACTGCCACGCAAACGAAGTCACGAGGAGAAGCTAGTTGGCAGATACAATTACTTTGCTCACCTCAAACAGTTGGATTATTTCACTGAATTTAAAGTTGGATTATTTTATTTTAAGGAGTAAGGTGTACTATTCCTTGGAGGGGCTCGTGGCTAACTAAATAATAGCATCCGCACGCTCTCGCTAAGCTACTCTTGCCGCGTTTGGTTCGTGGATGGGTGAACATACATTACATTTCGAAACCCCACGGTGCCTCGGAAAGCACGTTAAGCCATAGGTCCCGGCTGTCATTCGTGGATCTTTGACCATCGTTACGGATAGTCAGAAGCCCATGTCTGACCATTCTTACCAGTCAGGTGGCCTGGGCCAGTCTTACCAAAGGGTGTTACCCAGTAACTGGTTTGTGGAGGTCAGAAATGAAAGTCGCTTTTCGTGTTTGTCTGTATAGCCGCGTTGTTCTTCTCAAGTGCACAACGGATTTTGATGCGGTTTTCAAGATCATTCAGAGAACTTATACCGGAAGGTCTATGTGTATATATTTATTTTAAACTTACATATCTCAAAGAAATCTTGGATTTTTTGTCCAGCAGGCGTAGCATGAGCACCGTTTTGTCGACGGAAGAGAAGACAAAAATGACGTTTCCTGTAGACAGTAGACAGTACGAGACGGCAGCAAAATAGAAAGAGACAACTGCACTTTTTACGAAATTCACTCTTTTACATAATTCGACTCAGAATTCTTTGTTTTATCATAGGATTTATCGGTTGTCAGTGTGATTTTGACAGTAAGGATAGAAAACTTTCTTCCAAAATAGTCTACATTAAAGACCTAGACAAAGATCGTTAGAAATGAAAGACAAAATGACAGATTGTAGAAAGATTTCTACGGTGGATGTCAAAAATGAAGAAACGAACTGTCACTTTGTATAGAAAAAGCTATGTCTATTCTTCGTAGAGATAGAAAGCGCCATGCTACGCCAGCTGTCCCGTGCGAAGCAGAAGCGTGTCGTCTATAATATTCTAATGACGGAAAGCGTAATATGCTAACGATCCTCTATACATCTACTAGCTGCGCCCCGCGGTTTCACCCGCTTAAGTCTGTATCCCGTGGTTGGTGGTTATCCTATGTCCTATTCCAGGTCATGGTCTATCCCTGTGCCAAATTTCCTCCAAATCCGTTGACCCGTTTTAGCGTGAACCCGTAACAAACAAACTCTACTCAACTTTCGCGTTGGTTAGGATGACTCGTCCCCGGATATCTATGCCCGTACCTACCGAAGTCTCGCAGCCCGTATCGGATCGAAGCACCGTAATAATGTAAATAGTGACAGATTGTGAGACCACCCAATAGCGAACTAGTTTCCCATATTACGGGATGCAGCAGCTGATCGACTGGTTTTTGTTTCAATCCTGGTGAAGGAAAAAACAGCAGTTGTATTTTATTTGTACTTACCGAGAGTTTACGTGTTGAATGCACATATTATGTAGTTACTGTAGACACTTGCTAAGTTTTTGAAGCAAAAACTTCTTTAGGCGCGTTGAGCATTTTTTGGGTCAACTAAAACCATGAAACTCGCGTCATCGTCACGCTTGAAAAAAAATTAAATGTTTTTAGCGCCATCTACCGTCTACCATTTGAATTACGTTGAGGTTACGCATTGTTGCTTAGTTTTTACCCGACTAAGGCGAAGTAAAAAGGAGGGTTATGATTTTGACCGGTATGTATGTATGTATGTATGTATGTATGTATGTATGTATGTTCATTTGTTCCCTCCTATCTTCCAAACCACTTATCACAATTCGACAAATGAGGTATCGTTAGAAGCGTCGTGATTGTCCGCGGGTTATAGGCTATGTGAAGTCACATTAAATACATGTAATCTGTTCGATTTATGCCCTAACATGTGTGACTCCGGATTTTTAATTTGTCTGTTTGTGGTGTCTTGTTTATACCTTTTAAGTCGTAGTTGGGTTTAAGTTTTTATTACTTGTTTTTTTTTTACTTCTATCGGCATTCCCTAAAGACTGCCCCGCATGTTCTGATTATTTCATAACCACTGTTCTTAAAACCGTGAAGGAAAACATCGTAAAGAAACGAAAATTTACAGATTTGTGTCGTCCACGAGCGCTTGCTAAACCCACGTCATAGACGGCCCAAATCCTCTCTCAGACAGGTTATTCGAATTGGCTAAGAATCAGAAATACTTGAATGGCAAAGTTACAAAAGGTAGCCCCCCAGAACTCCCAACCTTCTCAACTTCCTACTACTTAAGCTGGGAAAAAGAAGCGCGAGAAGGCGTAACTAGCTCCAATCAAAGTCAAAGTCAAACAATTTATTTCAATAAGGCCGAATTTCACTAAACTTATACCGAGTATAAGTCTTATCCTGCGAATAAATTTTGAATTTTTGACAGTTTTTCCATACAAAAACTGTCAGACGACAATTTTATTCCACGGATAAAAGATATCTGACTTTGATGAAATCAGCCATTAGGCACATCAAAAGCCACTTTTGAACGTCAAAAACAAAGAAATAGAACTGATTGTGATTATGTGATAGATACATGGTGCTAACATATTTACAAACATTGTAAAAGTTAGGATATCACAATATTCCTAACATTTTTACAAGTAATACTAATAAGTCAGTGCGTGACAGGAGAACGACGCCACCTCCTGACATAAACCATGACGACAATTTTACGATACCATTTAGAAATTAATCGGTGTCAACTATCCCAGTGTATCGCGATTCAATGCTGAACATAGGCCAAGTTGCGTCACAAAACCCGCTTCTCCGCCTTCCGCAACCAGTCTGTCCTAGCTGCCTTTTTAACCGACGAAAATAAGAGAAGGGTCTCAACCTCAAGTCTTTTTAGGATTCCGTACTCAAGGGGTAAAACGGGACCCTATTACTAAGACTACGCTGTCCGTCTGTCACCAGGCTGTATCTCATGAACGTTGATAGTTAGACAGTTGAAATTTTCACAGATGATGTATTTCTGTTGCCGCTATAACAAAGAATACTAAAAAACAGGATAAAATAAATATGTTTAAGGGGCTCCCAGACAAAAAACCTGATTTTTTTGCCGTTTTTATAGACAAAGGTACGGAACCCTTTGTCCGCGAGTCCGATTCGCACTTGGCCGGTTTTTTTTAAGGTCTTCGGTCCTTCTAGCCGTCCCCTTACGTCTCATGCTACGATTGTCGAATGCCAATACGTGATAAGCGGTCTCCACTCTAGGACTCGATGAATCGCCACGATTTCGCAGAATCTGATAAATAAAATGTACTGTAGTTGTGTTTATTATTATCGCATATCAGTAAGTAACCTACGTCACAAAATGCACACTTCGAATTCCCTGTGTCATCTGGTATTTATGTATTGTGACGTAATACCTGGTCAGGTATTTATGTATTAGGACGTATCGGATGCTCGAACGAATATCTGTAGGTCATATAAATAAATACACTGATGGCAATTGAACAGTTTGTTAATAATAAACTTCCCCGTTGTATGTTTGTATTGTATGTATGTGGTAGCGCACCTGTCTGAGTTCGAACCTACGTCCTACAACTCATAAGTCGCGGCCGCTAACACTGGGCCACCAGTATCACCACTCTACGGCCTATTTTGTATAAAATAATACTGCAGGGTCAAATTAAATGACTTAGGGCAAATTTCACCAAACTTTTATACCGAGGATAAGTCTTATCCTGCGAATAAATTTTGAATTTTTGACAGTTTTTCCATACAAAAACTGTCAGACGCCATTTTTATTCCACGGATAAAAGATATCTGACTTTGGTGAAATCAGCCCTTAGCGTAACTTCGCAGACATGATAGATCTATAAACATGACAAAACAAAAAAAAATTGATTCGATGATAATTTTTTTTGGGGTCAACGACAGTAGCTAAAGTGTGACCGTTAGGTTTGAATTTGAATATAATCCTATGTCTAGTTCTAGACTCAACATCTGATGCTGTTTATCGCGTCGTTCAGCCTAACTAACATCACGTCTCTATCGAATCGCACTGAACTATCACCGCACGTCATGTTGCAGGTTGCTACAGAAGTACAACTTTTTACGTCATTCAATCAATCAATCTGCCTAGCCTTTTCCCAAACTATGTTGGGGTCAGCTTCCAGTCTAACCGGATGCAGCTGAATACCAGTATTTTACATGGAGCGACTGCCTATCTGACCTCCACAACCCAGTAACTGGGTAATACTATACCGTTTGGTAAGACTGGCTGTCAGAGTTTCGGCACAAGTTTCGGGCTTCTGACGACCCGTAACGACTGTCAAAGATCCACGAATGACATCCGGGACCAACGGCTTAACGTACTTTCCGAGGCACGGAGGAGTCTCGGTATGTGAAGATGCGTCACCGATCCACGGACCAACCCCGGCGAGCGTAACTTAACCTGATGGATCGACCCGTGCGGCTGTTATTACTTACCCACGAGCTCCTCTGTCCTCAATCTCCTATCATTATGATCAAGTATATAAAAGTCCCGTAATCTGACTAAGCTTTACCAAACTACATTTGGGAAGTCTTTCTTTCAGTGTACCTAAAAACTGCTGGATCTGCGGCCGTCCAGTTGTACTCAGCGCTTCTCCGCCACTATTATGCGCACAGCCAAAGTGTGGAACTCTCTGCCAGCGTCTGTGTTCCCTTCCACATATAACCCGTCTGCCTTCAAAGCAAGAGTGTGCACAGGCTTCTGGGCATGCTCTTTCTATTATAGACCTCATCCATCGCTTTAAATCAGGCGAGGTCGAGGTCAAGAACAGGCCCATTCTTTAAATTCAATATTATGGAAATGTTAGTCTATAGTAAGGAATTAACCCAACCTGAAAATTGCTTAGCATGATCCTCCATTAAATGCCGAACATACTGCAGCATTAATTTTGAAATAAATACGTGTTAAAGTTGAGGATTGATGCTAGGTCCTATGTTTTACGAAAATACGATTACATAAAAATTTCTCGATTAAATAAAAACCAAAGTATCTTTGTACTCATATTTTAATTATGTCGGTATCTTTTTTGTATTTTACTGTGTGTACATAAATAATAAAATAAAGTTACCGCTAAACCAAGCTATAAACCGCAGGTAAAAATTCATCAAATTAGATTATGAAACTTATTATTTTCACCGTAAAAAGCAATTAAGTACCTAAACTATTTGAGGCTTGGAGCCGCCAGCACCCCACTTCGTCTCACTCTCACTCAGGCCGCGAGTATGGTGCGAGCGAGATAAAAAGTGAATTTAAACTTAGGTAGTTAGGCCATTAACGTTATCGTGGACGGAAATTTAAAAGCGTCTTCATATATTTCCATACATTTTACTTCCCTGTGTTATCCACGATAATATCGTAACGTTAGAAATTATAGAAGCGTACAATAAGCTTGACAAAACCTCGAGCTGTCCGCTAGACCACAGATATTATAATACTACGCTAGACGCACGATCATTGTTGATTTTCTACAGTTTCTCATTTCGTGACTTCTTGTCTCACAGTTATGTATGACGAAATAAAATTTTATTTCCGCCATTCTGATCGATCAGCTTTCTCTCGGTAGTTTGCGCGAAAAAGAACTCTATTTTCAAGGCCATAAGGACGTGGAGGAGATTTATTTAAAACCCACCTGGCTCTTTGCCAATGTATGGCGATTAGATTATTATAGTCTTGATAATCTTAGCTCTGGTTTTGATATTTTTGTTGAAAATGATTTTATATGGGTCATATTTTTGTCTTTTACATATCTGGCCGGATTATTATGAACGGTGTGTGGTATGAAATACTTTATACACGGGCAGAGCTGTGGGCACAGACCGTTTTGTATTTCTATGTATTAAAAAAAAAAATTAAATGCTTCAAAATATAATACTTACCTACCTAAATTTAAAATCATTGATACGTTCAGCGTGTGTATATCACGAAGTATTTCATACAGCGAGAAATCTGCAGACTCATTTATGACGAGGCAGTGCCAGTGCGCGTCATTTGTTTTTACCCGCGTCCCCCTCCACCCGCTAGGACCATGGGACTATCACCATCGAAAATGTCGACCTGGGGTTGTACCACCACCGCTTACAGCAGTATTATTTTAACATTACTTCAGTGTAGGAAAGAGATGAAGCTCTACAGGACGTATAGCTCCATCTCTTTACCCCACTGAAGTAAGATTAAAATAATACTGCTGTAAAGAAAGAAGAAAGAAAAGAAAGAAAGAAAATGCATTTATTTAGCACAGTCAGGGCACACAACACACTGCAACTACATGTAAACGAATAAAAAAAAAATAAAAATAAAAGAAACAATTTCAAAGTGTAGGTACCTAGAGAAAAAAAAAAAAAAAAGCGGTGGTGGTAGGCCCCCGGCAGTCAGAATGTTACACATTTGCGTTCTAGCTCTCATTCGCCAAGTGTGCAGAGGAACTTCGGTCCAATAACAAAGGACGATTTGTTGACTTTGACTTTCATTTCACCGCTAAACATAATTATTGTTCAAAACCTAAATACCTACACCGATACATTCGTCCATACAAGATTGTTTTTTGTTATTTAGTTTTTTATGTTCTTATTAAAACCGCATTATCGATATACATTACACAACTCCTTCAACGCACTAAGAATCGGAATAAGGCGGCGTCCTAATTGGGAGCGATCGTACGGTGGCGCTGCGTTTTTCATCTCACGATCAAAGTGGTCATGCGATGACCTAACAGGTGTCCTAATAGATCGCGCGATGTCCATCGTGTGATGCCCTCGCGCGTCGACACATCGCGTAGATAACCGATTAGGACACTCAAAAGAGATCTGTTGCTTTGATTACATGATCGCACGATCAAACGCATCGTACACACGGCTACACATCAAGCTATACATTTCCAGTTTATACTGATCTCGCATTGTATAGAATTTCCTTACATGCGAGGTCAGCTTATGCTGGAAATGTATGGCTTGATTTGTAGCCGTGTGTACGATCGTTATTATTTTATTAAGCATTTCATGTGCTCGCACGATTACTTGCGAGGTTCAAATAGGACACTCTGATGAAATCTGTATGTTTGAACTCATCGCACGACGAGAACGCATCGTGTCATCGTGCGATCTTCGCCAAATAGGACGACGCCTAATGACACTGATTTAAGGGTTGTACCAATTAAAGGTGTAAAAAAGCATTTGGAAACTTTCAAAATGCTTTTAATATTTCGTTTGGTGATAATGCGATTCATAATCAATAGTTTCGAACACAACAGAGTGACATTTTATCATACAGTAAAATTGAAAAAAAAAACAAATATTTGGCAGCTATTTGCGACGTTGCCAATTTTATAAATTCCTCTTATTTGGTACCTTACAAAATTCCAATTTAAAATCTGTTTTTAAATCTCGTAGACTAGTTTGACATTTCAAGTTAGTGATTGTTGTTTGTTTTTTATTCAATTTAGATTGTTTGACATTTGCACCTGTCAAATTAGTCTGCCAGATTTAAAAAAAGACTTTAGTAAACTGTTACTTTCAATACAATGTTGCATCAATAACTTTATAATTATGGGATCCGTATGTATATTGTTGCAGATATGGGGCGACCTACAGGAGGGTATCGAGCAGGTTTACAAGAGGCAGCACATGGAAAAGAAAAGATATATGGATTTGTATACGTATCCTTTTCAAAACCTACTGAAATTCTGGCGCAGGAGTAAAGGCTCCACGACTGAGCTACGGACGTGTACTTGATTCGCTCTGTGTGAAAATTTAGGTGGGATCTGCTAGTGCACCCCACAGGATCAAATAACTATCAGACCAATTGAGGTTTGAGAACTAGAAAAGTCAGAAATCGTATTAAACTTTTCCCATACATTTTGTTCGAAATATAATTTACTAGCTTCCTCCCGCGGCTTCGCCTATGTCCTTCCCCAAGACGCCTTCTACGAGGGCGGCACTGAAAATTTCGGGAATCAAGGAAGTGACACAACATTACTATTTAAAAATGTATTTATTGCTTTTCGAAGTATTCTCCGCGAAATTTGACACATTTTCCATACGATGGAACCAATCATTGAAGCAACCATTCCATTCGGAAGTTGGGGTCTCCAAAATGGCCGTTTTGAAGGCGTCCACAGCTTCTTCAGGTGATGAAAATCTCTGTCCACGCAATTTATTCTTTATTTTAGGGAAATTATAGAAATCATTAGGGCTTAGGTCGGGGCTGTACGGCGGATGGTCTAATAATTCTATGTTTTCTTGCTCTAAAAACTCTTTTGTTCTGTGCGCGGTGTGAGAACTCGCATTGTCGTGATGGAGGATGATGCGGCGGTTGCAGTTCTCTTTACGGAGTTCAGAAACGACCTGTGGCAAACAAATGCTAGCATACCATTCTGCATTAACCGTTCTTTGTCCCTCAAGAGGAATAGTCTTAACATGGCCGGTTTTGGAGACAAACGTGGCCACCATTTTTTTTGCAACACTCCGTGAACGACAATTTTTGTTGGCTCTCATTCATTTTCGAACACCCAAACTCGTGACTGGGTTTTTGTTTCGGGTTCGTCCGCGTATATCCAGGATTCGTCACCTGATACAATGTTGTATACAGCATTTGAGGATCCTGCGTGGAATCTTTCGAGAGTTCTGACGCACCAAGTAACGCGAGCCGCTTTTTGCTCTTCACAGAGCGAATGCGGTATCCATCGGGAAAACAACTTTTTTACACCTAATTGTTCATGCAAGATTATTTGTATTCGACTCATGCCAATGTCTAAAGTTGCCTGAATTTCGCGGTATGTCACATGTCGATCTTCCTCAATCAGCTTACACAGCATCAACGTTTTCTTGGGTGACTGCAGTTTTTGGACGACCTTGACGGGGATCATCACTGAGCTTGACACGTCCACGTTGAAATTCAGCAAACCAGCGATAAATTGTGGTTTTGGATGGGGCTTCATCACCAAATGCAGAAATCATCCGGTCAACACACTGTTTTAGTGTTAAACCACTTCGAAAGTCATAATAAATCATCGCACTTGAATTTTCTCGAGTCAATTCCATTTTCTCAACGACTAAACAAGTTTGACAAAACCTTGTGACAAGACCGAGAATCTTTTTTTAAATAAATAAATGGTATTCGATTTTTAAAACTAAGGAGTTTTCAATTAAAAAGATTTGAATATGACAGGAACAGTGGAAATATTCCATTCCCGATACTTTTAGTGCAACCCTCGTATCACCATGCCAAATTTTATCGAAATCCGTTCAGTGGTTTAGGCGTGAAAAGGTGACATACAGACAGACAGACAGAGTTACTTTCGATTTATAATATTAGTATGGATAGCATGGATTTCTATGCAGGTACCAGCTTCCATTCGTTCTTTGACACACTATATCTCCTTGTCAAATATAACCACCATAAAAATTTGCTCAGTCTGTATACTATAAACTATGCAAACTACAATAAAACACATGTACAAAGTTAACTTAAGGAAACTATTCTACTTCCGTATGTGATCCGACTGCAGTTGAGATGTTAGTTGGAGGTTATTGAACGCCAAATTGAGCAGTTTCTTCCGCTATTAAGAATTATTCTTATTCTATTGTTACCTTTGCATGTTAATCGTGTATCTTTATATCAACAACTTGCGTTTAATTAGCTCATAAACATCTAGGCATTGCAATAACAACTAGGTGCTGAATATTGAGATTAGGAGTGAGACGTATTTATCGTCACAGATAGAAATCACAGATATTAAAAAATAGCAGATAGCAATTGCTCCTAACGATAAAAAATATCTGTTACTTAAAATCACAGATCCTCAAGACTGTTACCGCGGCTGTTACTGTTCCTGCCAGGGTTGCGGTAAAGTCCGAAAGGGATACCGGGACCTTGGCAACAGGCAACTGAAGGAACACGGGTGGGTTTTAGTCAGTAAAAGTCTGACACGCCCTTCCGCTCCGCCCAGAGCGGGAGAAGTAATTGGATTGATATCCCAGACTCAAAAAAAAAAAAGGCTGTTACTGTTAAAACTTCGAATAAGATTTTCGACTTTAACGAAAAGAAATAAAGAAGATATTCAATTGAATTAAATACGTATTTATCAACCGTAAAAAAATAACAGGCTGTTATTTTATAACAGATAGATACGATTTTCGACTTTAAACCAAAAGAGATAAAGAAGATATTCGATTAAGATACGTATTTATCGTCCGTACAAAAATGACAGGCAGTGATTTAATAACAGATTTTTGGATCTGTAATTTTTTTTGTCACAGTCACAGTGATCACAGATATCGTGTTCCACCTGTTACAACCCATCTCTAATTGAGATAGTGGTGGCATCGGCATTTATAACACCACAACATGCGAACTACGCATCATGCTGAGGTCGCGCAAAATCCTGCATCGCGCAAGCAAGTTTATCGCGTGACTAGCAGGGTGAAATTGAATTCATGGGCCATTGTACTCCTCATTATGAATAACTCTGACTATGGGACCAACCCTGAAATGCTGCTCCCTACATACCACCTTTAGACGTGCTATGCGAACATAAATGTAGGGAACAGGTGATTCTTTTTCACCATGCCAGGTTTGGTTCCAGCCTGAAAGTTGTTCATAATGATAAGTACAATGACCCCTTAAGAGAATCCCAATGAATTCCATTTCACCTTGTATACAGATATACAACATCACACCTATATTCCCCTAACGGTAAGGCAGAGATGTACACGCGCCAAAGGAGATAAGTAACCAGTCACGCACACATAGCATTCGTAGAGTGAGTGTGTATTGTCTTCTAAATGATAGTATATCATAATTTCGCAATGCAAAATTAACGCTCTCGTGGCGCAACAGTTAAGCATACAACCTACAGTGGCAAAGAGTTAGAGTTCAAACCACGGTTATAGCTAAATATTGTTTTTGAGATTTTGTAACTTAGAATTTAATATACTAACTGATAAAGTGATATTCTGACCGGTTTGAGAATCTACAAGTTTCTCGCCTACTTAAAATTATTTGCCAGTTTAGAAGCTAACTACCCGCTTTAAAAATATATTCCTACCTTCAATTGTGAACTTAAGTATGAGTCAGTTCGCATTAGCAACTACACCGACACTCCTTCTTTTGCACTTTTACGAAGTTTGTGATTGTGATAAATTGATTAACTGAGACTATGCATCATTTAACAATATTTCAAAAAGCTCAGATTATTGTTTTGCATGAGCAAAACATTTCTGTTAGTGAAATCGCAAGGCGCCTAATCATATCGGTAAGTAAAATTATTATTAAAAATATTGTATTTTATCGGTGACATAATATCAGTAACTTCAATGAGATTGTCTGTTGTGTCTCATTTAACGAATTGTAGTGAAAAAATTACACATGAGTATTTATTTATTAACTGCATACCCAGTTACTATATCGATATAATTAATAAATAATTACCATTATCATTTTACACAGTATTATAATAAATGTTTCATCTGTATTTTGTAATGAAATATTCAAAAATATAATGATTATGTTTGTAAATGAATAGGAGATAATAATAAAATAACAATTTTGAATAATTTTTTTTTTCTAAATTATTTAAAAATGTAAATTGCATATTTTATATACATAATAATCAAAGGATATTGATTCTAAATATATGCAGCATTCAGCAATTAATAATAATGCTTAACTCTTTTTAGATTTAGATAAAAAAAAAAAAAATATGTGAATACAGTGAATAATATGTGTCATAATTATATTATATAAATATTACTTTTTTATTAGTATAAATGTATACATAATTTCAATAAAATGTATAATTTATTTATAAGTATATGAATTGTCTTTATATATATTATATAAAAATATATTCTCTTCATTTTATTTATATTGTGTAGGAATTTTTAATTTCTTAATTTATCATTTGGGAGGTGTATGTTTAGTTCTAATATTTTCACGTTTTTTTGTAGTGAAAAACTGTTCGACTGTGGATGCATCGTCACGCTGAGACAGGCTAAATACGGTCGTCGTCGCCTGCCTGGACCGACACCATTGGCTTACACAAATGCTTCGCCTCGGCACCGTGAGATTGTTGCCACCCATACATATTCGCTAAGACTAGCATAACAGCAGCAGCACACAACGTCACTATGCAAACTGTACGGAACCACCTGCGAGCGGACAGCTTGTCATGTTGCAAACCGACGCGGTCATTTTTATTATCCACCGTGCACCGTCAAAATCGCGAATCGAAGGAATATCGGCACTTCGATTGGCAAAACAATGTCGTCATATTTACTGATGAAAAATGTTTCAAATCAGATAAGGATGGACGAAAAATACCATGGAGGACAAAAGGAGGCCAATACACGGACAAAAATATTTAATATTATTAATTACGGATCATCTTGAGAAAGTGTAATATCAAAAATTACCGCCGACTTATCGTAAGATTTATACTGCCTTTAAATTTCAGACATTTTAAGGAATTTAAATCTAATATTTTCCTGGAAACTGTGTTGGTAATAATTATAATACTGTCCCCGATACCGGTGGGTTACTATATTTTATATTTTGAAATGTTGTTATTTTTTTACATTAATATTTAAAAATGTAATTTATATGTTACAACTGAACTACTGACACTACTGCCACTGTTACTGTTGTTTGTGTGTTACTGTCTGTTACTACTTGCTGTTTGTTGTTATAACTGAATAGACGAAATCTTAATACTAGGTATTCTTCTAAACTTTACAGCATATTTAGCCATGATTAAATAAGTCGGCGGTACTGGAGTGTGAGTGATGTTATTGTTACTGGATCAGATTATATATTTATCTATGTGACATGTTTATTCACTCCGTCCATTGTTTATTATGTAATTGTATAAAAAGATGTAATTATAATGATGCATTTATAATAAAACATGTTAACTTGTGATGTTCTTTTATTTTTTAAATAAAGATATATAATAAAAATGGTTTTATTTATTTAAGCTATTTTAAATAAATAAAACTATTTCTTAACAAACAATATTCCAATTGCTTTAACTTAAAATTTTAAATCTCAAAAACAATCACACTTTCAGAGAACCGAACCGACTCGTTAGCAATCGTAAGTATTTGTATTATTCGTTGGGCTACGAACACCTTAGAATCCAATGCGAAATTATGATATACTATCGTGCGCGTGGCTGTCATTGAGCAATACGTAATGAATCGTCTACACAGCAGCGATAGTTTTGTAGTGTGCGTGACTGGTTACTTATCTCCTTTGGCGCGTGTACATAAGGTACACACACATGTCGCCAGTTATGTTTAAGTCCCATGTAATAGGGGGCGAGCCTATTGCCATCAACCGGGCACCTGTAGCTCACGTCCAAAGTCGGGCAGTAACACAACACCAGTCTGTTTGTAGGATGCTCCTCATCCTTTTCTATGGAGGATGAGGAACTTGCTACCCAGAGGGCGTAGACAAGTGACAATCGATTCGAAAGCGTTCCGTATTTCTACACTTTCAACAGAATTGACATAAGCTTTTCGATAGCTTATGTCAGTCCTATACATTTTTGCCTTTTCCATCATCGTTATCGCTGATAGAATGTCACGATTGTCTAGTGCCTCTGTTCCTCATACCTTTCTAAGATCTCTCAACTACGACTTCTTCTTTCGTATCGGTTCAAATTAAACGATCTTCTTCTATTGGTGCCTCTCCAATTACTGCAGGTTATTGGCCATCAACCCTGAATGTTCCTCCTTGTCCTTTGCGAGGTGGATCAGCTCAGCAGCGCTCGAGACTCCGGTCCATTAGCGAATTTTATAGTCTGTTTGTATTTCGTGGTAAAATATGCTGATTAAAAACAACGCCTCGGTCCGTTTGCTGTGTTTTTCTTCGGCCAACATCGCTGTTACTTAATTAAAAGATTAAATACAGAATGATAATTACCGGGATTCGTGCCCAGTAGATGGCAATAGGCTTGTCCCCTGGTACATGGGATTTAACATGACATAACTGGCGAAACGTGGGTGCACACACGGCTACACATCGATCTTTACATTTCCAGTTTATGCTGATCTCGCATCGCGCATATTGTATAGGATTTCCGTACAGTGCGATGTCAGCTTATACTGGAAAGGTATAGCTTGATGTGCAGCCGTGTGTACTGTGTACTATAGATATCTCTGCCCAACCCTTTGGGGAAACAAGGCAAGTTGATATTTTCTTTATTTATTTTATTAAAACTTTATGCACAAGTAAAAAAAACTAATGTACAAAGGCGGACTTAATGCCTGAGGCATTTTCTACCAGTCAACCTTAGGGTGATGCAAAGACAGACATGGCAGGTGCTACATAAGACATATAACTCTACAAATAATTAATACTAATTAATACCTACATAGATACATACATATAAACAAAATTATCTTAGTCAGGAGAAATAACGTTAGGTAGAGGAGAAAACGAATCCAGCAAATTAGCGCTGGGATGATTCTGACAACTTCTTAAGAATGTGTTCGCGTGCCTTCACTTTAAATGATAAGCGACTAGTTGTCGTCCTGATGTCCAGGGGGAGCGCATTCCAAAGAAAGAGTTATGTTATGTTAACCCGTGGAAAAAATATTGGCCAGTCAGCTAGGTGGTAGCGGAGCCTGCAAACGGTTTGCCGGAAGTTCATTTAGGCATCGCGACTCATGAAGGCCATTGAATGAACTCAAAATTACAACTAATGAGGTTAAAGGAAAAATAATCGTCATAATGACCACGTCAAGGTTGCCTTCTGACCTTCACTACTCAATTCAAGATCAATACTAATGCTCTAAGGTTGGGAAAGTTATTAGGAACCAAGAACAGCGTTTTAACGTGCTTTCCCAAGCAAAGACTAGTCACTAATGACAACAGAATGGTCGCCTACGCAACCAAGGACATTGAACGAAATACAATAGAAGATTTTTTTTTTGCTGTAAAGTTTTGTCGAAACCTTGAGGCGTCGTCCTATTTGGCGAAGATCGCACGATGACACGATGCGTTCTCGTCGTGCGATGAGTTCAAACATACAGATTTCATCAGTGTCCTATTTGAACCTCGCAAGTAATCGTGCGAGCACATGAAATGCTTAATAACGCTCGTACGATGCGTTTGATCGTGCGATCATGTAATCAAAGCAACAGATCTCTTTTGAGTGTCCTAATCAGTTACCTACGCGATGCGTCGACGCGCGAGGGCATCACACGATGGACATCGCGCGATCTATTAGGACACCTGTTAAGTCATCGCACGACCACGATCGTGAGATGAAAAACGCATCGCGCCATCGTACGATCGCTCCCAATTAGGACGCCGCCTGAGGGGTAAGAGCGCGGCAGCAACACGCGGCGTTTGCAGGACACATTTCTGCCAGCTCTGGTTAGGGAAAAATGTTCGTGCGTGTCAGGTAGAGAGAAACGTTTGCGTGCGGCAGTCGTCGACGGACGACATTGTTGCCACCGCGGGAAAACCATGGACTAGGCATAGGGGCGTGGGGATTGGCTCAAGAAAAAAGAGGCATATGCCCAGCAGTCTGTGGAGTGAAGTCGGATTGTGGATAATAAGTACACGGATACAAAAATGTAACCAATAATAATGTTCCCTCTTCTGGACAACAGGCCTGCTCCTGCAGGAGAGGGAGTGTCCATCATTGTAATAGCCCAGAAAGATTAAAGTCTGTTTTTTAATATTGTAGACTATTTGACAGGTGCAAATGTCAAACTCCAAATTGAAAAAACAAATAACAATCACTACTTGACATGTCAAATTACACTACGAGATTAAATAACAGACTATAGAATACTCTTTTAAATGCATTATAACTTTCCGAACACCGTGTTTAAAAAAAATGAGAGCAGTTCTATATAAAGCCGTTATAGTGGTTCGACGCTTTTGTTTACAAAACAAGGACGTACGTCGACGGCTATTATCGATCGAGTCTTATCGGCCATTTATGTTTCGTCATCTTTAATGTAATAAAAAATGTTGTGAGGAAAGTTTTGGGTATGAATGTCGATGGCTATAAGAGTAGGGGAAGACCAAAGAAACGATGGATGGACTGTGTGAAAGATGATATGGCTAGAAAGGGGGTGACTATCGAGATGACGGCTAATAGAGAAGTATGGAAGAAAGGGACGTGTTGCGCCGACCCCAAATAAATTGGGATAAGGGCAGGAGAATGATGATAATGTAATAAAATGTTTGTTGTACTTTTGTGTTATTTATAACTTGAGGAGTATTTTCGTGATTTTGTCTATGGTTTACAGTGACCCAGTAGAAACGGCCGCGACTTACGAGTCGTAGGTTTGAACCCAGATAGGCACTTTACTTTGCGTAAATGATTTCATCACCACTGCTCTCAAAACGGTGAAGGTAAACATTGTGAGGAAAACGGTATGTCCTAGAACAGACTAGAACTTATTCGATAACAATGTGACATCCACCAACCCGCACTGGGCCCGCGTGGTGGATTACGGCCCACTCCTGCGTCCCAGCAATGGGAACATTATAGGCTGATTATGTTACGAACTGAGGGTGTACTATAAGGACATCTCTGCCTAACCTTTCGGGGAAATATAAAACGTGATGTTATGTCGTCTACCTCGTTGGTCTAGTGGTCGCAAGCGCTACTGCTGAGCATGAGCTCCTGGGTTAGATTCCCGGGTCGGGCAAAATGTTATTGGGTTTTTCTATCTGGAATTTCTCAGTGGCAGCCCGAAGTCTGGATTTGTGGCCGGTTGGTGGCAATAGGCTCGCCTCCTATAACATGGGACTTAAACATAACTGGTGAAATGTGGGTGTACGTTAAGTACACGTCTGCCTAGCCCTTCAGGGAAAATAGGCGTGATGTTATGTTTGTTATGTACAGACGCCAGCACATCAAGCTACTACAATCTGTCAAATTTCTTTAATAGATTTTCAACTTTATCGCTAAAGCATTAAGGTTCAAGGTTGATTGGGAAAATCTGACAGTTTCGGGTAGCTTGACCTGCTGGCGTCTGTACGTCATATACTTATGTAAGATGCAATAAAACCCTGAACATAATAAAGTCACGTGTACAATTACTGTACATCTGTGCATCATCAAAGCGCCAGCAGTAGTTCCAGTGGTCGAGCCGCTAACAACAATGGCGGCAGGGCGAACTATAGCGGCAAGAAACAGGTACGTCACACACATACTTTTATACGTTTACTAGCTGTTGCCCGCGATTTCTTCTGCGATCCAGGATGAAAAGTAGCCCATGTCCTTCTCCAGGTCATGGTCTAACCATGTGCCATATTTCATGTAAATCTGTTCAGTCGTTTTTGCGTGAAAGCGTAACAAAAAAATTCACGTTCACATCCATACTAATACACCCCTTTGGGCAACTTAACATTGGCTTTTGTATGGATAATATTAATATTTTTACTATGTCATTAGCATAAATTACTAGTAATTTATTATAATCAATAAGAATATAGTTTTTTGGCCACATCCCTCTTCCAACAGCACTACAATTTTACTAGCTCTTATTGCTTTTTCTGCCATTTCAATCGACACAAAGATATCAATTTTAAGTCATAATAAGGCTGGATTATGCGACAAACATAAATTATTCTACTAAAAATAACGAGAAGTTAGTTTTAGTTGCCAGGATAACCTTCTAACCGCAAACCTGCAAAATGTTGGTAAAAGTCACAAACGGAAAACGGGATTATTATTGTTTTTAAACAAAATTTTCGAATTTGGAATTAACTTTTTTTCCTACCCAGACTCTTTGTTAAGTGCCAGTAACATCGTTTGGCTATTAAAACCTCTTTACAACTAAATAATTACCAATAATGTACAAAATCAAAACCGCCCGTTTTTTTTGCAAAGGGGTGTATTATAAATCTGTCTGTCTGTATGTATGTTACCTTTTCACGCCGCAGGCAGAAGCTAGTTTATAATATTACTAGCTTCCGCCCGTGGTTTGGCCCGCGTGGTATGTCGATAAAAAGTAGCCTATGTCCTTCCCCGGGGTGCCATCTATCTCCTTGCCAAATTTTATCGAAATCCGTTCAAAGGTTTAGGCGTGAAAAGGTAACTCATAGGTAGGCAGAGTTACTTTCGAATTTATAATATTAGTATGGATAGTTACCATTTAACATGAATATTTTAACAGCCATTGATTATGGAATAGGCATTTTTATTTATTCTGTTCTCTATGAACTTTGTCTCAATAAAATGTTTATCTACACCCATGCTATAAATCCTCTCTAAAAGTTTCTGAGACAGTTAGTTTATAGCCAACATTAAAACATCCAGTATCATAGTAACCAAAATATCATCCAAACGGGTGTTATAATGTTGTACTGAATTTCATAATGCAACTCATTTAAAAAAAATAACATTGTCATTCACTAGCGTTTCACTAACAAAGCACCGTTATTTAAAAACAAAACACATTCGAATCCGAATTCACGTCGTACCACGCCATTTTTGTTCGATATTGGTATTTCAAAGAAACTTTTATAGAAGATTCATATCATGGGTGTAGATAAAATCTTGTATGCCACTGTATATAATTAGGTATTAAAACACTCATGTGATACTATTATCACAATACCCCTTATTATATAACAGTTGCATAAATAACTATTATTTTCTAGTTCTTATGAGAACTGTTTGTGTTCCAGACTGGGCATGTACAGGGCGGCGCGCAGTTGGTCGGTCTCGAATTGTACAAGAGACTGAAGGAGTTCCTCAGGATTTATCTCATCAATTTGCTTCAGGTTTGTTCTGCATTCCTAGAAAGAAAGAAAGAAAAATTGTTTTTTTTTTTTTAAATACAATAGACGTATATATATTTAGTAACCTATTCCGCTTAACTATTCTTCGTGCTCTGCGTCCAGCGCTCAGTGTGGCAACACGTCGTGTTCTGGTTTGCGACTGGTCAATCGTCATCCTGAGGATGCGTCGTTGAGAGGTGAAACACGTGTCGATTTCTTACAGGGTTTTTAAGACTCTGGAAGAATAGTTAGCGGAATAGGTTACTAAATATATCTACGTCTATTGTATTTTATAATAGATTTCCGTAGTCACGCCTGAATTAATTAACTATCGGCATTCGTAGTCCATACTTTGTTTAGTGCTCTGCAATTTTTTGTCATCATAATATTTTATGCATCAAATTAATTATGGTGAATAAAGTTACTAAACTGCACGATAAGTTTATATGACATCAATCAATCTGCCTAGCCTTTTCCCAACTTTGTTGGGGTCGACTTCCAGTCTAACCAGCTGAATAGCAGTATTTTACATGGACCGACTGCCTATCTGAACTCCACAGTCCAGTAACTGGGTAATATGATACCTCTTGGTAAGACTGGTTGTCAAACTTTCGGGCTTCTGACGACCCGTAACGACTGTTAAAGATCCACGTTTGGTAGCCGGGATCAACAGCTTAACGTGCTTTCCGAGGCACGGAGGAGTCTCCGTATCTAAAGCTGGTCACCAATCCACGGACCAACCCCGGCAAGCATAGCTTTACCTGATGGATCGACCCGTGCCGCTGTTATTACTTGGTCACTCTGCAACCATGTACCATCTTTTTATTTCCAGAATGGCGCAGAATTAATGGGTGAAGACGTGCTAGCGTTCTACACCAAACAGTGGGAAGAGTACCAGTTCTCGTCCCGGGTGTTGAACGGCGTGTGCGCATACCTCAACAGGCACTGGGTCAAGCGCGAATGCGAGGAGGGACGGAAGGTAACATTTATCATCATAATTACATTACATACAACTTACATAGCCCGATGAATAGCCATGGGCAGTCCACATTGCTCGCAGAACACAACTGTTCTGCTATTCTGTAAAAATCTCTCCGTGAAAACTTAGGTGAAGTGAGAGTGGAGTGAACTGTCACTGCCTTACCATCAGTAGGAATGACACTGACAGCTCACTCCACGCTCACTTTACCTAAGTTTTCACGGTGAGATGGTTATAGCAATGCTGATGGCCGATAGGGGCGAAATTTTCTGTTGGGCGACCGCGTACCGGAAGGCGTAGCGTTGGAAGTTGGACCGATGATTGTGAAGGATGCAGAAATCTGCTGAATGCCAGAAGCACAGGACTGGTCGATGTGGCGACGCTTGAGGGAGGCCTATGTCCAGCAGTGGACGTCTTTCGGCTGAAATAATGATGATGATGAACTTGAAGAGCCAAAATGAATTCATAATTATTTATCATAATATATTTTGAATTTCCAGGGTATCTACGAGATCTACCAACTGGCGCTGGTGACGTGGCGAGACAATTTGTTCCAGCGACTGAACAAGCAAGTCACCAACGCGGTGCTCAAACTGATCGAGAGAGAACGCAATGGAGAGACTATTAATACGAGGCTTGTGTCTGGAGTGAGTTCTAGTAATATAAATATCTTATGAGGGAACAATCTTGACTGCAATCCAAAGTTTTAAAAGACGGAAGATCACCGACAAAAACCGTCTTATTTTTGCTAAATAAAAAGAAAACTAGTAGATTGTTGCATCGAGCGCAAAGTGAGTTATTAATGCACGAGGGTTCTGCTGGTGCCCAAGCGCACGCAACGGCACTTAATTAACACGAGTGCATTTAATTACTCACTTTAGCAAGGTGCGTAATCTACTTTTCTTTCAACTACCAATGAACCTTCAGTGATAAGATATATCTACTCAAGTTAATGAAAACAAAGTTATCCCGCGACTTTTGAGGTAAAAGGTTATTAACAATTTCTCAACTCAACTTTGAGTTGAGTTGTTCATTTTAGTTTAGTTTGGTTGAGTTGAGCAGACAGGTCTGTCTGTCTGTCTGCCAGACGAGCTTTAGTAATAGGATCCCGTTTTACCCTTTGGGAACGAAATCCTAAAAACAGTGCATTCATGAAAAACAGTGCAACAATGAAATTTCATACAACGTTACTGCACTGTTTTGGTTCTAAGCAAAAAATACTATGTAGTTGAAAGAAAAATATTTTATTTCACATAAACCTACATGGGCACTTATGAAACGTCAGAAGCTAGGTGCACGGTTCCAATTGGTCGTTTCCTATGGAGAAGAGCCGGCAAGAAACTCCACGGTTACTCTTTAAAAAAGAATTGGCTTTTACAATAGTTTCAAATTATAGTGTTAGTAAGCGTGAGAGGACAATGTAGGCCTTTGTAGGCAACAAGTACCAGGTACTTAACAAAATAGAAGATGTTCAACAAATCCACTAAGTCTACAACGTTCTCACATTCAAAAAAAGAAAAGAATCTATATAAAAGATAAATCATCATCTGCCTAGCCTTTTCCCAACCCAGTTGGGGTCAGCTTCCAGTCTAACCGGATGCAGCTGAATACCAGTATTTTACATGGAGCGACTGCCTATCTGACCTCCACAACCCAATAACTGGGTAATACCCCTTGGCAAAAGTGGTTGTCAGACTTTCGGGCTATATAAAAGATAAATAAAAACCTATTTAAACCAAATGAACCTTGGAACTAACCATACCACAAAAATATAAAACCAAACTTATTTCTAACCCTAAATTCGTTACAGGTTATCAACTGCTACGTAGCTCTAGGCCTGAACGAGGACGACACGTCAGCGCGCGGACAGAACCTCGTGGTGTACAAGGACACGTTCGAGGCCGTGTTCCTGGAGGACACGGAGCGCTTCTACACCAGGGAGAGCACCGACTTCCTCAGGAACAACCCCGTCACCGAGTACATGATCAAGGTAAACTTCAAAAGACTGACACATAAGCACCTGCCATCTAATCTCTTCACCACCCTTGGTTGACTGGTAGAGAATGCCTCAGGCATTAAGTCCGCCTTTGTACCTTTTTTTTTGTGCGAAAAGTTTAAATAAATAAATAAGCGGACAATTCGATACAAATTGTGTTTGCCAATGTGTCACAGGAGTCAATGCACCCTTTCCTTATTCCTGGCATAATGAGTGAATATAATCTATTTGTTGAGAACGCAAAAGATAAGTATCCGAGGTGGCCCTCGGATACTCGGATTATTCCTGGATTTTTAAGAACATCCAAATTCTATTAAAAAAATCGACACGTGTTTCACCGCGTCTGGCGCTCGGCGTGGCAACACGTCGTGTTCGGGTTCGCGACAGGTCAATCGTCATCCTGAGGATACCTCGTTGAGAAGTGAAGGGTTGTTTATGGCTTTGAGGAATAGTTAAGCGGAATAGGTTACTAAATATCTACGTCTATTGTATTTTTCAATATCAAATCTATAACTAAATATTTGTTTTCTATCACCAGGCTGAACAACGTCTCCAAGAGGAACAAAGACGTGTGCAAGTTTACTTACACGAGACTACAATGGAGCGACTAGCGAAGACCTGCGACAGAGTGCTCATAGAGAAACATCTCGAGATCTTCCACGCCGAGTTCCAGGTAACTACCTACATACATAACCAGGGATCGGATAATCGGATGCATATTAACCTAAAGTAATTTTTTGGCTAAGAAAGCAGCTTTTTAATAAAAAAATTCTTAATACGGAATTCCAAAAAAAATACCGGGAATGTCTAAATAATCGGATACATGGTATGGAAACGACTAAACCAACTCTATTATGATTACACGGAACACCGCGAAAGTAACCTTACTTTCGCGGTGTTCCGTGTTAACATAAAAATTTATATACTTATTAATATATTAGGTAACATCTGAACGTAAGTAAATATACATTGGACTCTATAATCAGAACTCTAATGTCGATCCCGGAATCCCGGGATTTTTTCAATACAAAAGTGCATTCCATAATAGCCAACACCTCAGCTTTAGCTAAATATGCATCCGCTTATCCGATCTCTATATACAACGTGCCGCTACAATGGCGACATTAATTTAACACACGGGTAGGGCTAGTGGCCAGTAACCATAAAAATTATAATAAAATAAAATAATTCGAAAATTGAAAAAAAAATATTTTCAAACAAACTAAATAATAAAAACATAACCAAAATTGAGATCACTCTTTGTAAAAGATTCATTCACGTAGGTACCTACCAGCTGGCTTACGTTCCATCGGTCAAGATCCTTTGTCGGCATAATTTCTAGGAAATTGCGCGGCTTTCCTTTTATTCGCCTACATATGATGCGTGACCCCGGCAACGTGAACTCTTCGCTACAGTTCTCAGGATGGTAATTTAGAAAATTGTTAATAAATCAATAACTAATTACATTTAATGAAATTAAAATATTTTCCTAAAACGAATACGCGAAATCGGATACGTGTGTTAAATTAATGTCGCCATGGTAGCGGCACGTTGTATAACAGACAATAGATTTTTGTTTTTTTGAGCCTGAGAAATCATCAAATGCTTTCTCCCGCTCTGGGCGGAGCGGGAGGGTGTGTCAGACTTTTACTGACTAAAACCCACCCGTGTTCCTTCAGTTGCCTGTTGCCAAGGGTCCCGGTATCCCTTTCGGACTTCCCGCAACCCCTGGCAGAGATACTATAAATGGGCAATCCTTCGTATACATTGACCACATTCCGTACCGAGCGTAGCTGATAAGTCCTCGATATCGATCACATACGACCACAGTCTGCGACCATACTGTAGTTGTAGTAGTTGAGGGCATACTACACGGCTATAACCACAGTCAGTGGCCGCACAGACCAGATTAAACGACAGAAAACGATTCCGCATCGCGGACTTGGCTGCAACGACCACTCGGCTAGCTGCGTGCGGCCATAGTTTGTGTACTTTATTTACTATGAACGTCCGCGTCAAAACTTCTGCGACAAAAGTTGCGACCATAAATAGTCGTGGTCGTGGACTCGTGGGTGGAGTTTAACAGACATTTAAATCTATTTTATTTTGTGATTTGCTTTTGAAATTTTATAAAAATGTTTTTTTTTGTCTAGAAACTCCTGGACGGTGAAAAGAACAGCGACTTAGGGCGAATGTACGCTTTAGTAGCGCGCATTCCCGACGGTCTGTGCGAACTGCGCCGCCTGCTGGAGCACCACATCCACGCGCAGGGCCTGCAGGCCATCGACAAGTGCGGCGAGTGTGCGCACACGGTACTGTACCATAGAGCTAATACCAAAGATTTATACTTTTTTGAAAAACTAGCAGCTTTACCCGGCTTAAAAGGCGTTAAAATGGGACCAAAACGACGGCGTGGTTGCTTTTAAACCCGCGGGCATTTGCATTATACGCTAGCAAGGCCAAAGCCACAGTATAATAAAGTAATAGTATTTTAGGAGTATGAGGAACAGGGTGTAAAGTTCACTCATCCCCCATAGAAAAGGGAGGATCCTCCGACCAGACGGGTGTTGTGTCTGGCGGGCAACTGCCCAACAATTGATATTAGATTCTTGTATATATGTTCACTGCACGGGAAACTTTAATTACGCGATGCAGGATTTATGTGACGTAAGGTCTTCGATGCGTAGTTCGCATGTGGCGATGTAGATACCGCCACAGTATTATGTCTCGGCAGTGACCTCGAAATAACCTACGGCTGCTCGGTAGATAAACCTCCCGCGTCCCTACAGTACTTACAATTAACTAAACCAAATATTTTCTCCCACAGGATCCCAAAGTCTACGTATCAACAATACTAGAAGTTCACAAGAAATACAACGCACTCGTCTTGGTCGCGTTCAACAATGACTCTGGCTTTGTGGCCGCGCTCGACAAGGCTTGCGGCCGGTTTATTAACAGTATGTTGATTTCGCCTACCCTAAAATAGCCTAAACTCTAGTCTAGCCGAAATCTCAAATTGAGACCGCCGAAGTCTCAAAATGAGACGGTTGATATCTCAAAATGAGACAGCTGTAATCACAAAATTAGACGACCGATATCACAAAATTAGACGACCGGTATATCAAAATGAGACGGTCGATATCTCAAAATGAGACGGCCGAAATCTGAAAAAAGGACGGCCGATATTTGACCGCTCGCGCTCGCGGGAAGTGCGGCGCTCATTGGTCAACGCTGCCTCACCGTTCATGCCTAAGGAACGGAACAGCCGTCCAAATATAATATCCATAAACGAGTTTGTTACTACAAGGTTACATTACTACCGCCTTACTAATAAACGTTGTATAGCGCCTGTATAGTTACACAACGCTTTGTCTTCTTCTTTCAAAAGTAATTGACTTTTGAAAGAAGAAGACAAAGCGTTGTGTAACTATACAGGCGCTATACAACGTTTATTGGTAAGGCGGCTAGAATATAACTCTAAAGACTAATATTTTGGAAGAGAAATTTTCGTAATCCTACATTTCAAGTCATTTTCACGTAACAAAATCTCAAAAAAAGCACCTGTCTCCTCAGGTAATGCAGTGACAAAAGCAGCCAACTCCTCATCGAAGAGTCCGGAGCTCCTGGCGAAGTACTGTGACCTTCTGCTGAAGAAGTCCAGTAAGAACCCCGAGGAGGCCGAACTAGAGGACACGCTCAATCAAGTGGTACGTCGCTTATCATTATCAAATCTCATTTATTAAAACTAGGCTGAGAATTAGCACTTTTCGAACGACAAAATTACATAAGGACGGCCCCCCAAAACGCCCACCCTTCACCACTCCCTAGTGCTTTAGCTGGGAATAAGAAGTGGCGCAACAAACTGTCCCGCAGCACAGCTGTCTGTTCAGTTAGAAAAAAATGATTCTATACTAAAATATGCAAAATCATTTACATTACGCAATATAAAACATAAATCTAATTATTAGCCATATGTCAGCTAGCACAAGCCAATATACTAACCAAATTTAAAAAAAACGAGAACTATATGAACTCAAGCAGAAATTAAAAGTTAATGTAAACATAAATTAATATCTACATAAAAGCCGCCAGGCACAAAGGGCGTGCCCGATTACATATAGCTATTTATAGCTGTAACTGAAAGTTATAAATGATAAACTAGGACCATCGAAAAAAATAAATAAAAAGTTAATTACTATTATTATTTTATATTAATTATATTTATTTTGTTTATTATTATTTTATATTAATTGTTATTTTTAATTTAATTTCATTGCAATTTGTTATTTTTATATTATTTTCAACACAATGTTTCCATATTGTTATGAAATAAATGACTTATGACTTATGACTAATAACAATAACAAAACCAAGATCAGCAAGACGACCAGTCACAAGCAGCACCCGTTCACAAGCATAATGCAAAGATCAGCCACATATGGTTACTATGACACTGGTTGTTTTAATGTTGGCAATAAGCTAACTGTTTCAGAAACTTTTTGAGGGTATTTATAGCATGAGTGTAGATAATAGTTATTTATGCAACTGTTATATAATAAAGGGTATTAAAACACGAATAATAGTATCACATGAGTGTTTTAATACCTAATTTACAGTTGCATACAAGATTTTATCTATACCCATGATATGAATCTGAAAGCGGTACGACGAAATCGAATTTTTCGAATTCGAATGTGTTTTGTTTTTAAATTACGGTGCTTTGTTAGTGAAACGCTCGTGAATGACAATGTTTCTTTTTTTGAAATGAGTTGCATAATGAAATTCAGTACAACATTATAACACCCGTTTGGATGATATTATGGTTACTATGATACTGGATGTTTTAATGTTGAATATAAGCTAACGGTTTCCGATACTTTTATAGAGGATTTATAGCATGGGTGTAGATAAAAGCATAAAAAAGACTCAAATCGAATTGATAATTTCTTCCTGATTGAAATCAGTTATAATACTTTTAATTAAAAATTACCTCCGCCATACTAATTATGATTTCTCCTCATTTCCAGATGGTTGTGTTCAAATACATTGAAGACAAGGACGTGTTCCAGAAGTTCTACAGCAAGATGCTGGCGAAGCGACTGGTGCAACACATGTCTGCCAGCGATGACGCGGAGGTAAGATCATTACGTTTTATTTACAAGAAGACTACCGTTGCGCTAGTCAACATGAGATTCAGTGGAAGATTTCTTGCCCGTTCTTCTCCATAGGTACCTACTACGCTTTGGAATGGGCAACTAGCTTCATCTTTCTGACTGACCGACCCTTGACAATTCAAAAGTGCCTGTAAATGGTTTAATTAATTGAAATAAATGCTTTGAGTTTGAGCTGAGTTTGAGGTTTATCTTCTAGTTTAGTGTAAGAAGGACATTTACGCCTCAAGCTTTTAAGAAAATATTAAAGTTCTATTTTTACGTAAGCTTCATTTAGTACTTTTTAGTTCATTAAAAGCTTGTTTTTAAAAAGATTTTTAGTTATATTTTATTTTCTACTTTTTAACATTAGGATTTTTTTAAATATCTGTTCTATCACAAATCCAACGAATTAGGTTTTCCCAAGGCCACCTTCCGGCTCCATCATCAGGCCCTGAACACGACCTATTGTCAAATCACTTGTTAATACATGACCAATGAGTCCAAACACGATGGTGCTATCTTGTTTGATTAAGGTTTTCCCATGGCCACCTTCCGGCTCCATCATCAGACCCTGAACACGACCTATTGTCAAATCACTTGTTAATACATGACCAATGAGTCCAAACACGATGTTGCTATCTTGTTTGATTGAGGTTTTCCTATGGCCACCTTCCGGCTCCATCATCAGACCCTGAACACCACCTTATGTCAAAGCACTTGTCAATACATAACTAATGAGTCCAAACACGATGGTGCTATCTTGTTTGATTAAGGTTTTCCCATGGCCACCTTCCGGCTCCATCATCAGGCCCTGAACATCACCTAGTGTCAAAGCACTTGTTAATACATGACCAATGAGTCCAAACACGATGGTTTTATCTTGTTTGATTGAGGAGTTCCTATGCCTAACTTCCGGCTCCATCATCAAACCAGTTACATGGTATAATTTTTTCAAAATGACTCGGTAGTTGTAAGAGTATGCCAAGTTTCAGCTCAATCAGATGCCAGGAAGTGCTTGAAAAATAGATGAAAAAAGGAGTAACCGGAAACACATAATAACAAAGCAAGCTAATATAAAGCTTGTAAAAACAAACAAAGAGTGTAAAAGTACGATATAGGACATTATCAAGGGAGTGTGCCTCACGGCTGCGCCAAAAAGGCCCAGTTCAGCAAAAATGCCAGACAACTAGATTAATTAGATGGCGTTGTCCATTGTACTGTGGCGGTGTTTTAGTTAAAATGAAGTTGGTAATATCAGAGGAGCTCGTGGCTAAGTAATAACAGCCCCACGGGTCGATCTATATGGTTAAGTTACGCTTACCGGGGTTGGGTCGTGGATGGGTGACCATCTTTACATATCGATACTCCTCCGTGTCTTTGAAAGCACGTTAAGCCCTTAGTCCCGGCTGTCATTCGTGGATCTTTGACAGTCGTTTTGGGTTGTCAGATGTGCGAAAGTCTGACAACCAGTCCTACCAAGGGGTATCATTATCCAGTTGCTGGGTTGTGGAGGTCAGATAGGTAGTCGCTCCATGTAAAATACTGGTATTAAGCTGCATCCGCTTAGACTCTAAGCCGACTCCAACATAGTTAGTAAAAGGCTAGACAGATTGATTTTGGTAATATCAATGCCAGTTCAAGAGTGATCCTAAAATCTATGTGTTGTGTTTGTTTGCAGGCATCAATGATCTCAAAACTGAAGCAGGCGTGCGGATTCGAGTACACAAGCAAACTACAAAGAATGTTCCAGGTTCGTATTATTGTATTAGAAAATAGCTTCGCCCCGCGGTTTCACCCGCGTCAGTCTCGATCCCGTGGGAATATGTAGCAGTTCTCCAGACCGTATTTCGGCCACGGCGGCCAATCTCAACGGAGACTATCCTTCGCGGGAGATATTATAGTGCACAAGTGTGAATAATATTCCCGTTGAAATATTATAGGGATAAAAAGTATCCAATGTCCTATTCCAGGTCATGGTCTACCTATGTGCCAAATTTCATCCAAATCTGTTCAACCGTTTTAGCGTAAAAACGTAACAAACAAGCACTCACTTTCGCATTTATAATATTAGTATAGACTTCCAACTATTTGCAATGGGCAGCAATGATGTTTAGGGGATGTCTGAAAAATACTGTTCAATTCAAACTTAATGGCGGCTCGGAAGTTAGCTACTCGCTGCACAGTACTGCATCCCTCACCCCCGCTGTCACATGAAATTGTTACCGCGCAGCGACTCGCCTCATGTTCCGAGCCGCCATTAAGTTTGGCGGTCCCAGACACAGTCTAAAGAGCACTGTAGCGACAGACAGACTCGAACTTCAAGAGCCAGGTCTCACCGGACTTGGCGCCGCACACGTGGCCGCCCGCCGGCGCCGCTCGCGCAGCAACTGTCGCACGCACTAATACTGTATGGTTGGCAGCGCGGCCTGGCGACGCCGCCATGGCGTCCCGGCGAGGTATAAATGTAACGCCTATTACGAAAATTTGAGCCTTCTTTTGACAGTTTAAAAAACCTCTGTTATGTTCCCAGGACATAGGCGTATCAAAGGACCTAAACGAGAACTTCCGCAAGCACATGTCGAACAGCTCGGAACAGCCGCTGCACATCGACTTCAGCATCCAGGTGCTGTCCTCTGGCTCCTGGCCCTTCCAGCAGTCCTCGTGCTTCCAGCTGCCTACTGAAGTAAGTATAACATCACGCCTGTATTACCCGAAGAGATACGCAGAGATGTTTAGCTTCGCCAGTGCCTTTTAAACAGGAGGATGTTCTCATTTATTCAAATCCAGATCTCAGGCTGCTATTGAGAAATCCCTAATGGACAGACCTAAATATACTTTATCCGATTCGGATTTCGGAATAAATATGACGTGAACAGTAGTAGCAGATCTAACTTTTGTCTCTCAAGCATTGCATCTGACCACTGAGTATTAGAGAGGTCGCCTGTTATTTTATTTATTTATTGCGAACACCAATAATCCATACTTCCATACTAATATTATAAATTCGAAAGTAACTCTGTCTGTCTGTCTGTATGTTACCTTTTCACGCCTAAACCACTGAACGTATTTCGATAAAATTTGGCAAGGAGATAGATGGCATCCCGGGGATGGACATAGGCTACTTTTTATCGATATACGCGGGCGAAGCCGCGGGCAGAAGCTAGTACAATATATGTTCAGAAACCCCGGCTCGGCGCTATATTTCTTTTACACAAAGTCTAACAGTAGTTTCACTCTTGGTGGCTCTTTCATGAACCAGTCCCCTATAAAGCTATAGGAACGGATATTATGAAACGCCGGCGCCGTGTAGCATAAACATATTGACAAAAAAAATGACTTAGAGAAATCGTTGATTTAGAATTCATCATTATCTACTATAGGCAACCTTCGCAAATGTAATATTTCAGTAGTAATATTGGTTGTATTGTGTATTCCAGTTGGAGCGTTCAGTGCACAGGTTCACAACGTTCTACTCGTCGCAGCACTCGGGCCGCAAGCTCAACTGGCTCTACAACATGTCCAAGGGAGAGCTCGTCACCAATTGCTTTAAGAACAGGTGGGTATTTGTCATATAGAAGCCCAGACAGACTTACCAACATGGCCGTAGGCAGTGGGGGAGTTTTGGGGGTTCAAACCCCCCCGAACTGTGAGAAACCAGAATCTCAATCCAGAGATCGACCCCCTAGGGTACTTCCGTACTATAACACATTTGATAATTGTAATCTATTTCGCTTATGCGTACTAAATTTTTTTTTTTTTATAAATCTGTACTCTGGGTGCTTTCGTGGCTAAGTAATAACAGCCGCACGGGTCGATCCATCAGGTTAAGCTACGCTTGCCGGGATTGGACCGTGTATGGGTGACTATCTTTACATATCGAGACTCCTCCGTCCCTCGGAAAGCACGTTAAGCCGTTGGTCCTGGCTGTCATTCGTAGACCTTTGACAGTCGTTACGGGTCGTCAGAAGCCAGAAAATCTGACAACCAGTCTTACCAAGGGGTATCGTATTACCTAGTTACTGGGTTGTGGAGGTCAGATAGGCAGTCGCTCCATGTAAAGTACTGGTATTCAGCTGCATCCGGTAAGACTGGAAGCCGACCCCAACAGAGTTGCGAAAAGGCTAGGCAGATTGTAGACATTTTACAAAAAAAAAATACTATTATTCAGCTGCATCCGGTCAGACTAGCAGCCGACCCCAACACATTTGGTCAAAAGACTTAACTCGGGTGAACGAATTTTTTAAAAGAAAGTTCTTGTGTCAGTACTTGGCAACGCAGAGCCGTGCGCTGTGAGTTTCTCTGCGTCCGGCGCTCGGCGTGGCTACACGCCGTGTTCGGGTTCGCGACAAGTCAATCGTCATACTGAATGTGAATTTGTCCCCAACATAATTGGTAAAAGGCTAGGCAGATGATGATACAAAGTAATGTCATTAATTTTATACATGTCCACGTCTAACAAGCATCTTCTCCTCACAGATACACGTTGCAAGCCAGTACGTTCCAGATGGCGGTACTGCTGCAGTACAACGACAACACTTCGTGGACCGTCAGCCAGCTCGAGCAGCACACCGGCATTAAAGGAGACTTCCTTGTACAGGTACAGTCGGAGAGGCACTTTATTTTTATTTTTTTATTGTTGTGCACTGCTGACCTCGATCTCGCCTGATGGAAAGCGGTAGATGAGGTCTATGATGGAACGAGCAAGCCTAGAAGATGCCTATTCACCCTTGTTTTAAAGGCTGACGGGTTATACGTGGAAGGGAACACAGATGCTGGCAGAAAGTTCCACACTTTGGCCGTGCGCATAATAAATGTGGAAGAGAAGCGCTTAGTACGACTAGACGGTATATCGACCAAGTGCGTATGGTACCGCGCTGTACGCCTCGTGGTCCGATAGTGAAAGGGAGATGGTGGGATCAGGTATTAGCCTCATATTATCGATTGAGCAGGATATTACTACTCTTAAAGAGTAGTGGCGCTAAAATTTAAGCTTTTTTTCCTGTGCAATAATACAGTTTAATAGGATATACTGTATCTACTTATGTAGATACACTGTCCTCCCATACCTAATAACACTGTAATTCGAAAATATTGTAACAGCCAATTATTTTTAAAAGAGTAACCATGGAGTTTCTTGCCGGATCTTCTCCATAGGAAACGGCCAATTGGAACCGTGCACCTAGCTTCGGACGTTTCATAAGTGCCCATGTAGATTTTTGTGAAATGAAATATTTTGATTTTGGTAGAAAAGTAAGAATGAACATTTTTGGACCCCGCCTCGTATTTTTCAAATTTTCTTTTGAACATCGCTACAGTAATATGAGTTACTGTGAAGACTTGTGCAGAAGAGTTAGAGACAAAAAAATCGCGACAGCATTATGTCTATCTTTTAAGATTGACTGACTATAACCTTTTTTTATGGTAATCAAATTTGTTCGAAATTAATGCATTGTTTGCGAAGGAGTTTCATCAACATAATATTAATTCTTATTCAAATAAATAGTTTTAACATCAAGGGTATTTATGTAGCTCTAAAATACTTTTTAATTCATTCGAATCGGACGTTTAATTTCGAAGCTATCATCACGGGTATAAAAATGCAATACGCGAACCGTTCGACGCCTGCGCCACGCCGCCGCGACGTTTCCTACTCTAGAGAGGTGAGGATGGGCACACGGGTAGACCATGACCTGGAATAGGACATAGGATACGTTTTATCCCTATATTCCCACGGGATAGAGACCAACGCGGGTGAATCCGCGGGGCACAGTTAGCCTTATTATATTTTACTTACCTATGCCCTGACCGCCAAACGCTGAATAGGGGTGGTGTTATATTATTTGATTAAATTAATGTATTCTTAATGAATTATGTTTCATTTGTCAGGTTTTACAAATCCTGCTGAAAGCAAAGCTGTTGGTCTGTGCGGACGACGAGTCTGAACTGTCCGAGTCTTCCGTCGTCGATCTGTATGTAGGTTATAAGAAGTACGTATATACCAGTCTTTATTATAAAGTTATTATTGATTTCCATCCATCATTGTTCCGAAAGATTTATGCATGTAATAAATTATTATTCAGTTTAGTTAAAGCACAGACATCTTGATGTCCGACATGTCGCCACATCAGTATATCGCACTCTTGAGAAACGGGGCTAGTACAGCAGGCCGCACATCAATTGTAACACTTTGACCTTGAGCTGGTCTTCTATTACCACTGTCATTCGGTCTACCGTACTTAAATAATTCTTCTCGTCATCGCTGGGACTGTTTCCATTGTAGCAGAGCTCACACTCGTGACCAGAGGGCCTAGACAAGTGACAATCGCTTCGAAAGCGTTTCGTATTTCTACAACGACTGTCAACAGGATTGACATAAGCTTTTCGATAGATTATCTCAGTTCTATACATTTTTTCCTTTTCCATCATCGATATATATATCGCTGATAGAATGTCACTTTGTCTAGAGCCTCAGCGGCTTTACTTGTCCCCGAGTCCGCGAATATCGGTAAAAAAATAAAAGCTGTGACAAAAATAACTAAAGTAACTATTTATCCGTTACAGCAAAAAGCTCCGCGTTAATATAAACATCCCGCTGAAGACGGAGCTGAAGGTGGAGCAGGAAGCCACGCACAAACACATCGAGGAGGACCGGAAGATGCTCATACAGGTAAAAATATCAATCAATCTGCCTAGCCTTTTCCCAACTATGTTGGGGTGGCTTCCAGTCTAACCGGATGCACCTGAATACCAGTATTTTACATAGAGCGACTGCCTATCTGACCTCCACAACCCGGTAACTGGGTAATACGATACCCCTTGGTAAGACTGCCTGTCAGATTTTCGGGCTTCTGACGACCCGTAACGACTGTCATAGATCCAGATTCAGGTAAAAATATAATTAACTATATAGCTTCTGCGCCTGGCTTCGCCCGCTTGGAGGTCGGAAAGAGAAACGTGAAACTGGTTGAAATACGCACAGTTCATGAAAGTGCCAAATATCATGATTTCATGAAATAGTCATTCAATACACTTTCATGAGCTTAGAGAGTTGTATTGCTGATTTTAATGTTTATAATTCTGTAAATCCTTATTTGGTACGAGCGCTAATAATATTTAGATCAACATACAACCTGATACTGACCTGCAAATTGCAAAAAACGTAAGAAAATTTGAATTTCGCGGGCCACCCTAGCGCATCCCCCTTAAAACAGTCACTTTGGCAGAATCATAATATATTCCATATTATGAATCATCGTAAAATGTCACAAACTGACAATTCATAATATAATCTGCGTGAGATTCATATTACGAAATAATTCATCTGTCAGTTGTCTATGGAGATTCGTAAAATGGTCCACACATTATGAATTGGTTTTGTGTCAAATTAGAGGAATTGCTAATGACAGCTGTTAATTCAGGAAATGAACTGCTAATGTGGCCGTTTTAGGCCCGCTGTTGCGTTGTTTAGAAGAGCAACGACAACGACATACAGACAAACACGAAAAGCGACTTTAAATTTTATAATTATGTATAGATGATTTGTAACTCTTTTTTTTTTTGTTGCCAGGCTGCAATAGTAAGGATAATGAAGACCCGCAAAACACTGAAACACCAGCATTTAGTGGTGGAAGTACTCAACCAGCTGTCTTCACGGTTCAAGCCAAGAGTGCCAGTCATCAAGGTAAATATTATTATACTAGCTGCGCCCCGCGGTTTCACCCGCGTAAGTCTCGATCCCGTGGGAATATCGGGATAAAAAGTATCCTATGTGTTAATCCAGGTTATAAACTATCTGTTTGCCAAATTTCATCCAAATCCATTCAGTAGTTTTTACGTGAAAGAGTAACAAACATCCATCCATCCATTCATCCATACTTACAAACTTTCTCGTTTATAATATTAGTAGGATAGTAGGAAGTAGGTTATCTATGAACCTTACCTTAGTAGGATAGTAACCCTTATCTAAGTGCCTTGTTCGCCTATCGCTGCGCTCAGTCGCAACACGGAGTCTGGATTTGTGCCCGGTTGATAGCATATAGGCTCGACCCTTTTACTTAACTGGCAAAATGTGCCTGTACTACAGGTATACCCCTGTCCAACCCTTCGGAGAAACAAGGCGTGGTGTTATGTTATTGAACCATCCACGGTTAATTACCAATACACATAATTCATTTTATTAGACTTCTAAATTATATAAATTTATTTTAGAATCCTGTTGGAAGTCGTTGTAGAAATTCGAAACGGTTTCGAAGCGATTGTCATTTGTCTAGGCCCTTAGCACCGGTAAAATATTCTCGCCGACAGTTGACGCCCCGTGTATGCCTCGCGACGGTAATGGTCGGTGACACAGAATATATAGATAACGCAAGTACTATTTAGTGATGGGAAAACCACATCGATTCAAAGACGCCGCCGCCTGTGGCACTCGTCTCGTTAGTTATCAACATATCGTTCTGTTAGTTTTAGCGAAGGTCTGGCAATTTGAGAACTTTATGTGACCTACCCAAATGTCCTTTCTTTGGTATTGTTCGTCGACTCGTTGAGCTCCTTAAGTTCTGAGTTGAGCTCCACTATTACTGACAAATGCTTGCACTGGCTGGACAGGTCCACTCAAATCTGTGTGGTTCTTTCCTCAAAAGACCATTTCAGACTCTTATCTACATGGTCCTCATATGGCCTGACCAAGATTATGTCTGGACTTTAAAGGAGACGGTGACCTCTGAGTTTGTTTCGGCCTTTCTTCTCAGAGTAGTCAGATAGGAAACGCCGACCTCATCTAGCTTATTTTTACAACTTTTTAATATGACGTGTAAAAGTGATTCCAATATCCTATTTACGGAATAAACAATTTCATTTCATCAATTAACTAATCAATGCTTTTTCCCTTGTACAAAGCTTTCTTCCTCAAAATGTATCGAACAAATAGTGCTATACTTTGTTGAACCAATCTTTATTTCCCGTCGCCTCAATCCATTATTCTTGTAAATTGAGATCATTTGGAACTAAATAATCACGTAACATTAAGATTATTTATTAAAATTGTCTCTATAATAAATATAAAATACATAATAATTCCTCTGTAGATGTAAATAATAAGTATACAATATACTAAAATAGATACACATATACATACATATCCTAAATAATAGATACATACGAGTACATACATACATAAATAGGAAATAAATAAATAAGCAACGAAAAATAAATGAAGACTATAGATAGTTACACAGTTACGAAGACAAGATCACAACGACAAGTAATGTTCCTTAACGAGTCTTTTATATTCTATTAACGACTGCGCGCGTTTTATTTGAACTGGCAATGCATTCCACAAACGAGCGGCCTGGACGGCAAAGGATTTGTCGAGGAAAGTTGTGGAATACATTGGCATTTTAAGCTTTAAGTTATCCGATGACCTTAAAAATTTTGTGTGAAATACTTCTTAGTAAAATAATTGATTTCTTTTCTCTCCAGAAATGCATCGACATCCTGATCGAGAAGGAGTACTTAGAGCGCACGGAGGGCGAGAAGGACACATACAGCTATCTCGCGTGATTGCGCCGCACTATGTAATAAATGATATATAAACAATATTATGTAATCTACACGACTTTTATTTGTCAACCTACCGACAAACCACAACCAGTACCATCATTGCGTAACACATGATCAATGATAGAGGAGCTCGTGGCTAAGTAATAACAGCCGCACGGGTCGATCCATCAGGTTAAGCTACGCTTGCTGGGGTTGGTCCGTGGATAGGTGACCATCTTCACATACCGAGACTCCTCCGTGCCTCGGAATTGGTCCCGGCTGTCATTTGTGGATCTTTGACAGTCGTTACGTGTCGTCAGAAGCCCGAAAGTCTGACAGTTTTGCCAAGGGGTATCGTATTACCCAGTTACTGGGTTGTGGAGGTCAGATAGGCAGTCGCTCCATGTAAAATACTGGTATTCAGCTGCATCCGGTTAGACTGGAAGCCGACCCCAACAGAGTTGGGAAAAGGCTAGGCAGATTGACATAAATGATCAATCATAATCTGAATAATTTTGAAAGAGATTACTAATTCATGGTGCATACATGGTGGTCCCGTGGTGTTATTGGGTTTTCCATCTTGAATTTATCAGTAACAGCCCGGAGTCGTTTTAAATTTTATCTAAAAAATTTAAATCGTTAGATTCACCTTAGCACGTCAAAAGATTATCGCATTTCTGTTTCGTTTTGAAAGCTCTGACACACGATGACGCGGTAACTTCATTCGATTGTTATTTGTCATGGAAACAGTATTTATTCATGTGGCTCACTCTTCTCAATAAGGACACTCGGGTGCGGTCGCCGCCCAAGATTTTGAGGGAGGTCACCATTGGTGCCGAGGAATATTTTTAGGGAAATGGTTACTAATAGCCTAATAGATAAATAATTAAATACTCTAAAAACTTTTTTTTGTGTATTCCCATCGGGGTCACTGTGGCTCAACTGGCTCAAGTACCTACAGTTTTTAGTTAGTAAAGCACGTAAATCGTTCAGTCTCTCGACAGCTTGATTTTGGGGAGGGTCATGACCCCAGAACCCCCCCTCCCCCCCTCGGAAATCGACACTTTTCTTATGACTGAGCACAGTGAGGGCTAATCTATCGATTTAACCCTTAATAAGGCAAGAGGATATTAAACCTTTGGGCACCGGGGTTTGATAATATCAAATACTGGTAAAAATGACATTTGAATGACGGCCGTATATTCTGACGGCACAGTTATTTATTGATATTTTTAAAACAGCATTTTTTGTTATTTTTATGGAACATCATTAAGGACTTAAGCGCCCGAGTTTAGCGTTGGTTTTGAAGAAGTCTTAGGTAACGCGACCAATTTCTCATTGGTTGCCGACAGCCACGAGGCGCCTACCTACTACGTACGCTTGTATTTTGGACTTAGTTTCAAATTCTTATAATATGGCTGGTTCTGGTGTATTATGTGCAGTTGATGGATGTAGATCCAGCAAGAGAAGAGCTAAATACTTTTTTTTTTTTCAATTTGCCTGCTGGTACAGAAATGTGAGTCTAATTTGTTTTACTATCGTTTTTTAAGTAGGTAAATTACTTAAACTTGCATGTTTTGTGTTTTAGGTAGGTCGACGAGATCGTAAAGGAAGCTGGTCCGAATTGGCCTGCAGCAGCACAGGACAGAAAAAACTGGCAAGAAAGAGGAGGAGGCCTTTACCCAAAGAGGGGTCCTTAATTAATTCTTGGTTTTTATTTATTATGTACTTTTGTTTATTTTTTTAATTAGAAAATAAAGAGGCTTTATTAAAAGTTCAGGCGTGACTTTGCGGAAATCCATTATAAAATAGAATAGACGCAGATATATTAAGTAACCTATTCCGCTTGACTATTCTTCAAGAGTCATAAAATCCCTGTAAGAAATCGACACGTATTTCACCTCTCAACCAGGCATCTTCAGGATGACGATTGACCAATTGCAAACCAGAACGCGACGTGTTACCACACCGAGACAAATCGAAGCGAGGGTTTGAGGCTTTATTATTATTATTATTTTAGGTAGGTACGCAATTACTTCTACCACGTAATCTGTGCTTCTACTATGCGTCTTTGATTCTTATCAAAGACGCATAGTAGAAGCACCTTTCTATTCTTATAGAAAGGTTAATAATGATGATTGGCCGTAGTCGGGTAAAAAGGCTAGGCAGATGATGATGCTGTGTCTTTCAGTCTGTAAACTCTAAAATACTTATATGTATTTTCGTATTTTCTAAAACCAGGTAATAAAACAAAAGTCGTGTAGATAACAATAATATTATTAACATTTATTACATAGTGCGGGCGTGTGGCGCAATCACGTGATATAGCTGTATGTGTCCTTCTCACCCTCCGTGCGCTCTAAGTACTCCTTCTCGATCAGGATGTGTATACATTTCTGGAAAAGCAAACAGAAATATATTTTTCCGGTTAAAAGGAATTGGCCACCTGATCTTTGATAGTTTTATGACAGCTGCCGTCAGCTGCGCACATAGATTGCAAATATTGCAATGCAGTGCGGCGGCGCTTGAGTCGCTGCGGACGGTACGGAATGTTGCCATTTTAAATTATTATATTGTTAAACATGTAGAACTAAGAACTGTTATATTTTTTTTTTCTTATTTTGCTATTTTTATGTCATTATTATGCTGCACCGGTTGACATGTCAACGCCGGCTGTCGCTGAAAACCAGCGCTGGGGCTCTGTCTAGCATAGAGTCGCAGCATTATGCTGAGCGATGGCTGTTTTGCGTAGACGTGACGCATATTTTCCCCCAACTTGTTCTTTTTGTGTTTGTGTTCTTTTTTTCGTCGAGATGGCGGATAATACAATAAGGTGATAACTGGACTGTATAACTGTATCCTCCTTAGCTCCTAACCTAATTTCGATGACGCCGGACATTCTCAAAACAGACTAACAAAATACGCAAGCGTGTGCACAAACCCAGGTGCACATCGCACACTCTTCCTTCCCTCTCAATTTATAATATTGGCTATGCATCGTCAATAAAACTAGAGGTCTATTCCCTAAGCACGATATTAGTAGTGTCGGCCGATTTTACGAGACTTTCCTACTCCATGTCACCTACGGAAGGTTAGTTTAGGGCCCGAACTAAGAATGTATGACAACACGAATTGTCATTTGTGTACCTACTCCCGATTTTTATTGCCCGTCCGAAAAGATAGTTAATCGCGAGTTGGATTTACCCAGAAGTAAGTATCGAACTACATTCGGACGGGCCCGTAACTTCGTTGACGGACTTTTTCCTAAGCCTGGGTAGGTACACGTGGCTACACATCAAGCTATACATTTCCAGTATAAGCTGACTTCTCGTTGTACGGAAATCCTATACAATGCGAGATACGCTTATACTGGAAATGTATAGCTTGATGTGTAGCCGTGTGTACAATAATAATTATTTTGTACCTTGATGACTGGCACTCTTGGCTTGAACCGTGAAGACAGCTGGTTGAGTACTTCCACCACTAAATGCTGGTGTTTCAGTGTTTTGCGGGTCTTCATTATCCTCACTATTGCGGACTGGAAACAAAAACAAATTGTTTTAGTTTTAAAGTGAGTATTTGCGGATTCTTGATTGTTTCTCATAAGGATTTAGCTTGGTGAGGTCCTTTTTTTGCCTTTTTACGCCTAAACCTAACAGATAGGTATCCTGAGACCTTTATTTTTATGGTAGGAAATCATCAAATGACTTCTCCCGCTCTGGGCGGAGCGTAAGGGCGTGTCAGACTTTTACTGACTACTGGCTAAAACCCACCCGTGTTCCTTCAGTTGCCTGTTGCCAAGGTCCCGGTATCCCGCAACCCTGGCAGGATCCTGAGCCATGGCGAAGGACATGCTACTTTTTATCTCGGTAATACGTTCTTGTGGGACTATTTCTGATCTCCAAACGTGCCAAGCCGCAGGCAGAAGCTAGGTGATTATAGTTTTACCTGAATGAGTATATTCCGGTCCTCCTCGATGTGTTTGTGCGTGGCTTCCTGCTCCACCTTCAGCTCCGTCTTCAGCGGAATGTTCAAGTTCACGCGGAGTTTTTTGCTGTAACGGATAAACCGTTATTTTTATCACAGCTTTTATTTGTTTACCGATATTCGCGGGCTCGGGGCCAAGTAAAGCCGCTCAGGTCGCGAGTGTGAGCTCTGCTACAATGGAAACAGTCCCAGCGATGACGAGAAGAATATTCAATGTACGGTAGACCAAATGACAGTGGTAACAAAAGACCAGCTCAAGATCAAAGTGTTACAATTGATGTGTGGTCTACTGTACTAAACCCGTTTCTCAAGAGTGCGATATACTGATGTGGCGACATGTCAGACATCAAGATGTCGGTGCTTTAACTAAGCTGAATAATAATTTATTACATGCATAAATCTTTCGGAACAATGAAGGATGGAAATCAATAATAACTTTATAATAAAGACTGGTATATACGTACTTCTTATAACCTACATACAGATCGACGACGGAAGACTCGGACAGTTCAGACTCGTCGTCCGCACAGACCAACAGCTTTGATTTCAGCAGGATTTGTAGCACCTGATAAATAAAACATAATTCATTAATTTAATCAAATAATATAAATAATTATAATATAATGATGTCGGAAATTATACGTCAATGATTTGACGGCGGCGCTGGCGTTCCGATTAGTCAAATTTTGACTAATCGGAACGCCAGCGCCGCCTGGCGGCGTTCGACAGAGTCTACAACATAACGCTCGGAGCGGCCGGTGCTAAGCGGAGTTCGTCTGTGGCTGTCAAGCAGTGAGCACGTTTAGAAACTGTCGTGCGTTTCGTATAGTTGTGTCGTGTACCTAGAGTGTGTGAATTGCTAGTATGATTAATTTGATAGTAAATTATAAGTAATCTGAACTGCTAACGGTTATTCTATTGCGCAATAACCAACACTACCCACAACTACTCTTCAAGAGTAGTGACGCCACAGGAATCTCGTCCAGGGCGCCAGGAGTGCTAAGCCGCTAAGCGTAAGTAACTGTATTGTATCTAGCCACTAAATTATAAGGAATAATTGTAATATGCTATAATCTTGAACAAATAAATATTGTTTATTGTTTGTTTAACTAAGTATGCTTTTGAGTCTTTACGCGAGCCAAAGAGCTCTGTGATGCGTGGCGTTCAACCTTGTTTAACCACGCGCATAGTATTATCAGTCTGCTTTTCATTTTTCATTATTCTCCTGCCATTTGTGGTCATACAGTCCACCCATCGTTACTTTGGTCTTCCCCTACTCTCACGACAATTTCCTGATTCCTCCGCATCACGTGTCTCATGCTGCTAAGATCCCGCTGAATCGATATTATAACGTTAATATACTATATTCAAAGTGCCTCTCCGACTGTACCTGTACAAGGAAGTCTCCTTTAATGCCGGTGTGCTGCTCGAGCTGGCTGACGGTCCACGAAGTGTTGTCGTTGTACTGCAGCAGTACCGCCATCTGGAACGTACTGGCTTGCAACGTGTATCTGTGAGGAGAAGTTGCTTGTTAGACGTGGACACGTAGAAAATGACAGTATTTTGTATCATCATCTGCGTAATCTTTTACCAAATATGTATGTTGGGGTCGGCTGCTAGTCTGACCGGATATGCAGCTGAATCAGAATACTAGTATTTGACATAGAGGGACTGCATACGAGATTTTTTTTGTAAAATGGCGACACCGAGAACGTAATTTTGGTAAACATAAATTCTTTTTGATAAAATGCATGTTGCAACGATCACATTGCCTTTATAAACGTGCACTGCGTTAAAATATAGTGTTAGTTTTGTATTTTGTCATGAACGCAGTGCTAATATGAAACTCAAAGACGGAGCTTCTATTCCAATCCAACTCCGAAAGGTCGGAACTTCCGATTAATATTTTACCTCTGACTCCGACGTCGCGTCGGCTCCAATAATTTTGCGTTATTTTTCGTAGTTATAACGATCGAAACGCAGGGATGCACGTGACGTAGCCCGGAGTGGGGTCGTCTTGGCGGTGTCTCCAGACATCGCCAACGCCTTCAACACCCTGCCCTGGAGTTGCACAAGGGAGGCACTCCGGTACCACCGGATGCCGACCTACCTCTGTCGTGTGGTCGAGGCCTATTTGACGGACAGGGCCGTCATCTACCCCGATCACCAAGGAGTATGGAACCGACGAGAGATGTCGTGCGGTGTCCCACAGGGATCGGTCCTGGGGCCGCATCTGTGGGACATCGGATACGACTGGGTGCTGCGCGCCGACCTCCCTAGCGGCGACGACACGCTGGTCCTGGCGCAGGGGAGGTCGCACCGGGCGGCGGCGGAACTCGCGACACGCGGGGTTGCGACAATCGTCGAGAGAAGCAATCTCCGTAACATCTCTAATTATAATAGTATCCTGCTCGACGTGACAAGTGCTGACTCGAACTTACTTTAAAAAAATTCGTTCACACGATTTTCGACTAATTTGACGGGTAGCAGAGGTCTATACTTGATCAACTGACTGCTTGATTTTCACTACTTTTAAGTGTCATAGGTATTGGTAAGTCCATCTGGGCTTCTATACGACAATACCCACCTGTTCTTAAAGCAGTTGGTGACGAGCTCTCCCTTGGACATGTTGTAGAGCCAGTTGAGCTTGCGGCCCGAGTGCTGCGACGAGTAGAACGTTGTGAACCTGTGCACTGAACGCTCTAACTGGAATACACAATACAACCAATATTACTACTGAAATATTACATTTGACTATAGTAAATAATGAGGAATTGTAAATGAAAATCATGTTGGGGTCGGCTTCCAGTCTAACTGGATGCAGCTGAATACCAGTATTTTACATGGAGCCACTGCCTATCTGACCTCCACAACCCAGTACCTGGGTAATAAGATACCCCTTGGTAAGATTGGTTGTCAGACTTTCGGCCTCTGACGACTGCCAGAGAGACAAAAGTTAGAACATCCAAAGATCTGCTACTACTGTTCACGTCGTATTTATTCCGAAACCCGAATCGGATAAAGTATATTTAGGTTTGTCCATTAGGAATTTCTCAATAGCAGCCTGAGATCTGGATTTGAATAAATGAGAACATCCTCCTGTTTAAAAGGCACCGGCGAAGCTAAACATCTCTGCGTATCCCTTCGGGGAATAGAGGCGTGATGTTATATTTACTTCAGTGGGCAGCTGGAAGCACGAGGACTGCTGGAAGGGCCAGGAGCCAGAGGACAGCACCTGGATGCTGAAGTCGATGTGCAGCGGCTGTTCCGAGCTGTTCGACATGTGCTTGCGGAAGTTCTCGTTTAGGTCCTTTGATAGGACTATGTCCTGGGGGAAGGCAATCAGAAAATATGAAGTATTTCTGTTGAAAACCCAAACTATGCAACCTTTAAAACATCTTCGATAAATTGGGTTAAAAAGACAATGAAACCTTTGCACGGGTCTTGTCGTACCCTCAACTGTGAGATGGCAATCCCTCGTGGATGTCGGATATCGTCGCACGGGAATGTACTACCGGGATACTTAAGAAATGCTGGGCTTCCTATTCAAACTTTCATCCCCTATATCACCCCACAAAAGGATTATTTTGTAAACAAAAAGTAGCCTGTCCTTCCCCAGGATGACATCTGTCTCCTTGTCAAATTTTGTTTTGCCAAACATACAGACAGACTGACTGGTAGACAGACAGAGTTTCTTTCGTATTTATAATATTAGTATGGAGTATGGATTATATTTTATTATACCCTAAGCGTAATAGGAGCAGTGGTGGCCCAGTGGTAACGGCCACGACTTACGAGTTGTAGGTCGTGGGTTCGAACCCAGGCAGGCGCTTTACTTTGTGTAAGTAATTTCATCACCACTGCTCTCAAAACGGAAGGAAAACATCGTGAGGAAACCGGCATGTCCTAGAACCAAAAAGTCTAAGACAATGTGACATTTACCATGTAGATTACAGCCCACTCCCTCGCGGAGAGAGGAGGCCTGTGTCCCAGCAGTGGGACCATTATAGGCTGATTATGAAGCGTAATAAAAGCTTCTGTAACGAGTAAGAGTAATATTTTAACAAACATACAACCTGACACTAACAGGGAAATTTCAAAAAACGTCAGAATATTTTAATTTCGCTGGCTACACTATCGCATCCCCCTTATGTAAAATAATACAAACCTGGAACATACTCTGTAGTTTCCTTGTATACACGTATCCGCACGCCTCCTTCAGTCTTGAGATCATTGTTGCCTGTAAATACTGCACTCTTGAACTGCTACCTCCGTGACGCTGAATGTGAACAAACGTAATTGTAATCAAACTGTGCAAAACGTGCTTTAATTTGCTAAAGAATTAAGGTTGATGCGCTAGAGTAGCCCGCGAAATTCAAATCTTCTTACGTTTTTTGCAATTTGCAGGTCAGTATCAGGTTGTATGTTGATCCAAATATTATTAGCGCTCGTAACAAATATGAATTGAAAGTGTATTGAATGACTATTTCATGAAATCATGACATTTGGCACTTTCATGAACTTAGAGAGTTGTATTGCTGATGTTTATAATTCTGTAAAATTAAATCCATATTTGTTACGAGCGCTAATAATATTTAGATCAACATTCAACCTGATACTGACCTGCAAATTGCAAAAAACGTAAGAAAATTTGAATTTCGCGGGCTACCCTGCGTGGGGCGCTTTATTTAAAAGTAAAATAATTAAAAGTACACAGAATTAAAAAGCGTGGAGCGCTTTTTGAAATTAATCATTGGATATGAAGTGACAAGTTGCTTATGTAGGTACTTATATCGTAATTAAGAAAGTACTAGAGATATGATACGTTACCTCCGCGTTATCGCTGGGAGACATGTGTTGCACCAGTTGCTTCGCCAACATCTTGCTGTAGAACTTCTGGAACACGTCCTTGTCTTCAATGTATTTGAACACAACCATCTGGAAATGAGGACAAACATTGATAATTTGATGGAGCTCAAATTCAAAAGGAGGCTAGCAATAACATTCGACCAGTGATTTAGGCTGTATGTTTTTGTCGTTCCATGTAAAGTACTGGTATTCAGCTGCATCCGGTTAGACTGGAAGCTGACCCCAACATCAAAAAGTGTTCCACAGAACGGTCTGGACTGCAATAACCCTTTTTATCAACTTGTTTTTTTTTGTAGTTTTAAAATTGACAGTTTAGGAAAATTTTAACGCTCGAAGATTAAAAAAAAAAAATTAAATTATAAATAAATTAATAAAATAAAATATATATAATATATATATATATATATATATATTTTAATTATTATAAATTAAATTATATTATATTATATTATGTATTAATTATGTGTCTGGTCCCTCCAACACATAGTCAGCAAATGTGAAATAATTATTATTAGGTATACTGAACAATTTAATTGTACTAAGAATGCTCAATATTGACATGTTAATTTTTATTTTTGTTTTTTTTTGCAACTTTGTCACTAATTTATTTTCCCTATTTTTATTTTCATCCTGTTTACACCTAGTTACATGTGCATGCTGTGGTCTCCTGTAATTGAAGGAGCACACTTGAAAGAACCGTTTTTGTTATTGTATTTTATATTGTGTATGTGTATCCTTTGTTGGAGATCCCAAATAAAAAAAAAAATAAAAAAAAAAAAAAAAAAAAAAAAAAGATGTGACGCAAATCGTCCTTAAATTATTTTTTCTTCCTGAAGTCATAATTTCTTATATTCAATTCCAGGTAGTACATATTACATACCACTTGATTGAGAGTGTCCTCAAGTTCGTTCTCCTCGGGGTCCTTGCTGGACTTCTTCACCAGAAGGTCGCAGTACTTCGCCAGGAGCTCCGCACTCTTTGATGAGGAGTTCGCTGCTTTTGTCACTGCGTTACCTGGGAGTAAGGGTTTGTTGGGATTATGCTGAATATTTGTGTTATTTATTTAATTTTAATTCAGGAAAACAAAAAGTTACACCATTATCAATCTACCTAGCGTTTTCCCAAATATGTTGGGGTCGGCTTCCAGTCTAACCGGATGCAGCTGAATACCAGTATTTTACATGGAGCGACTGCCTATCTGACCTCCACAACCCAGTAACTGGGTAATACGATACCCCTTGGTAAGACTGGTTGTCGGACGTTAGGGCTTCTGACGACCCGTAACGACTGACAAAGATCCACAGCCAGGATCAACAGCTTAACGTGCTTTCCGAGGCACGGAGGAGTCTCGGTATGTAAAGATGGTCACCCATCCATGGACCAATCCCGGCAGGCGTAGCTTAACCTGATGGATCGACTGTGTATATGATTTACATTTATACATACTGTTAATAAACTGGACGCAAGCCTTGTCAAGCGCGTCCACGAAGCCAGAGTCATTGTCAAACTCGACCAGGACGAGTGCGTTGTATTTCTTGTGAACTTCTAGAATTGTTGAAACGTAGACTATGGGATCCTGTAGGAGAAAAAAAAAATGTTTCTTAGCTAGCTAGCTTTTTGACACGCGGCTTCGCCCGCGTGGATGTCAGAAACTATCCCACGGGAATGTACTCCCAAACATTAGCACTTATTCGGTTACGAAATTAGATAGCTGTAGAGTACCATCAAACTGACACACGAAAGCAAATTTTGCCAGACTTGAAGCAGAGTCGCTTCGCTCGCTCGCTCAATTAGTACGGATAGTAATTCCTCTATGGTACAGTACCGTGTGCGCACACTCGCCGCACTTGTCGATGGCCTGCAGGCCCTGCGCGTGGATGTGGTGCTCCAGCAGGCGGCGCAGTTCGCACAGACCGTCGGGAATGCGCGCTACTAAAGCGTACATTCGCCCTAAGTCGCTGTTCTTTTCGGCTTCCAGGAGTTTCTAGAAAAATAAAACCATTTTTAATAAATGTTCGTAAGCAAATCAGAAAACAAAATCGATTGAAATGTCTGCTAAACTTCACCCACGAGTTTCGAACACGCCCAGTCATGGTCGCAGAAGCTTCAACCAAGATGCAGTTTATAGTAAAGTACACAAAGTTTTGCCGCAATTAGTCGGACAGCACGTCGAGCAACCAGTTGGTCGTTGCGGGCAAGTGCGCGATGCGGAAATGTTTTGGTCTGTGCGGCAGCTGACTGTGGACGATTCGCTTCAGGGGGTGGTCATTCAGGCCGTCGTCGGTCGTAGGTGATCGATCGTGAGTCCGTAACGGCTGTCAGACGGATTTGAAAGTAGGACTAAATGTGTGTGTATGTATGTACCTGGCACTCGGTGTGGAAGATCTCGAATGTTCCTCTGTAACTCTGTCGCAGGTCGTCGCTAGTCGCTCGATTGTAGGTTCGTGTAATCGTCGCTTACAGCAGACACTTATCTTACTCTCTCTACACTCAGTATAATTACCTTGAACTCGGCGTGGAAGATCTCGAGATGATGCTCTATGAGCACTTCATCGCAGACCTCCACTAGTCGTTTCATTGTAGGATCGTATAAGTAAACGCGTCGCTGTTCCTCTTGGAGACGTTGTTCAACCTGTCGACAAAAGAAAAAAAATCAAATCAATCAAACAAAGAAATTATAAATCTACTAGATTCTGATCATTGCGGGCAAAGGGTTACTATCCCTATCAAAAACAACAAAGTGGCTAAAAAGGATATAACATTTAACCCCAAAACTGCAAGTCGCTTGGAGGTTTTTAAAGAAAAACTAATTAATACATTACCAGTTTTGTCACATCATACTGATCCTAGTCATCTATATGATGATTTTTTTAATTTATACTGTAAACAATTTAATTCCACCTTTATTCCCAAGACTATCTCGGTTAATAGTAATGTATCTTTCAGTGATTGGGCTACCATTGGTATTCATAAAAGTAGAACACGGCTTTATGAGCTGTACAGTGAAAGGACCTATGTAAACACTGTTGAATTTAATTTATATGTTAAAAATTATTCAAAATTATTTAAAAAAGTTTGTTGTATGGCCAAGTCACGTTATTTGAGTTCGAAGATTAAAAACAGTAGTAATGTAATTAAAACGACTTGGAATATTATTAATAGTGAAACGGGAAGGTCTAGTAACCGAAATACTGACTACAGCCTGTCTATTAATGACAACATAATAAAATCAGACTCACAAGTCGCCGAGGCCTTTGAGAATTTCTTTTCAGATATTCCCGTTTCTACCACTAAATCCCTAAACTCATCACCTTCTGTTGCTGAGTCTTTGCTTAGGCGAAGGCCTAATTATCTCACAGCCGCTTTTGTCGCTAGATGGCGACACATCCACAATTTCGAACATTTTCAATTTTTACACCTAACATAGAAATTTTTAATAAACAACTTTATTCTTAGCGAAACCTAGAGCATTAACTTGATTTTTTTAGATCATCACTGTGCTTGTTAACTGGTATCATACAAAGATTAGAACAAAATAATGATTTAGCCGCATGAATTTACTCTTTACACACACATGCAAAGTAAGTAGTAGTAACTTCCGACTTCACTAGATGTCGTTTTATTCAAACATGGTTGGAAATTAAAATGTCCAGATGGCGTTAATTTAAAGAAAGAGGACCAAATTATTTATAAAAACTGAAAACAAATATTAATTTACTAATTAAGCATACTTTAAATTACTAGAGGATTGTTATGTTCCAATCTATTTCTTAATAATATAATTATTGGGATATGCATACTTTTGTTTCTAGGCTCGATATCAAATACCTTTTCACCATAACAAATTATTCAGATAAATTATTTTGGGTAATAAAGGTATATTGTACCTATATAGGTTGTTGTAATGTGACTGAACCTAAATAGTACCTAACGTGTAAATAAATTGTGACCTGTACTAAATAAATAAAAGATTATGTATTCAATTGTAAAGCGTTTTATTGTATCTTACTATAAATTAATAATATTTATCTATGGTTAATATTTTCATACAAATATCGTTTTATTTACTCTCACTGCATTTACCTAAATATTTTCTGGTTAGATTCGAACCATCGACTCGTACCACCACACAAAGATAACATACTTTTTTCAATATTTTGATATTTACAATTATGATTCTGAATTTAGTATTAGAAAGAATTATGTACGTATATTATAATTTATGTAACATCACACGTAAGTGTAAGTATCTTACACAACAACACACAAGTGGTTGCTAGCTAACCATAACATTTATGTTTCAAGAATACCCACTTATTATACAACTTTGAACAATAAATATTCTTTTACAATTGAATTGTTTGGCTGGTACCTAAATACATGAGTGAAACATATGTACACAGAAAAATCTTATAAACTAACAAATAACATAAACTACCACTACCCACTTATTATACAACTTTGAATAATAAATATTCTTTTACAATTGAATTGTTTGGCTGGTACCTAAATACATGAGTGAAACATATGTACACAGAAAAATCTTATAAACTAACAAATAACATAAACTACCACTACCCACTTATTATACAACTTTGAACAAAAAATATTCTTTTACAATTGAATTGTTTGGCTGGTACCTAAATACATGAGTGAAACATATGTACACAGAAAAATCTTATAAACTAACAAATAACATAAACTATACATCGCTACGTACAAAAATAGCATAATAATTAGTATATAATGTTCCCACTGCTGAGACTCAGGCCTCCTCTGAACTGGTGATGAAATAATTTACACAAAGCAAAGTGTCGGCTTGGATTCGAACCATCGACTCGTACCACCATACAAAGATACATAAAAAATACTATAATAAAATATCTTCTCTTCTACACGCTACTTTTTGCTGCGCCGCCGTCGCCGCGCAGTATCAATCTTCTGCTTGTCACTTTTTACTTCCATTTATATCATTTCCGTGCGATCTAAATCAATTGCTGGGAGACACAGTTTTCGCTGCAACAAATGAATTTACACAGTTTTGTTAGACTATTCTTACTGAACCGGGTTCAGTGAACCCACACCTCAGAAACCCGAGGAATAAGTTAGGAAATGAGTAAGACTTATATTTTTCATACCTTTTAATTCCTTGATGTCTAGACATTTAGCATTTTTCCCAACTCGTCTCAAAATAATTTCCGGCAGTACACATGTTTTGAAAAATGTTACCAACTTCGGCATCATAGCGTTGATAAATTCCTCATCCCGGTTAACTTCTATGACAGTCAATGGTTGGGTGACAGATATAAAGCAAATGAAGTAACATTTACTCATTTTGGTAATTCGCAATTGACCCTGGACCTAGAATCAAAATAATAATAGCTGAGAAACAATCCAAGAAATACATTATATTTATACATACATGAACCAAGAAATAATGATCTTTGTTACTTACTTGATAATAATAATTATGCTTTTTGTTCATAACTAAAACATCATTTTCCAAATGAATAGGAAAATTTCTATTTCCTGATGCTTCTCTAATATTTTGAGATTTCCTTTTCAAGGAGGGAAAACATTTTATTTCTACAATAGTTTTTTCTGCTTCTATAATACCTGTAAAAAAGAACAGTTTTTAGGCCTACGCCACTGAACCAAATTAAAAAATCCACGCGACACACAAGATCCATGAGGGCGGAACCACAGGCAAAAGCTAGTTATTTGTATATTTTTATTATTGAATAATCTTACCATCAGGGCTAGCTGCTAAGAATCCAAAGTCTTCATCAATAAATAGACCTGATGGCCTGACAATTTTGCCATATTGTTGCATAAACATGCTCTTTGCAACATGTTCATTTTGTTGTCCATACATCATATCACGTAAATCTGATTCGAAATCTTATGGGAATCTGATTTACTCACTAAAAATCATTAGAAGAATTTCCATGATGTCTTTTCAATGTTGCTTGCACTTTTTTCCGTGATTTTCGCGGCCCTGAATACATATGTCGTTTATAGGCAAGTTTATTAGTCGGATTCATCTTAGGCAGAGTTGCAATTCAATCTGTAATCAAAAAGAATAATTAAACACAACAGCAAAAGTATCGTAATTATGAAATGCTTCAAGAAAAGAAATTTGTATTTCAGAAATAACACCACCATTTGTGACCATCAATCAAGCTGTCAAGCTGTAAGCTGTGTGTGAAAATTTGCAAAATAACGGACAGAACATGAGAACAGACCAAATAGAGATGTCAATCTGAGATCGATTGAACATAGAATCGATTTTTTGGAACAAATAAAAACGTTTTTTTCAAATCGATATCTAGTACTGAATCGATACAGGGAATCGATATTTCACCCTAGAACATCAGTTTTTTGTTTGTTTGAATTGTTAAGAATTGTGGTGGCGGGAAAATTACGAAGCATATCCAGTGCAAATCCTTTTGCGTAAAAATACGGATTTTTTCCAGATATGAGACTAGTTAAATTCTTTTCGATCGTTTTTTCGCCCTATGTAGGTAGGTAGTAAGAGAACAGACCAAATAGAGATGTCAATCTGAGATCGATTGAGCAAAGAATCGATTTTTTGGAACAAATAAAAACGTTTTTTTCAAATCGATATCTAGTACTGAATCGATACAGGGAATCGATATTTCACCCTAGAACATCAGTTTTTTGTTTGTTTGAATTGTTAAGAATTGTGGTGGCGGGAAAATTACGAAGCATATCCAGTGCAAATCCTTTTGCGTAAAAATACGGATTTTTTCCAGATATGAGACTAGTTAAATTCTTTTCGATCGTTTTTTCGCCCTATGTAGGTAGGTAGTAAGAGAACAGACCAAATAGAGATGTCAATCTGAGATCGATTGAGCAAAGAATCGATTTTTTGGAACAAATAAAAACGTTTTTTTCAAATCGATATCTAGTACTGAATCGATACAGGGAATCGATATTTCACCCTAGAACATCAGTTTTTTGTTTGTTTGAATTGTTAAGAATTGTGGTGGCGGGAAAATTACGAAGCATATCCAGTGCAAATCCTTTTGCGTAAAAATACGGATTTTTTCCAGATATGAGACTAGTTAAATTCTTTTCGATCGTTTTTTCGCCCTATGTAGGTAGGTAGTAAGAGAACAGACCAAATAGAGATGTCAATCTGAGATCGATTGAGCAAAGAATCGATTTTTTGGAACAAATAAAAACGTTTTTTTCAAATCGATATCTAGTACTGAATCGATACAGGGAATCGATATTTCACCCTAGAACATCAGTTTTTTGTTTGTTTGAATTGTTAAGAATTGTGGTGGCGGGAAAATTACGAAGCATATCCAGTGCAAATCCTTTTGCGTAAAAATACGGATTTTTTCCAGATATGAGACTAGTTAAATTCTTTTCGATCGTTTTTTCGCCCTATGTAGGTAGGTAGTAAGAGAACAGACCAAATAGAGATGTCAATCTGAGATCGATTGAGCAAAGAATCGATTTTTTGGAACAAATAAAAACGTTTTTTTCAAATCGATATCTAGTACTGAATCGATACAGGGAATCGATATTTCACCATAGAACATCAGTTTTTTGTTTGTTTGAATTGATAAGAATTGTGGTGGCGGGAAAATTACGAAGCATATCCAGTGCGATTTGCACACGACAAGGGGCACCAATTTTTTATGTAGGGGCACATTTACAGCAGATTAGGTACCAACTATACGTTCCACTCATATAACTATAGGAGACACTTTCTTGCTAGGGTAACGTACAGAGGCGGCTCGTGATATTTATTTGTGGGGGTTCACTAAAAAAAGAAACGTAGAACTAGAGCTTACCATTTATTTTATTTGTAAAGAAAATCCATTCGGCGATCTTTTTGGTGAGCGAAGACATCTATCACTTTCTTGTGAAAATCAGTTATGGAATTAATTAAGCGTTTTTCAATGCTTATCATACAACAAGATACACTGTATTGTTCCATTTTTAACACAAATGTCGCGCACAAACTATTTTTAATAATTATTTAGAATAAACACTGCGAATCTACTGACAGCCGAGTTGAGCCGACCGTTTGTTTACATAAGATCGGCAACAGCGCAAAGGCATATAACGCATTCCCGCGCGCGCGCGCGCGGCCGCCCTGCGCCGTTTGGCAACGTCGCGCGTGAGCGGCGCTCCAAATTAGGCTAATTTCTCATACAAAATCTTCTGTTTCACGCGTCGGACTGTGTCGATATTTCTCTTTCGCACTCATTGAATACAGTGCTAGAAATCGTACTGAACTTTGTTTCATAGGAGCGCAATCGCTGGCGCTCCACACGTTACAACTTGACGCCCAATGTACGCGTAGGAAATGGTTTTCTAGTAAACTGCTATTGTATACATGGGCATAGTAGAAAGAATGTATGTATAGGATTATAATAAAGAAATATAGATCATGCTATTTTCGTGGGAGTGCACTGCACCAGCGCTCTTTATGACGAGCCGCCTCTGGTAACGTACACCCCGTAAACCCCTACATTGCGAATTTGATCGAAAACGAATGATTGATTTTTGGAAAATCATTTCTTTATTTTGTGAATTGATTTTTCATATTTCCTTTCGAATCAATTCAGTAACGGATCTTTTTCAGAGAGTTTTTTTTTGGTTCCTTTCGTCCCTCTGGGACAGGCAAAGTGAGTTTTTAGAGAGAATTGACGTCCCTATTAGGGGGAAATATTTGAAATTTAGAGTAGGTAGGTAGGTATGTGATGTGATGACAATCAACAAGTGTTGCTAACGTTTGATTTTGTATTTCCTCTTCTAAATCTTACACTTTTTTAAGTTTTAAGGGTAATTACTATTATAATATAACTCTGTATCACCTTCAAGCAGAAAAGCATCCTTTGTATATAAAAATAACACTTACCGTCAATAAAACACAAAAACACTTCACTTTTAAATAAAAACTCTTTCACGGATGGCACTCGTATGAATGGTTCTCAGTAGTAGCCCCAGTCACCAATTCTAAACCTGAATGGTGCTTACTACTTACTTAGCTGTTCAGACGAGCGAAATTGGAACTACGGCTACCATTTTGAGAACGTCATTTCGCTGACAGTTAAAAACCCCGAAACCATAAATGAATGATGTACAGCAGTGGTGGCTCTGACTTGTAAGTCAGAGCCACCACTGCTGTACCTATATCATTCATCGTTTTAAATATCAGAACATCCTACAACTTACTACTAAAATACTGCCCTATGTTTTATTTCCCCTTTTTCTTGGTAAACTTCTTAGATGGCAAGACCAATTTATCTCGACGCACTTTGACGTGTGCTAATAATACTAAAATGTGCAATTGTTATGAAAAATCAATGTGGTTTGTCTGTGTATTCACTTATCTTGATGGTTTCACATAAATTAAATATGATTCAATCAATAGATGTAAGTAGTACCTACGTGTCACCATTGCGTAGGTAGGTAATTAGAAAAAAAATAGGTAAATTTGCCTACGCTGATCGCCTAATTTAGGTATACCCTAAGTTTACATGAACTTCTATTCTCTGATTTTATTCAACCCAAACCAATGAATTAGTACCTAACCGTGTCAGAAAATGTATTATCAGTACCTACTTACATACAGTAGAAAGATTTTTAAATCTTTAGGTAGATATTACAATAATTACATTAGTATTGTATCTGTGTGAACCAAATGCAGATCGCAGATGTTTTTTTTCACTTTCTAGCATTCTTTCTCATTCCCTAATAAAAAACATTTTATCAATCATAAAATGTAAAACCCGCGGGCAAACCCGCGCGCCGGCGCTAACTTTCTAAAATCACAATATTGTGGAAACGCAAACGCATGGACTCATGGACTGACTGGAGCAATTTGGCAACAACGCGGGGTGCGTCTTGAATGGCAACGTCGCGCGCTGCATCGCCGCGTAACCTTGGCGCAAAGAGTATAATAATAATATGCCTTGGCGCTTGTACGAACAGCGCCATCTATTATAAATGTTTACCGAACGTAAACTCTTAACACAACAGCAAATAACTCTTTCTCGGTGGTTCTTTCAATTTAGGTTAGATGGCGCGATTCAAGTCACTCATACATGTAAAGATTTTTCGTTTTTTATTGGGTCTAATTCTCCTAGAAATACTGTTTTTTTTATAAAATTTTGGCGTTAGGCGAACATAATACATTATAAAGTCTCATTATACTTGCTTTTATTCTGCAGAAACCGTTCATTTACGGAGATTACAACCCCTGAAATGTATGGCGAGGCCTGTCTAGGCATCCACCAAGGAAAATGTTAATGTTTGCGAATCGGAATTTCTTTTTGAACATATTACCTGTAGAGACATAATTAAAACCTTTCACACTTTAAATGTAAAAAAGACTGCAGATCTGTGGGGTAATTCTGTAGAAGTTGCTAAGTCTATTATTGACATTGTAGCACCTACTTTAGCTCTTATCTTTAATAATTGTATCGACTGTGGGGAGTTTCCTGACCTTATGAAAAATAGTAAAATAATACCTTTGTTTAAATCAGGTAGTACATCAGACCCCACAAATTATAGACCTATTTCAGTACTACCTACCTTTAGTAAAATATTTGAGAAGCTAATTTTAGAGCAATTGCAAAGATTTTTTAATAGACATAAATTGTTACATAACAAGCAGTTCGGTTTCACAAGGGGTCGTTCAACAACTGATGCCGGTGTTGAACTTTTAGGACATATTTATAATGCATGGGAAGATAAATGCGATGCCTTGGGCATCTTTTGTGATTTGTCTAAGGCATTCGATTGCGTTCTTCATGAAACATTAATCAGGAAACTCCGCCACTACGGAATCCGGAACACCGCTCTGGATCTTCTTACTTCATACTTGAGTAATAGGATTCAGAGCGTTGACGTTAATGGGAAAAGATCTCCCGGATCTGTAGTAACAATGGGAGTCCCACAGGGCTCAATTCTTGGTCCTTTCTTGTTTCTTATTTATATTAATGACTTGCCTTACCTCATAAAGGATAATCATGAGATAGTGTTGTTTGCGGATGACACTTCGCTTTTGTTTAAACTTAAACGTCAGCAGCTGGTTACTGACGATGTAAATAGCGCGATCGCAAAAGTAGTTCACTGGTTTAATGTTAATAATTTACTTCTTAATGAAAAAAAAACCAAATGCATTAAGTTTACGCTACCTCACGTTAGGCAGGTGAAAACCAATGTGTTGATAAAGGGTGAAGAATTGAATCCCGAAGATAAAACAGTATTCTTGGGCTTAACTTTGGATGCTAAGCTTCAGTGGGGCCCACATATAGATAAATTGTCAAAAAAACTAAGCTCCGCAGCATATGCTGTTAGAAAAATTCGTAATTTAACTGACATAGAGACAGCCCGTTTAGTGTACTTTAGTTATTTTCATAGTGTAATGTCGTACGGTATTCTGTTGTGGGGAAATGCCCCTGACATTCAGACTATCTTTGTTTTGCAGAAAAGAGCTGTTCGATCAATTTATAAACTAAGTCCGAGACACTCTCTCAGAGAGAAATTTAAGGAGATAAATGTAATGACTGTGCCTTCACAGTATATTTTTGAAAATCTTTTATACGCACATAAAAATATAAAATTGTTTAAAAATACAGTGATATCCATAATATAAATACTAGGAACAAACACAAATTTGTTGTACCTACAACAAGGCTCAAGAAAATAGGTGGCTCGTTCAGATGTCAATGTATACGCTTTTACAATAAGCTTCCAAGCCACGTACAAGATCTAAGCCTTAATAAATTCAAAACATTAATTAAACGTAAGTTGTGCCAAAAAGCGTTTTATACCATTAACGATTACATTGAGGACAAAAAGGCTTGGGATTGAGCTGCTCCAATTTGTACATTTATTTTTTTATTTTTGGTTTTAAATTACTTACGAGTTTTGTTATTTTTGGTAACTTTTTATTTTATTATATACCTACACAGTGACATGAATATTTACTTTGTGAAGTATAATATTATTATTATTTTAATTATTGTGAATTTGAGGACTATGTGGATCATATTTTTTATTTATCCGGCAGTTTGAGTACTATAGGCGGCCTACCCAAATGTCCTTTCTTTGGTATTGTTCGTCGAGTCGTTGAGCTCCTTAAGTTCTGAGTTGAGCTACACGATTACTGACAAATGCGTGCACTGACTGGACAGGTCCACTCAAATCTGTATGGTTCTTTCCTCAAAAGACCATTTCAGACACAAATCTACATGGTCCTCAAATGATCTGACCAAGATTATTTCCGGATTTTTATATTTATATTTACATTGACATGAATATTTACTTTGTAAAGTATTATATTATTTTTAATTATTGTGAATGTGAAGATTATGTGGATCTTTCTTTTCTTTTTTATTATTTATTTTTTCTTAATTTTAATTAATCATAGTCTAGCAGTTTGAGTAATTTATGAGGCCTAACCAAATGTCTTTTCTTTGGTATTTTTCGTCAAATCGTTGAGCTCCTTAAATTCGGAGTTGAGCTGCACGATTACTGACAAATGCGTGCACTGACTGGACAGGTCCACTCAATCTGTGTGGTTCTTTCCTCAAAAGACCATTTCAGACACCAATCTACATGGTCTTCACATAATCTGACCAAGATTATGTCTGGACTTTAAAAGAGACTGTGACCTCTGAGTTTGTTTCGGCCTTTCTTCTCAGAGTAGTCAGATAGGAAACGCCGACCTCATCTAGTTTTAAAAAATGTGATTGACGTGTAAAAGTGTTTGTACAAACCTACTTACAGAAATAAAATCATTTATCATTTATCATTTAATAAAAAAAATATCCAGAGGGCCAGGGCCAAATAAATTAGGGCTGATTAAGTAGCAGGTGACCCCACCTATCCACCATTTTCGTATGTTCAACGTTCTGCCAAAAACCTTGTGTACTATCCTAAAAAAAAGTCGTCTTACGTCCCGGACAGAACACTATCCAAAGTGACTAATCGTCTTTAATTTCATCTAGTGATAAAATGCGGTACTATCTCGACAGTTTGACAGATAATATGGATAGCTGATGAAATAGTTCGACTAAAAAACACGAGATGGCAGTGTAAGATGCTTTGACAATTGAATTACATTTTTTTATCTGCAGTTGACGCGTGTGTCGTGGGCGTAGCGTGTGGCGTCATTTGGCGTGTGTCTGCGAATATATCGTAAATACTGTTGTTTGTTTCATTATGGACGAATTTCACCAAACTTTTATATCGAGTATAAGTCTTATCCAGCGAATAAATTTTGAATTTTTGACAGTTTTTCCATACAAAAACTGTCAGTTGACAATTTTATTCGACAGATAAAAGATATCTGACTTTGATGAAATCAGCCCATCATCTTACGAGTATCATACATCAAAATAAACTAGAAGATTCGTGCTTTACAATGATGTTTACATATCAGTTTTATTTGATAAATCGAGTCTAATTCTCAATTCAAAGTATTGATGTTTCGAAAAAATATGGTCGCTTTTTTTCGCTTAATGACGAGTTTCCTTTTTACACCGTGTCGCACTTCCTTATGTCATTATACTTGAAGGACATGTTTAAAGCATTCCATAAAAGTACTCTGTGCATTCCTTGTTAGGAACTAGAGCGTTACCAACATGAGACGCGCTTCGCTTGAAGTGAAAGCAGTGACGTTATTTAAAGATTTTTTAAAACGTAAATAAAGTGCTTCAGAAAATGTCTAAAGCTTTATCCTCGTTTTTAGTATGATTATATGATAATAAAAAATAGATAACTTCCATCGAGATATAAGTACTAAGTTAGTACTTATATCTCGATGATAACTTCTTAGATATTTCGTTTTCAAGTATTTTTTTCGTTACCGTAGCTTTTACGGTTAGTAGCTATAGAGCTAGAGGTGTTAGTTACGACGAAGCGGGCGGCGTCGCCCGCGAATTGGCGCGCGCGGAGACCATACATGGTCGCAAGGGCCGGACGTGTGAGTGGTGAAAGGACTTTTGGGAGGTCTTTGCCCAGCAGAGGGACAGTATAGGTTAAACAAAAATGAAAATATAACCAAGATAGGAGCCTGCTGCGTGTTTTCTTTCAGCCAGTTACAAGATTACCTTGATCATGTACTCGCTGACGGGGTTGTTCTTGAGGAAGTCGGTGCTCTCTCTGATGTAGAAGCGCTCGGTTTCCAACAGGAACGCGGCCTCGAACGTGTCCTTGTACATCACTAGGTCCTGTCCTGTGTCTTTGTCCCGTCCGCGCTTTGACGTGTTGTTTTTATTCAGGCTTAGGTCTGAGTAGTCGTTGATTACCTGTAAAAATAAGTTTTTAGCTACTTCGAAAGAAGACCCTAGGATCCCGAACCTTTGAAAGGCGTACGGGGGGCCGAAGCCAACTCGCAGAGGCCCGTTAGACGTTTTAAATGAAATGAGGCACCAACCGATGATTATCCCTGCTACCTGCTAGTGCACAGCATAGTGCGAACAAAGGTGTAGCAGGTGCGAAGGACAACCCCTGGTTGGTGTAGGACTATTGCAGGATGGCAACAAAGATGGGTTTGGGAAGCGTGGCTGACCAATATTCTTTATAAAATACGCAGGAAAATGGTAGGAGGTGACTTGCACACTCAATAGTGGGCCCCCGAAAACGGTCGCTAGCACAAAGTGTCGTAGTGACAAGGGGACAACATGTCCTGCAGGCGTAGTATGTCGCTTTCTATCTCTACGAAGAACAGACATAGCTTTTTCTATACAAAGTGACAGTTCGTTTCTTCATTTTTGACATCCACCGGGTTTCTATATCTCTCTTGGTCTGGCTCCTCTGGAGGACTATGTGGATATTTATTTTTCGTTCGGTTAGTTTTAGCGAAGGTCTGGCAATTTGAGAACTTTATACGACCTACTCAAATGTCCTTTCTTTGGTATTGTTCGTCGAGTCGTTGAGCTCCTTAAGTTCTGAGTTGACTGGACAGGTCCACTTAAATCTGTGTGGTTCTTTCCTCAAAAGACCATTTCAGACTCTAATCTACATGGTCCTCATATGGCCTGACCAAGATTATGTCTGGACTTTAAAGGAGACGGTGACCTCTGAGTTTGTTTCGGCCTTTCTTCTCAGAGTAGTCGGATAGGAAACGCCGACCTCATCTAGCTTATTTTTACATCTTTTTAACATGACGTGTAAAAGTGATTCCAATATCCTATTTACAGAATAAACAATTTCATTTCATTTCCTCATTCTAGACCTGAGATTGTGACTGAGATTATAATGAGAACGTTCTTAAAAATACGAGAATTGCCGTTCTGATGTTTTCTGCGTTCTAAACAAATACTTACAATACGTTCATGATGCAATTAGAAAGGGCGCAACGGTCATTATTGAAGGTAATGACTTTTAAACCCTTCAGATATCCGATTAAGCAATTGTATGAAAATTGCGAATTGTTAACAATTAGACAATTATATATATCCCAAATTATATTAAAAAAACACAAGCAAACTCCCTGTCATGTAAATGTGTATAAGAGAAAACGTGTTATTGCTAACGTGTGCTTACCTGTCAGATGTCGGACAGCTACGGCTAGACGACAGCAATCTTATAGGTCATCTTACTTATACAATAAAATAAATAAAATAATAAACATTCATCCACTTACTGTTCGAGAAACAAAAACTAAAATTAAGAACTGGCTACTTCAATTAAACTACGACCAAACAGAAATGTTATTGCTCACAGAATAATATTCCCTACTACCACATACCTCACCTACATCTAACATCCATCACACACACACACCCCCACACTCACGCACACACACGTACACACTTACACGTTATCTACATGCATAAACACAACATGAGTAAACAACCATCACTTATTTGATTTCTATTAGTTTCTGTTTTTATATCTTTTATTCACAATATTGTATCAAGTAGAAAGTGGGAGAGGGCACTGACTTCTGTAATACAGGTTTTTACCTAGCTCAGAAGTCAGGGTTTTCATAGGAATCCTGTAAAAAAGTTTGTGAATAAATTTATTTTTATTTATTTATTTTTATTTATTTATGTTGTGGCTCCAATATTTTTAACCAAGAAAGAAGTAGAGAGATTACCTGGATGCGTACTGCGAGCGCTAGAGGTGGCGTGGAAAAAGAGTTACTGGAAGGACTTGAGGTCTTTGCCCAGCTGAGGGATACTATTTATGTATATGTCGCAGCCTTATCGTATAACACGCCGTATTACAAATAGGCGCGCCCGATTGAAAAACCTCGCTGTTTTGAAATGCGGCTACCATTCGTTCCGCCGGATTTCAATTCGGCTGAAATGAAGTACGCCACATTGTATGAACAAGCGAGCGTTCGTCGAAGCTTAGTAACGTGGCGCCCACATACAAACGGGCGCATCTTCGATACGCCGCTTTGAAATCTGACACGCACCGCATGATCATAACAACAAAAATGGCGTCACAATCGACAACGGTGTCACAACAAAGTAAAAATAATATTGAATTTAAAATTTTGTTTTGTTCCTATTTTTGTTAAGATTAATAAATAAATACATGTTTTATAGCATATTTGCTAGCATAGTATTAAATTATCAGTAGATATTCTAACAAATTATTGCATGCTTGTAAGCATTTTAACAGAAGAAATATTTAAAAAAATATAAGAAAATTAAATACTTTAAGACTTTGTGATTTCAAAAGTAAATACTTACTTGGATCTGTTGTTCATAATGTATAGCCACCCTTCATTGCTTCTTGCTGACAATAAAGCTAAACGTTGAACACCGCTTTGTAGAAAGTATCGCCACCACGATCCGGCTGAACGAAAGGTAGCCGCATTTGAAAACAGCGACGTTTTTCAATCGGGCGGGCCTATTTGTAATACGGCGTGTTATACAATATGGCTGCGACATATACGTTAAACAAAAAAGAAAATTTAATCAAGATTTGGCCTGCTGCGTGTTTCCTTTCAGCCAGTTATAATATTACCTTGTCTAAGTCCTCATCCAATCTCTGTCCTCTGAGGTCCTCCTTGGTCCCCTTGGTCCTCTCTTTGAGAAACACGTCCTCGAACGTGTCCTTGTATCTGTCCACCACTAGGTCCTGTCCTGTGTTTGTGTTCCGTCCAAGCTTTGTCGGGGGGTCATTCAGGCTTAGGGCTAAGTAGCAGTTGATTACCTGTAAAAAGAAGTTTAAAGTTAGAAATCGGTTTTACTTTGTACAGTTAAGCTGCTACGGTTTTCTAGAAGAGCGGCGGTGGCCGTCACATAACGGACGCAGTGACGACTGTCATGAAAATGATGGCACCGCTGCACCGGTTTGAGTTTATCGTGTCAAAACACGCTGTCTAAGAAAATACACCAACTTACTTTAATAGATAACGCTCCAGTGACGCCATTTGTTGGTAAATTGCAGACGCTAGTGTCTTACCACAAAAACATAAGACACTTGTTCAACGCGTGTCTAATGTCAGTTTTATGTCAAAGTCTCAGAAATGTCGTGTTTAAAAGGTTTTTGCTAAATAACTGATAAACACGGTTCTTAACAAAGATGGAGACTGCAACAGATAATTCTCTGTGTAGTGTAATTAAATGGCAGATGACTATGTCGTTATTCATTAAGGAAATGTATGTTTACGCGAATGTCGACCTAATTGTATTTGAATTGTAAGAAAATAACCTTATGGTGGGTCAGAATTCTTATTTTTCGACTGCACTCTGAGTATTTTGAAAATGTCGATATCATTTCATATAACACAACATTCACAACAAACATACCGGAGACAAGTCAAACAGATATTGTTTAGTGGACAAATTGTACCGTAACTCATTTCGTATTTAAATATAAACGAGTACATACAGGGTGTAAGGATAAACACGCGTTGTCACTCAAATCGTGGTTAATTGATATAAATATAAAAATAAATAACCGAGTCACAACAAAAAAACACATTATTTTCATTAAAAGCTTTTTAAAGTTTCCATCCGACACCGTGCTCGATATCGAAACAGCTGACTGACTGAGGGAGTGGTCGCGCTCGCGGCTGGTCAGGTGACGTCCCGCGCCCCCCACCTGTGTTGAGACGCAAGTTCGTTGCCCTAGCGCAAAGGGTGAAAGGGTGAAATACGCCTGTGGGAAAATGTAATTAAAAAAAAAAATGTAATTTTTCATTGATTTTACGTTCTATAAATGACACCAAACCACTGGTTTCAAGGATAAGTACTTCAGTATATCAATGGCTAAGCGCATTCTAATTGCTGGGTGTACTTAAATTGAATCTTATTATCGATTCACATTTTAATTTTTTTTTTTTTAGCTTTTGTTTTGTTTTTCTCTTCTCGAGGAGAAGGAGCTCGTGGCTAAGTAATAACAGCCGCTCGGGTCGATCCATCAGGTTAAGCTACGCTTGCCGGGGTTGGTCCGTGGATGGGTGACCATTTTCACATATCGAGACTCCTCCGTGCCTCGGAAAGCACGTTAAGCCGTTGGTCCCGGCTGTCATTTGTGGATCTTTGACAGTCGTTACGAGTCGTCAGAAGCACGAAAGTCTGACAACCAGTCTAACCAAGGGGTATCGTATTACCCAGTTACTGGGTTGTGGAGGTCAGATAGGCAGTCGCTCCATGTAAAATACTGGTATTCAGCTGCATCCGGTTAGACTGGAAGCCGACCCCAACATAGTTGGGAAAAGGCTAGGCAGATTGATTTTTTGATTGTTTTGTTTTTCTTTTAATTGAATTTGTATAATAATATACCTTAATGGTATATTTCTATTATTTATCTTTCCTTACACCTTTTTCTGGTTAACCTAGTTTTATAAATGCCGTGAAACTCTGTAATAATTGTCATCACCTCATTATCACTGAGCAGCATGTGTAGACGTCCCTTGCTAGTGACTTTGACGCAACTGCACTGGCTGTTCACTGATAGTGGGGTGGGTTTTCGTCACTTGCTATGCTAGTGACTTTGACGCAACTGCATTGGCTGTTCACTTATAGTGAGGGTGGGTATTCTTAATTCATGTAACTTAATTAAGTTTTTGAGATAAGTTTTATGAAACACTTCATTTGCGTATGAGAAGAAATAACCGGATTATTAAGCTGTTGAGTTTCCAAATGGATAAATAAATAAATCAAAGTAAGCCACCGCTCTTCTAGGGAACTGTAGGTAGCGTAATCGCTCGTAAATATCGTGTTTTAAAAAGCCGGCCAAGTACGAGTCGGACTCGCGCGCGAAGGGTTCCGTACCGTTATCTATAAAAACGGCAAAAAAATATCACGTTTTTTGTATGGGAGCCCCTTTAAATACGAGTACCCTTTGCAAAAAAAACCGGGCGGTTTTGATTTTTGTACATTATTGGTAAACGTAACTACATGTAGTTGTAAAGAGGTTTTAATAAACTATGTTACTGGCACTTAATAAAGAGTCTGGGTAAGAAAAAAAGTTAATTCCAAATTCGAAACTTTTGTTTAAAAATAATAATAATCCCGTTTTCCGTTTGTGACTTTTACTTACATTTTGCAGGTTAGAAGGTTATCCTGGAAACTAAAACTAACTTCTCGTTAATTTTAGTAGAATAATTTATGTTTGTCGCATACTCCAATCCTTATTGCGACTTAAAAATGATATCTTTGTGTCGAATGTAATGGCAGAAAAAATAATAAGAGCTAGTAAAATTGTAGCACTGCTGAAAGAGGGGTGTAGCTAAAAAAATATATTCTTATTGATTATAACAAATTACTAGTCATTTCTGCTAATGACATAGTTAAAATATTAATATTATCCATACAAAAGCCAATGACTGTTAAGGTGCCCGTTTTTTTTGCAAAGGGGTGTATATATTTTATTCCGTTTTATAGTATTTTTTATTATAGCGGCAACAGAAATACTGCCATCATCGAAGCAAAAGGTAAGGAGGAGGTGTCTGTAGTTTCTGCCTACCCCCATGGGAAGATGGTGTGAGTATATATGTAAACTTATGTTTTTTTACTTACTCCAGCAACAAGCCTCGTATTAATAATCTCTCCGTTGCGTTCTCTCTCGATCAGTTTGAGCACCGCGTTGGTGAGTTTCTTACTCAGTCGCCGGGGCATTTTGTCTCGCCACGTCACCAGCGCCAGTTGGGAGGTCTCGTAGATATCCTGGAAATTAAAAATATCAAATGATAAATAATAAGAAGATACATTTTGCGGCTTATCATCATCATATTTCAGCTGAACCACGTCCACTGCTGGACATAAGCCTCTCCCAAGCGTCGCCACATCGACTCGTCCTGCACGGCTCGCATCAAGCGGATTCCTATCCGCTTACCTTCCGTCCCTTATCGCGTTCGCGCTGGCTAAAGTGCCTGTTAAGGAAGGCGTACACGCCGTTCAACACCCTGGCCGAGAACTCGTACTCTTCCCGCTGTTTAATATAGAACGCTAGCAAGTCCTCACCCATCAGTTCTGCGCCATTCTGAAAAAAATAACATATTGTACAAGTAAAAGTAATGTCTGGTCTAGCAAGGGTTCATACATTCATCCGGCTCGAAGGACCAAAAAGAATGTATGATCCCTTGCTAGACCAGACATTACTTTTAGATGAGGGATGAATGGAATGAAAGAAGGTAAAGTACTGGAACACTACTGTATTGTCTCAAAGGTACTTCAAGTAAAATAAGCTTAATGGACTGATGGTGTCGAAATGAAGTGAGTGCCGCGGCCCTTGCTGGCTGTAACGAGAACGCCTGACTGAATTGATAGCCCAACGCGAACTGAACTAATGAGTTGAAACGAATGTGTTGCGTAACTTCTGAATTGCAGAATGTGCGGTTGCACCGTACACATGTTTTGTTATGCTTTTTTACCCAACTACGGCAAAGCCAAAGGAGGATTATGATTTTATTTTATAGACCACAGGAATGTTATATAACGAAGGGCGTTCCCGTTAACCTGCAGTAGTATAGTGTCTATACATCATGCTAAAAAAAATATTACCATTAAAAAAAAGTGTATTTTATAATATATTCACTAAAAATATTAAATTGATACGAAAAAGAAACACTCTGTACACGCACACTTGTCACACTTTTCTTTCTACGTTGAAATACATGTGTGTGTGTGTACAGTTGTTTCTTTTCCGTATCAATTTAATAGTTTTGTGAATATTTCACTACATGTACCTATATAGAAGAAATAAATTGTTTTGTGTGGTACTTACATATATTTTTTTTCATACGGACTATACTATTTTGGGGTTAACGGGAGCATCCTTTGTTAGTTAACATACTTACATACTGTATACTACTGCTGTAATTTTTTTCACATATCCAAAACCAACTATTTATGCTATGTACCCTAAAAAAAAATTGACAGTTAAAAAAAACATAGGTTTATGACTCGAAGTGTGTATAGACGAAGAAGTGGTACAGGATGAATAGTACTAGGAAGACAGAACAAACCTGAAGCAAATTGATGACATAAATCCTGAGGGACTCCTGCAGTCTCTTGTACAATTCGAAGCCGACATACTCGAGGATCTGTGCCTGGAAAACAAACAGAACTCGTAAGAACTAGGAAATTACATTTATTAGGCAACTTGGCTTTGGCTCGAGAGGGGGCTGTGAGGCTGCCGTGCATGCCCTTTCAACCTTTTTGAACTCCAACAAAGGTGAGGTTATCCTCAAGGTCGACGTTAAGAACGCCTTTAACTCTGTCAACAGGTACACTTTGTTGGCTGAAGTTAAAAAAGAATTACCCGAAATTTATGGTTTTATGTGGCAGTGTTACAGGTACCCCTCTAAATTATTATACAAGGACAATGCTTTGGAATCTGCAGTAGGATGCCAACAAGGTGACCCTCTCGGGCCAGTCATTTTCAGCTTGGCTATTCATCCAATCATCCAAAAATTAAATTCAAAATTTAACGTATGGTATTTAGACGATGGAATGCTAGGAGGTGATGTAGACACCGTTTTAAAAGACTTACATCTCCTCAAACAGCAATTTAAATCTATTGGCCTGGAACTTAATCCATCAAAATGTGAAATTTACCTTTCTGACATGACCGACAGACAATTGACCCTTGAGAAATTTAATGCAATAGAAGAGAGAACAAATAAAATTTTTAGAAAAAAGTTCATTGCACCTCCTAGGTTCCCCAATTTTAGAAGACAGCTTTTCTCCATTCATCGACGAAAAAATAAAAAAATTCAACGATGTTTCGGACAGACTCTCCAAAATTAATTTACATTCAGCATTCACCCCGATTAGATACTGTTGTTTTGGCCCAAATTTTACATATTTTCTACGCTCTTCCCCCTTATGGAAGCAGTCACACCTCTTGGACAAAATTGACCAAATTGTTCGCAGCACACTGACATCCATTCTAAATGTGGCCTTGGACGACCGAGCGTGGCTGGAAGCCACACTACTCATCCGTTTTGGGGGCCTCGGCGTTCGCAAAATTACCAGTATTAGCTTACCGACGTTCCTGTCGTCTGTCCACAGCACTGAAAAGTTCACCGGGAAAATTTTTGCCCCCTGCCTGGTTGACTATGAAGTGCCGTGCCTGACCGATGCGGAGAACGCCTGGAAAGCGGCTTGCCCGGATACAGATCGGCCCGTGAACTCATTTTCCCAGAGGTAGTGGGATGAGCCGCTCTGCAGGTTGGTACGGAATAATCTTATTAATACGTCCACCAATACTGCTGAGTGTGCCCGCCTGCTGGCTGTTGGTGAATGGGAATCGGGCCTCTGGCTTCAGGCACTACCGTCACCCAACGTAGGGACTATGCTGGGTGACACCACCTTCCGGCTCGCTACCTGTCTGCGTTTGGGCGCTCCTTGCGTGGCTCCGCATCGCTGCCAATGTGGTGAAGGTATCGACTGCCTCGGTCACCATGGCTTATCCTGCAGTAGAAGCGCAGGTCGGATAGCACGGCACGCCAGCATCAATGACATCATCCGTTGTGCTCTTGCCACCGCCGGGGTGCCAGCTGTTCTAGAACCCAGTGGCTTGGCACGCGACGATGGGAAGAGACCAGACGGAATGACCATAATGCCTTGGAAGGTAGGTAGGCCTTTGGTGTGGGATGCAACGTGTGTCGACACACTTGCGCCATCCCATCTTCCCAGCACGGCGGGCTGTGCTGGAGCTGCTGCTGCAGATGCAGAAAACCTCAAACGGCGCAAATACTCCAATCTTATCGGGACGTATATGTTCGAGCCGTTTGGGGTTGAAACCCTAGGGCCACGGACTCTTTTAACCTGCACGTTTTTCTACATTGTACTCACATGTATGATTCCAACATGAATGATGTAAACAACATATTGTAACAATATTCTGATTTAAAAGAGTGTCCGTGGAGTTTCTTGCCCGTTCTTCTCCATAGGAACCTACTACGCTTTGGAATGGGCATCTAGCTTCATATTTTCTGACTGACCGACCCTTTGACAATTCAAAAGTGCCTGTAATTGGTTTATTTGAAATAAATGCTTTGAGTTTGAGTTTGCCATGGGGTCCGAGTGCCCACTTGGTTTTTCAAGACATCGCCAAACGCTTGGTCGACTCTTCACGTGACCAGAGGGCTGGCCTATTTTTTGGGCAAAGAATCAGCATTGCCATACAACGTGGCAATGCTGCCAGCCTTTTGGGCACTTTTCCTGTTGACAGCGATGCGGACGAATTTTTTGATGCCCTTTGATAATTTTCCCTTGTACATAATTATTATTATAGATATTATAAGTCTTTAAGTTGAATAAAATATTTATTAGGTAATTTAAAAGTCGTGTGCCCGTTGTGATTTCTAATTTGCAAAATGACGAACTTTCATACAAACTGTCATCTTCTATTTAAACCCCTTTAGGGGACGAATTTTCAAAAACCCTGTCATGATGAAAAATGATATAGGTATATGCACGGTAGGTTATCGAAATAAGTATAAATACTGAGTTTCGATCGATCGACTAATCGGACCACGAGTTAAAATTCTTATAAGCAAACTTTGACACCCCCAATCCCCGTTTAAATTATCCCCAATTTAGAAAAACTAAAAATGACAAACTATACGAGTATCATTTACTTAGATAAGGATTCATGTCAAGTTTCAAGTCTAACGAAAACGAAATCGGGGGGATTTCGTTTGTATGAAAGGGTCCTTTAAGGTCAAATTTCCAAAAACCCTTACTTAGTGGATACCTACGTCCTAATATGTATCTGTGTGCCCCAATCCGTTTTGTGGTTTGAGCTGTGGTATGGTATAGACTACCCCTTTTCAACCCGTTAGGGGTAAATTTTTGAAAAACCCTCACCATCATTCTCCTGCCCTTATCCCAATTTATTTGGGGTCGGCGCAACATGTCCCTTTCTTCCATACTTCTCTATTAGCCATCATCTCGATAGTCACCCCCTTTCTAGCCATATCATCTTTCACACAGTCCATCCATCGTTTCTTTGGTCTTCCCCTACTCTTATAGCCATCGACATTCATACCCAAAACTTTCCTCACAACATTTTCCTCATTCCTTCGCATCACGTTCCCATACCATGACAACCGATTTCCGCACAATTTTTCAGTCACCGGTGCCACTTTCAGACTTCCTCTTATGTACTCATTTCTTATTCTATCCATTCGTGTAACACCACACATCCCTCTTAACATTCTCATCTCAGCTGCATGCAATTGCCTTTCATTCATCCCTTTTGTGGCCCAACATTCTGATCCATACAAGACAGCAGGTCTAACTATTGTTTTATATATCTTCCCCTTAAGTTTAAGAGGAATGCGGGAGTCGCAGATTGTTCCCGTGACCTGCCGCCATTTCATCCATCCAGTGTTAATTCTGTGCTTAACCGCCCGATCTACCTCGCCGTCGCGTCGCTTTACACGAGTGAACCGAGATACCGAAAGTCGGAGCAGACTGGGAAAAGTGCGCCATCAAGCGTTATGGCTCCAGAACTGGAGAGACCGCCGAAATCGCAGAACAATTGCTCAGTTTTGGTTCTGCTGATTTTCAAGTCAACATTCTCCAGCTTCTGTTGCCATTTCTCCAATCTGCTCTGGATCTCAGGTTCATCTTCACCGACAAGAACAATGTCATCGGCAAACAGCATGCACCAGGGTGCCTCTTCCTGTATGTCCGACGTCAGAGCGTCCATAATCAACAGGAAGAGGTAAGGACTTAAAGCCGACCCTTGGTGCAAGCCTACAGCCACACTGAACTCGTCGGTATTGCCAACAGCCGACCCGATCCGACCGATCCGACCGATTTTTGAAAAACCCTGTTACACATTATTCTTTATTTTTGGTTTCAACTTTCAAGTATAAATACTGAGTTTCGAGTTAATCGGCGTAAATTCTTCTATACAAACTTAGACACCACCAATGGTGAGTGGGTAGTTTAGAAAAACAAAAAATGACAACCTTTAAATTACTCAGTTATGTATTCGTGCCAAGTTTCAGTAAATTATTTTTATTTCTATTATAATAAATACAATCTCATTTGATCGTTATAACGTATGCGCCAGGGTAATCCGCGAAACTATAATGTTCTTACCGTATTGTGTTTACCGGCTCGCCGACGGGACTCACTGTTGGCGTCCTCATTCATTACACAGTAATAGTACACGTGACTGTATTCTGTTCAGGGTTTTATTATGAAGAATAATACTTATCATAACCATCATCAATATTATCAACAGCAAGAATATCATCATGATCATCATTTTAAATATCGCAGCATTATGCTGAGATGAGAGAAGAGAGAGCCTTTTTGATTTCTTCACAGTTATTTTTTAGCGTTTTGTTTTATGCTCCTTTTAAGGGCTCCGTACCTCATAAGGCAAAAACGGAAATTCATGACTTCTCCCGCTCTTGGCGGAGCGGAAGGGCGTGTCAGACTTTACTGACTAAAACCCACCCGTGTTCCTTCAGTTGCCTGTTGCCAAGGTCCCGGTATCCTTTTCGGACTTTCCTGCAACCCTGGCAGGCATCGACCCTAGCGGACCCCTACAGTTGTGCTGACATCTCTTTGAGGCGCGCGTGGAACACGACGCGCCATCGACCCGGGCCTGATTGCACCGTTACGATAATTCATAGAGAACCTCAAGTTATAAATCACCTAAAATCATGAGTAAAAAGCGATTGTGATAAGTATAATAAGATAAGAAGTATAATATTTTAAAGAAATGTTTATTACAATAATAAAGCTGATTTTGAAAAAGTAATATTTTTGTCATTCGGTGCAACATAGCGTCATTACAATCATCATTCATCGACACTAAGCGTCATTATCCCCAAAATATCAATGTCTTTAAATCTTATTAACTCCTAAAATATAGGGACCTTTTTTGTGCCTTTCACATTATTTTGATGAGAGTAGTGCGTAAACTTTACCTAGCTGCAAAAATAAACAATTCCCGGAGTTTTTTCAAAAACTCACGAAAACAGGCAAAAATAACATTTTTCAAGACGAGCTTTGCCACGATACCTGCGCTGCGCGGTTCATTTGTTTGCCAGCCACGCATCCGTGCGAAGCGTGGCCGTGGATCGACCGCAGTGTACGGTTCCGTACGTAGTTGAACCGTGTGCCACAGCTGTGGAGCGGAGCCTTTACTCGTGCGCCAGATTTTCACAGTAAGCTGAGTTTTGAAAAGGATACGTATACAATTCCATATATCTGATCCTTGAAAGGTGCTGCCTGTTGAAAACCTGCTCGATACCCTCCTGTAGTTTGCTCCACAACTGCAACAATATCTGTATATATATATTTAAGTAGATAGTGCCGTACACGGGGATGCGCCCCACTCCGCGATTACTGTAGGTACTCAGACCAAAAAAAAAAACATGATTTTATTGCACCACCTCGTCGGCGTTATTAATACGTAGGTACAGGTACACCCATGCCAAATCGCGGACAGACAGACGGACATGGCGAGACTAAACGGTTGCTGACTACGGAAGCACAAGAGTTCACAAGACTAAATAAGAAGCAGACTGTAAGCTTCATACTAACGTCTCGCGCGGGAACACTACTACACGCACAGCGATGTGTGCGTGGCCTGTCACGGACAGCCCGCTCGCTAGCATGCAAACCGGTTTGAGCCAGCTCAGTGAGCTGATAGGGATGCAAGAAGTGTAAAAAAGTATCGATATATATCGTATCGATATTTAAAAAAAATATCGATTTCGATATATCGAAAAAAAAAATATCGATATATCGGTGACATTTTCAAAAAAAAAATTTACTTTATGTACTTCAAGTTTTATAATCATTTTAGTACCAACTAGGAAAAAAAGTAGTAATAATTTTTACGGCTCTGAATTCCAGCGGTTTTAGTCAGCGGCGACAACAGTGTTGCTATTGAAAATATATCGTTTTTGATACATTTTCGATACTTGATATTTTATATCGATACATCGATATATCGAAATAATAAATATCGCCAGAAAATATCGATATATCGGACAAAAAATATCGATATTTCGATATATCGATATTTTCTGCAAGATTTTTTCTGCAAGCCTAACCCCCTGGCCACAGCCAAGAGCGGCGTGGATTGCGGCGCGGTTTGAGACGCGGCAAGCGGTGAGCGGCGAAAACAAATGGTAGACAACTTATGAAGTATGCCACAGCTATCGGCGACGCGCAGCGCGGCGCGACCTGCGGCGCGGGGAGAGACGCGCGGTACGCGGCGGCGACGGGCTGCGCAGTGTGCGAGTGAAACAAATGTACTAGCCAGTATCGAGGCGGCCACAGCTCAGAGCGGCGCGGGCGGTGGCATCGGTGGACGCATTCAGGCATCGCACGACTGAAACAAATAATTTTGTTTCTACCGCGCGTTTTAACTTTAGCTTTCAAGTCTTCGTGTATATGGCCGAGTATATAATCAAAAGTTTCTATGCTTGCCCTCGTATATTCAAAAAAATTATCAGGATAGTTCCTATATTCATAATAAAGAGTATGAAATTCGCCAAGTTCTCTCCTTTTCTGGTTAACTGGGTGCGCTCCTATTCTTGACTGAATGATATCTTGAGCTAAGAACGCACTTGTTTCGAGGCAATACCGTGCCACTTTTGACAGGGGCATTTTAAAAGTTTAGCCGTTCCCTAAATACGTCCACCGCTGACGCCGCCGTGGTCGCTACTAGTCTAGCTGTGGCATACCACCGCAAATCACACCGCCCGCCGCGCCTCTCGCCTCACCGCGCCCCGCACCGCCAGAAACTGTGGCCAGGCCGTAAGTGAGCAGGCAAAGCGCAGGGGTATGCCGTGTGCCAGTGGCAGCGTGTACGACCGACGCGGAAGTTTCGTTTTTTATTTAAAAAAAATGCCAAATTGGTGTAGTGTGTGTTTTAATGAACCAACGAAATTTCTTTTTTTATATCCAAAGGATTCTGTCAGGTAAATACCGTATATATCTACCTATACTGCACATAAACCTTTAATACCCACAGTTTTGATTACAGAATTATTTAGTTACGAGTTAGGTATCCAAAATAACTAGGATGGCGATAAGGTTTTCCCATAAGAATATTTTTTTTTTCTTATTTATTTAAATTTTTAAATATTTTTATAAAATCATAAAAAAAAACATTTAAAAATATAAAAAAATAGGAGCGCACCGCTGCACCGGTATCGGGAACAGGGTCCAAGCTACCGGTGGTCAGGGCTCCTGAGAGAGGAATCTCCTAACGATACGCGCCGTGTCCAGGAGTACCGCTTTCTGGATCAAGCGCTTGATCCAGCCGCCTAACGAGAGCCTCTTCTGGTGTTGGTCGAGGCTGTTGGCTATTATGCCATTGGCCGTCACGACTATCGGCACAATGATTGCTGTATCCACATCCCACATGTCGACAACCTCGCGTGTCAGGTCAAGATACTTATTATTTATTATTAAGTAGGTACCGTTTAAGTAGGTACCGCCTGTATTGGCGTATTATTGTTCGTCTCCTATTTGTTTCGTATTTTTATTTTTGTGGGTATGTAGGTACCAAAGTATGTTTATGCCGTCTTAGCACATCACAACTACACACAAATACACCACACACGCACACACACAGTCGATATGTAATAATCAATAGGTATTGTAACGTCTTTTCTTCTGGTTAAAATATAACTTACCGCATCTGTGTCCATGTACTCCAAGCGCTTATTCTTAGGTAATTGTACCTGAAGGGCTGGAGACCTGGTGTTCTGAAATACAGGCTTAAATTAGTTACACACGGCTACACCCCAAGCTATACATTTCCAGTATAAGCTGACCTCGCATTGTACGGAAATCCTATACAATGCGAGATCAGCTTATATTGAAAATGTATAGCTTGATGTTTAGCCGTGTGTAACGTCGTTTTTATAGATAATTCGTGCGCGAGGCTCGCACTTGGCCGGTTTATTTTCTAGTTATTTAAAACTAGCTGCGCCCCGCGGTTTCACCCGCGTTAGTCTCGATCCCGTGGGAATATAGGGATAAAAAGTATCCTATGTGTTAATCCAGGTTATAAACTATCTGTTTACTAAATTTCATCCAAATCCATTCAGCCGTTTTTGCGTGATTGAGTAACAAACATCCAAACACACAAACTTTCACATTTATAATATTAGTAGGATATAACTTACCGCATCTGTGTCCGAGTGCATTATCCTAAATAATTGTTACTGCTTCCGAAGGGTTGGAGACCTGGTGTCTTGAAATACAGGCTTAAATTAGGTACCTGCACACGGCTACACGTCAAGCCATACATTTCCAGTATAAGCTGACCTCGCATTGTACGGAAATCCTATACAATGCGAGATCAGCGTATACAGGAAATGTATAGCTTGATGTGTAGCAGTGTGTACCAGTCCCATATAATTGAAATTGAAAATGTACCTGCATAAAATATTGTGAGAAACACAGACTACATAATATGTGGTGAGAAACAAATCTTTATCTTATCTTTAATAAAGCCGCTTTCCGAATTAGAACATATTCGCTCATAGCGTTTGCGTTCCGAAAATAAACATACCACGAATAAGACAGTTGAGGGCTGTCATCAAAACAAAACAGCACAACTGTGATTTTGACAGCGCTCACAGTGCTATTAGGTAATTTGAGCATGGTCGGCGCTAGCGCAAGATGGCGCATGTCATAACGACATCTATGAAGATTCAAGGGATATATTGTTATCGTGTTCACGCTCAAATCGATTACAGCGTAACTCGAAACGCATCCTAAAATACAAGGTCATTTGAACATGGACTTCTACAAACATGACTGCGCTCTCGTACCAAGCACACGAGCAGAGAGGAGAGTTAATGTATACCGAGGCTGTTTATCTCTTTCTACTAAGGTGACCAAACATTCTTATAACAAACAGGAAAGTTTGTTTTAAAATAAGTAAGTAATTTGTGTCCGGTTGACACTAAGTGATTTCAAATGATTGATTAGATTACAAACATAAAATTTAGAAATTAAGTTACTTAGAAATTAAGAACTTGTAAATTACCTAGTGACTTAAAATGCGATAGGCGTTTCCACAAAACAATAAACAGAACGCCATGACGCCATCGCCATTGATGTCAGTGTTACCAGAGTAATTTTAAAACACCTACCAAATAATCATTGATGGCGACGATAGGTCTTAAGGGGTGATAGACGTGCGAGCAAGTACGCGTACACTCCTACCAACTTATCTGTGAAATGGCCAAAATTGAAACTACGGCCGTCATGTTGAAAGTCATTCGATTGTCAGTGTCTACTACATTCAGTGCACAATAAAATTATTATCATTATTAGAATGTAGATGAATTCATTCATTCTGATGTTAGAATTAATTTGTATAATCAATCAATTAGCAACACTGAATCCACCGTGGCGTCCTTTCAGTTCACAGATAAGTTGGTAGGACTGTACTTATGACTCGGCGAGCTTACTTGCCCGTCTGTCATCATCAACAAACAACCTGAAACTGACCTTTAAATTGCAAAAAAACGTAAGAAAATTGGAATTTCGCGGATTACATTAGCGCATCCCCTGGCTATTTTCCTGGCTAATTAATGTTGCCATGTAAAATAAATCTTGGTGAAATTACATATAATGCTTTGCATTCAAAATACGTAGGAAATACATTTCTGCATCAGAACTTATGAAAATAAAAATAATTGTTTGCAAATGAAATTGTAATACAATTCGAGTATGGCAACATCGCCAATAAAAAAACATGACGTTTCTGCTGTCAACCGGACAACTAAACGTGCCAAAGTGACATGACTCAGATTATCATGACAAGATTGACAAGTACTTACTGACTGACAAGCAGGCTTCCCAAAGGCTTATGGCGGAAATATGCGTACTATATGACTGACCAAAACGAACACAGAACTCAGTCTTTAGCTACCTATGTGAAGTAGCCGAAAGAAAAGGACGAGAAAAAAACTACCGCCAAAAGTAAACAAATACTTGGGAGACAGATCCGGAGTTTTAAAATCACAATCAAAAATTAATACAGGGTTTTTTTTGGGGCTTTTGAATATTGCATTTAGGGGTATTTCATCTTGATCTTAGGTGTATTTTTTTAGGAGTTGGTAACACTGCTGACAAGTGACAAATTAACAATGTCACATCACAATCAATCAATGACAACTTGTCGTTGCACAGTTGCGCATGTGTCGCTATTTTGTGTTTTCAATCGATGTTCGATTCTCGAGTATTGTGTTTTTTTAAAAAGGAGGAGGTTCTCAATTCGTCAGTATGTTTTTTTTTTTTTTTTGTATTTATGTTACGCGATTACTCCGCCAATAATTATGAATCGATTTTAATGATTCTTTTTTTGTTTGGTAGGTCATACTCGTACTTACTTCAGAGGTGGTCCCATATAAATTTTATTTATTTTGCTAGCGTAGTTTTTGAGTTAGCTTCAATAATTACGTATTTTTCCCACCTTGCGTATGTAGACAATGTTATCGATTATTAGTAGGAATTTGTGTGGGGTAGGTACCACAACTAAAAAGTGAAGTCGGTGGCAAAAAACGATAATTAAAAAGTAAAGACACCGACTTCCGAAATTAAAGATATTTTTCACTTTTTTTGTTTTTTTTGGAAGTCGGTTGTTTTTTTTTTTGACAATTTTCGTTTTTTGCCACCGACTTCCGAAATTAAAGTTATTTTTCACTTTTTTGTGTTTTTTTGGAAGTCGGTTGTTTTTTTTTTTGACAATTTTCGTTTTTTGCCACCGACTTCCGAAATTAAAGTTATTTTTCACTTATTTGTGTTTTTTTGGAAGTCGGTTGTTTTTTTTTAAATTTTGTTTATCGACTGAGTTTGGTACCTACTACCCGTTTGACTAGTGCTTGCCTCAGCCCTAAGATGACCCACTGACCAAGGATTCTGATTGTTTTCCGACATTTTGATCTGTGACTAGATTTTATAATAAGAGTACTTTAATCATGTAGTACATAATTTTTATGTACCTGTCACCAATAGTTTTCTCAGCGCATGCCAAATATAATGTAGACTGGTATTCACCGTATCCGGTTAGACTGGAAGCCGGCCTCAGCATAGTTAGAAAAAGGTTAGGCAGACGATGATGCTGTGTCTTTGCTAAATAAATAAATGTATTTTCGTACTTTCTAAAGCCAGGTAATAAAACAAAAGTCGTGTAGATAACAACAATATTATTAACATTTATTACATAGTGCGGGCGTGTGGCGCAATCACGTGATATAGCTGTATGTGTCCTTCTCACCCTCCGTGCGCTCTAAGTACTCCTTCTCGATCAGGATGTATATACATTTCTGGAAAAGGAAACAAACATTTTTTTTCGGTTTAATTAAAGGAATTGGCCACCTGATCTTTGATAGTTTTATGACAGCTGCCGTCAGCTGCGCACATAGATTGCAAATATGCGACGCGACGCCGCCGGTATTGTTCAGCCGTGAAGTTTCTCAGAAATTGTTTTGGTAAAAGTCGCGTCGCGTGACAATTAGCGCCAGTATGTAAGAGCCTTTATGCCGGCGGCGCTTGAGTCGTTGCGGACGGTACGGAATGTTGCCATTTTAAATATTTATTTTTCTTATTTTTTTATTATTATGCTGCACAGGTTGACACGTCAACGCCGGCGCTGGCGATGACGCCGGCCGCCGGCCATTCTCAAAACAGACTAACAAAATACGCAAGCGTGTGCACAAACTCAGGTGCACATCGCACACTCTTCCCTCCCTCTCAATTTATAATATTGTCTATTCCCTAAGCACGAAATCCGTAGTTTTGGCCTAATTTACGAGACTTTCCTACTCCATATCACTTACGGACATAAGATTAGTTTAGGATCAGAAGATTAGTCAAATCGTCTGACATCACGTATTTACAGTTGTGTTCTCCCGATTTTTTATTGCCCGTCCGAAAAGATAGGTCGCGAGTTGGATTCACTCAGAAGTAAGTATCGAACTAGTTTCGGATGGGCCCGTATCTTCGATGACGGACTTAGAGAGTAGGCCTCGGGAAGCGACAGTATAAGCTGACCTCTCATTGTACGGAAATCCTATACAATGCGAGATACGCTTATACTGGAAATGTATAGCTTGATGTGTAGCCGTGTGTACAATAACAATTATTTTGTACCTTGATGACTGGCACTCTTGGCTTGAACCGTGAAGACAGCTGGTTGAGTACTTCCACCACTAAATGCTGGTGTTTCAGTGTTTTGCGGGTCTTCATTATCCTCACTATTGCGGACTGGAAACAAAAAAAAATTGTTTTAGTTTTAATAGAATCCGCAAATACTCACTGTATTTGCGGATTCTTGATTATTTCTCATAAGGATTTAGCTTGGTGAGGTCCCTTTTTCACCTTTTTACGTCTAAACCTAACATAAAAAAAGGTCTCAGGATACCTATCTGTATCCTGAGACCTTTTTTTTATGGTAGGAAATCATCAAATGACTTCTCCCGCTCTGGGCGGAGCGTAAGGGCGTGTCAGACTTTTACTGACTAAAACCCACCCGTGTTCCTTCAGTTGCCTGTTGCCAAGGTACCGGTATCCCTTTCGGACTTTCCCGCAACCCTGGCAGGATCCTGAGCCATGGCGAAGGACATAGGCTACTTTTTATCTCGGTAATACGTTCTTGTGGGACTATTTCTGATCTCCAAACGGGCCAAGCCGCAGGCAGAAACTAGGTGATTATAATTTTACCTGAATGAGTATATTCCGGTCCTCCTCTATGTGTTTGTGCGTAGCTTCCTGCTCCACCTTCAGCTCCGTCTTCAGCGGGATGTTTAAGTTCACGCGGAGTTTTTTGCTGTAACGGATAAACCGTTATTTTTATCACAGCTTTTATTTGTTTACCGATATTCGCGGGCTCGGGGCCAAGTAAAGACGCTCAGGTCGCGAGTGAGAGCTCTGCTACAATGGAAACAGTCCCAGCGATGACGACAAGAATTATATGTATATACAGCGGTAGACCGAATGATAGTGGCCAGCTCAAGATCAAAGTGTTACCAGTGATGTAACTGCTACTAGTACAATAGGCCATTGTACTAGCCCCGTTTCTCAAGAGTGCGATATACTGATGTGGCGACATGTAGATGTCGCTGCTTTAACTAAGCTGAATAATAATTTATTACATGCATATATCTTTCGGAACAATGATGGATGGAAATCAATAATAACTTTATAATAAAGACTGGTATATACATACTTCTTATAACCTACATACAGATCGACGACGGAAGACTCGGACAGTTCAGACTCGTCGTCCGCACAGACCAACAGCTTTGATTTCAGCAGGATTTGTAGCACCTGACAAATAAAACATAATTCATTAATTTAATCAAATAATATAAAATAATGATGTCGGAAATTATACGTCAATGATTTGACTAATCGGAACGCCAGCGCCGCCTAGCGGCGTTCGACAGAGTCTACAATATAACGCTCGGAGCGGCCGGTGCTAAGCGGAGTTCGTCGGTGGCTGTCAAGCAGTGAGCACGTTTAGAAACTGTCGTGCGTTTCGTATAGTTGTGTCGTGTACCTAGAGTGTGTGAATTGCTAGTATGATTCATTTGATAGTAAATTCTAAGTAATCTGAGGGCATAGACAAGTGGCAATCGCTTCGAAAGCGTTTCGTATTTCTACAGCGACTTTCAACGGGATTGACATAAGCTTTTCGATAGCTTATGTCAGTCCTATACATTTTTGCTTTTTCCATCGTGGTTATCGCTGATAGAATGTCACTTCGTCTAGGGCCTCTGAACTGCTAACGGTTATTCTATTGCGCAATAACCAACACTACCCACAACTACTCTTCAAGAGTAGTGACGCCACAGGAATCTCGTCCAGGGCGCCAGGAGTGCTAAGCCGCTAAGCGTAAGTAACTGTACTGTATCTAGCCACTAAATTATAAGGAATAATTGTAATATGCTATAATCTTGAACAAATAAATATTGTTTATTGTTTATTTAACTAAGTATGCTTTTGCGTCTTTACGCGAGCCAAAGACCTCTGTGATGCGAGGCATCAACTTTCAACCTTGTTTAACCACGCGCATAGTATTATCAGTCTCTCACGACAATTTCCTGATTCCTCCGCATCACGTGCCTCATGCTGCTAAGATCCCGCTGAATCGATATTATAACGTTAATATACTATATTCAAAGTGCTTCTCCGACTGTACCTGTACAAGGAGGCCTCCTTTAATGCCGGTGTGCTGCTCGAGCTGGCTGACGGTCCACGAAGTGTTGTCGTTGTACTGCAGCAGTACTGCCATCTGGAACGTACTGGCTTGCAACGTGTATCTGTGAGGAGAAGTTGCTTGTTAGACGTGGAAACGTAGAAAATGACAGTACTTTGTATCATCATCTGCGTAATCTTTTACCAAATATGTATGTAATTGGGGTCGGCTGCTAGTCTGACCGGATATGCAGCTGAATCAGAATACTAGTATTTGACATAGAGGGACTGCATACGAGATTTTTTTTGTAAAATGGCGACACCGAGAACGTAATTTTGGTAAACATAAATTCTTTTTGATAAAATGCATGTTGCAACGCAACGCACGCAGTGCACGTTTATAAAGGCAATGTGATCGCATTGCCTTTATAAACGTGCACTGCGTCAAAATATAGTGTTAGTTTTGTATTTTGTCATGAACGCAGTGCTAATATGAAACTCAAAGATGTTACGGAGCTTCTATTCCAATCCAACTCCGAAAGGTCGGAACTTCCGATTAATATTTTACTTCTGACTCCGACGTCGCGTCGGCTCCAATAATTTTGCGTTATTTTTCGTAGTTATAACGATCGAAACGCAGGGATGCACGTGACGTAGCCCGGAGTGGGGTCGTCTTGGCGGTGTCTCCAGACATCGCCAACGCCTTCAACACCCTGCCCTGGAGTTGCACAAGGGAGGCACTCCGGTACCACCGGATGCCGACCTACCTCTGTCGTGTGATCGAGGCCTATTTGACGGACAGGGCCGTCATCTACCCCGATCACCAAGGAGTATGGAACCGGCGAGAGATGTCGTGCGGTGTCCCACAGGGATCGGTCCTGGGGCCGCATCTGTGGGACATCGGATACGACTGGGTGCTGCGCGCCGACCTCCCTAGCGGCGACGACACGCTGGTCCTGGCGCAGGGGAGGTCGCACCGGGCGGCGGCGGAACTCGCGACACGCGGGGTTGCGACAATCGTCGAGAGAAGCAATCTCCGTAACATCTCTAATTATAATAGTATCCTGCTCGACGTGACAAGTGCTGACTCGAACTTACTTTAAAAAAATTCGTTCACACGATTTTCGACTAATTTGACGGTTAGCAGAGGTCTATACTTGATCAACTGACTGCTTGATTTTCACTACTTTTAAGTGTCATAGGTATTGGTAAGTCTGTCTGGGCTTCTATACGACAATACCCACCTGTTCTTAAAGCAGTTGGTGACGAGCTCTCCCTTGGACATGTTGTAGAGCCAGTTGAGCTTGCGGCCCGAGTGCTGCGACGAGTAGAACGTTGTGAACCTGTGCACTGAACGCTCCAACTGGAATACACAATACAACCAATATTACTACTGAAATATTACATTTCCGAAGGTTGCCTATAGTAGATAATGATGAATTCTAAATCAAAATCATGCCGATTTCTGTAAATAGACCGTTTAAAAGTCAATTTTTAGGTCATTATTTTAAAACTAGAAGGCGCCGGCATTTCATAATATCCGTTCCTGTAGCTTTATATGGGACTGGTTCATAAAAGAGCCACCAAGAGTGACACTACTGTTAGACTTTGTCAAAAGAAATATAGCGCCGAGCCGGGTTTCTGCACATCAATCAATCTGCCTAGCCTTTTCCCAACCATGTTGGGGTTGGCTTCCAGTCTAACTGGATGCAGCTGAATACCAGTATTTTACATGGGGCGACTGCCTATCTGACCTGCACAACCCAGTACCTGGGTAATAAGATACCCCTTGGTAAGATTGGTTGTCAGACTTTCGGCCTCTGACGACTGCCAGAGAGACAAAAGTTAGAACATCCAAAGTTCTGCTACTACTGTTCACGTTATATTTATTCCGAAACCCGAATCGGATAAAGTATATTTAGGTCTGTCCATTAGGGATTTCTCAATAGCAGCCTGAGATCTGGATTTGAATAAATGAGAACATCCTCCTGTTTAAAAGGCACTGGCGAAGCTAAACATCTCTGCGTATCCCTTCGGGTAATACAGGCGTGATGTTATACTTACTTCAGTGGGCAGCTGGAAGCACGAGGACTGCTGGAAGGGCCAGGAGCCAGAGGACAGCACCTGGATGCTGAAGTCGATGTGCAGCGGCTGTTCCGAGCTGTTCGACATGTGCTTGCGGAAGTTCTCGTTTAGGTCCTTTGATAGGACTATGTCCTGGGGGAAGGCAATCAGAAAATATGAAGTATTTCTGTTGAAAACCCAAACTATGCAACCTCTAAAACATCTTCGATAAATTGGGTTAAAAAGACAATGAAACCTTTGCACGGGTCTTATCGTACCCTCAACTGTGTGATGGCAATCCCGCGTGGATGTCGGATATCGTCGCACGGGAATGTACTACCGGGATACTTAAGAAATGCTGGGCTTCCTATACAAACTTTCATCTCCTATATCACCCCACAAAAGGATTATTTTGTAAACAAAAAGTAGCCTGTCCTTCCCCAGGATGACATCTGTCTCCTTGCCAAATTTTGTCGAAATCCGTTTAGTGGTTTAGGCGCGAACAGGTAACATATTACAGACAGACAGAGTTACTTTCGAATTTATATTATTAGTGTGGAGTATGGATTATATTTTATTACTAGCTGCGCCCCGCGGTTTCACCCGCGTAAGTCTCGATCTCGTGGGAATATCGGGACAAAAAGTATCCTTTGTGTTAATCCAGATTATAAAATATCTGTTTGCCAAATTTCATCCAAATCCATTCAGCCGTTTTTGCGTGATTGAGTAACAAACATCACACAAACTTTCACATTTTTTAATATTATATTATTTCACATTTATAATATTAAGTAGGATACCCCAAGCGTAATAAGAGCAGTGGTGGCACAGTGGTAACGGCCACGACTTACGAGTTATAGGTCGTGGGTTCGAACCCAGGCAGGCGCTTTACTTTGTGTAAGTAATTTCATCACCACTGCTCTCAAAACGGTGAAGGAAAACATCGTGAGGAAACCGGCATGTCCTACAACCAAAAAGTCTAAGACAATGTGACTTTACCAACCGCCTGGGCTCGCGTGGTAGATTACAGCCCACTCCCTCGCGGAGAGAGGAGGCCTGTGTCCCAGCAGTGGGACCATTATATGCTGATTATGAAGCGTAATAAAAGCTTCTGTAACGAGTAAGAGTCATATTTTAATCGACATAAAACCTGACACTAACATGGAAATTTCAAAAAACGTCAGAATATTTTAATTTCGCTGGCTACACTATCGCATCCCCTCTTATGTAAAATAATACAAACCTGGAACATACTCTGTAGTTTCCTTGTATACACGTATCCGCACGCCTCCTTCAGTCTTGAGATCATTGTTGCCTGTAAATACTGCACTCTTGAACTGCTACCTCCGTGACGCTGAATGTGAACAAACGTGATTGTAATCAAACTGTGCAAAAAGTGCTTTCATTTGCTAAAGAATTAAGGTTGATGCGCTAGAGTAGCCCGCGAAATTCAAATCTTCTTACGTTTTTTGCAATTTGCAGGTCAGTATCAGGTTGTATGTTGATCCAAATATTATTAGCGCTCGTAACAAATATGAATTGAAAGTGTATTGAATGACTATTTCATGAAATCATGACATTTGGCACTTTCATGAACTTAGAGAGTTGTCCATGAGTTGTATGATCCATATTTGTTACGAGCGCTAATAATATTTAGATCAACATACAACCTGATACTGACCTGCAAATTGCAAAAAACGTAAGAAAATTTGAATTTCGCGGGCTACCCTGCGTGGGGCGCTTTATTTAAAAGTAAAATAATTAAAAGTACACAGAATTAAAAAGCGTGGAGCGCTTTTTGAAATTAATCATTGGATATGAAGTGACAAGTTGCTTATGTAGGTACTTATATCGTAATTAAGAAAGTACTAGAGATATGATACGTTACCTCCGCGTTATGACTGGGAGACGTGTGTTGCACCAGTTGCTTCGCCAACAACTTGCTGTAGAACTTCTGGAACACGTCCTTGTCTTCAATGTATTTGAACACAACCATCTGGAAATGAGGACAAACATTGATAATTTGATGGAGCTCAAATTCAAAAGGAGGCTAGCAATAACATTCGAGCAGTGATTTAGGCTGTATGTTTTTGTCGTTCCATGTAAAGTACTGGTATTCAGCTGCATCCGGTTAGACTGGAAGCTGACCCCAACATCAAAAAGTGTTCCACAGAACGGTCTGGACTGCAATAACCCTTTTTATCAACTTGTTTTTTTTTGTAGTTTTAAAATTGACAGTTTAGGAAAACTTTAACGCCCGAAGATGTGACGCAAATCGTCCTTAAATTATTTTTTCTTCCTGAAGTCATAATTTCTTATATTCAATTCCAGGTAGTACAAATTACATACCACTTGATTGAGAGTGTCCTCAAGTTCGTTCTCCTCGGGGTCCTTGCTGGACTTCTTCACCAGAAGGTCGCAGTACTTCGCCAGGAGCTCCGCACTCTTTGATGAGGAGTTCGCTGCTTTTGTCACTGCGTTACCTGGGAGTAAGGGTTTGTTGGGATTATTTATTTATTTATTTATTTATAGGAGAACCAACAGCTATAAATAATGGATAACAATTTTATAAGAAACACAGAATGCTGAATATAGGTGTTCTTTATTTATAATTTTAATTCAGGAAAACAAAAAGTTACACCATTATCAATCTACCTAGCGTTTTCCCAAATATGTTGGGGTCGGCTTCCAGTCTAAACGGATGCAGCTGAATACTAGTATTTTACATGGAGCGACTGCCTATCTGACCTCCACAACCCAGTAATTGGGTAATACGATACCCCTTGGTAAGACTGGTTGTCGGACTTTCGGGCTTCTGACGACCCGTAACGACTGTCAAAGATCCACAAATGATAGCCGGGACCAACAGCTTAACGTGCTTTCCGAGGCACGGAGGAGTCTCGGTATGTAAAGATGGTCACCCATCCACGGACCAATCCCAGCAAGCGCAGCTTAACCTGATGGATCGACTGTGTATAAGATTTACATTTATACATACTGTTAATAAACCGGACGCAAGCCTTGTCGAGCGCGTCCACGAAGCCAGAGTCATTGTCAAACTCGACCAGGACGAGTGCGTTGTATTTCTTGTGAACTTCTAGAATTGTTGATACGTAGACTATGGGATCCTGTAGGAGAAAAAAAAAATGTTTCTTAGCTAGCTAGCTTTTTGACACGCGGCTTCGCCCGCGTGGATGTCAGAAACTATCCCACGGGAACGTACTCCCAAACATTAGCACTTATTCGGTTACGAAATTAGATAGCTGTAGAGTGCCAACAAACTGACACACGAAAGCAAATTTTGCCAGACTTGAAGCAGAGTCGCTTCGCTCGCTCGCTCAATTAGTACGGATAGTAATTCCTCTATGGTACAGTACCGTGTGCGCACACTCGCCGCACTTGTCGATGGCCTGCAGGCCCTGCGCGTGGATGTGGTGCTCCAGCAGGCGGCGCAGTTCGCACAGACCGTCGGGAATGCGCGCTACTAAAGCGTACATTCGCCCTAAGTCGCTGTTCTTTTCGGCTTCCAGGAGTTTCTAGAAAAATAAAACCATTTTTAATAAATGTTCGTAAGCAAATCAGAAAACAAAATCGATTGAAATGTCTGCTAAACTTCACCCACGAGTTTCGAACACGCCCAGTCATGGTCGCAGAAGCTTCAACCAAGATGCAGTTTATAGTAAAGTACACAAAGTTTTGCCGCAATTAGTCGGACAGCACGTCGAGCAACCAGTTGGTCGTTGCGGGCAAGTGCGCGATGCGGAAATGTTTTGGTCTGTGCGGCAGCTGACTGTGGACGATTCGCTTCAGGGGGTGGTCATTCAGGCCGTCGTCGGTCGTAGGTGATCGATCGTGAGTCCGTAACGGCTGTCAGACGGATTTGAAAGTAGGACTAAATGTGTGTGTATGTATGTACCTGGCACTCGGTGTGGAAGATCTCGAATGTTCCTCTGTAACTCTGTCGCAGGTCGTCGCTAGTCGCTCGATTGTAGGTTCGTGTAATCGTCGCTTACAGCAGACACTTATCTTACTCTCTCTACACTCAGTATAATTACCTTGAACTCGGCGTGGAAGATCTCGAGATGATGCTCTATGAGCACTTCATCGCAGACCTCCACTAGTCGTTTCATTGTAGGATCGTATAAGTAAACGCGTCGCTGTTCCTCTTGGAGACGTTGTTCAACCTGTCGACAAAAGAAAAAAAATCAAATCAATCAAACAAAGAAATTATAAATCTACTAGATTCTGATCATTGCGGGCAAAGGGTTACTATCCCTATCAAAAACAACAAAGTGGCTAAAAAGGATATAACATTTAACCCCAAAACTGCAAGTCGCTTGGAGGTTTTTAAAGAAAAACTAATTAATACATTACCAGTTTTGTCACATCATACTGATCCTAGTCATCTATATGATGATTTTTTTAATTTATACTGTAAACAATTTAATTCCACCTTTATTCCCAAGACTATCTCGGTTAATAGTAATGTATCTTTCAGTGATTGGGCTACCATTGGTATTCATAAAAGTAGAACACGGCTTTATGAGCTGTACAGTGAAAGGACCTATGTAAACACTGTTGAATTTAATTTATATGTTAAAAATTATTCAAAATTATTTAAAAAAGTTTGTTGTATGGCCAAGTCACGTTATTTGAGTTCGAAGATTAAAAACAGTAGTAATGTAATTAAAACGACTTGGAATATTATTAATAGTGAAACGGGAAGGTCTAGTAACCGAAATACTGACTACAGCCTGTCTATTAATGACAACATAATAAAATCAGACTCACAAGTCGCCGAGGCCTTTGAGAATTTCTTTTCAGATATTCCCGTTTCTACCACTAAATCCCTAAACTCATCACCTTCTGTTGCTGAGTCTTTGCTTAAGGAAAATGTTAATGTTTGCGAATCGGAATTTCTTTTTGAACATATTACCTGTAGAGACATAATTAAAACCTTTCACACTTTAAATGTAAAAAAGACTGCAGATCTGTGGGGTAATTCTGTAGAAGTTGCTAAGTCTATTATTGACATTGTAGCACCTACTTTAGCTCTTATCTTTAATAATTGTATCGACTGTGGGGAGTTTCCTGACCTTATGAAAAATAGTAAAATAATACCTTTGTTTAAATCAGGTAGTACATCAGACCCCACAAATTATAGACCTATTTCAGTACTACCTACCTTTAGTAAAATATTTGAGAAGCTAATTTTAGAGCAATTGCAAAGATTTTTTAATAGACATAAATTGTTACATAACAAGCAGTTCGGTTTCACAAGGGGTCGTTCAACAACTGATGCCGGTGTTGAACTTTTAGGACATATTTATAATGCATGGGAAGATAAATGCGATGCCTTGGGCATCTTTTGTGATTTGTCTAAGGCATTCGATTGCGTTCTTCATGAAACATTAATCAGGAAACTCCGCCACTACGGAATCCGGAACACCGCTCTGGATCTTCTTACTTCATACTTGAGTAATAGGATTCAGAGCGTTGACGTTAATGGGAAAAGATCTCCCGGATCTGTAGTAACAATGGGAGTCCCACAGGGCTCAATTCTTGGTCCTTTCTTGTTTCTTATTTATATTAATGACTTGCCTTACCTCATAAAGGATAATCATGAGATAGTGTTGTTTGCGGATGACACTTCGCTTTTGTTTAAACTTAAACGTCAGCAGCTGGTTACTGACGATGTAAATAGCGCGATCGCAAAAGTAGTTCACTGGTTTAATGTTAATAATTTACTTCTTAATGAAAAAAAAACCAAATGCATTAAGTTTACGCTACCTCACGTTAGGCAGGTGAAAACCAATGTGTTGATAAAGGGTGAAGAATTGAATCCCGAAGATAAAACAGTATTCTTGGGCTTAACTTTGGATGCTAAGCTTCAGTGGGGCCCACATATAGATAAATTGTCAAAAAAACTAAGCTCCGCAGCATATGCTGTTAGAAAAATTCGTAATTTAACTGACATAGAGACAGCCCGTTTAGTGTACTTTAGTTATTTTCATAGTGTAATGTCGTACGGTATTCTGTTGTGGGGAAATGCCCCTGACATTCAGACTATCTTTGTTTTGCAGAAAAGAGCTGTTCGATCAATTTATAAACTAAGTCCGAGACACTCTCTCAGAGAGAAATTTAAGGAGATAAATGTAATGACTGTGCCTTCACAGTATATTTTTGAAAATCTTTTATACGCACATAAAAATATAAAATTGTTTAAAAAATACAGTGATATCCATAATATAAATACTAGGAACAAACACAAATTTGTTGTACCTACAACAAGGCTCAAGAAAATAGGTGGCTCGTTCAGATGTCAATGTATACGCTTTTACAATAAGCTTCCAAGCCACGTACAAGATCTAAGCCTTAATAAATTCAAAACTAATGTTTTGAATTTATTAAGGCTAAATTAAACGTAAGTTGTGCCAAAAAGCGTTTTATACCATTAACGATTACATTGAGGACAAAAAGGCTTGGGATTGAGCTGCTCCAATTTGTACATTTATTTTTTTATTTTTGGTTTTAAATTACTTACGAGTTTTGTTATTTTTGGTAAGTTTTTATTTTATTATATACCTACACAGTGACATGAATATTTACTTTGTGAAGTATAATATTATTATTATTTTAATTATTGTGAATTTGAGGACTATGTGGATCATATTTTTTATTTATCTGGCAGTTTGAGTACTATAGGCGGCCTACCCAAATGTCCTTTCTTTGGTATTGTTCGTCGAGTCGTTGAGCTCCTTAAGTTCTGAGTTGAGCTACACGATTACTGACAAATGCGTGCACTGACTGGACAGGTCCACTCAAATCTGTATGGTTCTTTCCTCAAAAGACCATTTCAGACACAAATCTACATGGTCCTCAAATGATCTGACCAAGATTATTTCCGGATTTTTATATTTATATTTACATTGACATGAATATTTACTTTGTAAAGTATTATATTATTTTTAATTATTGTGAATGTGAAGATTATGTGGATCTTTCTTTTCTTTTTTATTATTTATTTTTTCTTAATTTTAATTAATCATAGTCTAGCAGTTTGAGTAATTTATGAGGCCTAACCAAATGTCTTTTCTTTGGTATTGTTCGTCAAATCGTTGAGCTCCTTAAATTCGGAGTTGAGCTGCACGATTACTGACAAATGCGTGCACTGACTGGACAGGTCCACTCAATCTGTGTGGTTCTTTCCTCAAAAGACCATTTCAGACACCAATCTACATGGTCTTCACATAATCTGACCAAGATTATGTCTGGACTTTAAAAGAGACTGTGACCTCTGAGTTTGTTTCGGCCTTTCTTCTCAGAGTAGTCAGATAGGAAACGCCGACCTCATCTAGTTTTAAAAAATGTGATTGACGTGTAAAAGTGTTTGTACAAACCTACTTACAGAAATAAAATCATTTATCATTTATCATTTAATAAAAAAAATATCCAGAGGGCCAGGGCCAAATAAATTAGGGCTGATTAAGTAGCAGGTGACCCCACCTATCCACCATTTTCGTATGTTCAACGTTCTGCCAAAAACCTTGTGTACTATCCTAAAAAAAAGTCGTCTTACGTCCCGGACAGAACACTATCCAAAGTGACTAATCGTCTTTAATTTCATCTAGTGATAAAATGCGGTACTATCTCGACAGTTTGACAGATAATATGGATAGCTGATGAAATAGTTCGACTAAAAAACACGAGATGGCAGTGTAAGATGCTTTGACAATTGAATTACATTTTTTTTGTTTTTTTTTTTTAGTTGACGCGTGTGTCGTGGGCGTAGCGTGTGGCGTCATTTGGCGTGTGTCTGCGAATATATCGTAAATACTGTTGTTTGTTTCATTATGGACGAATTTCACCAAACTTTTATATCGAGTATAAGTCTTATCCAGCGAATAAATTTTGAATTTTTGACAGTTTTTCCATACAAAAACTGTCAGTTGACAATTTTATTCGACAGATAAAAGATATCTGACTTTGATGAAATCAGCCCATCATCTTACGAGTATCATACATCAAAATAAACTAGAAGATTCGTGCTTTACAATGATGTTTACATATCAGTTTTATTTGATAAATCGAGTCTAATTCTCAATTCAAAGTATTGATGTTTCGAAAAAATATGGTCGCTTTTTTTCGCTTAATGACGAGTTTCCTTTTTACACCGTGTCGCACTTCCTTATGTCATTATACTTGAAGGACATGTTTAAAGCATTCCATAAAAGTACTCTGTGCATTCCTTGTTAGGAACTAGAGCGTTACCAACATGAGACGCGCTTCGCTTGAAGTGAAAGCAGTGACGTTATTTAAAGATTTTTTAAAACGTAAATAAAGTGCTTCAGAAAATGTCTAAAGCTTTATCCTCGTTTTTAGTATGATTATATGATAATAAAAAATAGATAACTTCCATCGAGATATAAGTACTAAGTTAGTACTTATATCTCGATGATAACTTCTTAGATATTTCGTTTTCAAGTATTTTTTTCGTTACCGTAGCTTTCACGGTTAGTAGCTATAGAGCTAGAGGTGTTAGTTACGACGAAGCGGGCGGCGTCGCCCGCGAATTGGCGCGCGCGCTTGGTGGATGTGGGAGACCATACATGGTCGCAAGGGCCGGACGTGTGAGTGGTGAAAGGACTTTTGGGAGGTCTTTGCCCAGCAGAGGGACAGTATAGGTTAAACAAAAATGAAAATATAACCAAGATAGGAGCCTGCTGCGTGTTTTCTTTCAGCCAGTTACAAGATTACCTTGATCATGTACTCGCTGACGGGGTTGTTCTTGAGGAAGTCGGTGCTCTCTCTGATGTAGAAGCGCTCGGTTTCCAACAGGAACGCGGCCTCGAACGTGTCCTTGTACATCACTAGGTCCTGTCCTGTGTCTTTGTCCCGTCCGCGCTTTGACGTGTTGTTTTTATTCAGGCTTAGGTCTGAGTAGTCGTTGATTACCTGTAAAAATAAGTTTTTAGCTACTTCGAAAGAAGACCCTAGGATCCCGAACCTTTGAAAGGCGTACGGGGGGCCGAAGCCAACTCGCAGAGGCCCGTTAGACGTTTTAAATGAAATGAGGCACCAACCGACGATTATCCCTGCTACCTGCTAGTGCACAGCATAGTGCGAACAGGTGTAGCAGGTGCGAAGGACAACCCCTGGTTGGTACAGGACTATTGCAGGATGGCAACAAAGATGGGTTTGGGAAGCTAAGCGAACTGGTTATCTAGGAGTATGGAAAGACTATGGCCCGTGCCTGACCAATATTCTTTATAAAATACGCAGGAAAATGGTAGGAGGTGACTTGCACACTCAATAGTGGGCCCCCGAAAACGGTCGGTAGCACAAAGTGTCGTAGTGACAAGGCAAGGGGACAACATGTCCTGCAAGCGTAGTATGTCGCTTTCTATCTCTACGAACGAAGAATAGATATAGCTTTTTCTATACAAAGTGACAGTTCGTTTCTTCATTTTTGACATCCACCGTAGAAATGTTTCTACAATCTGTCATTTTGTCTTTCATTTCTAACGATCTTTGTCTACGTCTTTTTGTAGGTAGACTATTTCGGAATAAAGTTTTCTATCCTTACGTCAAAATCACACTAACAACCGATAAATCCTATGACAAAACCGACAAAACAAAGAATTCTGAGTCGAATTATGTAAAAGAGTGAATTTCGTAAAAAGTGCAGTTGACTCTTTCTACTTTGCTTCAGTCGTACTGTCTACAGGAAACGTAATTCTACTCTTCCGGCGACAAAACGGTGCTCATGCTACGCCTGCAGGGGTGCTTATGAGGGGTGGAATACCTTCCACGACTATCAGGACAATCCCGGAAGTACGGTCAAGATCCCTACGAGCATCTCACTGGAATATTTGCTTCCTTCGAGCATGTTTGCTCTTGCGAATCTTCACACAAGCTGGCCAATAAAGGCAAGGAAGAGGTGGGAGCTCTGTTCCTCGTCAGTGTTCACTCCAGCCAGCCAATAAAGGCAAGACAGAGATTACGTTCAAGACTTCTCCCAGGAGATAGGGTCCGTGGGGTCGCTACTGCCCACATGCTGCCCTGCGGGTTTCTGTATCTCACTTGGTCTGGCTCCTCATTCTAGACCTGAGATTGTGACTGAGATTATAATGAGAACGTTCTTGAAAATACGAGAATTGCCGTTCTGATGTTTTCTGCGTTCTAAACAAATACTTACAATACGTTCATGTTGTGGCTCCAATATTTTCTCTTCATATTTTTAACCAAGAAAGAAGTAGAGAGATTACCTGGATGCGTACTGCGAGCGCTAGAGGTGGCTTGGAAAAAGAGTTACTGGAAGGACTTGAGGTCTTTGCCCAGCTGAGGGACACTATTTATGTATATGTCGCAGCCTTATCGTATAACACGCCGTATTACAAATAGGCGCGCCGCGCGCCCGATTGAAAAACGTCGCTGTTTTGAAATGCGGCTACCATTCGTTCCGCCGGATTTCAATTCGGCTGAAATGAAGTACGCCACATTGTATGAACAAGCGAGCGTTCGTCGAAGCGGCATAGTAACGTGGCGCCCACATACAGTCGGGCGCATCTTCGATACGCCGCTTTGAAATCTGACACGCACCGCATGATCATAACAACAAAAATGGCGTCACAATCGACAACGGTGTCACAACAAAGTAAAAATAATATTGAATTTAAAATTTTGTTTTGTTCCTATTTTTGTTAAGATTAATAAATAAATACATGTTTTATAGCATATTTGCTAGCATAGTATTAAATTATCAGTAGATATTCTAACAAATTATTGCATGCTTGTAAGCATTTTAACATAAGAAATATTTAAAACATTATAAGAAAATGAAATACTTTAAGACTTTGTGATTTCAAAAGTAAATACTTACTTGGATCTGTTGTTCATAATGTATAGCCACCCTTCATTGCTTCTTGCTGACAATAAAGCTAAACGTTGAACACCGCTTTGTAGAAAGTATCGCCACCACGATCCGGCTGAACGAAAGGTGTGTCCGTTTCGACCGCGCGGCCACGACGAAATTAAAAAAAAAAAACCACGCCAAGATTTTGTAAAAATTTGTAGAAGTTGATTCCCAAAACCATAAATTTGTCAAAGTTATGGTTAAAAAGTTATAAGGGTTTGAACGTGGCCGCGCCATTGAAACGCGGCGAACCGCACGGCCACGGAGATCTTTAAAACTAAGCGTTGCAGAGATCTGAAATTCAGGTAAATAACAGATTGAATTTGTAAAAAAATTGTAAAAAAATAGAAAAAAATCCTAGGTTTATATTTTGGGAGCTATAAGACTAAAACTCCATGGCCGCGCCATCGAAACGATGAAAAATACGTTGTCGTCGATATCTCGCTGAAAAAGCATCGCAGGGGTCTGAAGTTTTTTGTAAAACGTAGATTTGAATTTGTCAAAACTTGTAAAAATACTACAAAAAATCCTAGGTTTATGTTTCAGGAGCTGTAAGACTAAAACCTCATGGCCGCGCCATTGAAACGGTCAAAAAACACGTTATCGCCGATATCTCGCTGAAAAAGCATCGTAGGGGTCTGAAGTTTTTTGTAAAACCTAGATTTGAATTTGTCGAAACTTGTAAAAATACTACAAAAAATCCTAGGCTAATATTTCAGGAGCTGTAGTACGGTATCGCGTAGAAATAAGTCGTGATTATTTATCGAAGAAAGTAATTGTAAAGCGAGTTTTTTTGTAAACAACACCAATTAATATGTAAAACTACCGATACTAGGCAAAAAACATGTATTTTTTCGGTATTTATAACTTTCAATACGTTTTGAATATTTCGATAGGGTGACCATGGCTTTTTGTTTACAGAAAACTTTCCACCTATCGTTTTGGAAATTGTATCTCAAGGATTCTAAATTAAATTAAAATGAAACGACAAGATACAAAAAACATATTTATATTTCTTTTATAATCATATAAATCACAGATTATTTACTTACCCTAACACATATCTTTCTTTCAAACTCACAAATCACAGATTATTTACTTATACTTTCTTTCAAACTCACAAATCACAGATTATTTGCTTACACTTACTTACACTACTATATAGGGTGACTGGTAAGCAGTGATCGATACTTAAACACGTGAATTAGCTCATCATTATGAACAACTTTTACTATGGGACCAAACCTGAAATCGCGAAAGAAATATCAGCTGTTCCATACATTTACGATCGCATAACTCGTCAACATGTATGGAACAGCTGATATTTTTGTGTTTGATTCCACAATTATTCATCAAATAATGCTATCTTACAGGAATTACGAATGTTGTGCAAAGTTATTTGTTATGGTTCTGGCACGTGTACTCAAAACCACAGTATTGTCAAATCAAGCAATGATTTAAGTGAATTTAAAAGAAATAAACATATGATTTTGTATTTTATCCGTTTCATTTTAATTGAATTTAGAATCCTTGAGATACAATTTCTAAAACGATAGGTGGAAAGTTTTCTGTAAACAAAAAGCCATGGTCACCCTATCGAAATATTCAAAACGTATTGAAAGTTATAAATACCGAAAAATACATGTTTTTTGCCTAGTATCGGTAGTTTTACATATTAATAGGTGTTGTTTACAAAAAAAAACTCGCTTTACAATTACTTTCTTCGATAAATAATCACAACTTATTTCTACGCGATACCGTACTACAGCTCCTGAAATATTAGCCTAGGATTTTTTGTAGTATTTTTACAAGTTTCGACAAATTCAAATCTAGGTTTTACAAAAAACTTCAGACCCCTATGATGCTTTTTCAGCGAGATATCGGCGATAACGTGTTTTTTGACCGTTTCAATGGCGCGGCCATGAGGTTTTAGTCTTACAGCTCCTGAAACATAAACCTAGGATTTTTTGTAGTATTTTTACAAGTTTCGACAAATTCAAATCTACGTTTTACAAAAAACTTCAGACCCCTGCGATGCTTTTTCAGCGAGATATCGGCGATAACGTATTTTTCATCGTTTCGATGGCGCGGCCATGGAGTTTTAGTCTTATAGCTCCCAAAATATAAACCTAGGATTTTTTTCTATATTTTTACAAATTTTTTACAAATTCCATCTGTTATTTACCTGAATTTCAGAAACTAAGCGTTGAGTTTTAAAGATCTCCGTGGCCGCGCGGTTCGCCGCGTTTCAATGGCGCGGCCACGTTCAAACCCTTATAACTTTTTAACCATAACTTTGACAAATTTATGGTTTTGGGAATCAATTTCTACAAATTTTTACAAAATCTTGGCATTGTTTTTTTTTTTTAATTTCGCCGTGACCGCGCGGTTGAAACGGACACACGAAAGGTAGCCGCATTTGAAAACAGCGACGTTTTTCAATCGGGCGGGCCTATTTGTAATACGGCGTGTTATACAATATGGCTGCGACATATACGTTAAACAAAAAAGAAAATTTAATCAAGATTTGGCCTGCTGCGTGTTTCCTTTCAGCCAGTTATAATATTACCTTTTCTAAGTCCTCATCCAATCTCTGTCCTCTGAGGTCCTCCTTGGTCCCCTTGGTCCTCTCTTTGAGAAACACGTCCTCGAACGTGTCCTTGTATCTGTCCACCACTAGGTCCTGTCCTGTGTTTGTGTTCCGTCCGAGCTTTGTCGGGGGGTCATTCAGGCTTAGGGCTAAGTAGCAGTTGATTACCTGTAAAAAGAAGTTTAAAGTTAGAAATCGGTTTTACTTTGTACAGTTAAGCTGCTACGGTTTTCTAGAAGAGCGACGGTGGCCGTCACATAACGGACGCAGTGACGACTGTCATGAAAATGATGGCACCGCTGCACCGGTTTGAGTTTATCGTGTCAAAACACGCTGTCTAAGAAAATACACCAACTTACTTTAATAGATAACGCTCCAGTGACGCCATTTGTTGGTAAATTGCAGACGCTAGTGTCTTACCACAAAAACATAAGACACTTGTTCAACGCGTGTCTAATGTCAGTTTTATATCAAAGTCTCAGAAATGTCGTGTTTAAAAGGTTTTTGCTAAATAACTGATAAACACGGTTCTTAACAAAGATGGAGACTGCAACAGATAATTCTCTATGTAGTGTAATTAAATGGCAGATGACTATGTCGTTATTCATTAAGGAAATGTATGTTTACGCGAATGTCGACCTAATTGTATTTGAATTGTAAGAAAATAACCTTATGGTGGGTCAGAATTCTTATTTTTCGACTGCACTCTGAGTATTTTGAAAATGTCGATATCATTTCATATAACACAACATTCACAACAAACATACCGGAGACAAGTCAAACAGATATTGTTTAGTGGACAAATTGTACCGTAACTCATTTCGTATTTAAATATAAACGAGTACATACAGGGTGTAAGGATAAACACGCGTTGTCACTCAAATCGTGGTTAATTGATATAAATATAAAAATAAATAACCGAGTCACAACAAAAAAACACATTATTTTCATTAAAAGCTTTTTAAAGTTTCCATCCGACACCGTGCTCGATATCGAAACAGCTGACTGACTGAGGGAGTGGTCGCGCTCGCGGCTGGTCATGTGACGTCCCGCGCCCCCCACCTGTGTTGAGACGCAAGTTCGTTGCCCTAGCGCAAAGGGTGAAAGGGTGAAATACCCCTGTGGGAAAATGTAATTAAAAAAAATAATGTAATTTTTCATTGATTTTACGTTCTATAAATGACACCAAACCACTGGTTTCAAGGATAAGTACTTCAGTATTTCAATGGCTAAGCTTATTCTAATTGCTGGGTGTACTTAAATTGAATCTTATTATCAATTCACATTTTAATATTTTTTTTTTAGCTTTTGTTTTTAGTTTTATAAATGCCGTGAAACTCTGTAATAATTGTCATCACCTCATTATCACTGAGGAGCATGTGTAGACGTCTCCTCCTTGCTAGTCAAAATCAAAATCAAAATATTTTATTTCACATAAACCTACATGGGCACTTATGAAACGTCAGAAGCTAGGCGCACGGTTCCAATTGGTCGTTTCCAATGGAGAAGAGCCGGCAAGAAACTCCATGGTTACTCTTTTAAAAATAATTGGCTTTTACAATACTTTCAAATTACAGTGTTAGTAGGCATGGGAGGACAATGTAGGCCTTTCAACAAGTAAGTACCAGGTACTTAACAAAAATTGAAGATGTTCAATAAATCTACAGTCCAATAACCCTACAACGTTCTCACATTCACAAAATAGAAAATAATCTATCTAAAAGACTAATGATAATAAAATTAGAATTCAAATAAAAATAAAAACCTATTTAAACCAATTGACGTGATTGCTATTAAAACTGTAACAAATTGAATAATTATAATCCTGTCCACAAAAGCCACTAAGAGTTGAAATTAATTGGAGGTATATAATGTCAAATACAATGATTATATGTCAAGGATGAATGTAAAGAAAATAAACATGGTAATTTGGGAGCAGTTAATAGACTCTTACATAAATATGCCGTTAATGAGGTACCAGGTAATCCACATGTGCAAAAGGAATTATTGCCAAACTTCCTTGTCTTCAACGTAGTCTTTAATCTTATAATATGCTTTTTTGATAAGAACACGTTTTGCGGGTTTTGAACTTTCCATCGCTAAGTTCTGTAACCGACTTTGGCAACTTGTTATAGAAGCGGATACTGTTTATTAGAAATGACTTGCTTGTTTTAGTTAATCTAAATTTGGGTATGACAATTTCATGTCTACTACGTGTATTTATATTATGGAAATCGCTTCTTATTTTGCAAAGTCCTAAGTTTTTGCGAACATACAAAATACTTTCAAAGACATAGAGAGAAGACAGAGTCAATATATCAATTTCTTTGAATTTGTTTATAAGGGACTCGCGAGGACCCATTTTATAGATCGCGCGGATTGCCCTCTTCTGTAAAATGAAAATTGAATCTACGTCAGCTGCCGATCCCCACAGCAGAACGCCGTAAGACATAATGCTGTGGAAATAAGCAAAGTACACTAACCTAGCTGTGGCTATATCAGTCAACTGCCTTATTTTTCTTACTGCATATGCAGCTGAGCTTAGTCTACCTGAAAGAGTTCAGATGTGGGCGCCCCATTGTAATTTTGAATCTATGGTAATTCCAAAAAATAAAGTTTCCGTGATTGCATCTAGTTTCTTGCCATCAAATTTTAGATTTAGACCCACTTGAGGTACATTTGGTAATGAGAACCTAATACATTTAGTTTTGTTCGCATTAAGTAAAAGATTATTGGCTGCGAACCATTCCGAAAGAATAGCCAGGCTATCGTTGACATGTGAGACATCTGTATCTTTTCTATCTATTTTAAAGATAAGAGAAGTGTCGTCAGCGAATAGTATTATATCCGATAAGTTAGCCATCATGTAAGAAAGGTCATTTATATAAACCAGAAATAAGAATGGGCCGAGAATTGAACCTTGAGGCACGCCCATTTTAACTAGAGACCCCGAGGACGTCGCCCCGTTAACATTTACTTTCTGCTGCCTGTTTGATAGATAAGAAAGAACAAGATCAGCAGCTTGTCCACGAACTCCGTAGTGGTGTAATTTACAGATCAGTGTATTGTGGTCAACGCAGTCAAACGCTTTTGAAAGGTCACAGAAGATGCCAATTGCATCCTGGGACTTCTCCCAGGATTCTAAAATATGACTGATGAGCTTTACTCCCGCGTCTGTCGTCGACCTACCTTTCGTGAAACCAAACTGGAGACTATGTAAAATCCTATTTGAGTTAAAATGTGACAACATCTGGTCTAGCATGATTTTTTCATAGATTTTGCTCAATGCTGGTAATACAGATATTGGTCTATAATTAGAGGGATCGCTTTTACTACCTGATTTGAAAATTGGTACAACTTTACTATGTTTCATTAAATCAGGAAACGTACCAGTGTCCAAACATTGATTAAATATGTCTGTTAGGACAGGGGCGATAGTTTCAATGATATCTCCCAGAACCTTAACAGAGATGCCCCATAAATCTAGAGTATTTTTAGAGTTAAGACTTATGAATGCTTTTTTAATAGTGGTAATAGAAATAGGCTTGAATGCAAAACTTGTAATGACTTTAGTAAAGTTTTCTTTGAGAAGAGAATCTGCTAATAAAGATGAAGAGGGAAGAGATTTCGTAACCTCTGTTGGGATGTTAGTAAAGAAATTTTCTGGTGTCTCAGCAACTTTTAACTTATCTGAAATGGTTTCATCATTAATTTTTAGAGACAATTCATTCGGATCACGTTGTTTTGCATTCCCAGTTTCTTTGTTAATTACCTGCCACACAGTTTTTATTTTATTATTAGAATTATCAATTTTGTTACTTTTTAATTTAGATTTAGCTTGGGTGCAGACTCTTTTAAATATCTTAGAGTAGTTCCTTACATAGTTATGAACAACTTGATCAGAAGTCAATGATTTTTCGTTATATAAATTATATAAAAAGTCTCTGCTTTTTCTAATGCCTATAGTGACTTTGACGCAACTGCATTGGCTGTTCACTGATAGTGGGGTGGGTTTTCGTCACTTGCTATGCTAGTGACTTTGACGCAACTGCATTGGCTGTTCACTTATAGTGAGGGTGGGTATTCTTAATTCATGTAACTTAATTAATAAGCTGTTGAGTTTCCAAATGGATAAATAAATAAATAAAAGTAAGCCACCGCTCTTCTAGGGAACTGTAGCGTAACCGCTCGTAAATATCGTGTTTTAAAAAGCCGGCCATATACGAGTCGGACTCGCGCACGAAGGGTTCCGTACCATTATCTATAAAAACGGCAAAAAAATATCACGTTTTTTGTTTTTTTTTTTGCAAAGGGGTGTATTTAAAGGGGCTCCCCTTTAAATACACCCCTTTGCAAAAAAAAACGGGCGGTTTTGATTTTTGTACATTATTGGTAAACGTAACTACATTTAGTTGTAAAGAGGTTTTAATAAACTATGTTACTGGCACTTAATAAAGAGTCTGGGTAAGAAAAAAAGTTAATTCCAAATTCGAAACTTTTGTTTAAAAATAATAATAATCCCGTTTTCCGTTTGTGACTTTTACTTACATTTTGCAGGTTAGAAGGTTATCCTGGAAACTAAAACTAACTTCTCGTTAATTTTAGTAGAATAATTTATGTTTGTCGCATACTCCAATCCTTATTGCGACTTAAAAATGATATCTTTGTGTCGATTGTAATGGCAGAAAAAATAATAAGAGCTAGTAAAATTGTAGCACTGCTGAAAGAGGGGTGTAGCTAAAAAAATATATTCTTATTGATTATAACAAATTACTAGTCATTTCTGCTAATGACATAGTTAAAATATTAATATTATCCATACAAAAGCCAATGACTGTTAAGGTGCCCGTTTTTTTTGCAAAGGGGTGTATATATTTTATTCCGTTTTATAGTATTTTTTATTATAGCGGCAACAGAAATACGGCCATCATCGAAGCAAAAGGTAAGGAGGAGGTGTCTGTAGTTTCTGCCTACCCCCATGGGAAGATGGTGTGAGTTTATATGTATACTTATGTTTTTTTACTTACTCCAGCAACAAGCCTCGTATTAATAATCTCTCCGTTGCGTTCTCTCTCGATCAGTTTGAGCACCGCGTTGGTGAGTTTCTTACTCAGTCGCCGGGGCATTTTGTCTCGCCACGTCACCAGCGCCAGTTGGGAGGTCTCGTAGATATCCTGGAAATTAAAAATATCAAATGATAAATAATAAGAAGATACATTTTGCGGCTTATCATCATCATATTTCAGCTGAACCACGTCCACTGCTGGACATAATTCTCTCCCAAGCGTCGCCACATCGGCTCGTCCTGCACGGCTCGCATCAAGCGGATTCCTATCCGCTTACCTTCCGTCCCTTATCGCGTTCGCGCTGGCTAAAGTGCCTGTTAAGGAAGGCGTACACGCCGTTCAACACCCTGGCCGAGAACTCGTACTCTTCCCGCTGTTTAATATAGAACGCTAGCAAGTCCTCACCCATCAGTTCTGCGCCATTCTGAAAAAAATAACATATTGTACAAGTAAAAGTAATGTCTGGTCTAGCAAGGGTTCATACATTCATCCGGCTCGAAGGACCAAAAAGAATGTATGATCCCTTGCTAGACCAGACATTACTTTTAGATAGAGATGAGGGATGAATGGAATGAAAGAAGGTAAAGTACTGAAACACTACTGTATTGTCTCAAAGGTACTTCAAGTAAAATGAGCTTAATGGACTGATGGTGTCGAAATGAAGTGAGTGCCGCGGCCCTTGCTGGCTGTAACGAGAACGCCTGACTGAATTGATAGCCCAACGCGAACTGAACTAATGAGTTGAAACGAATGTGTTGCGTAACTGCTGAATTGCAGAATGTGCGGTTGCACCGTACACATGTTTTGTTATGCTTTTTTACCCAACTACGGCAAAGCCAAAGGAGGATTATGATTTTATTTTATAGACAACAGGAATGTTATATAACGAAGGGCGTTCCCGTTAACCTGCAGTAGTATAGTGTCTATACATAATGCTAAAAAAAATATTACCATTAAAAAAAAGTGTATTTTATAATATATTCACTAAAAATATTAAATTGATACGAAAAAGAAACACTCTGTACACGCACACTTGTTACACTTTTCTTTCTACGTTGAAATACATGTGTGTGTGTACAGTTGTTTCTTTTCCGTATCAATTTAATAGTTTTGTGAATATTTCACTACATGTACCTATATAGAAGAAATAAATTGTTTTGTGTGGTACTTACATATATTTTTTTGCATACGGACTATACTATTTTGGGGTTAACGGGAGCATCCTTTGTTAGTTAACATACTTACATACTGTATACTACTGCTGTAATTTTTTTCACATATCCAAAACCAACTATTTATGCTATGTACCCTAAAAAAAAATTGACAATTAAAAAAAACATAGGTTTATGACTCGAAGTGTGTATAGACGAAGAAGTGGTACAGGATGAATAGTACTAGGAAGACAGAACAAACCTGAAGCAAATTGATGACATAAATCCTGAGGGACTCCTGCAGTCTCTTGTACAATTCGAAGCCGACATACTCGAGGATCTGTGCCTGAAAAACAAACAGAACTCGTAAGAACTAGGAAATTACATTTATTAGGCAACTTGGCTTTGGCTCGAGAGGGGGCTGTGAGGCTGCCGTGCATGCCCTTTCAACCTTTTTGAACTCCAACAAAGGTGAGGTTATCCTCAAGGTCGACGTTAAGAACGCCTTTAACTCTGTCAACAGGTACACTTTGTTGGCTGAAGTTAAAAAAGAATTACCCGAAATTTACGGTTTTATGTGGCAGTGTTACAGGTACCCCTCTAAATTATTATACAAGGACAATGCTTTGGAATCTGCAGTAGGATGCCAACAAGGTGACCCTCTCGGGCCAGTCATTTTCAGCTTGGCTATTCATCCAATCATCCAAAAATTAAATTCAAAATTTAACGTATGGTATTTAGACGATGGAATGCTAGGAGGTGATGTAGACACCGTTTTAAAAGACTTACATCTCCTCAAACAGCAATTTAAATCTATTGGCCTGGAACTTAATGCATCAAAATGTGAAATTTACCTTTCTGACATGACCGACAGACAATTGACCCTTGAGAAATTTAATGCAATAGAAGAGAGAAGAACAAATAAAAATTTTAGAAAAAAGTTCATTGCACCTCCTAGGTTCCCCAATTTTAGAAGACAGCTTTTCTCCATTCATCGACGAAAAAATAAAAAAATTCAACGATGTTTCGGACAGACTCTCCAAAATTAATTTACATTCAGCATTCACCCTGATTAGATACTGTTGTTTTGGCCCAAATTTTACATATTCTACGCTCTTCCCCCTTATGGAAGCAGTCACACCTCTTGGACAAAATTTACCAAATTGTTCGCAGCACACTGACATCCATTCTAAATGTGGCCTTGGACGACCGAGCGTGGCTGCAAGCCACACTACTCATCCGTTTTGGGGGCCTCGGCGTTCGCAAAATTACCAGTATTAGCTTACCGGCGTTCCTGTCGTCTGTCCACAGCACTGAAAAGTTGACCGGGAAAATTTTAGCCCCCTGCCTGGTTGACTATGAAGTGCCGTGCCTGACCGATGTGGAGAACGCCTGGAAAGCGGCTTGCCCGGATACAGATCGGCCCGTGAACTCATTTTCCCAGAGGTAGTGGGATGAGCCGCTCTGCAGGTTGGTACGGAATAATCTTATTAATACGTCCACCAATACTGCTGAGCGTGCCCGCCTGCTAGCTGTTGGTGAATGGGAATCGGGCCTCTGGCTTCAGGCACTACCGTCACCCAACGTAGGGACTATGCTGGGTGACACCACCTTCCGGCTCGCTACCTGTCTGCGTCTGGGCGCTCCTTGCGTGGCTCCGCATCGCTGCCAATGTGGTGAAGGTGTCGACTGCCTCGGTCACCATGGCCTATCCTGCAGTAGAAGCGCAGGTCGGATAGCACGGCAGGCCAGCATCAATGACATCATCCGTCGTGCTCTTGCCACCGCCGGGGTGCCAGCTGTTCTAGAACCCAATGGCTTGGCACGCGACGATGGGAAGAGACCAGACGGAATGACCATAATGCCTTGGAAGGTAGGTAGGCCTTTGGTGTGGGATGCAACGTGTGTCGACACCCTTGCGCCATCCCATCTTCCCAGCACGGCGGGCTGTGCTGGAGCTGCTGCTGCAGATGCAGAAAACCTCAACCGGCGCAAATACTCCAATCTTATCGGGACGTATATGTACGAGCCGTTTGGGGTTGAAACCCTAGGGCCATGGGGTCCGAGTGCCCACTTGGTTTTTCAAGACATCGCCAAACGCTTGGTCGACTCTTCACGTGACCAGAGGGCTGGCCTATTTTTTGGGCAAAGAATCAGCATTGCCATACAACGTGGCAATGCTGCCAGCCTTTTGGGCACTTTTCCTGTTGACAGCGATGCGGACGAATTTTTTGATGCCCTTTGATAATTTTCCCTTGTACATAATTATTATTATAGATATTATAAGTCTTTAAGTTGAATAAAATATTTATTAGGTAATTTAAAAGTCGTGTGCCCGTTGTGATTTCTAATTTGCAAAATGACGAACTTTCATACAAACTGTCATCTTCTATTTTAACCCCGTTAGGGGACGAATTTTCAAAAATCCTGTAATGATGAAAAATGATATAGGTATATGCACGGTAGGTTATCGAAATAAGTATAAATACTGAGTTTCGATCAATTAAAATTCTTATATACAAACTTTGACACCCCCAATACCCGTTTAAATTATCCCCAATTTAGAAAAACTAAAAATGACAAACTATATCATTTACTTAGATAAGGATTCGTGTCAAGTTTCAAGTCTATTAATTCAAGACATAAAATTTTTCATACAAACGAAATCCCCCCCCTTCCCCTTATCCCCTTTAAGGTCAAATTTCCAAAAACCCTTACCTAATGGATACCTACGTCCTAATATGTATCTGTGTGCCCCAATCCGTTTTGTGGTTTGACCCCTTTTCAACCCGTTAGGGGTAGATTTTTGAAAAACCCTGTTACACATTATTCTTTATTTTTGGTTTCAACTTTCAAGTATAAATACTGAGTTTCGAGTTAATCGGCGTAAATTCTTCTATACAAACTTAGACACCACCAATGGTGAGTGGGTAGTTTAGAAAAACAAAAAATGTCAACCTTTAAATTACTCAGTTATGTATTCGTGCCAAGTTTCAGTAAATTATTTTTATTTCTATTATAATAAATACAATCTCATTTGATCGTTATAACGTATGCGCCAGGGTAATCCGCGAAACTATAATTTTCTTACCGTATTGTGTTTACCGGCTCGCCGACGGGACTCACTGTTGGCGTCCTCATTCATTACACAGTAATAGTACACGTGACTGTATTCTGTTCAGGGTTTTATTATGAAGAATAATACTTATCATAACCATCATCAATATTATCAACAGCAAGAATATCATCATGATCATCATTTTAAATATCGCAGCATTATGCTGAGATTGGAGCCTTTTTGATCGCTTCACAGTTATTTTTTAGCGTTTTGTTTTATGCTCCTTTTAAGGGCTCCGTACCTCATAAGGCAAAAACGGAAAATCATGGCTTCTCCCGCTCTTGGCGGAGCGGAAGGGCGTGTCAGACTTTGACTGACTAAAACCCACCCGTGTTCCTTCAGTTGCCTGTTGCCACGGTCCCGGTATCCCTTTCGGACTTTCCCGCAACCCTGACAGGCATCGGTCCTAGCGGACCCCTACAGTTGTGCTGACATCTCTTTGAGGCGCGCGTGGAACACGACGTGCCATCGACCCGGGCCTGATTGCACCGTTACGATAATTCATAGAGAACCTCAAGTTATAAATCACCTAAAATCATGAGTAAAAAGCGATTGTGATAAGTATAATAAGATAAGAAGTATAATATTTTAAAGAAAATGTTTATTACTTACAATAATAAAGCTGATTTTGAAAAAGTAATATTTTTGTCATTCGGTGCAACATAGCGTCATTACAATCATCATTCATCGACACTAAGCGTCATTATCCCCAAAATATCAATTTCTTTAAATCTTATTAACTCCTAAAATATAGGGACTTTTTTGTGCCTTTCATATTTTGATGAGAGTAGTGCGTAAACTTTACCTAGCTGCAAAAATAAACAATTCCCGGAGTTTTTTCAAAAACTCACGAAAACAGGCAAAAATAACATTTTTCAAGACGAGCTTTGCCACGATACCTGCGCTGCGCGGTTCATTTGTTTGCCAGCCACGCATCCGTGCGAAGCGTGGCCGTGGATCGACCGCAGTGTACGGTTCCGTACGTAGTTGAACCGTGTGCCACAGCTGTGGAGCGGAGCCTTTACTCGTGCGCCAGATTTTCACAGTAAGCTGAGTTTTGAAAAGGATACGTATACAATTCCATATATCTGATCCTTGAAAGGTGCTGCCTGTTGAAAACCTGCTCGATACCCTCCTGTAGTTTGCTCCACAACTGCAACAATATCTGTATATATATATTTAAGTAGATAGTGCCGTACACGGGGATGCGCCCCACTCCGCGATTACTGTAGGTACTCAGACCAAAAAAAAAAACATGATTTTATTGCACCACCTCGTCGGCGTTATTAATACGTAGGTACAGGTACACCCATGCCAAATCGCGGACAGACAGACGGACATGGCGAGACTAAACGGTTGCTGACTACGGAAGCACAAGAGTTCACAAGACTAAATAAGAAGCAGACTGTAAGCTTCATACTAACGTCTCGCGCGGGAACACTACTACACGCACAGCGATGTGTGCGTGGCCTGTCACGGACAGCCCGCTCGCTAGCATGCAAACCGGTTTGAGCCAGCTCAGTGAGCTGATAGGGATGCAAGAAGTGTAAAAAAGTATCGATATATATCGTATCGATATTTAAAAAAAATATCGATTTCGATATATCGAAAAAAAAAATATCGACATATCGGTGACATTTTCAAAAAAAAAATTTACTTTATGTACTTCAAGTTTTATAATCATTTTAGTACCAACTAGGAAAAAAAGTAGTAATAATTTTTACGGCTCTGAATTCCAGCGGTTTTAGTCAGCGGCGACAACAGTGTTGCTATTGAAAATATATCGTTTTTGATACATTTTCGATACTTGATATTTTATATCGATACATCGATATATCGAAATAATAAATATCGCCAGAAAATATCGATATATCGGACAAAAAATATCGATATTTCGATATATCGATATTTTCTGCAAGATTTTTTCTGCAAGCCTAAGTGAGCAGGCAAAGCGCAGGGGTATGCCGTGTGCCAGTGGCAGCGTGTACGACCGACGCGGAAGTTTCGTTTTTTATTTAAAAAAAATGCCAAATTGGTGTAGTGTGTGTTTTAATGAACCAACGAAATTTCTTTTTTTATATCCAAAGGATTCTGTCAGGTAAATACCGTATATATCTAACTGCACACCTATACTGCACATAAACCTTTAATACCCACAGTTTTGATTACAGAATTATTTAGTTACGAGTTAGGTATCCAAAATAACTAGGATGGCGATAAGGTTTTCCCATAAGAATATTTTTTTTTTTCTTATTTATTTAAATTTTTAAATATTTTTATAAAATCATAAAAAAAAACATTTAAAAATATAAAAAAATAGGAGCGCACCGCTGCACCGGTATCGGGAACAGGGTCCAAGCTACCGGTGGTCAGGGCTCCTGAGAGAGGAATCTCCTAACGATACGCGCCGTGTCCAGGAGTACCGCTTTCTGGATCAAGCGCTTGATCCAGCCGCCTAACGAGAGCCTCTTCTGGTGTTGGTCGAGGCTGTTGGCTATTATGCCATTGGCCGTCACGACTATCGGCACAATGATTGCTGTATCCACATCCCACATGTCGACAACCTCGCGTGTCAGGTCAAGATACTTATTATTTATTATTAAGTAGGTACCGTTTAAGTAGGTACCGCCTGTATTGGCGTATTATTGTTCGTCTCCTATTTGTTTCGTATTTTTATTTTTGTGGGTATGTAGGTACCAAAGTATGTTTATGCCGTCTTAGCACATCACAACTACACACAAATACACCACACACGCACACACACAGTCGATATGTAATAATCAATAGGTATTGTAACGTCTTTTCTTCTGGTTAAAATATAACTTACCGCATCTGTGTCCATGTACTCCAAGCGCTTATTCTTAGGTAATTGTACCTGAAGGGCTGGAGACCTGGTGTTCTGAAATACAGGCTTAAATTAGTTACACACGGCTACACCCCAAGCTATACATTTCCAGTATAAGCTGACCTCGCATTGTACGGAAATCCTATACAATGCGAGATCAGCTTATATTGAAAATGTATAGCTTGATGTTTAGCCGTGTGTAACGTCGTTTTTATAGATAATTCGTGCGCGAGGCTCGCACTTGGCCGGTTTATTTTCTAGTTATTTAAAACTAGCTGCGCCCCGCGGTTTCACCCGCGTTAGTCTCGATCCCGTGGGAATATAGGGATAAAAAGTATCCTATGTGTTAATCCAGGTTATAAACTATCTGTTTACTAAATTTCATCCAAATCCATTCAGCCGTTTTTGCGTGATTGAGTAACAAACATCCAAACACACAAACTTTCACATTTATAATATTAGTAGGATATAACTTACCGCATCTGTGTCCGAGTGCATTATCCTAAATAATTGTTACTGCTTCCGAAGGGTTGGAGACCTGGTGTCTTGAAATACAGGCTTAAATTAGGTACCTGCACACGGCTACACGTCAAGCCATACATTTCCAGTATAAGCTGACCTCGCATTGTACGGAAATCCTATACAATGCGAGATCAGCGTATACAGGAAATGTATAGCTTGATGTGTAGCAGTGTGTACCAGTCCCATATAATTGAAATTGAAAATGTACCTGCATAAAATATTGTGAGAAACACAGACTACATAATATGTGGTGAGAAACAAATCTTTATCTTATCTTTAATAAAGCCGCTTTCCGAATTAGAACATATTCGCTCATAGCGTTTGCGTTCCGAAAATAAACATACCACGAATAAGACAGTTGAGGGCTGTCATCAAAACAAAACAGCACAACTGTGATGTGAGGTAATTTGTGCATGTTCGGCGCTAGCGCAAGATGGCGAATGTCATAACGTCATCTATGAAGATTCAAGGGATATATTGTTATCGCGCACATGCTAATTTGGAACGGGTGTGTTCACGCTCAAATCGATTACAGCGTAGTTCGAAACGCATCCTAAAATACAAGGTCTTTGGACATGGACTTCTACAAACAGGACTGCGCTCTCTGGGCGCTCTCGTACCAAGCACACGAGCAGAGAGGAGAGTTAATGTATACCGAGGTTGTTTATCTCTTTCTACTAAGGTGACCAAACATTCTTATAACAAAGAGGAAAGTTTGTTTTAAAATAAGTAATTTGTGTCAGGTTGACACTAAGTGATTTCAAATGATTGATTAGATTACAAACATAAAATTTAGAAATTAAGTTACTTAGAAATTAAGAACTTGTAAATTACCTAGTGACTTAAAATGCGATAGGCGTTTCCACAAAACAATAAACAGAACGCCATGACACCATCGCCATTGATGTCAGTGTTACCAGAGTAATTTTAAAATACCTACCAAATAATCATTGATGGCGACGATAGGTCTTAAGGGGGTGATAGACGTGCGAGCAAGTACGCGTACACTCCTACCAACTTATCTGTGAAATGGTGAAAATTGAAACTACGGCCGTCATGTTGAAAGTCATTCGATTGTCAGTGTCTACTACATTCAGTGCACAATAAAATTATTATCATTATTAGAATGTAGATGAATTCATTCATTCTGATGTTAGAATTAATTTGTATAATCAATCAATTAGCAACACTGAATCGACCGTGGCGTCCTCTTTCAGTTCACAGATAAGTTGGTAGGACTGTACTTATGACTCGGCGAGCTTACTTGCCCGTCTGTCATCATCAACAAACAACCTGACACTGACCTTTAAATTGCAAAAAAACGTAAGAAAATTGGAATTTCGCGGATTACATTAGCGCATCCCCTGGCTATTTTCCTGGCTAATTAATGTTGCCATGTAAAATAAATCTTGGTGAAATTACATATAATGCTTTGCATTCAAAATACGTAGGAAATACATTTCTGCATCAGAACTTATGAAAATAAAAATAATTGTTTGCAAATGAAATTGTAATACAATTCGAGTATGGCAACATCGCCAATAAAAAAACATGACGTTTCTGCTGTCAACCGGACAACTAAACGTGCCAAAGTGACATGACTCAGATTATCATGACAAGATTGACAAGTACTTACTGACTGACAAGCAGGCTTCCCAAAGGCTTATGGCGGAAATATGCGTACTATATGACTGACTGACCAAAACGAACATAGAACTCAGTCTTTAGCTACCTATGTGAAGTAGCCGAAAGAAAAGGACGAGAAAAAAACTACCGCCAAAAGTAAACAAATACTTGGGAGACAGATCCGGAGTTTTAAAATCACAATCAAAAATTAATACAGGGTTTTTTTTGGGGCTTTTGAATATTGCATTTAGGGGTATTTCATCTTGATCTTAGGTGTATTTTTTTAGGAGCTGGTAACACTGCTGACAAGTGACAAATTGACAATGTCACATCACAATCAATCAATGACAACTTGTCGTTGCACAGTTGCGCATGTGTCGCTATTTTGTGTTTTCAATCGATGTTCGATTCTCGAGTATTGTGTTTTTTCAAAAAGAGGAGGTTCTCAATTCGTCAGTATGTTTTTTTTTTTTTTTTTTGTATTTATGTTACGCGATTACTCCGCCAATAATTATGAATCGATTTTAATGATTCTTTTTTTGTTTGGTAGGTCATACTTACTTCAGAGGTGGTCCCATATAAATTTTATTTATTTTGCTTGCGTAGTTTTTGAGTTAGCTTCAATAATTACGTATTTTTCCCACCTTGCGTATGTAGACAATGGTGCCGATTCTCTTGTACATCGAACTAAACTATCACTAAAATTCCTTACTTTTTACTATGAGAATCTTAGAGCTATTCTGCCAACAAAAATCTCTAAATTTAAAAATTATTTTTACAGAACTAAAATCGAATTTGACAATCGCGACTGCACTTGGTACCTACTTGTTTGCCTACCACGTGATTTTTTTTGAGCCGGAGAGGCGCGCAATGTGGCCGTCTCGACGTATTTTTATATGGAATTTTTCACTTTTTGGAAGAAAACAAAAAAATTAAATTACCAACATGTTAAGTAGGTATTACGGGTTTGCGGGTTACAATGGGGGTCAAAATTTTCATTATTTTTGCGATAGGACACACCGTTTTCGAGATATAAGCAAAAGAAAATAAAAAAAAGATACAGTACCGTTTTGCAACTGAATTCGAGGTGTTGGTTTGAATTTTAGTTCATGACATCTAATTTTATTCCACACATTTTTAATCGTGATTAAAAATAGTCAGAGTTAGTTAGAGGATTTTAGATATAGAACAAAAATTTTGGTTAAAACGTCAAATTCAGAATATCATTTTCATTAAATTAAAACTCAGTACCATCTTAATGCTGTCAAACTAAATTATAGTTAAGTTGTGTCACTTTAGTCTATTTTCAGAATAAGAAATCGTCGTTTGACAGGAATAAACTAAATTTTAGTGATTTTTAGTTTAGTTTAGAGAATTTGTGACAAGAGAATCGGCACCAATGTTATCGATTATTAGTAGGTACGAATTTGTGTGGGGTAGGTACCACAACTAAAAAGTGAAGTCGGTGGCAAAAAACGATAATTAAAAAGTAAAGACACCGACTTCCGAAATTAAAGATATTTTTCACTTTTTTTGTTTTTTTTGGAAGTCGGTTGTTTTTTTTTTGACAATTTTCGTTTTTTGCCACCGACTTCCGAAATTAAAGTTATTTTTCACTTTTTTGTGTTTTTTTGGAAGTCGGTTGTTTTTTTTTTTGATAATTTTCGTTTTTTGCCACCGACTTCCGAAATTAAAGTTATTTTTCACTTTTTTGTGTTTTTTTGGAAGTCGGTTGTTTTTTTTTAAATTTTGTTTATCGACTGAGTTTGGTACCTACTACCCGTTTGACTAGTGCTTGCCTCAGCCCTAAGATGACCCACTGACCAAGGATTCTGATTGTTTTCCGACATTTTGATCTGTGACTAGATTTTATAATAAGAGTACTTTAATCATGTAGTACATAATTTTTATGTACCTGTCACCAATAGTTTTCTCAGCGCATGCCAAATATAATGTAGACTGGTATTCACCGTATCCGGTTAGACTGGAAGCCGGCCTCAGCATAGTTAGAAAAAGGTTAGGCAGACGATGATGCTGTGTCTTTGCTAAATAAATAAATGTATTTTCGTACTTTCTAAAGCCAGGTAATAAAACAAAAGTCGTGTAGATAACAACAATATTATTAACATTTATTACATAGTGCGGGCGTGCGGCGCAATCACGTGATATAGCTGTATGTGTCCTTCTCACCCTCCGTGCGCTCTAAGTACTCCTTCTCGATCAGGATGTGTATACATTTCTGGAAAAGGAAACAAACATTTTTTTTCGGTTTAATTAAAGGAATTGGCCACCTGATCTTTGATAGTTTTATGACAGCTGCCGTCAGCTGCGCACACAGATTGCAAATATGCGACGCGACGCCGCCGGTATTGTTCAGCCGTGAAGTTTCTCAGAAATTGTTTTGGTAAAAGTCGCGTCGCGTGACAATTAGCGCCAGTATGTAAGAGCCTTTATGCCGGCGGCGCTTGAGTCGTTGCGGACGGTACGGAATGTTGCCATTTTAAATATTTATTTTTCTTATTTTTTTATTATTATGCTGCACCGGTTGACACGTCAACGCCGGCGCTGGCGATGACGCCGGCGTTGACGTTTCATTCTCAAAACAGACTAGCCAAATACGCAAGCGCGTGCACAAACGCAGGTGCACATCGCACCCTCTCAATTTATAATATTGTCTATTCCCTAAGCACGAAATCCGTAGTTTTGGCCTAATTTACGAGACTTTCCTACTCCATATCACTTACGGACATAAGATTAGTTTAGGATCAGAAGATTAGTCAAATCGTCTGACATCACGTATTTACAGTTGTGTTCTCCCGATTTTTAATTGCCCGTCCGAAAAGATAGGTCGCGAGTTGGATTCACTCAGAAGTAAGTATCGAACTAGTTTCGGATGGGCCCGTATCTTCGATGACGGACTTAGAGAGTAGGCCTCGGGAAGCGACAGTATAAGCTGACCTCTCATTGTACGGAAATCCTATACAATGCGAGATACGCTTATACTGGAAATGTATAGCTTGATGTGTAGCCGTGTGTACAATAATAATTATTTTGTACCTTGATGACTGGCACTCTTGGCTTGAACCGTGAAGACAGCTGGTTGAGTACTTCCACCACTAAATGCTGGTGTTTCAGTGTTTTGCGGGTCTTCATTATCCTCACTATTGCGGACTGGAAACAAAAAAAAAATGTTTTAGTTTTAATAGAATCCGCAAATACTCACTGTATTTGCGGATTCTTGATTATTTCTCATAAGGATTTAGCTTGGTGAGGTCCCTTTTTCGCCTTTTTACGTCTAAACCTAACATAAAAAAAAGGTCTCAGGATACCTATCTGTATCCTGAGACCTTTTTTTTTATGGTAGGAAATCATCAAATGACTTCTCCCGCTCTGGGCGGAGCGTAAGGGCGTGTCAGACTTTTACTGACTAAAACCCACCCGTGTTCCTTCAGTTGCCTGTTGCCAAGGTACCGGTATCCCTTTCGGACTTTCCCGCAACCCTGGCAGGATCCTGAGCCATGGCGAAGGACATGCTACTTTTTATCTCGGTAATACGTTCTTGTGGGACTATTTCTGATCTCCAAACGGGCCAAGCCGCAGGCAGAAGCTAGGTGATTATAGTTTTACCTGAATGAGTATATTCCGGTCCTCCTCGATGTGTTTGTGCGTGGCTTCCTGCTCCACCTTCAGCTCCGTCTTCAGCGGGATGTTTAAGTTCACGCGGAGTTTTTTGCTGTAACGGATAAACCGTTATTTTTATCACAGCTTTTATTTGTTTACCGATATTCGCGGGCTCGGGGCCAAGTAAAGCCGCTCAGGTCGCGAGTGAGAGCTCTGCTACAATGGAAACAGTCCCAGCGATGACGACAAGAATTATATGTATATACAGCGGTAGACCGAATGATAGTGGCCAGCTCAAGATCAAAGTGTTACCAGTGATGTAACTGCTACTAGTACAATAGGCCATTGTACTAGCCCCGTTTCTCAAGAGTGCGATATACTGATGTGGCGACATGTAAGATGTCGCTGCTTTAACTAAGCTGAATAATAATTTATTACATGCATATATCTTTCGGAACAATGATGGATGGAAATCAATAATAACTTTATAATAAAGACTGGTATATACATACTTCTTATAACCTACATACAGATCGACGACGGAAGACTCGGACAGTTCAGACTCGTCGTCCGCACAGACCAACAGCTTTGATTTCAGCAGGATTTGTAGCACCTGACAAATAAAACATAATTCATTAATTTAATCAAATAATATAAATAAATAATGATGTCGGAAATTATACGTCAATGATTTGACTAATCGGAACGCCAGCGCCGCCTAGCGGCGTTCGACAGAGTCTACAACATAACGCTCGGAGCGGCCGGTGCTAAGCGGAGTTCGTCGGTGGCTGTCAAGCAGTGAGCACGTTTAGAAACTGTCGTGCGTTTCGTATAGTTGTGTCGTGTACCTAGAGTGTGTGAATTGCTAGTATGATTCATTTGATAGTAAATTATAAGTAATCTGAACTGCTAACGGTTATTCTATTGCGCAATAACCAACACTACCCACAACTACTCTTCAAGAGTAGTGACGGCACAGGAATCTCGCCCAGGGCGCCAGGAGTGCTAAGCCGCTAAGCATAAGTAACTGTACTGTATCTAGCCACTAAATTATAAGGAATAATTGTAATATGCTATAATCTTGAACAAATAAATATTGTTTATTGTTTATTTAACTAAGTATGCTTTTGCGTCTTTACGCGAGCCAAAGACCTCTGTGATGCGAGGCGTTCAACCTTGTTTAACCACGCGCATAGTATTATCAGTCTGCTTTTCATTTTTCATTATTCTCCTGCCATTTGTGGTCATACAGTCCACCCATCGTTTCTTTGGTCTTCCCCTACTCTCACGACAATTTCCTGATTCCTCCGCATCACGTGCCTCATGCTGCTAAGATCCCGCTGAATCGATATTATAACGTTAATATACTATATTCAAAGTGCTTCTCCGACTGTACCTGTACAAGGAAGCTTCCTTTAATGCCGGTGTGCTGCTCGAGCTGGCTGACGGTCCACGAAGTGTTGTCGTTGTACTGCAGCAGTACCGCCATCTGGAACGTACTGGCTTGCAACGTGTATCTGTGAGGAGAAGTTGCTTGTTAGACGTGGACATGTAGAAAATGACAGTATTTTGTATCATCATCTGCGTAATCTTTTACCAAATATGTATGTTGGGGTCGGCTGCTAGTCTGACCGGATATGCAGCTGAATCAGAATACTAGTATTTGACATAGAGGGACTGCATACGAGATTTTTTTTGTAAAATGGCGACACCGAGAACGTAATTTTGGTAAACATAAATTCTTTTTGATAAAATGCATGTTGCAACGATCACATTGCCTTTATAAACGTGCACTGCGTCAAAATATAGTGTTAGTTTTGTATTTTGTCATGAACGCAGTGCTAATATGAAATTCAAAGATGTTACGGAGCTTCTATTCCAATCCAACTCCGAAAGGTCGGAACTTCCGATTAGTATTTTACCTCTGACTCCGACGTCGCGTCGGCTCTAATAATTTTGCGTTATTTTTCGTAGTTATAACGATCGAAACGCAGGGATGCACGTGACGTAGCCCGGAGTGGGGTCGTCTTGGCGGTGTCTCCAGACATCGCCAACGCCTTCAACACCCTGCCCTGGAGTTGCACAAGGGAGGCACTCCGGTACCACCGGATGCCGACCTACCTCTGTCGTGTGATCGAGGCCTATTTGACGGACAGGGCCGTCATCTACCCCGATCACCAAGGAGTATGGAACCGGCGAGAGATGTCGTGCGGTGTCCCACAGGGATCGGTCCTGGGGCCGCATCTGTGGGACATCGGATACGACTGGGTGCTGCGCGCCGACCTGTCTAGCGGCGTCAGCGTAGTTTGCTACGCTGACGACACGCTGGTCCTGGCGCAGGGGAGGTCGCACCGGGCGGCGGCCGAACTCGCGACACGCGGGGTTGCGACAATCGTCGAGAGAAACAATCTCCGTAACATCTCTAATTATAATAGTATCCTGCTCGACGTGGCAAGTGCTGCCTCGAACTTACTTTAAAAACATTCGTTCACACGATTTTCGACTGATTTGACGGGTAGCAGAGGTCTATACTTGATCAACTGACTGCTTGATTTTCACTACTTTTAAGTGTCATAGGTATTGGTAAGTCTGTCTGGGCTTCTATACGACAATACCCACCTGTTCTTAAAGCAGTTGGTGACGAGCTCTCCCTTGGACATGTTGTAGAGCCAGTTGAGCTTGCGGCCCGAGTGCTGCGACGAGTAGAACGTTGTGAACCTGTGCACTGAACGCTCCAACTGGAATACACAATACAACCAATATTACTACTGAAATATTACATTTCCGAAGGTTGCCTATAGTAGATAATGATGAATTCTAAATCAAAATCATGCCGATTTCTGTAAATAGACCGTTTAAAAGTCAATTTTTAGGTCATTATTTTAAAACTAGAAAGCATTTCATAATATCCGTTCCTGTAGCTTTATATGGGACTGGTTTATAAAAGAGCCACCAAGAGTGACACTACTGTTAGACTTTGTCAAAAGAAATATAGCGCCGAGCCGGGTTTCTGCACATCAATCAATCTGCCTAGCCTTTTCCCAACCATGTTGGGGTTGGCTTCCAGTCTAACTGGATGCAGCTGAATACCAGTATTTTACATGGGGCGACTGCCTATCTGACCTGCACAACCCAGTACCTGGGTAATAAGATACCCCTTGGTAAGATTGGTTGTCAGACTTTCCGCCTCTGACGACTGCCAGAGAGACAAAAGTTAGAACATCCAAAGATCTGCTACTACTGTTCACGTTATATTTATTCCGAAACCCGAATCGGATAAAGTATATTTAGGTTTGTCCATTAGGAATTTCTCAATAGCAGCCTGAGATCTGGATTTGAATAAATGAGAACATCCTCCTGTTTAAAAGGCACTGGCGAAGCTAAACATCTCTGCGTATCCCTTCGGGTAATACAGGCGTGATGTTATACTTACTTCAGTGGGCAGCTGGAAGCACGAGGACTGCTGGAAGGGCCAGGAGCCAGAGGACAGCACCTGGATGCTGAAGTCGATGTGCAGCGGCTGTTCCGAGCTGTTCGACATGTGCTTACGGAAGTTCTCGTTTAGGTCCTTTGATAGGACTATGTCCTGGGGGAAGGCAATCAGAAAATATGAAGTATATCTGTTGAAAACCCAAACTATGCAACCTCTAAAGCATCTTCGATAAATTGGGTTAAAAAGACAATGAAACCTTTGCACGGGTCTTATCGTACCCTCAACTGTGAGATGGCAATCCCTCGTGGATGTCGGATATCGTCGCACGGGAATGTACTACCGGGACACTTAAGAAATGCTGGGCTTCCTATACAAACTTTCATCCCCTATATCACCCCACAAAAGGATTATTTTGTAAACAAAAAGTAGCCTGTCCTTCCCCAGGATGACATCTGTCTCCTTGCCAAATTTTGTCGAAATCCGTTTAGTGGTTTAGGCGCGAACAGGTAACATATTAAATGATAAATGATAAATGATTTTATTTCTGTAAGTAGGTTTGTACAAACATTTTTACACGTCAATCACATTTTTAAAACTAGATGAGGTCGGCGTTTCCTATCTGACTACTCTGAGAAGAAAGGCCGAAACAAACTCAGAGGTCACAGTCTCTTTTAAAGTCCAGACATAATCTTGGTCAGATTATGTGAAGACCATGTAGATTGGTGTCTGAAACGGTCTTTTGAGGAAAGAACCACACAGATTGAGTGGACCTGTCCAGTCAGTGCACGCATTTGTCAGTAATCGTGCAGCTCAACTCCGAATTTAAGGAGCTCAACGATTTGACGAACAATACCAAAGAAAGGACATTTGGTTAGGCCGCATAAATTACTCAAACTGCCAGACTATGATTAATTAAAATTAAGAAAAAATAAATAATAAAAAAGAAAAGAAAGATCCACATAATCTTCACATTCACAATAATTAAAAATAATATAATACTTTACATTATTATAATATTTACATTTATCATTTATCATTTATTACAGACAGACAGAGTTACTTTCGAATTTATATTATTAGTATGGAGTATGGATTATATTATATTACTAGCTGCGCCCCGCGGTTTCACCCGCGTAAGTCTCGATCTCGTGGGAATATCGGGACAAAAAGTATCCTTTGTGTTAATCCAGATTATAAAATATCTGTTTGCCAAATTTCATCCAAATCCATTCAGCCGTTTTTGCGTGATTGAGTAACAAACATCACACAAACTTTCACATTTTTTAATATTATATTATTTCACATTTATAATATTAAGCGTAATAAGAGCAGTGGTGGCCCAGTGGTAACGGCCACGACTTACGAGTTGTAGGTCCTGGGTTCGAACCTAGGCAGGCGCTTTACTTTGTGTAAGTAATTTCATAACCACTGCTCTCAAAACGGTGAAGGAAAACATCGTGAGGAAACCGGCATGTCCTACAACCAAAAAGTCTAAGACAATGTGACATTTACCAACCGCCTGGGCTCGCGTGGTAGATTACAGCCCACTCCCTCGCGGAGAGAGGAGGCCTGTGTCCCAGCAGTGGGACCATTATAGGCTGATTATGAAGCGTAATAAAAGCTTCTGTAACGAGTAAGAGTCATATTTTAATCGACATAAAACCTGACACTAACATGGAAATTTCAAAAAACGTCAGAATATTTTAATTTCGCTGGCTACACTATCTCATCCTCCTTAAGTAAAATAATACAAACCTGGAACATACTCTGTAGTTTCCTTGTATACACGTATCCGCACGCCTCCTTCAGTCTTGAGATCATTGTTGCCTGTAAATACTGCACTCTTGAACTGCTACCTCCGTGACGCTGAATGTGAACAAACGTGATTGTAATCAAACTGTGCAAAAAGTGCTTTAATTTGCTAAAGAATTATGTCAACGGAACTAGACCCTGAAAGCGTGGGGCGCTTTATTTAAGAGTTAATTAATTAAAAGTACACACAATTAAAAAGCGTGGAGAGCTTTTTAACCGACTTCTTCAAACAGGAGGAGGTTCTCAATTTGTTTGTATGTTTTTTTTTTTGTATGTAGGTATGTTACCCGATTACTCCGCCAATTATGAATCGATTTTAATGATTCTTTTTTTGTTTGGTAGGTCATGCTTCAGAGGTGGTCTCATATAAATTTTATTAATTTATCTTGCGTAGTTTTTGAGTTAGCTTCAATAATTACGTATTTTTCCCACTTTGCGTATGTTGATGACATGTTAATTGACTCCGTCACACAGCAGACAACGGTATACGAATTTGTGTGGGGTAGTTACCAAAACTAAAAAGTGAAAAATAAAAACTTTTTACAAAAAAAAAAACAACCGACTTCCAAAAAAACCACAAAAAAAGTGAAAAATAACTTTAATTTCGGAAGTCGGTGGCAAACAACGAAAATTCAAAACCCAAGACACCGACTTCCGAAATTAAAGTAATTTTTCAATTTGTAGTGTTTTTTTTGGAAGTCGGTTGTTTTTTTTAAATTAATCATTGGATATAAAAGAAGTGACAAGTTGCTTATGTAGGTACATATATCTTAAGAAAGTACCTACTAGAGATATGATACGTTACCTCCGCGTTATCACTGGAAGACGTGTGTTGCACCAGTTGCTTCGCCAACAACTTGCTATAGAACTTCTGGAACACATCCTTGTCTTCAATGTATTTGAACACAACCATCTGGAAATGAGGACAAACATTGATAATTTGATGAAGCTCAAATTCAAAAGGAGGCTAGCAATAACATTCGACCAATGATTTAGGCTATATGTTTTTGTCGTTCCATGTAAAGTACTGGTATTCAGCTGCATCCGGTTAGACTGGAAGCTGACCCCAACATCAAAAAGTGTTCCACAGAACGGTCTGGACTGCAATAACCCTTTTTATCAACTTGTTTTTTTTTGTAGTTTTAAAATTGACAGTTTAGGAAAATATTAACGCCCGAAGATGTGACGCAAATCGTCCTTAAATTATTTTTTCTTCCTGAAGTCATAATTTCTTATATTCAATTCCAGGTAGTACATATTACATACCACTTGATTGAGTGTGTCCTCAAGTTCGTTCTCCTCGGGGTCCTTGCTGGACTTCTTCACCAGAAGGTCGCAGTACTTCGCCAGGAGCTCCGCACTCTTTGATGAGGAGTTCGCTGCTTTTGTCACTGCGTTACCTGGGGAGAAAGAGTTTGTTGGGATTATGCTGAATATGTGTGTTATTTATTTATAATTTTAATTCAGGAAAACAAAAAGTTACACCATTATCAATCTACCTAGCGTTTTCCCAAATATGTTGGGGTCGGCTTCCAGTCTAAACGGATGCAGCTGAATACTAGTATTTTACATGTAGCGACTGCCTATCTGACCTCCACAACCCAGTAACTGGGTAATACGATACCCCTTGGTAAGACTGGTTGTCGGACTTTAGGGCTTCTGACGACCCGTAACGACTGACAAAGATCCACAGCCAGGATCAACAGCTTAACGTGCTTTCCGAGGCACGGAGGAGTCTCGGTATGTAAAGATGGTCACCCATCCATGGACCAATCCCGGCAGGCGTAGCTTAACCTGATGGATCGACTGTGTATATGATTTACATTTATACATACTGTTAATAAACTGGACGCAAGCCTTGTCAAGCGCGTCCACGAAGCCAGAGTCATTGTCAAACTCGACCAGGACGAGTGCGTTGTATTTCTTGTGAACTTCTAGAATTGTTGAAACGTAGACTATGGGATCCTGTAGGAGAAAGAAAAAATGTTTCTTACCTAGCTAGCTTTTTGACACGCGGCTTCGCCCGCGTGGATGTCAGAAACTATCCCACGGGAATGTACTCCCAAACATTAGCACTTATTCGGTTACGAAATTAGATAGCTGTAGAGTACCATCAAACTGACACACGAAAGCAAATTTTGCCAGACTTGAAGCAGAGTCGCTTCGCTCGCTCGCTCAATTAGTACGGATAGTAATTCCTCTATGGTACAGTACCGTGTGCGCACACTCGCCGCACTTGTCGATGGCCTGCAGGCCCTGCGCGTGGATGTGGTGCTCCAGCAGGCGGCGCAGTTCGCACAGACCGTCGGGAATGCGCGCTACTAAAGCGTACATTCGCCCTAAGTCGCTGTTCTTTTCGGCGTCCAGAAGTTTCTAGAAAAATAAAACCATTTTTAATAAATGTTCGTAAGCAAATCAGAAAACAAAATCGATTGAAATGTCTGCAAAACTTCACCCACGAGTTTTGAACACGCCCAGTCATGGTCGCAGAAGCTTCAACCAAGATGCAGTTTATAGTAAAGTACACAAAGTTTTGCCGCAATTAGTCGGACAGCACGTCGAGCAACCAGTTGGTCGTTGCGGGCAAGTGCGCGATGCGGAAACGGTTTGGTCTGTGCGGCCGCTGACTGTGGACGATTCGCTTCAGGGGGTGGTCATTCGCCCGGGTGTCACCACTGTGTGGATCGCCCGGAGGACACGGTGGAGCATACGGTGGAGGTCTGCCCCGCTTGGGCGGAGCCCCGCCGTGTCCTCTTGGAGGCGATTGGCGGCGGTGACCTCTCGCGTCCTGCTCTGGTCCAGGCCATGGTACGGAGCGAGAGGGCATGGGAAGCAGTCACCTCCTTCTGCGAAGCAGTAATGCTCGCGAAGGAGGAGGCGGAACGCGTGAGGGAGAGGCAAAGTTTGCGCCCTCACGCCCCTAACCGCCGCCGCCGCTGGAGACGCCCTGGGCGTCGGGAATCCCAGGCGGATTCCCGGCCACCATAGGCGCGGGCTTGCGGACGGCGAGCAATGGGTAGCTCGCCGTCCGATCAGGACCAGGCCCGGGTCGAGGGCGCGTCGTGTTCCACGCGCGCTTCAAAGAGATGTCAGCACAATTGGCGAGGTCCGCTAGGACCGATGCCTGCCAGGGTTGCGGGTTAGTCCGAAAGGGATACCGGGACCTTGGCAACAGGCAACTGAAGGAACACGGGTGGGTTTTAGTCAGTAAAAGTCTGACACGCCCTTCCGCTCCACCCAGAGCGGGAGAAGTCATTGGATGATTTCCCACCCTCAAAAAAAAAATGTATGGCGGCGACGGCGGCCTCAGCTGCTGGCTGTACCTCGTGGCCGCACTAATATGGTAAATGAGGCGCCCCTGACGCGGGCACTTCGCACCCTTAACCTTGTAGCAGAGGAGATCGACATTTTTGCTTGTACACTGAGTGAATTCACAAGGATAACATTGTATAAAATAAGTTTTAGAAAATAAGTTGGTATTATTAAGTCTGCTTCACTATTGCATTGGGTTGTACCTGTAATAATAGTTGTAAGTGATTATATAAAATAAAATAAATAAAAAAAAAAAAAAAAAAAGGGGGTGGTCATTCAGGCCGTCGTCGGTCGTAGGTGATCGATCGTGAGGCCGTAACGGCTGTCAGACAGATTTGAAAGTAGGACTGAACCATATGTATGTATGTACCTGGCAGTCGGTGTGGAAGATCTCGAATGTTCCTCTATGAGCACTCTGTCGCAGGTCGTCGCTAGTCGCTCCATTGTAGGTTCGTGTACTCAGTATAATTACCTTGAACTCGGCGTGGAAGATCTCGAGATGATGCTCTATGAGCACTTCATCGCAGACCTCCACTAGTCGTTTCATTGTAGTCTCGTGTAAGTAACTGCGCACGCGTCGCTGTTCCTCTTGGAGACGTTGCTGGACCTGTCGACAAAGAAAAATAAAATACCTACCTATTTAGATATACAACGTGTTGTTTTAGGGTTCCTTACCCAAAGGGTGAAACGGGACCCTATTACTATAAGACTCCGCTGTCCCTATGTCCGTCTGTCACCAGGCTGTATCTCATGAACCGTGATAGTTAGACAGTTGACATTTTCACAGATGATGTATTTCTGTCGCCGCTATAACAACAAATACTAAAAACAGAATTAAATAAATATTTAAGGGGGCTCCCATACAACAGACATGATTTTTTAGCCGTTTTTATAGATAACTAGCTGATGACCGCGGCTTGGCCCGCGGGGATGTCGGTTATTATATACTAAAACCTTACTCGAGAACCACTCTATCCATTGGTGAAAACAGCATGAAAATCGGTGCAGTAGTTTTTGAATTTATCGTGTACAGGACGACAGAAAGACGCGGCGGAGGACTTTGTTTTATAATATTTGTAAGGATGGTACAGAACCACTCGTGCGCGAGTCCGACTCGCACTGGCCGGTTTTTTTAATCCCATAACTCTAGGGTATTAATAAGACCATGTCAAAGAAACAACTCTTTAAAACTTATAGTGTTTTTTTTTTACAGATTGAGACTGAGATGAGAATGCGAAAGTTCATAAAAATACGAGAATAGGGAATATGCATGTGATTCAAATATGGATCAAATATTTTTTTCTATAAACTATGTTACTTCAGAATTATGCCTCCATCAATATTTTTGAATAAAATTTCTTTTTGAGCGAGAAATTAATTTTTAAAAAGTCCCAAAAAACTGTGGGTAATTCAAATACTTGAAAAGGCTAAGAGCGGATGTGACGTAACAATCCGGGATAACAATCAAAATGTCAATGTCAAGTCAATCAACAAGTGTCAAGTCAATGTCTAACGCTCATAGAAAAAGGAGTGTTTGACGTTGACTTGACAGTTACTTGTCTGTTTTCACGAACTGTGACGTCACCACACCAAGCGCGCCAAATGGAGGGCGTTTAAATAGCCCGGATCGGTTGGATATTTTTAAACATTTTTTTAACTACTTTAAATTGCTTTTTTGCCGTCGAATTTTTTTTAACTATTATTTGACGATGTAAACTATCGAATAAAAATATTAAAAAAATACATGCATATTCCCTATTGCCCCTCTGATGTCTTCTGCGTTCTGAACAAATACTTACATTCGGTTTATGTTATGGCTCTGGGTATATTTTCTCTATACATTTTTAACCAAGAAAGAGGTGGTGAGATAACCAGAGGGTCTAGACAAGTGACAATCGCTTCGAAAGCGTTTCGTATTTCTACAACGACTTTCAACAGGATTGACATAAGGTTTTCGGTAGCTTATGTCAGTCCTATACATTTTTGCCTTTTCCATCATCGTTATCGCTGATGTCACTTTGTGTAGGGCCTCTGGACGCGTACCGAGAGGGCTCGAGGTGGCGCGTAAAAAGGATTCGTGAAAGTACTTGGGAGAGGTCTTTGCTCAACAGAGGGACAGTATGGGCTAAACAAAAATGAAAATATAACCAAGATAGAAGGCTGCTGCGTGTTTTCTTTCAGCCAGTTACAAGATTACCTTGATCATGTACTCGGTGACGGGGTTGTTCCTGAGGAAGTCGATGCCCTCCCTGATGTAGAAGCGCTCCGTGTCCTCCAGGAACACGGCCTCGAACGTGTCCTTGTACACCACCAAGTCGTCGTCCCAGCTGCGCGTTGACGGGTGGTCTTCATTCAGGCTTAGGGCTAAGTAGCAGTTGATTACCTGTAAAAAGAATTTTAAAGTTCAAACTCAAACTCAAAACATTTATTTCAAATAAACCAATTACAGGCACTTTTGAATTGTCAAAAGGTCGGTCAGTCAGAAAATATGAAGCTAGTTGCCCATTCCAAAGCGTAGTGGGTTCCTATGGAGAAGAAAGGGCAAGAAACTCCACGGGCACTCTTTTAAATCATAATATTGAACCGGTTTTACTTTGTGCAGTTAAGGTACGGTTTTCTAGAAGAGCGGTGGCCGTCATATAACGGACGCAGTTATGGCTGTCATGAAAATGATGGCACTGGTTTGAGTTTACCGTGTCAAAAAACGCTCTCTAGGAAAAAACGCCAACTTACTTTATTTTATAGCGTGTTAGGGTAAACACCGTTGTCACTCTATTCTCAAACCAAGGTTAGTTTACATACATCGATCACTAATTATTAGTGATCGATGTTTACATATGTATAAAAATAAATGCCCGACTAACAAAAAAAAAAAAGTTATTTTTTTTAAGATTTTTATCCGACACCGTGCGCAAATTCATGGATATGCGCCAAACGTAGGTAAACGGTCGCCGTTCGTCATAACTACCTACATAACACATGAATAAATACACAATACATCTATCCTGTGATGCAACTTTCCCTTCATACTTTTCCTGGCTTAGGACAGGCTAAAATACCTAAGTACCTTAGATGTTACGTGACTAGTCTGCATGTAAATTTATTTATTAATTTATTTAAACTTTTCGCACAAAAAAAGGTACAAAGGCGGACTTAATGCCTGAGGCATTCTCTACCAGTCAACCAAGGGTGGTGAAGAGATTAGATGGCAGGTGCTCTAATTGAGAGGAACAAAGAGAAAAAATATATAATATATCGTATTACATTATAGATAAAACAGGTTTACAGTACATAAATAAGCTATAAACTTATTATACATATACTTACATACATATTTACTATAATAAATACTATATATATATATAAAACATACAAATTCAAGGGAGAGCAAGAGGAAGCGCATTCCAAAGAAGAATGGACTGAATATGAAAAGAAGAATGAACAAAGTCAGAAGTATGAGAAGGACAGAGTAGGAGAAGATTGTAAGAAGAACGCAGAGTCTTAGTGTGTGAAGAACACAGATATTGGAAGTGAGACACAAGATAAGAAGGAGGAGTGGGAGAGTTGAGAACGGAGTAAAGCGTGGTCAAAGCACGCAAACTTCTTCTTTGGCGAATGGACATCCATTTGAGCTCAGACCTATAGCTCGACACATGGTCATATTTCTTAAGGTTGAAAAGTAAATTTGATTTTCGTTTCGTTCTCGAAGATCAACTGGCAGCTACTGGTTGCCACGACCCTGAGTGTGGGCGTACATCCTACGAGCCTCGTTCAGGTTATCAACCGCGATAGCGTAAAGTAATAACATAATCACATAACTACAATTATTATTTACGCACGAGAAATTAGCGGCGCTACGCCGCCGACGCAGCTTTACATTACGTGCGCTCGCTGGCTAGCAGAAGGTTTATATGTATGTACGAGTACATTATTAAACTTACTTACATCTAAGACTTAAATCTCGAATTTCGTCAAGTCGTAAAAACCGTGCGAAACAGGAGGCGGTCGCTATTTGTATAATATTTGTATGTATGTTTATTTTAAACCAATCAGTACAGGGTGTTAGGGTAAACACCGTTATCCTTGAAACCAGTGGTTTGGTGTCATATAAAGAACGTAAAATCAATGTAAAATTAGGACTTTTTTTTTAAATTACATTTTACCACTAGAGTATTTCACCCTTTCACCTATGCCCTAGGGCAACGAACTTGCGTCTCAACACGGGTGGGTGGCGCGGGTCGTCACCTGGCCGGCCGCGAGCGCGACCTCTCCATCAGTCAGTCAGCTGTTTCGCTAGCGAGCACGGTGTTGGATAGAAAATTTTGAAACTCTTTTAATGAAAATAACGTTTTTTTTCTGTTGTTACTTGGTCATTTATTTTTATATTTAAGTCAACTACCCATGGTTTGAGTGACAACGGTGTTTACCCTTACACCCTGTATATCGACTCCAAGTACCTATTATCGTGCTCAGACATACTCTTAGTGACATTCACAGTGTCAGATTTACAGTCGTGGGCGCAGAATTGGGATACGTGTAAACGAGAGAAATACCTCCTTTAATTTCTACCAAAAGGAGTATGTAAGGAGGCGGTGTCTGTAGTTTCTGCCTACCACCATGGGAAGAAGGTTTGAGTTTATGTATGTTTTTTTTACTTACTCCAGCAACAAGCCTCGTATTAATAATCTCTCCGTTGCGTTCTCTCTCGATCAGTTTGAGCACCGCTTTGGTGACTTTCTTACTCAATCGCCGGGGCATTTTGTCTCGCCACGTCACCAGCGCCAGTTGGTAGATCTCGTAGATACCCTGAAAATAAAAATATCAAATGATAAATAATAAGAAGATACATTTTGTGGCTCATTTCAGCCGAAAGACGTCCACTGCTGGACATAAGCCTCTCCCAAGTGTCGCCACATCGAGTAGTCCTGAGCTTCTCGCATCATGCGATCCGCTTGATGCGTGAGTCTGGTAAACCATGTCTTGCAACCATCCCTTACTTTAAAATCCCTTTATTCATAGTTAACAACAAGACCACTGATGAAAAAGAGTCCGATAAAAGAGTGTCCGTGGCCTTGCAGTTTCTTGCCCGTTCTTCGCCATAGGAACCTACTACGCTTTAGAATGGGCAATTATCTTCATCTTTCTGACTGACCGACCCCTTGACAATTCAAAAGTGCCTGTAATTGGCTTATCCATACTTCCAATCTAATATTATAAATTCAAAAGTAACTCTGTCTATCTGTCTGTATGTTACCTTTTTCACGCCTAAACCACTGAACGGATTTCGACAAAATTTGGCAAGGAGATACATGGTACACTGGGGAAGGACATCGGCTACTTTGTATCGATATACCGCGCGGGCTAAGCCGCAGGCGGAAGCTAGTTATTAATATGTTACCTTGCGTCCCATCTCGCTCATTTTCTTGATCCAGTCCTTGTTAAGGAAGGCGCATACGCCGTTCAACACCCTGGCCGAGAACTCGTACTCTTCCCGCTGTTTAATATAGAACGCTAGCAAGTCCTCACCCATCAGTTCTGTGCCATTCTGAAAAAAATAATATGTTTTGTTATGCGACTCCTGCAAAGTCAAAGGAGTATTATGATTTTATATTATAGAAATAGATCAACGGAAACAGCTGGATCCGAGAAGCACTGAACTGGTCGAAGTGGAATTCTTCCTTCCGGAATGATAGCGAAAATCGTTTTAAATTCCGTCCTGAAGTTCAGAAGAACTATAATTGGGATGAATTTATATATAGGTAACTATTTTAAAACTATGCGTTATTGGCTAATAATTTATACTGCAGCACAAATTTCAAGCTTAACTCACTAATAAGTATTTATTTTTACCCGACTACGGCGAAGAAAAAAGGAGGGTTATGATTTTGACCGGTATGTATGTATGTATGTATGTATGTATTTATTTTATTTATTTATTTAGTAATAGGTAGCTTCACAGCTGACAGTAAGTACAACATTAATATTAATCAAAACATTACGCCAATTACGAAGTACACAGAAAAATAGAAAATACAGAGAGTGACATATTCTTAATATCTATAGTGTGTGCGTGTGTGTATCAGTGCGGTGTAGGTGCTGTAAGTGTGTGTGATGTGTGTATGTTTATATACGTATGACTAAACTGGCACTGCTGAGCACTACTAAGCTAGGCTAGCTGAGTATCCGGTGTTTGATGGAGGATTTGGATAATCTCCTTTTTAAAACTGTTTCGTGTGGTATTGAAGGGGTCCAATGTTGAGAATTTGTCATTATATAATGCAGGTAGACGCAAGAATGGTGACATCTTTAGGTAATTAGTGGAGGCCGATGGTACTGATAACAAAGAGGTATGTCTGGTACGTCTGGGTGGGACGTTAAAGTGTATTCTGCTGAGCAGTTGTGGACAGTCAAATTTATTGTTAATTATGTCGTACAGTAACATCATATCATTTAGCTGTCGTCGCTCTTCTAGAGTACTAAATCTGTGGTATCGACAGGAGTCTGGGTAATTTGAGATATCAGTTTTTATCTTGTAATCTAAATGTTTAATAAATTTTCGTTGGATTGATTCAATTTTATCAATATATTTCTTATAAAAAGGTCGCCATATAACACTTGCGGATTCCAGTATGCTCCTTACATAACAGTAATATAAAGTTTTTAAGCATAGTGGGTTATAGAACTGTTGGCTGTTACGTATTACGAATCCGAGGGACTTGTATGCTTTACTAGTGATATGATCAATGTGTGCCTCGAACGTAAATTTTTCGTCCAGAATCACACCCAAATCCCTAACCTGTGATACACGCGGTATGATATCATTACTGATTCGGTAATTGTGTTTAATATTGTTGCGTTTTTTAGAGAAAGATATAATTTGGCATTTCTTAGTATTTACATTTATATTGTTTAAATTATAATAATCGCTAAGTCTATCCAAGTCTGATTGGATCAATTGACAGTCACTAGGGTTATTTATTTTCATATATATTTTTTTGTCGTCGGCATACAGAAGATGTTCAGAGTGAAGGAAACACTGTGTTATGTCAAATAAATAGATGTTATAAAGTAAGGGGGATACCAGCGAGCCCTGAGGCACCCCAGAAGTAACGTCTACGTAGTCAGATCGGTAACTACCTATAACTACAGCTTGCCGACGGTTTCTCAGGTAAGAGTCTATCCACCTTAGCAAGTTCCCCTTAATACCAACGGCTTTTAATTTTCCAATCAGAATACAGAAATTTACCCGGTCAAACGCTTTTTCGAAATCTGTGTATATTACGTCCACTTGGGCACCGTCGTTCATACCAGTAACAACATAGTTGGTAAGTTCGAGAAGGTTGGTATTCACCGAACGAGATTTAACGAAGCCGTGTTGGGAAGCGGGTATGCAAAGCTTAGTTGCAGCGTAAATATGACCGTATACAATTTTCTCAAGCATCTTCCCAAAGTTGTTCAGTAGTGATACTCCACGGTAATTAGATACATCCAGCTTGGAATCCTTTTTATGGATCGGGACAATTTGAGCTTCGCGCCATTGCCGCGGGAACATGCCCTCGTCGAGGGACCGCTGGAAAATGACCTTAAGGGGAGATGTTAACCCCAATTCGCATTTTTTTATAAAAATAGCTGGTATCCCATCAGTACCGGCTCCTTTTTTACTGTCTAAAATTCCAAAAGCTGACTTTAGTGATTCGTGAGTTATGACAATAGAATGGGCAACGTTTGACAAAGGTGAGTCATCGCAACACCTAACACTGTTGCCGCTAGCAGGACTAAAGACACTCTGGAAAAAGTGATTAAATGCGTTACAAATGTCCTCGCCGTTCGAGTATGTTACCCCTTTATAAACCATATTGCGAGGGTACCCAGAAGATTTCCTTTTATTGTTAACGTATTTCCAAAATTCCTTAGGTGACTGTATTAACTGCTTCTCGCATCTGGCAGTATATTTAGTGTAGGACTCCTCTTGGAGAAACTTTACCCGAGATCTTAACAAGGCGAATTCGGCATAGTCCGTTTGGGATTTGAATTTTTTCCACCTTTTGTGTGCATTAAATTTTTCCTTGATAGCGTTTATTAGTGGTGGAGGGTACCATTTCGGGTATCGGAAGCGCCCTGATACTTTTACTATTGGAACGTGTGCGTCTATAAGTGAGCGTAGTGAATCGTAAAGAATGTCGACACACTCCTCTACATTACGTTGTTCGAAACGGTTATTCCAGTCTACGCTAACGAGCTCCGAATTAATTTTATCAAAATCAGCCTTAAAAAACCTTTTTACAACTCTAGGTTGAGAGCGAATAGGTATATAACAGCAGTCGTCAATGGAGAGGTCCAGTGGGACGTGATACTTGTCTATATCCACCAGCGATACCTCGCTTGAAGTACACTCCAATGATAGATTAGAAATTACAAGGTCAAGAACATTATCGCAGCAATTTGGTTTCAGATTGTATTGAGACATATTCATAAAATCTAAAGAATTAACAAATTCAGTTGCGACTTCAGATAAATCAGAGTTAGTTTAAGTTTTCCAACCGTATCCGTCTGAAGACCATGCTATGAAGGGTAGGTTAAAATCACCGACCACTAGGTACCTATCATCGGGTCGTAAATTGTAAAAGTGTAGAAAAGAGTCTTTAAAGTCCTTCAGCATTGTTGGGGAATTATTTTTGGGGTTTATATAAACTGCGGCTACATGTAGATCGCCTTTCTGTGATGACTTAGAAAATACATTGTTCTTAATCGTAACCCAAACACATTCCGCGCATCCTGTTTGAATGTCTGACCTTGCCGTAGCAGAGTAACCACGCTTAATACAGATCATGACACCTCCACCCTTCCTACCGCTAGGGCGATCGTGTCTAAATACATCATAACGATTATCACATATTTCTGCGTTCAATATTCCGTCACACAACCAGCTTTCAGCAATGATTATAATATCATAGTCATGAGATTCAATATTACGATAAAACAAGGGTAATTTAGTCCTAAGTCCGCGCGTATTCTGATAATAAACTTTTAACTTATTCATGTGATAATTAAAATGTGACAAGAAGTTAACCGGAATAATATTAGGTAATGTTTGGAGATAAGAGACAAAAAAAATGAAAAAGCGCGGGTACTTAGGAAATAATTTGCCAGAATGTATGTGTTGCGGGTTAGACCGGACCAACGATAAGTATTGAGTAATAAGCGAGCCAGTGGTTCTCAACGAGAGGGTCGCTAAGAGTGTCAGTTTTTTACTTGAGTTGTTATGTGTCTGCGTATGATAGTGTATAGTGATAGATGAATGTGTGTATGTAGATTGTAAGTGTATCATGTTAAACATTATGAAAGTGGTTGTTATTACAATGGTGAAAACAATTGACGAGTAAGAGAAAATTATTAGTAGCAGGCAAATTATTTTGAAATTAGAAACTTCTCCAAATCTTCTTCCGAGGTGATTGCGGCGGGTGGTGATTTTTCGTGGCAGCGCATGTAGACTAAGCAGTTTTTTACCCACACAAATTTGATATCCAGCTCCTTCGCGCGTTTACGGCAATTATTAAGCAGGATTCTATTAGCTATCGTGAGGTGCTCGTTTATAAAGACTTTCAAAGAATTACCTTCGAAGCCTAGATCGTTTGAAGTTATGCCTTTGGATTTGTTGATTTTCCTAAAATTTGCAATGATACAATCTTTAGCGTTTCTGTTCCTCAATTTAGCAATAATTCTCTTAGGTTTACCTGTTTGGGATTGCAGTGGCTGTACCCTCGTTATAAATTCAATATCTTCCCTGGTTATGTTGGCGTTGATTGAGGTAGCTAGTTTTAGTAACAACTGTGGCAGATCTTCATCAGATTTTTCCGGTATCCCTACTATCTCAATGTTGAGGAATCGATTTTGTTGTTGACCACGGTTGTACTCTCTTTCTAGGACGTTGGTTTTTATTTGCAGATCTTTAATTAGCTCCTCTCTGTTCTTAATCGTTTTTTCTAAGTTAGATAAACGCTCTTCATATTTATTAAATTTGTTCGTCAAAGCATTGCGTTCCTTCTTAACGGTCTCGACAATCTCTAATTTTGCTTCGATTTGCTCAAATCTTGAATTTAACTCGTCAATTATTTGTGATTTAATACCAGATGCCAAGTTGTTGAGATCCAAGCGCAGCTGCTCAACCTGTTCGGGTAACTTTATTAGAGTCTGTAATATTGACTCGATCTTCTGAAGAGATGAAATTTTGATAGATGATTCACCTTCTTGGGTACTCGGCTTGTCCGGTATTTGGGTTCTCGGAGAGTTCAGTTGTGGGCTGTTCTTGCACTCCGGGCAGATCCAAGTTCCCTGTCTGTCTGATCCCAATCTCCTCCAGTCGACCTCAGAGAGGTTAACACAAGGGAAGTGAAAAGTCAGACGACAACTCGAACAGTGTGCGCCGTCCGATACTGCATCTGCACATTTTTTACAAGTGAAATTCATACCGCAAGGTTGGTCACCGCTGGCTGGTCGGAAGGTGGGGCGAAGCCGAAGTAGCTATGCCGCGTTGCTAGGTGTCTTGAGCCGACGTTCTCGTAGCGCGCAGCAATTATTTGCCTCAAATCTGCTCCGGTATATCAGTTCGGCGGCAAAGTGTTGGATCCACAGCACGGCGAGCCGAATTCGAGTCCCGTCGGTAAACACACTTTTAATAATTAGGCTACCTTAGGGTTGTAGGAAATTAGCCAGTGAATCACGTCTACTCTCGACAGTGGTTAAAGTAATGTGTGTATGTTCATCTGTTCCCTCCTATCTTCCAAACCACTTATCACAATTTGACAAATGAGGTATCGTTAGAAGCGTCGTGATTGTCCGCTGGGCTTGTTATAGGCTATGGGAAATCACATTAAATTAAAAATGGCGCCCTCTAGAGGACATAAAGTGAGGAACTTAAAAAAAAAAATGGTTTAATCGGACCATGTCGGGTATCAAATGAAAGGGCTTAATGAGCACATTTCAAAGATATATATATTATAACCCCAAAAGAATTTAAAAAAAATTCAAGAAATAAAAACTAAAACCCAACTACGACTTAAAAGGTATAAACAAGACACCACAGACAGACAAATTAAAAATACGGAGTCACACGTAATCTGTTCGATTTATGCCCTAACACGTGTGACTCCGTATTTTTAATTTGTCTGTATGTGGTGTCTTGTTTATACCTTTTAAGTCGTAGTTGGGTTTTAGTTTTTATTTCTTGATTTTTTTGTTAAATTGAAAATGATAGGTGTATTTCTAAAAAAACCTTCTTGTCGGTCCTATCATTACAGGAATGCATTGTAGTTTTAATATAATTTTGTTCTGTTATTTTTTATGTTGTGCCTTGTGCCATAGGTACCTTACATTTAAATATTTATTTTGTTAAATTTATTGTGTTGTGAACATTGAAGATTGATGAACTTACTTTAAATCATTTCATGTTTGGTAAATATTTTCTTAGGTCTTACCTATTTGTTTATTTTTGCCTTACTTTTAATATTTGCATGCCAAAATATGGCGAAATGTGTCATCTCTCAAGCTTATTTTTATCTACCACCTTTATAATACCACATTTAAAGCATATAAATGACTTTGACTTTAAAATCTATTCACTTTTTCTATTAAAATTCGAGAGGAAATAGGGTCGGTCCCCATACAAACGCTCTCGCCTGTTTCCTCTCTGGTTTATGACCTTTAACCATTGATTTTTGACAGTGAAATAAATATCAACTAGTTCTATACCCCTATGTTTTCCGTTTTGCACTAGAACCCTCAGAAAATGCTCAAAATGGCCTGTTTAGACCGCTGTCATCAAAGGCCTATGTACAAATTTGACAACAATTAATGAAAAAAGAAAAACATAGGGGCACAGTAAATATCCTTCTTATTCAATTTATAAAATATCTACCAAATTGGTCCAATATTGAAAGAGGAAATAGACGAGAGCCGAACCTCGAATTATGAATTTTTGTATGGAGAAAAGACCGACCCTATTTCCTCTTAAGACGCATCAAAACTTCAATGGCCGCGCGGTAAACAAAACTGCGAATTGAGCGAAAAAAATGCGGATTGTTGCTATCTCGCTTGCTCAACTGAACCAGATTTTTACACACGAATAGAAGACTTATTGCGTTGTCATAAGGTTTATTTTAAAAGTATGAGATCGTCTCATATCATTTAGTACCTATTCGATTCGAAAACATGTTGGCACGGAATTACTTAGTTGTATCACTTAATTACCCAAGTTCACCTAGGATAAAAAGTACTAGGAACACAGAACAAACCTGAAGCAAATTGATGACATAAATCCTGAGGGCCTCGTCCTGCAGTCTCTTGTACAATTCGAAGCCGACATGCTCATTCAAGGAACTCAGTCCCTGGCGCTTAAACAAACAGAAACTGTCAGTCATCAATCAGAGGGCAAATTTAGCATGCCACTGTATGGACGCTATACAATTGCGAGTACCTAAACGGGAACTGGTTCCTCTCCCTAGAGCCCTGACCACCGGCAGCCTGGATCCTGAACCTGATGCCGATGGGCTACTAGTTTTTATATTTTTAAATGTTTAACATGTGTATACAGGGTCTTAGGATAAACATCGTTATCCTTGAAACCAGTGGTTTGGTTTCATTTAAAGAACGTAAAATCAATGGAAAATTACGACTGATTTTTTTTTTGTCTACTTTTTACCACAAGAGTATATCACCCTTTCACCCTATGGGCTAGGCTAGGGCAACGAACGCTCCCTCAGTCAGTCAGCTATTTCGCTAGCGAGCACGGTGTCGGATAAAAACTTTTTAAAATCTTTTTATGAAAATAACGTCTATTTAAGTCAACTACCCATAGTTTGAGTGACAACGGTGTTTACCCTTACACCCTGTATTATTTTTTATTTCATTTATTCTCATAAACGAGTGCCCTCATAACTTATCCATTTCTTTAGCCAAAAACATATTTCTTTTATTTCCCACTTTACACTTGGAGTGGTTTTGATATTTAACTACACAAATAATAAATAAATAAATAAATAATAAATAAATAATATTTATTTGCAGAAAACACGGTATTAAAAGTTGTTACAGTACAAATTGAGTCCAATCATGTTTTGCTACACGCAGCAACGCAGCGTTTGTTTTAATAGCATGCAGTAAGCGGTAATAAGGTCATCTATTGCGATCAATTAGGTTAAAATTTCTCCGGCATTATCTCGAAATTCAGACAACGGGCTACCACTGACAAATTCTCGATAGTTTTTTTTTTTTACTGGAAAGTAAAACAAAAAAAATAAAATAAAAATTACCTTCAGAATATCCGAATGTACTTTGTTAGCGGGTCGACGAGGGGTACTATTGTTGTAGGTTGTCATATAAAATGTACGGTATTTGTACACGTGACTGTATTCTATTCAGAATTTTATTGTAGAGAATAAGAATAGGTAATAAATCATCATCATCATCATCAACAACAACAACAAGAATATCATCATTTTCATTTTAAATATCGCAGCATTATGCTGAGATTGGAGCCTTTTTGGTCTCTCACCCGACTGCCCCAGAATGAGGGTAATTCGAGAGTAATGTATGTATATCTATTATACATACATTACTCTCGAATTACCCTCATTCTGGGGCAGTCGGGTATAAATCTTTGGCACGCACGCTCTGTAGGGCTTATGGATTTTAACATACACATGACAGTTCAACAACATTCATTGCGTTATGTTAGTTGTTGAGCAGATTTTTTTTTTTTCGAACTTATTCAGCATTGGATTAGACATTTATTTCAAATAGATTCCAATTCTGATTGATCGTGTATTACGCATGGTGCTGCACCCTAATTGCGGTGTATTGCTGGTTCTAATCGATATGGTCGTGAACCATATTAAAATCAAAATACAACCTGACACTGACCTGCAAATTGCAAAAAACGTAAGAACATTTGAATTTCGCGGGCTACCTTGGCACATCCGGATCCCCCTTGTGCACGGAGAGATTTGCCGCGTTAGCTGCGTGGTTCATTTGTTTGCGAGCAACGCATCCGTGCGAAGTGTGACCGTGTATCGCAGTGGACCTTTCCGCCTAAACTTCATACAATGGGTGATAGACGTATACATACTAAAAGGGGTGATAGACGTGCGAGCAAGTACGCGTACTTATGGCTCGGCGAGCTTACTCGCCCGTCAGCCCGTGTGTCATGCTAAGTACGCGGATTTTAAAACCGCTGCGTAAGTTCGCCAGCGCGGCGATCCAACAGGTTTGAATTATCAATTTTGCTCGTAGCCCGCCAAGACTCGTAAGTCGTACGTCTGTCATCGCGGCTCGTGACAATGACATTTTGAGCAAGCTTCACGTGTGCACCGACGGCGAGCCGAATAAGTTCAAGAACTCGTACTTACGCACGTCTATCACCCGCTTAAGGTCCTTCGTACAGAAGTCCTCACGTCACGAAGGGCCTAATAGTACACGTGTGTTGTCGAGCCGTGAGCCATTGTGGAGCGGAGCCTTTACTCGTGCGCCAGATTTTCACAGTAAGCTGAGTTATGAAAAGGATACTCATATAATTCCATATATCTGTTCCTTTTTATGTGCTGCCTCTTAAAAATCTGTTCGATACCCTCCAATAGGTCGCCCCATAACTGCAACAATATAGTATTGGATCACATGTATAAAGTTATCGATAGGTATGTAATTATACGAAGCTAAGGCCGCGTACGGCCCTGTCGACATGTCGCATTATCCTGCGTGTAGTGCGTTAGCTGGGCACGCAGATAGTTATTATGACGCAGGCATCTACTAAGAAAGGGTTTTTGGAATTCAACCTTTAAGGGGGTGAAAGGGGGGTTTTGTTTGTATGAAAAATCTTATTCCTTCAGTTAATAAACTTGAAACTTGGCACGAATACTTATTATAATATAAAGTTTGGCATTTTTAGTTTTTCTAAACTATACTCAATTTGAAATAAGATTAGACATTTAAATAAGCCTTTTTTACAGTCCGTTCAACCGATTTTGACTTCTAATGCTTTGGTGGCATGACAAATGGCAGCTGCAGAAGACAGTTGGTATTGTGTAACGTTTTTTGCTTTTAATGCCATCCTTATGCCTACAATATAGAAGTCAAAATCGGTTGAATGGACTGTAAAAAGGTTTTTTTAAATTTCTAATCTTATTTCAAATGGAGTATACAGGAAACTAAAGGAGGATTGGGGGTTTCAAAGTTTGTATGAAAGAATTCTAACGCGCGGTCTGGATTAACTCGAAACTCAGTATTTATTGATCAGTATTCAGATTGAAAATAAATAAAAACATGTATCGGGGTTTTTCCAAAATCTACCCTTAACGGGGTGAAAACGGGTAGTCAGTTTTACAGAGGAAGATTATACTGCGTGGCTTGATTAACTTGAAATTAACATTTTTCATCATCGGTATCGTTTTCATAGTTTTCGTTTGTGCTAAAGCCGATAGTGGGGTCAAAATGAACATCCAAGATGGCGGCTGCGAAAATTTTCTATTTTTCGTCTTGGGTGTCGTTTTCATATTATTCGAGGGTGCTCGATAATCATCATTCTCCTGCCCTTATCCCCATTTTTATTTAGGGTTGGCGCAACATATCCCTTTCTTTACTTCTCTATTAGCCGTCATCTCGGTAGTCACCCCCTTTCTAGCCATAACATCTTTCACACAGTCCATCCATCGTTTCTTTGGTCATCACTTATAGCCATCGAAATTCATACCCAAAACTTTCCTCACGACATTTTCCTCATTCCTTGCACACATGCCCGTACCAAGACAACTACTAAAGTCGATAGTGAGGTCAAAAAGTAAATCCAAGATGGCGGCTGTATGTATTGCTGTATTTATAAAAAGTTGCGTTGGTACAAATATGTACCCAACGTCAATCGGCGACAAGTACCGCTGGTACACAAACCATAGAGTAAAGTAATATATAGGGTACACAAACGTACCAGGCGTCTCGCGCGGTTTTAAATCTCTATTTCTACTTATAAATAAGGGTTTTTATCGTCTGTGGCAATTTAAGTCTATGGGCAGATAGATATTCTAGTCGACTTACGCATTAAAAACCATAATTTCTTTTTTTTTATTGTTGAAGTTTGGCGCGTGTGTCACGTTAAAATTGCCGTGACATCTGTCTATTTTTTTCTGGACATCTCTTATTGTTGTTAGATTACTTACGTATTTATAATAAAACCTGCGAAAATTTCATAAAAATCGATCCAGTAGTTTTAGAGATACGGTCAAAACAAAAAACAAAGCCCACTACGTAACATTCTCTATTTGTAAGTTCTATTTTAGTTACCCGCTTATTGTTAATACTTACATAAGTATGTGGTCTATTTATTCAAGAACCCAAACCAATTAACGATAATGAAGTGCGTTTCGTATTTCTCAAGTGTTTATGCTTTTTGTGCGAGCGCTAGCGCGCCTCGACGAGGGGGGGGGGGGGGGGGGGTGGTGTCCGCGCCTTAAGCCCATAACTAAGTTTCGATAGCGTGCAGCTCGCAGCTTCCAAGGTTAAATCAACTTTCTGTGCTTTCAGACTCACCTTCCTTATCATATTTCCTTACACACACACCTACACACAAACACACACTCGCGCACACACACATTTCACACATACTAACTCTAGACTATGTAATTAGTAATAACCATTGTAATCAGTCTTTTTTTCTGATTAAATATAACTTACCTCATCTGTGTCCAAGTGCATATTCCTAAATAAACGTAACTGCTTCCGAAGGGCTGAAGACTTGGTGCCCTGAAATACAGGCTTAAATTAGGCACCAGTCCCACTCATTTGAAATGAAAATATACCTACATATAATCTAAATATGTCGTTGTGAGAAACACAAACTAAGTGGAAGTCACAGACTACTTAGAGATATGGTGGAAGTGGTGAGAAACAAATCCTTATCTTATCTATATTAAGGCCGCTTTCCGAATTAAAATTTAGAACATAATCGCTCATAACGTTTGCGTTCCGATATAGACCACGATTATGACAATTATGGGCTGTCAAAACAAAATAGCACAACTGTGATTTTTGACAGCGCTCACGGTGATAATTATTAATTTGGGCATAGTGCGCGCTAGTGCAAGATGGCGCATGTCATGACGTCATTTATGAAGATTCACGGGACATCGTTAACGCGCTCACGCTAATTCGGTACGGGTGTCAAACGGGTGTGAAACAATAAGGCCGCTTTCCGAATTAGAACATATTTGCTCATAGCGTTTGCGTTCCGAAATTATACATACCACGAATAAGACAGTAACTGTTGAGGGCTGTTAGTATTATAACTATAGTGCTCTGTGGGGCTGTCAAAACAAAACAGCACAACTGTGATTTTTGACAGCGCTCACGGTGATATTAATTTGGGCATGGTCGGCGCTAGCGCAAGATGGCGCATGTCATGAGGTCATCTATGAAGATTCACGGGACATCGTTATCGCGCTCACGCTAATTCGGAACGCATCCTAAAATACAAGGTCGTTTGCGGAACATGGACTTCTACAAACAGGACTGCGCTCTCATACCAAGCACACGAGCAGAGAGGAAAGTTAATGTATACCAAGGCTGTTGTATCTTTTTCTACTAAGGTGACCAAACATTCTTATAACAAACAGGAAAGTTCGTTTGAAAATAATTTGTGTCCGGTTGACACTAAATGATTTCAAATTATTGTTTAGATTACAAACATATTGAAATATTAATTTAAGAACTCGTGAAATACCTAGTGAACTTAATGTGATACGCGTCTCCACAAAACAACAGACGGACAGAATGCCATGACACCATCGCCACTGATGATGTCAGACAGATATCAGTGTTACCAGAGTAATTTTATGATACCTACCAAATAATCGTTGATAGCGACGATAGGCCAATGGAGCAAATATGAAAGGTGAGTGGACTGTATAACATGTGTAATAATGCATAGAATTGAAATTACAACGGGTTGGCAAGCGCAGCCGTGCGTGCAGGCGTGCAACAGCTGACTGGTGTGGCGTGGGCCGCGGGGGTCTCGCGGACGGCAGTGCGGCCGACTGACTCGCCGCTATCCTGCACCCCTCGTTCACTGCCGCCAGCGCGCGGCGATTTTGATAGGAGGGTCTCTACAATCATAATAATTATAATTATTATTATTTAAACTTGTAACTGTAGTTGCTAAAATATAGTAACAACTATCTATATAAGTTCATATTAAATGAGTATTGAATGCCTATTTCATGACATTTAGCACTTTTTAAGAACTTAGAGAGCTGTATTGCTGATTCTAATCTCGCGAATCATATTTTAATCAACATACAACCTGACACTGACCTACAAATTGCAAAAAAGTGAGATTTGAATTTCGCGGATTATATTAGAGCATCCCCCATAAAAAATCATGGCTTTGTTTTCTTTTCCTGGCTAATTAATGTTGCCATGTAAAATAAATCTTGGTCAAGTTACATAAAATGCTTTTCTTTACGTATTGCATTCAAAATCAGAACTTATAATATATATGAAAATAAAAATAATTGTTTGTTCTAAGAATGTAGCGGTTCCAAATTGTTTATACGTAAATGAAATCGTACTACAATTCGAGTATGGCAACATCGTCAATAAAAAAAACATGACATTTCTGCTGTCAACCGGACAGTTAAACGTGCTAAAGTGACATGACTTCCCAACTTAAGGCTTTTAGCCCCAACTTTAGGGCGCAAATATGCATAGTATATGACTGACAAAAATGCACACAATCATACGTTCAAATGAGTAAAGTCTGTTTTTTAATCTCGTAGACTAATTTGACAGGTGCAAATGTCAAACACCAAATTAAAAAAACAAACAATAATCACTTGAAATGTCACATTAGTTCATGAGATTAAAAAAACAGACTTTAGGTTTATGAAGTAGCACCAAACTTTGCCGAAAGACAAGGACGAGAAAAAGTACTGCCAAAAGTATACAAATACTTGGGAGCAGATCCGGATTTAAAATCACAATCAAAAATCGATACAGGGTTTTTTTTGGGGCTTTTGATTATTGCATTTAGGGGTATTTCATCTTGATCTTAGGGGTACTTTTTTTTAGAAGTTGGTAACTCCCCAACTCTCTGGGAAATCCCCACAAATGAGCAACGCTGAGTGTGTTGCCCATTTGTGGGGATTTCCCCATACTGCGGGGAATCTCAAAACGATTGGGGAATTTGTGGGGAGAAGACACAAATACAAATACATATTATATTCATTGAATAAAAACGTGTACAAAAGGCGTACATAAGTCAACTGCAGTAAGATTACACAAACAATAATAGTGCCTAAAAATAAACTAAAACTAAAATATGCTTATGCAAGTGCATGTATGCAAAGCATGCTTATGCAAGTCGGTAATGATGGTTTGAAATGACAATGTTAGGTAGAGACCCGCCCGATCAAGGTTAATTCAAACCTGTGTTTCAGGCCCATGCGGGGATTATGTGGGGATTTTAGCAAGTTAAACCAGAATTTCATTACAAATATCATTTTACTACCAACATACTCGGGTAGGGATCAATCATCCAGTAAATTCCAGTCTAAATATATATTTTTTATGGCAACATTACATACATTTCAATAAATCTTCGGTTTTCGACTGAAATATATATAGCAATAAATCTTCGGTCGAAACCGTATCTGTAGCTGCAAGACAAAGATTTTTTTTTTAAACCTATTATTAAATTTTATATTCTATAAAAATATTGTTAATTTTTTGTATAGAAATAAGTTTATTTTATGAAATAATTTTGAGGGGATTTTGCGGGGAATCAGGATTTTGCTCTCCCCAAATTCGGGAATTTTCACCAATGATTTTGGGGAATCTGAAAAATAGGCATTGGCAACGATGAACACTGCTGACACACAAGTGACAAAGTGACAATGTCAATGTCACAATCACAAAAAAATCACAATGACAACCAGTTTAAAGTAAACGTTAGTTCTCTAGGTAGTCTGTGGTAACAACTTTTCGACTTTTCGTTCTTTGCTTGCGCACGTTAAGTGTTATCAATCGATTTTCGAGTTAATCGACTGAGTTTTACTGTTCCCTGTGTGACTAGTGCTTGCCTGAGGATTCTGAATGTTTTCGTAGACGATGACATTTTGATCTGTAACTCAGGATTACGATTCTGACTGATACCTTGGATTTTGTTGTGTGTGCATCGATTTGTTTATCACGATGGATCCTATCGAAGGGAAGCCGTATAATGCCTCGTGCAAACTGGCGTGATATCGCGATATCGCTCCTGTTTCCGGGAGCCTTATGGCCTACACACATCATTGTGTGTGTGTGTCAACTGCAACTTAAGTCTCAATAAAATGCTCTGATACCCGGCATTGGCACTAGACTCGATGATCTGCAGCTGGGTACCTATACCTTCAAATTATAAGTAGGTATTTCTGGTGACTACTCAAGTAACAAAATAGTGATTATCTTCATTGCATAAAACTGTTTAACTATGCTCCATCCATCTGCCTAGCCTTTTCCCTACTATGTTGGGGTCAGCTTCCAGTCTAACCGGATGCAGCTGAATACCAGTATTTTACATGGAGCGACTGCCTATCTGACCTCCACAACCCAGTAACTGGGTAATACAATGGGATGTTTTTACTATACTCGATTTCAAATAAGATTAGACATTTAAACAAACCTAACCTTTTTACAGTCCATTCACCCAATTTTGACTTCTTTACCGTAGGCATAGGGATGGCATTAAAAGTAAAAAAGGTTAAAAAATACCAACTGTCTACTGCAGCTGCTATTTGTCATGTTACTAACGCAGTAGAAGTCAAAATCGGTTGAACGGACTATAAAAAAGGTTCATTTAAATGTTTTCTTATTTCAAATGGAGTATAATAAAGTACAAGATTATTTACCCTAGTTGAAAAAAATGATTTTGATTTGTCTTAGTAGTAGCTGACTATGTTAGTAAAAATCATGATTTTAAATGAAGAATGAAGCCATTTAAAATTTTATAGTAAATAGGTTAAAGGAATGTTCTTTTTATATGAGCAACATTATTTCTACCATAAGTTTCAATTACATAATAATTATAATAATAGTATGTCTATTTTATTGGTCACGAAATATTAATAAATCATTCTATAGTATCAGTATTCTCCTTTTTGTTTTTAGATTATGGTAGATGACTATGTCTGCGAGGCATGCAGAGATCATGCAACGGTTGCAGTTAATAATAACTTGCAAAGACAAGTGAAGAAGCTGTGAATGTTGTGGTCAGAGACGACGAGGAATAAATATTTAAAAAAAAATGCTTTTTTATCTATAGTTTGTATACCTATGACCTACCAATAATTAATCATAATTATATAGGTATCTATTAACTGTTCTAAAGATAGTCGGCTAAGATTTAAATAAATATTTACATAAGGAGGAGCTTGTGGCTAAGTAGTATTGAACAGCCACTTGGGTTTATCCAACGGGTTTATCTATGCTTGACTGTGTTGGTCCGTGGATGCCTCGTCGTGGGGTCTCGGTATGTAAAGATTTGACCATCTTTACATACCGAGACTCCACGACCAGGTAAGTACCATGTCCTGGGTCTGGTGGGGACATGACTGCCTTCGTCACTGGAAGAACAGGGTCTAAAGTTCGATGTGGAGACGTATTTTAAGACTTGTGAAATATTGGGTAAGTATTCTGAAACTACTATAACGACTCGATGGCTCATACAACAACACAGTACGTCATCACGCGCATAGACGCAATAGGGAAATGCAACGGTACTTTTTTTATTGTGAGCGCGTATGCTGGCGAACGGCGACGACACGAGGGTAAGAGTGGGAGCGAGACAGAACGCTGGATATTCTTGTGTTGTTTTATGTTGTTGTTTTACTTAAAGTTTTTTTTTTTTTTTTCCTATTTATTATGTAAGTAGGTACTATTTATTATTATTTACAATTAATTGAACCCGACTTGATTCCCGTACGTCCTTTTCGGGTGACCACTGAAAATCAGCGCTGTGCTGTGGGTCCATAGCACAGCATCATGCTGAGTGGAAGCCTTCTTGTCACAGTAATGACGTGCAGCTGCCAACTGCTTTTAAAAAAAAAAATTCAATGTACCTCACTCACTCATAAATTATCATATTTTTATGATTTATAATTAAGTTAATGTAGGTTTAAGTAGTTTAATTAAGTAAGTAGTTTAAGCAGGTTAATGTTATCTTTTTGTATGGACGTGTTTCTGTGACAAATAAACCTATTTTTCTTTCTTTCTTTTTTTAATCTACAATAATTATTATTAAGGAGGAGAGGCATGTGGTTAAGTAATATCAGCCGCCCAGGTCGATCAATCAGGTTAAGCTACGCTTGCCGCGGTTGGTCCGTGGATGGGTGTCCATCTTAACATACCAAGACCCCTCCGTGTCTCGGACAGCACGTCAACCTGTCATTCGTGGATCTTTGGACACTCGCTATGGGTTGTCAGAAGCCCAAAAGTCTGACAACCAGTCTTACCAATGGGTATCGTAATACTGGGATGTGGAGGTCTGGTAGGCAGTCGCTCTATGTAAAATGCTGGTATTCAGCTGTATCCGGTTAGACTGGAAATTATCTGTGGACTGGGAAGGATCCCAGTATTCCCAGTCCACAGATAATTCGTCGTTCGTTAGTCGGGGTAGGAACCCCTACCCCGACTATGTTGGGAAAAGGCTAGGCAGATTGAATTGATTTACTTGTCGCCCTTGTCGTATACAATGTGGGCCATGTGGCAGACCTACGACAGCAATTATTTGGTCTGAGGGAGCGACTGCATATCTCGACAACCCAGTTACTGCGGTTACTGGGTAACACGATAGGTACCTACTCCTTGTTAAGACTGGTTGTCAGACTTTTGATCCCGTAACGACTAGGTATCATAATATCAAATACGAATGACAGCCGGGACCAACGGCTTAACGTGCTTTCCGAGGCACAGAGGAGTCTCGGTATGTAACGGATGGTCACCCATCCACGAACCCACCGGCAAGTGCGAATATTCGATCCGATCCGTGGTAGGCGCTACACCCCCGTCAGGGGGGTGTGGCTGGCGGGGTCGGGGCTTCGCCCCTCGCCCGCGGAGGCTATACTGTGGCCCGTTACTACGGGCCCCTCCTCTTGATGCCTAGGCGGCGATGGTAATGAGCGCGTTTAGGTCGCGCTCGTGTGTAAGAATGCAAGGAGCGCCGCAACGCTCATAGTGGCGTCACTTACTCCACGACATCTCGGCGGTCCGCCCCTACCAGGTGAAACCTCTGCGAATATTCCTAGTCGCCCCCACATAAAATAGAGTAGATTTCCACGAGGTGGCAATCGGGATTAAAATGCCCCCACTTCAAATCGCTGTACACTGTGGCGTAGATCGCCCACCCCTCCGCATATTTGTCTGCCTTAGGCTGCCATCAGGCGGACTGCATTCATGCAGTTCAGTATGACTGCAATACTCGTAAGATACTGGTAACTGCATTCAAACGTTTCAAACTGCAAATGGAGTGCAGTTGAAAGTTTCAATCAAACGGACTGCATTTCAACTGTTTCAACTTGAAACAGTTGAAATGCAGTCCGTTTGATGACAGCCTTACGGCCGCGAAGAGGGGGTTGGCGGTAAGACTTTTCCAATGTGGGTTTACAACATACAAACAAAATATTCTTCAGCGTAGTCGATTTTAATCACTTAGTATTATTATTAATCATTAAAAACTGAGGCTCTAGACAAAGTGACATTCTATCAGCGATAACGATGATGGAAAAGGCAAAAATGTATAGGACTGACATAAGCTATCGAAAAGCTTATGTCAATCCTGTTGTAAGTCGTTGTAGAAATACGAAACTTTTTCGAAGCGATTGTCACTTGTCCCTTCCTTGGCCCTCTGGTGTAAATTCGTATCACAGATAATCAAGTGTACCATAACCTTTGATCGATCCATGTTATTGTTGCCTCGAGCTCCTCCATTACAGGTACATTGCAGTGAAATAAATTATTCATTATCTACAACATAATTATTGCTTACAACCGTTTCTAGATACCTACCTACCCTATACTTGTGTACTTGCATACTTATCGCAATTTGTGTTCGCTAGCGTTAGTATTACGCGCGAACTCGGCAAGCGCACTCGTTCATTGTACCTAATTTATTTACGCAAAAACGGTATTCTTTTTTTCGGCAGTTGAATAAAAAGAAAAATGTTACGGAACCCTAACTATGTGTACGGGCCCCAGAGTGTATTAGTGCCAGCTAATATTAACTTTGGAGACTATATTCTCACTCGAATGTGGGAACATAGAAATAATGTGGCCATGGTATGTAGTATTTTATATACTTAGGTACATTATTCCGCAGTAAGTGATTTCCCGGCATTAGGAAACTTCTTACTTGCTCACTTCGTGGCTAAATAATAACAGCCGAAGGTTAAGCTACGGTTGCCGGTCTACTGGTCGGTCCGTGGAGGGGTGACCATCCATTACTTAAATATCGAAACCCCTCCGTGTCTCGGGACACGTTAGCTATTGGACGCGCCTATAATTTGTATTTTGTAGATATTTGAAAGTCGTTACGGGTAGTCAGAAGTCCAAAATTCTGACAACCAGTCTTACTAAGGAGTGTCGTGTTACCCAGTCCGTTTCGGAGCTGCTATGCCACTGATAGACAGACACACAGCGGGTCGCATCAAACTTTAAAAAAAGCCGACTGCACAAACCAGAATTCCTTCCGTTTAGACTGGATGCCGACCCCAACATAGTTAGGAAAATGCTAGACGGACTGATTTTGTGTTTCCTGCACCTATACTCTGACGTATTAATGCCACAATTTTTCCAGTGTTAGTGAGAGACGGAGCTATACACGGCCGCTAGCACCATCCTTTTTTCGCAGAGTAATAATGGCATTAATACTTCCATATTCAGCCTCCTGAAGCTCAAAGGTTACTGTTACTGCAGTAAACTCAGCCAGAATGACTGTCCTCCGTGAACATACATACCTTATACGCTACACTGCTACACCATTATTTAATAAATTATCATCACGTAATACCTAAGTAGCAGATAACAAATTCGCTTATTACATAGTGTAATAAAAACCACACTGATAACGTTTCGTAAACAAAGTATTATCTGATAAAAACTATAAGTAATGTTATGTTGATTTGGTAGATTAATGAATACTTTTGGGGTTTACTCAGTCCCATGGTGCAAGCAATTCCTCTAAAAGCAGTTCATTTCTTGAATCCCAGCTGTCATTAGCAATTCCTCTACATAATTTGTGGAAAATTTTACGAATCTCCATAGAAAACTGTGAAACAGATGAATCATTTCGTAATAATTGAATTACAAGCAGATCATAATATTAATTTGTCAGTTTGTGACATTTTACGATTCCTATTCATAATATTTTCATAATATGATTCTGCTAAAGTGGCCGTTTTAAGCCCGCAGATTTTTAGTGGTCAGTTCGATTCCTGATTCAGGCAGAATTTAGCGATGAATTTTTTTTTAACCTTATACGATTTCAGATAAACGGAGCAACAGATGAACGGCTCACCTACGGAGAACTAGTCCAGGAAGCGATGAACTTCGCTGTCTCGCTCAGTCGTATGGGCGTTAGAAAGGGAGACACGATTGGGTTGATGTCTGAGAACAGGCAGGAGTTCTGGGGTGCTGTTGTGGGAGTTGCTTGCGCGGGCGCTGTGTTAACTACTCTTAATACGGGTTATGTTAAAGGTATGTATGAGATCTATGTAATATTGACTTGGTTCACTGGAAGTCAATCTCAAAATGAGTGGACAAAGCTATGATTATCTCAAACTAGCTGCGCCCGCGGTTTCACCCGCGTAAGTCTCGATCTCGTGGGAATATCGGGATAAAAAGTATCCTATGTCCTATTCTTGGTCATGGTCAAATTTGGCACATGGGTAGCCATGTGCCAAATTTCATCTAAATCCGTTCAGCCGTTTTAACAAAAATATAACAGCAGGCGTAGCATGGCGCTTTCTATCTCTACGAAGAATAGACATAGCTTTTTCTATACAAAGTGACAGTTAGTTTCTTCATTTTTGACATCCGCCGTAGAAATCTTTCTACATCATTTTGTCTTTCATTTCCAACGATCTTTGTCTAGGTCTTTTTGTATGTAGACTATTGACAACCGATAAATCCTATGACAAAACAAAGAATTCTGAGTTGAATTATGTAAAACAGTGAATTTTGTAAAAAGTGCAGTTGACTCTTTCTACTTTAAAAAATACAATAGACGCAGATATATTTAGTAACCTATTCCGCTTGACTTTTCTTCAAGAGTCATAAAAACCCTGTATGAAATCGACACGTGTTTCACCTCTCAACGAGGCATCTTCAGGATGACGATTGGCCAATTGCAAACCAGAACGCGACGTGTTGACGAGCCATTGGTCATTCTCATTTGTTTGCTGTTGCTGGCGCCCAAACGATGCGGACTATAGAGATGTGTTGTAACAGGTGAAACACGATATCTGTGATCATTGTGACTGTGACAAAAAAATAACAGATCCAAATATCTGTTATTAAATCACAGCCTGTTATTTTTGTACGGATGATAAATACGTATCTCAATCGAATATCTTCTTTATTTCTTTTGGTTTAAAGTCGAAAATCGTATCTATCTGTTACAAAATAACAGCCTGTTATTTTTGTACGGATGATAAATACGTATTTAACTCAATTGAATATCTTCTTTATTTCTTTTCGTAAAAGTCGAAAATCGTATCCGAAGTTTTAACAGTAACAGCCGCGGTAACAGTCTTGAGGATCTGTGATTTTAAGTAACAGATAATTGCTATCTGCTATTTTTTTAATATCTGTGATTTCTATCTGTGACGATAAATACGCCTCACTCCTAATGCGGACGTGTGACCTCTGCTGTAATAGTACAGTGAATTGTTGTTTAATTTACCTACTCGAATACTTCCCATAACGTGGTGAACACCACATCAGTAAAAAAAATAAACTTGTTCATTCTCTTTCAGGTGAAATAATCCACGTAACAAACATATCGAAACCAAAATACATAATCTGTTCTCCAATAATGTACAAGGCCCACGCAAAAACGTTCAAATCATTGAATTTCGTGAAGAAAATCATCCTATTCGGCGAGGAAAAACAACATGGCGTCATAATGTACAACGATATGGTTTTTGAAAATAACGGTCAGATTAAGAACGTGAAGTATGAAGAGTTTCATTCTGTTGAGGTTCAGGGACAGTCAGATACATTATTTATTATGTATTCTTCTGGAACCACTGGGCTGCCAAAGGGTGTCATGTCGACGCATTTAAATGTTATAACTGCTTGTTGCATGTGAGTTTTTTAATTGTTATTATTTTATTTAAGTACTTTACTGGTGAGTATGTGGAGCTCGTGGCTAAGTAATAACAGCCGCTCGGGTCGATCCATCAGGTTAAGCTACGCTTGCCGGGGTTGGTCCGTGAATGGGTGACCATTTTCACATATCGAGACTCCTCCGTGCCTCGGAAAGCACGTTAAGCCATTGGTCCCGGCTGTCATTTCTGGATCTTTGACAGTCGTTACGAGTCGTCAGAAGCACGAAAGTCTGACAACCAGTCTAACCAAGGGGTATCGTATTACCCAGTTACTGAGTTGTGGAGTTCAGATAGGCAGTCGCTCCATGTAAAGTGCAAAGTATTACCTGTTCTAGCGCGCGCTGAGTATCTGTTCCTCATAGATCACTTTGATAACAGTGGTATTCAAATTCCAGTAAAATATGATGTGAATACACGACAAGCCAAATCAAAATCACTTCAAGTGCCACGCAAAAGTAACTTCTATGGCAGGCGTACCGCTTCTTTCTTAATACCAAATTTACTAAATCAAATACCTGTAGACATTAGAGACTCAATGAATAGTAAAAATATAAAGCGTAAGTTGAAAGAGCATTACATCAACTCGATTATAACTTAGCGCGTTGATCAAATCTCAGGCTATGGCATGCTAAGACAGACCCCAGAGGTCTAATTGTGTGCTTTTTTTTTTAAGGAACTTATTGTACCAAAATAAAAGAAAAAAAATAATAAAAATAATAATAATGTAAAATACTGGTATTCAGCTGCATCCGGTTATACTGGAAGCCGACCCCAACATAGTTGCATGTATATGCACTTATTAAGAAGTAGGTACAAAACTTACTTCACTGTTTGGAATTCTGTAAAATGCGAAATCTCTCCCTCCCTAGTGAGCAAATAATTCGAAGGAAAACTAATGCGGGCCATAGACGTTCAAGTAAACTTATGTTTGAACCGGCCTGTTTGATCAAATTACTTGAACGTCTATGGCCCGCATAATTCAAGGTATTTTGATAAAACAGTGATTTTAGTAAATCATTGCTGTTTTACCTTTTTAGGGTTCCGTACCCGAAGGGTAAAACTGGACCCTATTACTAAGACTCCGCTATCCGTCCGTCCGTCCGCCACTAGGCTGTATCTCATGAACCGTGATAGTAAGACAGTTGAAATTTTCACAGATGATGTATTTCTGTTGCCGCTATAACAACAAATACTAAAAAACGGAATAAAATAAATATTTAAGGGGCTCCCATACAACAAACGTGATTTTTTTTTGCCGTTATAATAGATAATAGTAACCCTTCGTGCGTGAGTCCCACTAGCACTTTACCGGTTTTGTAACTTCAGTGGTTTAGGTTGTGTGTTGTCAGTCAGTCAGTCAGCCAATTGTGCCGAGCTCGAACCCTGGGCCCGGCAGCATTATTGGGGTTTCCATTAAGAGTACTTAGTAGCAGCTCATCATCTGCCTAGCCTTTTCCCAACTATGTTGGGGTCGGCTTCCAGTCTAACCGGATGCAGCTGAATATCAGTATTTTACATGGAGCGACTGCCTATCTGACCTCCACAACCCAGTAACTGGGTAATACGATACCCCTTGGTCAGACTGGTTGTCAGACTTTCGTGCTTCTGACGACTTGTAACGACTGACAAAGATCCACAAATGACAGCCGGGACCAACGGCTTAACGTGCTTTCCGAGGCACGGAGGAGTCTCGATATGTGAAAATGGTCACCCATCCACGGACCAAGCGTAGCTTAACCTAATGGATCGACCCGAGCGGCTGTTATTACTTAGCCACGAGCTCCTCTGAATCTGATATTAATTTGGCCCGGATTGTAGCAATTGTAACGTTACAGGATAGCAGGTATCGACCCCACAATGATTTCCTTCACGATAACCCCCTGGTACCACGTCATGGGTCTGGTGGGGACATTGACTGCCTTCGTCACTGGAAGAACAGGGGTCTACCTTGCGAAGTTCGATGTGGAGACGTATTTGAAGACTGTTGAGAAATATCGGGTAAGTTTTCTGAATCTACCATCGCGGACACTGGCGGTGAACCACTTTTCAACCTTATTATTGTGGCTAAGTAGTATCAGCCGCCCGGGTCGATCGATCAGGTTAAGCTACGCTTGCCGCGATTGGTCCGTGGATGGTTGTCCAGCTTTACATAACAAAACTCCTCCGTGTCTCGGAAGGCACGTTAAGCCGTTGGTCCCGGATGTCATTCATAATTCTTTGGCAGTCGTTACAAGCCTGAAAGTCTGACAACTCGTCTTACCAATTGGTATTGTATTACCGAGGAACTGAGTCGTGGAGATCAGTCGCTCAATGTAAAATATTCAGCTGCATCCGGTTAGGTCCAACTGTCCAGTGTTTCATAACTAAACGATAATACCCTTTTATTCCAGGCAGTTCAACTGACAGTGGTGCCACCAGTGCTGGTGGCAGTGTGTAAGAACCAGTCTAAGTACGACCTGAGTTCAGTGAGGATTATTCACTCAGGCGCTGCTCCTCTTCATAAGGATACTATCAACTCTGTCCATGAGAAGTAAGTATTTATTTATTTATTTATTTAAACTTTTCGCACTAAAAAAGGTACAAAGGCGGACTGCTTAAGTACAGTTCTGTTCATATTGTACAGGGTTATGTTAGGGTAAACACCGTTATCCTTGAAACCAGTGGTTTGGTTTCATTTATAGAACGTGTGAATCAATGGAAAATTACAACTTTTTTCTTTTTAAAGAATATCTACGTTTTACGATATTAGTATTTCGCCGTACGCGCTAGGGCAACGAACTTACGTCTCAACACAGGCGGGGGGCGCGGTACGTGAACTGACCGGCCGCGAGCGCGACCCCTTTGGTTTATTTATTCATATGTTGTGTAGGTAGATAGGAGGGGCGGCGACCTCGGGCGTATATCCATGAATTTGCGGATGGTGTCGGATAGAAACTTTTTAAAATCTTTCAATAAAAATCATGTTTTTTTTTTGTTATGACTCGGTCACTTATTTTTATATTTAAGTCAACATCTGTATTTCCGTTACATCATTATACATATTATGTATAATGATGTAACGGAAATACAACATCCCATGGTTTGAGTGATAACGGTGTTTACCCTTACACCCTGTATATGTAATTGTACATACATAACGTGTTTTTAAAAGTTATTTAGGTTGTTATGTTATGTTCTATAAATGAAACCAAACCACTGGTTGCAAGGATAACGGTGTTTACCCTAACACCCTGTATAACAAAATTAAAAAGAAAAAAAAATAAAGGGGAGGCGCTCATTGGGCATCAAAGAATTCGTCCGCATCGCTGTCAATGGGAAAGGTGCCCGCCCACAAGGCTGGCAGCATTGCCATTGACATACTTAAATAAATTCGTATTCCTTTTTATTCCAGATTCCCTAACTTGCAAGGAGTGTACCAAGGCTACGGGTCTACGGAGATGACCCTGGCAGTTCTGAGGCTCACCGCCGATGACACGAATACCCACAAGACTGGAACTGTAGGACGTGTGCTCTCTAATACTGTGATAAAGGTTGGTACAGCTTTCGTATCTTGTAAGTACAGGAAAACAAATCAATATGCCTAGCCTTTTCCCAACTATATTGGGGTCGGCTTCCAGCCTAACCGGATGCAGCTGAATACCAGTATTTTACATGGAGCGACTGCCTGTCTAACCTCCACAACCCAGTAACTGGGTAATACGATACCCCTTTGCAAGACTGGTTGTCAGACTTCCGGGGTTCTGACGACCCGTAACGACTATCAAAGATCCACAAATGACAGCCGGGACCAACGGCTTAACGTGCTTTTCGAGGCATATTATAAATAATTATAGTCGCTTTTCGTGTTTGTCTGTATGTCCGCGTTGTTCTTCTAAACCACGCAACAGATTTTGATGAGGTTTTCACCATCGTTTAGAGAATTTATTCCGGAAGGTTTATGTGTATAATACGTTAATATTAAAGTTACATATATTTAAGAAATCTCGATGTTTTGTCAAGTCGTAAAGACCGTGCGAAGTAGAAGCGGGTCGCTAGTTTATAACAATACTAGCTGTTGCTCTCGACTTGGTCTGCAATCCAGGGTGAAAAGTAGCCTATGTCCTTCTCCAGGTCAAGGTCTACCCATGTGCGAAATTTCATCAAAATCTGTTCAGACGTTTTAGCGTGAAAGCGTAACAAAAAAACTTACTTTCGCATTTATAATATTACCTATGAAATTCGTGTTTTGTATGGGGAATTTTAAAGAAGTTGCATTTTTAACCGACTTCTTCAAAAAGGAGGAGGTTCTCAATTCGTCTGTATGTTTTTTTTTTTTTTTTTTTGTGTGTATGTTACCCGATTACTCCGCCAATTATGAATCGATTTTGATGATTCTTTTTTTGTTTGGTAGGTCATGCTTCAGAGGTGGTCCCATATAAATTTTATTAGTTTTGCTTGCGTAGTTTTTGAGTTAGCTTCAATAATTACGTATTTTTCCCACTTTGCGTATGTTGATGACATGTTAATTGACTCAGTCACATAGCAGATAACGGTATACGAATTTGTGTGGGGTAGTTACCACAACTAAAAAGTAAAAAATAAAAACTTTTTACAAAAAAAAAAACAACCGACTTCCAAAAAAAACACAAAAAAAGTGAAAAATAACTTTATTTTCGGAAGTCGGTGGCCAAAAACGAAAATTGAAAAGCAAAGACACCGACTTCCGAAAATAAAGTTATTTTTCACTTTTTTTGTGTTTTTTTTGGAAGTCGGTTGTTTTTTTTTTTGTAAAAAGTTTTTATTCATACTAACGTTTTCTTAATTTATATAACAACCATGAACACTACTGTTTTAAAACTTTTATGCACTACTGTTTAAAAACTAAGATAACGTATGCCACTTAGATTAAGCGACAAAAATAAGTTTTGGCTAAGTTAAAGAAAAAAAAGTGGTCATTTCAGCTAACAAAATGAGGAGTAATTTTTAGGGTATTTTTTATGTTAAGAAAACTATAAGCAATAAGGTTTTTTTACTATTGGTAGTTGTCTATGATGGTCATTATTCGATATAATACCAAACAATTGATGAATATTTTAAATCATAGAAGTGACGAGGTTCTCTATTAGTGAGAACAAAACGCCAATTTCATAGGTAACCTAATATTAAGGCTAGGATAATCCATGTCTTATAATTCCAGGTAATCGATCTGGAAACAGGTAAACCTTTAGGCCCTCACGAGCGTGGAGAAATATGCGCCAAAGGAGAACTGCTTATGAAGGGCTACGTGGGCAAAGACAGGGGGTCAGACTTCGATGACGAGGGGTTCTACAAGACAGGAGACGTGGGGTACTATGACGAAGACCGGTACTTCTTCATCGTGGACCGGCTGAAGGAGCTCATCAAGTATAAAGGGTATCAGGTGAGAATTCAGTCACCCAAGTTTTTAGGGTTCCGTACCCAACGGGTCCCTATAGGCTCCGCTGTCCGTCCGTCCGTCTATCACCAGGCTGTATCTCATGAACCGTGATAGTTATACAGTTGAAATTTCCACAGATGTTGTATTTCTATTGCCGCTATAACAGCAAATACTAAAAAAACAGAATAAAATAAATATTTAAGGGGTTTCCATACAACAAACGCTTCTCTAGGATGCCATCTATCTCCTTGCCAATTTTTTTCGAAATCCGTTCAGTGGTTTAGGCGTGTAAAGGTAACATACAGACAGACAGACGGACAGACAGAGTTACTTTTTAATTTGTCCTAATCCAGGTCATGGTCTACCCATGTGCGTTATTTCATCCAAATCCGTTTAGCCGTTTTAGCGTGAAAGCGTAACAAACAAACCAACTCACTTTCGCATTTATAATATTACTAGCTGCGCCCCGCGGTTTCACCCGCGTAAGTTTCGATCCCGTGGGAATATCGGGATAAAAATTATCATATGTCCTAAATCTGGTCATGGTCAACCCATGTGCCAAATTTCATCCAAATCCGTTCAGACGTTTTAGCGTGAAGGCTTAACAACAAACAAACTCACTTTCGCATTCACGTATAATATTATTCGCATTTATAATATTACTAGCTGCGCCCCTTGGTTTCACCCGCGTAAGTCTCGATCCCGTTGGAATATCGGGATAAAAAGTATTCTTTTCTTAGTCCAGGTCATGGTCTACCTGTGCCAAATTTCATCCAAACCCGATCAGCGCTTAACAAACAAACTCGCATCGCACTCGCACTTTCGCATTTATAATACCGGTAAACAACTGGCTGGAGCGCGTGCGCAACCAACTAACTAATTAGTTATTTAACAAAGTTGTTTACCGTTTAAATAGTTCGGATAGTCTTCTACATTTTTGTCGACCAATAATCGTCGGACATGTTTTAAAAAGAAACTTCACGTACAACAATATTTTAGTAGTTCATCTGGGGGTACTTTTCTTCATTCAGGTCCCACCAGCGGAGCTAGAAGCAGTACTCCTGCAGCACGAAGGTATCAGGGACGCAGCAGTCATCGGCATTGAGGACAGAACAGCCGGGGAGGTGCCTCTGGCGTTTGTGGTAGCTCAGCCAGGGAAGACGCTGACTGAGAAGGAAGTCAAGGAGTTTGTGGCCGAGAGGGTTCGTATATTAGTGTTTTTTTGGTGGTGGACAACCAAGATGGAGTGACAGTTTTGGCTTACTGCGTTGCGCCCATTGGGAATGAAATTCTGAACAGTGCAATCATTTAGAGCTTTTGAGTGTATTCAAAGTCAAAGTCAAATAATTTATTTCAAGTAGGCACATTAAAGGCACTTTTGAACGTCAAATACAAAGAAATAGAAATAGAACCGATTCTAGTTGCCCCTTCCAAAAGGTAGTTTTCGTATGGAGAAGAATGGGAAAGAAACTCCACCGTTGTTACTCTTTAAAAAAAAAAAGTTTTACAATATTTGGTATACATCAATTATATAATTACATGTGAAGACGATGCACCGAGAAAACAATGTTAACTTATAACGTTGGTAACCGGCATTTTGCCAAATTGCCGATTAGCGCCGACAGGGACCTACGTGAATTAGTTGGTGCAGGCTTGCGCTGATTTGGCAAAAAGTATGAAAACTGCCTGCGCCGACCAGGGCTGGCACAGCGGCGCCGGTTACCACCAGACCTGCTCTTTTAGAATCAGCGATTAGCGATGTATGTATGTGATTCGCTTGACGGAACGCTATACAGCAGCTGACGGAAAGCAACCGATCGAAACCGCGTCATTTTTCTTACTGACGAACTTTTTCACAACTCTGCAATATTGCAGAGTTGTGAAAAAGTAACAAAATGGAACAAAATGGAACAAAATGGCGACACCTAAATTAATGCTTAAGCTCGCTTTTGGATTTTCAACGCTTGGCTCAGCGCCGAAAGTTGATGATTTAGATGTGGCCTACTGTTAGTGAAAACGGGCTTAACTCTTCGGTGAATACAGCCATGATATTATGTTATTTCCCTTTGTTCGATCTGAACACGATTCCTCCACTGCCTCTCATGAAAATCCAGCAAACATTTTTAATTAAAAAAAAAACTGAATTCTTTTCCAGTTATCAAATCCCAAGCACCTCCGCGGCGGTGTTCGCTTCGTGCAACAGATACCCAAGTCACCGAGCGGGAAACTCCTGCGCAAAGAACTAAGAAAAATGCTGAAGACTGCTAAGAGCAAACTGTGATTGAAGAAGAGTACTGCTGTAAATCGCTTTAGTAAATTATGTAAAACTAATAATTTACAAGGTTAAAGCCACCCTGAAATGACGCGCCCTAGTACCGCATTTACGTAGATACACGGTAATGCGGGCCTTACACGTTCAAGTAATTTGATCAAATAGGCTGGTTCAAACAGTTTGATCAAATAGGAATACGGAAATTTTTCATGCATGCCATGTTTTTCTCTGCATCACCCTAAGGTTGACTGGTAGAAAATGCCTCAGGCATTAAGTCCGCCTTTGTACAGTATTTTTTTACTTGTGTATAAAGTTTTAATATAAATAAAATTCATATTTCTTCATGCCATTTGACAACTCATTTTGATCAAATTTTCCCCACACACTTTCATGCCAATTTCAATTTGAACTGTTTGAACCAGCCTGTTTGATCAAATTACTTGAACATCTATGGCCCACATAATGCGAATATCTATGGGTAATGCGGTAGGGAGGCGCGTAATTTCAGAGGCCCTAGACAAAGTGACATTCTATCAGCGATAACGATGATGGAAAAGGCAAAAATGTATAGAACTGACATAAGCTATCGAAAAGTTTATGTCAATCCTGTTGAAAGTCGTTGTAGAAATACGAAACGCTTTCAAAGCGATTGTCACTTGTCTAGGCCCTCAGAAGTGGACAAGTCATAAAAGTATTTGCTTATTTTCATTGAGTTATGGACCGAGAGCGACCCGAAATAAGGGAAATTCAAAGGTTTTTGTAACCATCGATGTTTCCTATTATTGCATTGTTGTAAAAGTCTCAAATTGTTGCTATTTATACTTTTGTTATGAGTAAATTATGTTATATTCATTTTAATACTGCTTTCTATAATATATCCTTACATATACTTCCTTAAACCCATTGTCAGAGGCTCAGAGGCCCTAGACAAAGTGACATTCTATCAGCGATAACGATGATGGAAAAGGCAAAAATGTATAGGACTGACATAAGCTATCGAAAAGCTTATGTCAATCCTTTTGTAAGTCGTTGTAGAAATACGAAACGCTTTCGAAGCGATTGTCACTTGTCTAGGCCCGCAGACCTTCTAAGTCACCAAAGTCAAAACGAAACTGCTTACTCTTAATTATAGACAACTAGCTGCGCCCCGCGGTTTCACCGGCTTAGGTCTCGATCCCGTGAGAATATCGAGATAAAAAGTTGGAAAATGCTAAGTAATAACGGCCGCACGGGTCGGTCCGTGGATGGGTGACCATCTTTACATACCGAGACTCCTCCGTGTCTCAGAAAGCACGTTATGCCGTTGGTCCCAGCTGTCATTCGTGGATCTTTGACAGTCGTTACGGGTCGTCAGAAGCCCGACAGTCTGATAACCAGTCTTACCAAGGGGTATCGTATTACCTAGTTACTGGGTTGTGGAGGTCAGATAGGCAGTCACTCCATGTAAAACACTGGTATTCAGCTGCATCCGGTTAGACTGGAAGCTGACCCCAACATAGTTGGGAAAAGGCTAGGCAGATTGATTGAGTGAACAAATATCAGCAGATAGTGTGTCAGCGTTGTCCGCTAGGGCCGATGCCTGTCAGGGTCGCGGGAAAGGGATACCGTGGCCTCCAGCAACATACAGGCAACTGAAGGAACACGGGTGGGTTTTAGTCTGTACCTAAGAGTCTGACACGCCCTCCCGCTCCACCCAGAGCGGGAGAAGTTATTAGATTATGCGTCAACCAAAAAAAAAGATGGTGTCGGCGTTTTAGGTTTCTGAGATAGCCTCATAAAAAGGTGAATAGTAAATAATGAAGTGAAAGCGCGACTGACAAAAACAAAGGACATAATATTCTTCTTGATATTGAAAAATTAAAAACTTCAAACGCAGTTGAAACCGGAACACCTACCTACTTATAACATAAAATCCGTGTATTACCCGGATCTACCCGGCAAGAAAAAAGAATAAAAAAATCTTAAGAGCCATGAAACACAAAGTGGATGTCCCACTTCGTTCCAAAATATAACAATAACCGTCTCGAATGCCCTGACCACGTGACCACTGTTATTTATCTACCTATTACTTAATGGTTACGTAAACATTTCACCAAAACTTGTCGTGTCCAAAATCTTCGTCATTCGCTCCCCTCAGGCCGGAGCGAACGCAGATCAATAATACTTTCAGTTTTAATAACGAACCATTATAAGAACATCGAACGTTCCAAATTCAAAGTGCTGTCAAAAAATTTAAATTTAGAAAATAGTGTTGTCGATATTAAAATGTTTATCCCAACCAAAGTGTTGGTTTTCATGCATTTATTTTGTAACGTAATCTGTGATATAGATTTAGATGTAGTTAACAAAAACTTGTTTGATTCTAAAAACTTTATTAACAAAAAAACTGATGTGGTCCTAACAAAACTTTTGAGTGAAAACAAATTCAACTCGGACATAATAAAAAGTGTTGGGAAGAATAGTGATGTGGTCAATAACTATGAAGATATAACGATCATGGACGATAACGGTAATTTGAAGAATTTGAAATTCAAATCGGCTTTGCCTAAATCGCAGTTTGACAATTTGATCAATAGTGAAGTGAGTATGACAAAAGTGAATTACAAAGTGACACAGATTGACCGACCGGTGACTGAAAGTTATGATGAAGACGAAGTGAAGTTCGAGGCTGGTGGTCAGAAGCCGAAGTTCTTCGATGAATTGGGGCGTAAGTATTTAATTGAACACATATTAACTAACCAGGAGGTTTAAAACCTGCCAGGGTTGCGGGACCGTCCGAAAGTGATACCGGGACCCTTGGCAACAGGCAACTGAAGGAACACGGGTGGGTTTTAGTCAGTAACAGTCTGACACCCCTCCCGCTCCGCCCAAAACGGGAGGGTTCTTAAAAAGGATATATTCTAACCGCCTTACTAATAAACGTTGTATAGCGCCTGTATAGTTACACAATGCTTTGTCTTCTTCTTTCAAAAGTCAAATTACTTTTGAAAGAAGAAGACAAAACGTTGTGTAACTATACAGGCGCTATACAACGTTTATTAGTAAGGCGGTTACGGTATACTTATACGAGTATACAGTTCGAATCAAACTTAATGGCGGCTCGGAACATGAGGCGAGTCGCTGCGCAGTAACAATTTCGTGTGCAAGCGGGGGTGAGGGGTGGGGTACTGCGCAGTGAAAAGCTAACTTCGGAGCCGCCATTAAGTTTGAATCGAACCGTACTTATATGTTAAGATAGTCCAATATTCAACCATTAGTAGACCGGTATTTTAACACATTTGTGTTATGTCCCATCATTCAGACGAACTATGCTAATTTGGTAGATGTCAAAGATGTCACCAGTTACATTGACAACTCTATCAAAGCGCTGCATTGCCTGCCCCCTATTCATCTTAAAACTTTTATTTTAGTTTACCTTTAGATTTAATGTCATCCCTATAGATCAGGGGCTTGTGGCTAAGTCATAACAGCCGTGAGGGTCGTTCGATCAGGTTAAGCTGTGCTTGCCGCGGTTGGTCGGTGGGTGGGTGACCATCTTTACATACCAATACCAACGGGTCTTAGACACGAACGCGTGTCTCGGAAAGCACGTAAAACCGTTGCTCCCGGCTGTTATTTATGTAGATCTTTGACACTCGTTACCCAGTAACAGGGTTGTGGAGGTCAGATAGGCAGTCGCTCCATGTAAAATACTGGTATTTAGCTGCATCCGGTTAAACTAGAAGCCGACCCCAACATAGTTGGGAAAAGGCTAGCAGATGTTGATGTCATTCCTATAGATCATCGGAGAAGGGAATCCAGTAGTGCAATGATCTATAGCAATTTATCATCACTATTAACATGAAAGTCGTCCACTGTTGGACATGAGCCGTCCCCAAATATCGTCGCAATTAACGCCTTTGATGCTTCTCGCATCCAGCTGATGCTTGCAATTAGTTACCCGACTACGGCGAAAAAGGAGGGTTATGATCTTGACCGGTATGTATGTATGTCTGTATGTTCATGTGTTCCTTCATATCTTCTAAACTACTCATCACAATTTGACAATATCGGTTATAGGTTGTGGCTGTGGAGTACGTCAAAACTCGAAAGTGTAGTACCTACCCATGGTTTGTCTACGAATAAAATCAAGTTTTGACCTAACCCAATAGAAACTTGGTTGAGTCGAACTCAAAAACAGGTTCCCGAATCACCAAACTTTGTGGTTTTTAATATTTTAGCACCATTTTACAATACGTAAGTTAATAGTAACGCTAGTTCACGTTAGAAGACAATCAAAAATCAAACACTAAATAAACCATCTATCATCATCATCATCATCTGCCTAGCCTTTTCCCAACTATGTTGGGGTCGGCTTCCAGCCTAACCGGATGCAGCTGAATACCAGTATTTTACATGCAGCGACTGTCTATCTGACCTCCACAACCCAGTAAACGGTAATACGGTACCCCTTGGTAAGACTGGTTGTAAGACTTCAGCCGGGACCAACGGCTTAACGTGCTTTCCGAGGCACGGAGGAGTCTCGGTATGTAAAGATGTTCACCTATCCACGGACCAACCCCGGCAAGCGTAGCTTAACCTGATGGATCGACTCGTGCGGCTGTTATTACTTAGCCACGAGCTCCTCAGCGTTCCAGATTCCAGAGATGTAAAAAAGAACTGGAGAAACTGGTGAACAATGGATGTACCTAATGTAACTTATCTACCTCTGCAACCTCTTCAGGAAATACAAGCTTGGCGTTATCATATGCCAATCTACAAAGTAAGCATTCGCTGATAGCTCTCTTACTACTTCTACTAGCTCGTTATCAAATAATTTAATAACTCGATTATGTTAGCGGTTACCAGGCGGCCACGTTTCGGCAGGCGTCGTGTTTTGCAACGTTACGGCATAGGTTAGCGGTGAAAGCGACATCCGGCTTCAACTGTTTGTTTCCGTAAGGACGCGGGCAGAATGAGGCGAGGATTTAATTAAACGTTTATTAACCTCTCTGCTCGACAAGATTTTGACACGTGACACATCAGCTAACTCGACGGGGTGTTGCGAATTCCGTCATGAAAATCAGGAATTTACATGAACTTTCAGCATTCGAATTTATTAAAAAAAGTATGTAACCGCATCTATTTTATACAATAAATTTGTGGTAAATATCATAAATTATATGTTGAGGTCGGTCAAACCGCGTCAGTCGACTGCGAAAGTTGTATAAAATAGGTATAAATACCCCTATTCAAAAAGTAGGCAACTCAGATTCCCTGAAAATATGTACATAAACAATCTTCTCTCTTGCTGAAAATATGCAAAAGGACCAAATAAAGATATTATCATTCTTTCTGCATTCTTACTTTTACCATTATTCATACTTATACTAGATAAAAAACACGATCAAATATGAACAAAAATTAACAAAAAATGTGGTGCGACGTGACACTTCTTAGTGCTTACCGTTCACCCAATTTTTCTATTTCGATTCAAATGTTGCACTCAGCCTAATCGATATTCGTTATAATCAAACTTGATTAAAAATTGTAGAAACTGAATAAAAACTCTTTGGTATATTTTTCATTAATTATTTTATTTTTTAAATTAATTTTAGTAATAAGTACATACACGTACACTGTGGAAAGTGGTGTAACGTTTTAGGGTTCCGTACGACCGAATGAAAAAACGAAACTCATATAGGATCACTCATGTCACGAGTCTTGTGTCTGTCTGTCACAGCCAATTTGCTTCGAATCTACTGGACCGATTAGGTTGAAATTTGGTACACATATACATTTTAGTGACCCAAACACGGAAGTGTAATGTAAATAAATGGATTTTGCAAATAGTCACTTTTGGGGGGCCAAACCAGAAAATTAAAAAAAAAAGTTTTCGGAAAAGCGTTCATACTTGCGACGGTCTTCTTCTAATTTGATAGCAAAAGAGAAAGAAAGGGAAAGTGTGAATTTAGTCAAAATGAAAATCCAAGATGGTGGCTGCAATTTTTTTTTTTCCTAATATCTGTCGTTTTCATAGTTTGCGATGGTGATAAAGTCAATAGTTAGGTCAAAATGTAAATCCAAGATGGCGGCTGCGAAAAGTTTTTGTCATGTGTGTCGTGTGGTTTTCGGGTGATAGTGTTGATACCCAATAAGATGAAATTATAATTGTATTTTAAATAAATTACCATAGACATCAGTCGCTATCGATTGTAAACTCGATAGCCAAAATCCGTAAAAAAGGACCTCTTAATTATTTCGTCACGTCCGTTCGTCCATGGGTTCAGATATCATACAGGCATTTTACTCGGACACCTATTTATACTATATCGTTGAAAATTTGGAAGAAGGTTTATTCTTTACACCACCAAAAATCGTTTAGTAAAATTACGATAAACATAATTAGGGGTGTCATTCCTCAACATGCAATCGAGGGACGAAAAAAAGATCTATTCACATAAGCATGTAGCATTGTTGGATCTTATAATAAAAATGATAAGATGCTTATAAGTGACTGCTTTTTAAAGTGAATAACCCATTGTAACCGAAAATAACCCGTATTTCAACAATGAATTATGGGTTATTTTCGGTTACAACTGCAGAGTTAACTTTGTTTTTCGTAGTTTTTTCTAGAAATACAAACTTATTTTTGCAGTCGAAAAATTAATGCTGTGCAATGTGCATGCGTATATGTTCATCCCAACTACGGAACCCTTTTGTGCGTGGTCCGACAAAGACAAGTCAGTTTCTTAAATTTCGTTGGGAAAGTCCCACAAAAAAAAAAAAAAATCTAGTACCTACTAAAGTAACCTAATAAAAACAAAAACTACCAAGCTCATACAACTAAAATAAAATATTGTTAAGCCTACGCCTACCTAAAAAGTATACTGGGCATTCTGTAGCAAACTATCAGAAAAGAGTATAAAAAATAAATAATTGTCCAATATATTAAAATAATTTTGAACAGCGAGCGCATTCCGTTTTTAAATTCAATTATAGAAACATTCCGGCGCGAAATTTTATTCAAAAGATGAGGTACCTAGCCCGGCCATAAGGGCCTGTGTAACCGAAAAACGATTAAAATAACATTAGAAAAGTATAAATTATTAATTTAACCAGTGCTTAATGTATTTATTGTGTAAAACAATTTTATTTCAATTTCCAAGTATCGATTTCTTATATTCGACATATTAATTAATCGAAAAGAACGAAATTTAAAAAATAATCGTTTGGCATAATCGTTTTCGGACATCATTACAATAAAAAAAAGTATAATGGTCGGCGATTTTGAAAACATTTTCAGTAGTGGTAATGAATAATACGTGTTATTGGACCTGTGTTCGTATATTATGTTAAGATTTGGACATTTTCTAGTTGTATATAATATCACGAATAATATTTGTCACATTTTAAATCGTATCTGCATGTGTATGAGTGATATTCGTGAAAAGAAAAAATGAAAACACGCACGATTGGCGCGAAACTTCGTCTTTGGATAACACAAAACTTCATTACCACTATTTATTTAACTTGAACAATGGATGAATTCGTCAAATAATTAAATGATGTATTATTCACTGCCCCTGTGGTGGGGTATGGATGTTCAAAATCACCAATTTTTATGTTTTTTAGCCTCGACCACCACTGTCATCAAAATGGTGATTATGGTATTTACAGTCTTGAATTTTATATAGGTTCATTAATTAACTTGCACGCTGAATATGAAAGATTTAATGGCGTAAACATAATGAGTTTTTATCCAACTCTCATAATTAACGCACATTCATAAGATTTGATGGGTAGCATATTAAATATTTCCATAATCGAGATAGGGTGTCGTATGTGGTAATTCTGGGGTCCAATTGGATCCGCTACCGAGCCGGCGGAGGTTTTTGTGTTGGGGTCCAATTGGGGGCCCTTCCGAACTATACGGTTAAGAACGCCTAATCCTTCCTAACTATAATTATTATAAGAAATCAGAAATCAGAAAGCTTTATTTGTGAACACAGGTCAAGTTACACATAGTGTGAGGTGTTATAAATAGGTAGATCCTCCATGTTTTGCCCAGAGGCGTACAAATATAATTGTTTAAGTTTAAAATTAAAATAACAAATTGGTGAAATTCTGTCAACTTTCACGTCAGTAATAAAATCAGTTCAGTAATATAATAATAATATTATATTTAATTTATAATACACATATTTTTTAATATTATAAATGCGAAAATGAGTTTGTTTGTTTGTTACGCTTTCACGCTAAAACGACTGGACGGATTTAGATGAAATTTTGCACAGGGTAGACCATGACCTGGAATAGGACGTAGGATACTTTTTATTCCGAACGTCCCATGGGATCGAGACTTACGCGGGTGAAACCGCGGGGCGCAGCTAGTTAAATATATGTTTGGGTCAGCTGCTATGCTAAAACCCCTGGGGTATTATTATGAAGTACTAGCTTCAGCCCGCGGCTTTGCCCGCGTGGTATGTCGACAAAAAGTAGCCTAGGTCCTTCCCCGGGATGCCATCTATCTCCTATCGAAATCCGTTCCGTGGCTTAGGCGTGAAAAGGTAACATACAGACAGACAGACAGATAGACAGACCGACAGACAGACAGACAGAGTTACTTTCGAATTTATAATATTAGTATGGATTAACGACATCATTATTCCACTGCGAAAACGGGATGGTGCTAGCGGCCTTGTCTAGCTCCGTCTCTCACTCACACTGGAAAGATGGTGGCATTAACACGTCATAATACGGCCCCTGGGTTGGGTAATTTCAGTACCATCACTTACATAAATATCTACTTACCCATATTAGTTACAATTGGACCCGTTCATCATTTACGGATTGTCTATGAAGGTATGATACAGGTTCTTGTCATAGAAATGGTGCCTTTAGCTTTCCAATATCCTCACATTGAGAGCTTGCAGGGGTTGACCTTACGTTCTTCAGATTCAGCAGGCGTAGCATGGCGCTTTCTATCTCTACGAAGAATAGACATAGCTTTTTCTATACAAAGTGACAGTTCGTTTCTTCATTTTTGACATCCACCGTAGAAATCTTTCTACAATCTGTCATTTTGTGTTTCATTTCTAACGATCTTTGTCTAGGTCTTTTTGTAGGTAGACTATTTCGGAAGAAAGTTTTCTATCCTTACTGTCAAAATCACACTGACAACCGATAAATCCTATGAATTATGTAAAAGGGTGAATTTCGTAAAAAGTGCAATTGACTCTTTCTACTTTGCTGCCGTCTCATTCTGTCTACTGGAAACGTCATTTTTGTCTACTCTTCCGTCGACATAACGGTGCTCATGCTACGCCAAGCAAGGCAAGGCTCTCTCTCTCAGTAGCTGGATGGAATCTGGATGAATGTCCGGTTAATAGCAATAGGCTGGCCCTTTATTACCTAAGATTACGAATTACGATTCTAACATTACTGGCGAAATGAGGGAGGAATCTCTAAACACCCCTCGGCCTGCACTTACTGGCGTGATAATACTGTTATGTTATGTGTAAGATCATGGGTTGAACTGCACCCTAATTACATAATACAGGGTGTCCGGGTAAACACCGTTGTCACTGAAACCATGGGTTATTAAAAAAATAAATGGCCGAGTAACACCGGGTTGCAGCTGAAAATCAGCGTCAGGTGGTACACTGTGTGTTGCCATCTGACAATATGCTGAGCTGAGGCCCTTTTGGCATTGTAATGACTGTTTTCTGTTTTTTTTTAGTTTTAAGGTGTATTTTTGTGTGACAATGCCAATAAACGCATTTTTCTTTCATTCTTTCAAAAAAAAACCTTATTTTCATTAAAATATTTAAAAAAGTTTCTATCCGACATCGTGCTGACTGACTGAGGGAGGGGTCGCGCTCACGGCCGGTCAGCTCACCCCCCGCCCGTGTTGAGACGCAAAAGTTCGTTGCCCTAGCGGTGCATAGGGTGAAAGGGCCAAATACTTTTAAGGTAAAATGTAGATTTTCTTTTTAAGTCCTAATTTTCCATTGATTTTACGTTCTATTAATGAAACTAAACCACTGGTTTCAAGGATAACGGTGTTTATCCTAACACAGATCAATCAGAATTGGAATCGGTCTGAAAGAAATTTCTAATCCATTGCTTCATAAGTTCGAAATAAAATCTGCTCAACAACGTAAATAACGCAATGAATGTTGTTGAACTGTCAAAATGAAACTAATTAGTCATTAAGACTAATCTGTTTCATTTTGACAGTTCAACGGACAGTTCGGTTACGAAGATAAGTTACGCAAATATATAGAAGAAACGGGTTTTGTCGACGGAAGAATAGATAAAATGACAGATAAACATAGATATCCGTGCAGATAAACAATCACAATCTGTCATTTTGTCTATTCTTCCGTCGACAAAACCCGTTTCTGCGGTGGTCATGCTACGCGTGCTGGACTGAAGTGACAGCTTCTCTCCAGTTCTCTTATTGAATAAAATCTCAACCATCTTTAACCGCCGACGGAAAAAGAGGGGTGTTTTAAGTTTAAAGTGTGTATCTGTGTGTCTGTCTGCGCCATCGTAGCTGCCAAACGGCTGCACCGATTTTGATTTTTTTGGTTTTGTTTGAAAGGTGACTTGATCGAGAGTGTTTTTAGCTATAAAAAATCCTTTATTAGATGATTTTAAAATTTTAAAATTTAATTTAAGTAACTTGTATTAGTTTGATTTCACTTAGTTCTACGTCAGTCTCTTTTGTGAACACAACTTTATCTGCCAAAGTCAAGACAAAGCGGCACGTTTGCTATCTCTGCAACCTTCGCGTTACGTAACATGTTGCTGTAATACTAAGTAATGTTATTATCTGTAATCACAAGATTTCTTACATTATTGCTTTTATACGATCAATTTGTGTGTGAAATTATAGTGTAAGTGTGATCGATTTAAATTCAAAAGTACTTAAGCGATACACTTATTACAACCATCACGGTTGTAATAAGTGTATAAGATTGTACTTATGATAGAGATTTTCCTCATTTTTCTATAGTAATGATGTCATTTATCAAAATCATCAGCTTATCAGTTTAAACGGACTTGAAAAATAGAGGTCTATGTTCGTCCGTACCTATGTATTTTTTTTGTGTTTTTATCGATAACTCATCAGTTCATTACTTCATTATTGTATACCTCAAAATGTAAATCAATCAGCACGTTTAAAGAATGTTAGAAAATAAAATAAAACACCAAGTGTTTTCGTGATTATTGGGGTCATTTAAATATGACTAACTTTTCTTTGGTAGCTTTAAATATTATTTAATTCATATATAAATTCGTTTTCATCCTGTAGACTAATTTGAAATTTCAAATGATTGCTGTTTGTTTTTTTCAATTTGGAATTTGACATTTGCATCTGTCAAATTGCCTACGAGATTAAAAAACGAACTTTAGGATTCAGGCTTCCTCTCAGCTGCAAAAGCTATGTACTAGAACGTTTTATCAGTAAATTATAATTACCTACATAGTTAAAAGAGTTTTTATCATCTAAATATTCATTTCACATAACATCAATCTTAATGTTCCCATAATACGAGATTACTATCTATTAAAATCAAATCGCGAATCCATAATTTGACCATCAAAATGGCTACCCAAGGCTATAATTTTAAGAAACGAGATAATAACGTTATGTAACGTGATAAATAACAGTTACTGAGTTAGGTAACCAATGTGAAGGTTGCGGAGAAAGTAGACTGTTCGCTGGTTGCTGTGTTTTGTTTTGGTTAACAGCTGTTTAAAAAATAAGTTCGACATAAAAACTGGTGACAAAACAAGCTACTGAGGTAAAATCAGAGAAATTGATTGTTAAGCACTACGAAGTGGTGAAGGGTCAAAATTACAATACAGTCCCACAAAACGCCCGCGTTTAAAAAGTGCTGATTCCTAATTTGAATAAATGACATTTCATTTGAATTTAATTGACACGCTACATCAATTGCCTTAGTATAATATAGTATTCTTGATTTAGTATACTTTAAGTACTATTATAACTCAGACACAGTCTTTATTAGTATTACTTGTAAAATTGTTAGGAATATTGTGATATCGTATAGGTACTTTTACAATGTTTGTAAATATGTCAGCACCATGTAGGTATCTATAACATACTTAATTTATTTATTTGTCATTGCTCCATTTTTTATTATTTTTACCTATTGTGGTACAGTAATCTTATTCTATGTGCATTCTCTTCACATGTTATTTAATAAATAATTGATCATGTATACAAAATATTGTAAAACATTTTTAAAAGAGTAACGGTGGAGTTTCTTTCCCATTCTTCTTCATACGAAAACTACCTTTTGGAAGGGGCAACTAGAATTTATTTTTGAAATTGTTTTTGACGTTCAAAAGTGCCTTTTATGTGCCTAATTGAAACAAATGATTTGACTTTGACTTTGACTATAGACTAATATACTAAATTTATTGTTATAGCCAATATACAATGACATTGTGATTTGAAGATAGAGTCCGCGCCCCCACTGAAGTCCCTTTGACGCGGCGCTAGTGTCTATGTCTTTGTCTTTGCATAGCATTGCATTAAAAAAAAACTAGTTCCACAATTTTCCGCGGGCTTTCTTTCGTGGCGCGCACCCTACGAACTATTTCAGTTTCAAATAAAGTACCAGTCAATTTTACCTACCTGACTTTGACTAGGTGCTTGATAAGATTTTTGTAAACTTTGAGAAGGGAGATGGTGGATGCGTACCATGAGCCAATTGACAAAGGATCAACGGTGATCGGATAATCGGATGCATATTTACCTAAAGTTCATTTTTGGTTAGGAAATTATGGAAGCAGCTTCTTAATTTTTTTTTTTTAAATATAAATCCCGGGATTCCAGAAAATTCGGGAATGCGAAACTAGTCTGTAACATGATGAGGAAACGTCTTTAGATTGATGTTGTTATATAATCATTAAGAGATTGAATGGTTTTTCTTTGTAATTCTTATTTATTATTCGTTTGAGATAAATGTTTTGAAAATTCAAGAAAAATTAAGAGGAAGTTATTATTTCTAAAATAAGTATTCTAAAATAATATACCTACACACGATTTGATTCTTTAATAAAAACAGTAAAGTGGATTTTTTCGATACAAAAGTGCATTCCATAATAGCCAACACCTACACTTTAGGTAAATATGCATCCGATTATCCGATCACTATCAACCATGACCTAGGTTATGATTTTATGAAGGACATAGGATACCTACTTTGAATCCCGGTACTAAGTTCTAGTGAGATAATTTCTGAACTCCACGCGTGCGAAGCCGCGGGCTAAAAGCTAGCAACAAATTAAAGCGAAATCTACTTTTGAATAAAACATTTTCCATAGATAAAACACAGGAAATAATAATAGTCTTTATCTAAAACGTCCTCCTTTTCATGAATCAGGTCTAATCACATGCTAATAGCGGCCCAGTTCACAGATACATGTTATTCAAGACAATGTCAAGACAAGCTAAGTATAAAAATCAAAAAGTAAAACGAGTTGCCACTTTCGACTCTCGCGCCACCTCTCTCTCGCGGTGATGTTGGCAACATTTTTTACGTTTTTGCAGAAGGATTATGTAATTTTATTACTTTGGATTTTATGTACATTCGTATTAGCGTGTACAATGTGGAGACAACAATATATGAAAATACGAAAAAAAAAAAACGATCAAACTAAATATTAGTGATACGCCGGTTATGGATTTTTACCGATCGTTGACTAGCTATAGTGACTAAACTATTGGAGGAGCTCGTGGCTAAGTAATAACAGCCGCTCGGGTCGATCCATCAGGTGAAGCTACGCTTGCCAGGGTTAGTCCGTGGATGGGTGACCATTTTCACATATCGAGACTCCTCCGTGCCTCGGAAAGCACGTTAAGCCGTTGGTCCCGGCTGTCATTTGTGGATCTTTGGCAGTCGTTACGAGTCGTCAGAAGCACGAAAGTCTGACAACCAGTCTAACCAAAGGGTATCGTATTACCCAGTTACTGGGTTGTGGGGGTCAGATAGGCAGTCGCTCCATGTAAAATACTGGTATTCAGCTGCATCCGGTTAGACTGGAAGCCGACCCCAACATAGTTGGGAAAAGGCTAGGCAGAAGAGAAGAGTGACTAAACTATTGGTTAAATAAATGTATTTGATGGAATTTTTGTATGCAGAGTGGGAACGTCACTAATATTAATATATTTTGTCGTATAGTCGTCCCCACATTGTATGGCATTTTCATATTTTTTTATTAATGTTTTTCGGAAGGAATGTTTTTTATCATTTTCTAATTTTTTCATTAATCATATTTTTGTAACAACACCAGTTACTAAAATAATGTGAAGAAAAAACTCATCTGATGCCACTTTAGGTACTCAAGTCAGTTTTGTAACTTTCACGCATATTATGATTCATACTCTGTTTTGCCTTTGTGAATAAGAACACGCACAATTATTATTAAAGACCAATTTGACTGGGTATGTATTCATGTATTCCTAATACCGAAGTTGTGTCCAAAAAAGCCATTGATGTAAAAAAAAGTAGACTGAATATTAAAATATTCTGCATTTTTTTCTACCAAAAAAAAAAAAATCATCTTGATTATCGCATTATATAACTTAAAACGTAATAATTACGCCGTAAACGTGACATTAGCCTATAAATTAGGTTAAAAAGAAATATAATTTACATACAAATTGCTGTGATACGAATGAAAGTAGAATGTTTAACACCCCACGCGGGTGCGTCCGTTGCCTTGTCGTGAGAACTAACAGTGTCGCGGAGTGGCTAAAAACTAAAGCACGTGCAAAAATAATTCTATATCTAAAACTTATAATCATAATAAAAACTCCATGGTTACAAAAAATATTCAAAACTTTTTGCAGAATATTGCTGCAGTAAACTTTTTTAAAGAATGAAGTTGCATTCGAAATTCAAATCTTTGTGATTGATGCGCGAAATAGGTTTGTTTTCTATTACGTAAATTAAATCATAATATTTATAATTTTATGGTAAGTAGTTTTTTTATTTATTTAGTTTGGTGTGTGTGACTTATATTTAAATTATGTGTGATACATAATAGCCAATGCAAATGAAAATAATATGTTAATTTATTATCACTACTTAAAAACTGAAATAAGTGTATTTACAATGGTTATCATTGTTGTAATAGGTATTAAAAATAAGGTTCCTACTTACATAATATTTTGAAATCTAGGAAAATCAAAGTTTTACTTTTTTAAGATTCTAAACGCAAAGCTATGTTGCTACCTATGTGTCTTCCAAATATTTTGTATGTTTCCTAAAAAAAAATTAAGAAAAATTGTCATGAATTTTTGTTCAACCATAGATTATTTGATTTTACCCACGTTTCTAGCAGGTTATTCGCACATACTCGTTAATGCACCCGTATCTAGACTTATCGGTCAGTAGGTTCTCTAAACCTTCACTTTGATCAAGGTCAGTGACTCCAAACTAATAAATACAATTTTACACTCGATGTCCTGAATAGCTGACATCAGGGGGCCAAGTCTACTTTACAAACGTGTCAGTGGTCTCACAATGATCAGTTTTTGACAGATATACCATACGGAATCTGTCAAAAACTCATCATTGAGTGAGACCACTTTTGACACGTTTGTAAATTATTAGTCTTGGCCACCAGTTTTGTCACCCAACTATGTTGCAGTCTCGCCTCAGATCCTTTAAGGGGGATGCGCTAGGGTAGCCCACGAAGTTCAATTTTTTTTCAGTTTTTTGCAATTTGCGCATCCACCTTAAGTGCCAGTTATCAATATTGAATTTAGTGTAATTTTCAGTTGAACTATGAATATTTCTCCTTTGTACCGTATCGTCCTTAATATCTATCCATTTTTGGTGATGCAGGTAGCAATTTAGGTGCTAAAAATAAACTATAACATATATAGTACTAGCTTCAGCCCGCGGCTTCACCCGCGTGGTATGTCGATAAAAAGTAGCCTATGTTCTTCCCCGGGATGCCATCTATCTCCTTACCACATTTTATCGAAATCCGTTCAGTGGTTTAGGCGTAAAAGGTAACATACAGACAGACAGAGTTACTTTCGAATTTATAATAATAATATTAGTATGGATAAGGTAAGGATAATAATATAATATATATAGTATAAGGTATAATAGAAATTATATAGTACTTTTAATTTTGTATTGCATAATACATAATTCCAACTAGGCTGAGAATCAGCACTTTTCGAACGTCAAAGTTACTTATGACAGTCCCCCAAAACGCCCACCCTTCACCACTTCCTAGTGAACTTGATTCTATGCAATATAAAATATTAAATTAAATTATTTGCCATACTTATCAGCTAGCACACGCCAATATACCAACAAAAAACATCGAAAATTATACTCAAGCAGAAATACAAAAATAAAAAATAAAAACGGCTGAACAAAAGATATAAACGAGCGTCACATCTCCCTTCCGTTCCTTATTTTAATTTTTATGGGTTCGTAGCATGTCTTGTTCTTCCATAGGCTAAGTTTACATATCGCAGTAAGATGGTTGAAGCCGTGATATAGTTATATCCCTAGGGATATACCGTAAAATAGCTATATGAAAGCGGTTCATAGCTATCTTACTAGGAATATAACTGTGATAAGAGCACGATATGGTAATATAACTATTAGGGCATTCCGACCAAATAGGTCACGTTAGAACTAGTGACCAAATACGCCGAAGTTGGTCGCAGTATCAAAATTAAGGCACTCTGACAGTTTAGTTTTTCGTGCGAATCGCCTCAAGAACTAATTTATTATTTAAAAGTGTCGATTCACCCGTTTTCGGGCGAGTAAATGCGTGCAAATCTCCAATAAGCCCTTCTTCTTTTACTGAATCGTTTATATCCTTTTAATACAGCAAGTAAAAAACGACCAGCACGCGTAGCATGACAACCATACAAACGGGTTTTCTACTGGTTTTGTCGACGGAAGAGTAGACAAAATGACAGATTCTGATTGTTTATCTGTCATTTTGTCTATTATTCCGTCGACAAAACCCGTTTCCATTGTGGTCATGCTAAGCGTGCCGCTAAAGTCGAATTTCTCTTTATTCATAATAATATTATTTGTTTATCTTTAGCTTCCGATCTTCACCACGTCAACAACTTGCCGAGATCGTGCCATTAACTATCTCGTTAACAACTTCCTTCGATCAAGATAACAGCTTCCGTCTCCATTACTCTTCAAATTGCGAAATATTACATTACACTTTCCAACTTTTCATAGCTAAAGTCTATATAGTTTCTGCTCGCGACTTCGTTTGTGTGACAATCGTAAGACACCACATGTACCAAGCGCGGTCGTAGCCCAAGATTATGGGCGGGGTCACCATTGGTGCCGAGGAATATTTTTAGGGAAATGGTTAATTTTGATAAGTACGTAAATCATTCAGTCTCTCGTCAGCTTGAATGATTTTGGGAGGGGTCAAGACCCCCTGGACCCCCCCCCCCCCCCCACGGACCGCGCCTGGTATCGTTTTCACGTATCGTTCTTTTTAATTTTTTCATTTTGCTCGGCTCCTATGATCCGTAGCGTGATTTTGAACAGCATAAATTCTTTCTCAAAAATTGGCTATCAAATGCAAAACGATTTTTTCAAATCAGATACTTTCATAGACAAACAAACTCTTCAGCTTTATTATATTATACAAGGTGGAGACGACAATACGACAAAAATTAAACTATATATCTAATGACGTTCTCGGTCTACATAAGAAAAAATGATCAAATATATCCAATAGTTTAGTTACGATAGCTAGTCAAAGATCGGCTAACCCCTTAGTCGGCCCATCACTACTATTTAGTTTGTTTGAAAAAATGACTTTTTTAATTTTGATGTTAGGATTTATTTGATAGTTCCGAAATACTCTTATGCATTAGTATTGCCAGTGTTTTCATTCATTGTTGTAATGTCGACTCCACATTGTATACCTACATATAAAGGCCGACCGCTTAGCTCCGCGGTGTTCGGGCTGTGTGGTGTCAACTTGTGACAACTGTCAACCCTCCCGCGTAGCTACCTCAGGAACGGATTCAGTTAAGCGATCGGCCTGTAGTATAGATACCATCCATAATAGACCGTCAACATTCTCATCACGCGTCCATCTTGACTCTCAAGTCTTTGTACCAACATTAAGTTACGACATTCTAACCCTGGCTATTTCTTTCTGTCGTAACAAACAACAATGCCACAGCACAACATCCGCCCGCATGACAATCCATTTGCAAAATCTCAAAGATTTATTTTTTTAACAAAACAAAGTTACGAAACGTTGATGCGCAGGCGCATACGTAATATAATCGTGTTACGTTCTGTTTCACACAACTTGCAGACGTCGTGACAAGAGAAGCCTGGTTCGGATTCTGCTCTTAAAGTATTAATTAGCCTTAATTTTTGAGTCATGATTGGTCTAAATTCGGATGCTTTAAAATATGTATGACATTTTTTTTTCTAACTAATTCTTAATGGTTTAAGCAAAAAAAAAATGGCGACTGGTTCAAAAGCTTTCTGCCAGCGGTTGATAAGCATTTAGTTACTAACTGACCCGACACGTTGTCCTGTCTGTATTGCAATAATAATTTTTAAACAAAATTCATGAGAACTTTTTTTCACTTTCTCTTTTTCCCCAATTTTCCAGGCATTTTTCCAAATTTCCTTAGGAAGTTTATTAAATTTATTTACGTACAGTACGATAAAACTTAGATGTAGCACACATTTGCATTAATTCATTTCAATTTTACGAATGTATTTGGTTATATGACTTTACAAGTTATTGCGGAGGCGTAAAGATCATTTTCACCTAAAGCAGTAATAAAGATTGGAGATTTTGAAGGCGCACTCAGTTCGGATGGTGATCGGTTTTACGAATTTTGCCGATGCTACATTTAAGTTGTGCCGTACTGTAGCTACCTATGTAATTAGTGTAGGTACTACAAAGTTAAGGCAGTTACAAAGTTACGTTAATTACTGATGATTGAATAGTAAAGACTATTAATTAAGACGTAATGCAAACTTTCTGTAGGAGTAAAAGCGTGAAAATAGGCAAATTACTGCATATATGCAAAGTAAGTCAGTTGTACCTCATTATGTAAAGGAGGAAGGTGTTGTGGAAGGAATCGGAGTCGCACACGCAGGGTTCCGCACCATCGAAAATATTTGAAACTACATATTTTTTTAAATACTTTAGTTAAGACACCGAGCAAAAAATGCCGAAAAAACGCGTTTTTTGTACGTGGACCCCTTTCATTTCGAACTTTTATTATTTCTTGTTATATTGCAGCCATAGTAGTGCACACTCTGTGAAAATTTCATGTATGTACCTATTACAGTTCAAAAGATACAGCCCTTTGACAGACGAACGGACGTTGGGACTCTTGAGTATGGAACCCTAAAAAAAACTAAGTAACGTCTTACGCACATTTTGTATTCAGAAAGCGATCAATTAATTACATATCAACGCATTTCCTTACTCCGAACTCCATTGTACGATCGTTCGGTAATCGTGTGCCAATATGGCGCCTAATTTCACGCAGTTCGCGCCATTCGAAACGAAAGTGAAAATGGCGGGAAAGATGAGCTGTCAAACCACGTTCCGATAAACTCTCGATTTCGTTCGTTGAGTTTTTCCGGTTGATTTTTATCGGTGAGGAATGCTGTGATTTTGTTTTTTTTTTATTAACAGTTTCATTTAGCATTCCATTTCTTAGAGTATCTATACCACAGATTCCGATCAATATTTATATTATATAGCTGAAGAGTTTGTTTGTTTAAACGCACATGTTAAGAAGCTTAGGAGCCGGGAAAAAGGAAAAAAAAATCAGCCAGTACGCTAACCGAAAACGAAGTAACAGAGCTATGCGATACAGACAGGGGGCCAAGTCTACTGATTTACAAACGTGTCAGTGGTCTCGCAATGATGAGTTTTTGACAGATTTTGTATGGCATATCTGTCAAAAACTGATCATTGTGAGACCACTGACACGTTTGTAAATCAGTAGACTTGGCCCCCTGATGCGATGCGTCGCGGTTGATCGGGAGCCGACGGAGTTTTATAAAAATGTGGCTGTTATTTCCGTATATTGTGTATCTTACGATTTCCACGCGAACGAAGTCGTAGACAGAAGTTAACTATTAAACTCGCTCTATTATAAAACAATTTTATACATTCAAACGCCCCTTTAATTTTAATCTAAGCAACTTACAGCCCGAGGCCCTAGAAGGGCCTAATGGTTATTCATGACGCCTTGCGGGTAACTTTCTGCAATTTACCCAATTAAATCGATTGTAAACAAATTCTTGGGAAACGTTTCCAAAACAATAAAATTCAATTACTTACCCAATTTGTAATGCGAACCTTTTATTGTAATTGACCTACTTCCCGCGTACTTCCGTAAGAATCACAGCCCTATCAAAAACGAATTAGCCACAGATAATGCAATACCGCGAAATTAACCTTAACAGATGTCATTAGTAAAGAAAGCAGACTTGTCTATTTGTACAAATTACGTCCTGACTTCAAAACAGACAAGTTTGTACCTTGACTTATCAAAGCTAAGGTCGAATTTTCCAACTCATTTATTATTCCAAATCAATCAGAGGGATTTGTCACCGATGGGCAGCGGTCAAATGAGTTTGGACACTATTGTACTGCGTATAAAATCTAAATTTATTCGGTGTGATGTTACTTACGACGTTTTTCACCCATTTAAAGTCATGTTTTGGAAAGCTACGGCGAAAGTCGGCTTCTTATGAGTGTTCAAGTGTGACCACTCAATCTTGATACTTGAATGTGCATTAAAACCGTTTTTGTATCTCATTATCCAGTACTAAATATGGAAATACTGTAAAGGCCGTATAATCGAGATGTCGCTATTTTAACGAGAATTTTCAGATTATCGTCATAGTAAGAATTCATTTTAAAAACTAGTCTAGTACTTGGGTAAAGAAATGTACATAAATCCAAAAACTATCCTATGTTTCGTGCGTAACTATCTCATTACATTACACATTGGCATGACTTTAGCAAATTATTAATGAATCTTACAATAAAAATATCTCGAAAATTGACTAAGCCCCTGACAGCCAAATTGTATTAAGAACATTGCCAGAAAGATGCTTTCGACAAAGTTCTGCAGTGTGCCCGGGTTTTTACGCATGTACGGTGACGAAAAGCCTAAAATTCTCCCTTGTACTTCACAAAGTACTAAGTCGTAAAAGCTAAACTCAAACGAAGCTGTTACATGACAGACAAATTATTAGTGCAGAGTAATTGGACACTCCTGTTACTTTTTATGGCAGGTTAGATTATCATGAGAACTGAACAATTACTATGAAATAACTGTTAAAAGGTTAGGAGCTTCATTTAGGAGAAAAATAATGTTCCGTTACCAAGATAGCGGCCTTTTTAAACTTTTATAAAAAAAAATGCAGCATGAAAACAGTATCTTTTTTCAAAATTGTTGTTTAGGTGTCAATTATTTATGTCAGTAAAATGAAAAAGTATGTAAAATATCTAAAATAACAAGTCCGTATATAAATGGGCTACTGTCAAATTGTAGCTGTTATTTTGACTAGTTTATGAAATTGGAAGTAGGTAGATACATGTTTACACTGAATTTACAAAGTGAAATAAACCATTATTACACATATCTACCTTATATTTATACGTCACGCACACCATAGACACGCTAAAACAACGGTCATACCTCTATTGTTTCATATTAAAATGTAAAAAGCACAATGCACTGGGTTCTGCACATAAATATCAAATTATAACTTCCTAATTAAAATACATGTGAAACCGTATTAATTACAGAAATTACTTTACAGATGGTAAACGCTAATGGATGATAATAAAATAAAGAGAATCTTAAAATATGAGCAATTAAGTATCTTTAGGAAAATGTAAAACGCTTGGGGATCTCTAACGAAAAGTGAAAAGGAACGAAGCGCAAGGCGATCGCAGTTTACTTCCGATAACCAACTTCCCGCGTCAAGACGTCTCACGCAAATAAACAATACCAATAAAAACAAAACAATAATTTATTACAAAAAAACCCAAAATAGCAACAGTGAAAAAAAAAGTGTCAAAAAAATGTGGTGTAATAAGAACCAGTGAAATGTGTAAAAGTGTAATCGAAAACGGACTTCATGGATCGGCGGGAAAAATTAAAAAGAAAAATTTCAAAACGCGTAGAAGAACGCGCGATAGTGTTTTTAAAACAATGATTTTCAGAACTTTGCTGTTTTCTTTTGCATTTTTAAGTTGTTTTCATAGTATTTTGTGTAATGAGAATGACGTGTTGACGTTACAAGTTGATGACAAAGATATAGATTTGCCATCGGATAGAAGACGGCCAGCCAATGAACAAGAGAAGGACATTTTAATGTTAGGTGCCCTGGGAAGGAGGAAGGGGTCCGGGTACCACAATTCTTATGGGTCATCACAAGAAGATGATTCTATCATGGATTTATTGGGAAAGAGTGAGTATTATTAATACTTTTATTGAATATGTTCGTATTTTCTGTGAAAGATGACATAACACTAATAATGCGGAAATTACAATAAATTGATTTAATACAACAAGTAGGTCACATAACATTTTAATAAATATTAATGAAAATATTTAAAGATAATTTTCTTTATTTCATTTTTCATACATATAAATTATATTATATTAGAATTAAAAAATATATAAAACATTAAAAAATATAAAAATGGTAGCCCACCGGTATCGGGAACAGGGTCCAAGCTACCGGCGGTCAGGGCTCCAGAGAGAGGAACCTCCTAACAAGCGAGCCGTGTCCAGGAGTACCGCTTTCTGAATCAAGCCCTTAATCCAGCCGCCCAACGAGAGCCTCTTTAGGTGTTGGTCGAGGCTCTTGGCAATTAAGCCATTGGCTGATACGACTATCGGCACAATGATCGCAGAGTCCACATCTCACATGTCGACAACCTCGTGAGCCAAGTGAAGATACTTGAATTGTTTATTAATTATAAAGAAAATTATTTTCGAATAAATGAATAATTATTACTATCGATGATCGCTCTTTTCTCAGAGTGTATCGTTATTTTCAATTCGTCGAAATTAATTGGTCACAACTAGTCACAAATTGTAACTGGTTCACAAGTTCAGCAACAATGGCGGTATAATTAGAGTGACCCAATTATAAGTTTATTAAGACTCTACCCTACCTCAAATTACTTAGCATGATCCTCCGTTATGCCGAAAATACTGCAGCAATTTTAATATATATTTATTTCAAAATTATTGAAATAAATATATATTAAAATTGAGGATTGATGCTAGGTCCTATGTTTGGCGAACGATTACATAAAAAAAATCCAAAGTTACCTCTAAACCGAACTGTAAACCGCTGGTATTAAAAAAATACTTAAAATTAGATCATGAAACTTTGCATAATAACTGAACTAATTATAAAGCAGGTCTTATGTTTTCAATTTTTTTTAAATTACCTTTATTTTCACCGTAAAAAGCAATTACCTTAACTTTTCGAGGTTAGTGACCAGGTGTCACAGTTTTTATGCCGCTCATGGGTCTCTGACTTGGCTTCACATGCCGTCGAGAAATATCTCTCAGGCATGCTGGTTTCCTCACGATGTTTTCATTCCGTTTTTGAAGCAAGTGATGATTATACAATACGCACATGAGTCCAAGAAGTCAGTGGTGCGTATATTGGGTTCGAAGTCAAAACCTATGACTTGGCAGCCCGCCGGTCGCACCACTAGACTATCACTGCTCTGAGGGCCTAGACAAGTGACAATCGCTTCGAAAGCGTTTCGTATTTCTACAACGACTTTCAACAGGATTGACATAAGCTTTTCGATAGCTTATGTCAGTCCTGTACATTTTTGCCTTTTCCATCATCGTTATCGCTGATAGAATGTCACTTTGTCTAGGGCCTCTGGATTGTCATCAAGACACGGATATTATTATACTTCTTAAAAGATAGCTTGATCTCTGCGACAGCTGTTAATAAAATGAAACAAATACTCAAATGAATTCAAATTGAATCAAATCAATTTCATATTTAAATGATTGTGATCATCATGATTTGGATTGATTTGAATTCAATTGAATTGGACTCAAATGAATTCCTAGGAATGTCAGTTTGACATTTATGTCGCAGAGATCAAGCTATCTTTTATGTAGTATAAGTCTATCTATAGAATTTTATGCGTTTAATTTTGAAAGAAACCATCTTTTCTTCATTTTCGCCAATAAATCCAGTCATAATCTATAACGTTGCGAGATTCATTATTTTACGGTGTTTCCAAATTTTCGGTGACACACAATCATTAAATATAGACGTGATATTATATTCTAAAATTACCAAAACGGAAGCCCGCTAAGCAGTTCTATAAAGCACTTCCTGTCTCACCTAGAAAGGAAAGAAAATCAGTAGTCGTTGCTTCACACGTGTTTATAAATATACAAGAAGTAAAAGCTAACGGAAACAGCTCGTTGAGGTGGTCAACATACTTGCCAACTTGCCAAGAAATCAGGCGGTCTTTTCTGTAAAAATCTCACCATGAAAACTTGGTTCCGATATACGATGGATCTCAACATGTTCGTCGAGTCGTTGAGCTCCTTAAGTTCTGAGTTGAGCTCCACTATTACTGACAAATGCTTGCACTGACTGGACAGATCCACTCAAATCGTTGTGTTTCTTTCCTCAAAAGACCATTTCAGATGCTAATCTACATGGTCCTCATATGGCTTGAACAAGATTATGTCGGGACATTAAAAGAGAGTGCGACCTCTGAGTTTGTTTCGGCCTTTCTTCTCATAGTAGTCAGATAGGAAACGCCGACCTCATCTAGCTTATTTTTAATATTTTTTAAAATGACATGTAAAAGTGATTTCAATATCCTATTTACAGAATAAACAATTTCATTTCATTTCATGAAGACATTTATATACAGGGTTACTTGTAATTCGACTTATATCCGTCAGGAGCTGATAGGCGGGCCAGAATGCAATTTGAATATGTATGGCCGAAATTTAATAGTTTTCGAGATATTTGAATTTAAGGGTTTTTGGATATTAACCCAAAATTTTACATTTAATTCTAAATAAAAAAAAAACTGCATATTGAATGGGTATTTTAAATGGAGCGACTGCCTATCTGACCTCCACAAACTTTGTATTTCAAATGCAGTAGACATTTAAACCACACTGTACTACTATTCTAATCAAATGACTGATCTTTGTCATTCTACTTGCCATATTAGGACTATTTAGAAGGGTCACAAGATTTTGATGTAAATTACATACTTGGCGCCCTCTGCCAACATACAAATGTGTTCTAAACAAGAGAGTTTAGATTTTGTCTTTAGATATGCACGTAACAGTCTCCAATACCATATATAGAAATTATAAATTGTGTAGATGTAAAAGGGTAGTCTAAAAGCATAATGTCCTGGTGTTCTGTGAAAATTTAGTAAACAATATCGTCAGTTGTCAGGCGCAGATTCGGTTGCAAAGTCCTGGGGTTCCTAGACGGTCAAAATTGCTTGACAACCACGTGATTTTTTCGTACTCGTCCGTCATATGTAACCGTCTACGGACCCCCTTAGGACTTAGTGACCGAATCCGGTCGTTTAGCGATCGCTATCTATGTGGAGACTGCATACCCAGAGGCCCTAGACAAAGTGATTCTATCAGCGATAACGAAAATGTATAGGAAAAAAGGCAAAAATGTATAGGACTGACATATGCTACCGAAAAGCTTATGTCAATCCTGTTGAAAGTCGTTGTAGAAAATACGAAACGCCTTGGAAGCGATTGTCACTTGTCTAGGCCCTCAGGCCTCTCCAGACTTTTTTGAGTTATGCATCGAATTCTTTAGTAACTCAAATCATATTTCAATTAGATTTTCAACTTGAATACTTATGTTCCGACACTGGATTCTAAGAAGAACCTGACAGAGAGTTAATTAGATTTGAACTGCTGATTAATAATAATACAATAAAAACAGTCTAATAATGTCCCAATGCAGGGCAAATGCGTCTTCTCATACAGAGAAGGCATCACCACGTTTGCTCGTGGACTCGCGATTTCAGATTTTTGATCTGAGTGTGCCTGAGATTTTGAACGGGCACCTTTGTGCCCGTTCAAAATCAAAACAGCATTACTAAAGCCCTTTGGCTTTAGTAATGCCCGATCAATATATTCACAAAAATGCTAAATAGAATAGATTTAGGTACTAAAATCACAGGTTATAAATAATCGCACTTTTCATAAAATATTTCTATTAAAAAAACACTTTAACGCTACTTGCATAATCAGCCTATAATGTTCCCATTGCTGGGACACCCGCTTCCTCTCAGTAAAAGACCTACTTAAAATTCTCGACAAAGGATAAAGAAATAACTACAATAAAACTAAAGAAAATGCTTGATATCAAAACTTTGATCTGAGTCACGCAAGACGAGAGTAAAAGTGCGCGTGCGCAGAGAAAATGGACGGTCGTTCAACCGCTCGGTATCGATCTGAGAATGTTTAAATCATGTCGCGTGATTGTTGTTGTGTTTATGTAATAGATTGTACGGATTATTTGTATTCGCTCGATACATGTGTAGGATTTTTCAATGTTAGTTTACAGAACCATTATAAGACGACTAGCTTATCCCCGCGACTTTGTCCGCGTGGAAGTCAAATATACCATAGACTGCTACTATACTTACGGCACGTGACAATGTAGTGTAGTAGTGAATTCGACTGTTCGCGAAAACCCTAGAAATGTCGCCGCAGAAATATTTTCACCATTGTCTAATTATCTAGTCGCAGGCAGATAGCATGATTCGTCATAGTGAACTGGGTGAAATAGGTTAGGTTAGGGTTAGAACTGTGACAAATCGCGCGCGAGCCGAGCGAGCCAAGCGAGTGGTGCCGCGGGAGCGGCCGCCGAGCGCTACTTCCAACTTGCTCGCAGAATTTTTTTCACCATATTCTATTTATCCGGGTTTTTGCAAATACCTAGGGTTTTCGCGAAAAGTCGAATTGTCAAAAATCACCCTGCCTCATAGAGCTAGTGGACATTTTGAGGAAAGTTCCAGTACTTAGTAGCACATCAATCCCTCGATCATAAATCAATCACTCGTGTGGACTAACCACACGAGTGATTGATTTATGATACCTTAGAAATATTATGCTCTTGAATAAAAAAGCTTGTATAAATATTAAAATACAATGTTTACAAAAAAATAAACAAACAAACTCACTTTCGCATTAATAATATTATAGCTTCCGCCCGCGGCTTCGACCGCGTGGTGTGTCGATAAAAAGTAGTCTATGTCCTTCCCCGGGATGCCATCTATCTCCTTGCCAAATTTTATCGAAATCCGTTATGTGGTTTAGGCGTGAAAAGGTAACGTACAGACAGACAGAGTTACTTTCGAATTTATAATATTAGTATGGAAGTTATGATTCGCACGCAAGTAACAGATTGAATCATTCATGTCATAATAATGTACATGTGCATTTGTCGTCAGCATCATCAATTCATCACATCAGTAATGTAAGAACTATTAAAGTAGGTTCAATAAGGCTATTGGCCTAACTATCGAGTGCTCAGAGGGGCATTGGAAATTAGCGTATTTGAATGTCAAAAAAGTAATCAATTTGCCCATATTTTTGATAAGTTTTTGACATTGGTTGTCTCTGAGATGAGATTGTGACTTGAATTTTAAAGTTTACTTAGAATAGGGACGTTGACAATTTTGTTTTTAATTCTTCTGATAGATTATTAAATAATATTGGGCACGTTTTCTCTTCTTTTTTTACGTTATCAAAAAATTACAGCTATACATTGAGTTAAAATGTGGCATGACGTCACTGGCCGGTAGATTTTATACTGACTTGTGACGTAGCGAGCCTGAAATTGTGGCCGGTTGTAATAGGCTCACGCTTCACTCCGTATCACATTTGGGCGCAGTATTAACTGCCTAAATTTAAAAGTACAGAGGGCCTAGACAAGTGACAATCGCTTCGAAAGCGTTTCGTATTTTTACAACGACTTTCAACAGGATTGGCATAAGCTTTTTGATAGCTTATGTCAGTCCTGTACAGTTTTGCCTTTTCCATCATCGTTATCGCTGATAGAATGTCACTTTGTCTAGAGCCTCAGAGGGCCTAGACAAGTGACAATCGCTTCGAAAGCGTTTCGTATTTTTACAACGACTTTCAACAGGATTGGCATAAGCTTTTTGATAGCTTATGTCAGTCCTGTACAGTTGCCTTTTCCATCATCGTTATCGCTGATAGAATGTCACTTTATCTAGGGCCTCTGTACACCTAAACCTATGGGGAATATAGACGTGATGGTAAAATATGTCATGTTTAACATTGTATTTCTTCTGTTCCAGTGATCCCCCAAACGTGCCGCTATCGGGGGGCGCGGTACCCCTGCGGGCTGAGCATATCCTGCGTCCTAGGGGGAGGCAAACCCCTGGACCTGTGTTCTGGGGGCATGATATGGGCCTGCTGTGTGGATAGAGAGACCACTGAGAGACCAACTGAGGTCGCTCCTGTGGTGCATAATGCTAGTAAGTATTTACCGAGAATTTATCTATGAACGCTATAAACATGATGAACGACTTATTTTTTCTTCAAATCCCGATGTTTTGAGTAATTTTTCGTACTGAGATTCATTTTCAACGTCATTATTATGACTATAAGTAACTTACTCAATAGGTAATACAATAGACGTTGATATTATATTTAGTAACCCATTCCGCTTAATCGTCGTTTAGCTAAGCGGAAATAGGTCACTAAATATATCTACATCTATTGTATTTTATAATGGATTTCTGCAAAGTCGCGCCTGAATCAATTAATTACCTTAATAGTATAGAATAAAATATTGGGTCAGTGACAAATGGGCCCGTGTCAATAATTTCAGATATTTTACTCCTGATTACAGTGATTTGTACGGTCAGGCAGAAAATCGACAATTTTAAAAATGAAATGTCGGGAAATGAAAAAAAATAAAAGTTTGTACAATTACTTAGTGTAATTAAATTAATGTTTTCAGTGTCTGCATGTGTTGAGTTTAATCGTGGTTTTTTAACAGAAACACAGATTTTGTGGACCCTTTTGTAACAAAAACAATTTCAGTAGTAGTTGGTTCCCTTCATTTGAAAATTAAACTATCTTTTGTACATTTTTGTCACGAATTTAATGTTGTGTGTAATTTACCTTTATAACTTGTCCTAACTACTTATTTTTAACAGTTGCTTTTCATCCCCTGACGGTACTTAGCTAAACTGATTTAAATTGAGTTTATCAAGATAAAAATAAGTCGGGGTCCTCCGGAACGGGGGCCTCGGGGATTGGGGGACTCAGGGAATAACCCTTAATAAAGTGTTAAAAGTTATGTGGAGATAATTATTTGCATCAACTCAATGTTTTTAGAGGAAACATCATCAACAATTCAACATTAAGTAATCGCGATTATAAGGCGCTTATTAAAGAATTATAACTACACATAAAAGAGAACTTTAAAATATAAAAGATCTATTTACTGAAAACTTTAAGGCTCTTACATACTGGCGCGATTCGTCGCGCGACGCGAATTTTAACAAAACAATTTCTAAGAAAACTTCACGGCGAACAATGCTGCGGCGGCGGCGTCGCGTCGCGCTACGAATCGCGCCAGTATGTAAGAAGCCTTTAAATTCTATTGAACTGCGGACAGTGAGTGAAAGAATGGTCACAAGATCTTGTAAGGTGGACGATTGCGGAACTAATAAAACCCTTTACTTATGAAGGTGCCCGTCACCCAGCAACACAATTTTTTTTTTACTGCCACGTTTAAACTTTTTGCCTGCATCTCACCTGATGGTAAGTGATGATCAGGCCGAAGGTGACACCCGGAATCCTCACAGAGTAACTGGCTATCTTACCTCTAACTGCCGAAACACAACAATGCTGTTAACATTGTTGTTACGATAGACTTAGATAAGATGGTGGTAGCTAGCCAGGCGGGCTTAGAACAAGCCCTACCACCAACCAAACCGAGCAGAAAATTTTGCCCTCACTGGGAATCGAACCCGGGACCTCTGGGTCTGAGACAGGTGGTCTAACCACTAGACCACAGAGCCGGCACAATATTAAAATGCAACAGTTCCCCAGTTGCCATCCATCTCGGTTTCTCCGGCGAAATCTCAAGGTTATACACATCACGTAGACACGTGTCGAACGTGATGTCTACTAGTTACGAAATATTACGACTACCCTCTCTCTCTCTAATGTGGCGTGAGGCATAAGCGGTAGCGATCTGGCAAGGGGCGCGTGCGTGAGTAAACACGAAAAAGACACGAACACGACCCATTTGCTCCTGATGTTGGTTCTTCATACTTACCAGGAATCATCATTAAAAAAAAACATTATTATGCATACAAATAATAATAATTACCAGTATTTTCGAAGGTTGTTCAATAAAGAGTGATAATATTGCGATACATTCTCCTTTTAAAGAAACAAAATATAAATACTGGCAGGCATAGCCCAGACATTAGATATGATGATTAAAAAAAAACAATCAATTCTCTTTTGTTTTTTAAAAATAGAAGTAATTTTTTTGCGTCGTTTCGGAATGTGTTCTGTTGTTTTATTTTTCACCAAGATAGCGCTCTCACGCACAAGTCCAGAGTTGCGGTGGCTGCCATTCAAGAAGTTAGCTTCGAATTGATGGAACATCTTCCATATTCACTGGACCTTGCTCCTAGTATTTTTTACCTATTTCCGCGAATAAAGGAACATCTCAGGGGCCAGAAATTTTAAAGATGATGACACAATAGTCGCCGCCGTACACAATTTATTAAGGGATCAGGAAGAAGATTTTTTTAGAAACGGAATTTTAGCTTTAGAAAAAAGATATACAAAGTGTATAAACCTGAAAGGTGACTACATCGAAAATTAAAATAACATTTAATAATTGCGTCGTACTCATTATTACTTTTTATTGAACACCCCTCGTATAGTGTTGCCTATGTCACAATTGACAGAAGGAACTCGACAAGGAGTGAAAAAGCATTGTTTTCGGTTACGAAATAAAGCGTTATACCTACATAGTCCGCTCTCTCCCATGTGGCGCAAGTAAATGACTCTTGTACACAATCTATGACAATGACAAATACGTTGTGCATGTAAATATGCTGTCCATCCGTGCACATACATCATGCGGGAAATAAGTCACAAGTCACTATTTGTAGGGTAGTGTTTTGACACGGAAGTTACACAATGCACAAACGAGTAAGCTGCGCAAGCGCAATTGCCTTAACTTACATGTTACGTGCATGTGTATGTCGGAATAAAAGATCGCCTCTTCCATGGTCAAGCACCATATGGAAGACGTGATCGTGTATTCCGACCTGACGGATAAAATAGTGTCCTAAAACAAAAAATCTTCTGTGGGGCTTCATAGGACGAGATGCTAGTATGATTGGAATAACTTCGCTAGAAGGCGACTTTTCTTTAAATACATTCATTTTGAAAACATCTCCAAATCTTGGTTAAAAAATAGACACGGGTAGTAAAAAGTATGAAAATCTGACACACTTTTGAAGTATTCATACTGACATATTATGCGACAGTCGCTCCATGTAAAATACTGGTAATCAGCTGCATCCGGTTAGACTGGAATCCGACCCCAACATAGTTGGGAAAAAGCTAGGCAGATTGATTTGACTGACATTCTGCGAAAACGTGAAGAAAAATAAAAAATACAATTTGAGCTTAAAGAAATGCTCACAGTACCTGATTACAATTTTCACGGCCATTTCACATGAAGTCCAGAGCAAATCTTCAAATAAGTCCTTTGGAGGTCAATAATGAAGAAATTGCGACATTTTTGTATATAGATCGCAATAACGTTCCTTAGAAGTGACAGAACGTGTGACATTGTGTGGGGTTACGAAATAAAACGTCACATACGATGCACTCTCTCTAGTATGGTGCAAGTTAGGGGCGGAAGCGGGAGTGGTTTGAATTGTTTAGAAGTTTTAAACTTAAAATACAATAGACGCTGATATATTTAGTAACCTATTCCGCTTGACTATTCTTCAAGAGTCATAAAAACCCTGTAAGAAATCGACACGTGTTTCACCTCTCAACGAGGCATCTTCAGGATGACGATTGACCAATTGCAAACCAGAACGCGACGTGTTACCACACCGAGCGCTGGACGCAGAGTAAAAAAAACAAACGTTTTTTTTTACTTGGTATCGAATACACTTTCTTTAACCATAGTAAACAGAAATCCAATAACCTGTACATTTTTCTGTTAAAGAAAGAAAGATTAACATTTATTTGGACACAGTTCGTGAAACACATCATCTGCCTAGCCTTTTCCCAACTATGTTGGGGTCGGCTTCCAGTCTAACCGGATGCAGCTGAATACCAGTAGTAGTGTCGTTCGTGAAACACAAAATACAAAAAAAAAAAATGTGTGCCTCACGGCTGCGCCAAAAAGGTTCATTTCAGCATTAATGCCAGACAAATGCTGTCTGACGCTAGTAGTTAATATAGATCTACTGTATATTATTATATTTTTATTGGTAATACCAATTTCAGTACATCACGGACTATCCACCTAGTTATCTTATTGTCTCCCTGTCCATCACCTAGTCATCGTCATCGGTAGATATAGCTATTGGCGAGGAGCCCGCCGTTGTACCATGAATAATAATGGTTCATGAGTATAAATGAGCTTAGTTTAATTTCGTACACAATAAAACATACTCTATCTTTCTATCTACATTTCAATGGATTACAAATCCTCGAATCGCTCCGCTTCTACCTTAGACCATAACGTAACAACTTTACGCACTGATTGCTCGACAGCACAAGATAATTCCACGTATTTATTTCCGCAGCTTTACCTTCCAACACACATACATACATCTTACTTGTACAATATACCAACATACGAGTATGTATGGCGTAATGAAAACTTCACACTTTCACGATTTCAGTTGATTGATAATTTATTCAAAACGCATTGAATGAGCGTCAATTGTTTTACAATGGATGTTGCAATCAAGATGTGCCATTTTATAATTTTGATTTAATTTATTCCCGCTCCTGCATCGCACCGTTTTTACGACTTGACAAGACATCTAGATTTCTTAGTTATAAGTAACTTTAATAGTAACGTATTATACACATAAACCTTCCGAAATAAATTCTCTAAACGATGGTGAAAACCTCATCAAAATCTGTTGCGTGGTATAATAGAACAACGCAGACATTCACACAAACACGAAAAGCGACTTTAATTTATAATAAGTATAGATAGATAAAATGGCAATGCTGTGGCACTTGGCAATTATAGTAGCAAGCCTCATAAATATCTTCTTATATGTTTTTAAGGCAACATACAAAGATTAGTGATCCATCAGCATCTGCCTAGCCTTTTGCCACCTATGTTGGGGTCGGCTTCCAGTCTAACCGGATAAAAGCGGAATACTAGTATTTTACATGGAGCGATTGCCCTATCTGAACTCCATAACCCAGATTTTGGGTAGGCCGCATATAGAAGGACCGGACAAAATGGTCCCCACGACCAATAATAACAACCACACCTATTTCATTAGATAGTCATTTTACAAAAGAGCAACAACTACTATGGTGGCTCATTTGAAATCGATGTGTGAAAAAAGTTGTGCCGATGTTTCGCAGGACGGACTTAGATGCTAGATAACACACACTAATTTCTAGTGGTCTAGTTTGAATATTTTCAAATGTATGCGATGATAATACAATATTATGGTATCATCGAGCTGATCTGATAAACTATTCAAACTACAAACATGGCAGGCATATGGATGTAGTATGATTTGCTATACTTATTGTTTATTTTACATTGTAGCAGCAATAAGTTGAAAAATCGGAAACCTGATGCCCCAACCTTACATCATCCCATAATTACTGCACTTACCCCTCCCTATAACTGCTAAGTCCTCGGCATTACACACTATTGTGTTACCGCTCCAATGGACACCACTTTCTCTCCAATTTTCACCTGGGGTTCGATTTCTCAGGCTTTAAGCTGTACAGACTCTACATGCGAGGTTGTTAGGCGTGACGGTTTAACTTGTACTATTAGTCTGTGACACGAGGGTATGGAAGACTTTCGAGGACAAGTGTCTTACTAAAAGCTAGTTACAAGTAGTAGAAGTAGTTAGAACTAGTTAGAAGTAGTGTTACAAGTAGCAACACTATGTTGCTACTTGTAACAATATTTACAGTACTCAACAATATTTATTTTTACCGCTATAAATGTATAAATCACCATTCTGTCTACAATCTTCAAATGATTGACAGAAATAGATGTTTTATATACGTTTAGTGATTTGTGGTTCCAGCGGGCCTGCAAAGCTATAAATATGTCTAGATAGACAGTTAAAGCTGTGAACTTGTCGAAAAAAATAGCGTCCAACTGGTGGCTACCAAATGCACGCACATTAGGAAAAGCACAATGACGTGGCGCGAGTATGAAACGTAGCTTTCACGCACACCAGCATAAAAAAGATGTCTTGTTCGTTTTAGTTCTTTTGCAGCGTGACACTCTAACTAGATATATAAATAATCGGAAATAACCCCATCAAAAACAGTACCATATACCAACCATATTCTAAAGACACGAAAAATACTGAACGCCTAACCACTAAACCAAAAAACTTCCACCAGGTGATCTTATAGAACTGATCGGCACATTCCCACACGAAAGCTACGATTACCAGACCAACACAAACCAATTTGAGGACCCAATAATCATATACACTGACGCAAAGCCGAATTACCACCAAAAACCGGACTCAAACCACCCCGAACTGGATGAAACCGGTAATAACCGGCCGAGTTGGAACCAAAATCATTTTTACCATGTAAAACCGTCGTACCATGAGAGTAGTACACAGAATCCTGATGACTATTATAAACCAGATTACCATGAAGGCAATAATGTCCAAGGTGATGATGATTATGTGCCAGTACACACGAACCATAAGCCGACGAGACCTAGTTTTCCCGGTGAGATTTTGTGAACTAGGCTTTATTTCTCAATTTTTTTAGCGAAGGAACTCAAGGTTTTTTGTCACATTGATGCTTTTTATTTATATATTCGATTAATTCGTTTTTAGTTGACAGTGTTTTCACTTTTTTTAAAACGCTTCTGTACCCAGCCAACAAGGTTTTACAGAATATTGCTTAAAACAAAGAAAAACAATTCTAAATCCTAAACCTTTTTACTGCATGAAACAATGAATTACGAGTCCAAATTGAAAGAAGACAGAAGATTATCTGTCTCTATTGTTTTATATAAAAACAACTTACCCAAAATTATACAATCTTGAGTTCCGTCGTTCATCCTATCTCTTTTCTGCTTTTTACCTGCACTGCGTTTTCATAATCATCACGCACCGTTTACGTCAATTTTCAAGTAATTTTGTTGACGTTTTTCAATAAAGTGACTTTGAAGCGACGTTTTCCAAAAAGTGACTTTGAAGCGACGTTTTCAAAAAAAGTGACTTTGAAGCGACGTTTTTCACCAAAATGACTTTGAGTTGACGTTGCATGTTTGCAAAATGACTGAGGTAAAGCACTGTACAGCACACGCTTTGAGTTTTATGTTAATTATATAATGTGATTAATTTTTATTTTATGTTGTATATTATGTAAAAGTATGTATTTATTTTATGTAAATTGTTTTCACTTTTCTTTAGCAAGGTTATCTTCGGACCAACACCAATAATTTTACTTTACTTTATACAGCCAATTTTTAAGGAATTTTCGACTATTGTAAGAAGTAAGCTTACTAAAAATCTTTTGAGATTTGCATAACTTTTCCCCAAGACATTTCTTTTAATAATAATAAAGTAATAAATCCAACGCGAGCCGAAAAAATAATAATTTTATAGTGTCTTTTCCTGCACTAAGCGTTAATCAAGAACAGCCATAAAAACTGAATGATTAAAATTATGTATTTCGAAAAGATTTCCCTTAATAAAATTAAACATTAAAATCAAGACATAAATGTATAATTTTATTGATCCTTTCAAAAAGTTTTATCCCAAATGAAAGTTTGTAATTTTATAATTACTTTCGTAAATTATTGTCATAAATTATAATTACGTAAAAGGAATTTAGTTAAAAAGGAAACGTTGAAATCCGGCTTGCCTTTGATTATATAATTTTTTCTTTAATATTGTTTCTCTCAGTGTATATAAGTATTATATTATTATTGTTTAGTAAGCATCTTTTAATACCTATGCTTTAAGAGCATAGCGGAAATATATTCTTTCGAGACATACTTTATGAGACAATTAGGTTATAATCTATTCATTGTGGATCTCTTGAGAGTCGGAAGTGTCATAAAATATAATTCTAAAAATTTATAGGTTTTCTTTCTCTTACTCCAAATCATTTTATACTTGCATCTATGGATTATGCTAAGAATACAACATATATCCAGATTTATCAATTTTAATTCGACAATTATTATATCCAACCAACCAGTCATTTTATCTCAGACTGACTTGCCATCTTCTTCTATCGATCATCCATCTCTTTCCCCCTTACTAAATCCTCATCTTCATCTTCACAGGTTGCGGTGAACACTTCACCCGATCGAACCGAATTGTGGGAGGTCACTCTACGGGTTTCGGTTCACATCCCTGGCAAGCAGCTCTGATAAAGTCTGGCTTTCTGAGCAAGAAGTTGGCGTGTGGGGGAGCGCTGATATCGGATCGATGGGTGATTACTGCAGCTCATTGTGTTGCTACGTGAGTATTCTTTTGTTTCGTTCTTTTTTACTGCTAGACGAAGCAGGTTGATGTTCAAGCAGGTTACATAAAATAGAGAAGGAAAGGACTATGCTGAACATTCATCAGAAGAGTAGTTCTCAAGAGACCACGATGGACATTAAAGCTAAGCTGAAAATTTTAGTAGGTATGCGGACACTTTTATGAAGTTACAATGTTAAAAGTACCTATTTTTACTTGCATCATCTTTGATATTGAGCAATGGTGGCCCATTGGTAAGGGCCGTGACTTACGAGTTGTAGGTCGTAAGTTTGGACCCCAGACGGGCGCTTTACTTTGTGTTTGATCACCACTGCTCTCAAGATGGTGAAAGAGGAAACTGGTATGTCCCATAACCAAAAATTCAAATACATTTGTGACATCTACCAACCCAAACTGGCGCCGGAATCCACCACGGGGGCGCGTGGTAGACTACAGCCCATTCCCTCTCACCGAGAGGAGGACAGAACTCCAGCAGTGGGAACATTACAGGCTGATAATGTTTATATTATGCGTATGCATCTTTGATAGAGGCCAATAAGAAAGAGTCCCCAAGAATTAATCGATGTAGTAGATAAGCTTAGATTAATTAAAAAAATTAAGACATTCCGTTGTTTTCGTAGAATTAAATAAAAGTTTTCGTTTTTACTCTCTAATCTTGCTACTCAAAGGATGCCTTTTTGTTTTAACTCCTCTCTTCAAGTCACTTAAAATTTCTTTAGGTATTTCACGCCACCACAAAACAGTTTGTCCCAAAAAAACTCAAAGATCATTAACGTTAATTTCTTAGAATTCTTCAACTTAACTGAAACTTCACCTACATTTCAGTCTAGTCTATTTTTTGTTCATAATTACTGACTTTCACGTTTTTAGTGGGTCGTAGACTCATAGTGTCATGGCAGTAATACGCTATTGACACCGGTAGCACACCTCGAAGTGAAACCGCAGCAGTTCAATTCGATTCGAGTACCGGAACATGATGCGAGTCAGTACAATTGAACTACTGTGGTTTCGCAGCTATGGTTTCGCGGCGAGGGTGTGCTACCGACGTAAACCAAATTAATTTTGGTTGAAAGGTAAAGAAATAAACAACATGGCCCATAATGAAAAAGCGGCCAAGAGCGAGTCGGACTCGTAGACGAAGGGTTCTGTATTCACGGCTACACATCAAGATATACATTTCCAGTTTATGCCGATCTCGTATTGTATAGGATTTCCGAACAATGTGAGGTCAGCTTATACTGGAAATGTAGCTTGTTGTGTAGCCGTGTGTACCACCGTACAATATTTAAATTTTGTTTATTATAATTTTTTTTTTTTTTTTTTCTTGAATTTTACACACGGTGTCTACATCTCTTATCTACTTTCCTATCGCAGGTGTGCTGGAAGAGATTTCTTTAGAAATAAGCATCACCTTTGTACGTTTTTTTCTGTTCTTTTCTTCTTGTCTGTTTATTATGTGTGTACAGAAATAGTTAAATAAATAATAAATAAATAAATAACACTACATTATTTGTTCTTAAAGCGCACATAGTAGTACTCACTGTGAAAATTTCAAGTGTCTACCTATTACGGTTCAAAAGATTCAGCCCTGTGACAGACGGACGGACAGCGGAGCCTTAGTAATAAGGTTCTATTGGGTACGGAACCGTAAAAATATAATTTTATGATTACGTAACATAATTTGGTTGATTCAACCAAATTGAACGGTACAAAATGAACCACGTATTTTTATTTTAGCTATAAGTATAATAAAAATAAACGTAGACTTTAATTCTAATGGTAACTATGTGTTAGGTAATGTCTTGTGTAATAGACGTTCTAATATGAATTAGGTACTATGTCCGTTTTTACATCCGTTGTAAAACGTTGTGAAAGTATAGTTTAGTTTAGCTTGAATTTAAAAAGTATGTTTTTAGAACGAGAGGTTATGACTAAATTATTATATTTATTAGCAGTCCGTTATTTTTATGTAACACAAGAATTATTTATAGAATTAGATGACCTTTGCGACCCACGGATGCTAGAACGTCTGTTATGTAAGATAGATTGGTTTAATAAGTCAGTTACATTATTTTTGCTTTTTACAAGCGATTTGAAGGTTGGCTTCTTCTAACCAAACCAAAGCTTTTTGAAGTGAAAACTTCTTTAGGCGCGTTGAGCACTTTTTGGGTCAACAAAAACCATGGAACTCGCGTCATCGTCACCGTCACGCTTGAAGAAATATTTTTAGCGCCATCTACCGTTTGAATAACGTTGAGGTTACGCATTGTTGCTTAGTTTTCACTTCTATCGGCAGTCCCCAAAGACTGCCCCGTTTCTTAATTGTTTCGGTTTTGAAAATCCTCATGGATGTCCTCCGCCCTTGGGCGGGGGAAGGGTTCTGTCAGACTTACTGACTAAAAATCACCCTGGTGTTTCATCTCACACTTGGATCGGGGATCGTAATGCAAACAGTAGATGGCGCTAAAAATATTTCTTCAACCGTGACGGTGACGATGACGCGAGTTTCATGAGCTTTGTTCACCCAAAAAGTGCTCAACACGCCTAAAGAAGTTTTCACTTCAAAAAGCTTTGGTTTGGTTAGAAGCCAATCCTCAAATCGCTTTTAAAAAGCAAACGAAGGTAGCTGCCTTACTAAACCAATCTATCTTACATAACAGAAGTTTAGCATGACTGGCAAATGGTTTTCTACATCCGTTCTAAGTTTAAGATTATTTTGATTGACTGCTGAATCATCATGGTGGTTTTAACGTTATTTGTGATTGATGTGGTCGTGCGTAGACTAAATTGATGACTTAACAAAAGTTTTCTAGAATCAATTTCAGCCATATTTTTTTATAGGTAGGTCTGGCATCCCACTATTTACCCTATGATGATTTTCTAGTATTAGATTGTGGCGGCATCTACATCGCCACATGCGAACTACGCATCAAAGACCTGACATCACATAAATATCCTGACGTCACATAAATCCTGCATCGCGCAAATAGAGTTTACCGATATAAGATTCCAACATCAATTGTTGGGCAGCAACACTCGACTGGTCGGAGGATCCTCCCTTTTCTATAGAGGATGAGAGAACTTTACACCCTGTTCCTCATTCACCTAAAAGATAAACACATTTCACTGATACCATGAATAGCATATTTATTTAACTTCCTGATTGGAGTCATAGCTCAAACGATCCGGAATTTCTTTGTGTCATTAGACGGACCCTATTTTAACCTCAAACTCAAAACCTACGCTACTGCTTTTTTGCGAACAATAATACATAGCCAAATTCTTTTTTTTAGCACACCAAATAACCAACTCCGGGTCCGTCTCGGAGAATGGGACGTCCGAGATTCAGGCGAGAGATATTCCCATGAAGAGTACGCGGTACAACGGAAGGAGGTTCATCCGTCATACGAGCCAGCTGACTTCAGGAACGACGTGGCCTTAGTACAGCTGGACAGGGGCGTTGTGTTCAAGCAACATATTTTACCAGTAAGTAATTGAGTTTGCTACAGTCTGTATTTTAATCTCGTAGACATACTTGACAATTCAAGTGATTGTTCTTTATTTTTTCTATTTGGAGTTTGACATTTACACCTGTCAAATAAGACACCTACTCTAACCGCCTTACTAATAAACGTTGTATAGCGCCTGTATAGTTACACAACGCTTTGTAAAAGTAATTTGACTTTTGAAAGAAGAAGACAAAACGTTGTGTAACTATACAGGCGCTATACAACGTTTATTAGTAAGGTGGTTAGAGATTAAATAAAAAAACAACCGACTCCCAAAAAAAAAAATTAATTTCGGAAGTGTCTTTGGTTTTCAATTTTAGTCTTTTTCCATCGACTTCCGAAATTAAAGTTATTTTTCACATTTTCGGCCAGCGGATTCCCGTGGCCTTCAGTAAGTCGTTGGTCCACCTTGCCGACGGTGTGCCACGTTTCGCCTTCCCAATGGGTACTTTAAATATGACTTTACCTATAACGGAACACATCATCTAAACCTGTATTGAAACTATCGTTATACGCTGTGATGTCCTAGTGGTGTGACCGTCGGACTGCCAAGTCATAGGTCTCGAGTTCGAACCCAAGTCACGCACTTTTCGGATTCATGTCCGTATTGTATAATTATCACTTGCACTAAAAACGGTGAAGGAAAACATCGTGAGGAAACCGGGACGTATGCCTGAGAGATATTTCTTGACGGCATGTGAAGCCAAGTCAAAGGGCGGCTTTAAAAATATGAAGTTATTATTTTCTCCATAAAGTTAGTCTTTACAAAGAAGAGTTATTTGATCAACCCTGACGCTTTACCTATTTTGAAAACAGTTCATTAAAATCTCATTCTTTCTTGTTTCTAGGTGTGTCTCCCTCAGAAGCAGATGAAGCTAGCAGGCAAGATGGCGACTGTCGCTGGATGGGGACGGACGAGACATGGACAGAGCTCCGTGCCTTCTGTGCTACAGGTAATTTTTACCCACATATTGGTAGAGTCTAGGCAGATTGATTAATATTGGTAGAGTCTGCCAAAAAACTTCTAGAAATGTAAACTGAAGTACTGTAACTATACACAGCGTTTAATAAAGGGGCTGTTCGTTTGAGTGGTACATATCCCGAAGTGCGATTCGCCCATTTGTTGATAATATAAGAAGCAACCAATATTATTATCTTCATAAGTACTTTTATGAAAAGTGATGAATGCGACTTACAATGGAATGAGCACACCTAGAAAATGCTTTATCACTCTTATTTTGAAGGTTATTGGGCCGCTCAACTGTCGATTGGCCTTTAAAACGCGGTACCTAGCTATCAATAGAAATCTATTGTGTCTCGTTAGTGACAGTTGAACTCCTAATAAATATTAGTCGATTTTGAATTAAAACGTTGCATTGATTTGAAAATAATATCATAAATGGTATTCGGTTAGGCAAAGATCTACGTAGTAACTAAAGCCATTTTCTTATAATTACAGGAGGTGGACGTAGAAGTGATACCTAACGAGCGTTGTCAGCGATGGTTCCGAGCGGCCGGAAGAAGGGAAACCATACATGACGTGTTCTTATGTGCGGGGTATAAAGAGGTAATCTTATTATTATATTAGTTACTTTATGGCGGTGTAGTAGTAGTAAGTGTGACTGCTAAACATCCAGGTTATGGTCCCCGGATCGGACAAAGTGATCTCGGTAGCAGCTGTGAGCCTGGATTTGTACCAGGTTAATGGTAATAATATCGCACCTAATACGTGGAACTTATTACATAGGTAACTGATTAAATATGGGTGTGTAGTAAGACAACTCAGAGTTGATAAATTTTGTAAAACTTTGACCGATAGTTTACCTGTAATTTAATTTATTTTTTGAAGTGAAAACTTCTTATGGCGCGTTGAGCACTTTTTGGGCGAACAAAAATCATGGAACTCGCGTCATCGTCACACTTGAAGTGATTTGTTATTTTTAGCGCCATCTACCGTCTACCGTTTGAATTACGTTGAGGTTACGCATTGTTGCTTAGTTTTCACTTCTGTCGGCAGTTCCTAAAGACTGCCCCGCATGCTTTTTTTATTCTTGAATGTTTTTATACGGAGGATATAATGCCGAACTGTTATGGGAATTATGAATAAGTGTATCCAATGGATATTCCGACTTTTGTGTTAACATTTACCATTCAATTTCCTACATTTCCAGGGAGGCCGAGACTCTTGCCAGGGCGACAGCGGAGGCCCGCTCACGATGAAGCTAGAAGGGCGAAGCACCCTCATAGGCCTGGTGTCCTGGGGCATCGGCTGCGGACGAGAACATCTACCAGGCGTTTATACTAATATACAGAAGTTTGTGCCCTGGATTGACAAACTGGTTAACCCTTAGATTCTAGAAATTAAATATTAAAAAGAAAATACTCGGAGTCTACAAAAATTAGTGCCTTGTCAAGAAAGACGTAATTTATTGTAAATAGTGTCTACAATCTACATAAACAGAAAATAAAATAATAATTAAAGCTTAAAAGAATACACACAAAAAGTCAATCAGGAAAAATCAATCGTTGAAGCATCCATTCATTCAAGACCGCCATGAAATGAATCATTCATTCGAACATTCACTTAATCAATGAACGAATTTTTCATTAAATAATTAATTAATTATTCACTCATTCATTCATCATCCATTCATTCGATCAATTAATCATTCACTTCCATTCACTATGAATTTAGAGGGGCGTAATATCCTCATAGGCCCGAACGAGAACATCTGCCTGGAATTTATACTAACATACAGAAGTTTGTGCCTTGGATTGACGAACTGGTCAACCGGTAGATTATTTAAAAAATAATGCAAAATAAGTAAAGAAATGAAAATCTTATTAAAACACATAAAAAACCATTGATCAAAAATTATTCATTCGTTTGATCAATAACGAAAATTCACCCTATCAATCAATGAATATCATTAATGAATTATTCATTCATTCTGCCATCAATTCACAATCAATCATTCATGTTCATTCATAATGAAGCTCAAATGGCGAAGGCTGCACATTAACTTGAATTGACAAACTGGTCAACCCTTAGCAGTGAGTATAAAAATAATAATTAAAAAAAACAACTCTAACCCTCGGGAACTCGGTTAAAAATACTCGGAGTCTACAAATATTCATGCCTTGGAAAGAGAGAAACTTATTGTAGATCGTATTGAAAGAGAAAAACCACATTAAGAATACAACGAAGAAAACGTTAGTAGAACACCATTCTTGGATTTTGCGTTCATTCAAATTCATTATTATTTCAATCATTCACGCAATCATTATCATGATCATCAGACCATTACATTAAAATCATTAATTCAATATTCAATTCAATTCAATCATTCATTCAAATAGCTCATTCAATGTTCATGCTGCTTTCAAGTTTCATATCTCTAGATTATTCATTTAATCATTTATTCATTTCATGAATCAACCATTCATTCTTAAGTCTATCAAGTTTGTCAACTTTATTACATGATTCTTGTTCATCTCACGAATTCATTTGCCAGTCATACATCACGCATGACACCTGCAAACACGCTCAATCATTTGTCAACCGTCTCACTTCACTGTCGGAATCATCATTATGTCATTTGTCAGTCTTGTCAGATGACAGATTTCAGAGATATCACACCTCCATGCCACTCACATCAGTATCATAGCCATCATAGGTGAATTATGATTTCATCATAATGAGTTGGTTTAAGAATTCATTGGCCCCCATTGGTTCATGGGAATTTAGACGTATTGCGCGGGAACTTGCTTGTAAGTTCTATACCTATATGTTTTGTGTCTTAGATCAGCTTCATGTTTCATATTCATGTATTTATCACAATCATTAATTTTTCATCACGATTTTATTATCGTAACTTATGCGCTTTACGCTATCAATTTCAGATCACCGTCCAATACAGGTCAAATACAGGTCAGATAGGCAGTCGCTCCATTTAAAATACTGGTATTTAGCTGCATCCGTTTAGACTGGAAGCAGACCACAAGGCTAGGCAGATTGATTGATTGACAGGTTCACAAAAACATGATAAATTGATTCAAGAAAAATGAGGCTTACCCTTAAATGATGACCAAATTAATGATAATTAATTATTTCATCAAAAAGCTACTAACTAAGATCTCGTCAATACGGTAAAATAAAAATATAATAAAAAAAAGGATTTTCATATCAAATCATACCGATGTTGGTTTATCGGAAGAAAAATTTATAAATATCAGGGTAATATCAGTATCATAAATATCATAATGTGATATATCATAATTACCCCAACGTAATAATTTATGGGTAACTTTACTCTACAAGGGTAAAAGTAACAAAATACTCGTAAAGTCCTAAATTAGGATTCCAAAGGACTATGTGGTCCAAAATGTTATTAATTATAAGGATTTCGTGATTAGAAACTAAATCTATTTATTTTTAGACTTATTGTCTTTTATTTAATGTTTTTTTGTATGTTAATAAAATATTTTTTGTACGTCTGTTTTTTGTTGTTGGTTTCCCCATTAACTCAATGAAGGCGAAAGCGTCAGGGTACCCCTCAAAATCCAAAGTTATTTTACAATTTACAGTCTGAAAAAATTGTCTGTCGGTCTGTTTTGTCCGGCCAATCTCCGAAACGGCTGGACCGATTTTGACGGAACTTTCACTGGCAGTAACTTACTTTTATTTTAGAAAAAGAATTACCTTATTACCACAAAGCCGTGTTTATCAGTTGTTTCGCCTAAACACCTTTTAAACATGACATTTCTCTTTTGAGTTTGACATAAAACTGACACTCTAAACAGGCGTTGAACAAGTGTTTTAGTTTTTGTGGTAAGGCCCTTAGGCTGCGTATCCACCAGAGATGTGCGATGGAAATGTGTCGTGCGAGGATGTCTAGCTGTGCTTGTGAAAATGTGTGGGGGTTTCCACCAAAGTTGTGCGATGAAAATGTGCCTACGAGGATGTGTAGCGGAGCTGTGAAAATGCGCATTAATGTGTGGTGCGAGGATGGATGGACTGGCTGGTACAGTATGCGCAAACCTCGCAACACATCCTTCTCAAACACATTCCTCGCAACACATCCCTCGCACAGATCCCTCGTACACATCCCTCGCACACATCCCTCGCTTGTTTTGTATGCGCAAAAATCTAGCTCCGCTGAGCCGTTTCCACCAGAGCTGTGCTGACCGACGCGAGGTAAATGAAGCGATTCTATTGGTTCTTTACAAACACATCCCTCGCTACGCATCCTCGTACATCTGTGGTGGAAACGCAGCCTTAGGGTCCACGCGGGCGAAGCCGCGGACAACAGCTAGTCAATAATACGGATAAGTTATACAAGTAATACATAACCAGTGATCGGATAATCGGATGCATATTTACGTAAAGTTAATTTTTGGTTAGGAAATTATGGAAGCGGCTTCGTAAAACATATTTTAAAAAATATACTCGTAAATCCCGGGATTCCAAAAAATTCGGGAATGCGATACTAGTCTGTAACATGATGAGGAAACGTCGTCTTTAGCATGTAGCATTTATTTTAAAAACATTATAAATGTGTATTTACTTGAAGTTAATTTTAAGCTCCCCATCAATTTATGACTATGTTGAGTGTCAGAGACGAATGTCTTAAAATAAACATTGTTGATTCCGAAATCCCGGGATTTTTTCGATACAAAAGTGCATTCCATAATAGTAGCCAACACCTTAAACTAAAATATTCCTACACCCGATTTGATTCTATAGTAAAAAAAACGAAATTTGTTGATTCCGAATTCCCGGGATTTTTTCGATACAAAAGTGCATTCCATAATAGCCAACGCCTACACTTTAGGTAAATATGCATCCGATTATCCGATCACTGTACATAACACACGACTTTGATGACTTATCCAAAACATAATCTTTGCATTGAATTAAGAAACCAGATCCTCCCACATTTAACAGTTAGATTGATGCATAAATGTCGAATTGATACTAACCAGATAATTAAAAAGATATCATTTACGACATCGCCACCTACAACATTACTAAAAGAGAACTTGCCTACGAAAATAAATTAAAATCCTGTTATCTGTTCTAGACTGGATCCGTCTTGTTACAAAATAAGGTCTAATTTTAACCCGAGCTTACACGTTTTTGAATTTGCAACTTTATTCCTGCGAAGGTAAAGTTGATCTAATGGTCGCTATACAACCTTATTTTTTATTTATGCTAAACCCGAAAAGGGGTCATTGTACTCATCATTTTGAACAACTTTTTCTATGGGACCAACCTTGAAATCGCGAAAAAAAACCAGCTGTTCCATACATTTGTGTTCACTTAAATCGACAAAATGTATGGAACAGCTGATTTTTTTTTCGCGATTTCAAAGTTGGTCCCAGGTAGCATAAACAAAAAATAAGGTTGTATATTGTAGTGCAGTAGTGCGTTTGCGTTACCCCAACAAAATAACGTCGACAATGTTTGCGTTACCCTAGCAAAATAATGTATATTTTCGAAATTACCGCACGCTAGTAGTGCCCAAAGACCGTATGATTCTAAAATAACTTATTATTATGAAAACTCGAACTTATTTGCTGCTCAAGCGCAACTACTTACCTTTTTATAACACAGCGCCATCTACTGCTTCTTTCATGTACTTTAAAGGCTTCATTGAACTCGTGGGTACCTACTCAAGTGATAATCTTTTGAGAGTCTTAACAAAATCACCGCAGTTTAAAACTTGTATATAGATGGCACCATGAGCGTTATATTCACGCCGGTGTACACTAAAATAGGTGGGTAGAGGTCATGCTGGTTAGCAAAAAAGTGGTTACCTATTAGATTTTCGAACAGTGTTTAATAGGTTTTGTTTTTTGAAAATGTAAAAGAGGCTTATTTACTTGCAGTCCGAGATTCTTTATTACTAGTTGTTTATAAGTTAAACTTGCTAACCCTTTTATGATGTAAACGGGTTAAGAAACGAAGGATGGACTGAAGCTGATATGGGAGATGACGACTAATAGAGAAGTATGGAAGAAAAGGACATGTTGCGCCGACCGAAAATAAATTGGGATACGGGCAGGAGAATGATGATTTTGATGGTGTAAACTGGTTACACATCAAAGAACCTCAAATTTTATTATACTCATAAATTAGTTAATAATGTAAAATGTATATTATTTCCATAATAATACGGATACAGATTATTTTATAAACTGTATTAAATCAACATTCTATTTTACCTCTAAAAATGTTTAATGAACTAAATCCAAGGTTTGTCTACTGCCAGTCTATTAGTTTAAGAGATTAGAGTTTACGAATCTACAAACACACTTTGTTTGAAAACGCAGTCTTTTATTAGACAAATATTACTTAATAGTAGGAGATAAATATTTCTTTTCTCAAAAGCACATTTGTCAATGTATGCGCGTTGATGTCTTTGGTTCGCAAAATTCAAAATTAGAACAAATCAAAAGAAAATCGTTGCATGTGGCGTTCTTTAGATTCTGCCTACCCCCATGGGAAAAAAGAGGGAGTTTGTTTAATTCAAAGTCAAAGTCAAATAATATATTTCAAATAGGCACATTAAAGGCACTTTCGAACGTCAAAAACAAAGAAATAGAACTGATTCTAGTTGCCCCTTCCAAAAGGTAGTTTTCGTATGGAAAAGAATGGGCAGGAAACTCCACCGTTACTCTTTTAAAAATAATGTTTAATTATACACATAAACCTTCCGAAATTAATTCTGTAAATGAAGGTGAATTCGTGATGCGAAGGAATGAGGAAAATATTGTGAGGAAAGTTTTGGGTATGAATGCCGATGGCTATAAGAGTAGGGGAAGACCAAAGAAACGATGGATGGACTGTGTGAAAGATGATATGGCTAGAAAGGGGGTGACTATCGAGATGACGGCTAATAGAGAAGTATGGAAGAAAGGGACATGCTGCGCCGACCCCAAATAAATTGGGTAAGGGCAGGAGAATGATGATGATGATGAAGGTGAATATCGCACCAAAGATTAGTAGATCCGTTGCGGAGTACAACGCGGTCGCGAGAAATGACTTTTAATTTGACATGACTAGTGAGTGATTCTTTTTTTTTGTTAGGGCGCACACAACTTACCAAAAAGGTTGAACACGGGCGAAGTATAATCAACGTTCAGACTTTTGATTAAAGAAAAAGTAAAAATCAATCTGCCGAGCCTTTCCCCAACTATGTTGGGGTCAACTTCCAGAATAACCGGATGCAGCTGAATATTTTACATGGAGCGACTATCTGACCTCCACAATCCAGTTACTGAGTAACACGATACCCTTTGGTAAGACAGTTTATCAGATTTTTGGACTTCTGACTACCCGACTGTCAGAGATCTACGAATGACAGCCTCCCACCAACGTGCTTTCCGAGGCACGGAGGAGTCTCAGTATGTAAACATGTTCACCCATCCACGGATCAACCCGGGCAAGCGTAGCTTAACCTGATGGATCGACCCGTGCGGCTGTTATTAGCACGAGCTCCTCGATAAAAGAAAAAGTAGTAACAGCCAATTACCAAGTTTATTGGCGATGGTTAAATATAACATTATTGAAGGCTATCCACCTGTCTCTACAAACATGAGAGGTATTTTTGCAATCTTTAATGCATCACAGTTATTAACGGCCAGACTAAGGTTGTATGTTGCATAATAGTGTAATGGTTGTAATACCGGCTGTTGGGCGTAAGGTCATGGGTTAGATTCTCACACATATACTCTGACAGTTTAAAATAGCTTCGGAGTATGGCGATACGTAACTATTGGAAGAATTAGGTATGTCTGGCGGAATTATTCCTCGTAGATACACTTTCCTCTTAGCTAAGTAACGCCGCACGCGCACGGCCATCAGCTTAAGCTACGCTTGTCGGGATGGGTCTGTGGATGGGTGACCATCTCATCATCAAAAAAAAAAAAATACGTATCGGGACTCCTTCGTGCCTCGAAAAGCACGTTAAGCCGTTGGTCCCGGCTGTCATTCGTGAGTCTTTGACAGTCGTTAAGGATCGTCAGAAGCCCGAAAGTCTGACAACCAATCTTGCCAAGGGGTATTGTATTACCCAGTTACTGGGTTGTGGAGGTCAGATAGGCAGTCGCTCCATGTAAAATACTGGTATTCAGCTGCATCCGGTTAGACTGGAAGCTGACCCCGAATATAGTTGGGAAAGGCTAGGCAGATGAGATACACTTTCCTTGTAGAGACACTTTTGAAAATCATTCACTTGTGTTCTTGAAGAGGCATAAATGCATAGTTACAGACATTGCAAGGCCTGTGCCGTGAAAGCCTCGCAACGCATGCCTCGAGTTTAAAAATAAAACCAGCGCATGCTCAGGGGGCCAAGTCTACTAATTTACAAACGTGTCAGTGGTCTCACACTCAGTTTTTGACAGATATGCCATACAAAATCTGTCAAAAACTGATCATTGTGAGACCACTGACACGTTTGTAAATTAGTAGACTTAGCCCCTTGGTCGACTGACGCATGTTCGGGATGCGAAGCGCTTGCCTCGCAATGTGCGTACCTTCAATTGTGGTGAGGGTGGTCGAAGCTATTAGCGTTGCGCACACCTCGTATAGTGAGTGTTTGATGATACGATACGCTTTGATCGTGAAGCGTTTGTCGCCATGCGCTGGCTCACCCTCACCCGTGCGTAGCATGTCTCACCACGAATATGAATGTTCACACATTGCGAGGCATGCACAGCGCACGCGTTAGATAAATTAATTCACGTGGTCCACCACGAGACTCTTTTTTTGTATTTTGTTATTAATAAATAGCTTTAAATCTTTAAAAGTCTTCGCAAAGAAAGACACACAGAAAATGTCAAATTCCTCATGAATCAAGTTTGCACATCAATATTTTTCGAAGTGCATAAATTAAACTGTTCAAAGGAAAAACAAAGTCTGTGTGTGTGTGACGCAATCTCAGAAATAGCTAAACCTGTATTGATGCTGTATTAAAATTCAATATTATCTTTATTAGATAGAAGATATAACTGTGATGTCAGTGGACATAAAAGTAATATATTCTATAAATATTTATTTGCAGAGAGCTTATAAAAGCCTCAATGGAAAACATAAAGTAAAACCTCTCCCATCTAAACATGAGTTGCCTTGGTTTACCTGGAAGTCTTTAAACAGACTCCGGACCCAGGTAGGCCGAAGCAAAGAAAACCAGCTCAGGTATTATGAAGTATTAATGCCAGCATGTTTCCAGTGTGAGAGAGCGAAGGAGCTAGAAAAGGCCGATAGCACCATCCCGTTTTCGCAGTGGAATAATGAATACCATCCCTGGTGGAGATTCACAGATGACTCCGTCCTGCAGGCGTAGCATGAACACCGTTTTGTCGACGGAAGAGTAGACAAAAATGACGTTTCCTGTAGACAGTAGACAGTACGAGACGGCAGCAAAGTAGAAAGAGTCAACTGCACTTTTTACGAAATTCACTCTTTTACGTAATTCGACTCAGAATACTTTGTTTTTTCATAGGATTTATCGGTTGTCAGTGTGATTTTGACAGTAAGGATAGAAAACTTTCTTCCGAAATAGTCTACCTTTAAAAAGACGTAGACAAAGATCGTTAGAAATGAAAGACAAAATGACAGATTGTAGAAAGATTTCTACGGTGGATGTCAAAAATGAAGAAACGAACTGTCACTTTGTATAGAAAAAGCTATGCCTATTCTTCGTAGAGATAGAAAGCGCCATGCTACGCCTGCTGGAGTGTACTCGTAAATGTGGTGGTGTTCCCACAACACAAGGGGGCGTTTAAAATATTATGTCTAGTGTGTGCTGGTGTCTGCATGCTACAGGAACTGATGAACTAAATTCCGGGCTGACTCTATATTCATTGCCATCAGCACGAGAAGAAGATAAAGCAAATGTTCAATATTAGGTAAACAATATTCCCACCTATTTAAAGAATAAAAACTATGTCGGGGTCGGCTTCCAGTCCAACCAGATGCAGCTGAATTTTACATGGAGCCACTACCTATCTGACGTCTACCCAGTTACTAGGTAACACAATGCCTACTCCTTGGTAAGACTGGTTGTCTCACTTTCGGGTTTCTGATTACCCGTAATATTTATTTATTTAACCATTTATGTAAACACATATAAACTACGTTGGGGTCGGCTTCCAGTATAACCAGATGCAGCTGAAAACCAGTATTTAACATGGAGCGACAGTTACTAGGTAACACTATACTCCTTGGTAAGACTGGTTGTCTGACTTTCAGGCTTCTGACTAAACGTAACGACTGTCACAGATCTGAGAATGACAGCCGGGATAACCAACAGCTTACCGTGGCTTCTGAGGCACGGAAAAGTGCTAGTAACTCACTTAGACTATGAACATAAAATTGCTTATATCAACTTTAAGAGTCTGTTGAATAAAAGCAACACATTTGTTCTCGAGATGGCGATAAAAAGACGAACAAAATCCATATAAAGATACGCCTCTGCGAACTTGCGAGTCGCATTAATTTTATTACATATTGAATCGTTCTGAATCAGTTGGAAAAGGTAAGAAGAATCCATACCGTCAGACGATTCTGAACCTTATTGCAACGATTCTAAACTTTTGGAACTGTCAACAATTTTGACAGTTCCAAAATTGAAATTTTAAAACAATATTTCACTTCGTTCTTTATAGTTTAAGGTTGATTTTTGTTAACCAAACTCTATGGTATATGAAACCTTTAGTAACTTGAAACAAAACTCGTTCTGTAAGAAAAAAAAAAGAGTTTATGCTTTGCAAAATCCGACTCTTGCCGATGCACGGTTGGATTTTTAGTGTCCTTTCGTTTAATGCTGGTTTGTACTATGTATTTATATGTTGTTTATTATTTGTTTTTCTACATTGTACTCACATGTATAATTCCAACATGAATGATATAAACAATATATGGTAACAATATACTGATTTAAAAGAGTGTCCGTGGAGTTTCTTACCCGTTCTTCTCCATAGGTACCTACTACGCTTTGGAATGGGCAACTAGCTTCATCTTTCTGACTGACCGACCCCTTGACAATTCAAAAGTGCATGTAATTGGTTTATTTGAATTAAATGCTTTGAGTTTGAGTTTGAGTTTTTATATATGAACGGTCAGCACTTTAGCGAGAACTTTCGGAGAGTGATGAAAACGTTTAAGTTTGGAACCGAACTGGTTTGTCTGCTTGTGATTCATATGATATTACAAATGGGTGGATTGTGTGGTCGATGTTTGTATTTTGTTATTTGAAAAAAAAAAAAGAAATGTATTATTTGATTCAAAATCAAAATAAAAATATTTTATTTCACATAAACCTACATGGGCACTTATGAAACGTCAGAAGCTAAGTGGACGGTTCCAATTGGTCGTTTCTTATGGAGAAGAGCCGGCAAGAAACTCCATGGTTACTCTTGATTAAAAAGTTTATACAATGTAACATAATATAGGTAGGTTTTATCGTAAGACTTTTTACTGTAAATTACCTATTACTGTTGTTGAGGTACACAATTAATTAGATTGATCAAATTATAACTTTTTATCACAAGGAAAAAGAACATTAGGTATTCTTTTTCCTTGTAATAAAAAGTCTTTTCAAAATATTTTCTAATTATAAAAAAGACACTATACCTACTCCATTTGAAATAACAAGATTAGACACTTAAATAAACCTTTTTTTACAGTCCGTTCAACCGATTTTTACTTCTATACCGTAGGCAGAAGGCTGGCATTAAAGTAAGTCCAGTTTATCTTTCTGCCTAGCCTTTTCCCAACTATGTTGGGGTCGGCTTCCAGTCTAACCGGATGCAGCTGGATACCAGTATTTTACATGGAGCGACTGCCTATCTGACCTCCATAGCCCAGTAACTGGGTAACGGTACCCCTTGGTAAAACTGGTTATCAGAGTTTCAAGCTTCTGACGACCCGTAAAGACTGTCAAAAATGCATGAATGACAGCCGGGACCCACGGCTTAACGTGCTTTCGGAGACACAGAGGAGTCTCGGTATGTAAATATGGTCACCAATCCACCGGCCAATCCTGGCAAGCGTAACTTAACCTGTTGGATCGATCCTGCGGCTGTTATTACTTAGCCACGAGCTCCTACACCGATGTCAGTAATGTCCTAAATAAACAAGGAAGAAAAAAACACACCTCATGCATATGGGGCGAGGTCTAATCAATGGGCCAACCCGATTAGTCTGACGTCAGTGTGCCTTGTGGTAATGCGACAGCTGTCAAGTATCACCTGTTCCAACCCGGCGGCACAGGTAAAAAGGGGATCAATGAAATGACATGTGTTTTTATTGTGTTGACGTCTGAGAAGGAGAATTGAGTTGAAATGTTCTAGACAGATAGAGTTGTCATAGATAAGTGACAGTATATTACAATAGTTCGACCTGTGCCCAGGGGGCCAAGTCTACTAATTTATAAACACGTCTGTGGTCTCACAATTATCAGTTGACAGATATGCCATACAAAATCTGTCAAAAACTCATCATTGTGAGACCACTGACACGTTTGTAAATAAGTAGACTTGGCCCCCTGTTTATCAAAACTTACAAGCCTTGTATTACCAAATGTCATTATTTAGTTCACAAGTACCTACTTAAATTTTTACACTTTTATTCGTGATGTTGTTTATCAAAAAATTATTTGTAAATTACAACTTGTAGAAAATTTTAGCAAATCCTGAGAGTGTCCGGCGCCTCTCTATTCCGTCTTACAAGTTTACAAGCGTCGTGCTTAGTAATTATAATGCTAAGTTATGTAATTTTAATCTGATTTCACTGTAATTTTTTATTTTTTGTTATTATTGTTATTTTAGTGTAATTTAATTGCCATGGACTGTTTTATATTTTCAACGTTTTTGATGTATTTTAATGAATTTTGATCCGTATTAATTGTTATTTTTAATTTAATTTCATTGCAATTTGTTATTTTTATATTATTTTCAACACAATGTTTCCATATTGTTATGAAATAAATGACTTATGACTTATGACTTACTGCAGTCAATTTTTAAATACGATTTTCTTTTTTTAAATAATGGTCAAAAGAGAGAGATGACCTGATGCCCGTGTCCCAGCAGTGGGAACATAAAGGCTGATTATGAATATGGAGATGAGCTATGAATTTAACGAAAAATTAACATTCTAGATAACTTGTGAACGTAACTTGTAACTTTTGATAAACAGGGCACTGAAAGCTCAATACCAAAAATATTCTGAACGTTTTTAAAAACCGCTTCCATTTCTGGAAAGTAATCTTGTAACTAAAATACCTACAGCCAAGCATTGCTGTGAAATAAAAATGTCTGGATAATAAAAAAAAACAAAAAAGATTCGCCCAAATTCATTTAATATTTTACGAGAGGAAGCACTCCAGTCCTATGTAAGTCCTTTCCCTCTTCCATAGGATATAACCTATTACTAGCATCAGTCAACCATGCATATTCCCAACATTTTAGATTACCCCTCCTGTGTTCACGAGCGAGACCACCAGAAGGACAATTCTTGTACTTCACATTCTTCCCATTCTCTGGACAAAATCAAACTGATTGCCTAGTTGTATAATTTATTATTTGTATATCATAGATTTTTACATTTTGTGATTAAACTCACGCACTGTCTTATTAGTATTACTTGTAAAAATGTTAGGAATATTGTGATATCGTATACTTTTACTTACAATGTTTGTAAATATATGTGAGCACCATGTATCTATCACATACTTTAATTTATTTGTCATTGCTCCATTTTTAATTCTTTTTATCTATTGTGGTACAGTAATCGTATTCTAGGTGCAACGTATTCACATATATATATAATTGATGTATACAAAATATTGTAACACATTTTTTTTTAAGATAAACCGTGGAGTTTCCTGCCCATTCTTCTCCATACGAAAACTACCTTTTGGAAGGGGCAACTAGAATCAGTTCTATTTCTTTGTTTTGACGTTCGAAAGTGCCTATAATGTGCTTATTTGAAATAAATTATTTGAGTTTGACTTTGACATTCAAGTCGCAATCCGTCACTTTATTACTTGTCAAAAATGATGGTAGAATTGTGCTTTTGACAGATTGCGAAAGAGACGCGAATGCGATCGTTCAAAAAAAATACGGAAATTGCCTCTCTGATCGACGTCATGTTCATCACGTTCTACATTTAAAAATGAAATATGAATCATGTAGCTATTTCAAACTATGTAAGGACCGGTAGTCCTACCACGTACGATGTTCCGGTGGCTCTGATATAATCAGCCAATGAGCCGTTATAATGACTTGGAAGATCATGCCGTAATCAGCACCTTTACAGACGAATGATCTCAGTTGGATATAATAGGGAATATGCATGTGATTCAAATATGGGTCAAATATTTTTTTTTAGAAACTATATTACTTCAGAATTATGCCTCCATCAATATTTTTTAATAAAATTTCTTTTTGAGCGAGAAATTAATTTTTTAAAAGTCCCAAAAAACCGTGGATAATTCAAATACCTACTTGAAAAGCTAAGAGCGGATATGACGTAACAATCCGGGATAACAATCAAAATGTCAATGTCAAGTCAATCAACAAGTGTCAAGTCAATGTCAAACGCTCATACAAAAAGGAGTGTTTGACGTTGATTTGACAGTTGCTTGTTTGTTTTCACGGTCTGTGACGTCACCACACCAAGCGCGCCAAATGGAGGCCGTTTAAATAGCCCGGATCGGTTGTATATTTTTAAACTTTTATTAAAGTACTTTAAATTGCTTTTTTGCTGTCGATTTTTTTTTAACTATTATTTGACGATGTAAACTATCGATTAAAAATATTTAAAAAATACATGCATATTCCCTATTACTAGATCTTAGTGGATCTAACATAACATCACAGCTTGTTTCCCCAAAGGGTTGGGCAGAGGTGAATCTATAGTCCACCCACATGTCGCCAGTTCTGTTTAAGTCCCATGTAATAGGGGGCGAGCCTATTGCCATCAACCGGGCACAAATCCAGACTCCAGGCTGTTACGAGAAATTCTAGATAGAAAACCCCAATTATTTATTTATTTATTTAAACTTTTCGCACTAAAATAGGTACAAAGGCGGACTTAATGCCTGAGGCTTTCTCTACCAGTCAACCAAGGGTGGTGAAGAGATTAGATCGCAGGTGCTCTAATTGAGAGGAACAAAGAGAAAAAAAAAATATATATCGTAAATAATTAATAATTATTCAGTTGCATCCGGTTAGACTGGAAACCGACCCCAAAACATAGTTGGGAAAAGGCAGATAGATGTTTTTCTCTTTTCTTATCCCTATTTATTTAAACTTTTGAAGTCTTCGCAACATGTCTTTTTCTTATATACAATCAGAGGGCCTAGACAAGTGACAATCGCTTCGAAAGCGTTTCGTATTTCTACAACGACTTTCAACAGGATTGACATAAGCTTTTCGATAGCTTATGTCAGTCCTATACATTTTTGCCTTTTCCTTCATCGTTATCGCTGATAGAATGTCACTTTGTCTAGGATCTCAGCTCTATCAATCGTCATCTCAGTAGTCACCGCCTTTCTAGCCATATCATATTTAACACTAATACCTCCTCTACATACTATTACTGCGGAGCATGAGGTCCTGGGTCCGATTCCCGGGTCGGGCAAATTGTTTTCCTATCTCAAATTTCTCAGTAGCAGCCCAACGACGTCTGGATTTGTGCCCGGTTGATGGCAATAGGCTCGCCCCCTATTACATGGGACTTAGACATAACTGGCGAAATGTGGGGGAACTATAGGTACGTACCTCTGCCCATCCCTTCGGGGAACAGGCGTGATGTTATGTTATGTTATTAATAAACATGCCATGTCGTCCGACTATCTCAAAATAGCTTACAGAATTCATTATGGTACTGAGTAATACAAAATAATCTACATATTCAAGGGACTTGAAATGGTCCTTTACACCTCCGCGTTTTGAAACTTGAATATAAATATATTATTTTATACATTCAGACGGTTTATGTACTGACTATAAAAAATATAATAAACATGTTTTTGTGTTAAAAACGAGTTTTGATTAAGTAGCATGACGTTGTTTTTCGTTTTTAGGGTTCCGTACCCAAAGGTGCCAAACGGAACCCTATTGGTAAGCCTTAACTGTCATTCCGGTCGTCCGTCTGTCGGTCAGCGGGCTATATCCTATGAACATATATAGGTAGTCAGTTGAAAATTTAAGATTCTGAATTTCTATGGCTTCTATAACAGCAAAATATGTATTATAAATTAAATAACGATAATAATTAAACCCCGTACAAGAAACGTGTTTTTTGATGATGAATACAATACGGAACCCCTCGTATGCGAGTACGAATCGCACTTAGCCGGTTTTCTATCTCTACTAATACACAAGTCAAAATTTTCAACTACCTAGCTTGTTGTTTTTCAGTCATGTAATCTTAGTTAATCTCAGTAATGTTTTGTAGCCATGTAATTAAATAATTTTACTTAGGTAACTCAACATTATAATAATTTTAAATTGAAACTCGTTTCCTATTGCATGCAGTCACGCATAGTTTATAAAATCCTTAATGACTGCCCGAAACAAAATTTTATGTATTTTCATTATCTCTCAATATTTCCTATTACATTTAGACACGAAGCTTTTAAAATCCTTTTACATCTACTCAATTAAGTCGATAATCGCCTACATGGATCATAAGACCTTTTCGGTAAAGGCCGTTTGGTCGGCGCCCGCGCAGCCTGCCAGTGCAACACCCGACGCAGAACGCGCGGCCGCGATGCGACAGCCAACGAACATTTTAAAAAACGAACACGAATCTCCATTTTCAAATTGAAAATTTAACATTCTTCTAACGTATTTTGTTTAAATCGAACGTGTGTTTTAAATTCAAAATTGGAATAATGTGAATAAGTTTTTTTTTCTTATTTCTTCATGTGTGTAGGAATGTGGTAGTGTCCATGCACAAAAGAAGTGTTGTGTGATTTTTTTATTGTTTTTTTTTTAATGAGGTGTCAACCTCGAAGTTACTGTGTGGGATAAAAGTGTTTCAAAGGTAAGGAATAATAATTTATCGATACTTTGCGAAACATCTGGCCATTGATAATCGAGGGCTCGAAAAAAGCCTTCGTCTTATTCGTAAGGTCAAACCAAATATGGCATGACGGATTGGTCTTTTTGTCCTATGTTTTTATTCCAATCAATGAATTTTTACGTCATTTTATACTATAATTATAGTATTTACACTATAGATTTCATAAGTCATTGGTATACCCAACTATTCAAAATTTAAATGACAGGTTATACCCGACCGTTATAATTTTTCTGGTCCTTCGAACCGTGGTTCATTTCATGCATTTTGAATGCAAATGCTTATTAAAATGTAATAGCCCTGGTCATTGTAAGTAGTTGAAGGTTGGCGACGAGCAACCGGTTTTCACAACCAGTATAAGGGTTACATTCTTACACAAATAGGACTAAGGTTAGGTTACAATGTGATAGAGGAAAATATTATTATGCTCTAGCGAATTTCGATGCAAAGCTTTTGTGCAGAAAGGCTATGCATGAAGCAAGCAAAAGCAATATTACGATTTTTAAACAGGTTTTAATAAAACGCGTTTATTTAGGCACGATTACGCGTATTTATTTGTGCTTATATAAATTTAATTCGGTGTATATCAATCAATATTTATTCCTCAATCTTTATATTTAAATCAATATTTATTCCTCAATTTTCGCTATTGCACCTACTACTGTTTGTCTCTGCATCACCCAAAGGTTGACTGGTAGAAAATGCTTAAGGCATCCGACTCTACATCTTTGTGCTTGAACATTAGTTCAGTGTTTTTCAATGTATGAATATGCGACCCCTTTAGAAGTTAACAAATTCTAGCGACCCCCTAGGCCCTAGGGTCATCCTTCTGACTGAAATTGTATTTTTGCCCACGACCCCCTGAGTAAGGCTTCACGACCCCACCAAGGGGTCGCGACCCACATGTTGAAAAACAATGCTTTAGTTAATCGATGTCGATCTTATCTTCTGGATCTCCTCATTATCAAGTTACCCACAAGCAGTGAGCAAGCGTAATGTCCAAATCTCGGCCCTTCTTTGTACGAAAAGAGGTATTAGCCTTGGGGTGATAATTTGCAGGCTGTAAGAAGCAACTACCGCCGCGTTGGTCTAGTGGTGGCAAGTGCTACTGATGAGCATGAGGTCCTGGGTTCGATTCCCGGGTCGATCAAAGTGTTATTAGGTCTTTCCATCAGGAATTTCTTAGTAGCCGGAATTCCGGATCTGTGCTCGGTTGATGGCGATTATTACATGGAACTTAAACAACTGGCGAATTGTGTGTACTATAGGTACACCTCTGCCTAGCCTTTCGGGGAACAGGCGTGATGTTATGTTATATTATAAGTGATGTTATGTTATGTGATGTTATGTTATGTTATATTATAAGCAAACTACAGTTGTTCACATGGACATAGGCCTCTCCTATGTCCTCATCATCATCTGCTTAGCCTTTTCCCAACTATGTTGGGGTCGGCTTCCAGTCCAACCGGATGCAGATGAATACCAGTATTTTACATGGAGCGACTGCCTATCTGACCTCCACAACCCAGTTACTGGGTAATACGATACCCCTTGACAAGACTGGTTGTCAGACTTTCGTGCTTCTGACGACCCGTTACAACTGTCAAAGATCTACAAATGACAGGGGCACCAACAGCTTAACGTGCTTTCCGAGGCACGGAGGGGTCTTGGTATGTGTTAACCCGTCCTCGGACCAACCGCGGCAAGCGTAGCTTAACCTGATCGATCGACCCGTGCGGCTGTTATTACTTAGCCACGAGCCCCTCTCTCCACAAGGCCTCACAAGACCATGTTTCTTTATAATTCCGTCAGTATAAAACGTGTAAAGCCTTATTTTAACACGAAATTTGGTAAACAATATTAATAGTGTTGTAAAGGTTATAACAATCGATTTCTTTGTTTTGTTTTACATCATTGACGTCGACACGAATGAGTAAGCAACTAATTGTTGGCTACTGAATCCAAGTACTTACATAAATTGATTATTTGTTTCTTTACACCTGAAATAATTGCTCCTGAAATAAGAATTTGTCATTGTACCTCAATCTGCCTAGCCCTTTTCCAACTATATTGGGGTCGGCTTCAGTCTAATCGGATGCAGCTGGATACCAGTATTTTACATGGACCGACTGCCTATCTGACCTCCACAACCCAGTAACTGGGTAATACGATACCCCTTGGTAAGACAGGTTGTCAGACTTTCGGGCTTCTGGTGACCCGTAACGACAAGAATTTGTAATTGTACCTAAGAACTGAGATCAACATACTGGCTAGCTAGCACAAATGATAAAGAGAATTTTTTTTTTATTTTCTGTAAGAAGGTTTCTACAAAACAAAAAACATAATTATGACGTCAATGTCAATACGATTCTAAATATACAGCCCCGTCACAGACAGACAGACGAACAGCGTAGACTTAAGGTGCCTGGGTTGGAAGCTTGGCACCCATAGGAACGATACCCTAAAAGTAAATAAAGCTAATATTCAGCAGGATTCATCCATTAATTATAACGACAATTTTTTTTTTCAAACAGTATTAAGATCACACCTAGTTTCCCCGAAGGGTTGGCTGGCCACCCTGTTACATGGGAATAAAACATAACAGGTGAAATGTGGGTGTTCACACGGCTACATATCAAGTATAAGCTGACATCTGTAATATAATCCAGTATAAGCTGAGCTCTCACTTACGGAAATCGTATGCAATGCGAGATCAGCTTATACTGGAAATGATATGCTTGATATGTAGCCGTGTGTACTAATAGGAATACCTCTGCAGAAAATATTCATAAATATAAGAAACACATAAAGCCAAGAGACCGGATATAAAAATGCATCAGAAACAGCTGTTACAACAGAAACTATCTCATTCCGTGTTGCATAAGATGTCGCCTTGAATGTGCAGCAGTGAATGAATTTGTTACGCTACACGCGCGTGATCTAAGAGCACCTATCGGTAAAATAAGATTCATTAGAACAACAACTAGATTATTCTTCAAATACAATAGGAGTGAACTTTTCAGCTAATAAGCCATGAAACTTTTGATATTATTTGATTTAGATTTTAATGGATAAGGAAGATCCACGATTCGATATTTGGCTGATTTGTGACCAATACGATGCCATTGAACTTTTGGCACAGGACTAAATTATAAGGACCAAAATCACACACGTACATGGTTTGTGTTTCCCAGAGTCCCAGTCCCAGTCATCATCTGCCTAGCCTTGTCCCAACCAAGTTGGGGTCGGCTTCCAGTCTAACCGGATGCAGCTGAATACCAGAATTTTACATGGAGCGACTACCTATCTGACCTCCACAACCCAGTTACTGGGTAATACGATACCCCTTGACAAGACTGGTTGTCAGACTTTCGGGCTTCTGACGACCCGTAACGACTGTCAAAGATCCACAAATGACAGCCGGGACCAACGGCTTAAACGTGCTTTCCGAGGCACGGAGGAGTCTCAATATGTAAAGATGGTCACCCATCCCCGGACCAGCCCCGACAAGCGTAGCTTAACCTGATGGATGGACCCGTGCGGCTGTTATTACTTAACCACGAGCTCCTGGCTAAAAAGGAAAGAAAATAAATAAATCATTCCGTTTCGTAAGGATAAATGCCGCTAACGAATATTGCATTAGTCTCGTTTGAAGTAGAGCAAGTACCTACCTACTTGATCGGTAAGATAACTTGGTTGCAATCTAATTTAGTACAAGTGAATGTTTTATAAGAGTTTTGTATCGTTTCATGCTGAATTAGTAATGACAGGAATACTTTTAGAATTAGCAGACAACTTTTTTACGCATAATTCGTTGACTGTTGTGTGTAATTTTATGGCAAATAAAAGTTATGATTATGACTAATAATTTGATATGACAAACGTTATAAATGACTAGCTGACCCGACAGACGCTGTCCTGTAAATTTGAAAAATTTAAGAAAATAGCCCGGACAGCAATTTTCTTAATTTTTTCTTTCATAAAGACCTTCTCCTGACAATAACAAACACAACAGAAAAAGAATTGGCGAAATCGGTCAAGCCGTTCACGCGTGTTGGCGTGACCAAGGGAAATAGGGATTTATTTTTATATATATAGATAGCAAGTAAATATTATGAGTCAGGACGATTATGGAAATCAATATTATGGCAAATGATTTTATGGCAAACAAGACAATACCCGTTTATTGCACGTTTATTTGGAGGAAAAAAGTTTTTGTTTAACTTTTTACAAAACTTCGTAGAGAGAAAAGTGCTGCTCTTCGTGTTTTAGGTTTTCACCAATTCATAATTTGTGGACCATTTTACGAATCTCCATAGAAAACTGTGAAACAGATGAAGTATTTCGTAATATGAATTTCACGTAGATCATATTATGAATTGTCAGTTTGTGACATTTTACGATGATTCTTATTATTTTATGATTCTGTTAAAGTGACCGTTTTAAGCCCCCTGGGCTTTCGACCCCAAAATCCCCCATAAAGCTGTTTCCATTTATCACTAACACTATCTAGCGTTAACCTCACTTAGCTGTAGTTTGAACCTTTTATTGAATTCCCAGGCTTTATAACAATATGCGCAAGAGTCGTAAGAAACACGCAATGCTTAAGTAACTGAGAGGCGAACTAAACGCTGCGTTGCGACAACACATCACCTCTCTTGGCTCATCTGGTAAAAGTAGGTTTTATTCTTGAGAACTGACCAGTTGCATTGAACAATATAAAACGTCGCATGCGCATCCGTACTTACTAATATTATAAATTCGAAAGTAACTCTGTCTGTCTGTATGTTACCTTTCACACCGAAACCACTCAACGGATTTCGATAAAATTTGACAAAGAGATAGGTGTATCCCGGGGAAGGACATATGCTACTTTTTATCGACATACCTCGCGGGCGAAGCCGCGGGCGGAAGCTCTGTTAAGTAGGTATGTTATAAAATGTTTGAAGACCGAATTATGTTTTCAATCAGTCCACCACAGCCAGCATGTTTTCATGATAATTCAAGCTTTAAACCAGGTCAGTGGAGTAGCCCAGTGGTAGCAGCCCTGACTGAGCAGTGGTGGCCCAGTTGTAGGTCCAAGGTTCGAACCACTCGAACCCAGCCAGGCGCTTTACTTTGTGTAAATCATTTCATCACCACTGCTCTCAAAACGGTGAAGGAAAACATCGTGAGGAAACCTGCATGTCTTAGAACCAAAAAACCAGAGACATGGGACATCTTCCAATCCGCACTGGGCACGCATGGTAGATTATAGATATAGATTATAGAGGAGGCCTGTGTCCCAGCAGTGGGAATATTATAGGCAGATAATTCTAAGCTTTAAACTGAAATATTAGTCATTCTAAAATACCAATACTTTTCATACCAGTTCCTACCCTAACTAAGCAGTCAGTAGCTAGTTCCGGCAGTGACGCGCCATGCGTCGGCGGCCGGTGGGCGTGGCCTTGACTGCGCGCGCGCACGGTGTAGCGTTGTCGCCTCATTCCACTTCACTTGATGCTCGCGCAGAAGGACGAGGGTGTGGTGGCATAAGAACATGACTGTGGTTTATAACTTTCTTACTTCAATATTATTCTTCTTTCTTTTTCGTGTGTTTAGTAAAAAACCTGGTGTCGAGAGTTTTTATGCCACCCATGGGCCCCTGATTTGGCTTCACATGCCGTAAAAATATATCTCTCAGGCATGCCGGTTTCCTCACGATTTTTTCCTTCACTGTTTTTGAAGCAAATGATTATTATACAATACGCACATGACTCCGAAAAGTCACAGGTGCGTGCCTTGGGTTCGAACTCGAGACCTATGACTTGGCAGTCCGATGGTCACACCACTAGGCTGTCAATACTGTTACTTCAGTTAAGTAGTAGCCGAATTTTATGTAAAAGGTAAAAAAGTCCAGGAAAATACTACCAGCTTAGTTCATGGCTACCGCCAAGCACTGCGTAGTTGCGTTTTAATTTGGTACTAGTTGTGGTTTTCAGTTTTGTCTTATGGGACTTACGGGTACTTTTAGGGACATAAATGGAACCTCCAGAGCGCGATCACCGCCCTCAAACTAAAAAAGAATCATCAATATCAGTTCTCAACTCAATTACATAATATCGAGACCCCTCCGTCACTCAGAGAGCGCGTAAAACCTTTGGTCCCATCTGTCATTTGTACATCTTTGACAGTCGATACGGGTAGTCAGAAGCCCGAAAGTCTGACAATCAGTCTTACCAAGGGATATCGTATTACCCAGTCACTGGGTTGTGTAGGTCAGATTGGCTGTCGATCCATGTAAAATACTGGTATTCAGCTGCATTCGGTTAGACTGGAAGCACATAATTTGGAGGCTAGGCCGATGCTGAACTATCACTCAAGAATGAACATCTATACATATTATAAATTAAAGTCACTTTTCGTGTTTGTCTGTTTGTCCGCGTTGTTCTTCTAAACCACCTAATAGATTTTGATGAGGATTTCACCATCGTTTAGGGAATTTATTCCGTAAGGTTTATGTGTATAATACGTTAATGTTAAAGTTACATTTAGCTAAGAAATTTCAATGTTTTTTCAAGCCCAAAAAACCGTAGCGGGTCGCTAGTTTATTATAAACTAAAAACTTCTTCAAAGCAGTAGGCATTGCTACCTCCATAAATTGCGTAATACACAATCATTTGGAACAAAAACACATGAATATCGATAGTCAATAATGTTGTAACTGTAAGATGAGCCATGTGGGTGTGTTGCACAACGATATAGCTATAAAATAATAACGTGACTTGATGAGCTACGGAATATATAAGGTTTATATGTAAATTATAATAATAATAATAATAACCATTTATTGCAGGCGACACAGGCCCATAGATAAATACCTTAACTTAAACATACATATTCTATAAACAAAACTTGTGTTAATAAATAAGGCTTAGACTATGTTAGTAGTTATTCAATCTGCACTAGCTAGACTTTGTGCTGTCCAGTGGAACTTGTCCGCGAAAACGACGGAACACCACGTCCTGCGGCCAAAAGTCTTCTTCCATGACGAGGGGCAGATAACAGTCTGGCACACGCACGACGAACGCCTTGAAGTTGACGTTCCGGCGCGATTCAAGTATCTGCACCCTCGGCGCGTATCTCGTCTTTTGGCGCACGTACTCCACGATGTCCTCCGCCTTAGTGGTGTAGTGCAGGCGGGAGATGTACACCGGTGTATTCGGCTTTGCGGCACGTAGGCTCACTTCGGGGCCCGTAGGAGCTTTGCCGCAGCGGTTCTTGGTCGTTCGCGATCGGTGCTTCCTCCTTTGCACCGTCACAAAACCGTCATCATTATCAGCCCTATTCGGCGCCCTTTCTGGCATGGGCTTGATCCTTAAAGCGCCAGGGACACTTGCGGTGACGCTAGCGAAATCCCTTTGTACGGGTTTCGCCAGAGCTGCAGACACTGTTCTTTGTTCTTTGTTCAATTATGTACTTCTGTGTGGTCTCTCCAATCAAAAAATCAAGACAAAGCGCTGCGAACAATACTGTGAAGCATGCCAAAACTACACCTCCGCTTATACGCACACATTTACAAATTACCCCTCACTAAGTGCACACATGTTTACGAAACCTCACGTCACTGTTGACAGCGCTCTGTCTTGATTTTTTATTTGGTCTTAGGGCTGACTATGAAGTATTAATGCCATCATTATTCCACTGCGAAAAAAGGATGGTGCTAGCGGCCTTGTATAGCTCCGTCTCTCACTAACACTGTAAAAATGGTGGCATTAATACTTGCTGAGAGGAGTGGGGTTAAACTGCCCTTGCCCTGACATTGCATTAATGGATTGATTTTCACATGAAAACCTCTTAGTTCGAGATTGAAGGAAATAATCTAGATTATTATCTTCAATAATCACGTTTATGAATGGAATAGAATAGAATATTTATTTGCTCAGAATGTAGTTATTTACAAAAAGGCGGTTACAATGATTTTTAATTTCTTGGTTTTGACAGTTTTAAAATCATTAGAGAGTATTGACAGTTACAAGAATTGTTACTGTGGCGGAGTGTGGCATCATATACAACGCCACATGCGAACTACGCAACAAAGACCTGACGTCACACGAATCCTGCGATGTGCTTCCGTGCGTCTGGTACAATATACAACATCCCAACATAAACGGTTGGGCAGTAGCCCACCAGACACAACACCCGTCTGGTCTGAGGATCCTCCCTTTTCTATGGAGGATGAGTGAACTTTACACCCTGTTCCTCAAACAAGGATCAAGCATTGATGATCATGCTCGCTCAAAGCGTGTTGGCGTATTTAGATCGCCGAGTCCAGATTTCCTCTAGATGTTCTCATTCACAATTTAGGGTGTAAGTGTTCAAAATTAAGTAAGAAAGTACTTACGCTAATACTCAAACATTTCTCCTTACAAACTTAGTCCTTTTACATCCTGCAGGCGTAGCATGGCGCTTTCTATCTCTACGAAGAATAGACATAGCTTTTTCTATACAAAGTGACAGTTCGTTTCTTCATTTTTGACATACACCGTAGAAATCTTTCTACAATCTGTCATTTTGTCTTTCATTTCTAACGATCTTTGTCTAGGTCTTTTTCGGAAGAAAGTTTTCTATTCTTACTGTCAAAATCACACTGACAACCGATAAATCCTATGACAAAACAAAGAATTCTGAGTCGAATTATGTAAAAGAGTGAATTTCGTAAAAAGTGCAGTTGACTCTTTCTACTTTGCTGCCGTCTCGTACTGTTTACTGTCTACAGGAAAAGTCATTTTTGTCTACTCTTCCGTCGACAAAACGGTGCTCATGCTACGCCTGCAGAACCCACGATTTAAATGCTCAGTTACAGTGATTTATATATTAATACCATCTTCAGCATTGGTCATTTACAGTTTACGGGTTTCTGAAATTACAATTAATATGATGTCTCCTTATAAATCAATGTTATTGAACCTAACATTTATTATGACAACCAAAAACGAAACCTAATCGAAGTTTTAATTATTTCTGATTAGTAAATTCTGTATATGGTACTTAACTATATTCAGAATTGATGAATCATGAATTGACGCGAAAAAGTTTAAGTTTGTAGACCATTTGATTGACTTTTGAAATTACTTTTTTCACTTAATTTTTTGGCGATTTTGGAGCAGTCGAGCTTTCCGATTTATAATCGCAATCTAAGATTATTGATTTCGACTCCAACCATTTGAAATATAGTTCTTTATTCCAAATGTAGGCGTAAGACGTAACGTCACATAAATCCTGCATCGCGCAAACATGATGTAAATATTTCACCTGCCCCAAGATTTTTGAAAGCATAAATTAGACCTGTCCTGAAAAAACTTGGACAGGTCAGGCACAGTATAACAAAGTAACAGTATTATATCCCGGCAGTGACCTTAAAAAATGACTTACGTCCACTCGGTAGATAAACCTTCCGCGTCCGTGCGTAACGGCCGCGCACTCGACACTGTTGCGTACTGAGATACACTGAGATTTTGAAGACATAATACTGTTATTTATTTATACTGTGCATAAGGTCTGAAATTGTGAGACAGTAATATTCCTTACATTATGTATGGGTGGTCGTGTGAAACAACGATCGACAGCTTATCTTACAATTTTAAATTGAATTACAAAGTTAATCACATAATGACCACATGCATTATTAACTCTTATGGTTAATTAATCACTCATTCTTGTGCCACGCCTATTGCAATCAAGGGTTATATTGCTAGCTGTTAGTTTTATGGGTTATAAGCATGATAGTATCTTGTATGGCGGTCACTGACTTGAGTGTAATGCAGTAAGTATCATTTTCTAGGTAAATTGCTTTCTAACACGTCGATTATGATATATGCTAACACCAATTTTATTAAAAACTAGTTGCGCCCCGCGGTTTCACCCGCGTAAATCTCGATCCCGTGGGAATATCGGGATAAAAAGTATCCCATGTTTTAATGCAGGTTATAAACTATCTGTTTGCCAAATTTCATCCAAAACCATTCAGTAGTTTTTACGTGAAAGAGTAACAAACATCCATCCATCCATCCATCCATACTTACAAACTTTCGCGTATATAATATTAGTTAGACTAGCTTTTTCCCGCGGCTTCGCCCGCGTGGATGTTGGAAATTATCCCACGGGAACTTACTACTGGTATAAAAGTATCCTATGTCCCATCCATAACCCACGTGGTCTGTCTATGCATTATGCTGAGATAGGAGCCTTTTTGGCATCGCACAGGTTTTCTTTTCCTGTTTCACGTTGTTTTATTTTATTCTATTACTTGTTTTACTGATTTTATAGATTTAATGTTTGTTTCTATTGTTATATTTCCTGTGCGTGTTCCAAATAAAATATTTTTCTTTCTTTCTTTCTTTCTTTCTTTCTTTCTTTCTTTCTTTCTTTCTTTCTTTCTTTCTTTCTTTCTTTCTTTCTTTCTAGGCGACCTAGGCGTTACGGCGTAAAAGTAACAGACATGAGACAGCCAGTAACTTTAATCCATATTTATATTCTCAATACTCAATATCTTTATTGCTTTACCATAATGTGTACTTAGGTGGTAACTATATAATTTCGATCATTATGGACCGGATGGATTAATGAAAAATTATTGTAGATTAATGAAAAAACTATGGGATATTGTAAGGACGATGGAATCTCAGGCGAAAGCTTGGGTAGCCCTTGAAATCCAAATTTTCTTACGTTTTTTGCTATTTGCAGGTCAGTATCAAGTTTTATGTAGATCTAAATTATGATTCGCAGTTGTATCAAATATTAATTTATAGAATCATAATAATAAAAATCATCTATAATTTTATTAAAAATAACAATTCAATTAATGACTCTAGATAAATCTAATAGGGGTGTTGGGATGTTGATCCGTATCTCGTCGTGAGACAGAGAAGTGTCAAAGTGCCTGTTTGGAGTTTACTCGTAACGGTCATGTTAGGGATTCAAATGACGTCAAAATCGTAGACGAACGAGAAAAAGAGCGTTCTAGCGCTTGTCATGTTAGCCCTGCAGTCCTTCAAATCAAAAGTCATTTATTCAAACTAGGCTGAGAATCAGCACTTTTAGAACGTCTAAATTACATAAGACAGTCCCCCAAAACGCCCACCCCTCACCGCTTCCTAGTGCTTTAGCTGGGAAGAAGAAGTGGCGCAACAAACTGTCCAGCAGCACAGCTGCCTTCTTCCCATGACTGTCTATACTCCACTTGAAATAAGATTAGACATTAAAACAAACCTTTTTACAATCCGTTCAACCGAATTTGGCTTCTATACCGTAGGCATAAGGATGCAAAAAAGGTTACACAATACCAACTGTCTACTGCAGCTGCCATTTGTCATGCTACCAACGCAATAGAAGTCAAAATCGGTTGAACGGACTGTAAAAAAGGTTTATTTAAATGTCTAATCTTATATGGAGTAGGTATAGTATCTTGGAAGGTACTTAATATGGGCTGCAGCATTTTCCTATGTGCCAATTGATAACAACATTTTGTGGGACACAGTACTGGAATTCCATTGGACATGATTTTACGCTTCACGGTTCAGAAATTCTGAACCAAAGTACCTATAGTACCTACCTACCCAAGAAGGTCCTAATAGAAAAAAAAAAACAATCACACTGATCGACTGGACAGTTAACTCTAGAACTTAACTATCAGAGCCTTGCCTTTTCCCAACTATCTTGGGGTCGGCTTCCAGTCTAATCGGATGCAGCTAAATACCAGTATTTTACATGGAGCGACTGCCTATCTGACTTCCACAACTCAGTAACTGGGTAATACGATACTCCTTGGTAAGACTGGCAGATATTCTGGTTTCTGACGACCCGTAACGGCTGTCAAAGATCCACGAATAACAGCCGGGACCAACGGCTTAACGTGCTTTCCGAAGCATAGAAGAGTCTCGGTATGTAAAGATGGTCACCCATCCCCGGCACAGTATTACGTATCAATAACTATCAAAAGGTCTCTATCAGTAAATAAGGCATCTACTACAACGTCACCATGTCCCCTCTAATGATAGCGTGGGTAGCAGGGACCTCCTACGTACAGTTAGCATAAAAACAACCAACCTTGACGCAATCTTATGCTACACTTCACTTTATATTTTGTGATGTTTTATATAACTTTGTTTGTCAAAACAGTTAAGTAATAGAGGTCCTTGCAAGGTTTCATCTGGAAATAATAAATAGCCCATCATCGCACAAGAACGTTTCCTAATGCTAAACTCATGATTTTGTATATTTCACCTTTGACATAACTAATTATTCACATGAATTTTTTTCTCATATAATACTGGACGTTCGTATGTCACTGCAGGGATCCAGCAGAATATCAGCGTCAGGTATATTTGCCTGACACCTGAGTTGGAGTCCCATTTGGTGCAACGTTGAGACGCACACTGCATTTTGTATGTTTCATTTTTTCATAGACAGTGTTGTCATCACAGTGTCTTATTTTCTTTTATTGTTTTTTGTTTATTGGCACCTTGTAGCTTTGCAGTTAAGTAATTAGTTATTATATAACCGTGCTTTTCTATGTTGTGCTGTCTTTTGTGTGCACCAAATAAACGTTTTATCTATATATCAGTTAAATGATAAACCACTTAGACCAGTTCTGTCGCCAAAAAGAACCTAATGCAGTGTTCTAATTTAAGTATAGGCCGTTGAGTTAGAATTTTGACCAGCTTAGGAGTGGAACTTCTACAGATTCTTACAAAATGCATCTCTACACATTCTGAGGAACTTATATTATCTTCCAAACATGATTATTTTCAGTAATTTAGATTTAAGTAATTAATAATTAACAAAAAAAAAACTAAAACTAAAAGGACTTACTAACTATACCAATAGATATAAAAACAAAGGGACCCTCAGGCGTCGAAGTATTCGTCCGCATCGCTGTCATCCGGAAACGTGCCCAGAAGACTGGCAGCATTGCCACGTTGAATGGGAATGCTAATTCTTTGGCCAAAGAACAAGCCAGCCCTCTGGTCACGTGAAGTATCGACCAGTCGGTGAGAAATTTCCTTAAAAAGGAGACGCGCACTCGGCCCCATGACCCGAGCGTTTCAGTAATTTAGTTGTCAATGAGATACAGAACTATTTTGCCCATAACCTACCTTGGTAGTTTATGGGCAAAATAGTTCTGTAAAAAATCTACTAAAGTCAAGACTTTAGTAGATTTTTTATCCTCCTTCAAATACACCTGTAATACCATAGATAGTCTACTAGCTTCCGCCAGCGGCTCCGCCCGCGTGATATCTTTATAAAATTATAGCCTATGTTACTCAATGATAATATAGCATTCTAATGGTGAACGAATTTTTAAAATCGGTCCAGTAGTTTTTGAGTTTATTCATTACAAACAAAAATACAAATCTATTCTCTTTATTAATGGGGTAATAGACGTGCGAGCAAGTCCGCGTACTTATGGCTCGGCGAGCTTACTCGCCCGTGTGTCATGCTAAGTATGCGGACTTTAAAACCGCCGAGTAAGTTCGTCGGCGATCCAACAGGTCCCGTTTAACTCGTCGTCTGTCACCGCTGCGAGCCGCGAGCCAATATGACAATGAAATTTTGAGCAAGCTTCACGTGGGTCACCGACGGCGAGCCGAGTAAGGTCGCGAACTTAAAAACCGCGTTTATCACCCACTTTAGTGTAGGTAAGCAACGCACCGTAGAAACGGGATGATGCACAATCACAATCTGCCATTTAGTCTATTCTTCCATCGACAAAACCCGTTTCTATTGTGGGTGCTACGCGTGCAGTTACTACCAGAGACTTAATGCCACCATTTTTCCAGTGTTAGTTTAGGAGCTATACAAAGCCGCTAGCACCATCCTTTTTTCGCAGTGGAATAATGATGGCATTAATACTTCATAGTCAGCTAGTGCAGATTTTAAATTCCTCAATGAAGTCTACAAAGTTCATAATATTACGCAGGCCGGTAAAGGCACAGCTCTATTATGTATTCTGCGTGGGTTCTCTCAATGTTTGCCTTCGTATCGGTGTTAAATAGTTATGTATCTTTATGTAATGTTTGAGAATCATATTAGTCCTGGCCCGAATCAGACGCCATGAGATTTCGTTCATTAAAGGTTCCAAATAGGATTACGTGTTGTACTAAGATACAGTAGGACTAGGAAGTTGGGACTATGTTGGGACAACTGGGAACTACAGACTAATGTACTGTAGTTAATAAGAAAACCTCGACAAATCTGCTATTTGTTAATTACGTGATTTAATTTGAATTAAGAATTAGGTGACAATATTTTTAACCGACTTCTTATGTATGTTACGCGATTACTCCGCCAATTATGAATCGATTTTGATGATTCTTTTTTTTTTGGTAGTTCATGCTTTAGAGGTGGTCCCATATAAATTTTATTAATTTTGCTTGCGTAGTTTTTGAGTTGGCTTCAATAATTACGTATTTTTCCCACTTTGCGTATGTAGACGATATTATTATCTTAGTTGACTCCGTCGCTATTATTTACATAGCAGATGATGGTTTACGAATTTGTGTGTGGTAGGTACCACAACTAAAAAGTGCAAAATAAAAACTTTAAAAAAAAAAAGAACAACCGACTTCCAAAAAAACACTAACAAAGGGAAAAATAACTTTAATTTCGGAAGTCGGTGGCCAAAAACGAAAATTGAAAAGCAAATACACCGACTTCCGAAATTAAATATTAGCCAAAGATTCTAGGAAACTAAAATGTGCAATTAAATTATACCCACCAACCCCTGCCGCCCATTATATATTTTGTAGTGTTTGTTTTGTTATATATTTTTGTGGTGTAGGTACAATAAAGTATATATTTCAGTCTTCTCTATCTTTATCTACATTAAAGTATTAAAGTAACGTTTCGTGTCTGTCTGTGTGGCTGCGTTGTTCTTCTAAACTACGCTACCGATTTTGATGTGGTTTTCACCCATTATTTGGAAAAAAATCAGAAGGTTTATGACGTGTCCAGCACATTATTATTAAACTCAATATAATAAAAAAAACACGATTTTCTGGCAAGTCGCATAGACTATGATAAGGGCGTGTCGCTAGTAAACTATAAAGTTCTGAGAGGTTTCAATGCTCTAAGTTTACGTTAAAAATGTGTTTTATTTATTAGTTGAGAATGAAGAAAATTAAGTGGCAACACTATGTCTGTGAACACTGAATCTAAATAAATGAATGTCGCCATATTGCAAAACTCATATAAGCGCGAATAATCTTGATTCGCTTAAAAAGGAGGGACCCGTTTACTCAATCACCTTGCCGACTTCGTACAGTGACTATTAATTCCGTTTTATATATTACTCAACTTTATAACTCTGCCATATATAGAGGAGAATATTTAATTAATTGTCTATGGATATATAAAAGACTGCGTTCTTGGAAACTGTGTTTATTTGACCAATAGTGTGCCAATGTTTTATTTATGGTGAACAGTTTGACCTGCTACCAACCTTGCTGTTTGGCGGCGCCTATCCTTTTTGCCACAGCAAATTGGGTCATACTTGGAAAGGATTTATCACAACTCAGGTCCCCAAGATACAGGCACTGCCTAATTTAGGGACCATCGCTTTAACAAAATGAATGTTACAAACAGTTACAGATAGACTTACAATGTTAATCATTTAAGGTAATAATTGTAACAATGTTTAATCTTATCTAAATAGAATCTTATTCTAAACTGCTGTCTGACTAATCACTTTCACCTCAATCTTCTTCTCCTTTTCGTGTGGTTAGCGACTAACCTGGTGTCAGAGTTGTAAAGCCACCCATGGGCCTCTGACTTGGCTTCACATGCCGTCAAAAATATCTCTCAGGCCGGTTTCCTCACGATGTTTTCCTTCACTGTTTTTGAAGCAAGTGATATGCGTCATTCCTGACAGACTGACAGGTGATATAGACAAGAGCTATTAAAATACGGTGGTCGCCTTCACCATAAAAGGATGCATCAGAATCCCCATATTGCACTGGTGCCTTACCTTTGGCCACAATTTTTTAGTGCCTTAAAATATATTGTGTCTTGAAAATACTGATCCTATCACTGGCCTACTCACATAGTATTATCTCCCTCGCGAATGCAAACTTTTTGTCTGGCCCCAGTTCTTAGTCTACAATTGGGATCTACAAATAAAACGTCTATCACTTTACGATTTCTATGGAGTCAATCAATCAGCCTAGCCTTTCCCCAACTATATTGGGGTCAGCTTCCAGTCTAGCCGGATGCAGCTGAATACAGTATTTTACATGAAGTGACTGCCTATCTGACCTCCACAACCCAGTAACTGGTTAATACGATACCACTAGGCAAGACTGGTTGTCAGACATTCGAGCTTCAGACGATCCGTTACGACTGCCAAATATCCATGAATGACAGCCGGGACCAACGGCTTTACGTGCTTTCCGAGGCACGGAGGAGTCTCGCTATGTACAGATGGTCACCTATCCATGGATCAACCCCGGCAAGCGTAGCTTAACCTAATGGTTCGACCCGTGCGGCTGTTATTACTTAGCCTCGAGCTCCTCCTATGGGGTAAGTCAAGTTACATTATATACATGCGCGCCGGCCGCCAGATGCGGTTTCTTGTTCAACACTTACCCGCTTTTTTTCTAATTGTGGTTAGTTTGGACTCAATGAGTGAAAAAAAAATTGAATGTCCATTCAGGAGAAACAGTCCAGTCGCACCTCATAATCCGCACGTAAACTGACGAAACGTAATTACTCAACGATCCATGTGAGATGCCCCTGATGGTCTGTGTTTGGTCTCACAAGGGCAAGCGAGGGCGACATTTGTGGTTGTGCAACACACGTGACACCCACATTCGCGAATGATCTTCAGTCTTCACCAATATTTAGATTGAGGTGGATTAGTCATTCGTGTACCTATGTTGGAGATGTTAATATTGGTGTTTAATGTAGCTATTAATTTCCCAGAAAGCCAATAAGAGGTATTACATAGCCCTAATGTTGAAATGAGGACTCGTGGGCGAGAAGAAATGAGTCCTATCTCCCCTCGTATCACTGTTGACGTGAACCTACTCGTAGAATTATCTAATCATGTTTAGTTGTCATACTTAACGCCTTCTTAGTTAAATAACCATAGAATAGAATAGCATATTTATTCAGTATTAAAAATTGGTAAAACATTAGCTTAAAATCTTAGAAATAATTTACAAAGGTATTATAATGTTAGATGCCTGTACTAGGATAAGCTCCAGTGAAGTCCTGAATTTGTCGGGCTATCTTTACTTTCGTGTGGTTTAGTGACTGACCTGATGTCAGAATTTTTATGCCGCCCATGGGCCTCTGACTTGGCTTCACATGCCGTCAGGAAATATCACTCAGGCGCTACTGATAAAAATGCATGAGGAAAGTCGTTGATACTCCAATTATGTATTTAATTAACGCTTCGAAACCAAACAACCAATTTTAATAAAATGCGAACTGATCAAGAGATCATCTCATCAATATGCTACAATAATGATATAACACCTGCCTTTAATATTAATATCATTATCATTGCAAATCACATTAGGTATTGGAAAAAAAAAGGAAAAACCAACCTTAATCCCTTTCAATAAGGTTCTCCCCAAAAACCAACTTAACTGACACAGTTGGGTCATCCGAAATCGAACTGCCTTAAAGATAAGGGTGACGTGTGGTGTATTGGTGTCGTGGTCGAGTCGTCCTCGAATCGAGGTCGGCAGTAGTCGTCACTCGTCTTCCAACTTATTAATATAAGGAACAACGGGTATTAGAGTCACGTAGATAATTATTTTGTAATTATTTTAAATGCCCTTGGTTATGTATTGGTCATAGGTGAGATCATAGAATGAAGCAATACATCTTAGTAATGGAATAAACAAGGTTTCTAAACTAGCTAGGTATGTCTTGTATAAGTTTAAGCCTACTTTGAAAATATATTGATATAGCTTGGTTTGAAAAACTTGTGAAAACTTGCAGATCTTGCCATCGGAGCCACTTGCGAATTGGAGCCATCTTGCCATAGGTCGATGGCAAGATGGCTCTAATTTAGACAAACATCGCCATCGCATCTGGTTCTCTTTTTACAAGCTTTTTATTTGGCTACTATCCGTCAGGCCTCTGCAATATACGGTAGTTTTTTGTACTTAATCAAGTGTCGGAAAACTAAAGCAAAACCATGCACCATATACATATTTTCCTTTTTTCTAAGTCTTTCTTTAAAGGGAGATTCTCTTTAAAAAATCATCTAGGCGTTGCTTGTTCGCCGCACATGAAGAATTGACATCCTGCACACGTTGCGGTGGACAAACGGCCTAAAAAATCTGTAAAAAGCGTTTCGTATTAAATAAAACATATACATACGGAAAATCACTAAAATACCTCTACATTGTTGACAGATCACTGTAGTGTTGACATTCTAAACAGTGCGCGGTGTAGGTCGTTCCTACTGGCGCGGGCGCATGATGTCATTCAATGACGTCATCTACGTAACGAAGCCTGCGCGGGAGTCGATGCGCGCTATGTAGGTTGTATTGAGTGAGAAAATTGTTGAGAGAAATTGATTTTTGAAGGGGGGAAAATGGATTTAAACTGATGACTGTGTGAATTTACGGAAAACGAATGGAAAATGTATTTCCATTAGGTGCGTGAGATTTTTTAGCTCGTGTAGTTTAGCAGACATTTCTGCACCACCGTATTCGTAATGAAATAATCTTTATTTTAATTTAACTTCAATTCATTAACCAGACTCGTTTATACCTGCCTACCCAAAAGTTGTGACGGGAAAAAAATTGTCAACCTAACGTTTGCATATTCTATGGGTTTCATACTTTCGATTGGTATGGAACTTGTCTATTAAACAAACCAGTGAAATGTTAAAAAATAAATAAAAATTTAATTGTTCATTAATTATATTCCGGACTGTTTTTTAAACAACCCATTTGCAATAAAGGACATGACCAGTTCCTGCACTCGAATTCGGGAACTTGTGCAGGATTACAGTGTATACACTATGATTTAAAAATTGAGATCTAATTTATCATGGATAAATTATACCGAATAAAGCCAAGGTTAAAATATCTGCAAAAACAGTAGTTTAATTGCTTCCGCTATTCTTTTAGAGTGCGTTTCATACTAGGCCGTAGTGTTGGTTCCCCTGTTGTATGACGAATTTTGTACGTTACGGCGCCACCTAATAGGTCCGTTGTTAAAGTGCCAACATTACGGCATAGGAACTATAATGATGAAAAGCACTCTATAAGTACTTTCCGATTTTGACGTTCCATTCTATCCATAATCATCCGGTAACCATAATAAGCTAAACAGTATGGGGAAAAATAAAATAAGAACGAGTTATTTTCGATCAAAAGAATAAATGACATGGAATAATATATTATAATGCATGTTTTGTTTTTGATTAATTTGATTTATTTACATTTTATAATCTAAGTTTGCACGCCTACAGGTTAGGTTTTTATTGACTTTTGGTGTATAAAGGACTGTTATTTCTTTGACAATGCATCTGACATTAGTGGCGGACCAAAGGCACAATGTAGGAATCTTTTTCATAAAATCCCCAATTAATCGATTAGAGTCAAAGCATGAAATCGATTCTCACAAAAAATATTTTTGAAAAATATATCAATTCAAAAATATTTTTTTAACTGTGTTTGATTAATAATAATATAACGTTGTGTTGTAAGTCTCGTGCATTAGGGGGCGAGCCTATTGCCATCAACCGGGCTCAAATCCGGACTCCACTTGCTACTGAGATATTCCAGATGAACAAACCCAATAACACTTTGCCTGACCAGGGAATCGCACCCAGGACCTAATGCTCAGGTGTAGGTGAGCATGAGGTCCTGGGTGCGATTCCCCGGCACAGCGCTACAGCGCTTGGGACCACTAGACCAACGAGGCAGTCAAATGATTTCGATTTTAGTGTTTTAGGTTCGAGAAAAAATCGAGTATCATTTATCGATCTCAGATCGCCATTTACCATCCCTACCGATCCATCCGATCTTGGCGTCACGTTGTGTTTACATATTCGTTGTGTACTGTGCGATTATTGTGTTCTATTTCTAACGACCATTGCTATTATTTACGAACTGATAATTATCTTCAAAGCCTGATTACCATTGCTATATAAAAAGGATTCTTCGGTTTTGCTCTACGATACGATTAAATGAGATGCATAAACTGTGGTATATTTCGTAAGGCGGGTTCAAAGGCATATTATGTCAATGCTAACCTTACCCCTGCAAGCGAGACTTGCCCGGTGGTTGAATAATCAGGTATGTACTTAAACTACATTGGAACAATACCTACTCTATAACAAAAAGACTGCAGGTATAAAGTCTGACATAGCGATTCGATTGCATGTGAGCCAGCAAAACTTAATAAAGCAGCGTTTATTTGGGGAAAGGGTGGCAATGCATCAGCAAAAACCCTGCTATGGGCGGCGGTGATTGTCTAATTCCCGTAACTAAAAACGTTCAAATTCAAGTCGCAGTCTCATCTCAGCGACAATTATTGTCAAAAACTCGATTACCACAACGCCTAGCGCCATCTCATATCGAAAACCAGAGTTATTTAGTGAATACTTATCTTTATTTTTCTCAGTTTCCTGATCTTTTAGACTGGTGAAACTTTTTTGTCTGGAAACTGTAGAATACAACAATTGCAAAAATAAAACAATATTTTTGTTGACATATTTAATTGAATATAAAATACTTTTCATCCATTAAACAGCTCGGTGAAGGTCGTTGTATGGTGGGATCCTATATATACTTTATGGTAAAAACAAATAGGTAGGTACATACCTACTCTGCAATTTTTTCTGGAAAATAGATCCAGTAGTTGCCATGAAAAGTAACCCTAAACAGACAGAATCTGAATTTTGTATTATGTAGTCTGCTAGAGACAGGTGGTTATGTGTTAAATTATTGAATTGGTTTTGATAAGTATTTTATTTGTGTTTTCCAAATTATAGTTAAAATCTACCAATAAAATACAATAAACGTAGATATTTAATAACCTATTCCGCGTAATTATTCCTCAAGAGTCATAAAAAAACCCTGCGCTCGGCGTGACAACACCTCGCGTTCGGGTTCTCGACTGGTCAATCGTCATCCTGAGGATGCCTCGTTGAGAGGTGGACCACGTGTCGATTTCTTACAGTGTTTTTTATAACTGCCTATGTATATTTATATTCCTGAAAATGTCAATTGTTATACTTCTGCTTTCAATAATTAAAGGTATTTTAAATACAATATGCAAGTCCAACTTTTTCGCACATTTATCATCATCCTACAGAAGTCCACTGCTGGACAAAGGCCTCTCCAATTGCACGCCATTCAGCTCGATTCTCTGCAACTCTCATCCAGCTGCTACCAGCCACCCTGCGAAGATCGTCGCTCCACCTAGCCTGCCTGAGGGCGTCCTACCTTACGTTCGCACATTATTATACAATAATTCAAATAGCTATTCATTGCTGTTTCCTTATAAGGATTAAATACGTGCTCGTGAGTGAAGCTTCAATACAAAATTGCACATAACCATAAATGTAGAGATAATAGGCAAATGGTTTGTCTAGTTTCAACCTTCAGTTTTTGACATAAATGGGTTATACAGAAAGGGAATATGTTTACTATGAGACGTCCATTTATTGAAGTGATCGATTGCTGATATTTTAATGTATCATTTTCAATTGAGATTGTTTAACTTTAAGGTTAAATGTACATCCAATCTAAATGTAATAACTTCTGACGACCCTTTACATGCCGAACCTCCTCCGTGCCTCAGAAAGTACGTTAAGCCGTTAGTCCCGGCTGTCATTCGTGAATCTTTGACAGTCGTTACGGGTCGTCAGAAGCCCGAAAGTCTGACAACCAGTCTTACCAAGGAGTATCGAATTATCCAGTTACTGGGCTGTGAAGGTCAGATAGGCAGTCGCTCCATGTAAACTACTGGTATTCATCTGCATCCGGTTAGACTGGAAGCCGACCCCAACATAGTTGGGAAAAGGCTAGGAAGCTTCATTGGTCTTTTAGGCGGTGCGTTATCTATATCATCAATCACAGTACTGTTTAATTAATGTACGTACAACTAGGTTACACTTCCAACAAAATCGATTTAGTAGTTTAACAGGTAACCACGAAACTTTCGCGTTAACAAAATATGGCTGTCAATTAACCATACGACAACCAGAAATAATTCACACTATCTAAACCGTCAAAGACCAGGAAAGAATCTATTGAACAACATCCTCGAAGTCACTACATTATGTCAAATTTTACGACAAAACGCTAAGCATTAAGACAATGTTATGTCTCATAAGTCTGTCTGTATTTAACATTATGTAAGCATATTGACAAGTATTGGCGGCCATGTCGTGATTCAGAATATGGCCTTAAGTTTTTAAAAACACCCACTGGGTATTTATTTTGTCACGTAGGAATTTTTATGGGATCTGTGCAATAAATTAAATTTAATTTAATTGTGACACAGGGCCTAGACCTATTCTCATACTAAAACCTACTACGACTAAAAAGGTTTAAAGAAGACACCACAGACAGACAAATTAAAATGGAATCACTGTGTTAGGGCATAAATCGAACAGATTACGATTACATACATACATACCGGTCAAAATCATAACCATCCTTTTTTCCTCGCCGTAGTCGGGTAAAAAGAACGAGCATTAATCATTCACGGTACGGCTGGTCCATAAATTCAGTTAGCTATGGTACGGGCTATGCGGACGGGTGATCATAGCTCACAGAATAAGCAAGCTGCAGTGGCAATGGGCCGGCCATATTAACCGTAAACCGATGACCGTTGGGGTAGACGTGTTCTTGAGTGGAGACCGCGAATCGGCGAACGTAAGGTAGGACGCCCTCAGGCTAGGTGGAGCGACAATATTCGCAGGGTGGCTGGTAGCAGCTGGATGAGAGTTGCGGAGAATCGAGCTGAATGGCATGCAATTGGAGAGGCCCATGTCCAGTAGTAGACTGCTGTCGGCTGATGATGATTAATCTCCACGCTCACAGTGTGTTGGCGATTTCAGACCTAGTTTCAGCGTATTCATTTGTTTACATTAAAAAAAATAACAAGTAGTCGTTGCAAGTTTTTCGTTTACCCAGTAACTGGGTTGTGGAGGTCAGATAGGCAATCCCTCGTGATAGCTGCAGTTGGTGTCCTGGGTTTGATTTCCTGTTCAGGAGAAGTGTTACCCATTGTGTTTTTCCATTATTAAGAAATAGCAACCCAGAGTCTAGATTCGTGCCGTGATAATAGCAATAAATTATAAGGCACACGCCCTATTACATACGTAATCGGGTTTAAGGGCTCACCCTACCTCAGATTTTATCCCGCTCGCACCAAACTACTCGCGACCTGAGTGAGAACGACACGGAGTGGAGCGCTAGCGGCTCTAAAGCGTCGAAAAGTTTAGGTAATTGCTTTTTACGTTGAAAATAATGGTAATTTAAAAAAAAATTACACACTTAAGACCTGCTTTATAGTTAATTCAGTTATCATGCAAAGTTTTATTATCTAATTTGAAGTATTTTTTGAATACCAGCGGTTTATAATTCTGTGCAGAGGTAACTTTGTTTTTTTTTTCTATCCAGAAAATTTTATGTAATCGTGTTTTCGCCTCACATAAGACCTAGCATCAATCCTCAACTTTAACATATATTTATTTCAAAATTAATGCTGCAGTATTTTCGGCATAACAGAGTGAATGCTACGAAATTTGTGATTGGGTGCGCCCTTAAAAATTACTGGTAAAATGTAGGTGTACAATACAGCTCTGCTTTCCTCTTCTGGTTATGGAGGCGTGATGGTATGTTCATCCTAAATGACCCATCTATAATCACCTATTTAGCACAACACTGCACGAAGGTATGTTAAACATTACATAAGTTACTAAGGTAACAATTGACACGTCGGTAAGGTCATCAGGCGGAGGTCGAACTCTGAACCGACCAGTCTACGATGAGCCTTCTGTTACAAAAGATTAGTGCGTGGAATCTATGATTAGTTTTAAATAGATGCGTAGTTTAGAAGCCTTGAATGTTAGTGATGTCTTCCGGATTTTAACGATTTTGCGTAAGTTGATAATCACGGATAAAATTGATAACCTGTTTTTTTGCGAATTTTGTGAAATATTGACATCATGCATTCTCTGATGAAGGCAGTCTCACAGAATAAATAAGTAGCAGTATTATAACTCGACAATGACCATGAATTATTTACCTACGGCCGCTCGATAGATTAACCTTCCGCGTCTGTGGAGTTTCTTGCCCGTTCTTCTCCATAGGTACCTACTACGCTTTGGAATGGGTAACTAGCTTCATATTTCTGACTGACCGACTCCTTGACAATTCAAAAGTGCCTGTAAATGGTTTAATTGAAATAAATGCTTTGAGTTTGAGTTTGAGTTTGAGTTCGTCCGTCCGTAACTGCTGCGCACTCAATATGGGCCACATTAGCAATTCCTCTAAAAGCGATTCATTTCCTGAATTTCCAGCTGTCATTAGTAATTCCTCTAATTTGACAAAAAAGCAATTCATAATGTGTGGCCCATTTTACGAATATCCATAGAAAACTGTCAAACAGATGGACTATTTCGTCATATGAATCGCACGCAGATCATATTATGAATTGTCAGTTGGTGCCATTTTACGATGATTCATAATATTTTCATATTATGATTCTGCCAAAGTAACTGTTTTAAGCCCCCTGTTGTGTACTGATTTATACTGAGATTTCCAAGCGCGTTTTTTCAGCCGTTTTCTTTTCTATAAATATAGAATACTGTACTTATTTATACTGTGGCAATGTTGTAGAATATACTACATTTCGCTACTTTAAAAAGATGCAAATCTTATGACACAAAATTCTTTCCAATGCAAATAACGAAACAAAATACTTCACTGTTGTCTACAGAAAAATTCTTGTTGTAAATACAATAGCAACGAATTCTTTAAATTAACTTATTCACACATTTACTTGGTCGGACCTTGTCGTGGCTTCCTCGTGGGTGTTTCAAACAACTATTAGAATTGTGTAGCATTGTAAGTTGTTTCGTCATCGTACATGCAGATCTTATAGATTGTCATTGGCTAGGTATTTGTAGGTGTTAGGTAATGTATTGGCTTTTCCATTCTCCTTTATTGCTTGCAGCTAGAAATAAAGGAGAATGGAAAAGGCGTAGCATGAACACCGTTTTGTCGACGGAAGAGTAGACAAAAATGACGTTTCCTGTAGACAGTAGACAGTACGAGACGGCAGCAAAATAGAAAGAGTCAACTGCACTTTTTACGAAATTCACTCTTTTACATAATTCGACTCAGAATTCTTTGTTTTATCATAGGATTTATAGGTTGTCAGTGTGATATTGACAGTAAGGATAGAAAACTTTCTTGCGAAATAGTCTTCATCTATAAAGACCTAGACAAAGATCGTTAGAAATGAAAGACAAAATGACAGATTGTACAAAGATTTCTACGGTGGATGTCAAAAGTGAAGAAACGAACTGTCACTTTGTTTAGAAAAAGCTATGTCTATTCTTCGTAGAGATAGAAAGCGTCATGCAACGCCTGCTGTTGGTAGTTCTAAGTATTGAATATTCGGTGTCGATACTTGAAATGCACACGATTCAGTGTCTTCCCTTCTTTTTAGGGTGCCAAACGGAAGCCTATTTCTAAGCCTCCGCTGTCCGTCCGTCCGTGTGTCTTTCAGCGGGTTGTATATCATGAACCGTAATAGGTAAACAGTTGACATTTTCACAGATTGTGTATTTCTATGGCCGCTATAACAAAAAATGATAAAAATTAATTAAAGTTAATAACTAAAGCGGGCCCCATACAAGAAATTTTATGTGTTTTTTTCAGCATACTCGTATTTTACTACGGTACGGAACCCTTCGATGGCTTCAATCAATCTGCCTAGCCTTTTCCCAACTATGTCTGGGTCGGCTTCCAGTCTAACCGGATGCAGCTGAATACCAGTATTTTACATGGAGCGACTGCGTATCTGACCTCCACAACCCAGTAACCCGACAATAAGATAAGGCAAGTCTGGTTGTCAGACATCCGGGACCAACGGCATAACGTGCTTTCCAAAGCACGTAGGAGTCTCGGTATGTAAAGATGGTCACCCATCCACGGACCAACCCTGGCAATCGTAGCTTTACTTGCCAAATGGACCCGTGTGGCTGTTAGTACTTAGCCACGAGCTCCTCAACTCTTCTATAGCTTGTTGTGATAAAAAAATCCCAGATATACAACTTACAGATTTTTACAACGAATTCCCAAATTTTTATGACTACTTATGTCTTTAATTTAATCTAAAATTATTCTCTGGCTACCGCAGCTTTTGAGAGTAAGATATATTTATGGATAATAGATTAAAAGTACGATTAAATTATGTAAAAACCTAATTGAGGTGTGGAAGCTCACTTATAACTATGCGGTTGCACCAGCAAACATTTAACATGTAGATGTTTCGAAACTTGTCACATGAAACAAATCTCATTACTTGTTTTGTTGAACTTGCGTTCGCACTGGACGAAACATGAGTAAGTCATAAGACAGATCTCAAGATTTGTTGTAAACTGCGTTCGCACTGTCTAGAAACATACACAATAGACATGTTTTGTATAAAGATTTGTCACGTTTGCGTTCGCACTGTTGTTTGTTTATGTCAAATTATGTCTCGCAACTTGTCTATTGCTTGATGTTTAGTGTTATCCGAGTATGGTGGTAAACATCCCGTGTTTATATCGAAACATAGAGTGGTCCAAAGTAGACACGATGAAGTTTATAGAGCTTTGGCAAGGTTTTCCATGTTTGAGGAATACAAAATGTGTGGACTATAATAACCGACCAAAGTGTCAAAACAAATCTAACAACATGTTACTAGATTCATACAGATACATTTTGATACGAAATTGGTTTGTAAAGACATGTGGCGAAACATGTCGAGTGATATGAAACGTCAAACATGTTTCGCGACAACAAGTTTCGTGACAATGCGAACGCTAGGCGATACACTGACAGAAAACAGAGATTTCAACATGTTTTATGTGAATGTTTCGCCAGTGCAAACGCACGGTTAGTCTCATCTATATTTATAAAAATGAATCCCTATTTCCCTTGGTCACGCCATCACGCGTGAACGGCCGAACGGATTTGGATGAAATTTGGCACAGGGGTAGACCATGACCTCGAATAGGACCTAGGATACTTTTTATCCCGATATTCCCAAGGGATCGAGACTTACGCGGGTGAAACCACGGGGCACAGCTAGTTTACAATATTACTCCATAGCTCCATAGTCATGAAATCACACGAATAAAAACTTTTTATTATGATCTGATTCATCGCCCATACATTCGCGGAACAGCCTCGATCCGACCCACTCGAGACAAATATCAGCACACTACTTTTTATCTACAAGGTCGGCTAACCGGCCATTTTCGCATTCTACCTATGGAAACAACTCTATCTTATTACACTTCAAAATCCACCTATCACACTCTATTTTTTAGGAGTTAAGGTCGAGAGTTAAATGATTTCGGCTCAGAGCAGGTGTAAATATAAGTTGGTGTTTGGGAAATGGTTTCACACTCGAGACTAAAACGCCATTGTCTTATGGGAATATTATGAAACAAACATTTTGTAATAAGAATGAGTTTAAACCTCTTTTTTAGACTTCTAGATACATTACATGATAAATAATTATATAATATACATCTACCTATTTCGTTATTACTGATAAATCGTTGACTGTTTTATTAAATGATTCCATTGTGTTTGTACTTATTGTTTATTTTTCAAATGTATTGTATTGGGCTACTTTCGTTTAGTTTCGTAATAAGTCAGACAGTTGCTAGACATTGAAGCTCTTGTGTCTATTTGGTACTTATACTTATGTATGTCAGATGTCAGTAGCAAGTCCGGAGTCTGCATTTGTGCCCGGTTGGTGGCAATAGGCTCGCCCCCTAATATAGTAAAATTCTGCATTGCGCAAGCACAGTTTTCCGCGCGACTGGCATATACAACCTTCCGACATCAACGGTCGGGCAGTAGCCCCCCAGACACAACACCCGTCTGATCAGAGGATCCTCCCTTTTCTATAGAGGATGAGTGAACTTTACACCTTGTTCCTCATACATTCATACTTCTATATTACCTACGTAATTATTTTTGTACAGTTTTAGAGCCAAATTAATATATCTAGCCAACTTTATCCTCAACATCAGTGATCTTTCATAGAAACATACTTAGGTAATTGTGGTTTTTGCCACGAACTTCTTCGTTAAGCAGAAAATTGTTCATCATGCACGGCTATTACGTCATATTAAGAAACTGGTTTTTCCAATGAAATACGATGAGAAGTGAGAACAAATATATATATACATAATCGTTCCGGTATTTATCATACATACTTGAAAGGTCAGGAGCTCGTGGCTCAGTAATAACAGCCGCACAGGTCGATCCATCAGGTTAAGCTACGCTTGCCGGGGCTGGTCCGTGGATGGGTGACCATCTTTACATATCGACACTCCTCCGTGCCTCAGAAAACACTTTAAGCCGTTGGTCCCGGCTGTCATTTGTAGATCTTTGACAGTCATTACGGGTCGTCAGAAACCCGAAAGTCTGACAGCCAGTCTTGCCAAGGGGTATCGTATTACCCAGTTACTGGGTTGTGGAGGTCAGATAGGCAGTCACTCCATGTAAAATACTGGTATTCAGCTGCATCCGGTTAGACTGGAATCCGACCCCAAATTGGTTGGGAAAAGGCTAGGCAGATGATGACTTGAAAGGTTGAGCAGAGACTGTTCAAGGACGAATGATTGAAGATTGATTTTTGGAGGATGGGTTTCCGGACCGCGTACCTAAGAGCGTGTTGACAGCGTGCTGCCAATCGATTTAAGAACGTGCTCTCCGCGGGTTCGAAGCGAACTAGCCGCGACCACGTGACGTCAGTAATCTAACCCTTTCGTGATTCGTGAATGATTGTGTCAGAATTTAAACTGAACAGTCTTTGTTTACACTTTTATCACATACTTTTGAAATAGACTACTTAATACAATTTGATTGAACAATCGAATCAACATTGATATCCTTGACATTTGCATCGATCAAGCGTCACGCTACAAGTACAACATGTTCTATGCCTATGCGCATGAGTGCATATCTCGACAAGTGTGGACAAGGTCAATATCGATGCACATCGGTAAACCTAACACGAACATCTAGCGACATACAATCAATCTGCCAAGACTTTTCCCAACTATGTTGGGGTCGGCTTCCAGTCTAACCGGATGCAGCTGAATACCAGTATTTTACATGAAGCGACTGCCTATCTGACCTTCACAACCCAGTAACTTGGTAATACGATACCCCTTGGTAAGACTGGCTGTCAGACTTTCGGGCTTCAGACGACCCGTAACGACTGTCAAAGATCCACGAATGACAGCCGGGACCAACGGTTTAACGTGCTTTCCGAGGCACGGAGGAGTCTCGGTATGTAAAGATGGTCACCCATCCACGGACTAACCCTGGCAAGCGTAGCTTAACCTAATCGATCGACCCGAGCGGCTATTATTACTTAGCCGAGCGACATACAATAATGTCAACATTTGTCATCAACCTGCAACCAAATAAAGGTTACATCAATATCTATCAAGCGATATAATTTGAAGTCACCGGATTGGTTACGTCTCGTCAACCTAAGTACGAACCATTAGCAATTGCTATCGTCTTGGTATGGTGGTAACTGATAATAAATTAAATCAATTCATGCTGAACTTGGTAAGGATCACGAAGTGATAATATTTTTTTAATTCAATTTTGTTTTGTCAGCTTTTTTTTTCTGGTAGCCCAGTGGCTATGGCCTCTCATGCACGTGGTTATGGGTTCAAATCCGGGCAACAACCTACCAATGTGACATTTTCAATTCATATTATGTACCTAATCTCTGAGTTAAACAATTATCATCTTACAGATTTGGCTGTTCAAATATCGACTCAATAATTTGCCCGGCACTGAACCCAAACGTCGCTCCACTACTATCAAAAGTAAACACGAAACAGTCCACTCATTACACAATGGTCCACGATTGGAACATAACGGCACAGTGAACCTCGCCCGTTATGCGCGTGCGCCTCTTATGGACACGTTCTTCTAAAGGAATGATAACGTATCATTGTTGATTTGTTGAGTGGCCACTCTTGTTAGACGGGTCTGCGGTATAAAAAAAACAGTACCTATTTTAAACTAACTGTGACCTGTGGTTTTGTCTGCTTTGTTGCTGTTTTCTGCGATGAAAACAATGATCATTAGAATTAGAAGAATTTTGAAGTATTGTAGAATTTACAGATTCGTTTATGATTGAAAAATTAACAAGCAAAAATAGTGTTATTTTACCATACTACTTTGACTCATATAATTTCATTAGACGTTGATCTACATTGACATTAGATTAAAATCTCAAGGAAATAGATCGTAAGGATAACATTACTTGTACATATGACATTGACATACTCTGTAATAGTACACCTTGGAATGTTATTCATGCCTTCAGGGAAGATTTGTACCGGTTTTGGTTTTGTTACATTTTACTTCAATCAATCTGCCTAGCCTTTTGCCAAGTGTATTGGGGTTGGCTTCCAGTCTAACCGGATGCAGCTGAATACCAGTATTTTACGTGGAGCGACTGCCTATCTGACCTCCATAACCCAGTAACCGATAAATACGATACCCCTTGGTAAGACTGATTGTCAGACTTTCGGGCTTCTGACGACCCGTAATGACTGTCAAAGATCCACGAATGACAGCCGGGACCAACGGCTTAACGTGCTTTCCGAGGCTTGGAGGAGTCTCGACATGTAAAGATAGTCACCCATCCACTGACCAACCCCGGCAAGCGTAGCTTAACCTGGCGGATCGACTCGTGCGGCTGTTATTACTTAGCCACGAGCTCCTACATTTTTAAGTCATATTGGAAAAGGAAATAATCAATTTATGGAAGGCTCAAAATTATCGTCAGTTTTTATACTCTACCTGATTCCGTAAAGTCACCAAAAAAGCGATAAATGGACAGCGTGAAAGATGATATGGCTAGAAAGGGGGTAACTACCGAGATGACGACTAATAGAGAAGTATGGGAGAAAAAGACACTGCTAAAAAGGCGCTGTAGCTTTAATTAAAGTAACAATTCTGATTCTCCCTTGTCCAGGGGGCCAAGTCTACTAATTTACAAACGTGTCAGTGGTCCCACAATGATCAGTTTATAACAGATATGTCATACAAAATCTGTAAAAAACTTATCATTGCGAGACCACTGACACGTTTGTAAATTAGTAGACTTGGCCCCCAGGACAGCTAAAAAACAAATCAAATTGTAAACCTAGGTATTAAGCGTCCTGCCAGGGTTGCGGGCCCTGCCAGGGTTGCGAGAAAGTCCGAAAGGGATACCGGGACCTTGGCAACAGGCAACTGAAGGAACACGGGTGGGTTGTAGTCAGTAAAAGTCTGACACGCCCTTCCGCTCCGCCCAGAGCGGGAGAAGTCATTTCGAGATTTAAAACACAAAAAAATAAATGTAATAAGCGTAGAGTGTGTCGATACTCTTGCGCCATCTCATCTTCCTGGCTCGGCGTGCTGTGCTGGCGCCGCCGCTGCGGCTGCGGAAAACCTCAAGCGGCGAAAGTATAATAGCCTTATAGGCAATTATATTTTCGAGCCGTTTGGGGTTGAAACCCTAGGGCCGTGGGGTCCAAGTGCTCATAGTTTATTTAATGAAATCTCGAAACGGCTGTTTGACACTTCCCGCGACCCAAGGGCTGGCTTTTACCTTGGTCAGAGGTTAAGCATTGCCATTCAACGTGGCAATGCCGCCAGTAGGCTTGCAGAAAAAATATCGATATATCGAAATATCGATATTTTTTGTCCGATATATCGATATTTTCAGGCGATATTTATTATTTCGATATATCGATGTATCGATATAAAATATCAAGTATCGAAAATGTATCAAAAACGATATATTTTCAATAGCAACACTGTTGTCGCCGCTGACTAAAACCGCAGGAATCCAGAGTTGTAAAAATTATTAAACTTGAGGTAAATAAGGTAAATTTTTTTTTTTGAAAATTTCACCGATATATCGATTTTTTTTTTTCGATATATCGAAATCGATAAGGTCACCCGGGGCTAAAGCAACTATGGGGCTAAGGCAACTAATTAAATTTTCTCTCAATCTAATTATTTTTGTAGATAGCTCTATCTATTGGAGTAAAGAGGAATCATAGTTTTTTCAAACAAAGTACAGATGGCATCACTAGTTCACCTACTGTAGTACTGACAGATCATTTTCTGTCAGCCGCCAATTTGGAGCAACGTGTTGCTGCGTCGTGTTTTGTGTTGTGGTACATTAAAAATATTTCGAGTCGTTGCAAGGAGAAATAGAAGTGCATCCTAAAAACAATATAAAACGTAAGTGTTTTTGGTATATTTGGTTAAACTCTAGGTGTTATAATTAACATTTTATTGATATAGTTACATTAACCCCAACTTTTCATGCACGGGGGTTATTGCAACTATTTTTGCAGTCACATTCGCCCCAAGCTTTTTGTACGAAAACTGCAAATTACTAGTGACGTTCCGTGTCGATATTTCGATAAGTGAATTTCACGTATTTGCATAAATGTTTAGCTGCAATTAGTATGAAGTGTTTTAGATTTTGCGTAGTTTTAACAAAATGAAATAGATAGGTAGCTTAAATAAAAAAATGTACCAAGTTAATACAAAATCCAAATTTTGTTATCAGATGGTCCGAAACTATAAAAGAAAAAAGGTATTTAAACTTACATTTACACTTACATCGATTTTGTGTTTTTGCAATAAGAAACCTATAGGTATTTAAAACCTTTCATTATTGTTAATTATCGAATGTCTTTACAAATATTTATCGATAAGTAGTAGGTACTACATCTCAACACTAGTCAGTATGGAAGACAGTCGCATTCGCCCCATAAAAAAAAAAAAGTAAATTTGCTTGAAACTGAACTCTCTCTCAGCGACTATAGATAGCTTTTACAGATAATTCTGTGTGCATCTACATGTACTCTTGACCTCAACATTTAGAAACAGAAAACAACAGAGTTATAACGAATAGTCACATTTACCCCAAAGTGGGGTGAATGTAACTATTACTGGTCTTATTCAACAATAATGCAAATTAATGAAAAACCAAAGTCTATTTGTAACTTAATTTATGTCGAAACTGTTCATCGAAAGCTGTGCAATGAAGTACATTTATTAGAATATCCCTATTATTTAAGTAGCTCATGGTGGAGGGAAGCAAAGTTTCAAAATTTTTTTTTTTAGTTGCATTCGCCCCGGGTGACCTTATTGATATTTTTTTTAAATATCGATTCGATATATATCGATACTTTTTAACACTTCTTGCATCCCTAGCCGCCAGTCTCTTGGGTACACTACCAGCCGACAGCGATGCGGAGGAATTTTTCGACGCCATATTTTAGATATTAGTTGTTTATTTGTACAGTTAGTTTTATTTAATTTTATCTAATATTAGTTAGAAAATTGTTTAGTGTTAGTGTAAGTACTTATATGAAATATTAATTCTTATTCAAATAAATAATTTTACCCATAAGCGTAGATAGACATATATTATAATGTAATATTGTTTAATACTATAAGAATAGCATGGGCATACTGTTCAAAACATATATAAATAAAGATATTTAAAAAAAAACAATTCTGTGTGCATAAAAATTCTGAACTACAAAATAATACATAACTCAAATTAATAACGGGATCCAAACCCAAAGTAGATCAAAATCTATTAAAGGAGCTAATAAGACCGCTGCACTGTAGGGGCCGGTTGCCGAAAACGTTCGGTTGCGTTACGTCACCACAACCTTGTGCAACCAGTCAACCAGTCGAGCAGTCCAACCGGTACAGACGGCGACGGAAGTGATTGATTAAAATATAGATTTTTAGTAATAACAGCCACAACGGATCGATCCATCAGGTTAAGCTACGCTTGCCGGGGTTGGGTGAACATATCGAGACTCCTCCGTGCCTCGGAAAGCACGTTAAGCCGTTGGTCCCGGCTGTCATTCGTGGATCTTTGACAGTCGTTACGAGTCGTCCGAAGCACGAAAGTCTGACAACCAGTCTTATCAAGGGGTATCGTATTACCCAGTTACTGGGTTGTGGAGGTCAGATAGGCAGTCGCTCTATGTAAAATACTGAAATTCAGCTGTATAGACCGGAAGCCGACCCCAACATAGTAGGCGTAGCTTAACCTGATGGATCGAGTCGTGCGGCTGTTATTACTTAGCCACGACTTTGGTTTGGTTTTAGTGAATATGGTTCACAAATTGATAACTTTAGTTTTTGGTGTCTTATCTCGAAAGTGGTTTCATTTTAGCTCATAGCGTATGAACACATTAAGAACTTCTTGCGAGAATTCCTTATGAATGCTCTCGACGTCTAGTGTTGCGATTTTATTTTATTCAAAGGAACAACAAACAGCTCCATATACAGTATAGAAAAAGAAATACACATAACATTTGAATAATATTGTAGCCAACAACGCTGTTCACAGATTAACTGTGGAATATAATATACAAGATTGTTCAGCAAGTTACGAGTACCTCCACTAGTTAGAGATCAAATAAAATAAAAAATAGATGCATAGCTCACTATATAATTATCAGACTGGCACTTTAAGTGCCCCATTCGTTCCGTAAACTTTCTTCAACACTTTTGTGTTCGACATGCCGCACGCAGTCGGCACAAGCGCAGGCGCAGCTTTTCGAATCACTTTTCATTACTTACACAAAATAGAAAGATACAGAAGTATGACTTCATACAATAGCAAAATTGGACATATCTTATTTTTACAAAAAACAGTTACATGTTAAGGCGATACACTAATATTCTAATAAATAGTTAAACATATAACCTACACTGTTGTCCACGGATTGATCAAATAATTGAGAAACGGAAGCTAATTTAAAGAATACTGTTGTTTGAATCAAGTGCCAATTTATAATTTTGATGCAAGTGAAGTTATAGCGTGAGATTTTATTAGAAAAAAAGAAAATGTCATGAAGTGTGCGTTATAAGTTTCAACCAGGCGTCGAAGAGGCACTCGTGCCCCGGCATTGGTCTTGCATGAATTCACATGGAATAGGCGGGGCACACGAGTGCCACGTCTGATTACATTTCTGGGTACCGTGTAACATACTTTATTTGTAATTTCAGTGCAATCGAATCTATTATGGCACAAACCATGCAGTTATTTTTTCGTCGGTTTATTATATCGGTTGGTTATTTATTAAAGGGATCAACTACACCTTGCGAATGGGTTGATCCGTTGCTTCAGAAGTTCGAAAATAATTCTGCTCAACAACGTAACCTACGACCTTTTGAAGCAATGGATTACACATTATGTTTCGAACCGATTCCAATTCTAATTGATCGTGTATTAGGCAAGGGTGCTGCTTCCATACTCAAAATACACAGTAACAGTGAACCTTTTGAGATCATTATTTTAATGTTAAAAACGACATGGGGGCATGTTGCGTGCGCTGACTCCATTATTGTGTTTTAATAGTAGCTTGGTACATAGTTTAATAATCACAGTGTTGATCTTGAAATTAAGCATGAAGACAAGAAAAAAAATATAGAGATATTTTTGCGTAGCACAATACATTTTTACAGTTTGTTTTTAGTATCTTTGACAATCGGCTACGGGTAGTCAGAAGCCCTGACAACCAGTTTTACCAAGGGGTATTGTGTTACCCAGTAACTGGCTTGTAGAGGTAAGATAGGCAGTCACTCCGTGTAAAATACTGGTATTCAGCTGCATCCAGTTAGACTGGAAGCCGACCCCAACATAGTTGGGAAAAGGCTAGGCAGGGAAGGACATGAGTACGGTGCATACATCATCGGTATGTTACTCTGAGGACGACCTTCTACACGAAGATCTCAACTAGGTACTATTAAATTGAAACCAGTCTTACTATTTAAACCAGTAAAGCAAAAATGCCACCCATATATGCCACCATAACATGAGGCTTAAAACTGGTTTCAGAAAGGCTTATAGAGGTCAGACATACGTCGCTTAGGGCGAAACACGAAATTCTCCATGCAAGGACCGGTCGACCTGGATAGGACCGTATATGTCCAATTTTTAAGCCTGGTAATAAAGCAAAAAAGAGCTAGCAAGAAATGAGGTTTGAGGACGTAGGTCCAGGTTTTTGAAGTGCAAACTGGCGCGTTGAGCACTTTTTGGTGAATAAAAATCATGGAACTCGCGTCATCGTCACCAAACGCTTGTTGGGTGAACAAAAATCATGAAACTCGCGTCATCGTCTTCAAATGCTGGTTCGGTAAACAAAAATCATGGAACTCGCGTCATCGTCACCGAACGCTTGAAGAAATGAATGAGTGTTAGTTTTCACTTCTATCGGCAGTCCTTAAACACTGCCCCGCATGTTCTTTTAACACTACCTTGTACAACTTGATTTGTAGTTTTTTTTTTGTTGGCATCACACTGGTCAACCTATGAGGTTGTAGGTTGCTTAACCGGGCTATCCTGTGGATGCCTTAATAAATTAAGGCCTCCAGCCGTGGCTAATAACTTGTAAACCAAGCGACTACTCGCTAGGGGCACTCCCTGTAGGGTACGGACCTTGGCTTAGGGCGCTTCTGAGGGAAGGCAGCAAGGGACAGACTGAAACACTATAGATAAACATTTTTTTCCTATGTTGCAAGCAGCAGAAGTTCATTACACATTTTATTTCACTATATTTTAATAGAAAATCTTTCACGCCTAGATGCGATATAAGGACATAGCTTCGCGTATTAGATTTAATGCCCGTTCCAAGAATTTATCTCTTGGACTCAAGAGAATGCATTCGTGGTAAAAACCTGTTTATTTTTTATTTCATTTAATGCCTCTTTTTGTCCACTTTTAATGGACCTTTCAACCTAAAAAAGGAACAGGGGACTTGAAAACAGTGACTTTGGCACAATCATATTAGAAAAAAATTATCAATCATCGTAAAATGTCACAAACTGACAATTCTTAATTATCATCTGCGTGCGATTCATTTTACGAAATAATTCACCTGTTTTCTATGGAGATTCGTAAAATGGTCCACACATTATGAATTTCTTTTGTGTCAAATTAGAGGAATTGCTAAAGACAGCAGGAAATTCAGGAAATGTTAAGCTTCAGTTTAGTTCTTATAATTTCGGATATGTTTGTCAGACTATAATGTTCACACTACCTACTGGGATTCGTACCTCTTATCCACAGCAACTTCTCTCGGTTCTGTCTGTTCGACAGGGAATGGGCCGTAATCCATTAGGCTGGCCCAGTGCGAATTGTTGGATGTCAATTTCTTGATTTTTTGTTCTTATTACATGGCGTGTGCCTTTACTGTTCTGCAACAAATTGCACAAAGTGCTAGCTCCTCTGGGTTCTCATCTACAACTCGTAAAATGGGGATGTTATAACTCGACCACTACTAAGAGGAAAACATCTAGTTTACCACTATATTGGGTTCCCACCTATGAAATTGGCGTTTTTTTTCTCACAATTATAGAACCTCATCACTTCTATGATTTAAAATATTCATCAATTGCTTGGTATTATATCGAATAATGACCATCATAGACAACTACCAATAGTAAAAAAACCTTATTACTTATACCTTATTAGTTTTCTAAACATAAAAATTCCTTAAAAATTACTCCTCATTTTGTTAGCTGAAATGACCACTATCTAAGTGGCATATTACGTTATCTTAGTTTTTAAACATTCGTGCATAAAAGTTTGAAAACATTTGTGTTCATAGTTGATAGATAAATTACGAAAATGTTACTATGAAAAATGCAACTTCTTTAAAATTCTCCATAAAAAACGCTGATTTCATAGGTGGCACCTTATATTAACCCTGTTTGTGGCAAAGCGTCGTCTATTATTTTAAAATTAGACAAAAGTATTTAAAAACAGATTCAGCTTTTTAAACACACTTGTTACCTTGACTTTTCCGCATCAACAAAAATACCTCATTTCGTAAGACTATAAATTTTAATGTCATCTAAAAAACCCAAACGAGAATTAGAACACGCGTTAAAACAATGCTACTGATGTACCGAGAGAAGCGCTGGCGCTTGTGACAAAACCGGCAATGTATTACGCAATGAGTTTGCAATCGTTTTAATGTGGTTATGTATTGAGATAGGACATTGTATTGTTTTGTATTCTGCTCAAGATTGGCGATGACGTAAAAAGTTCGGTTGCAACAAGCTTTGGGTACAGCAGTAATTATTCCTTTTCTGGCTCAAGTGAGTGAGAGAGAAAGAGCAATAAGGCTATGCTATACTACCAGCAGCTAACATCATCGTCAGTCCACTGCTGGACATAGGCCTCTCCAATTGCACGTCATTCAGCTCAATTCTCGGCAACTCTCATCCAGCTGCTACCAGCCACCCTGCGAAGATCATCGCTCCACCTGCCTAAGAGCGTCCTACCTTACGTATGCAGATTCGCGGTTTCCATTCAAGAACACTAAACTTCTTCTCCAAAGCGTATCGGTTCTACGGCTAATAAGACCGGCAGTTAACGCATTACCATATTATTATAACATTACGTCTGTATTTCGCGAATAGAATAGAATAGTCTTTATTATGTACACCATAAAAAAATACAGATACAAATGTAGAAATTTAACATAGCGAAGCGCGAAGCGTTAGGTTAAAAAAAAACCCATATTTTGCCAGATATTGTGCTAAGTTCTATATGCTTTAGGGGTATGAGGAACAGGGTGTAAAGTTCACTCATCCACCATAGAAAAGGGAGGATCCTCCTACCAGACGGGTGTTGTGTCTGGCGGGCAACTGCCCAATGATTGATATTGGGTTTTTGTATATATGTTCTGCAGTGAACATATAAGAACGGTAAACTCTTATTGCGCGATGCAGGATTTATGTGACGTCAGGTCTTCGATGCGTAGTTCGCATGTGGGGATGTAGATACCGCCACAATGCAAGTAATAGGGAGCGACCATCTTGTAAATGGATAGTTAATATCTTAACTCAATGAATTTATATTACTTTATTATATTGCCATTAGCCGTGCAGCGACTCTGGGCTACTGAGAATTTCTTAAGGGAAACCCAATTACATTTGACCCAACCGGGAATCAATCCTAGGACCCTAAGCTTAGGATTCGTGCATATGAACAAGACCTCAAACCAAATAAAAAACCAAGAAGTGCTGTCAACAGTGACGCGAGGCCGGTTTCGTAAACATGTGTGCAGTTAGTGAGGTGTAGTTTGATTGTAAATATGTGCGTGTAAGCGTGTATGCACAGAGCAGAGGTGTAGTTTTAGCATGCTTCACTGTATTGTTCGCAGCGCTGCTGTCTTAGTTTTTTATGTGGTCTGATCAGTAGACCAACGATGAACTAGAAAGAATTCTGATCAAACGCCACTTGAGAACAGCAAAAACATCACGAATCAGCACTTTTTGAACTACAAAATTACATAAGACTGAGCATGTTCATATACCGTAAAAAAAAAAAAAAAATCAGAACGTCCAAACACCTTAGTTTATCAATCGGTCATGCTTACCTAGCACATACGTCTTCATACATGAGATAGGTACCTCAAAAGTAAAAAATATCAAAAACCTATTGTTACTAACAGCAAAACAATACTTAAAATCGTAGCTTAAATTGATGTCTTCATGCCCATTAACTTCACAATGTCAGCTTTTTGTCTACCTCATAAATATACGCGTTGAAATGAACCCGGAACTCGCGGGGGTTCGCCAAGCGTGACAAAGATGTACCTACAGCTAAATAATGGCTAGACTCACTAATTAGATGTAGTTTCAAGAATATGTTGGTTCGAAGGTTTATCAGAATTATGGGGTTTCAAGTTGAACTTCTTTTTTGCAAAAAACGTCTGTTAAAAACTCCTTCTATGAGACTCATCATCATCTGCCTAGCCTTTTCCCAACTATGTTGGGGTCGGCTTCCAGTCTAACCAGATGCAGCTGAATATCAGTATTTTACATGGAGCGACTGCCTATCTGACCTCCACAACCCAGTAACTGGGTAATACGATACCCCTTGGTCAGACTGGTTGTCAGAGTTTCGTGCTTCTGACGACTCGTAACGACTGTCAAAGATCCACAAATGACAGCCGGGACCAACGGCTTAACGTGCTTTCCGAGGCACGGAGGAGTCTCGATATGTGAAAATGGTCACCCATCCACGGACCAACCCCGGCAAGCGTAGCTTAACCTGATGGATCGACCCGAGCGGCTGTTATTACTTAGCCACGAGCTCCTCCTATCCTTCTATGAGACTATTGTAGGCATAACGGGTTTAAAAAACGCTTAACGAAGCCGAAAGCCACTTGCTATTCCCGTCATTGTGATCTTTTTTTTTTATGGATCACACCTGGGAACCTACTGGTTACGGAGATATTGAAGGTTAAAGTTCCAACTTTTTCAGACGTTTTTTAAGAAAGCAAGTTTTAAATGATAATACTTAGTTTTAAATACCCTGAAGTCCCTGAACCTTTGCATGCACCCATAAACACAATGTTTTGCGTGCGTTACGTTGCGCACTACCGTAAACAGCTATTTTTTACACCAAAAATAAAAGTCGTTTCCCAGCAATTATTTTTGTGCAATGTTACTTATAATCATTTGATGTACAGAATGCGTAGTTGACAGCTATGTGATGGTTCTTTTTACACCCTGTATGCTCTGACAAACTGCGATTCTGTTATTAAGGCGATTCACACACTAGCCCGCTATACGCTGCGGGGTGCGTGACGACGAAGTCACTACACTGCGTGTGAATGCATTTTCTGTGTGTTGCACTACCCGTGTTTTCAATGCAAAGAGAGATACTTTCAAGCAACGCGCAACGTATGAACACGCACTTTCGTGCTACGCTGCGTTATACGGTGCAGTGTGCGACTCGCCTAACAGTAATTATTATGATATTCTTAAACCGAAATGAATTCAGCAATGGCAATTTATATAGGTATATACTATAGTGTCCAAATAGAGCATGAAACTGAACTGGCATCGTAAACCCCTAAGTTATGTATGTCCATGAGGTAAATGACTTACTCACTCATATTGCAACAAAGGTTGAGCCTATTTACCTATTCCAAAGGCCTTTTTATGTATTTGTCAACGACACCTACAGATAATAGCAAGGTCGGACGAAATTACCTATACTTACAATGTAGGTTGTAGCTACCTCGTTTGGTCTAGTGGTCGCGAGCGCTACTGCTGAGCATGAGGACTTGCGTTTGATTCCCAGGTCGAGCAGTGTTATTGGGTTTTGCCATCTGAAATTTATCAGTAGCAGTAAGCAGCCTACAGTCTGGATTTGTGCCCGGTTGATGGCATTAGGTTTGCCCGCTGTTACATGGGTCTTGGCGAAATGTGGGTGTACAATAGGTGCACATCTGCCTAACTCTTCATGGAATACAGCAGGCGTAGCATGAGCACCGTTTTGTTAACGGAAGAGTAGTACGAGACGGCAGCAAAGTAGAAAGAGTCAACTGCACTTTTTACGAAATTCACTCTTTTTACCCACTTCAAAAAAGGAGGAGGTACTACGTTCGGATGATTGTTTTTTTTTTTTTTTTTTTTTTTATGTATGTTCACCGATTACTCCGCCGTTTGTGAACCGATTTTAAAAATTATTTTTTAGTTCGAAAGGGTATACTCCCGAGATGGTCCCATATAAATTTTATTAAGTTTGCTTGCGTAGTTCTTGCGCTAGCTTCAATATTACGTATTTTTCCCACAGTCTATGTAGACGATATCATTATTAGACTCCTTCACTGTTATTTACATAGCAGGTAGTAACTTGTATGGGGTAGGTACCACCACTAAAAAGTGAAAAATAAAAACTTTTTCCAAAAAAAACAACCGACTTCAAAAAAAAACACTAAAAAAGTGAAAAATAACTTTAATTTCGGAAGTCGGTGGCAAAAAACGAAAATTAAAAAAGCAAAGACACCGACTTCCGAAATTAAAGTTATTTTTCACTTTTTTAGTGTTTTTTTTTGAAGTCGGTTGTTTTTTTTGGAAAAAGTTTTTTACATAATTAGACTCAGAATTCTTTGTTTTATCATAGGATTTATCGGTTGTCAGTGTGATTTTGACAGTAAGGATAGAAAACTTTCTTCCGAAAAAGACCTAGACAAAGATCGTTAGAAATGAAAGACAAAATGACAGATTGTAGAAAGATTTCTACGGTGGATGTCAAAAATGAAGAAACGAACTGTCACTTTGTATAGAAAAAGCTATGTCTATTCTTCGTAGAGACAGAAAGCGCCATGCTACGCCTGCAGGCGTGATGTTATATACCTACTGATAATTTGCAAGGCCAGTTGAAATTATCTGTTACGATATAGGTTTACTTGCTCGCTAAGCTCAGGTTAACTAACTGCCAAGTGCCTACGGTGTGTGCTGTCATTACAATGTTGGCATGGTATTCATATAAGGTTATTGTACATTCGCCCCAAAGTAAATTCGTCACATTTTTGTACACTCCATATATTGAAAGTGTTTTCACCACTTGCATTAAAAATATGTGTAAATTCGTGACAAGTCGTCATTATAGGTACATTTTTGTTTGCATAAAATACTGGTAGCAAGCCGTGTCATTGGTTTTAGATTATTTCTAAAATGATGAAAGTACAGATTGTAATGATAACCTACGAAAAATAGTGAGAACTAACAGTAACCAACCGTACATCTTTATTTTTCTCCAAAAGCGCGTATCAGACGAATTGAGAACCTCCTCCTTTTTGAAGAAGTCGGTTAAAAATGACAGAAATTGAACAAAATACGAGTACTTTCATAATGGGCATTAATTCAGTTACACATTGTTTAATCGTGTTTTCACAACCAACAGTATTCCATTCCAAGTATTTCTTCAGTCAAGTGCCAACTATTCTAGTCTTTATATCTAGGTATTGTACTATCTAGACTTCGTCGCAGTGAATGTCCGAACTATGCAACTCTTGCATAATAGCACAGAGCTTTCTCCGGTTAAAACTGAGACGAAATAAGCATTTGAGTGTAATGTGGGTAGTTTTGTACTGGTAGTGGTAACCTCTGCCCTGTGGGTGCTCTAGATTAAATATTATTGTTTTTACAAGAGTGTGTTTCATAAAATAGTTCCTTTGCCGTAATGTTAGCTCCACTGTTAAAGTTTAGAAACGGACCTATTAGGTAGCGCCGCCGTAGCGGTGTAGCGTATTCGTATTGCTCCTACAACAGTGGAGCCAACAATACGGCTAGAACTTAATTATATATTTAATTATATTTGATGAAACGCACTCTGGGTCTAGTTTTAGTGGTGGATGCGCCAGGTTGGCCCGCGAAATTCAAATGTTCTTCGGTTTTTTGCAATTTGCAGGTCAGTATCAGGTTATGTTGATATGAATTTGATTTGCGGCCGTAACAAATATGGATTTACAGAATTATAAACATTAGAATCAGCAATACAACTCTCTAAATTCATGTAAGTGCATTGAATGTCGATTTCATGTTTTCATTCAATGCACTTACATGAACTTAGAGAGTTGTATTGCTGATTCTAATGTTTCTGTAAATCCATATTTGTTACGGCCGCAAATCATATGTAGATCAACATATAACCTGATACTGACCTGCAAATTGCAAAAAACGGGGGAAAATTGCTGCAAACTAATATCGTAAGATGGGACACCAACCAGTAATTAATACGCCACTTCCCCCGGAAGTAGGAACTGTCAATCAAGTGAAACGTGACGTGTTCAGAAATATAATACCGACGTCACGTCCGCCCCGTTACGGACGAGTCCCTTATGAGTTGGGTAACCGGTTACTTTCAGTTTTCTGTTAGGTAGATAGTTTAGAATAATACTGAGTTCCTAGGGGGATTAGCATTAAAGAAATCATTATAGAAATGGAGGAGTCTCGGTATGTAAAGATGGTCACCCATCCACGGACTAACCTCGGCAAGGGTACCCTAACCTCATCGATCGACCCATGCGGCTAATATACTTTTTACTTATTTAATGATTTGAGGTGCAAGTGGACTTTACTTGATTCTGTTTGATAACACGTGGCGATCGCCAAAAAATGAGCTATCTGTGGGCACATTCAGCGACCCAGTGGATATGGCTCAGGGTGCGCCAGACGTGTCCATGTGACGTTTGACGACTGCTAGATGTAAAAGTACTTAGTCGTACATTACACATTCTCTAACGAGTCATACACCAACTTAATAGGTGCGTGTCGCAACGACTGATACATAATATACGCACAAGTGTGTCCCAGTTAAATACTTAACCGCTTAGTAATAGGTACAGCTGGAGAATTTAGACCATATACGATAGGTATAATACTACTTGTTTGATTACGATAGTTTTATGTGTTTGGAGCTTATTTGCAATGGACTTTTTATGGGGTAATAATAATATATAACCAGTTGGATAAATAGTGTAGTATTCTACTCTTCTGGGGTAAGTATTCAAATAACAGTACCTAATGCTATTATTTAACGATCACTTGGAACCTCACTCAAGTGAGTGGATTCAATAGAAAATAGAAAATTGTTTATTGTCCAGGTCCAGTCAGCAGGTTTACAAAATCAAAAATCAAAATCAAAAGTCATTTATTCAAACTAGGCTGAGAATCAGCACTTTTCGAACGTCAAAATCACATAAGACAGTCCCCCAAAAACGCCCACCCTTCACCACTTCCTAGTGCTTTAGCTGGGAAGAAGAAGTGGCGCAACAAACTCCCCAGCAGCACAGCTGTCTGTTCAGTTAGAAAAAATTGATTCTATACAAAAGTATGCAAAATCATTTACATTATACAGGCTATACAATATTACCTATAAGCATAGAAGGTTACAATTATTAAGCAGGTTTGCAGGTTACAATATTACCTATAGCTAGGTTACACAAATTGTTTAACAGTGAGCCCCAGTATCCAAGTAGCAGATCCCAAGTAAAATCAAGAGCTTTACTCAAGAAAAATGCGACATTATAATTTCGGAAGTCGGTGTCTGGTGTGCTTATCAGTTTTCCTTTTTTGCCACCGACTTCCGAAATTAAAGTTATTTATCACTGTTTAGTTTTTTTTTTATAGTCGGTTGTTTTTTTTTTGTAAAACGTTTTTATTTTTCAGTTTTTAGTTGTGGTACCTACCCCACACAAATTCGAATATCACTACCTGCTATGTAATTAACAGTGACGGAGTCACATAGAACATCGTCTACATAAACTAAGCGGGAAAAATATGTAATACTAAAGCTAATTCAAAAACTACGCAAGCAAAGTTAATAAAATTTATATATGGGACCACCTTCTGAAGCATGACCTACCAAACAAAAAAAGAATCATCAAAATTGATTCATACTTGGCGGAGTAATCGGGTAAAAAACAAACAAAAAAAAAAAAACATACAGAGGAATAGAGAAGCGGGTCCTTTTTTTTAATTACAAAGAATTTGCAGTGTTCCTTGCAAATAATCAGGTTTCTTTTAAGGGTTGCGGAAGTCAGTGAGCTGCCGTATATCGACCGGTAGGACTTGTTTCAGTATACATTAAAGCTACAAGGACCTAACTTGTTTTTTCTAAGAATGCATGTCATGAGACGACGTTACTGCTATCGATATCGATCAATACAAAAAAAAAAAAGTTTTTTTTTGGGTCAACGACCGCTGGTTATTTTAGAATTTTTTATCGTGTTTAGATATTGATACTAATAGAAAAAACTTATGACATGCATCCTTCTGCCTAGTCTGCCTAGCCTTTTCCCAATTATGATGGGGTCGCCTTCCAGTCTAACTGGATGCAGTTTTCACAGTCAAGTTACCCGGGTAACACGATACCAGGGGGCCAAGTCTTTTTCGTCGTTGGTCTCGTAATGATGAGTTTTTGACAGATTTTGTATGGCTTATCTGTCAAAAACTCATCATTGTGAGACCACTGACACATTTGTAAATTAGTAGACTTGGCTACCTTTTTTTTTTTTTTGAGTTTGTGAATTCATCCAATGACTTCTCCCGCTCTGGGTGGAGCGGAAGAGCGTGTCAGACTTTTACTGACTAAAACCCACCCGTGTTCCTTCAGTTGCCTGTTGCCAAGGTCCCGGTATCCCTTTCGGACTACCCCGCAACCCTGGCAGTGAGACTTGGCCCCCTGAAGTTCGGGTTTCTGACTACTAGAAATCAGACCAAAAAAAATCATGAGGTGGTCCTTCTGTCCCTAATTTGTGCTGTGGCCCGGTCGTTATGCGCCAGCCTGACACCTAAGTAGCTCATTGCCAAACCGTTCGTTTATTTGTCCCATACACATTACAATACTTTTACTTGTAGGTTATGCAATATTATATTATTTGAACAAGTGTACAGTGAATGAGCTAAATAAAACTGTTACACTTTTCGTTCAAATATGGAAATGGAATTTGTTTATTTAAGTGCAACAGTGGAATTACGATTGAGACTCCATTTTAGGTACTGTTTAATTTGTCTCTGTATCTCATCATCTGCCTAGCCTTTTCCCAACTATGTTGGGGTCGGCTTCCAGTCTAACCGGATGCAGCTGAATAGCAGTATTTTACATGGAGCGACTGCCTATCTGACCTCCACAACCCAGTAACTGGGAAATACAATACCCTTTAGTAAGACTGGTTGTCAGAGTTTCCGGCTACTGACGACCCGTAACGACTGTCAAAGATCCACAAATGACAGCAGGCTTTCCGAGGCACGGAGGAGTCTCCGTATGTAAACATGGTCACCCATCCACGGACCCCCGGCAATTTGTTTCTGTATCTAATGATGATAAAAGCCTCGGAGGTTATGAAACTCACTTTTAAAGCAAGAATCTTTTTACTTCGGTACAATTTAGTGAATTTTGAGATTTTAATGATTATAATTCTATAAATAAATCTTTGATACGGCTGCGAATAATTATTTAGAACATACAACCTGATACTGTCCTGCAAATTGCAAAAAACGTAAGAAAATTTGAATTTCGCGGGCTACACTTACGGGATGCAAACTCGAGGGGTGGGGTGTGCTGGGAAACGCGGTTGGAACAAAATTTCTTTCGCTTTTTATTATGAAATAAATTAACAACGAAATGAAATTGTTTTATTCTGTAAATAGGATATCGAAGTCACTTTTACACGTCATATAAAAAAAATTGCTATATGAGGTCGGCGTTTCCTATCCGACTACTCTGAGAAGAAAGGCCGAAACAAACTCAGTGGTCGCAGTCTCTTTTAAACTCCAGACATAATCTTGGTCAGGCCATATGAGGACCATTCTAGATTAATGTCTGAAATGGTCTTTTGAGGAAAGAAGCACACAGATTTGAGTGGGCCTGTCCAGTCAGTGGAAGCATTTGTCAGTAACCGAGGAGCTCAGCTCAACGTTTGACAGTTACTTTTCCGGTTTAGCTCTCATTCGCTAAGTGTGCAAAGTCTTCGTTCCAAATGCCCTAAATACAGGGTGTAAAAAGACCCATCACATAGCCGTCAGCTACGCATTCTGTACATCAAATTAAGTAACATAGCATAAAAATAATTACTGGGAATTAACTTTTATTTTTGGTGTGAAAAATCGCTGTTTACGGTAGTGCGCAACGTAACGCACGTAAAGTATTGTGTTTATGGGTGCATGCAACAGTTCAGGGTTTGTGGGGGTATTCAAAATTAATTTAGAACATTTAAAACTTGCTTTCTGTATACAATCTCTGAAAAAGTTGGAACTTTGACCTTCAATATCTCCGTAACCAGAAGGTTCCCAGGTATGGTCCAGAAGAAAAAAATGATCACAATGATGGGAATAACAAGTGGCTTTCGGCTTCGTTAAGTGTCTTTTTACACCCGATATAAGGCTTTAGTACCCACAGCTAAGCACTACACGTCCAGTATTAAAACAGTCACTGACATTGCATAAGCCCACATTTTGTACTATTTCTATTCCACTGTCCTTGACTGCAGACGTGAGGTTTTTTGCATTGTATATATTACACGAATAATGAATAATCTAATTGCCAATGGAGTAATAGGATACTCAGTTTTATGTACTGGTCTTAGGTAGGTGTTAAATGTGGTCCTAGGGTTCGAGAGACAGTATACTAGCTAAGATTCTGGGGACAGGGAATCTACAGGGTGTAAGGGTAAACACCGTTGTCACTCAAACCATGGGTAGTTGACTTAAATATAAAAATAAATGACCGAATCACAACAAAAAAAAAACAACATTTTCAATAAAAGATTTTAAATAGTTTCTATCCAACACCGTCCGCAAATTCATAGATATGCGCCTGAAGTCGCCGCTCCTCCTACCTACCTACATAACACATGAATAAATACACAATAGGGGTCGCGCTCGCGGCCGGTCAGGTCACGTCCCACACCCCCCGCCCGTGTTGAGACGTAAGTTCGTTGCCCTAGCGCGAATGGTGAAATACTCTTGTGGTAAAAGGTAGATTTACTTTTTTTTAAGTTGTAATTTTCCATTGATTTTACGTTCTATAAATGAAACCAAACCACTGGTTTCAAGGATAACGGTGTTTACCCAATATGTTACACGTCACGTCAGGTGTAATACCCTGTATATTTTCCGACAACTAATTCTGCGGACCCCCATTATCGCTCAACATCAGGTGAGACAGTCGTCAAATGCAAACCCCTAAAATGTCTGAGCTAACTTAAATTGAATAAAAGGTAAGAACACTCTTGCAATTCTGTAATAACCTTGCAAGGGTCATAGCCAAAATAGGCGGTGTTCAGTCCAACGAAAATTATAACTTATACCTAGTTAATAATAAATTACATTCATTGACAGACCAGATTTATTATCAAGAACCGAATATTTGAGTAGATAGTTGTCCAAGACTGTATCGGCCATAATCGGTGAGGCTTTGTCCCTTTCACTCGTGAATACTCGTGATAATGTAACCAATTCATGTTATAATCATGAGACTCTCTAAACGCTTAGTGTGTGGTCCTGTCTTCGTCCTGTTTCACCAATTCGTCTTAAATTCAGGAGTTTGGGACGAATTGAGCCACGCTCACAATCCCGATGTCACTAATTTAGACAACAATATACATTGCGTTATTTAGAGGAGCTCGTGGCCAAGTAATAGCAGCCGCACGGGTCGGTCCATCAGGTTAAGCTACGCTTGCCGGGGTTGGTCAGTGGATGGTTGACCATCTTTACATACCGAGACTCCTCCGTGCCTCGGAAAGCACGTTAAGCCGTTGGCCCCGGCTGTCATTCGTGGATCTTTGACAGTCGTTACGGGTCGTCAGAAGCCCGAAAATCTGACAACCAATCTTACCAAGGGGTATCGTATTACCCAGTTACTGGGTTGTGGAGGTCAGATAGGCAGTCACTCCATGTAAACTTCTGGTATTCAGCTGCATGAGCTGCATCCGATTAGACTGGAAGCCGACCCCAAACTAGTTGGGAAAAGGCTAGGCAGATGATTTTGTTAGTTTTAATGTATGTTTTTATTGTTGTATTTCCAGTGCATGTCCCAAATAAAAAAAAATCTTTCTTTCTTATTAAAAGGCGTTGAAACTTGACCAAATCATATCAGCTGTATCGGCAAGACTGGTTCCTTTCACCAACAGTAAGCTACCATTCGCCACAAGGGCCTGCCCGACCTTGTTACATAACTATTGTTATATTAAACACGATTTCTATGTGGTCAGTTATTTTAATGTTGAGAGGAAACTATAGCAGCCTCCTTATTGGGAAGTTAACAATTGAAAAACGCAACATTTCATTCAGATAAAATCATCAATATTAACAATAATTGTAATAAGTGAGCTCGGCTATCACTGTGCCGATTGTCGTAACGGCCAATGGCCTGATGGCCGAAAACCTCGACCAATATCTCTCGAGGCTCTCGTTAGGCGGTTGGATCAAGGGCCTGATTCAGAAGGCAGTACTCCTTGATACGGCTCGCATTGTGAGGAGGTTCCTGTCTCTGCAGCCCTAACCACCGGTAGCTTGGACCCTGCTCTGCTCCCGACACCGGCGGACTTCTAGACTTTTTAGGTTTTTATAAAAATATTTAAAAATGTAAATATATAAGAAATTAAATTTCATATTCATTTAATCATCAAATATAAGCTAACAGTTTACACCAAATCGCTTATATTTATGCTAATTCTACAAAACATTAATTTTTTAATTAAAAACTTCTTAGGCTAAAAAATAAACTAATAAAATAAAACAATAAAAATGGAGTAACATAAAATTTGTAAACTAAAAAACAAAAAAAAAATATTTCTTCATATTTAAATAAATATACACATGTTTAGCGATTGTCCATTGAGAGTCAAAAAATAAATCTGCTTCAGGAATATATTTTAGAAAGTCATTTATTAACTTTATTGCTCTAGCAGTAGGAGTGGTGTTGGTTCGGGGAGCACGCCATGTAGGCGGGTAGTGGAAGAGTCTATGTTGACGTCTTACAACGCCACGCATGTACTGGTCAGGAACATAAAAATTTATTGACTCTCGTAGAACGGGACTATCTATCTTGCCTACTAATATTAAATAATAATTAATTATAATTGTGGATTCTCGCCTGAATTTGAGTGTGTCTAAGCCCGCCATTCCTGACACGAACAAAGAAGGATATAGAAAGGGGTAGTATCCATATTGACGTTTGTATAGGTATCTACAGAATTTACGTTGGATTTTTTCTATCATATTAGTGTACAATGACTCTTGAGGACTCCAAACGATTGCATTATATTCTAATTTACTACGGACATAGGCATTGTATATTTGTTTTACAACTTGAGTGTTCTTAAATTGAAATGATAACCTAATGATGAAACCAAGACATTTATTAGCATCTTTGCAAATTTTAAGAATATGCTCGTGAAAATTTAATTTGCTATCCATCATTACTCCCAAATCCCGGATCGATATAACACGGTCCATTGACGCGCCAGCAAGATTATAGTCATTTCTAATCGGATTACGGGATCGGGAGAAAGTTATTGTTTTACACTTCGAATTATTAAATGATAATTTATTTTTAATACTCCATTCAACCACAGCGTCAATATCATGTTGTAGAGCCTCACAATCCTTAGCGTCGGTTACAGACAGGTACAATTTTAAATCATCAGCAAACATAAGGCATTTTGCGTTAGAGATAACAGTGGGTAAATCATTGATCACTATTATAAATTGTGTAGGACCAATGGTACTACCTTGACTTACCCCTGATCTAGTAAAATACTCTTCCGACTTATATCCTTCTACCTTAACAAACTGTTTACGATCTTTTAAGTAGTGGGCCATGAATTTTAAGAGAGAAGTTGAGAATCCTAGTAGTGCAAATTTATTTAAAAGCACATCATTATCTACAAGATCGAAGGCTTTTTTGAAATCAAAGTATGCGGCGTCCACCTGACAACCAGACTTAACTCTACTATTTACATAATCAACAAATTCTATATGATTACTCACCGTGGAGCGCCCAGGACGAAACCCATGCTGGCAATCGCTCAATTGTCCTTTGATTTGTTTACAAATGGCGTTATTAAGAATAGATTCAAATATCTTCCCAAACACACACAATATAGCAATAGGTCTAAAGTTTGTTATATCTGTGGACGACCCACCCTTAGGTATTGGAGTCACTCTGGACACTTTCCACTTATCAGGGTATAAACATTGTCTAAGCGAAAGATTATATATACATAGTAAGGGCACTTCTAAAGCCGACAAGCAATCCTTTATTAAGAAACCCGGTATGTTATCAGGACCACAAGCTTTTAACGCTTTTAGTCGGCGCACTGCACGCCTAAGATTCGTAGCTGTAACTTGTTCAATAACCACTGTAGACAGCTGGCAGCCTGAACGATTAGCCTCGTCCTCCGCCGCCTTCACATCTAATGACGGAGGGGTATCGTGGAACACTGAGCTAAAATATTCAGCAAACGAGTCAATGGCATTCTGTCCTTCTACGGACTTACCATTATAAGTATATGTTTTTATATTTTGCCTACTTTTACGTTTTTCCTTCACATATTGCCAAAAACTTGAGGGATCTAAACTTATATTGTTTTCAATATTTACAATATATTTTTTAAATGCTGTACTAATGAGCTCTTTCACTTTAGCTCTATAATATTTAAAAAGTTCCTTGTTAAACTCTAAACCATGACATTTAAATTTCTTTAAATTAAAATATTTTAATTTTATGTAATGAATAATTTCTTTGGTATACCATTTTGGATATACATATTTATTGTTTCGGGCTATTCTTTTTAAAGGAACATAAATAAACGAAATTGTAATAAAATAATTGTTATATCGAGTTGTCACTACTATGTCGTTTATAATATTATAATAACTAAATATGTCGTTTATAAGCTATTTTTTTTTTTTTTTTTGGGTAGGAAGTCCTCAAATGACATCTCCCGTTCTGGGCGGAGTGGAAGGGCGTGTCAGACTCTTACTGACTAAAACCCACCCGTGTTCCTTCAGTTGCCTGTTGCCAGGGTCACGGTATCCCTTTCGGACTATTCCGCAACCCCGGCAGGTTTATAAGCTACTGAAGAACAATCGAGCATTTCAGGGTACAGCATTTACCGCAAATATAACAACGCAATTAACTATGAAAACATATGAAAATACAATTTTATTATACCCATGGCTTACAAATACAACCTATTCATTTAATACCAAAAATGTTCAGAGGCGGACTTAATGCCATAGGCATCTTCTACAACTCGAACTTCACCACCACCACCAAAAACCATGGTGTGTTCAACAAAACAGTCAAAGAAATGAGGACATTACAGGACTCGAAGACTCCTATGCTTTGGTGCAACGGTTATCGGTCTGTCAGAACTACTATCGGTCTGACAGAACAACTATCGGTCTGACAGAACAACTATCGGTCTGACAGAACAACTATCGGTCTGACAGAACAACTATCGGTCTGACAGAACAACTATCGGTCTGACAGAACAACTATCGGTCTGACAGAACAACTATCGGTCTGACAGAACAACTATCGGTCTGACAGAACAACTATCGGTCTGACAGAACAACTATAGGTCCTTTGGAACATGCTGCCAACTTGACTAACAACGTATATTCTTTTGTTTCAGACTGAACCATGTGGCGACTACTGCTCATGACAGTGCTGCTAGCGACCGCGCGTTCCAAGCAGCTTCCTTCATCCACCGGTAAGTTATACTTCACCAGTTCATCATCGTCCAACTTATCCTATCGCAGTCCACTGCTGGACTGACTTAGACCACTCCCAAGTTGCGTCGGTCCATCTATCTGGAGTGTGCTCTCGTGATGCCGATGTGAAATGAATTGAAATTGTTTATTCTGTAAAATAGGATATCAGAATCATATTTACACGTAATATTATTTAAAAAAATAAGCTAGATGTAGTCGACATTTTCTATCTGACTACCCAATCTTTTTTTTTTTTTGGTTGGGAAATCATCAAATGACTTCTCCCGCTCTGGGCGGAGCGGAAGGGCGTGTCAGACTCTTACTGAATAAAACCCACCCATGTTCTTTCAGTTGCCTGTTGCCAGGGCCCCGGTATCCCTTTCGGACTATTCCGCAACCCTGGCATGATCTGACTACCCCTGAGAAACTAACGGGTCAAAGTCTCCTTTAAAGTCCAGACATAATCTTGGTCAGGCCATATGAGGACCATGTAGATTAGTGTCTGAAATGGTATTCAAAGAAAGAACCTCATAGATTTGAGTGATCGTGTCAGTCAGTGCAAATATTCAGTAATCGTGGAGCTCAACTTGGAACTTTATGAGTTCAACAACTCGACGAACAATAGCAAAGAAAGGACAATTGGGTCGCATAAAGTACTGAAACTGCCAGATAATCATTAAAACTAACTGAGAAAGAAAAAAAATTATCCACATAGTCCTCACATTCATCTGGTCCTTCGAGAGACATCACGTTCTACTTTCTTAACAGCCACACGGGTCGATCCAACAGGTTAAGCTCCGTTTGCGGGGCTGGTCCGTGAATGGGTGACCATCTTTACATACCGAGACTCCTCTCTGCTTCGGAAAGCACGTTAAGCCGTTGGTCAAGGCTGTTATTTGTGGACAGTCGTTACGGTCGTCAGAAGCCCGAAAGTCTGACAACCAGTCTTGCCAAGGGGTATCGTATTACCCAGTTACTGGGTTGTGGAGGTCAGATAGGTAGTCGCTCCATATAAAATACTGGTATTCAGCTGCATCTGGTTAGACTGGAAGCCGACCACAACTTGGTTGGGAAAAGGCTAGGCAAATGATGACGTTGGAGATGGCTGCCAGACTACCAGATTAAAGAACGCCTGCAATCAGACCTCCACAAGAAGTTGCTTGTCCCTGGAACAGCTTAACCTTGCAAATACTGCTCTGCCCCAGATCTGACCCTGGATCCATTATTTAGTTGTAGTTGAGATCTCGCTAGCTAGGCTTAAAATCACATCGGATTGGCTTGCAATCAAACGAAAACATTTGTCTTTAAAATCTTCGTGATTTTAAAGACAAATGTTTTCGTCATTTTGTTTGGCCTGGCGGTTCTTAATTCATCCAAGAAAATCTAAATAAGGCATTTTTATTGTCAGATTTATAAATTCACAACCTAACAAAGACCAACACTTTTTGATACCCATTTAATCAAATCTCTAACAAAAAACTTCCAAACACGATATTTGAACAAAAAATATCCTATAATATCCTATTATATCTAAGACCGTTTACCTTTACCATATAAAAAGTCACCCATACTTATACTTATTGGGTATAAAGTCGCGCTGTCCGGCGTTGACTGGTCATTGACCCGGCGCACGCGCATCCAACGCCGCCCAGACGTTTTTATGGGAGACACTGACTTGAATGTATTTGTTTGCCATTTATATTGTTATAATATATGGTTAAAATACCATATAAAATGTTTGTATGTGATAATTTATTGAAGTTCTTATGAATCACTGGTATCAAAGTTTAACTAGATTTTTTTATCCTGTGGAAAAACCTAGATTGTCCTAGATAAAAACCTAGATTGGAAACCTAGATTGTTGTATCATTCTCCTGCCAAATGCCAATTTATTTGTGGTCGGCGCAACATATCTTTTTCTTCCATACTTCTCTATTAGTCGTCATCTCGGTAGTCACCCACTTCCAGCCTTCTTTCCTTCTTTCACACAGTCCATCCATCGTTTCTTTGGTCTTCTCCTACTCTTATAGTCATCGACATTCATACTCAAAACTAGAAAAACCTAGATATCATGATAATATAATATAATAATAGATATAATATAATTAATGATATTCCAACAAAAATTCAATCGGAAATAACAAATAATAATTATAAAAATAAATACAAAAAATTCTTTGCCTCTCTTTGAAATTGCATCATCCTGTTTAAATTTCATTCTAATAGTAATTAGCATCGACGGGCTGTCTGACCTACGCCGTCATCGTTTTTGTACTTTTTTTGGTTAGTATGTTTACAAACTACCTCACAATGTTTCTTTTTTAAATTTAATTATAATAATATAATAAAAAAATGCTTAAGTGTTTCAACATCCGGACAAACCTATTGAGGTTTTTGTGATGTTTCTGTTTAAATTTTGTTTTGTACATTAATTAATAAAAAAAAAAAAAAAAAAAAATGTAGTTACTGAGAAGTATGAATAATTATGAATTATGATAAATACCATCTCCTCCATAAGGATTGACAACACCATACCAAATACCATAATATCTTTACCCGATATACACTGAGGAAGGACATATAAAATATAAGAACCACTACTAGCGGATAAGCCTTCCTTATACAGAGCTATAACGATCTGTCATTGGAGGCATATCCTGACATTTCTGGGATTTCAGAACTGGTCCTGAGGCCATAAGCACGGACCATTACATCTTATCTTACAAGCAGTGACTCTGTCTTCCGCAATCCTTATGAATGTAATCTTGGGAAGCAGGGATTCAGTACCAATGTTTGTTTTTATGTTTAATTTATAATTTTTGGGGAAAGCACGTTTTTAAAGAGTAAAGAAAATGGCGTATCGTCAACTAAACGCAGCTTTCGTTCTTCGATGCCGTTGCTTAGTTTTTTCATTTTCCTTTCCTATTTGCTTACTAACTCGAGGAGCTCGTGACAGCGGCACAGGCCAATCCATTAGTTTAACCTACGAGACTCATCCGTGCCTCGGAAAGTTCGGAAACCAAGTTAAAGCCTTTGGTCCCGGCTGTCATTCATAGATCTTTGGCAGTCGTTACGGGTATTCAGAAGCCCAAAAGTCTGACAACGTGTCTTACCACGGGGTATCGTATTACCCAGTTACTGGGTTGTGGAGGTCAGATGGGCGGTCGCTCCATGTAAAATACTGGTATTCAGCTGCATCCGGTTATACTGGAAGCCGAACCCAACAGAGTTGGATAAAAGGCTAGACAGATGGAATGATAATTTTCTCTGTGATAAATCCAGTTTGCCTCAACATGTTTTCCTTCACCGTAAAACCGTAAAAAACTGTATCACAATCTTGTTCCGCTGCCGCACATACGATCCGTTATTTGCTAAACTTTCTAAACACATATATCAGTTACATATAATTTGTAATGCTTTCTGCCTTCATAATTATTATGTACGATAATTGATGTAAACAATAGCTTAGTTTGTAAACGAAAATTGACTGTGTTTCGTTGGTAATAGAGTTGAGATTTAAATGTAGTTGTTAACGTTATGTAGTATATCATTTCGTGTTATGTGGTCTAGTTCACTTTGCAAGTAATACTATGTAATTATAATTAATAATGGTTCTTGAAAGTTTTTTTTTCCTGTTACTGTAATAAACTTCCAAGCTTTCGTTCATAAATACATAGAAAAACTTGAAATTCAAATGCAATCTAAGTATTAGTCAAAACTCATGGTCAAGTGACGGCATATTTTGTCGATGACAATCTAACTATGATCTACTTGATTCGATTATTAAAAACGGGAGAGGGAAACTTTTAGGCAAAAGACAATCTATACAAATAAATAATAATTGTCTGTTTGTAATGTCAAAATGACATGGCCGTTTTGCGTAGCCGCTGCCTTGCTTATGGTAACTCGACTAACCAATAATGTTAAGGCTTGCTTGCTTTTGGTAACTCAAGTAACCAAAACTGTTTTTGATCGTTTGCTTCTGGTAACTTGCGTTACCAAAGTCAATTTCTATTAAACGACTTTAAACTCTATCTTAGAGTGCATAAAGTCCTTTTTTCTCGTTTCTAAATCGCGAGCATACTACAGTCACTCGCGCTTGCACGTAAAGCAAGGCAGCGGGTAGATGTGACGCATATTTTCACCCAACTAGTTTTTTTTTTTTTGTGATTGAATTTTTTTTTCTTTGTATATTGGATGGTGGATGGGTGACCATCTTTATATACCGAGACTTCTCCTCCATGCCTCGGAAAGCACGTTAAGCCGTTGGTCCCGAATGTCATTCCTGGATCTTTGACAGTCGTTACGGGTCGTCAGAAGCCCGAAAGTCTGACAACCAGTCTTACCAAGGAGTATCGTATTACCCAGTTACTGGGTTGTGTGAAGTCAGATAGGCAATCGCTCCATGTAAAATACTGGTAGTCAGCTGCATCCGGTTAGACTGGAAGCCGACCCCAACATAGTTGGGAAAAGGTTAAGGTATATTGTTTAACGAAAATAAATGTACCTATTTATATTGTCTTTCAATATATAGGCCACCTCGAACCACTCCTGTTCAACGCCTGTTAGGACAAATCCCTGGAAACTTTAAAAGCGTCTCCCCTGAACCTCGCTGTGCACGGCGGAATTCTGTTAGTTAAATCGGAATTGAATCGGATTTGTTTTTTAATTTGGAATTTTGTTTCTTTTTCCCAGAATTAGCAACGACAACGGTGGGAACAGCCACGGAGGCTGACACGACGGCATGGCCCGGCTCCGTAGCTCCTCTCGACACCCTGACAGTGGCGTGCGAGAAGGACAGCATGCATGTCACCGTCTCACTCGAAAGCACACACGGTAGAAATAGGTAAGAGAGAGATAGAACACTTTCGTCTTCAAACACCCTTTTAATAAAAATCCACAACCTTTAGAGATAGAGTTATTTATTTATAACTCTTCTAAAGATTGTCTATTGATAATCGACATTGAGTATTGATGAGGTCTGGCTTACCTGTTTTTGTATAACATATTTTGTATTTTGTTTTTTTTTGTCATCTGGAAGGAGTGTCCAAACATAACTAGTTATTAAAAAAAAATAAGTAGGTACAAACACTACAATTTGGATAATTGTCGATTTTGTTTTGTCCTATTAAAAAAAAATGATGAATGAATAAATAGAGATAAAATCGGGGTATTGTAAATAACACCTATTGTTTTACAAAGTTTTTTTTTTTTTTTACCAGTCGTCGTCACAATTAAGTTGTTGGCTGGTTAACAAAAAAAAAAAACTATTTCGTCCGTCTGGAAAAAACAAAAAAAATATTGGGCACGTATTTTTTGCTTTATCATAATAATAAAAAAATATTTAGGGAACACGCATTAAAGTTGGGGAGTTATAGGGTCGCTACGTCACACCTCAATATAAAAACCGTATCGCCGTACCTAATCTTTTGATTACGTAAAAAAAGGAAAATAATGTCCTTTATTTTTTATTAATAAAAATTTACGAACAAAAAATTTTTAGTCATCATCCTTATTGTAAAAGCCACCATTTGCAAAATAATAAGAACTAATTTGAAGATATTTGGAAACTAGGCTAGTCTAGTATGACATTAACAAAAGATGGCGGATCACAATAGATATTTTTACAGTTTTATATTGTTTAGAACATAATTTACCATTTTATTGTTATGTATGGCTATTCTTTGCTGGATAATACTAAAGCATTGACATAATCTACTACCGTTACCGGAATAATAGCAGTTCTTCTTTTTAGCTCATTAGAGGTCACCCTAATTCAATCAACTCAGCCTATCGCAGTCCACTGCTGGACATAGGCCTCTCCCAGCAGGCGTAGCATGAACACCGTTTTGTCGACGGAAGAGTAGACAAAAATGACGTTTCCTGTAGACAGTAGACAGTACGAGACGGCAGCAAATTAGAAAGAGTCAACTGCACTTTTTACGAAATTCACTCTTTTACATAATTTGACTCAGAATTCTTTGTTTTATGATAAGACTTATCGGTTGTCAGTGTGATTTTGACAGTAAGGATCGAAAACTTTCTTCCGAAATAGTCTACGTACAAAAAGCCTAGACAAAGATCGTTAGAAATGAAAGACAAAATGACAGATTGTAGAAAGATTTCTACGGTGGATGTCAAAAATGAAGAAACGAACTGTCACTTTGTATAGAAAAAGCTATGTCTATTCTTCGTAGAGATAGAAAGCGCCATGCAGGCTGCGCCACAACACCCTGTCCTCCGCCTTCCGCATCCAATCTGTCCCAGACGTCCATCTCCATCTAGCTGAGGGGCGTCCCACACTACGAGAGGACTCTGTAGAGTTTCACTACCTAATTTAATTTGACCCAGGAGTGACAGCTACGTACTAGTAAAAAACTTGTAATTAAATAAATAAACTAGCTGCGCCCCGCGGTTTCATCCTCGTCCAAGTCTCGATCCCCTGGAAATATCGGGATAAAAAGTATCCTATGTCCTATTCCAGGTCATGGTCTACCCATGTGCCAAATTTCATCGAAATCCGTTCAGCCGTTTTAGCAGGAAAGCGTAATAATCAAACAAACTCACTTTTTCATTTTTAATATTAGTTAGGATTAGTACTAGTTAGGATTTCACGGGTCGATCCATCAGGTTAAGCTACGCTCGCCGGGGTTGGTTCGTGGATGGGTGACCATCTTTACATACCGAGACTACTCCATGCCTCGGAAAGCACGTTAAGCCGTTGGTCCCGGCTGTCATTTGTACATCTTTGACAGTTGTTACGGGTCGTCAGAACCCCGAAAGTCTGACAAACAGTCCCACCAAGGGGCATCGTGGGTTGTGGAGGTCAGATAGGCAGTCGCTCCATGTAAAATACTGGTATTCAACTGCATCCGGTTAGACTGGAAGCCGAGCATTGTTGGTAAAGGGCTGGACAGATGAGGCAGATGACTTAGTAGTTTTTAATGTTGAGGTTAATCTCCCCTCTTCCTCATAAACTCTTTACTTATCTTCCTCTCTCCCCACAGTATCTACGACTCGTTCAACGGCATCGTGTACCCAGCTGGTCTGGGCAGCAACTCCTCATGTCTCCGAGAGTACGTGTCGGAACGAGGGGATCTGCAGTACACCCTGCCGCTTAGAGGGTGCAATACTATGTCCAATGATAATGTAAGTAGCATGCATGCTCTTTCAACTTTTTTTTTTTGTACTATAAATTCTTTATTAATAATACAGGGTGTTAGGGTAAACACCGTTATCCTTGAAACCAGTGGTTTGTTGTCATTTAGAGAACGTAAAATCAATGAAAAATTACGATATATTTTTTTAAATTACATTTTCTACTAGAGTGAAATACTCTAGTAGAAAAAAATCTAGTAATAAAAACTAAAACCCAACTACGACTTAAAAGGTATAAACAAGACACCACAGACAGACAAATTAAAAATCCGGAGTCACACGTGTTAGGGCATAAATCGAACAGATTACGTGTGACTCCGGATTTTTTTTTAAATTCTTTTGGTGTTATATTATATATATTTTTGAAATGTGCTCATTAAGCCCTTTCATTTGATACCCAACATGGTACGATTAAACCATTTTATTTTTTAAGTTCCTCACTTTATGTCCTCTAGAGGGCGCCATTTTTAATTTAATGTGACTTCACATAGCCTATAACCAGCGGACAATCACGACGCTTCTAACGATACCTCATTTGTCAAATTGTGATAAGTGGTTTGGAAGATAGGAGGGAACAGATGAACATACATACATACATACATACATACATACATACATACATACCGGTCAAAATCATAACCCTCCTTTTTTCTTCGCCGTAGTCGGGTAAAAAGTAATTCCCCTTCCTGCACATAAGGAAAGGAACCCTGAACCATGCACCCGCATGCAACAGTTCAGGGTTCGTGGGGGTATTTTAAATACCTATTTAATGTAACGCACTCAAAACAGTGGGTATAAACACAATGTTTTGCGTGCGTTACGTTGCGCACTACCGTAAACAGCTATTTTTTACACCAAAAATAAAAGTCGTTTCCCAGCAATTATTTTTGTGCAATGTTACTTAATTTGATGTACAGAATCAAACACACCTTTTAAAAGAAAATACCTCCCAATCATTGGCTAAAAGCATTCGTTAAAATTCACTAGCAAGTCAACGTACTTCCCAAGCCATTGCCTATGCCTATTACAGTACCTACCTACTTTACATACACGTAGAGTCAACAAAACAGTAAGGTATGCAGGTAAAAAATAATCATTCTTAATAGTATTTGTTAGCAGTTTTCTAGAGCTCTTTGTGGTCAAAAGTGGAACAGCAATTACGAATTCGACTACACTACTAAAGCCTGCATAAAAGTCAATGTCGAATAATTTATTTCAATTAAGGCACATAAAAGTTGATAAAAAGCACTTTTGAACGTCCTTTACAAGAAGAAAATACAATTGATTCTAATAACTCCTTCCAATGACAGAGGCCTATGTCCAGCAGTGGACATCTTTCGGCTGAAATAATGATGATGATGACCCCTTCCAAAAGGTAATTTCGTATGGAGAAGAATGGGCAAGACTTCCCATAGTTAGTAATTTATAACCAGAATACCATAACTTTTTAATTAGTCGAGATTTTTATGGCACCTCTTTAGGTGCGCTATATATGAGCTATCCGAATATCAAAAATATTTGGTCTAGGCTTTTTTTTTCTTTCCAAAAAAATTACACAAGTGCGTATTTCACAAATCTCCTGCCAAACTGCAGGACAGTTTATCGGCAGTGTTGTCGTGGATATAGCTCTTAATTAACTCATTATTACAGAGGTAAGGGAACACACACTTTTATTATTATTATGATAAGAGGAAGGCACATCGCCTTGTATTTTAGGTCTTAAGGAATAGGCGCGAAAATTGATTCGCTGTTATAATGTATAATAGATACCTACCCATCGCCTTTGTCAACTGTACCTATGCCCAGTACGGAACCTGTAATTCGCCTCGCTAGACCATTGTTCTGTCTGTATCACACCTACCCGCTAGGTTGTAAAGTGCATCCTACACAGACCTTGGAAATGTAATAATTGTGTGATGTCTTTGTGCGAATAAAAATAATAATATGGCTACCGGTTTATTGTTTTGTTAGAAGTAGGTAGTTAATTGATATGCTTACCTCTGTCTTTGTCTCAGTGATGGATGAGTCCTACTTAGGTATAGCTAAGTTACAAAGCGCAATGAATCAACCAATCGCCACCTGTCGATACTTTTTTTTGTTTTCGATATACTTACTGGACAACGATACCCAGGATGTCTAAATCATGTCAAAGTCAAAGTCAAATTTCATTTATTTCTATAAGGCACTTTTGAACGTCAAAATTAATAAAAAAGTATAATTTATTCTATTTGCCCCTTCCAAAAGGTAGTTTTCGTATGGAGAAAAATGGGCAAGAAACTCCAGCGTTACTCTTTCAAAATGTTTAAAATATTTCGGTAGTGGTACATGTACTGAAAGGTTCTGGAGTGGCGACCGCGTACCGGAAGACGTAGCGTTGGAAGGCAAGGTGGACCAATAACCTGGTGAAGGTCGCGGGAATGCGCTGGACGCGAGAATCATTGAACTGGTTGAAGTGGCGGTGCTTGGAGGAGGCCTATGTCCAGCAGTGGACGTCTTTTGGCTGAAATGATGATGACATGTACTGAATCCATAGAATCAGGTTGCGCGTCGACGTCCCTGCTTGTTTACACAACTCTCCCTTTGCATAATATGTTATGTAAATTACCTCGTAGGTTTTTTTGTCTTGTCTCCACATAACATCAATCTTCACTTCAAAACCAACCACAAAATATTTCAAAACCCACTCGAAAGAACCAAATCATTTAATTAGCACCATTTTACCCAATATCCGTGCCTCTTTATATTGCTTAGTCACACATGTTGTGTAACTTCAGGAAACGCTTTGAACGCGTGAATGCGTGATAGGAATCTACGCGTGCTGCATGTGGGTATAAGATACTTAATTCCACTCATAAAGAATATACATATTCACTTCTTTAAGTTAAGCCATGGTTTCGCTGGAAAATAATTAAATAAAGCTAATTTCATCTAAATTAAAATTAAAAAGTACAGAAAAATATTGGTGTAAACTTAAGATTGAAATATTTACAAGCCAAGCAAGCAATGTTATTACACTGTAGATGAATTTCTTAATGACAATAATATTAATATAATGTGACTAAGTAATTAATGTGTGTTTTTGTTGTAGTGTATAATTTGTTTAGGTATTGAATTTAGTAAATTAATTAATCTCATCATCTGCCTAGCCTTTTCCAAACTATGTTGGGGCGGGTTCCAGTCTAACCGGATGCAGCTGAATACCAGTATTTTACATGGAGCGACTGCCTATCTGACCTCCACAACCCAGTAACTGGGTAATACGATATCCCTTGGTTAGACTAGTTGTCAGACTTTCGTGCTTCTGACGACTCGTAACGACTGTCAAAGATCCACAAATGACAGCCGGGACCAACGGCTTAACGTGCTTTCCGAGGCACGGAGGAGTCTCGATATGTGAAAATGGTCACCCATCCACGGACCAACCCCGACAAGCGTAGCTTAACCTGATGGATCGGCCCGAGCGGCTGTTATTACTTAGCCACGAGCTCCTCGAGCTCGAGTAAATTAATTAATCTAAATGATTGAATTTGTAAATAATTTATAATGTTTCTGAAAGTAATTTTAATCATAAAATTTGTACGCCACTGGCAAAACTAAGCGAGTTAACTGAATTTTTAATGAAGACCAAATGTATGCACTTATATTAACAAAGCAAATATTCATTCATTCATTCAAGCCGTGGGTGCTAAAGTCCTTTCTAAAGGAGATGAAAATTTTTATACAAATTCGTAATTTTTGTAGAATGAAAATCCCATTGTATAGACGGCATATAGTTAGAAATTAATCGTTAGGAAAAATGCCAATAAAATTAATCACCAATTAAAAGTCATTATTTTATGCAATCAACTTTATTAGCACTACGGAACATATACTCCCATTACGATAGAAACAGGAAACTATAAACATACATGTAGATAATAATTATCATTCCTCGTTTATTGATTTCTTGTGTGAGCGAATCACGACTCTTCTACAAGGTCGTACTTTGTACAGACGGCGAAATAGTTTAGTTAGCAGGACAAGTACCTAATGTCTAATCTACATGAGCTTAGTACAAAAAGCCGAACGTCTGTGGTAACACTTTTACCTTGAGCTGGCCGGGCGTAGTAAGGAGTTTCAATAGAACAAGAGATCAGCTTATTTTGGTGGCACTGATGTGCGATATGCGGCCTACTCCCTCTAACCTCTGTTGGTAAAGAACCATTTAAACCTTGACACAAAACTGCATCGATTGGCATCATAAAATCAATCGGGAGAGTTGACATTTTTCTAGCTGACGTCTCCTATTAACCTAATAAAATCAACTTATGTGAAACTGTATATGTCTTCAAATTGTGTTATTTTTTAATTAAGACATTTCGATACAATGTAAATTGTTAATGAAATAACGAATATACCTCCATACAAGTCCGTTTCGCGCACTGTACCTATATGATATCATAGTTTAGTCAGCGAACCAGTGAGGTAATGCCACGACTGTGTCAGGCTTTTAATATAATCAAGTTATCACGTTTTTTCTTTATAGAAAACTAGCTTCACCCATCTATCCCGTGGGAATATCGGGATAAAAAGTATCCTATGTCCTATTTCAGGTCATGGTTTACCCATGTGCCCATCTAAATCCGTTCAGCCGTTTTAGCGTGAAAGCGTAACAAACAAACAAACTCACTTTCACATTATAATATTAGTTAGGATAAGGATTAGTATAGTAGTTATTATCGATGATTACTAGATTCAATCCAGTCTTACCATGAGGTATCGTGTTACCCAGTAACTGGTTTGTAGATGTCAGATAGGTAGTCGCTCCATGTAAAACACTGGTTTTCAGCTGCATTCGGTTAGACTGGACGCCAATCCCAACATAGTTGGGAGAAGGCTAGGCTGATTACATTATAATGTGCACGTATTTCCATACACTTTTATTATGGACATTGACATTTACCTACGTCCATATTAAAAATAAGTAATTATAAAAGCGCACAATATATAAAAAAGGAACAGAAATTGTCATTTAATGTATGGACTTCGTCTGAGGTAATTACAATACAATAGCAATAATAATTATAACCCTCCTTTAGCTTTGCTGTAGTCAGGTAAAAAGAAGTCATAGTTTAGAGAAAAATTGGTACTAACGGTACATTCATTGCGAAGATTAAACAAAAATAATAATAATAGTCCTCCAGACCGTATTTTCGGCCACGGCGGCCAATCTCAACGGAGACTATAGCCTTCTGCGCGGGAGATATTATAGGGCACAAGTGTTTGCGCAGACACAAGTGCACTCTCTCTTCCCTCACTCGTTCGGGTCGGGGGGAAACAAAAATACAATACTCAAACCTGGTTTAAAAAAAAATAAACATATCAGGAGACAAACATCGTTTGAGCCTAAATACACATAGCATTTCCATTTCAAAGTTGATTTAAACATTTAACTACCTATCGCAAAACAAAAGAGGGTGAGAAAAACAAATATGTTCATTGTTTTGTACCATTTTTTTTCGTGTGTTTATTTAGGTAGGAACGTCGACCTACCATATCGTTAATACCCTACAAACACTTAATAAACAATTAATTACTGTAATAGGGAATATGCATGTATTTTTTTAATAATTTTATTCGATAGTTTACATCGTCAAATAATAGTAAAAAAAAATTCGACGGCAAAAAAGCAATTTAAAGTAGGTACTTTAAATATTTTTTTAAAATATTCAACCGATCCGGGCTATTTAAACGCCCTCCATTTGGCGCGCTTGGTGTGGTGACGTCACAGACCGTGAAAACAAACAAGCAACTGTCAAGTCAACGTCAAACACTCCTTTTTGTAGGAGCCTTTGACATTTGTTGATTGACTTGACATTGACATTTCGATTATTATCCCGGATTCTTACGTCACATCCGCTCTTAGCTTTTAAAGTATTTGAATTACCCACAGTTATTTGGGACTTTAAAAAAAAAAATTCTCGCTCAAAAAGAAATTTTATTCAAAAATATTGCTGGAGGCATAATTCTGAAGTAATACAGTTTATAAAAAAAAATATTTGACCCATATTTGAATCACATGCATATTCCCTTTGGTTAATTGATTCAGGCGTGACTTTGCGGAAATCCATTATAAAATACAATAGACGCTGATATTTAGTAACCTATTCCGCTTGACTATTCTTCAAGAGTCATAAAAACCCTGTAAGAAATCGACACGTGTTTCACCTCTCAACGAGGCATCTTCAGGATGACGATTGACCAATTGCAAACCAGAACGCGACGTGTTACTACACCGAGCGCTGGACGCAGAGACAAAGTCTCTCTGCTATTGTATTTTTTACTGTACCTAATTGGTTTTTAACCGTTTTTAGGGTTCCGTACCTAAAGGGTAAAACGGGAGTCTATTACTAAGGCTCCGCTGTCCGTCCGTCCGTCTGTCACCAGGCTGTATCTCATGAACCGTGATATTTAGAGTCTAACTATCACGGTTCTACTATTTGTAGTTCTAGCTTAATAACAATTTTGTCAGAAAAACACTCCAAATAGCATCAATATCATCTTATCATATTATATATAAATCATCTTTTCGTTTGGTATTAATGAAAAGGATGTGCTTGCTTTTTTGAGCATAGTTTCTCAAAACGAGGCTCAAGTTTCGAAATTGCCACTCTCGTCTCTGTCTCTTTTATTTTCAATCTGTACTTGTTCTTAATTACTGCAACTGCTTAGATCTACAACTATTTAGATCGCCCTACGACGCACAGTTTGGGGATTCCCAAACTGTGTGAGTTAGACAGTTGAAATTTTCACAGATGATTTATTTCTGTTGCCGCTATAACAACAAATAGGTACTAAAAAAGAATAAAATAAATATTCAAGGGGGCTCACATACAACAAACATGATTTTTTTGCCGTTTTTATAGATAATGGTACGGAACCCTTAGAGCGCGAGTCGGACTCGCACTTGGCCGGTTTTTTGTTTTTAAATTTTTGCACGATAGATCGGCAGGCTAAAATGACGATAACTCCATACCTCTATCAAGAAATCATAAGGTACTTTAATACTTTTACCTAATCGTACATAATAATATAATAATGTTTTATGTTATAAGTTATGTAAAATACATAACATTAACGCGCGGACGAGCAGAAGGTTGTACTCATTATCCATCGCTGACGACTTGTGGAGACCTCGTTGGTAATATTATATAATGTGTATGTTTATGTACTTAAGGACCGTAGCAGCACATGATTAATGATGTCACAATTTTATAAGCAACTTGTCAAAATTAAAAACAGAGGAAAATTAGAAATTATCAGTGTTTATTACGTCAACGTTAAAATGATTGACAACCATGCCTCACAAGATTTGTGAAAATAAATAAAAATTAAGTGCGAAGAGGGATGTGTGTATTAAATATATGCATGCAGCCATGCATGCCAGTCTTTGAAAACCACCTGAAAGTCTTTCGCTCTTAGTATGTAAAATACCTAGGTTAGCATGAATATTTGGATGACCTGGGGGCCTACCACCACTACTTACAGCAATATTATTTTAATATTACTTCAATGTAGGAAAGAGATGAAGCTCTACAGCAGGCGTAGCATGGCGCTTTCTATCTCTACGAAGAATAGACATAACTTTTTCTATACAAAGTGACAGTTCGTTTCTTCATTTTTGACATCGCACCGTAGAAATCCTTCTACAATCTGTCATTTTGTCTTTCATTTCTAACGATCTTTGTCTAAGTCTTTTTGTAGGTAGACTATTTCGGAAGAAAGTTTTCTATCCTTACTGTCAAAATCACACTGACAACCGATAAATCCTATGACAAAACCGCCAAAACAAAGAATTCTTAGTTGAATTATGTAAAAGAGTGAATTTCGTAAAAGGTGCAGTTGACTCTTTCTACTTTGCTGCTGTCGTACTGTCTACAGGAAACGTCATTTTTGTCTACTCTTCCGTCGACAAAACGGTGCTCATGCTACGCCTGCTGTTTAGCTTCATCTCTTTCCCCCACGAAGTAAGATTAAAATAATACTGCTATAAGCGGTGGTGGTAAGCCCACTGAAAGCCTGTGAAACATATAAAAATACTGACAGGCTAATCTGTAAATAGATGAGTCATATGCAACTAATTGCAAAAGTTATCGAGGTCAACATAGCGAAATCGTGAGAATTTAAAAATGGCATTTAACTTCTAACTAACTATCTACTTATTTTTGGCAATTGATTCGAGTTGGTTAATCACGGAAGTTATATGCATTTTAATTAAAATACTATTTTTAAAGTATGTAGTTATCTATACGTTTTATTATCAAAATTCTTCCTTTATTATACGAAAGAGGACTAAATCGGCATTGGCGGAGAAAGTAGGAATAAAATTAATGAAACAAAATATTTGAGACCCTCATAGTCCTTTTATTTGAGAAGTCACACGGTACAGTTTGCATAAAAATATTTTTATATTTTCTAATGTGTCCCCCAAAAGTGAAAATATAAATTATAGGAAAAAATTAATAGAATTTTGAAATTGTATTTCAAAAAGCAAATTGGGTGTGACAGAGGGATAGACAGACACACTAGTAATCCTATAGGTATGGGTTCCGTTTCTTGATTCGGGCGTACGGAACCCTAATGAACAACTTTTTTTTTTAAACTTTCGTTTATCATCAAATGACTTCTCCCGCTCTGGGCGGAGCGGCCCTCCCGCTCCGCCCAGAGCCGCGAGCCGCGAGCCAGAGAGCGTGTTAGACTTTTACTGACTAAAACCCACCCGTGTTCCTTCAGTTGCCTGTTGCCAAAGGCCCCGGTATCACTTTCGGACTTCCCCGCAACCCTGGCAGTTATAATGGTACTCCGTGAGAGTATATGTCCTTCGTTTAATCTAACACACTGTATACCTAGTTATTCATGCTTCAAAACTGATCAAGAGAGACTAAAGTTAGATTAAACCAAATATTCGCCGATAGAATATTGGAATTGGGCATATTATGATAATTTCAAGTTGCATAAACATAGAGTTCCTACCTACATATAAATAGAGATATAACCATTAAACCTTTTAGAGTAAAATTGCAATAAAAATGTGACATTTCGCAAAAGGAGCTGGTAAGTTTATTGCGAAACTGTGCAACATTAAAATAATATGCGAAATTGGTATAAAATAAAGTATTATTTATGTTATTAGCTGCACCTACATAATAAAACCGGCCAAGTACGAGTCGGACTCGCGCAAGAAGGGTTCCGTACCATTATCTATAAAAACGGCAAAAAAATCACGTTTGTTGTATGGGAGCCCCCTTAAATATTTATTTTATTCTGCTTTTTAGTATTTGTTGTTACAGCAGCAATAGAAATATATCATCTGTGAAAATTTCAACTGTCTAACTATCACGGTTCATGAGATACAGCCTGGTAACAGACAGCAGAATCTTAGTAATAGGGTCCCGCGTTTTACCCTTTGGGTGCGGAACCCTAAAAAAGACATAACATCAAGCGTAATCCTGAAGGGGTAGGTTGAGAAGTAGGTTCACCCACATGTGTGGCCTGTGTCATCGAGTGCGAGCCTATAATCATTACCTGGGCCAAAGTCCAGACTCCGGGCTGTTACTTGGCTGTTTAGAGCTGTTTTCACTGTTGGTCGATAAGGCTCATAAGCGGGAAATATCTGTAACGCATAGGGCCCGTATTTGGGTAAACATTCCCATTAGTCGATAGGGAACGATTGCGGAGAACCTGCAGCGCACGGTTGGTAGTTGCTTTGTAGGCTCATTTTCATTGCGTATGAGTCTCCGCACGATTTTAACCGACTGATGAATTTCATTGGTCACTAACCCGCCTGCGGGCAGTCCCCGCATGCTGTATATCGACTGAGTTATCGTTACTAATGAAAATGAGCCATAAGAAAGGTTTTTTTTTACTTACCCCTAAAAATGGAAAAACTTAAAGTTTTGTGAAAGGAAATCAAGGAAAAAAATTATTAAGTACATAACTAGGTACGTTTTACTTCAACTTCTGATCATTACTACTTTAGCAACTCGTTTTTTTACTTCACAAGGAACCGAAACACAATAGCTAAATGGCTACATAATAACTACATAAGAATACAGCTACGGCATTCACTGTGCGATTATCAGTAAGAAGTAGATATTTACTACAATCGTTAATAATTATTCAGTTATTTATATAAGTTGTGGTGACCGATGCGACCTCCGGCTTAACGTGGGCAGTTATTGTGAATGGATTGCTTGTAAACTTGAATTTTAAAGACTGGATTTTATGTGATGTTTTCCTCTACATTATGTATTTTAAGACTTTTAAAGGCTCCCAGGCGTGACGCAACTTTGGTGGAACAATTTCTATGAAAACTTCACGGAAATTGTTCTACCGGTGTCGCGTTGCGCCTGTGAGCGAAAACCATACGCGAAAACGAAAGTCAATTTCATTATTCCGCTAAATATCGCTATCCCGAATTACTATAAACTACATAGGTATTTAGATCTCGAAATAACGCTAAGCCTGGTCTCTCTATCCCTAATTTATGCTTCGTGCCCTGAACGCTTCAGCTTTAAAGCCAGTCTTGCGCATACAGTTACCCCAGCAAAATAATGCCGAAAGCGTGTGCGTTACCCCAGCAAAATAATGTCGGAACGTTTGCGTTACCCCAGCAAAATAATGTCGAAACGTTTGCGTTACCCCAGCAAAAAAAAAGGCGAAAACGTTTGCGTTATCCCAGCAAAATAATTTCATGAATATAGATAATTAGTTGCCCAGCTTCTATAATTGTTGCGCACATTTTTACTACACTGGAGTAAGATTTAAATGACTATTTTTGGCATTATTTTGCTGGGGTAACGCACACGGCTTGCGCTGGCTTTTTGTCTATACAACATTATTTTTTGTTTTTCGCGATTTCAGGGTTGGTCCCATAGAAAAAGGTGTTCAAAATGATGATAACAAAGATCCCTTTTCGGGTTTAGCATAAACAAAAAATAATGTTGTATTAGTGCAGGCCAAATAGGTACTTAGGTATTCCAACAGGCATGCAAAATCACCTGCAATACTAATAACACTCACCCATATAAATCTCATATAAGATATAAACAAAAAAACCAGATAATGAAGTCCACGTCTGCCTTTCAACTATTACATAAGAGATACATACTTAAAGAATCGGGGTCGGCCATCTTGGTAGGATTCTGCAATCATTATACGCCTCTTTGGTTTTTAAATTGTAATGTTATGTGGATCGCCCTGCCAAAACAGGTGATGTTATGTGATGAAAAGTAGGTTGCATCTTCATTATTGTCGAATTAATCCGAATTATGGGTAGGGAAGGTCAAAAAAAAGGGCGATAAAACCCTTTTTTGTGTGCACTATCCACGTCCAATGCATTTTGTACCTATAGTCAGCTTCGCAGCTACAAGTCACTAGGTAATTTAATAAACTTCAGCAGCACTTTATTAACTAATACACAAAAAATGTATTGGTAGCTAATACAAAAATAGATATTTTTATATAATTAAGACAATAGAAAACTGGTTTCTTTATAGCTCTTACACAGGTTATAGAAATATCGTATTACACAGTTACTGGGTTGTGGAGGTCAGACAGGCAGTCGCTCCATGTAAAATATTGGTATTCAGCTGCATCCAGTTGGACTGGAAGCCGATCCCAACATAGTTGGGAAAAAGGCTAGGCAGATGATGATGGCGGGTCCAAAGAGTCCCATTTTGATAAAGCATCTTAGCATATGCATTACAATTTAATCAGCCAACTACCGCCCTCTATATCCACTACATTATATACTACACATTAAATTCACCTCATTTAAGTCCACGCACGCCTTTCGGACACGCTACAAGGTCACACAAAAGGCCACTAGTCTTTCTTCGCCACATTTAACACAAACCTGCTCACATTTTGATGTACGGAAAATCTGTATGTAATTTGTCTTGTGTAATGTACATTAATGTCAAAGATTCACTCTTTAAGTCAGTAATGTTTTTGTTGTCAATTATTTTTGACATTTAAAAATGGCGTCGAATTTTTGGGGCTCAGAATTGGAGATTCTGAGTTTGGTTCATACTTTTTCCTGTGGATTTTCCGAAGTACAGATTTGCTAGTGTCGTTTTGATTATGAGTCGTTTTGCTAATAGGACCATATGCTTTTAGGACGTTTTGATACGGAGGGGTCCTAACTTTAGACTTTGGATGAGAAAATGTTTCCTATATCGCAAAAAAACATCTCTTTCATACATTTTTATTGAGTTAATGCATACCTAGACCATTTTTGAATGGAAAAAAGGATATAGCAATTTGTTCCTTGAAAAAAAAAATCGAAACGGGCATAATCAGTCTATAATGCTCCCAATGCTGCATGGGATACAGGCCTCCTCTCAGTGAGAGGGAGTGGGCCGTAATCCACCACGTGGGCCCAGTGCGGGTTGGTAGATGTCACATGTCTTCGAATTTTTGGTTCTAAGACGGTTTCCTTACGATGGTTTCCTTCACCGTTTTGGGATATTTTTCTCGAAGTTTCAGAGATAACAGTCCTATAGTAAAGTATTTAAATACAATAAATGATCACTACTTTCATCCCCAAAAAACAGATTTCCTATCAATATTTATAAAAGGCTAGGTTGTGGAGGTCAGATAGACAGTCGCTCCATGTAAAATACTGGTATTCAGCTGCATCCGGTTAGACTGGAAGCCGACCCCAACATAGTTGGGAAAAGGCTAGGCAGATGATGATTTATAAAAGGTAGTATAATAATACTAGCTTCCGCCCGCAGCTTCGCCCGCGTGGTATGTCGATAAAAAGTAGCCTATGTCCTTTCTCAGGCTCTAGAATATCTGTGTACCAAATTTCATTTAAATCGGTTCAGTAGTTTTGGCTTGAAAGCGCGACAGACAGACGAGAGTTACTTTCGCATTTATAATATTAGTAAGGATGTCGCAAACAAAATGAACAGTGCGAGACAACCAATAAAATTTTAACAATCGACGATCGAGTAGTAAAAGTTTGACATAATAATAATTGCAGTTATGTCGAAATGAATGCGTTAACCGAAGCTTCTGTCGACAGACAGTTAGATACGGTTTAACACTATTAAATTAATGTTATGTGTTGTGGAACGACTTTTACTTGAACAAATAGCTTTTAACAATATTACATGAAATTTATTTACTTATGACAACTATTTCTGACACACATTTGTCAGATAATTCACGTTTCTTTCCTATTTTCATTGTGAATGTATATAAACATTTTTTAATTCAGGGATCCGTTTGCGAAATATTAAGCTTTGAAGTGCAAATTTTTGTTAGAGTCAAGTGTCGTCGTCCTCTGCTAGCTAAATGGTTGTATAAGTGAAAAAATTCACGGCAGAAGGAAAAAACATACATACATTAAAAGGATACATTCTGTATTGAGAACAAGTTTTTTAACTACTATGTTAAGAGGAAATAGGGTGGGTCTTTTTCTCCATACAAAAAGTCATAATTTGAGGTTCAGCTCTCGTCTATTTCCTCCTCTGTTTACATATTTACTGTGCCCCTATGTTTTTCTTTTTTCATTTAATTTTATAGTTGTCAAATTTGTACAATAGGCCTCTGATGACAGAGGTCTAAACAGGCAATTTTGAGCATATTCAGAGGGTCCTAGTGCTTCTACAGATAATGATATCATCAAAACGGAAAATTATATTATTAATTAATTAATTCTATTATTCTGTTTGGTTATTAAGAATATAATGGGGTCATTAACCTGTATACCTACCAACCGTGGCGTTCTTAAAAATGTTCCCAGTATAAGTTTATGCTTTTTTACAATATTTCCATCACATTACCTATCATTATGAAGCTCTATAATCTCCAAAATCTGTATATTTACCGTCAAAAAACACATTTAAATAATCCTAAGTACTCTTTTACGTTGAACTTCGAAATTACCATAAATGTCTGAGGTAGGGTCAGCGAATCAAGTGGGCCCACCGAGCCAACACAATAGGGGGATGTGACGTCACTTCCTGTACAACCAGACCGCGCCGGCGCACGATTTTGGGAAGGAAATCGAGTCGGGTTCGAATTTTAATTTGTGGTTTTGAATTTGGTTCAGTTTATTTGTTTTTGTTTGTATTTGGAATGTGTTATGGTTTTCTGAACATTGAACAGACAGTAATCTATGTCTTGTCCATAATTAGGTTCAGTCAGGAGTCTAGGTGAAGTCCTAGTAGTGAAATAACAGATGATATGACTTATAGGACTGAGTAAAGTCATGTTTAACACATAACTTACCTATGGTGGTATAGTAATTTTATTCTAGGTGCATCTTCACATATAATTATTATAATTAATGTACCTATACAAAATATTGTACAACATTTTAAAAGAGTAACGGTGGACTTTCTTGCCCATTCTTCTCCATACGAAAACTACCTTTTGGAAGGGGCAACTAGAATCAGTTCAATTTTTTTGTAAATTTTTGACATATCAAAAGTGCTTTTTATGTCCCTAATTGAAATAAATGATTTGACTTTGAATTTGACATGGCAACCGCACCCTAACCATTACTTACCATCAAGTGAGATGTAAGCCAAGATATCCCAATAGAGGTTAAAAAAAAAACCTTCGCTACTTTCTGCTCGCGCACCTATGTACATGGAATCACTATTTAGATAAGGACTTAGTTGTTTACGTAGTCAATTATACAACAAACTGATCTACGAGTAAAGTAGGTACCAATCAAGCGCAACAAATGTATAATTATGGTGTTGTGGGCCATGGTCTCACCTGACTACGTTACACGCACTTTGTTGCAATCTGTCTGACTTGTTGCTACAGTCTCCGTGTTAGTTTGCTTTAGGCGGGGAATATATTTTAGATATAGTCTTTTATATGTAGACATGGCGTTAAGAGGAAATAGGGTCGGTCTTTTCTCCATACAAAAAGTCATAATTCGAAGTTCGGCTCTCGTGTATTTCCTCCTCCAATATTGGACCAATTTTAAAGATATTTTATAAATTAATTACGAAGGATGTTTACTGTTCACCTATGTTTTTCTTTTTTAATTAATAGTTGTCTTTGTACAATAGGCCTCTGATGACAGCGGTTTAAACAGGCAATTTAGAGCATTTTCTGAGGGTTCTAGTGCTTCTACAGATAATGTATCATCAAAACGGAAAACATAGGGGCATAGGACTAGTTGATATTTATTTTACTGTGAAAAATCATTGCTAGAAGAAGAAAACAAGAAAGAGCGTTTGTATGGGGAGGGACCGACCCTATTTCCTCTTAACGCCCTATGAATAATTAAAGACACCAAAGAGTTTTGTTTTGAATATTTCAGAATGTTAAATCAACCACCTATATTATCGTAAACGTCTGTAAAACGCTTATGAGCCTCGTAGACAATTACCGCTAAACGTCCATTTCTTTTGTCCTGTAGCCACCGCTGCACCCTGGGCAGTCTGGAGTGACTCTTGACTACCCAGGACCGCTATCAACTTTGATTTTCCTTAAACTTTGTCGCCGACGAAAGAGGGGACCTCTTAGGATTTAGGCTTTTTATGGCAGTACTATTTATTATTATGTTTTATTTTGCTACGACTGTTAAACATAGTGTAATAGCACTTTATACTGAATCCTTTAGCCAGTTATTCGATGACCACGATAAACAGAAAATTAGCCCACCAGAGGCTATAGACAAAATCCCTTTTCTGTAAGCGTTAACGCCAACGGAAAGATTAAATTATACAATTTAATCTTTATTCTTATTCTAGAATAACTGGCTAAAGTATTCAGTATAAAGTGCTAACGCTTATGGAAAAGGGATTTTGTCTAGGCCCCCAGGTTTATCACTAAACACATCACGTAGTCATATCGAGACTCCTCCGTGCCTCGGAAAGCACGTTAAAAGCTGTTGGTCCCGGCTGTCATTCGTGGATCTTTGACAGTCGTTACGGGTCGTCAGAAGACCGAAAGTCTGACAACAAGTCTTACCCAGGCGTACCGTATTGCCCGCAGTTACTGGATTGTGGAGGTCGGATAGGCAGTCGCTCCATGTAAAATACTGGTATTCAGCTGCATCCGCTTAGACTGGAAGCCGACCCCAACATAGTTGGGAAAAGGCTAGGCAGATTGGATTGGTTAGTTACTAAACACACGAAAAGATGAGAGGAGAAAAACAGAAAACCAAAAGTCATTTGATGATTTCCCACACAAAAAAAAAAAAAAAGTCCGATCTAAAAAAAAAAAAGACTGACCTACATATGAGAATAATAAATGAATGACAATTATATTTGTAATAACTAAATGTTAATAATACTGTTTGTAAATACATAACGCATAGATTGGAAATGTTGTAGATATTTAGTAACAAGCTTCCTTTCTCCTACTTACTTATTAAAAATGTTGCTGTGCCCGACAGGGTCCATAATTGTTGCTATTTATTATTTATTACCGTCAGTATGTATACATTATGGATTGCAATAAAGTTTGAAATTGAAATTGATCTGAAAACTTCTGTAGGATCTTCTTCAAACCCAACTAATTTTCCCTTCTTTTTTTCTCCAGGAGGACGGCACCGTGGAATACTACAACAACATCATCGTGCAGCCTCATCTCCGACTGGTGACCGGTCAGGGTCGAGGGTACCACGTCAGGTGTCGCTACCGTCGCCGGGATTTGACTCACTTCCATCTGTACCGCCCGCGGGCTGACAGGCTGACTCACTCGCTGAGCGACGATTTTAGTGATAACAGCAAGTACGTATCAGATGTTCTTCAAACCTCTTCTCAAATGTTACTTAACGGAAATCAAATGCTAAAGGTCATAGCACACTTAACAACTCGGAAACGGATCGTAACCGTATCAACTCGAGCCGTTTAGTATTCTTTACATGAAACTCCATATTGAAAAGCACTAATCGGAATCGTAATGTAAACGATTCGCCTCAGGACAAGCACACGAACCGCGGTGTGGCGCGTGGTCAACCAGCGGTCCCCACGCTTACGGCTCTTCCTCCCCGCGCTTACCTGCGCCTCTCCGTCGCCGCGCTTGCGTCTCTTCGTCCACCCTTGCCCCTCTCACCCCTCCCGCGGTCGGCGAGCCGTAAGCGTGGCATCGCCTAGCTGTAGCCAAGTCGACTTATCGGAGCTGCTGGTCCATTTTGGTTACCTGCTTACGTTAGGTTGACACCTGTTTGGCGGCGGGGCGAAAAGCGATACGGTGACGATCCCTTTCCGAGTTGATATGTGTGCTATGACCTTTAGTTTTAAATACGCAATGGCTGATGGGGCCGAAAGGTTCTGGAGTAACGAACGCGTCCCGGAAGACGCATCGTTGAAAGGCCAGGTTCGGGATCTCTAAGGGCGAATTTCACCAAACTTTTATACCGAGTATAAGTCTTATCCTGCGAATAAATTTTGAATTTTTGACAGTTTTTCCATACAAAACCTGTCAGACGACACTTTTATTCCACGGATAAAAGATATCTGACTTTGATAAAATCAGCCCTAAATAACATAAAAGAAACTGGATCATTTACAGAATGTTTATGAAATACCACCAAAACTACTTTTATACAGAAACATTCAATAAAAAAACAAGACTGATAGGGAGTAGGTAGGTACGGACCACATAGAGCTTCTGTAAATCATTTGTAAAAAAAATGAAGAGCACCCTTTCTCCATGATGATTCATTTGTAACTTGTACATTTCAGTGAATTCGACGAGGACTCAGGACTGTTGCCTTCCGTATCTATGAAGATTTATAAGGGGGACCCCGAAGATAAACAAGTAAGATTGCATAATGTTTTTTTTTAATATATTTACGGACATAACATTGTACCAGATGAGGCCATCTGGTACAATGTTATGTCCGTAGTTCCGTACATCAGTGCCTGAACGGATCCTCCATTAAAAACAAAAAAATAAGAAAACATAACTATACAGAGCGTCCCACGGATATGCCACATGGAGGGAAAGTACCTTGAATATTGTAGATGGAACATTTCACTGACTGAAGACATTATTTGGATTTTTAAAAACAATTTAAACTGCATTCATAGATATTTAAATAATTACATGGTTGAACCGGGAATCGAACCCGTTACATGAGAAAAATAATCACACTGTAGCTTTATCATACCGATCGAAAGGCTTCATCATAAGGATATTTTTTTGCTAAATAACATAGTGCCACAAATAAAAGGAAGACCATGAATTTTAAACACTCACTAACTCACTAGTAAGGATAGTAAGGATTAAGGTTGATGCGCCAAATGTCATGATTTCATGAAATAGTCATTCAATACACTTACATGAACTTAGAGAGTTGTATTGCTGATTCTAATGTTTATAATTCTGTAAATTCATATTTGTTACGAGCGCTAATAATATTTAGATCAACATACAACCTGATACTGACCTGCAAATTGCAAAAAACGTAAGAAAATTTGAATTTCGCGGGCCACCCTAGCGCATCCCCCTTAATGCTGCATATTTTCAATATAATGGAGGAGCATGCTAAGCAATTTGAGGTAGGTATTATAGACTCTTAATTGGTTGATTGAGTGCAAACGGTGCATAAGCGATTTGAGTACTTATATTTAACGAACCCATCATTTGGCTACATCAGAAAATCCTGAGTAATTTATAATTCCTAGGTATAATAACCCTCTCAGTAAACCTTGCAAAAATACTCGTAAAAGCCAAGGAAGTCCAGTTTTATAAAGCTCTCCATACTGATTGCGCCCACGGACTGTTTGTCGTTCAACCAGTTTTTATATTAATGCACAATGGAGCCGAGATAATGATCATCGTATGCTATATGGAAGGCGCATGCGACGGCAGGATGTGGAGTCATTTGTTTTATTTTTAAGAAAAAAATTTGTTTGTCGAAAACCGATCAGTCGGCTGTTAGGATTCCGTACGGAGTCATCGGCCTGCCGGGGTCGCGGGATAGTCAAAGAGGGATACCGTAGCCTCTGGCAACTTACAGGCAATTGGAGGAACACGGGTGGGTTTTGTTTGTTCAGTAAGAGTCTGAAACGCCCTTCCGCTCTCCCCAGAGCGGGAGAAGTTATTTGATAATTACCTAACTAAAAAAAAGGCCCTAGTCATGTGTGAATCTCCAACTGTGCAGGTTTTCCTTGCTTCGACCTACCTGGGTCTATTTAAGACTTCTAGGTACTAAGCCAAGGCAACTCATGTCCAGGGGGGAGATTTTCAGCTGGTGGAACGAATGGGTATGGGGAATGGGTATTTATTCCTCAATTCTCGCTATTGCACCTACCACTGTTTATCTCTGCATCACCCAAAGGTTGACTGGTAGAAAATGCCTATGGCATTAAGTCCGCCTCTGTACATTTGTGTGCTTGGAGTAAAAAAATAAATAAATAAATGGGTTGGGTAGGTGTTAACGCCATCTATTGTCGCGGAGTCAACGCGTGGCACCCTCTAGTGTCGAGTCGCGGAAGCTCTGCGACCGGTGAGCGACTGAGCGAATGAGAGCGGCGTACGGGAGCGCTGATTGGTCGCCGCGGAAGCAGGAAGCAATCTCACTCTCCAAAACGTTCCATTCATTCGAAACACAAGAAGAAAAAATGATTGATGGTAGTCGGTTCACCACATAATAGACATGGGTCGTACTTGCAAAATCGAGTACCAGGGCTTTCAAGTACGTCCACCTTTAGACACCAGCGCCAAAAACCAGGGCTTGAAATACTTTCAAGTATTTTCTTTCTGCATGGAAAATAGATCCGTAAGGTCATACAAATAAGGAGTACAATCGCGTATGCAAAAAAATATACGTCCAACTTCCAACCAAGCCTTGGTGGAAGTAAATACTTGCATAGAACATTGATCCGTAACATTATATAAATAAAGAGCACAGTCGCGTTTACAAAAAAAAATACTTCCAAAACCTTAATGGAAAAATACTTGCATAGGATCCAAGCCTTGTTGGTAGAAAAATACTTGCATAGAACATTGAGTCGTAATTCAATATAAATAAGGAGCAGAATTGCGTCTACAAAAAAATATACTTCCAAACCTTTAAAGTAAAAATACTTTCACAGAACATTAATCCGTAATCAAATATAAATAAGGAGCAGAATCGCGTCGAGTGTTGACGGAGCAAAATACTTTGAAGTATTTCGGGTTGGCACTTGGTCGGACTTCCATAGGATCCAAGCCTCGTTGGTAGAAAAATACTTGCATAGAACATTAAGTCGTAATGTAATATAAATAAGGAGCAGAATTGCGTCTTCAAGAAAAATACTTCCAAACCTTTAAAATAAAAATACTTTCACAGAACATTGATCCGTAACATGATATAAATAAAGAGCAGAATCGCGTCGAGTGTCAACGGAGCAAAATACTTTGAAGTATTTCGGGTCGGCACTTGGTCGGCGTACTTGTTAGTAAATACCTGGTGTAAAAACCTGGTCGCGTAAATACGCACCTTCTCTACCACATAACTATAAAACGTAACAAAATGTAACTTATGTGATAAATAAACGCATACAGTCAATTATAATAAAGGGAAATCATTGAAAACCTGACCAAGCAAAATCCCAAAACAGTAGGGAAGCACTGTCACGCCACAGTTTTAGCCTTTCCTTGGTTAGACCGTTTGTGAATAAAACTTGAGGGTCTTTCACAAGACTTAATTCACCAGTAAGACTTATTTATTTATTATAAGGCACCAAGTCCCAATATAAAAGTTATTACAAACTAGTAAAAATAAATACATACCATTACCATTCCTTCACTCATTGAAACATTCAAATAAAATCATAAAATAAAATAAGTATGTACGTATTACAATTCATTGGGTCATTCATACATTAAAATTAAAATTCAAAATTGGTTAAAATTAAAATTCAAAAGTCCATATTATCACTTATTACCATTAAGACTGAACTTTATTTTCTGTTAGCACTCCGATGGACTTCGAGTCAATGTGGATCGGACTGCTCCAATCCTCACTAACGACCCTCAACAGTTGATTCGTTGGGATTATCGTTTGGTCGTAACACCATTTATCTCAAACTAATTCTCAAATTCTGAACCTTCAGGTGGCGTCAAACGTACGTATAGGAGACACCTTGAGCCTCGTAGTATCACTTGAAAAACAGCGTCAGTTCGGTCTGCTGGTGTCGGAGTGCTCCGTCAGGGATGGACTCGGTTGGGCTGAGCAGAGCTTGATCGCTGATGATGGGTAAGTCTCACGATGTCTACGGCTTTTTTACATGGTTTATCCTCTATAGGGGAAGGGAATGCAGAATGAATCACATATGCAAGAACGAATATAGAAAAAAAACTATTCGTTTGATTTAACAGTTTCGACAGTAAACTACTTAATTTAGACATCAAATATTCATAAATCAATAATATGATGATTAAAAGCTTTAATTGATCCGTTTTACCTTCATAAGCGGGGCATAACCTGAGGACAAGATGCACTCGCATAAAAAAAAACTGTCAGAACATCTGCTCCATGAACATTATCATTTACTCAGAATCATTTTAAAGAACTTGAACTCCCCAGCTGCCCTCTAGACGGAGAGATCATGGGCCAGTTCCAGTACTCCGCCGACCGGCAAACGGCACGAGTCTCCTTCCCAGCACACAAGTTTCCGTACACCGCCAGTGTTTACTACACGTGTGAGGTCAAGCTGTGTGATCTGAACCATCCTACGGATTGCGTAAGTTTATTTGTATCTTTATAGACATACTACCAGAAGGTTAGTTCCAGTTCAAAATGTAGGTACCTAGTTGTATTTCATCTCGGCGTCAATCAATGTCAAAAAACTGTGAAGAATGTAATGAAATGAGAGATGTTTTTGACAGATTTAGACTGAGATTACAATGCAAACGTTCGCGAGGAGACGAGCGAGGATTATGATAATTATGACAACACATACTTAGTATAATTTTAATAATAATTTTGCATGCCTGAATTGGTGCAACGCAGTGGACGGCGCATTCACTTAACATCTAGAAATGTATGATTATATACTGTGTAGGTGGCTATTACCTACACGTTATATATGTGGGTAATACACTATCAAATCTATGATCATAGATCTATGAGTAATAGTGCTAATGAAATTGTAAATATTAAGGGTATATCCCCCTTAAGGGGATTTTTTTTCTGGTTTTTATTCTTTTCAATTGTTGTTTTGATAAGCTCGTGGCTAAGTAATAACAGCCGCACGGATCGATCCATCAGGTTAAGCTACACTAGCCGGGGTTGGTCAGTGGATGGGTGACCATCTTTACATACCAAGACTCCTCCGTGGCTCGGAAAGCACGTTAAGCCATTGGTCCCGGCTGTCATTCGTGGATCTTTGACAGTCGTTTCGGGTCGTCAGAAGCCTGAAAGTCTGACAACCAGTCTTACCAAGGAGTAACGATTTAGCCAGCGTTTCTTATGCCTGTCTCGGTGATGATTCCCGACTCAAGGACCTAGGTACTGCATGACGACCTTGGCCCATCTACCTCGTGTGCAAGAAGTTATCCTCGGTGTAAAATTAATTAAAAATGTTATGATTATGAATTCTCTTTTTTAAATCTATTTCGTTTGGATCTACAGGAGCCATGCGCACACAAGCGGCGCGTGCGACGCGACGACGAAGGATCTCCGGCTACTGTGGAGCTGTTCAAAGGGCTGTACGTGAACGAAGCTGATTCACCTGAAAACGATGAGGTTACTAGCGAGAAGGTGAGATATTAAACATACTAAAACATGTTATTTTTAGCACTGCCAGTCATGTTTTGATGGTATGGGTTCAACTCGCCCCTTGGATCTTACCCCTAATTGCCTAAGGGCGAGTTTCACTAAACTTTTATAACGAGTATAAGTAATGCGAATAAATTTTGAATTTTTGACAAATTATTCCATACAAAAACTGTCAGACGACAATTTTATTCCACGGATAAAAGATATCTGTCTTTGATCAAATCAGCCCTAAGGGTATCTACACGCCCCTTTGAATATAAGATACCCCAAGTCGCCCCCGATTGTTAAGTAAGTTGTAAGTTAAAAGTACTGTCAGCAAGTTTAATAACAAAAAGTACTAGGCTTGCATGAATTCAAGATAGTATTAAAATCATTAGTATTATCCCATTAATAAGATTCGTATGAAAGGCAAAAAATAGTTTTAATCTAACAAAAAAGTACTAGGCTCGCATAAACTCACGTTTAGTTACACTTGGAGATAAGTACTAATTATTTTACTCATCCAAATAATCACAAAACTTTTCAGAAAGAAGACGAAATCTGTATATCCCAGCGGAACTTCGCGATCGGCATATGTATAGCGGGAGTCATCCTGATGATCTGCGTCATCGCAGCCATTGCCTTCATCCTGGCTAGGAGGAGGAACCCGAAGACCTACTCCAGAACCGGCAGCTCATTGTACAGTGGTCCCTACACAAATACCGGGTACTCGCATACCAGTTAAAGTGATATTTGGTACAGTTTTTTTTATGCTAATGATATACACATGACATTTTTGTGAAGTCTGGATTTTCTTTGTTTTTTTTTTTTGCAAATAGTGACGGCTTTGAGAAAATATGCTCCCGAGCTATTAAAACAAAAATTGGATTCCATTTTTTATGCAAAAAGTTAAAATCAATATGAAAATGAAGCAAACAGACGAAGTCCTTAACTATAAATTGAATTAATTTTCGTTTTTTGGAGAAAAAAAAAATTTTTGCAGAAAAATAATTACTTAAACGTTTTCTAGCTCCTAAACTATAGTGTGTGTATTTCGTTTTGCTAAGTGCCATCTAAGTATTGGACATATTATATTTTTATATTAATTACGCAATGGTTTCTAAAACATCGAATTTTTTACTAGAAAAACGAAATAAGGGGCAAATTATTACAAATGTAAAAAAAAAATTAGCCTTTAAAATAAAAGCGTTGCGCCTAAATTAAAATATATTTATAATCATTTGAGAATCGAAATGCCTAAGTATTTGGAGAGGTGAACATCGAAGAATTTGTCAGTGAGTGAAAACTATAATAACTTTTTTACTGTTGTGTTCATTTTCACAACGATTGAGTCATATTTTATAGTATTTAGATTTTTAGTTTATTTTACCACGTGTATTAAATTTACCATTACAATAAACTAGAAAGGAGTGCATCTGTGTCAGATTAAAATAATAATTTACTTTAAATAACAAACATCCCTTTTATACACTCCATGAAAAGTAGAATTTATGTAAAAATAATATGAAAACGTGGTTTTAAAACGTAACGTCACATATAATTGACATTTTCTACAATTATAATAAAAATAAAAGTATAAGTGAATGATTGCCCAACTTTTGTAACTAATTTTTTATTTTATTTGAAACAATTTTTTAAATAATTTAAACATGTTTTAAAACCACTTTTCCTATATTTATAATAATAAATTTGTGATAATTCGTTCGTTCGTATACGTCGTGATTCGATATTTTATTATAAAAACACTGTAATTTAAGAAATATACTGGTTGCCTTGCATTACGTAAAGAAGTAGATTATAATGAATGACAAAAGTCATTTCTTAGGGTGTTGTAAAGGCCTGTGAAACTAGATTTTAAAAAGATTTTTTTAAATAAAAGAATCTTGTAAATAAATGTATTTGAAAAGTTCCTTCTGGTTTTAGTACTAAGGAACTATATTTTTATTTACCAGCAAATCTATGTTTTTTTTAAGAATTTTTAATATTTTAGTATTTTTCTATTATGACAAAAATATTCTAAAATTGCTTTTTGCTTAATAAATATTAATTTCTAGTTAAAACAGGCCTTTATCTTTTCTATAAAGGTGGCGGGAACTAGTTTTCTTCTACGCAGTTCATTAAAAAATTTAGTTCACTAACTTAGTTAACTAAACCTTAGTTGAAACTGACTTAGATAACTAAGTCGTGAATTAAAGTTTTAAAAACATAATTGGACAAGATGGATGCCATATTTTTTAAGTTTTAATTTTAAGTTTCCTTTCTGCCAGTAATTCCGTCCAAACGGTGCTATTTTAATTTTTAATCAGGGCTTTTTAAGTTGCTTTATTGCTTGTTACTTGCGCCATTGTCCATGGAAAAAAAAAACTATTTTTACGCCTATGAATTAAATTTTCAATGATTATGATTAGTCAAGATTTTTTTAGAATCAATAGGTACTTTGTATTTTTTAACTAGTATTGTAGATCTGTATTGCATTACAGTGTACAAAAATTATACTAGTTTTTTTTACATTAACTCACTAGATGGCAGCACTCTCGAAGGTCGTGAAATAAAGGGTTGTGCACAATATCAATGGACAATGTTTTTTTCTAGTTTTTACTATGTATGTAAAGTAACAACGAATATTATCGATATACGTTTCATACTACCCCATTGTTAATATTTTTTTTTTAGTTATTTTTTTTCAACTAATTATTGTATTATGTAACTAGTTTAATACAATGGGGTTCTGGAACGATACCGAGCGGTAAGACAGTGTACGAATTTTTTTTTAACAAATATACTGACTTGATAAGATTTTTGAGTTTCATTTATATTTAAAAAATATTTTCTCCAACATGATTAACACAAAAAAAAACCGGCCAAGTACGTGTCGCACCCCACATAATGAAGAGTTCCGTAGTTGGGATGAATTTATCTTAAGTACTAAGAACTAACTTAACTTTGTAGTTGAAAAAAATTTCTCCCGTACATCGATATACGTCACAATCAATTCTCCAACTGCAAATGTAAGTTTGTAATCGCCAAAATAATTATATAATAAAAGCTCCTAGGGTTTTAGATTTTTGTATTTGATATTATTTTCATTCGCTTGATATCCACGCGTTCCTGAGAAAAAGGGTCTTGACAGACAGACGGACGGACAACGAAATTAACCTATAAGGGTTTCGTTTTTTCCTTTTGAGGTACGGTTTTCAAGTCTCAAGAAGAAGTACAAGGTGGAGGTTCTCAAGGTCAAATCTTGAAAATCTCCACGGATTAATAGTAATCGGTAAAAAAAAAAGACTAACAAGCTGTCACATGATATCAGCTGCTGCTGTGATCATTTGACAAAAATAACAAAAGCCAATCAAATAATAAGATTTGAGAAACCGGTAGTTATAGTCCAAAAAGCGCCTTATTTTCACCAGCATTTGACATAAAACGATCTGATTTTGAACAACCGGTAATGTGACCGTTTTCTTGGGAAACAAACGTACGTCACACGAACTGGAAATCCATTTTTTTTTACCAAGGTCACGGTCATAGTCAATCAAGTCGTCCATTAATCCACAGACAAACTTCTCGGTCTTATAAAAGGTCGAAAATAGTGAAATTTCCATCCATGGAAATTTCATTATTTTTGACCTAGGATGTCTAGTTTTTGAGAAATTTGCGAAAAACTAAAAATAACGAAGACTGCCTCGTTTTTCTAGTCTTCGCAAGCGCTATTGCTGAGTATGAGGTCCTGGGTTCAATTCCCAGGTCAGGCAGTGTTATTGGGTTTTTCTATCTGGAATTTCTTTGCCCGGAGTCTGGATTTGTGCCCGGTTGATGGCAATAGGCTCGCCCCCTATTACATGGGAATTTAAAAAAACTGGCGAATTGTGGGTTTACTATAGATACATCTCTGCCTGTCCCTTCGGGAAAAACAGGCGTGAAGTTATGTTATGTTAAAAAGAGCAAAAAAAACGTTATTTACTGATTTCATTTAACAATATAATTAAAAAAGTAAGGTAAGTAAGATTGATTGTAAAAGTGATTCCAATATCCTATTTACAGAATGAACAATTTCATTCCATTTCATTTCATTTCATTGCAAAAAAAAGTAAAGTTAATGGACAAAATAAAAAATATACTAAGTATAACTGTATGTATATATTCGCCGATCTAACAATCTCTCCGTGTATACAATAATGTAGAAAATACATAAATAAAGTACCAATACATAACACGATAAATAATTTACTTTACATAGTGCATTTAGCTGATTTACAGTACTATACTTATTCTACACATTTAAATTATTTACATTTTATTTTGCAAGCTATTACAACTTTCAGGATAATTATATTAATTTAATATTTTTACATATTTGTTGTTGAAAAAGCAGGAAATTTATGCATGGTCATGGGGTCTCAACTCGAACAAATTATAATTAGTTTTGAAAAAAAATCATAGATGGCAGCATAAGTAACAATTTACGAAATTAACAATCACTAAAAAGCGTTATACGACAAATTTTGGCTGAGGTAATATTAGTAAAACTCAAAACATCTTTGTTTAATGCTGATTTATGTATTTACACTCATAAATCTCGGATTTTCAACAAAAAACTTAAATTAAGCCGTTTACTTCAATTCGAACCCTTAGAATGATAAAATAGCCATCTGCTAATCATTTTGTTGAGAGCTCTTTGCAATAGATGGCGTTTTACTCAAGTGATGACAGGGTCACTTTAAACTTGCGTTTTCATTAAGGAAAATCAAACAATTTTTTTTTTAATCTTGTGCTTTACGTAGAAATATAAAAATTGAACATCTAGGAAGAAAAAACGTAAAAAAGGAAGAAAAACATCTAGGAGTCTTGCGTAGTATCTAGGCAAGACTCCTAGATGGCGTTAAAAAAACTACAGTCTCTGGCTATTAGTGAGTCGCTGATGCTGCCATCTGTTAAAAAAATGGAGAACGAAAAATAGCCAGCTTAATAGCCAGACTTAGTGTCATTTTTTTGTATGGGATTGGGTATCTGTACGTAGTATTATAATATCTGTGGCATGGTAGATCTATAATATACAGGGTGGAAGGGACAGCCCTCCGCAAATTAACAGGGGGCACTCAGCTCCTTATTTTGAATCATATTCCACCGAAAATTGTTTTTTATGTTTATTTTATCGTTTTTCCATTTACTATTCCTTTATTTCAATGTAAAATTACATTCTCTGTACGCAGCAGTCCATTTACGCAAATGAAACAGCGAAATCAGGAATGGATGTTGAAATACTATAGCGAACGACGCGTGCAGCTCAGAGGGCCTAGACAAGTGAAAATCGCTTCCAAAGCGTTTCGTATTTCTACAAAGACTTTCAACAGGATTGACATAAGCTTTTCGATAGCTTATGTCAGTTCTATACATTTTTGCCTTTTCCATCATCGTTATCGCTGATAGAATGTCACTTTGTCTAGGGCCTCAGAATTTACATTGATAAATCACGTGTGTTGTGCCATGGTAACGATACATTGCGTGTAAGGTAATAAAATAAATCAGGTTCCTGAAATAATTTCATGTACCAGTCGTCTTAGAATGATATTATTATACTGAATTCATCCCATTAGTTTGCGGAGGGTGGTCCTTTCACCTTGATTACATACAACTTGTCCGAGAATTAACGCACACCCCCAAACCCCACAATTAGAATATTATCGACCTTGTGTTTCGAAAAGGGTCAAAAATCACCACAAATAAAATTAAATCGTAACTTATGTAATCTACACAAACCGTCAGTCTTAAGAGTAATTAATTAATAATAATATTTTGATTAGTATTTACAATATTATTAAAGAAAATTAACAAAATTAAGTGCCATTTTTAAGATAATCACAAAATTTTCAGGCATTTCAGTTACAATACTTTTTCTTTCCAAACTTTTAACACTTTTTAAGTTATTGCCAAACATTATGGTTGCTCTCGCCGGGTCGTCAGAAGCCCTTATGTATGACAACCAGTCTTACCAAGGGATGTTACCCAGTAACTGGGTTGTGGAGATCAGATAGGCAGACGCTCCATGTAAAATACTGCATTCAGCTGCAACCGGTTAGATTGGAAGCACACTCAAACGTAGTTGGGAAAAGGCGAAGCAGATTGATATTACCCGGTAAATATCTTTGTTAAATAACTAATTAGTTAATTGGTTGCGCGCGCGCTGCTCTTACCGACTAACACCTTACGGTATTTGTCCTACTTTCGTTTACAGTTTAGCGCAAATTTAGCGCAAAATTCAGAGCAACCAAGATTTTTAGCGCAAACATTATTTTCTAAAGGTATGTATTTAATCGATCCCCAAATAACAAGTGACCAACTTTACCGGTACAGATAGTTTTTAAAAAGACCAGTGGTCCCTAAACGGCCACATTAGCAATTCCTTTAAAAGCATTTCATTTCCTGAATTTCCAGCTGTCATTAGCAGTTCCCCTAATTTAACACAAGCAATTCATAATTTGTGGACCATTTTACGAATCTCCATAGAAAACGATCAATATGAATTATTTCGTGAAGGTGCATTTACATCAGACGAGCGAATGCTCATTCTATCCCCACTCCATTAAATTTCGCTCGCAGATTACATTATGAATTGTCAGTTTGTGACATTTTACGATGATTCATAATATTTTCATATTATGATTCTGCCAAAGCGACTGTTTTAAGCCCCTTTTTTTTGTGGGTGGGAAATCATCTAATGACTTCTCCCGCTCTGGGCGGAGCGGAAGGGCGTGTCAGACTTTTACTGACTAAAACCCACCCGTGTTCCTTCAGTTGCCTGTTGCCAAGGTCCCGGTATCCCTTTCGGACTAACCCGCAACCCTGGCAGGCATCGGTCCTAGCGGACCCCGCAAAGTTTTAAGCCCCCTGGGGCCTTATTATGAAGTATTAATGCCATCATTATTCCACTGCGAAAAAAGGATGGCGCTATCAGCTTGTATAGTTCCGTCTCTCACTCACACAGGAAAAATGGTGGCATTAACACGTCATAATACGGCCCTTGAAGTCAATAGAAGATCATTAAGTAAAAAGGACGATCATCATTATAAGATCAAAAAGTTTTTAGGGGATCAATTCAATATTTACCCTTTCTAAATATACATACATTTACTTTTAATCCTAAAACCCTTTTAATAGCCAGGAAAAGGATAAATAATAAAACACCAATACAAGATACAGGTATCCCAAGAAAAGTGTGCGCTTCGAAAATCATCGTCTATCTTCGGAAATACCGCGCGATAGACGAGATCTAGTACAGAGCTGTTGCTCTAGTACACACGGCTACATATCAAGCTATACATTTCCAGTATAAGCTGACCTCTCATTGTACGGAAATCATATACAATGCGAGATCCGCTTATACTCTTGTATAGTTACACAATGCTTTGTCTTCTTTTTTCAAAAGTCAAATTACTTTTGAAAGAAGAAGACAAAAGGTTGTGTAACTATACAGGCGCTATACAACGTTTATTAGTAAGGCGGGAAATGTATAGCTTGATGTGTAGCCGTGTGTACAGCCATGGAAGTTTTTGCCTATTTTGTATTATCATGATTACAAGTTATTGATTAACAACTTTAACAAAACTTAGAAGCTTTGCCTGTGTTTGGGGTTACACTATGGTCGCGCCATAGAGTAATTTTCATTCGTGCTAATTCGGAAACGCGAAAATTACCAAAGCGCATGCCTTTTCTGGTTTAACTGTACATACTTATTAACGAATAACTTTTAATATAAGATTAAAATCAACTACATTTCGCGTACATAGGTTGTGGGCCTGCGATCCGCGATTGTGATTGGCTATTGTGCATGGTCATGAATTTGCGAGCCAATCAAAACGCAGATATTTTTAATAGAATAGGCTCTCGTTTCACCATTGTCTCCTGATGGTGATGTGAATGATGATGCGGTTGACTATTGACCCGAGACTTGGAAGACACCCAGGATTAAAAAAACAAAAAAAAAATGTTTGTTGCGACATTTGTCTAGCAATTTCGCCATCACATCATCGTCTACGCAGTTTCGCTAACTAATTTATTTTAACCCTGTATAGGAAAAGTCTGCCAGAGTATTTACGAAATATCGCAGATCGCAAGAACGCAACTTTTATACACAAATCTATATTTTCGTCTATACCTACAAATTTTCGTCTACTTAAACTTTAAACACAGCTAAGGTTTGGAAAATACATTTTAAATGTGCCATAAAATGATTTTGTTTGTTGTTGAATTGAATTGAGTTGCCTACCTTCAAAGTTCCGAATAATTTCATAAAATTTCGTTAACAACAACTATTTAGGTGTTGACTTGTCGCGAAACCGAACACGACGTCGACCACGGCGTGTTCGCGACAAGTTTCGACACTGTGAAACAGGCCTTTAGGGTAGGAATTAATTCATCGTTATCCATATTTAATTAATTATCTGATACATTTATTGAAACGGATGTTATGTAATAAAGGAATTTTTCGTTGGACAAGAGTTCCAAAGGTATAGTAAAAAAATTGGTGTTAAATGGAATAATAGGAACTTATATACTACTGCAATTTTAATCACTAAGGGTCAATTCAGACCGCGACGTGAATTATCGAACTTATTTTCTTCACGGAAAGGTATAATTTCAGTGCGATGGTTGACATGATTGTGTCAAAATACACTGAGATGCGTGGTGCTGCAGCGTGTGTACCTTATTGTGTAGGAAATAAATTCGATATTGTATCGGATCATAAAAAGTGCGCGTCTGTCGAACTAAGGTAGCTTGTTTTATGTGATGTTTAACGTAGTTTTAAATATTAATTGGATTTATTAATGTTGTAGTTCTATCCATATACATCTTAAATAATTCATAAAAAATTCAACTGAAGAAACGCAATGACATATAGAAAATTTTACACAAAATTGTGCTCTATATCGTTTCACTAAAGCTCAAATTCAAGCCCATCTTAACCGTTCTAAAACATCGCGATTACTGGGCTCAGACTCTCAAATACCGCTAAGTTATGTCAGGCCCAGAAGTAACTCGTAATAAGTCCTTCATAATCAGCCGATAATGTTCCCACTGCTGGGACAGAGGCCTCCTCTCTGTGAGAGGGGGTGGGCCGTAATCCACCACGCGGGCCCAGTGCGGGTTGGATAATCGGTACTTCAAAACCGTCATACTTTTCACCTCTGGCTACCCCTTTCTGGGTCATACAAGGATGATATTTTAAACTCTATCTCGCAATCGAACATTTTTCTGAACTCAATTAGGACAGAATTTTAGCAAGATCTTACTTCAAAAAGCCGCCAATCCTCTACTCTTTCTAACTTCAAAATTCAAAGTCAAGTGTCCTAGACCGTCACCATTATGGTCGGTCGTCGTCCATTTGGACTGTCATCAAGGAGTCTTCGGGATGTATCTCCAGGATCGCTTCCGTACCATCGTTGAACGGGAATGACACGCTGCCATCAATTACCAGACCTGAAGCAATGAAGAAAAAGTTGGTGAATACAGTGAACTGTGTGTAATAAATTAATTTCGTTTCCCAGAAGGTGATAAATAAATAACATCACGTTTGTATTCCCGGAATTGGGTAAGCAGATGTATACAGGCTGTAAGGGTAAACAGTCTTGTCATTCAAACCATGGGTAGTTGACTTAAATATAAAAATAAATGACCGAAAACAACAAAAAAAAAACGTTATTTTCATTAAAAGATTTTAAAAAGTTTCTATCCGACACCGTGCTCGCTAGCGAAACAGTTGACAAACTGAGGGAGGGGTCGCGCTCGCGGCCGGTCAGGTCGCGTCCCGCAACCCCCGCCCGTGTTGAGACGCAAGTTCGTTGCCCTAGCGCATAGGGCAACGAACTTGTGTCTTTTCTGGAAAAATGTAGTTTAAAAAAAAGAAAAAAAAATTGGTAATTTTCCATTGATTTTACGTTCTATAAATGAAACCAAACCACTGGTTGCAAGGATAACGGTGTTTACCCTAACACCCTGTATAATATACCCACATTTCGTCTATATGTCCCCCCAATTGGGGGCGAGCCCCCCATCTAATAGGGGCGAACCCATTGCCAACATTCAGGCACAAAACCAAACTGGCCTGCTGAATTTCCTTCTGCATAAACCCTATAGCTGACCCGGGAAGTGAACCCATTCAAACTCGTACTTACGACTCAAATACTAAAAAAAGACAATCAATAGTGATTAATAATAGGTAGCATGAATGTTCACAGAAAGATTCTGCAATTTATGTAATCACTGGCTTCATAGTATGTCACATTTACAGTAGTTATTTTTTTAAATCACAACTTTTGTTTAAAAAAATCCAAACCCACATCAGTACAATGCGACTTGACCTTGACGGAGCTCGCTATGTCCCTGACCTTGAGCCCGCGAAGTGTGGGCCACTCCTCAAACGTGATGCACCGACCGAATATGCTATATATCTACAATGACTACGTACCTGCATCAGTACAATGCCACTTGACCTTGACTTAACTGGCTCTGTTCCTGACCTTGAGCCCGCGAGGTGTGAGCCACTCCTCAAACGTGATGCACCGACCGAATATGCTATATATCTACAATGACTACGTACCTGCATCAGTACAATGCGACTTGACCTTGACGGAGCTCGCTCTGTCCCTGACCTTGAGCCCGCGAGGTGTGGGCCACTCCTCAAACGTGATGTACTCACGGACCGAGTATGCCAGCTGGTCGGAATCTGGTGACAAGAGATGAAAATAATCAGCATTGTACAGTCAGGCTAAGTCTTTGCTTCTAATTATCAAATAACTTCTCCCGCTCTGGGCGGAGCGGGAGGGCGTGTCAGACTCTTACCGACTAAAACCCACCCGTGTTCCTTCAGTTGCCTGTAAGTTGCCAGAGGCCACGGTATCCTTTTCGGACTTTCCCGCGACCCCGGCACTGGCTAGGCTAGGAATGCAAGAAGTGCCAAGAAGTATCGACATATATCGTATCGATATAAAAAAAACAATATCAATATCGATATAACGAAAAAAAATATCGATATATTGGTGTTTTCTATTTTTTTTTTTATAATAAATATTTGTGAAGTCCAATTTGTATTTGTTTTTCATTCAAATTATAAATACCAAATTAGGAAAAAAAGTCTAATTTTTACGGCTTTGAATTCCAGCGGTTTGAGCGGTCAGTGGCGACAACGGTGTTGCTATTGGAAATATATCGTATTTGATACATTTTCGATACTTGGTATTTTATAAAGATATATCGAAATAATAAATATCGCCTAAAAATATCGATATATCGACACATGGATATTTTTCTGCAAACCTACGCTGGGCTACCACTGTTACTTATTAAAACTTAATCCTACCTGCTGCGAACATTAGTTTCTGGTTATATGTCTCTGTGACTTCTCTCGCTTTCTCTAGCGCGGTGTCGATCTGGACTCCGAACTGCTGTGATAATATCTTCATTAGTTCCTGCACTGATTGTGTTCGGAGGCAGTTTATACTGAAAATAAGAGATATGATGGTTGTAGTAGAGATATTTGGCGGTTGAACATGGAAATAATGGTTTTTATGCCTAACAATGCCACTTCATTCTGTGATATGGTCTCAACACACAGATACAGATGCATAGATTAAATTTATGTCTTACTAGCTTATGTCTGCGGCTTCACTGACGTCATTTGGAATGCTATTACGAAACTTAAAATGTTTAGCATTACGTTATAGTCAGCCCTTGTGCTGCTGCGAGATGTGATTTATTCCATTCTAGTGCCGGGGACTGTTGTCGTTGGTATTTGTTTAAACTCATATTTATTTCCTGTTCCGAACAGATACCATTGTTTAAACTAATACCAAAACAAGTTCAAAGATATAAGGTACAGCCAGTAGGTATCGATGTGAGTTTTAACGAGTGCCAGTGGTATTGGTTTTTGGTGATGGAATGGAATAAATCAAATCAAATATGTGCGTTTAGTTGTATGGTGGTATTATGGAAAAGTACATAAATAAATTAATATAAAAATTGTATGATATGGGAGCTGCATCTGCCAACAAGTAAATTTGGTTTGTAAAAGGATTTCGCCACGAATAAAAGCTTTCATAATCTAGATTTATAGGATTAAAAAAAATACGTTTTATAGTATGATTTAGTACATTAAAGATATAATGGTACCTAAAGTGCCAGGAGGTACTGCCGGTTCCGGTAGTGACGCATAGGCCGGAGCTCTTCGTGTGAGACCATTCTCCGTTGTCTATCTGTAGTCGAAGAAGCGATACTCTGGATGTTACACTTTCGCCTATGAATACCTGAAAAACGTAGAATAAATATTAGATTTATTAGATTAGTATAGTCGATTAATTATGTATCTATCACATACTTAATTAATTTAGTTGTTTGTTAGCTCCATTTTTAATTCTTTTTCACCTATTGTAAAATGCAATGTGCCCTGCCCACTGACACTTCAACTCAATCTGCCTAGCCTTTTCCCAACTATGTTGGGGTCGGTTTCCAGTCTAACCGGATGCAGCTGAATACCAGTATTTTACATAGAGCGACTGCCTATCTGACCTCCACAACCCAGTTAGTGGGTAACACGATACCTCTTGGTAAGACTGGTTGTCAGACTTTCAGAAAGATCCACGAATGACAGCCGGGACCAACGTTTAACGTGGTTTCCGAGTCACGGAGGAGTCTCGGTGTGTAAAGATCACTCATCCACTCATCCACGGACCAACCCCAGCAAGCGTAGCTTAACCTGATGGATCGATCCGTGTAGCTGTTATTACTTAGCCACGAGCTCCTCTCTCTCACTTTCAGTCTAACTGAATGCAGCTAAATACCAGTATTTTACTTAAAGCAATTGCCTATCTGACCTCCAAAACGCAGTTACTGGTAAGACTGATCTGAAAAAGATATGGAATCTGACTGATCTTACCTCATTTAACGCTAAACACGGTAATACTTTAGTGGCGAGTGTGGGACTTGCAGTTTCATGATCCGGGCAGTCACACATTTGCTGTGAGTTCAAATTGTAAGAGTCTGTCATTTCATGCGTATTCTGTACTGGCGGGTATCTGTAAAATAAATTATATTTAACTTAAAGTCAAAGTTAATTGATTTTGCGAAAATCCATTATAAAATACAATACCTAGACGTAGGTTACTAAATACATCTACGTCTATTGTATTTTTTAACGTCTGTTTTTTAATCTCGCAGACCATTTTGACATTTCGAGTGATTGTTGTTTGTTTTTTCAATTTGGAGTTTGACATTTGCATCTAACGAGATTAAAAATCAGATTTTAGTTTAACTAAACTTATAGGCATGCATTCGTTACGAAAGTTGGCAACGTTGCAAATAGCCGGCAAATATTTCGCCGTTTTGAATAATTTGTCAATATTGTGTACACCTTAGAATAGCCTCTGCCTCATCATCTGCCTAGCCTTTACCCAACAATGTTGGGGTCAGCTTCCATTCTAACCGGATGCAGGTGAATACCAGTATTTTACATGCAGCGACTGCCTATCTGACCTCCTCCATAACCCAGTTACTGGGTAACACGATAGCCCTTGGTAAGACTGGTTGTCAGACTTTCGGGCTTGACGACCCGTAACGACTGTCAAGAGATCCACAAATGACAGCCGGGACCAACGGCTCAACGTGCTTTCCGAGGCACGGAGGAGTCTCGGTATGTAAAGAGGGTCACCCATCCACGGACCAACACCGGCAAGCATAGCTTAACCTGATGGATCGGCCCGTACGGCTGTGACTTAGCCACGAACTCCGCACACACCTTTTATAGCATTATACAATTATTTTCCGTGTGTCACTGAAAACCAGCGCTGTGGCTCCGTCTCGCATAAGTCACATAGGGTCACAGCATTATACTAAGCAATGGCCGTGTTGTGTGGATTTGACACAAATTTTCGACAATTTTTTTGTGTTTTTCTTTGCTACATTTTCACGAATAAACGTTCTTTCATCTAGTTTTTTTTCTCTACATAACAAAAATAACACTTTTATGGAGTTACTACTGAAATAACATTCTGAAGGTAAAATGGCGGACTAACCTGCAATAATGTAGCGTGTGTAAGTCAATGGGTGTGATCGTCTCCAGCAACTTCGGTTCGCATGTGATCGTGGTACGTATCCTAGAGCGACGCATCCATCTGAACCTACCCTGCAATCATAAATATTTGTTTATTATTTAGGGGTATGAAGAACAAGGTGTAAAGGTCACTTATCCACCTTAAGCTAAGTAATCACCATACAGTTTTAATCGAGCAAGTATATCGAGTAAAAACCACGACACGGGTTTTCGTTCACAAATTCAGCATTAATCTTTATAGGAATCTAAATAAAATACGTGAACAACTTACCTCTTTTAGTGCCTGGAACGCACCCTTGACATCTTGCGAACACCAGGTGGGTAGGCAGAGGCGACCAACTGATTTCTTTGGCGAACTATTGAAACCTATTACAGGCTTACTGAAAAAAGAAACAAAAATAATGAATTATTTCGACATAATAAATAAAAACAATAACGAAAATCGTGCAAAGCTTAATTTTTTTTAGAAAGGGTAGGTACCCCTTGAAAAATTATTATAAAAAAACGGAGCAGTCTTTAGGGACTGCCGATAGAAAACTAAGCAACAATGCGTAACCTCAACGTAATTCAAACGGTAGACGGTAGATGGCGCTAAAAACATTTTTTCAAGCGTGACGGTGACGATAACGCGAGTTCCATGATTTTTGTTCACTCAAAAAGTGCTCAACGCGCCTAAAGAAGTTTTCACTTCAAAAAGAAGAAATAGCCCATGGCTTCATGATGGCATTGATACTTCATAATGAGGACCCAGTTAAGCCTTTTGTAGACTGGCGCGACGCAACTCTAACAAAACAATTTCTAAGAAAATTTCACGGTCTCTAGACACGCGGCCGCGTGTCAAGCCTAGAACTGGCGACGCAGCAGCCGTGTGTTATACCAATTACCGGTGTCGCATCGCAGTCTAAACGAGGCTTTATAGTAAACAGCAACATACTAAAAGTCAAAGCGATTAAATTTGTTTCTTTTTGACGGTATATTGGCTGTTGACTTTTGATGAAGAAACTGGCCGTTACTCAGCCAACTTGGTTCTTATTAATCCTGCCATCAACTGCTAAAATCGTCAAAATAAACTTACTTGGCATCTCTAACTCTAGAAGCTGCTAACAAGAAGGTGCCGTCACCACCACACGGCACCACCACGTCGCACCAATTTATTAGATCTTCGTTATATGTTAGTCTGGAAATTATTTATAATTAAATTATGTTACAGTACGACACAACTTAGATGTAGCATGGGCATAATTCGTAAAACCGATAACCATCCGAACTGAGTGCGCCTTCAACATCTCCAATCTTTATTTTTGCTTTAGTTTAAAATGATCTTTATGCAAACGCGATAACTTGCAAAGTTATATAAGAAAATACATTCGTAAAATTTAAATGAATGAGTGAAAATTTTAACATTTAAGCTACACCTTAGTTGTGTCATACTGTAGCGGATTTATAGATCCTTATTATTTATTTATTACTAGTTAATACGCACGGGCGCAATTTACTTAGATATGTGGTGCCATATCATTTCTGATTGACCTGCACGATTACTGACAAATGCGTGAACTGACTGAACAGGTTCATTCAATCCAAACAAAGAAAGAAAGAATGAAAAGAAAATCCAAATCCGTTGAGCCGTTTTAGCGTGAAAGCGTAACAAACAAACAAACTCACTTTCGCATTTATAATATTAGGTAGAATGCGAATGTGAGTTTGTTTATTTGTTTGTTTGTTACGCTTTTACGCTAAAACGGCTCAACGGTTTTGGCTGAAATTTGGGACATGGGTAGACAATGACCCGGAGAAGGACATAGGCATCAGCAGTACCAACCCTGAAACCGCTACATTAATCGCATAGCTCGTCAAAATGTAGGGGAACAGCTGATTTTTATTCCGCTGATTTTAGGTTTGGTTCCATAATGAAAGTTGTTCATAATGATGAGTACAATGAACCCTTAAGAGATTTCGTGTATGAAAAGATACACCTTATAAAATCAAAATCAAAAGTCATTTATTCAAACTAGGCTGAGAATCAGCACTTTTCGAATGTCAAAATTGCATAAGACAGTCTCCCAAAACGCCCGCCCTTCACCACTTCCTAGTGCTTTAGCTGGGAAGAAGAAGTGGCGCAACAAGCTCCCCAGCAGCACAGCTGTCTGTTCAGTTAGAAAAAAAAAATTCTATACATTACGCAACATAAAACATAAATCTAATTATTAGCCATATGTCAGCTAGCACACGCCAATATATCAACCAAAAAATAATAATAAAAAAACTACCAAAACGAACAAACGTGAAATCGGGAAAAAAAACCCTACATTTATGTTCGCATAGCTCGTTAATGTGGGGAACAGCTAATTGTTCATAATGATGAGTACAATGACCCCTTAAGAGATTTCATGAATGAAAAGATACACCTTATTTACGTAAATGAGTTGTACCTGCTAGCCATCTCAACTTTCAGCCCCATTTCCGTGAGGCTCTTCGCAACGTTTTCCTCGAAAGCCTTCTGTCTGTTATGTAAGCATACCATGCTATCGTAGTCAGACCCTCGCTTTCGAAGCACCTTCTCTAGCTCTTGTTCTGAACAGTTGTCGTGGCTGTGCCTGGAATTACAAAAAAGAAGTATCGGTTAATGATATTTTCGGGTATTCGGCTCGAAGGACCAAACGACTAGAATTTTTTTTTTTTTAATATGCTTTTCTGGTATGTCTGCCTAAATTTGCCGGTCAAGTGTCATCATCTGCCTAGCCTTTTCCCAACTATGTTGGGGTCGGCTTCCAGTCTAACCGGATGCAGCTGAATACCAGTATTTTACATGGAGCGACTGCCTATCTGACCTCTACAATCCAGTAACTGGGTAATACGATACCCCTTGGTAAGACTGGTTGTCAGACTTTCGGGCTTCTGACGGCCCGTAACAACTGTCAAAGATCCACAAATGACAGCCGGCACCAACGGCTAGATTTGCCGGTCAAGTGTAGCAGAGTCAAATGGATTTTAAGAAGGTGGCAGAAAGTTTCCTTTTATTTTGGAAGTGGTTCGGCTCGAAGGACCAAACATTGCCTTTCTAATTTTTTTGGTCCTGCGACTCTGATATTACGTGTCTAAGTAAAAAATAATCATAATAATTGAGTTATTAACCCAATATATTGCCTACAATCGAACGTTGTGAAAAAAAAAATCTCATAGATGATAATGAATGAGTTTCGGTATGTTTCAGTCAATTACACGTTTGCATAAAGAAAAACAACTGCTTAAACGTATGCAAACAAAGGAAAACCTCATTTAAACAAACATGTGCTGACGTACATCATGTAAAGATAATTTACCTATGTATTAACTTTCACTGAACCACACGTGTGTAATAATAAGCTTCTTATCTGTCTTAATCTAAATAAAACGTCACTGTGAAGTTTCATTAACACAACGCAGTTTTGAATGGGAATCTTAACTTTTGTGTGACAATTTTCAGTATCATTAAATCAGTGATAACGGTGAAGGTAATAATAAAGAAACGATAGACTCTATGAATGATATGGCTAGAAAGGGTGACTACCGAGATGACGGCTAATAGAGAAGAAAGTATGGAAGAAAGGGACATGTTGCGCCGACCGCAAATAAATTGGGATAAGGGAATTTAGAATTAGAATGATGATGATTATGATAATTATGATGATGATGATGATTATATTGAGTGATTATATGAGTTCAAATTAAGCTAGTGTCATACCTAAATATTGTCACACTTGTATCTTATCTTAAGAATCAATAAACTTTTTATTATTATTTATTTATATTAATTATGAGGATGATTATGATAATTATGATTATAATGATGATTATGATGATGATAATTATAATGATGATTATGATGATGATAATTATAATGATGATTATGATGATGATAATTATAATGATGATGATGATGCTGTTGATGATGATGAAGGAAATAAATAGGAAGAAAAGAAACAAGAAAGAAAGATAAGGTATTTTCCGATTCGATAGTCTGAAATCATCATCACATAGTGAGCTTCCATTGTAACCAAATTGAAAATACATTTGACGGTAACTTTTATCAATAATCGATAGAACCTACATGTAATATGTACCTATAGTAACACCCACATTTTGTCCGGGCACAAATCCATATTCCAAACTGGTACTGAGAAATTCCAGATGGAAAAACCCAATATCACTTTGCGCAACTTGGGAATCGAACCCGACACCTCATGCTCTGCAGAAGTGTTTGCAACCACTAGACAAACGAGGCAGCCTACACGCTAACAGGTGCAAGTGTGACAGAAGCAGAAGAAACGTGTAAGGTAAATACGAGAATCAACCCAAACCACCCCTTGAAATCGCGAAAAAATAATCTGGCGTTCCCTACGTTCGCATAACCTGTGATCAAATTGTTTCTTCAATAAAGGCGGGCCCATACCTACACACGCGCACGAACCATGCACGCTAGGTATCTCGAATGGCTATGGACGCGTCACTTACTAAGCGCGCGCGCATGTTGCTAACGGTTCGCGTGCAAGAATTCACACCTGCGCAATTGAGCTCACGAGCGCGAACCGTGAAATAAAGGTGTCCATACTATGATACTAAAAAAACACGCGAACCGTACTGTTCGTGTCCGCGAGAGGACATTAGTTAATTGATTCAGGCGTGACTTGCGGAAATCCATTATAAAATACAATAGACGTAGATATTTAGTAACCTATTCCGCTTGACTATTCTTCAAGAGTCATAAAAACCCTGTAAGAAATCGACACGTGTTTCACCTCTCAACGAGGCATCCTCAGGATGACGATTGACCAATTGCAAACCAGAACGCGACATGTTACCACACCGAGCGCTGGTCACAAAGAACCATTGTGACCAGCGCAATAGTCAAGCGTAATAGGTTACTAAATATATCTACGTCTATTGTATACAGGGTGTTAGGGTAAACACTCTTGTCATTGAAACCAGTGGTTTGGTTTCATTTATAGAACGTAAAATCAATGGAAAATTACAACACGGGCGGGGGGTATGGGATGTGACCTGACCGGCAGCGAGCGCGATCCCTCCCTTAGTCAGTCAGCTGTTTCGCTAGCAAGCACGATGTCAGATAGAAACTTTTTTAAATCTTTTAATGAAAATAACGTTTTTTTTTGTTGTGTTCGGTCATTTATTTATATATTTAAGTCAACTACCCATGGTTTGAATGACAAGAGTGTTTACCCTTACATCCTGTATAGGTTGCACGCGAACTACTCGCTAACCGCTCGCGAACATGACTGTCCAAAGGTGTTCTCTAAGATGCACGCGAACCGCACTGATCATGAGCGTGCGCAGACGCAGACGACCCGCTCTAACGTATCTCCTAAGTTCTAACGTTTGTTTTTCCTGCTATAATGTTATATTAGTACACAACGCTGTGTTTGAACTGCTCACTCGGGTTTATTTGAAATAACATAACAGATAAGTGAGCGATAAGACGTTATTGTTTTATTAATATTATATTGTTTTATTAACTGACAATAGGAAAATATAGGATTTAGGCTGCTTATTGGCTGATTCGAACGAATTCACTCGCCCGGAACGGGCCTATCGACACTTTTATATAATACTATTTTTTCTTGAGGCGATTCGCACGAAGTGGGCGAATGGACAAATCCAGATATACGTATAAGGCAATTAGCACATTTTGAATTTTATGCAGTAAAGTACACTAAGGTACTATGTGTCCATTCTGGGCAGCACTTGGTCCAAATCCCATATATGTATGGGCAATGTCGTTTACTGACCTGGGAATAGGACCCAAGACCCCATACTCATTAGAAGCACGACTACACGGCCAACGAGGCAGTCAATATTTTTTCCTGCCTAGCCTGCCTGCCTAGCCTTTTCCCAACTAGGTTGGGGTCGGCTTCCAGTCTAACCGTATGCAACTTAATACCAGTATTTTACATGGAGCGCCTACCTATCTGACCTCCACAACCCAGTAAGTGGGTAATACGATACCCCTTGGTAAGACTGGTTGTCAGACATTCGGGCTTCTGATGACCCGTAACGACTGTCAAAGATCCTCGAATGACAGCCGGGACCAACGGCTTAAAGTGTTTTCCGAGTCACGAGTCTCGATATGTAAAACTGGTCACCCATCCACAGACCAAGCCCGGCAAGCGTAAGCTACGCTTGCCGGGCTTGGTCGTAACCTGATGGATCGACCCGTACGGCTGTTATTACTTAGCCCGAGGAGTGAATATAAATTTAAAAAAAAAACATCGACCACGTGCAGCCACCCAAAACACACAATTTTTCATGACACGCGATTCCGCTATCTCAGCCTTATCAAAACTCAGGTCGCAAAAAAACAAATGTAATGTAGGTCATATCTGCAAAGTTGCAAAATTACATAATTTTCCACTGATGTTCAAACATCAGGTCGCTTTTGATAAAGCTATCATAACAAACAATTACCGCCTTACTAATAAACGTTGTACAGCTCCTGTATAGTTACACAATGCTTTGTCTTCTTCTTTCAAAAGTCAAATTACTTTTGAAAGAAGAAGACAAAGCGTTGTGTAACTATACAGGCGCTATACAACGTTTATTAGTAAGGCGGTAATAGTGTAAAATATTACAGGGCATTACTGGCGAAATGTGGGTGCGCTATAAGTACACCTCTACTTAAACTTTCAGAGATAACAGGCGTGATGTTATGTGCGCATGCGCATCTATACATTATTATAAATTGAAGTCGCTTTTAGTGGTTGTATGTATGTCTGCGTTGTTCTTCTACACCACGCAACAGATTTTGATGACGTTTTCACTATCGTTTAGAAAATTTATTCCGGAAGGTTTGTGTCACGTTTGTGGTTTCCGGTTTGTGTGTACGTTAATATTAAAGTTACATATAACTGAGAGGTTAAACTAGGGTAGCTCTGTTAAACCTTCGATCGATCCGTGCGGCTGTTATTATTTTAGCCACGATTATTATTAGATACAGTCTCAAAATAGTCAAGATTACGTATTAATATTAATATGCCTCATTTGCTTACAAACATCCTAACTAATAATATTATAAATGCGAAAGTGAGTTTGTTTGTTTCTTACGCTTTCACGCTAAAACAGCTGAACGGATTTGGATGAAATTTGGTACATGGGTAGACCATGATTTTTCCTCTTTTCCTGATTTCCTCTCTCTTTCCGAGCTATTACTTCATAAAATAATTTATCCATCAGCAACACAATAGTAATCATCTTATTGTTGTTACTTATGTTAAGTTATGTTGTACATTCATTTCTATAAAATATCGGGTAAAACCGGTATGAAGACTGACATTTGCGATGGCCATATATAACGGTGCAAATAGAGCAGGTTTATTCAGTAGTCGTTTCTAAAGCGGTTTTAATAACAGCCTTCTTTATCAAAAAATCAATCTGCCTAGCCTTTTCCCAACTATGTTGGGGTCGGCTTCCAGTCTAACCGGATGCAGCTGAATACCAGTAGTTTACATGGAGCGACTGCCTATCTGACCTCGACAACCCAGTAACTGGGTAATACGATACCCCTTGATTAGACTGGTTGTCAGACTTTCGTGCTTCTGACGACTCGTAACGACTGTCAAAGATCCACAAATGACAGCCGGGACCAGCGGCTTAACGTGCTTTCCGAGGCACGGAGGAGTCTCGATATGTGAAAATGGTCACCCATCCACGGACCAACCCCGGCAAGCGTAGCTTAACCTGATGGATCGACCCGAGCGGCTGTTATTACTTAGCCACGAGCTCCTCAACAGCCTTCTTTATATCTTTAGGTATTTTTGCAATGAACAGTAGTGGAAAACTGGAAACTTAAAGGGTTATTAAGGTAACAACGGCGACATATTTTTTGGTAAAACAAAATAATATAATACATATTTTTTTTTGCAGTATTTTTGAGAAATAGATCGATTTGTAGCTGTAATATAGCCGTCACTGGATACTCTTGATCCCTGTTTTTAAAGATGTATGTAAAATTAATTTTAACCGACTTCAAAAAAGGAGGAGGTTCTCAATTCGACTGGTATGTTTTTTTTAATGTGTTTGTTACGCGATTACTCCGCCAATTATGAATCGATTTTGATGATTCCTTTTTTGTTTGGTAGGTCATGCTTCAGAGGTGGTCCCATATAACTTTCATTAACTTTGCTTGTGTATTTTTTGAGTTAGCTTCAATAATACCTACGTTTTTTTCCCACAACTGACCTATATGGATGATGTTTTAAGTTGCCGTCACTGTTATTAACATACTGTAGAGGTTTTATGCGATATGCAACCTCACGTTGGGCTGGCTGGAAGAACCGCAGCCTTAACTTGCGAACGCTCCAGCAGTCGGTATTTAAATATTGACAGGTGTGTTTTTTTATGTTATGAGGGGCAGAGCAGCCCGGACCCTCCATATGTATAAACGTGTCTTCTAATTAATAAATCCTTGGAAAACCTCCTCCTCTTTGAAATTACCTCCACCACACACCCTCACATATCTAGGTAACGTCCCTAAGACGTTACAATACCTAGCAGGCATTCGAATTTGTGTGGGGTAGGTACCACAACGAAAATGTGAAAAATAAAATCTTTAAACAACCGACTTCCAAAATACAATAATAAGTGAAAAATAACTTTAATTTCGGAATTCGGTACCAAAAGGCCAAAATGGAAAACCACTAAAACACCAACTTCCGAAATTAAAGTTAAGTATTAAGTATTCACTATTTGTGTTTTTTTTTTTTGTGAAGTCTGCTGTTTTTTTTTTCTTTACTCAGAATAGCATTTTTATCGGCTCCGAATCTCCTACAACAGGGAAACTGGCACACATAATAGATATTTATTATTTATTTAATACCAATCTGATTCCAACACAATCATGCTCTGCTAAATATAACCAGTTAGGGCACTTGACCCGTATCCCGACACCCGATAACTCGAACAATGTTAACATAACGCAAAATTATTAACCATTGTGTCATTAGATGTTACATAACATCACGCCTGGAATCCCCAAGTGTGAGGCAGAGGTGTGTGAGAAATTGGGAATCGTACCCAAAACCTCATGCTTAGCTACTGCTAAGCATGAGGTCATGAGGAGCAAGCGCTACTGCGCTTGCAGCCACTAGACCACAGTATAATAAAGTAACAGTATTATATCTCGGCAGTGACCTTGAAATAATTACCTACGGCCAGCCGCTCGGTAAATAAACGTTCCGCGTCCGTGCGTAACTGCCGGGCACTCGAGACTGTTGCGTACAACACGCGTAGCATGACGCTTTCTATCTCTACGAAGAATAGACATAGCTTTTTCTATACAAAGTGACATTTCGTTTCTTCATTTTTGACATCGCACCGTAGAAATCCTTCTACAATCTGTCATTTTGTTTTTTTTTTCTAACGATCTTTGTTTAGGTCTTTTTATATGTAGACAATTTCGGAAGAAAGTTTTCAATCCCAACTGTCAAAATCACCATCAGAAAAAAAATACTATGACAAAACAAAGAATTCTGAGTCGAATTATGTAGAAGAGTGAATTTCGTAAAAAAAGTGCAGTTGGCTCTTTCTACTTTGCTGCTATTGTACTGTCTACACGGAACGTCATTTTTGTCTACTCTTCTGTCGACAAAACGGTGCTCATGCTACGCCTGCTGGTATACACTGAGATTTCGAAGCGCGTCGTTCCGGCCGTTTTCAATCAAGACATAATACTGTTACTTCTATTTATACTGTGACACACAACGAGGCAGTGGTTAGATAAATATTATTGTGTAGTAATAGTTATACAACTCTATTATTATTTCCGTTTCAGACTTTGCACTGTTTTTATTAAGACTAGATAAATGTTATTATTACATAAACAAACAGCTTTCGCCACGTGTAAATTTCCAGTTTACTCTTCCTCTTGTTAATATTGTTATCGTGTCGGTTGTTGGTGATTCAGTCATTATTTTGTGAAGTTATTGTAGCCTAGGCCATCTAGTTTACACTCAATTTGCACATTAATTATCAATTTTATTTTTTTACTCAATGTTCCCACACTAACTTGACATTTATCCGCGCCACCACTGAAGTCAATTAGTAGGTAAATTGCGGAACTAAACTTTTTTAAACGTAATTTGATGCAATGACATAGACACTAGTGGCACATGGGTAGACCATGACCCAAAAAAGGATATAGACTACTTTTCATCCTGGATCGCAGACGAAGTCGCGGGCAACAGCTAGTAACGAATAAATGCATGTCGAATGTTTTCCGCGTGAACGGAAAACAGCAAAGAAAATGAAACTACAATCTCGCAAAATCTGGATGTGGAGCTGTGACGCAAACCCCACCACCTCACTGCCCCCTGTGCCCCAAAAAATGCAACGATAGCGACCTCTGCGCTGCCACCGACGAACGTGGAAGAGGCGTAGGTTTGGGCCAAAACTTCGGTGCGTGCCATCGACAAGAAGAAGAAGCAAATGCTTTCTTAAAGTGGAATCCGACGGTGCGCTATATCGCGGACAGACACGGACGAGCCCGCACGACACACCGTGGGAAGGGGTACGTGCGGGGTATCGCAGACACGTCTGTCGCCGTGCGTTCGAGATTGGGTACATTCCCCTTAAGAAAAAAAGTCTTTAAATTTTTTAAGAATAGAATAAAAGGGTTTGAAAACTCACTTCTCATACTCATATCTGGTAACCTTGGAGACGATAAGGCACTTCTCCATGTTTAGCTTCGCATCTTCCGTCGATGCTGCGTTGCCTTTTCTCCGGGAAGCACTGGGGACCAGCTCACGGAGCTCCTGTTTCTGTCTGAGACCTGGAATTCAGAAGAAATGCATGTGTTAAAATAGAAGTCGTGTTACCTACATCGGTCCAGGTAAGTGTTGATGCGAGTCCTTCAGGGCGAAAAAGTTCGGAGCACCAAATATGTACTTTGGACTAAATTTTTTATTTAACAGCAACCTCAGACCAACAAAAAAGGAAAGACAGATCACGCCGTACGTCAAAAGTGAAGCCACCTTTTTATCTATGTGTGTGTAAAAAGGGTTGTCAGTTGTTAAAGTTTTTCCCTATAACTTGGGGAATAATATTTTGGGTAGGCTAATATTGTACGAGCATGGGGTCTCAACTCGAACAAATTATAATTAGTCTTGAAAAAAAATTATAGATGGCAGCATAAGTAACAGTAATTTTGGCTGAGGTAATATTAGTAAAGTCAAAACATCTTTGTTTAATGCTTATTTATGTAGTTACACTCATAAATCTCGTATTTTTAACAAAAAACGGAAACTAAGCCGTTTACTTCAATTCGAACCCTTAGAATGATAAAGTAGCCATCTGTTAATCATTTTGTCGAGAGCTATTTGCAATAGATGGCGTTTTACTCTAGTGATGACAGGGTCACTTTAAACTTGCGTTTAAAGTCGTTTTTTTATTAAGAAAAATCAAACATTTTTTTTTTTTAAATCTAGTACTTTACGTAGAAATATAAAAATTGAACACCTAGGAAGAAAAAACGTAAAAAAGGAAGAAAAACATCTAGGAGTCTTGCGTAGTATCTAGGCAAGACTCCTAGATGGCGTTGTAAAACCATAGTCTCTGGCAATTAGTGAGTCGCTGATGCTGCCATCTGTTAAAAAAATGGAGGAAGAAAAATAGCCAGCTCAATTGCCAGACTTAGTGTGGTGTCATTTCTTTGTATGGGATTGGGTATCTGTACGTAGTATTATAATATCTGTGGTACGAGTAAGATATTGTTGAGTATGGTATTGTATACCTCAATTTTTAGGAAGAATTCCGAAACAAAAACATTTTTTTTTACATTGCAAATTAAATAAAAAAACAAATTAAGTACAAATTGCATTTATGAGATCACCTTTTATGCAAGAATTGCTTGTGTTAGGAGACTCCGCTCTTTCACTTAGAATTATCCATTAATTTTCAATTGAGTGTTAAAAAAAATATATATATATGTATATTAATATATGTATACAGTATGCAAGGGTAAACAGTCTTGTCACTCAAACCATGGGTACTTGACTTAAATATAAAAATAAATGACCCAGAAACAACAAAAAAAAAACCTTATTTTCATTATAAGATTTTAAAAAGTTCCTATCCGACATCGTCCGCTAATTCATGGATTATGCGCCCGGTCGCCGCCCGCTACCTACCTACACAACACTACACATACACATACATAACCTGTAATGCAACTTTCCCTTCATACTTCATACCTGGCTTAGGACAGGTAAAACCTTAGGTGTTGCGTGTAATGTAAATTTGATTCGACAACAAACAAAATGAAAAACAAAAACCAAAACATTGGGTAGGTATTTTTGGCGTATTTAAAAAGTTAATCACATTTATGTACAGTTCAATTAAAAATTACCGGTTTTTACACTGATTGAATATCTACACTTACATCTGTTCAAAATGGGATCCATTTACGGCCTCCGCACGTTTTCGTAGGTTGTTTCGCACTCGAGAAAGCACAACAGTGTCATTTCTTATGATTCTAAACGCACTACGAATCCACCTTTTGAGTAGCAGATCAACTGGCAGCTGCTGGTTGCCACGACCCTGAGCGTGGGCCGGCACGGTGAACTGTCCGTAGGTACGCATCATTGTTTCACGGCTTGGTACACGTTGTCTAGCGAATAGTTCGGCGTACATCCTACGCACCTCGTTCAGGTTATCACCCGCGATGGCGTAAAGCCGTACCATTTCGGTAAACTGTTAATTCGTGTAAGACATCCATACGTGTACCTACTACTCACAAACTACAATTATTATTGTTTACGCGCGAGAAATGAGCGGCGGCGCTACGACGCGGCGTTACGTGCGCTCGCTGGCGAGACAGCTGACTGACTGAAGTGAGGTAAGAGTGGGGAAGGGGACGCGCGGACGTGGCGTGTTCTTCGCGCCCGCGCCGCGCCCCCGTGTTGAGACGCAAGTTCGTTGCCCTAGCCGCTAGCGCATAGGGTGAAATATTCTTGTGTTAAAATGTAGATATTCCTAAAAAAAAAAAAGTTGTGATTTTCCATTGATTTTACGTTCTATAAATGAAACCAAACCACTGGTTTAAAGGTTAAAGGTGTCTACCCTAACACCCTGTATTAATATGTAAATTAGCTACTATCCATTTATTTTTATTTTCAGTATTACATGGAAATCTAAAATATTAAATGCATAAAAAAAACAGACATAATTACTCGAAGTAAAAAATATCGAATGGGGAAGTTTGAAATCATATTATGGCAACCCTCGCTCTTTAAATGTCACTGTTTTCGTTCGTTCATTCGTTCAGGTTTTTTGTTCCAAATAACCTAAAATTCATAGTTATCTAAATTAAAAAACGATGTTATTTTCAGTACTTACAAGTGAAAAGTGATTCCGTGAGACTTTTTCTGTGATTTAGTATTGTTTTTACACGTTTTCACTACACAGGAAGGCATAATTATATTTATTTTGGTGATGTTAGCTAGACGACGACTCGTGACGTACTAGGAGCGATGAGCTTGGTTTTAGTGTAGGTGTGTGCGTGAGCCTGTGTGTTTACTTGCAGGAGCTTGGTTTTGTGGCTTCACTTTTGATGTACGGCGTGATCTGTCTTTCCTTTTTTGTTGGTCTGAGACAGCAACTAACATTTTTTAATCCTAGGGCAATAAGAAGTCAGATACAGCTAGAAAACTGGTTAAGATTAGCTATACTTAATATAGAGGAGAGAAAACCGTAGTGGTAGACACGGCGACACATCAAGCTATCAAGCTATACATTTCCAGTTTATGCTGATGTCGCATTTTTGCAGATTTCTGTACAATGCGAGGTCAGCTTATACTGGAAATGTATAGCTTGATGTGTAGCCGTGTGTACATATAGCACTTATCAAAAAAACTATAACCTAATAACCCAAAAAAAAATATTAATGCCAATCACGAATTGTGCAATATGCAGTATAACGCTATGTAAATCATCTTTTTTTTGCAGCGATTAGTACAATTTAATTTATAAATAAAATAACTCAAGATAAAAATTAACAGAATGACCCGTTAGCAGAGAACGATATAAATATCTTTAGTGGCATAATAACAAACAACACTAAAGGAGTGAATGGAATATTTTGTCAGATAACTTGGGTGAATTATTGCTGTTTTATCACCAAGGGCGTTTTCCTTTGCGGTCTACATATGGCCCGATTTCTCTGCGAGCCAGTTTGTGGCAGATGAATGTAATATAATATGATGCAAAGGTTATGTTTACTATATTCCCAGAGAGATAGGCAGAGATGTTTAATCGTGCATTTAATTTTTTCCAATATTTTTCATTAGCTATAGGAGAATCTGGGCAAAGTGACATTCTAACAGCGATAACGATGATGGAAAAGGCAAAAATGTATAGGACTGACATAAGCTATCGAAAAGCTTATGTCAATCCTGTTGAAAGTCGTTGTAGAAATACGAAACGATTTGGAAGCGATTGTCACTTGTCTAGGCCCGTGACATAAGGGCGTCCAAGGACTGAAATTTAGAAGTGTCCGACAGCAAGATGGGCACATGATATTATTGCTATCACGGGAAGAACTTGGATGTGGCCGGCATAAGAGCGTGGAGATTCGCACAAGCAAAGAAAGACCTCTATCCAGCAAAGTCGGGCTTTAAATATATCATGATGATTCAAGGCTAGTTCAAGCCATGGTACAAAAATATTAGGATATCAGATAGGTTGGTAGTTGTTGGCAAGTCTGACTGCCCAGAGGGCCTAGACAAGTGACAATCGCTTCGAATGCGTTTCGTATTTTTAGAACGACTTTCAACAGAATCGACATAAGCTTTTCGATAGCTTATGTCAGTCCTATACATTTTTGCCTCTCCTATCATCGTTATCGCTGATAGAATGTCACTTTGTCTAGGGCCTCAGGGTGCGTGGCCGCTGGTCGTATTCCTAGCCTTGCATAGTATTATGAAACAAGTGATATAAATCGTTGTTTTTGTTTACCTAAAGTGCGTGCACGGAAAGTTTGTCTGTTTGTGATCAAAAAATTACTCAACCGTTTTGATAATAATTTTCCATTGCAAGACACTTTACAACAAAAATAAGATAAGTATTATTTCTTTAGAAAGAAGGATGTTCATTCTTTTATCAACCGACTTCTTCAAAAAGGAGGAGGTTCTAAATTCGTCTGTATGTTTTTTTTTTTCTTGAATGTTTTAACAAAAACAACTCATTGCAAAACATTTTTTAATCCCATAACGAGGCCCAAAGTAAAAAGTTTTTGGAGCCAGTAAATTGACCTGAAATTGATGACTTGATTGATTGATTGTGGAAAAGATTCGATTATTGGCTATAAAATTGTATTAAATTATAATTATTATACTTGACAAAACAATTCATATTCAATATTTTTTTTATCAGACGTTAGGATTTTTTTTTAAATATTTTATGTCTTTATACTATGAATGCCTCAGGCATTAAGTCCACCTTTGTACCTTTTTTAGTGCGAAAAGTTTAAATAAATAAATAAATACTAACGCATTTGAAAAAAACATCCTGAACATACAAATCCGTTTACGTTAAACAATAACATTCTTGACTGATAAATATCTTGACCCATATTTTGTAAAAAAATATTATCAATGATATGTTTTGCTGCGCAAAATTCTTAATTTAGAATTTACTGCGTAATTCATAAAATTATCTTTGTACACATTTCTTTAATGAAATTGCTACAACAACATTGTAACGTCATAGCACTCGAAAACAATTTGAGGCCGTTCGGTACTGCGTGTGTTGCGAGCGACTCTTAAGGGCGCACCCTACCTCAAATTGCTTAGCAAGATCCTCCGATAAGCCGAAAATAGTGCAGCATTAATTTTGAAATATTGAGCATTTATGCTAGGTCCAATTTTTGGCGAAAACACGATGACATAAAATTTTCTCGATAGAAAAAAAATCCAAAGTTACCTCTAAACAGAACTATAAATCGCTGGTAGATATTCAAAAAATACTTCAAATTAGATCATGAAACTTTGCATAATAACTGAACTATGTATTAAGCAGGTCTTATGTTTTCATTATTTTCACCGCAAAAAGCAATTACCTAAAATTTCGATGCTTTAGAGCCGCTAGCACCCCACTCTGTCTCGTTCTCACTGAGGGTGCATGTAGTATGGTGCGAGCGGGATAAAATCTGAGGTAGGGTGCGCCCTTGAATGTCATAAAACATTTATGACATTTAACAGTCGCAACGTTCGTCGGAAGTTCCCAAGTTATCTAAGGAGATAACTTGGAAACTTCCGCAAAAAGATGAATGGATAAGAACACAGTGTTTATTATTAATATTATAAACATCTATCACATCAAGTGATACTATAAAAAATTAGATAAAAAATAATAGTAATAACAATAGTGAAGCTTCAAAATATTAATAAGCTTGAAGAATTGTAAAATTAACTCCTAAAATGATTGTAATAAAAAGACCTTGAGTTATTTGTAGAGAAAGAAAGAAAATACATGTATTTAGCACAGACTAAAAGGCACACATTATAAATATACAGCAGATAACAAAATCAAATAAAAAGTGTAAAAAAGTGCGATGTAGGAAATTATCAGGGGAGTGTGCCTCATGGCTGCGCTAAAAAGGCCCAGTTCCTTCGAAGTAAAAGAGTAATTCGTCAACTCGTCCTACATGCCTACGGCCCATTTAGGACGACTGCACATTTATTTGGATTTTTTGCAAGTAGTCCAAGCGAAGTATGTACTAGCTGCGCCCCGCGGTTTCACCCGCGTAAGTCTCGATCCCGTGGGAATATCGGGATAAAAAGTATCCTATGTGTTAATCCAGGTTATAAACTATCTGTTTGCCAAATTTCATCCACATCCATTCAGTAGTTTTTACGTGAAAGAGTAACAAACATCCATCCATCCATCCATCCATCCATCCATCCATCCATCCATCCATCCATACTTACAAACTTTCGCGTTTATAATATTAGTAAGGATAAGAATAGTAAGGATTAATGCCATCATTATTCCACTGCGAAAAAAGGATGGTGCTATCGGCCTTGTATAGCTCCGTCTCTCACCAACACTGGAAAAATGGTGGCATTAACACGTCATAATACGGCCCCAGTTCAGCAAAAATGCCAGACAGTTATACCTAAGTGGCTAACACTGGTTTTCAACCGGACCTGTAACTGTGAGGTGAGGTAACGGATGTAAATCAGTTTTATAATGACGCAAAGGACCAATACAAAATACTTTTTGTTCTTCCGAGTCTCAGAACTAAACTTGTACCAACGGCTACCAAGTTTAAGAAATGTAAACTACTTACATTCCAAAATATGAAATCATTGGTCAAACTGCCTGCTATACGACCAACCGTGTCCCCGACAAAGGTGACCTTGGTTAGCGAACAGCAGAGCTGTTTCTTTAGTAGCAAACCATCAACTTTTGTTGTTGTAGGTTAGGTTGTACGACACCAAGGTCACCTTTGTCGGGACGCGGTTGGCGACCGTGTAGCAGGCACTTTAATTATACAACCACTAGCTTTTGCCCGCGCCTGCACCCGAGTGGATGTCGGAATATATCCCACGAGAACTTATTAGACCGGGTTAAAATGTATCCTATGTCCTAACCGAGGACATGGTCAACCTGTGTTCCTTTCATCAAAAGTCGTTCAGCTGTTAAAGCTTGAAAAGGTAACAGACAGACAGAGTTACTTCCTATACATATATGTATATCTATAATGTACCTATGGAGTTCGATTTCCAATACTGTAAGTAGTTTCTAAAACTGGAAGATCATCATCTGCCTAGGCTTTTCCCAACTATGTTGGGGCCGGCTTCCAGTCTAACCGGATGCAGCTGAATACCAGTATCTGGGTAAATTACCCCTTGAAAAGACTGGTTGTCAGACTTTCGAGCTTCTGACGACCCGTAACGACTGTCAAAGATCCACAAATGACAGCCGGGACCAACGGCTTAACGTGCTTTCCGAGGCAGTTTCTAAAACTGGAAGATGAACCATGAATATGTCAATGTAAATGTAGTTCATAATACAATGTCGTATGATTAATACAAGAATCAATAAACTTTGCGAGTTATCTCGTTTTAATGATAAGGTGATGACGTAAGAACCTCCAAATTATGCCTAATTTGATAAGAGATATGTTTTGTAAGTAAATATGGACATGTGACTAGAATATTCTAGCACGTCTTTACAAGTGGCGTACGGTAGTTTCTGCCTACCCCATATGAAGACAGCGTGAGTTTATGTATGTATCTATGTACACACGGCTATACAACAAGCTATACATTTCCAGTTTACGCTGATCTCGCATTGTATGGGATTTCCGTACAATGCGAGGTCAGCTTATACTGGAAATGTATAGCTTGATGTGTAGCCGTGTGTACAGTGGTGCCTTTCTTCCATTTGCGTGGATTCGATTGCTGCAGGCGTATAGCATGAGCACCGTTTTGTCGACAGAAGAGTAGACAAAAATGACGTTCCGTGTAGACAGTCCGACAACAGCAAAGTAGAAAGAACCAACTGCACTTTTTACGAAATGCACTCTTCTACATAATTCGACTCGAGAATTCTTTAGCATAGGATATTTTTTCTGATGGTGATTTTGACAGTTGGGATAGAAAACTTTTTTCCGAAATTGTCTTCACCTATAAAGACCTAGACAAAGATCGTTAGAAACGAAAAACAAAATGACAGATTGTAGAAGGATTTCTACGGTGCGATGTCAAAAATGAAGAAACGAACTGTCACTTTGTATAGAAAAAGCTATGTCTATTCTTCGTAGAAATAGAAAGCGTCACGCTACGCCTGCTGGATTGGATAAAATAATTTAGACTATTTCTACACTATGGTATACGAGTATCTTTCAAGTCTAAAATGGATGGATTAATTGGTCAAGTGTGAGGATTTTTAGGTGACAGGTTTGTTTCTTGGCCATGATCAGTAAAGTTACACATAATAATCTATAATATAAAAATGAATCGCAAAATGTGTTGGTAAGCGCATAACTCAACAACGCCTGGACCAATTTGGCCAATTCTTTTTTTGTTGTGTTCGTTATCCTCAAGGGAAGGTTTAAACGTAAAGTAGGTGTAGGTAGGTAGGTAGGTAGGTAGGTATGTAGGTAGGTATGTAGCTAGGTAGGGTAGGTATGTAGGTAGGTAGGGTAGGTAGGATAGGTAGGGTAGGCAGGATAGGTAGGGTAGGTGGGTAGCCACCATAAGGAGGGGCCTGCGGGCGGCGAAATTGGGGGCTGTGTCCTCGCCCGAACAGTCAGGTCCAAAGAGGTGGCACGCAAAACATCATGCGTGCCTCTATAGGAGGACGTGCGGTCGTGGGATCGGCCGCACTTTGTGATGAGGCCCGCTAGGCATGGCGGGCTGATACCAGTCGGGGGTGCGGCGCATGTATAAGTATCTCCCGGGCCCCCGACTCATGGTAGAAGTAGGAACAGTGGGGTTTTAGTCGGTAGGAGTCCGACATAACATCCATGAGGATTTCCCCACGGGAAAAAAAAAAAAAAAAAAAAAAAAGGGTAGGTGGTTAGGTATGGTAGGTAGGGTAGGTAGGTAGGGTAGGTAGGGTAGGTAGGGTATGTAGGGTAGGTAGAGTAGGTAGGGTAGGTAGGGTAGGTAGGGTATGTAGGGTAGGTAGAGTAGGTAGGGTAGGTAGGGTAGGTAGAGTAGGTAGGGTAGGTGGGTAGGTATGGTAGGTACGGTAGGTAGGGTAGGTAGGGTAGGTAGGGTAGGTAGGGTAGGTAGAGTAGGTAGAGTAGGTAGGGTAGGTAGGGTAGGTGGGTAGGTAGGGTATGTAGGGTAGGTAGAGTAGGTAGGGTAGGTAGGGTAGGTAGAGTAGGTAGGGTAGGTAGGGTAGGTGGGTAGGTATGGTAGGTACGGTAGGTAGGGTAGGGTAGGGTAGGTATGGTAGGTACGGTAGGTACGGTAGGTAGGATAGGTAGGCTAGGTAAGGTAGGTAGGGTAGGTAGGGTAGGTAGGGTAGGGTAGGTAGGGTAGGTAGGGTAGGTAGGGTAGGTAGGGTAGGTAGGGTAGGTAGGGTAGGTAGGGTAGGTAGGGTAGGTAGGGTAGGTAGGGTAGGTAGGGTAGGTAGGGTAGGTAGGGTAGGTAGGGTAGGTAGGGTAGGTAGGGTAGGTAGGGTAGGTAGGGTAGGTAGGGTAGGTAGGGTAGGTAGGGTAGGTAGGGTAGGGTAGGGTAGGTAGGGTAGGTAGGGTAGGTAGGGTAGGGGTAGGGTAGGTACTTAGTGCTACCCGTGCGAAGCCGGAGCAGGGCAGCTAGTATTATATTAAAATAGTAGCTTAGAATTTTTGTCTGTTTGTCTGGATGTTCCGGATTGGCGCAAATTGTTACGCTAAAAGTTTGATACGCTTTCGCGCTAAAACGGATTTGAATGAAATTTAGCACATGGGTAGACCACTAGACCATGAGAAGGACATAGGATAATCCACGGTGTATTGTTTCCCTTTGTCATTTAAATGAAAATCTCCTAATCCTAATCTCTCTCCGGTCGTGTCGGATTGCCGTCCCATCGGACTATGAGAGTGAGGGAAGAGAGAGTGCACTTGTGTCTGCGCAAACACTTGTGCACTATAATATCTCCCGCGCCGAAGGCTAGTCTCCATTGCGATTGGCCGCCGTGGCCGAAAATACGTTCTGGAGGACTATTATTATTATTAAATGAAAATTCAAAGCAACTGATTACCTTTGCGAATTAACTACTTATGACGAAATCATAAAATGCCAGTCATCTACCGACCAATTATCGACTTGATTAATGAGTTAAAAGGCATGACACACCACGAGCTTATCACGACTCGTGCTAATGTGGGCTGAGTAGATCAAGAGAAACGTGTGAACAAACCACGCATGCGTGTTTTCCACCGCCACACTTAAGGCCCTACCCTACCTCAAATTTTATCTCGCTCGCACCATACTACTCGCGGCCTGAGTGACAGCGAGACGTAGTAGGGTGCTGGCGGCTCTTAAGCCTCGAATAGTTTAGGTAATTGCTTTCCAAAAGTTTTATTTATTTATTTATTTAAGGAGATGCATTACAATTATTTCGTTGGTAATTCTAAAATAAGTAAATAAAACTTTTTTAGTTCAGTTATTATTAAGCAAAGTTTCATGATCTAATTTGAAGTATTTTTTGAGTACCAGCGGTTTATAGTTCGGTTTAGAGGTTTAGCAGGAGAAATTGAGGAACTTTGGTTTTTTTTCTATCGAGAAAATGTTATAATATGTAATCGTTTTTTAGCCAACCATAATAGGACCTAGCATCAATCCTAAACTAACATATATTTATTTCAAAATTAAGGCTGCAGTATTTTCGACATAACGGAGGATCGTGCTAAGCAATTTGAGGTAGGGCAGGGCCTTATTTATTTGCATGTTTGTCTCTCAATTTCTCCGAAACAGCAGAACTGATTTCGTTGAAACTTTGTAGGACAATTAAATATATTTTGAAGTGTCATTTAGGGTACTATTTAGAGAAAACACAAGATTTATCATTATTTTCTGGGTAGAAACCAGAAAATAATGATAAATCTTGTGTTTTCTCTGGTAAACCACATGTCAATGTTACTGGTTGAACACAAAGCCACATGTCGATAACTTATCGATATGTTTTTGTAGATAACTTCCTTGAATGATAAATAATTATGCTATCGAACGATAATTAGAGGCTATAAGTGACACTAATTAGGTAAAGTTTTGAAAACAAACAGCTCAGGCGATTAACACACGGCACCGCGCACCGCCGCGGTAGGCGGTCTCATGTCGCTTTTTTGATTTGACATTTTTGATACAAAATTAATCAATTTATCAAATGCTCGAAATGAGTCCCTTCCTGTTGAATACAAAGTCTTCTCATTTTTCTGAAATGTTAAAATTCATGGTCTTCCTTTTATTTGTGACACTATGTTATTTAGCAAAAAATAATCCTTATGATGAAGCCTTTCGATCGGTATGATAAAGCTACAGGGTGATTATTTTTCTCATGTAACGGGTTCGATTCCCGGTTCAACCATGTAATTATTTAAATATCTATGAATGCAGTTTAAATTGTTTTTTAAATTCAAATAATGTCTTCTTTCAGTAAAATGTTCCATCAACAATATTCAAGGTACTTTCCCTACATGTGGGACGCCCTGTATACTAATGAGCTCAGACCAAATACAAAACCAAGACAGAACACTGCCAACAGTAACGTGAGGCCGGTTTCGTAAACATGTGTGCAGTTAGTGAGGTGTAGTTTGATTGTAAATGTGTGCGTGTGAGCGTGTATGCACCAGCATAGCTTTGGCATGCTTCACTGTATTGTTCGCAGCGCTATGTCTTGATTTTTAGGGTTCCGTACTCAAAAGGGTAAAACGGGACCCTATTACTAAGGCTCCGCTGTCTGTCTGTCTGTCTGTCCGTCTGTCACCAGGCTGTATCTCATGAATATCTAGACAGTTGAAATTTTCACAAATGATGTATTTCTGTTGCCGCTATAACTAAAAACCAGAATAAAATAAATATTTAAGGGGGCTTCCATACAACAAACTTGGTTTTTTGCTCGTTTTTGTTCGATATTGAAAACGACAACAGGTAGACGCTTGAAATATTCACAGAATATGTATTTAGTTACATATTCACTGTAAAAATAAATAATTAAATTAAAATAAAACAAATATTTAAGGGGGACTCCCATACAACAAACGTGATTTTTTTTGCCGTTTTTATAGATAATGGTACGGAACCCTTCGTGCGCGAGTCCGACTCACACTTGGCCGGTTTTTATTTGATCTGAGCATGTAAGTAAGAATTTATTTATTACAAAGTGAGAAAACCAATAGGGAAATATACAAGACATAAGTAAATACACTCCTTATGTAATATGGAGATTAAATCATAAACATGTTTATGGTAAAATAATATTATGAGCGTATGACTGAGACTAAGAAGTTATAATTAACTTTAAAATAACATCAATATTAGTCTTCTTTATTGGTGTTCGGTATTACGTGTTTTTCCTTTTCGGAGTCATTGTGCGGACAGAAAGACCAGGCCCTAGACAAAGTGTTATTCTATCAGCGATAACGATGATGTAAAAGGCAAAAATGTATAGGACTGACACAAGCTATCGATAAGCTTATGTCAATCCTGTTGAACGTCGTTGTAGAAATACGAAACGCTTTCGAAGCGATTGTCACTTGTCTAGGCCCTCAGAAGACATATATATCCTCTTACTGCATTGCATTAGTTATATTTTTTCCTGTCAGGTGTAACCTGCTTTTATTCTTGTTAGATATGAGTGACTGCCTTAAAACTGTATTCAACTAATGAAAGAATCTAGCACGGTTTAGAAAATGCATCAGCAAAAAGCTAATTTACTTGGAGCAGTGGTGGCCCAGTGGTAACGGCTTAGGCTTACGAGTTGTAAGGTCGTAGGTTCAAATCCTAACAAGCGCTTCACTTTGTGTAAATAATTTCATCACCACTGCTCTCAAAACATCGTGAGGAAACCGGCATGTCCTAGAGACAAAAATTCGCAGACATGTGACATTTACCAACCCGCACTGGGCCCGCGTGGTGGATTACGGCCCATTCCCTCTCACTGAGAGGAGGCCTGTGTGCCTGTGTCCCAACAGTGGGAACATTATAGGCTGATTATGATAATAATTATGTAAAAAGCTTATTTATGAACCCATCCAATATTCGTTACCGAGTTCTCAGCTACAGGCCGGCGTCGAGAGAATGCGTTTTGCGAATTATCCTAATTGCAACCAGAAATTGTCCAACTGACAGGTGTCAGAAACGCATTCTCTCGACCGACTGTAATTAGCATAATCTAATCAGCCTATAATAGATACTCTCACTGTCACTAACAGTCAATACGGGTAGTAACAATGAGTAGTAAGAAGCCCGAAAGTCTGACAAACAGTCTTCTTACTAAGGGGTATCCTATTACCCAGTCACTGGGTATGGGAAGTCAGATAGGTAGTCACTCCATGTAAAATATTGGTGCTGCATTCCAGTTAGACCGGAAGCCGACCCCAACATAGTTAGGAAAAGGCTAGGCAGGTAATGAATGCTCTCACTGCTGGGACGGACCTCCTCTCTGTCAAATGTGAGTAATCCACCAGCCAGGCCCAGTGCGGGTCGGTAACTAATTATCATCGTACCTACAATGACGTAACAATTACGTATCGTAAATAGAACAAACCGTGTCGGCGAATAACAAATAAATTGACAATAACAATTTGCACAAGTGTTTTTGCATGACTGACTAGTGCTGCACGTAGGTAAAACAACTTCCTTGTAAATAAATATTAGTTGGTATTTACACGATAAAGTAACACGAGTTGACATCGCTAATCATTATTTAAAAGAGAATATTCGTTACATAAAATAGTGTGCCCTTAAAATCGTAGTTTCAGAAACCGTAACTTACAAATTTTTGACACATTCATAGAAATCGATTTGCTAACCATTTCCCAATTATGTTGGGGTCGGCTTCCAGTCTAACCAGATGCAGCTGGATATTATACATAGAGCGAGTGCCTATCTGACCTCCACAACCCAGTTACTGGGTAACACGATAGGTACCCCTTGCTAAGACTGGTTGTCAAACTTTCGGGCTCATGACTACCCTTACGACTAGCATAGATTTACGAATGACAGCCGGGACCAACGGCTTAGTGTGCTTTCCGAGGCACATTCATAGTCCGAATGGACTTATGAAATCCTCTTAAATGACTTTCATTGGTTGATTCAGTCGTTTCAGCAATAGTATCAAATGTTATGCTTTACCTAAGTTTACTTACGCTTGACTTTCCACCCGTCAATCGTCCGCCTTCTAGGAAACGGAGCGCTCAACGGTTTTTACGATTAAAATGTTATTGTTGTTTCGAGTGTATTTTTTTCTTATACATCTATAGGGTTCATAAGACATTTGAGAAGAAGAAAAGTAGTAAATAGAATCCGCGCCTCATACGACCATTTGCTGCAACATTCTCACAGATTGTCTCTCTGGAACGAACCTCATCTCCCTAGCCTTTTCCCAACTATGTTGGGGTCGGCTTCCAGTCTAACCGGATGCAGCTGAATTTTACAGTATTTTACATGGAGCGACTGCCTATCTGACCTCCACAACCCAGGAACTGGGTATTACGATACCTCTTGGTAAGACTGGTTGTCAGACTTTTGGGCTTCTGACGACCCGTAACGACTGTCAAAGACCCACGAATGACAGCCGGGACCAACGGCTTAACGTGCTTTCCGAGGCACGGAGGAGTCTCGATATGTAAAAATGGTCATCCATCCACGGACCAACCCCGGCAAGCGTAGCTTAACCTGATGGGTCGACCCGTGCGGCTGTTATTACGCAGCCATGAGCTCTTCTGGAACCAACCATACAATCACAAAAACCATTTAAATTGGTTGGGTTCGGAGATTACGATTTTGCGTGTAAATACGAATACGCGAAACACGTGATTTTTATATAAGTATACTAAGATACCTACAGTACATAAGTAATTAAGTAGCGACAAATACCTAAGCAAAATTACTAATAAAATGACGATAAGATAAAAACTGCGGACGCGAAGGTCATCAAATATGAAGAGAGAACACAAGGTTATTAGAATTAATGTAATTGACGCAAGAAATAATACTTACGAGTATTTTGAAGTAATTTCCGAGTTGATAAGAAAGTGCAAGTTGCTGACTTTACTTACAATGCAGTTTTGAGTATGTAAAGAGAATTGTCGAAACGAAGTAACTATGCGTTTGCACCAGAAAACATTTAACATGTAGATGTTTCGAAACATGTCACATGAAACAAATCTCATTACTTGTATTGTTGAACTTGCGTTCGCACTGTACGAAACATGAGTAAGTCTTAAGACAGATCTCAAGATTTGTTGAACTTGCGTTCGCACTGGACGAAACATGAGTAAGTCATAAGACAGATCTCAAGATTTGTTGTAAACTGCGTTCGCATTGTCTAAAAACATACACAATAGACATGTTTTGTATAAAGATTTGTCACGTTTGCGTTCGCACTGTTGTTTGTTTATGTCAAATTATGTCTCGCAACTTGTCTATTGCTTGATGTTTAGTGTTATCCGAGTATGGTGGTAAACATCCCGTGTTTATATCGAAACATAGAGTGGTCCAAAGTAGACACGATGAAGTTTATTGAGCTTTGGCAAGGTTTTCCATGTTTGTGGAATACAAAATGTGTGGACTATAATAACTGACCAAAATTACAAAACAAATCTAACAACATGTTACTAGATTCATACACATACATTTTGATACGAAATTGGTTTGTAAAGACATGTGGCAAAACATGTCGAGTGATATGAAACGTCAAACATGTTTCGCTTCAACAAGTTGCGTGACAATGCGAACGCGAGTCGATACACTGACAGAAAACAGAGATTTCAACATGTTTTTATGTGAATGTTTCGCCAGTGCAAACGCACGGTGAGTTTAGCAAAAGGAGGGTGGGTCTTCACAAAAAAATCCCACTTTTCGAAATAAATGATGATTTAGGTCGGATAATGCTGGTCAATTCAAAACTTATGCTTAGCAAAAACATATGGAACATACGGTTCACTACGGAACCCTTCATTGTGCGTGGTCCGACACGGACTTGCCCGTTTTTTTCATGATTAAGGGCGCACCCTACCTCAAATTGCTTAGCATGGTCCTCCGTTATGCCGAAAATACTATACAATTTTGAAATAAATATATGTTAAAGTTGAGGATTGATACTAGGTCCTATATTTGGCGAAAACACGATTACATAAATTTTTCTCGATAGAAAAAAATCCAAAGTTACCGCTAAACAGAACTATAAACCGCTGGTATTCAAAAAATACTTCAAATTAGATCATGAAACTTTGCATAATAACTGAACTATCTATAAAGCAGGTCTTATGTTTTTTACCATTATTTTCACCGTAAATACCAATTATCTAAACTTTTCGACGCTTTAAAGCCACTAGCGCCCTACTCCGTCTAGTTCTCACAGGTCGCGAGTAGTATTGTGCGATCAGGATAAAATCTGAGGTAGGGTGCGCCCTTAAGTATATACATATGCACTTAGGTACCTAATTGATTTACATTTCTACGCATATATTGTTTCATTATACATGTACCTATCAAATAAAAATTGATTCGATGGTAGTCCGAGAAATGATGTTTCAAGATACTGGACCGTCGCGCTGCCGATGATTCGAGCTTATAATGTAGGTAGGTAGTTATTCGAGATTTTGATGCATCAAGCAAGGTACCTGTCGTACCTACTCATAATTAATCGATCTAGTTTTGAAGGATACCTATTGCTAATTCATTGCTACATAGGTTTGAAAAATTCGTCTGCTAACGCAATGAAAGTGGGTGAACTGTCAAAATCAAAACCCATTGCGATCAATTGTCATTATATGTGTGTGTTGATGTGTTGCGAGTTGTGTTGAATTGTTAATATTAACATTGGTAGAATATGTGCCTCGCACGGGGTTGAATACCTACTTTTTCTGATATCAGATAAGAATTTCCAAATAAGATAAAATATATTAATTAATCATGATTATTCATGATAGTAATAACAATAACATATTAATCGCTACTTAATGCGTTTGCTGAATTATCTAAAGAATGCTATGCAATCACAATCAATCTGCCTAGCCTTTTCCCAACATCGTTGGAGTCTGCTTTCAGTATATTCGGATGCAGCTGAATACCAGTGTTTCACATGGAGCGACTGCCTATCTGACCTCCATTACCCAGTTACTGCATAACACGATGCCCTTTGGAAAGCTGGTTGATATAGTTCGGGTTTCTGATTACCCATAATGACTGTCAAAGATCTACAAATGATAGCTGGCACCAACGTCCAAGACACGGAGGGGTCTCAGTAAGTAATGGATGGTCACCCATCCACAAACCGACCGCGGCCAAATATACTGGTGCTTTCGATAGGCAATTGAGTATCAATTGGCATTCTCCATTACAAAGTGAATTAAGAAAACTAGGTCAGTGATGTTTCTAGACAAATTGGCAAGATGACAAAAGTTATGAACAATGATCTACCGCAAATCTGTTTAGCTTGAATGATGCCAATGACCTTTGTTATTATTTTTGTACAATCCCAAACACTACATCTACATACTCTTCATGTGAGTAGCAAAATCATAAGGGAAGCAAAAAAAATACAAAACTGCATGGTTTCATTCCGTTGCCTGATTAAAGAAAAGAAAGAAACTTTCTTTCTTTCTTTTAAAACCACAGAAAGAAAGTCTCTTTCTTTCTTTCTTTGCTTTTAAAAGAACAAAAGAAAGCTTTTATCTTTCTTTCTTTTTTTTGAAAAGAACCAAAGAAAGTTGGCTTCTTTCTTTCTTTCAATCCTTTTTATGCTTGGAAAAGCCATGTACCCAATGTGATTTCCAATTGGCAAAAATGATGATCTTCCATACAAACTTTCTTCTGCTAATGGGGTTAAATAGGGGTTCCTATTTAACCCCATTAGCAGAAGAAATTTCCAAAATCCTTCTGTAGCAGGTATACACTTTTGTTTTTTAAGGAACTCCTGTGCAAAGTTTCATGATTCTAGACTAGACCCAGCGGTTTAAGCTGGGCGTTGTCTGTCAGGAAGGTGATAGCAGTATTAGTTTTGTAACAAAAACACTTCCATACCAGGAAAAAAAAATAGGAATCCAAGAACCCCAATGGATTAAAGTACAAACATTACATGGCATAATTTGGCCAGGAACACTTAGACGCACGTTCAACAGCAAATTATTTCCTGCCTGATATGATATAAAAAGATAAAAAGTCTTAACACTAAACTTGTTTTTCTACCAGAACAGCCTATAAACATTTATAGAATGCTATCTATTATTAAAATAAAGTGTAATGAATGTGACGAACTTGTTTAAGAAACCTTTCTGCAAATGTTTACTTGCAAAGATAATAAAAGTGATAAAAAAAGATATAATTATGTTCACAATGTCAGTTTGCGGGTGGTACGCTGGGTTTTACATGTAATGTGAATGTCAGATAACTGTGTGGTGAATGTCAGTTACCTAAGTACCTACTACCTACTGCGAAACATAGCTTGCAAATCTTTTTTTTTGTTACTGTTTGTGATTGATTGAGGTTGAGACAATGAGAGAACTCCAAGACAAAAACAAGAAAAATCTTTTTGTTTACTCTTTCATAAATAAATAACATAAAATCACACCTGTTTTCCCGAAGAGTAAGGGAGAGGTATATATTATAGTTATAACACATCACCACAACATTCCATTTTTTATTTTCACCAATTAAGTCCAGGTAGAATAAGAAACTACAAAATGCTACAGGCCTTTGTGGAAACCAGATAGAAAGTTTTTTTTTTTAAATACCTTTTTGGTACCTTGTAGTGTTAACATTTACGAAAATAAGATCAAATAATAAAAAACTTACAAAGATTTATTTAAAAAGTCTAGAAACTTCCAGACCTTTCCACACTATTCCGTGATTAATAATTTAAAAAATGGTTCTCTTTATCAACTGTAGGTAAATAGCAATCAACAGATTATGAAATCATTTATTCTGCTATAAGATTTATACATACACTTTATCACACTTTTTGAGCATGAAATTGTGCATGCCTATTATAAGGTAGATTGTACAAGAATCACTTATTTTACTGTAATCTTATTTTATGTACCTACAATCTATGCAACTAAATTTGACTTTAGTATACTTTAATAATAATGTTTTTAGGCTATGTAATAAAAACTTATTTAAAAAAAACATACACTAGTTAATGTTTTTCTCTTTTCAAAATGTTTAAAATTTTTGTATAAAATGTGATTAAGAAATTACTAAGTTTAGTGCGTTTAATAAATAGTGTACGTATTATTTACTAATACATTATTAGTGTTTAACAAAAGTTCGAAAATTAAATTTTGTTTTTACATTTGTAAATAATGTTACTTTATGGATATACCTGAGCATATACTTCGATAAAGTACGTAAATAAATAAACAATAGATACTTACGTCGTAATCCCTTCGCGACAGACACTGTAAAGTTGTTCAGGACAGACATTTCAAAAAGTTCACTTTTGCTAATAAAAAGTTAGGTTACACTTAAAATCTATTGACTTTTCTTTCAGCCGGTTTATCTTCAGGCCAATGAGCGAATCTCGATAAGAATAAACGTCTTTATCACACAGAAAACACTTTATTCATAAACGGGCTTCCACTATCGCAATCAAAGAAGTACTGAGTGACGTTTTCTTGAATTTCTGTAATTAATTAAGTGTAGAGGCGTGGCGATTAGATTAAATAGCCAGTTCTCGCTCTCGTGTACACGAACGTTGATAAGTTATCGTGTTATTTATAGATATCTCGTTGCTCCGCAATTCTTCGTAATCGCAAATCAAGACAATCCTCAAACTCGAATTGACTTTGAATAATGTCAAATCAATCGACGTTTGTTGATAATGTCACTGTCATGTGTCATGTTTGTTTCGTTCAAAAACGATAAATACCCCTGTTCCACGAAATTATTTTGCTTCCAGAGCTCAGCCGTCTCAAAAGAGGACCTAAGACGATCAATCTGGCGTCAGTTCTTCATATATCCGAGGTTCAATCCGTGATCTCGGTTGATCAATGTAGTAAAGAGTATACCCGTAATTAACCTGATTGATAGTTTTGGTTCACCTTAGGGCCCAAGGAACATAATACTCACCTACGGCGAGTTCAGGCCTGCATCCACTGGCAGCATGGCATGACAGGGTCTTTCGGCATCACTACATGCAAGCGCATACTGCCGGCAACAATGTCACGATACCCATAGGCATGCCGCGATGTACTTTTTCAATTATTGTCAACTATTACTGGCAGTACAGCACGTCGACGAATAGGAATATACATCCTATTCGTCGCCGAGCCGTGCTCCCAGCGGGCGCAGGCCTCATCATATTTACCAGACTACGACAGAGTCCAAAAATTATGCTTTAACGCATTTTAGTTGGTAAAACAAAACCAAGTGCCCACAGAGGATTTTAAGACACCCATGGGCAGAACAAACACTACAGAACACGTTTACTCTGATGGATTAAAATTATTCTAACCATCGGTATTCTCGCTTTGCGACCCTATCCTAGAATGCCCTAGATATAATGTTTACTTTCAACTACATAGTAATGTTATCATTAATCACTACAAAACCGATCCCAAAGGACGTATTTTTTGCTTAGAACCAAAACAGTACAGTAAAGTTGTATGTGTCATTGTTGCACTGTTTTGCAGTGCAACAATGAAATTTCATACAACTTTACTGCACTGTTTTTAGGGTTCCATACCAAAAGGGTAAAACGGGACCCTGTTACTAAGGCTCGTCTCTCCAGCTCTGTCTGAGTTGAGTCGAGTTGACCTGACCCGACTTGACTTGACCTGACTTGAGTTGAGTACATTGGTAGTTGAAAGAAAAGTAGATTACGCACCTTGCTAAAGTGAGTAATTGATCAATAACACACCTTGCGCCCGATGCAACAATCTACTTCAATTACTTTTATTTGGAATAATGCGTAATGGATTGAAGCCATTATTAACTTTACTCATTGCCAAGGCCTGGCACAAGCTTCATTTCTAAGATACTCGTACTATAGGGGTATGAGGAATAGGGTGTAGTATAAGTATTTCATCCGCCATAGAAAAGGCAGAATCCTCCGAACAGACGATTGTTGTGTCGTTGGCCACTGCCCGACAGTTTATGTCGGAGTCGGGACGTTTTGATAAGCTAGCGCACGGTAAACTTTGCTTGCGCGATCCAGGATTTTGCGTGATGTACATAAATGTAATGCATACTTCGCATGTGGTGCTGAAGATGCCGCCACAATACTTTAGGAAATAAGAACTAAATAAAACAACTCATAACTGGGTACTTGTATATTAGTTCCATTATAAAATAGCTAATCAACGATACAAGCAATAAATAACAAATTCAACAACACTATTCACTTGACTCACATTATTTACAATATTATGAGAATTCTTCACATACCTAACGCTTTCAACTTTTATTTTTATTTTTTCCCGCTAATTCCCGGTAACCAAAGAGGTTTGATACTCATTATATTGTCAAACTTGTGGTTAGAATAGGAATTCCAAATTTTTATCAACTGATTTCTTACATTTGTAAAATGGTTATTTTTTTTTAAACATCTGTATTTATTATTAATTGAAAATAAATAGAAGTCACGTTTCATGGTAACATTTTTCTCTGAAAATATGATTGGTGTTGCCATATATAGAAAATTAATTGTATTTTTTTTAAATTAAAAGTACCTATTTTACAAATGTAAGTAAGTTAACTATATCTAATGCGTGCAAAAATTTGTATTTTCAATTATAAGAATCGTTCATGTATTATAATATTGTTATTTTCCATTTATATGACTAATTTACAAAATATAAAAACTCCATGGATAAATTCTAACGCTACAAATTACGCTATCAATGCCAAAAATGTTAATTTAGGAATGTCTAGGGTTGAAACAAACATTAATCTACAATTAATAGATATTCACGAACTCTAGAAAAACTCACTTTATGGGCAATCACAATTTTAAGATCTCTAGTTTCAAAAGTTCACGAATTAAAAAGTCATTAACAAAATGTTAAGAATGTCATAAGTTTATAACTGTCCCTGATTTATATTTTTTTATTGAAATATCATTAGGATGTCGAAATCATTATGGTGTTGCCATTATCAATATTATGTAAAAATTACCCTATATTTAGAAGGATGTATTTTAAGATGCAAAACAGGTTTTGAACACTATAAAATCAAAATTTCTTTACGTCATCGAACTGTGACGAAATATTGTTATTATGACGTCACAGCTATGACTGCCAATTGACGTTTGACAACTTTTAGTATAAATGCAACCATCATCTTTGATTTTGAAACGCAAATTAGTATTTTGACTAGAAAAAAAGCATTTTGAGTATACGCTTATGTAGAAAGTAGTCGGTAACTTCGAATTTAGCGGTATTCAGTTGGTAGGATAAATAAAGGTCATAAAATGTGCGAATAGAGCGGTGAATATTGGTGCTCGTTCTCATTTCTCATCTCGCTCTCACATTTTAAGACCACTGCTGCCAGGAACCTTGGCGGTTGGTCGTTGACACTCGTGAGTTATAAGATCGTAGTTAGAATATAACATTTGTTTTCTAACTTTTGAAAAGGCGACAGCCTCAAATAAATGCCCGCTACACCCAAAGTTCCGACAAATAAATTTTGTTAGTACATTTAATAAATAAATGGAATTGTTGGTACTAGGAACACATTAAATATAAACAAAAAGAAATTTATAATCAAACAAAAGCTTTACCAAGTTACAGAAAGAAAAAAAAAATTATATCTTTTAAAAACTGTACAAATAATGTTTTTAAAAAGAAGAAAAAATGTGTAAAAACTTATATTTTAGTAGTTGAATTGTTTATTCAAATACTGCATATTGACAGACAAAAATATCTGAGATATTAAGGCCTGCATAGACAATTTTCTGTTTAAAAAAAATTGGTACGAGGCAATCAGATATTATTGTGCAAATTTATGCAATTTCTTGACTTGTTGGTAATAAGACCATTTATTTAAGTTGAATTAATTAAGATACGTCCAACTGTTGTGAAGTTTATAGCCCGAATACTTAAAATCACTCGTTTCGCCGTAAAAGTCGCGAATGTTCGGCATGCGCGTGCGCTTGGACGACCATTTGGCGTCATTTTGTTGAGACCTTTGACATTCGTTGCCCGTACGTTACGCAGTACGGACGTATCTTAGGAATTATTAATAGTAATGCTTTTTTTTGTTCTTAAACGTGTGGAAGTTGGAAGGCATAATTGCCCAGAGACGTAATTAAGTTAGTCTATGGATGCATTAATAATGTTTATTTTACTATGTACCTATACCAAATATTGTATAACATTTTTTTTTTTTTAAAAGAGTAACGGTGGAGTTTCTTGCCCATTCTTCTCCATACGAAAACTACCTTTTGGAAGGGGCAACTAGAATCAGTTCTATTTCTATGTATTTGACGTTCAAAAGTGCCTTTAATGTGCCTACTTGAAATAAATTATTTGACTTTGACTTTGGAAGTGTGAACGTTATAGTATAAAACAGATTATATTGTAATTTGTTTGTTTCTTTTAAGCTTGCTTCTTCCTCCTTAATTTGGCACACTGTCCCTATTTCATTAAAATAAGTTTATTTTTAATAGTGTTGATCGACAAGTATTTATTGCTGACAGATAACACTTTAAAAACAAAAGCTCAATGAAAAAATTGCACAAATAACGGACCTAAGTTACGTCTCTGGTTGGTTGTTAGTAAAATAAATTAATCTACGCCTACGTATATTAAGTACCAGCCAACATTAGCGCAATAAATAATGTCTGGTTAACTCTATGAAGATTCGAGTACTTACATGAAATTATAAATTATTTTATTCATCATTAAGTCGGCCGAATACATCCGGTATTCAATTTCGGAAACTTTCATCGCTGTCAAATTCAAATGAAATTCTGTAACGGAACTTTTCATCGTGATCAAATTCATCTGTAAAACGGATTCTGATTTTTCATCGAATTCATCTCAAATTCTGTTCCGGAAAATTCCGGAATTCTAAAATAAGAAATATCCTCGATATAATTAAATACAGCACAACCAAATGGACTGATTTTTTCGGAATCTTTCAGGATATTTTCAACCGACTTAATGGTCGAAAGATGTCTTAGAAAATATCTTCTAATAAACAGAAATAGTTGCTAATGCTGTATACCCCTTGCTGACCTTGTAACCACGGCTAGAGTAATTCTCACACAGGGTCAAATAAAATTATCTACCGAAACTCCATACCCGATTTGTTTTTTTGGGGTCAACGATCGCACCTAGTAGTTTTGTTACTTGTTACTTGAAGTTTAGTATGAGTTTAGAAAATCTGTTATTATTAATTTTTTCGTGACCCTAAAATTATTATTTTGTTTCTTCGTTTTATCATTTTTGCAGAGTTTCTCTAGCTAATTTAATTTGACCCTTTAGAGTACGTGCCGATAAGTAAGAACAAGCCAAGTCATTTTTTCTAATTTTTTTTTCATTAAATTTTATTATTATGTGAGCAAATCTATCTATTAGGAGATTATTCTAAACGTCTTTCTTTTAATAGTAATAGCACAATAAATATTTATTTACGAAGAAACAATCAATTTATGGTATTTCTTTGGCCAATCCGTAGTAGTTTTTTGAAAAATAAAATAACTAAAATATCGTATTTATTTACATTACTATTTACTCGTTGTCAATTTAATTTATGGCATTCAAAATTTAATGTCAAGTAAAAATTAATGATGAATTATTCAAACGCAAAACATGTCAATGTGCTTATAGCTTTGTGTCAAAATTTTCTATGGATTTCATAATAATTTTACCAAGAATAAAAGGGCGTCGAAAATAACCAAATCTTGATTGTTTCTTTTGACAATTACATTCCATCATCAGAACACAATACGACACATCCTCAACATTAAAATACGCGTTCTCTATCATACTACGAAACGCATAAACCATAAACCACCAATAGTGACGCTACTACACATGATGAACTACACATGGTATCTAAACATTCTATAATGAATCTATCAATGAGGGGCAGCTCGAATTCTATGGTTTTGTTTTTGGAACGAAGTTCATTATTGCATTTTATTCTTTGCACACTTGGCGAATGAAAGGTATTCCGAAAAAAGGGTAACATTTCGACCGTTACGACTCTTTTGCTACACAGGTTCCAATTCAATTAGCTAGCGAAACTCCGCAAACGAAGAGTTTCTAAACACGTCAAAATAAAAAAAGATTTGAAGTTTTTTTTTTTTTGGGTTTACCGCTGCTGTTCCTGGTAGTGTTGTAACTTTAAGTATGAGTTGAGAAATCTTTTTTTTTTTTTTGTTTTATCGTGTTTAGATATGAATACCCATGAAGTTTACACAATAAAACTGATTTTGATGTTTGCATTTAAGTTTCGAGACAAGTGGGGTTAATGACTTTTATTGCACGGTTATCTGGCGCAAGGTATAGATATCGATATGACCACGTTTGCTAAGTTTCGCTAGCTAAATTAATTTGTAGTATGTGTGTTTGTCTGTTTACAAACGTATGTCTGTGTATGTTACTGTAGTCCAGACGTGCGGATGCGCGTGAGCAATATTTTTTTATTCTTTAATATATTTCATATTTCCTGTTATTTTAATAAATAATATACACCATAAGGTACTTCGTCCCAACCGGGTGTCCCAGGACACCTCTCGAATTTTTTCTTCATATTATAAATCGAAATAAAATGAATAATAATTTATTAGTTACAAGGCACGTAAATTGTTATTTTAAACTTATTATATTTTTGTTTGTAAAAAGCTTATTCTCTTGTATTCGTTGGAGATATTGGGACGGATGACCGAATGATTATTTAGATATCTATTGGAAGATCAATCATGAGTTTAAAAAAAACTATAATATGGAAGTCAGATGGCAGTAGGTAGTATACGGCCGATGAATCATGGCCGGTCTGAAGATAGGCTCTCCGAACTTTCGCGCATGTCCTCTCACTCATACTAGCCTCATGTCACCATTTGGTTCCTAAAAAATGTTATTGCGCAGCTTTCTGCGCAAAGTTCGGACCGTCCATGATTCATCGGCCGTATTGTAATATTTTATGTGTTATCTCAAATTTTTGCTGTTTAATGATATTAAGAAACTTGTTGGAAACGTAATTTTATAACATGTTGTAATTTCTGTTGTTCACAACATTTACAAAATAAAATTACATATAATAAAAAACATTAAATGAAATATAATTTTCATAGAATCTATAAAACTTCATATAATCTGAATTATTTTGTACTAGCTTTCACATTATCGAGAAAACAGTTCATATAATTATAATAATTAAACGATAATTTAATCTATTGCTTTCTATCTTCAATGTTAAGGAAAACGCGTCTAGATCAAATAAAATGAACTAGCAAAACTTCACAGACATTATCCGTCTTATTACTAAACAAAATCTAGCTTTAGCCCCAGCTTAACATTCCAGTCTGTTTTTGTATTTCGAACTCTATTCCAACTTAAATGAAGTTCTTATTACAAAACTAACTACGTAGTACCGGACTAAGTTGTCAGTCTTGTAATAAGAAATGTATTTCGATAACTGTTAGGTTCTTATTTCAAAAGATGGCTCGATGGTTTAAACCATGTCTAACGAAAAAACCTTTGTTTGTTATTAGATTGAGGTTTATGTCTATGAAGTTTCGCTAGTCAATTGAAATTGTATGTTTATTAATTCTAATAATTCACACTCAAATATAGACGCGCAAAAGGTTATTAGAAGTACATTAATTTAATAAAAGTGTCATCAGTGAAGAATGAACAAATAGTGAGTTTCATCAAATAGTTTATTCGCCGTAATGTTGGCTCTACTGTTCAATTTAAAAAACGGACCTATCATGTTGCCCCTTTGCGGCGTAGTGTATTCGTATTGGTCCTACCACAGTAGAGCCAACATTATGGCATAGGAACTATTTGATGAAACGCACTCTAGGGTTACATTCTATCCTGCCAGGGTTGCGGGTTAGTCCGAAAGGGATACCGGGACCTTGGCATCACGCAACTGAAGGAACACGGGTGGGTTTTAGTCAGTAAAAGTCTGACACGCCCTTCCGCTCCACCCAGAGCGGGAGAAGTCATTGGGAGATTTCCCAACCACAAAAAAAAAAAAAGGGTTACATTCTAGTCATCCGTCCCAACAATTATAGAGTTTATACACAACACCAAAAAATGACAATATGTTAACAGATTTATTGTCAGTTGTCAAACCAAAGACCGATCGAGATCGAATGCTACTGTCACAATCGAGCAAACGAGATGTATAGAATAATCTAATACATTTTTTTAAGGAGGGGTTCGTGGCTATGTATTAGCCCCACGGGTCGATCGATCAAGGTTTAGCTACGGTTGTCGCGGTCGTTCTTTGGATGGGTGACCATCCATTTCTTACCACGTGCCACGGAAATTACGTTAAGCCGGTCCCAGCTGTCATTCGTAGATCTTTGACAGTCGTTACGGGTACGTAGTTAGAAGCTTGGAAGTCTGACACCAGTCCTACCAAGGGGTATCTTGTTAACTGGATTGTGGAGGTCAGATAGGCATTCACTCCATGTAAAATATTGGTATTCAGCTGCATCTGGTTAGACTGGAAGCCGAGCCCAACATATTTGGGAAAAGGCAGGCAGATGACGGATATTTTATTAGATCGATAATATCTTATCTCGTTTGCTAGATTGAGACTTCGATATAAACATAATGATAAATAATTAAATAAGACTGATAATTAAATAAAACTGTATACCCATTCCGCCACACATTTGATAGTTATAATGGTGTATTTGACAGGAAAAATATACTTTATGTTCAAGGCATTAAAGTTCAAAATCGAACACTTTTTGTCTTTTAACCCTTTGTACGATTACTCGCGTGGATGTTCGGATACGAATGGTTAATTATTATCTCTAATTTATGGAAAATATTTTGCTTTTTGCTACGAAAATCCGATTGTGACTTAGAACTACCTTATTTTTCAAATTACAATTAATTTTTGGTGCCTACTAAAATAGGTGCATTCGTTTTGAATAAGTGAACATCAAATGAACACACAAATCACTAACAATCAATGATATTTTCGTTAACCTCCGTTGAAATGCGAGGTTTTCCAAAAGAATCATTAATATATTAAAAATCTCACTCACTACCAAAAAAGTTGAAACTGTACTCGAGCCAAAAAGTAGACGCACAAGCAAGCATAAAGCCGCACCATTATCGATAAAATGACACCACTATTATAAACTTATCGATAAAAGCATTGCGCGTCTCTACACTTTGCTATGACACACATAGACGAAAGGAAGCGAATAATATGCGTTATCTCGCTCACGCATTTTTAACCCAAGTATAGTTTAGATTTACCAACCTTTCCCAAAACAAAAAAAGCAACAACAACCAACGCACAACCACTCAAAATTAAACTCTAACACCTCAACATAAGATCTAAATTCCTGTCAAACACACCACACTAATGTTACCTCGCGCACCGCCGGTAAGGTCCGTGTATAATAATGTTCTAAATTGACAATGTCACTCAGTCTTCTTTCTTTTCTTGATGGGATTTCGGCGACCCTTCTACTGAAGGGGGCCGATCCGATTCGCCTTCGCCTTCTTCGGAAACTAGAAAGAGACAGAGTTCTTGAGACGGCTATACTACCACTGCGGGGTACACTACATATACAACGTGTTTTTTTTTAAATCCATAACTCTATGGTATTAATAATGGTATTAATGGTATTGATTTAATCTTATTTCAATTTTTATATTCATTTTTATTATCTTATTAATTAAGTATGTTTGTGTTTTTATTTATTGTGAAATTTTAAATGTTTTATGATCTTATATGGATCGAAATAAATGATATTTGATTTGATTAATGAGAGAATGTCAAAGAACTAGCCGTTTTTTTTTCATTTTTCATACAAAAATAATTCGACAAAGTCACGATTATTTACGTAAATAATCGTGACTTTGTCGAATTATTTTTATACGTGAAAAAATGAGAGAATAAAAATTTAATTCTGACTAAGCTTGTGTATAAAAAAATAAAATATGCCAACGTCGCATTTTCTTAGCTTTAATTATGAATTATTGGTTTTCATCCAGGGCCTTACCACTTCTTGTTCAACGCGTGTTTAGTGTCAGTTTTATGTCAAACTCCATACAGAAATGTCATGTTTAAAAGGTGTTTATGCTAAACAACTGATAAACACGGTTTTTTGGTAATAAGACCAGAGTTTAATATTACGATATCTTAAAAAAAAAAAACAATTTATATGCCAGTTGATTCTTTGATTTGGTCTCATTAATACCATAGAGTTAAGGGATTTAAAAAAAAACACGTGGTATATAGTTATACTTAGCTTATTTCATTTCACATACAGAAATCTTCCTTTCATTTATCCGCTCAATATTTATTTATTTATTTATTTAAATCACAATTATAACACCTTAACAGAATCATCCAAAGCGATGTTATAAGTACACTGTTTACACAAATTAAAAAAAAAAACATCACTTGTAAGCAGAATTAAAAAGAATTGTATACCTACCAAGTCATATAACAATTAATATAAACATGACAAATCTTATAAGATGGGACCTCTTTCAATAAAATTTTGTGCCATTTTAATGAATTTCGGCAGGTTTTGGCCAAATATATCCTCCGATATCGTAATAACATTAACAATACGTGCCGCTCGAGACATAGGGGTAAACTTGAGTAGGTTAGTCCTAGCTACTGGCACGAAAATATAATATAATATGGCGAAACTATTTAAGCATAATAATGTAGCCAATTTTTGTTAGGAAAAAACGTCTACGGTTGCAATATTTGTAAATGTGTGAGCACCATGTATCTTTAGATATAATTAATTTGTCTGTCATTGCTTAATTTTTAATACTTTGTACCTATTGTAGTAATATATTATAATACTAGCAGCGCCCCGCGGTTTCACCCGCGTAAGTCTCGATCCCGTGGGAATATGGGGATAAAAAGTATCCTATGTGTTAATCCAGGTTATAAACTATCTGTTTGCCAAATTTCATCCAAATCCATTCAGTAGTTTTTACGTGAAAGAGTAACAAACATCCATCCATCCATCCATCCATCCATACTTACAAACTTTCGCGTTTATAATATTAGTTTTATTTTTATTAATATTAGTTTCTGAGAATATGGTTTTTATGTAACTAAGTATATTTATAATGTATATAAAATATTATAAAACATTTTAAAAGAGTAACTATGCAATTTCTTGCCCATTCTTCTCCATACGGAACTACCTTGTGGTAGAGGCAACTAGAATCCATACTAATATTATAAATTCGAAAGTAACTCTGTCTGTCTGTCTGTATGTTACCTTTTCACGCCTAAACCACTGAACGGATTTCGAAAAAAATTGGCAAGGAGATAGATGGCATTCTGGGGCCTTCCCCAGAATGCCATCTATCTCCTTGCCAAATTTAAAAAAAAAAAGTAGCCTACGTTTTTTTTTTTTTTTTTAAAAACGTTGCCCCACACTATGAATTTCTTCCTGTATCGTGGGTGCGTTTACAAACATAGAAACTCACATATACTAACACCCAGACCCGGAACAACTACTTGCAGATCTGCTTCTGCTTCTGCCTAGCCTTTTCCCAACTATGTTGGGGTCGGCTTCCAGTCTAACCGGATGCAGCTGAATACCAGTATTTTACATGGAGCGACTGCCTATCTGACCTCCACAACCCAGTATCTGGGTAATACGATACCCCTTGGTTAGACTGGTTGTCAGACTTTCGTGCTTCTGACGACTCGTAACGACTGCCAAAGATCCACAAATGACAGCCGGGACCAACGGCTTAACGTGCTTTCCGAGGCACGGAGGAGTCTCGATATGTGAAAATGGTCACCCATCCACGGACCAACCCCGGCAAGCGTAGCTTAACCTGATGGATCGACCCGAGCGGCTGTTATTACTTAGCCACGAGCTCCTCAACTACTTGCAGATCATACATTAATATTTGTTCCGTGCGGGGATCGAACCCGCGACACGTTGCGCAGCAGTCCATCGCTCAGCCACTGCGCCAACCGTGTCATCAAAAAGCATATGTCCTTACATAGGCTACTTTTTATCGACATACCACGCGGGCGAAGCCGCGGGCGGAAGCTAGTCAATTATATTTTCTTGTAAATGATGTTGACGTTCAAAAGTGTCATAACCTACTTGAAATAAATTATTTGACTTTCGACTCTATTCCAATAATCATAAATACCTATTTACCTAGCTTCGAGGCTGCATCTCCTGGGTTCTTATTATCATCATCGCTATCACTCGCAGAGCTGGGCACAGAAGAGTCGTCGCCGCTGCCTGTAGATACAAATTTACAACCTATGTGTAATGAAGGGGGGTTAAGGGGAAATCACTGTTAGATTATGGTAACGCGACTATTGACAAAACTAGAAAAAAAAAAAATGTACCAAGGTTTTGTTCTGACTACTAATCAGTACTGTCACAGAATAGTACAGAAGGCGCACTCCGCATTTTTACAAGCTTTATATTAGCTTGCTCTGTTCGTATGTCTTTCCGGTTACTCCTTTTGTCATCAATTTTTCAAGCACTTCCTGGCATCCGATTGAGCTGAAACTTGGCATACTTATACAACTACCGAGACATTTTTTACGTATGGAGATACACGTACGCGACGGACTCGTCTTGTAGGGCCAATTGCGTGAGCGTAACGTTGTTAGAAAATATGAGTTAAGCGATAGAAAGAGAGGCAACTTCTAGGCGAATATAACTGTAGGTAATTAGCGCTGTGCGACCTAAATAACACTTTATTATGTAGTAGCAAGAGTCGCTTTTTAGGGTTCCGTACCCAAAGGGTAAAACAGAACCCTATTACTAAGGCTCCGCTGTCTGTCTGTCTGTCCTTCTGTCACCAGGCTGTATCTCATGAACCATGACAGCTAGACAGTTGAAATTTTCACAAATGATGTATATCTGTTGCCGCTATGACAACCAATACTAAAAACCAGAATAAAATAAATATTTAAGGGGGCTTCCATACAACAAACTTGGTTTTTTTGCTCGTTTTTGTTCGATATTGAAAACGACAACAGGTAGACGCTTGAAATATTCACAGAATATGTATTTAGTTACATATTCACTGTAAAAATAAATAATTAAATTAAAATAAAACAAATATTTAAGGGGGACTCATGGGAGTCACAAAAAATCAAAATCACGTTTGTTGTATGGACAACAAACGTGATTTTTTTGCCGTTTTTATAGATTCGCACTTGTTATTTAAATGATTTTGCGGACTGAACCATCTGTATTAATCTGTATACAGTGTCTGTCTTTATGAATGTCTTTTCAATTAAAGAGCTACGTTCTTTTTGTTGCAGCACTTTTTAGTTCGCTCTATAATTACGGTTAGCTTCTACGTGGTACGCGGTGGAAAAAGACCCATTACATAGGCCGTGTCCTATTTAAAGGCGACCGTCGAGCGAATACGCGATCGGTCGGGTGTATATGTCAATGCTTTTTACATGGAGCGACTGCCTGTTGTGTGCAATAATGAAAATATATTTATCTTATCTCACCCAGCTGGTTAGTGGGACTTCTAGAATCCGAGTTTCCACCTTCTCGGATGAACAGTACTTTATTTACTCCTGCACGAATGCATATATTGCATAAATTATACAAATTTCTACAAACTACATTACATTTGGGGAATTGAAAAATCTTCGCCTTTTAATCAAATATTTAAATTAAGAAATGCGAAACATAGTCACAATATAAATATGGAAACTAAGACTATTTGTTGAAATAATTTCCTACGCTCCATTTTTAAAAAGATCGCGGCGACCACTCGTGTCGACACTGCAACTGACAGCACCGCGGCAATCGCTTAGGGCAGAGTTTCTTAAAGTGAGGTCCACGGACCCTCAGGGGGTCCGCAGTACCTCTAATAATTCTTGAAAATGTGCAGTAAAGTAACTCATCATTTGCTTGATCACTCTCGCTGGTTATTTTAATTTAATTAAGTGTGAGTAAATTACCAATAAAAGTGATTTTTTAAATTTGTTTTTGTTTTTTCCACAATATTATTTGCCAGGGGGGGTCCGTGCATTAAAAATAATCTGAAAGTGGTCCGTGACTGCACATAGTTTAAGAACCCATGGCTTAGGGTCTCGTCAATGAGCGCGTCTGTGTGAGTGTGCTGTTTCGAACGATTACTACGTAGTTTCAGTACTGTCCATATTTATACTGTGACATGAATGAATTTTATTCACAGAAATATTTCTAACAAGATAACCTCTGCCAAACTGCAAAGCAGTTTGTTGTGTTTGTCATAGTGGCCCTACGTAATATTGTATCATCATAATACAGTAATTCTACCTATAAATAAAGTATTCTATGATTAAAATTGTACAGAGAAATTAGTTGTAAAGCAAATTGGCCAACATACAATTTTATTTTTTATGCCCTACAGGGCAAAGATATGAATATTAACTACCAACTTAAGGGCCATAACATACTGGCATTTCGCAAGCGAGTTTCCAGCGAGGCGATTACTTAACGCGATCGCTGCGTCTGCGCAGCAGCGCAAATGTGCGCAATGTGTTCGCGCCGTTTGCGTAACGAGAGCGATTGACGTTAGTTTACAAGAGAGTACGAAATACAATAGTGTAAAAACGCTGAGAACACGTCGCGAAGCCGCGGCTACTTCGCAACCGTGGACGTTCACAAATCGCAAATTGTCAGTGTGAGTTAACTCTAATGTCTGTTTAATCAAATCACAAATTGACACTTGTATAAAATAGCTGTAACACGGCAAAATGACGTAAGTTGTCAATTAATTTTCCCTGACTACATTTCAGTCAAATAAAATGATAGGGGCAGAATGCAATGAAAGGAGATTCCATGTTTATTGACATGCTGTTTCTCCAAAGAGGCTAATACCCTCCTATAGTTAACGATTTAAAACCTTACCTCGCATAGAATTATTCTGCAAAGCCGGCAAAGGTCTGGCGGCTAGCAGGGGCGCTGCTGGCCTCTGCTTGCGAGCAGGATTGAAGCGGCCACAGTAAGCGCACACGTAGGATACGTAGTCGAATTCTTCTGCCATTGCCATTCCTGAGAAAGAATAAAGTTGTAGATGAATAACTTAATTTTTGTAAAAACAAATGCTGTGATAGCCTCGATAATGGATGCTATAAGGTTTATACGAGCCCAGAGGCCCTAGACAAAGCGACATTCTATCAGCGATAACAATGATGGAAAAGGCAAAAATTTATAAAACTGACATAAGCTATCGAAAAGCTTAATGTCAATTCTGTTGAAAGGCGTTGTAGAAATAAGAAATGCTTTCGAAGCGATTGTCACTTGTCTAGTAAGTCAGTCCAGGGTCCTTATTATGAAGTATTAATGCCATCATGATTCCGTTGCGAAAAAGGGATGGTGCTATAGCTCCGTCTCTCTCTGACACTAGAAAAATGATATCATTAATTTCCCAGCGCTGACTTGCAACTGGGCTCGTGGTAGACACTAGTTTCAACCCAGTCCAGTGCTGACTTCGCGCTGAAGTCAGCCCAGTTGATATACCCGTCTATTTTCGGGTCCATTAGCTTCCCCTGCCTGACTTACTGCCGATCTCGTTTACAACCCGTGCGCATTAACATGGCACCTGGCTCAATGACGTTTGTACCTCCCCACGCTTCCCCGCACGGCGACGGCGAGACGCGTCGCGGGTAGCGGGGGGAGTATTGAGTTCCGTGGCAGGTGCCATGTTAATGCGCACGGGTTGTTCCTACTGATTGGATCCGAAATTCCGAGTCATTACGTCCAGTCACTGCCACCGTATAAACCAGGCAATAGATAAGGCTGAATAAACAACTTCAGTTATGGCAGTCCAAAACTAAGTAAAGGTTTTTACTAACTAACCTTAGTAAAGTCTGTTTGTTAATCTCCGAAACGGCTAGACCGATTTTGACAAGACTTTCACTGGCAGATAGTTGACGTTATGAGTAAATTTTATTTTTGAAAAATAATAAGGCGTCACCCGGGCGAAGCTGCGGGCGTAGCAGCTAGTAGTATCTATGTTAGTGGAACAAAACAAACAAACAAACACAAAGCATCACACAACTACTGGGTGTTCCATGCCACACGGAATATTGAGATGATGATTCTTGATCTTGACCAACCTACTATAAAAATGCACTAAGTATTTATTAATTAAAAAACAAAAAACCCGCCTGCAAAAACGCATACCTTAAAAGAGAAAAACAACCGAAAAAGTTACACCATATTTCAGTTTATTGGTTTGTTCCCCGCCTGTTATACCAAAATTGTACAGATTATAATGCTTGTTTTTCTCTTTGAAGTTATGCGTTTTTGCAGGCGGGTTTTTTGTTTTTTAAATAATTTGTTTTATATCAAGCTCTTTAGTTTAATTAATGTATATATTTGGAATTAACTCATTACTAGCTTTTATTTGATACCGATATTGTAATTTTTTTTTTTTTAAACTTCCCCTCCCTTTTTTAATATATAAAAAAATATAGCCTATGTCACTCCCACAATTAAGACGAACCTAACGACACCTCGTATGTTAAAATCCTCGCTTTTGGGTTTCGCCTCAGTCGACTAAAATGTTACAACTTCTTACCGTTATGAGAACAGCACTCGGAACATATGAGCGCCATGCGATGGCTGGGGCCATCCTTCAGTAGGAAATCCACCACTTTGTCCAAAGCCGAGCGGTTCCTCTCTGGGAGCGGGCGTGGAAGTTGGTCGGACTGCAAAATTAATCATGCTCCTTTAATCCCAGAAGGACTTACTGTTAGTTTCTTTACGATGGGTTGATTCTATCACGACAGCAACATGAAGCTTGTCAATAAGTTTACTGATTTGAGACTAAGGGCCTTATCACAATGGCGATTTGCGAGTGAGTAAACAGCGTGGCGATTATCCAACGCGCTCGCTGCGTGTGCATTGCGGGCACGCCACGTGCGTGCAAAGAGATAGCCGCGGCCCGCGCTGTTTCGTAACTAGAGCGATTGACGTGAGTGTACAAGAGAGAGCGAGACAACAGAGTGTATTAAATTATGAAAAACTGAAGAACTTGTCGCGTAGTCGCGGTTACTTCGCTCCGCACCCGCGTCGAGGAGAGCATGTTCACAAATTGGTTCGCTTAAAACACGCTGGCAAGTCGTCAGCTGATAGCCCTCTTAAGCCACTTGAACCACAATTCAGCAAATACAGTAAGCTCTAAACAAGAAAGAAAAATGCGTTTATTGGCATTGTAACAGAAAAATACACCTTAAACCTAAAAACACAGAAAACAATCATTACAATGCCAAAAGGGCCTCAGCTCAGCATATTGTCAGATGGCAATACAAAGTGTACCACCTGACGCTGATTTTCAGCTGCAAACCACGAGTGTCACGAGTGCCACGAGTGTCGTGTGTAAATCATCATTCTGTCTCTGTCATTTTCAAACAATTGACAGAAACAGAAAAAAACCCAAACCCCACACGTCCATGGTATAGTTTGACCGATGCCGCGCCTTAGGATTGCGCGGCGAGGCGAGGGGTGGCACGCCATGAGCGTTGATGAATGAGCGGCCTGCACTGTCCAGATGGACAGTATCTTCTGTCCCATCTCGCCGCGCATATACCTAAAGAGCGGTACAGCGGTATCGGTCAAACTATAACAATTTTTCATTGGCACTTTATGTCGTAGCAGTAAGAGCTGCTTTCGTAGTTTACTTACCTTCAGTTGCTGTCGAAAACGCCGTTCGTGTACATAGATAAAAAGAGGACGGCTTTACGGGTCGTCAGAAGCTCGAAAGTCTGACAACCATTCTTACCAAGGGGTATCGTATTACCCAATTACTGGGTTGTGGAGGTCAGATAGGCAGTCGCTCCATGTAAAATACTGGTATTCAGCTGCATCCGGTTAGACTGGAAGCCGACCCCAACATAGTTGGAAAAAGGCTAGGCAGATGATGATGAGATAAATAGAGGACTCACCCTAAGCCGGGCGCCCTTGTAGGCGGTGGTTGGTGAGTTGATGACCGGCACCAGCATCCTGTTGTTGTTGATGGGAGTGGACGTCATTGCTAGTTGTCTCTGACGGAGTTGGCCTGGAGTTGCTGACGGTTGTTTTGTGAATATTTTTATTAGATTACCATCTTGCTGTATCATAGATTTTATTGATGGAAATTAACCTTATTATCAAAGAACCGTGTTTATCAGTTGTTTAGCCTCAACACCTTTTAAACATGACATTTCTGTATGGAGTTTGACATAAAACTGACATTTGACACGCGTTGAACAAGTGTCTAAGTTTTTGTGGTAAGACCCATAATATTTTTTTAAGAAGAGGCGTTTGATTGGTCCATGCCAGCTAGTTGACAGAATTACCATAAATTCTTTTTTTTTCTATGGTATTCCCTAAGTAATATTTTAGGACTGGGAACTGGTACACACAAAAACCTGTCTCTGTGGTTTTATGGCTCTAGTCATGCTAAATTCAAACAAAACGTTTTGAATTGAGGTAGTGCAGGGTAAAATAAAATTATTTAGTCTGAAAACATGCCATTGCGTTAAGTTATTTACGGATATCAGGGAGTTCTACATAAAACCACAAACAACTAAATCATGAAGAATCAGCCCTCTAGTTGAGCTTAGTGTGAAATTAGTCACTCAGAAATGAGGTACTAAACTATCTTTTACTACAGCCCGATGCAAAGTATATGGCGGCTCGGAACATGAGGCGAGTCGGTGCGCGGCCAGTAACAAATTCACGGGCAGCGGGGGTGAGGGGTGCGGTACTGCGCAGCGAGTAGCGCGCTTCAGAGTAGCCATAAAGTTTGACGTGTACTTATACCCTTAGGCGCCATCTCCACAGACGAGAGAATTGCGACGATAGTCACGTGCCTGTGCCTTCAATTGTTTTTTGTGCCTTCAAATTAGCGCTGCGATGATATTCGCCGCGTGGAGTTTGTTTCATCGAGTTTATATTGAATTTGATGGCCCAGCGAGACTATCGCGATTTTCTCGCCAGTAGAGACGGTGCCTTTAATAAAGTATGTAAAAAAATAGAGCTTAACTCATTTCCAGAGGCATGTAAATTCTGTGCATATTGGGTAATACTTGTGCATAACAATAAAAATCAGGTTACTTGAAAATTGGTGCAAAGATAGGACTGGGGCCGTATTATGACGTATTAATACCACCATTTTTTCAATGTGAGTGAGAGAGAGCTATACAAGACCGATAGCACCATCCTTTTTTAGCAGTGGAATAATGATGGCATTAATACTTTGTGGCGGTATCTACATCGCCACCTGCGAACTACGCATCAAAGACCTGACGTCACATAAATCCTGCATCGCGCAATTAAAGTTTACCGTGCAATGGACATCTAAACAAAAACCCAACATCGATCGTTGGGCAGTTGCCCACCAAACACAACACCCGTCTGGTCGAAGGATCCTCCCTTTTCTGTGGTGTATGAGAGAACTTTACACCCTGTTCCTCATACCCCTAAAACTTCATAATAAGGCCCCTGTGCTAGGTAGGTACCCTCACTGACTTTGGTAGGTACTCCACCTACTTTATAGGGAAATTACTACTGATAATGCATTAAGTAGCCCGGATTCAACAGGTTCATCTGATACTGGCTATAAGGAAGATAAGACAAATTAATTTACAAACATATTGACTTTCTGTCGCTTTAAATGTTGGCTTGAAAAAAGTAAAGATAGGTATTTTTTCTTCTCTGCGAAAACAGGTTTCAACGAATGATTTAGACAGAATTTATAAGCATGGTAATTAAGTTGTCCGAAATTTTAACTGTCTCATCCGAACTACTTACTTACTAAACTTGAATTCAGAATCCTACTAATATTATAAATGCGAAAGTTTGTGTGTTTGTGTGTTTGGATGTTTGTTACTCAATCACGCAAAAACGGCTGAATGGATTTGGATGAAATTTGGCAAGCAGATAGTTTATAACCTGGATTAACACATAGGATACTTTTTATCCCGATATTCCCACGGGATCGAGACTTACGCGGGTGAAACCGCGGGGCGCAGCTAGTCTTAGATAATTTACATTTATTGCCAATTACTCGATTTACAACTTTATCTTCAAGTTGTCTAAGTTGATTTTTAAGTGACAAAGTAACAAAATGGTCCAAACGAAAAAATTACAATAGAATTTGAACTTTATCATGAACGACAGAGTTTGTTTTAAATTCACTGACAGACAACATGCAGGCTACAACGCTGGGCCTAGAAGCTTGCAATTTTGCAGAAGAATGAGAGTGGATTTTAGAAAATTGATCGCCTAAAGGGTTAAATAGACAATTAGAGTTTGTATGGAAATTCGTTAATTTTGCCGATTGGGAAATCCCATTTGGCAGACGGCTTGTAACTTGATAACTTCATCTAAGGTTCTGAATTCAAGTTAACACTTTTATTCAACTACCCTCATCCAAAAACCTCTAAGTCGGATTATTTACAAAGGAGTCTACCTGGGACCGGCGAGCTAGGGGTATTACCGGGGACGTTGGTCGACGGTACGAACGGCTTCAGTGCTTTCGATTGCTCCTCCGGGCTTCCGTATTTATCCAGGATCTCTTTCGCAACCTGCAATGAATTACATTTATAAGTTTTACCGGTGTTCTCAAGAAATTCAGCACGATGATGTCTGATGATGGCTAGATTTTTAATGGAATTATAATGATGTTCAATCTCAAGTTAGCAGTTGTTACGGTCAATCAATACTGGATTCCAGCTTTTAAACTGGGGGCAAAGTCTTAGATTTGCATATCTTGTATACAGGCGTTTTACTTTGTGTAAACTTAGTCCCAACCCATGAATTTCTCCAGGATCTAGAATGCGTTTATAACTAGAAATCTTACAAAGACGAACACCTAAGCCCACTCACTTAATTTTGACGGTCATACAAATGTTTTTCGTGCGGGAATTGAACCTGCAATACGCAGTGCAGTGCCGAAAGCGATAACCAACCATGCCGATGTCATCTTACCTTATATGTCTCAGTATTCATAACTTCTTCTAAAATCTTCTTCTTCTCCTCTCTCATCTTGCTTAGTTTGAGCCTATTCTTGTTCAGGGACCAGTTGTAGTACCAAGATATAGCTGACCTTAAGAATATTACTCTGGAATGAAAATCAAGAGACTTTGAAGACCATCTTATTATTAATAATCCGACTGGAAAACACAGTGGCACTGGGTACCCAGTACCCACCCACTGTGGAACTTTCTGTGTTTGCTGGTCAGAAAGGCCAATAAGATTAATAGCGTTAAAAAAATCAGTTAAAACACAGATTAATACAGATGCTTTACTCTGCAAAATCATTTAAATAAAAAGCAGCTCTTGCTTCGACACAATAAAGTGCAATTCAGGCCGCACAGTGATAATTAACTACATTTATATTCTCCTAGAAGTAGCCTCTATTTCTATAGCCCCACGAAATTATTATACACGATAAATCTAATAATCGATGGACATGGAAATTAGCATTCGTTTGTATTCGGAAATGCGATGATTCCCGAGAGACATTAAGAAAATATGTAGTTGTACTGTACACACATTTTTGTGCAAATATTTTTGTGGTCCTCGTGCATTTGCACTGGCGAAACATTCACGACAAAACATGTTGAAATCTCTATTTTCTGTCAATATTCTATACAACCAGTGCAGGCGCACGGTTAAATCCCTATACATATACAACGCACCTTTCTCTGCTCGGGAATATCGTTAAAAGTAAGTAAAAGTTTACGTCTAGAAGAATTTAAACAGCCTTGCAAATCTTTAACATTCTGCGATCAGTATTTTATTTGCCGAGCTTGGTGCTTATAACAATCTTTAGTCATCAGGTGTAAAGAGGAATGATATTATTACTAAAAAAATTAAGTAATAAAAACTAAAACCCAACTACTACTGAAAAGGTATAAACAAGAAACCACAGACAGACAAATTAAAAATCCGGAGTCACACGTAATCTGTTCGATTTATACCGCCTAACACGTGTGACTCCGGATTTTTAATTTGTCTGTCTGTGGTTTCTTGTTTATACCTTTTCAGTAGTAGTTGGGTTTTAGTTTTTATTACTTAATTTTTTTTTAAATTATTTTGTTGTTTTATTATATATATTTTAGAAATGTGCTCATTAAGCCCTTTCATTTGATATCCTGTATCCTGTATAGTTCTCTGTATAGTTCCTGACTTTATTTCCTCGAGAGGGCGCCATTTTTAATTTAATGTGACGTCACATAGCCTATAACCAGCGGACAATCAAGACGCTTCTAACGATACCTTATTTGTCAAATTGTGATGAGTGGTTTAGAAGATACAAGGGAACAGATGAACATACATACATACCGGTCAAAATCATAACCCTCCTTTTTTCTTCGCCGTAGTCAGGTAAAAAGTAAAACAAAATACTCACAAAATAGGCAGAACCAGTAACGGTGACGCATAAAGCAGAGAGTACATCCAATGCTGACTCTTCCCAACGTACATGTAATAGTATAGTATAGCGAACAGCACATATAACCCGACGGAGTACGCCATTATGTAGCCTATGACCCGCTTATGGGTCTGTTCCTTATATTGCCCATCTCTTTCGATACTTTTTATTGTAGTTTCGAGTCGATCGAGAACTTCTATCGTGGTTTTCTTGCGCTGTGAAAGTAGAAATCAGAAATTAGGGAACATAATATAATATAAAAGAGGCCCTAGACAAAGTGACATTCTATATTCAGCGATAACGATGAAGGAAAAGGCAAAAATGTATAGGACTGACATAAGCTATCGAAAAGCCTATGTCAATCCTGTTGAAAGTCGTTGTAGAAATATGAAACGCTTTGGAAGCGATTGTCACTTGTCTAGGCCCTAAGGTCACGTTAAATTAGCTAGCAAGACTCCACAGAAGTGATGGGTATCGATGTGCAAACATGATAGTTTTTAAGGCTCTTTCATCCTGACGCGACAATTCGCGCGACGCGACGCCGCCAGTATTGTTCTGCCGTGAAGTTTCTCAGATTTTCTTCTATTAAGTCACGTCGCGCGACAAGCCGCGCCAGTATGTAAGAGCCTTATGGTGATGTTGACCTTTGGGTTTTATGATGAGTCTTAGAGACAAATAATTTGTTTTTAAAGGACATGTTCCCTAGAAATGTGATTTGGAAAAAGCCTAGGTATACCGCTTCTAGACCCAGCGGTTTAAGCTTGTGCGTGTGCGTTGGCTGTCAGTAAATGAATTTAAGATTTTCATAAAGTAGATAGTTAATTAGTTTGATACTTGATAGTTCCAGCGGTACGTCATCATTATAACAATGTAAGGTCCAATGAGGTTGAGGTCCAATGTGAACTAGAGAATTTTTGCGCAAAATGTTGTCTATGTCATGTCCGGGGCAGCAAACGTCTCAGTCTATGACCTGAATTTAAATAGTTCCAGCGGTACGTCATAAATGTAATATGGCAACTGTTTCCATTGAGGTCCAATGTGAACTAGAGAATTTTTGCGCAAAATGTTGTCTATGTCATGTCCGGGACAGCAAACGTCTCACTCAGTCTACGACCTGAATACGCTGGCAGAATAGTCGACATCGGCTCAGTTGCCAAAGAGGAAAAAAAAAAAAAAAAGCATACACCGAGGTTGTCACATTTGACATAAGCGGAGAAAATAGTTGCCTTTTACGGTGAAAATAATGGTAATTTAAATATTATAAGAAACATAAGACCTGCTTTATAGTTAGTTCAGTTGCATAGTTTAATGATCTAATTTGAAGTATTTTTTTCAATACAAGCGGTGTATAGTTCGGTTTAGAGGTAACTTTGGATTTTTTTTCTATAGAGATTTTATGTAATCGTGTTTACGTTAAACATAGGACCTTGGTGGATAGGTGGGGTGTAAGGGGGCACACTTACCATCTCAGTGCCCCAAGTCAACCTCACCTGCTCGTGGTGCACCCTGCTGAATAACAAACGAGGCTCTGACAACCGACAAATGGCGGTATAACCATTTCTAAATAAAACTTCGCAACTAAATGGCGCAGACTAGTGACGGGCAGCAGCGTCACTAGTGCGAGAAGTTGTGATCTGCGATCGCCAACCCGCATGCCCAGCGTGGCGATTATGGGCATATCCTCCAATGGCAAGCCAAAATCAACCACGGCCCCCAGTTCCCGGCCGCTTTGCTATTCCTGATTTTGGCGGCGGTCACGGTAACGGCAAGGTAGGGGGTGCGAAGAATCTCCGGGTTACGAATGGCCGCCAAACCCAACTGACCTTGGCGACGTATAATGGACGCACGCTATGGCTTGACGAACACTTAGTGCAGCTAGAAGAAGAGCTCGGAAAAATAAGGTGGCACATTCTTGGGCTGAGTGAAGTCCGAAGACAGGGGGAGGACACAATAACCCTTGAATCGGGCCACCTTTTGTATTATCGAGAGGGAGACCAGCTATCCCAAGGCGGAGTCGGGTTCCTGGTAAACAAATCCCTTTGTGACAACGTTGTGGAAGTCTCCAGTGTCTCGAACAGGGTAGCATATCTCGTAGTGAAGCTAACCGAGAGGTATAGCCTCAAGGTTATTCAAGCTTACGCACCGACCTCGGCACACTCGGATGACAAAGTTGAGGAAATGTTTGAGGATATTTCCAAGGCCTTGCATTCCACCACTAAGGCCCACTACAACGTTCTCATGGGGGATTTTAACGCTAAAGTGGGAGTACAGAATTGCAGCGAATCGGTAGTAGGAGCCTACGGGTTTGGCAATAGGAATCATAGGGGGCAAATGCTTGTCAACTTCCTTGAGAAGGAGGGGCTTTTCTTAATGAATTCCTTCTTTAAGAAACAGCCCCAAAGAAAGTGGACGTGGCGAAGTCCCGACACTATGACTAAAAATGAGATAGACTTCATCATAACGGATAAAAAGCATATATTCAGGGATGTCTCGGTGATCAACAGGTTCAATACCGGCAGTGATCACAGACTTGTTCGAGGCTCTCTGAATATCAACTTCAAGCTCGAGCGAAATCGTTTGATGAAGTCTGGGCTCCGTCCAAATATGCTCCAAACTATGTTGGGATCTGAAGCGTTCCAGTCAGACCTGGAGAACCGATTTGCTGCCGTGGAATCCACAGATGACGTCAACCAGGCGCTCGACCAAATGGTGGAAGTCCTCAGGGAGGAAGGTACGCGATTTTGCAAAATGCGGCGTAAAGGCAAGAAGTCGAAACTTTCGGATGAGACTCTGAAGCTTATGACGGAACGACGTGAAAACCCACCTATCACTTCGTCAGAACAACGGGCACTCAACAAAAATATTAGAACATTGGTACGACGTGACCTCCGACGCTCCAATACACGCTCAATAGAGAAAGCGATTGAGCAAAATCGGGGGTCGAAAGTGTTCGTCCAATCACTCGGGAGGAGCCACCTGACGAAGTTGACCAAATCTAGTGGGGATACCGTCGTTTCGAAGCCGGAGATCCTTTCGGAAGTCGAAAACTTCTACGGCCAATTGTACGCATCGCATGCATCACGACCTGATCCCGAAAATGAGGATTCCAGAGCCACCTTAACCCGCCATTTCACGGAAGACCTGCCAGAAGTCAGCCAAGATGAAATCGAGGCGGCTCTTAAACAGCTTAAAAATGGAAAAGCCCCTGGTGAGGACGGCATTACGACTGAGCTCCTGAAAGCGGGAGGAAGTCCTGTACTGAAAGAGCTTCGGGAGCTCTTCAACTCTGTCCTGTTCTCTGGGAGAACTCCAGAAGCGTGGCGAAAGAGCGTGGTCGTTCTCTTCTTTAAAAAGGGTGATAAGACCCTTTTAAAGAATTACAGACCCATTTCGCTCCTAAGCCACGTATATAAGTTGTTTTCAAGAGTCGTCACGAATCGTCTAGCGCGAAGACTCGACGAGTTTCAGCCGCCGGAGCAGGCCGGGTTTCGAGGAGGTTACAGCACCATAGACCACATCCACACAGTGCGGCAAATTATACAGAAGTCCGAAGAGTATAATCGGCCCCTATGTCTTGCTTTTGTGGACTATGAGAAGGCTTTTGACTCTATCGAGACCTGGTCTGTTTTGGAGTCTATGCAGCGATGCCAAGTTGACTGGCGATACATCCAAGTGCTGAGATGTCTTTATGAAAACGCGACAATGACCGTCCAAACTCAGAACCAGCAAACTGAACATATCCCCCTGCGTCGAGGTGTGAGGCAAGGGGACGTTATTTCCCCGAAATTGTTCTCTAACGCTTTAGAGGATGTGTTTAAGACGCTGAACTGGGAAGGACGCGGCATTAACATCAACGGCGAGTACATCTCACACTTGAGATTTGCAGATGACATCGTCATAATGGCTGAGTCGCTGCATGACTTACAGCAGATGCTGGACGGCCTGGTTGATTCTTCTGTACGCATTGGTCTCCGGATGAACTTGGACAAAACCCAAGTTATGGTCAACGACCACGTTAGTCCGGGACCGATTGCTGTTAATGGCGATGCTCTCGAAGTTGTTCGTGAATACGTTTACCTCGGTCAAACTCTGCAGTTTGGTACGAACAACTTTGAGAAGGAGGCTAACAGAAGAATTCAGCTGGGCTGGGCAGCTTTTGGGAAGCTCCGTCGAGTCTTCTCGTCGCGTATCCCGCAGAGCCTAAAGACTAAAGTCTTCAATCAGTGCGTCCTGCCTGTGATGACCTATGGAGCCGAAACGTGGACACTCACGGTACGGCTGGTCCATAAATTCAAGGTCGCTCAGCGAGCTATGGAACGTGCTATGCTTGGAGTATCTCTGAGAGATAGAATCCGGAATGAGGTAATCCGGCAGAGAACCAAAGTTGTCGACATAGCTCACAGAATAAGCAAGCTTAAGTGGCAATGGGCCGGCCATATTAGCCGTAGAACCGATGACCGCTGGGGTAGACGTGTTCTTGAGTGGAGATCGCGAATCGGAAAACGTAAGGTAGGACGCCCTCAGGCTAGGTGGAGCGACGATCTTCGCAGGGTGGCTGGTAGCAACTGGATGAGAGCTGCCGAGAATCGAGCTGAATGGCGTGCAATTGGAGAGGCCTATGTCCAGCAGTGGACTGCTATAGGCTGATGATGATGATAGGACCTTGCATCAATCCTCAACTTTAGCATTTTGTTTCAAAATTAATGCGTTTTTTCGGCATAACGGAGGATCATGCTAAGCAATTTGAGGTTGGATAGGCCCAATGTCTGTTTTCACATTAATCTGCCCAACGCGCAAACTGCACAATCTATCATACAGTGCCGCCATTATAGTAAATCAGCTGCCAAGTCTTTCATTACCTATAATACACTATCTGTTGAGGTAGGCCAACTAAAATAACAACTACTAATCATATGAATTGGCAACAGATTTGACAATAGATTATACATTAATACGTCTCTCACGGGTGACTGATCACCTGGTGAAGGTCGCGGGAATCGGGAGGTATTGTGGCGATGTTTGGGGAGGCCTATGCCCAACAGTGGACGTCTTTCGTCATGATAAATGAATGATGAATCGGCACTTAGAAATCACAGAACACAGAGAAGCAGCTATAGGGACTACTCACAGAAAACAACGATTTTGTATGGAGACGCATACGCATCCGAAAGCGTACGCGTCTCCATACAAAATCGTTGTATTCTATGGGCATAAGCTGAATAGAGCTGAACAAGTGTGACTCCATGGGCAGCATTGTCAACACTTTCCATGAAACAAAAAGTCAGTGGGTGGGACGTTTGCTCGCACTACGAACTACGACACAATAAATTATAGAAACTGACGGGTTTGACTCTGGCAGCCCGTGACAGAAGTATGCGCTCAATGCAGTTTTGGCGCCACGACTTTTTGAAGTGAAAACTTCTCTAGGCGCGTTGGGCATTTTTTGGGTGAACAAAAATCATGGAACTCGCGTCATCGTCACGCTTGAAGAAATGAATATTTTTTTTGGGTGAACAAAAAGATAGAACTCGCGTCATCGTCACGCTTGAAGAAATGAATGAATGTTACTTAGTTTTCACTTCTATCGGCAGCCCCCAGACTGCCCCGCATGTTTCTAGACGCTGCCGAGATCTGTATTAGAACAAAGGAAAGGCTTAACGAAGGCCATCAAAATAGACCTCTACTACAGTGAGTCTGAGCGATAACGATTTATCCGCCACGGTTGGCATGTAGATTGTTGATAAAAATGATATATCGGTAATAAGAAAATCTTACTACATTGAAAATCGTGAACAGTGCCAATCTACCAATACCTATTCTTCGAGTTTAAGAGGAAATAGGGTCGGTCTTTTTCTCTATACAAAAAGTCATAATTCGAGGTTCGGCTCTCGTCTATTTCCTCCTCCAATATTGGACCAATTTGAAAGATATTTTAGTAGATTATTTCAGTCTAAGAAAGAGATGAAGCTCTTTGCCCCACGAAGTAAGATTAAAATAATACTGCTGTAAGCGGTGGTGGTAAGCCCCCTGGGGGCCAAGTCTACTAATTTACAAACGTGTCAGTGGTCTCACAATGATCAGTTTTTGACAGATATGCCATACAAAATCTGTCAAAAACTCATCATTGTGAGACCAGGTGACACGTTTGTAAATTAGTAGACTTGGCCCCCTGGTGCATAGTACTCGCAACAAGCGTGCGTGTAATACCAGCACACTTTCAATCACAATCTGAGGGTTTTGAAAGATATACTTAGTTAATCCATTGCTTCATAGGTTTGAAAGATTCGTCTGTTCAACAACGTAAATAACGCAATGGAAATGGGTGAACTGTCAAAATGAAATCTATAGCAGTCAATTGTCATTTTATGTGTGTTGCATAATTACCCCGTGGATGTATGAACGTAGTTTTAAACGAAGCAAAAGAAGCGTAGCAGGTGGCTTTCTATAGTTTCTGCCTACCCCCATGGTAAGTCGACGTGAGTTTATATATGTATGCAAAATACAAGCCTTTTTTCGAAGTTGTGACATTTTTATTTGAATCCACTTGGCCATTTTCACTTTTTTTTTTAATCAAAGACGTTTTAAAATAAACGTTTGGTTTTAGAATACCTACTGACGTCAACCACAGTGAAAGACTTTAAATAAATTGACGCTGAGAAATAGCACTAAATTCTGATTTTATAACATTATCTAGACTTTACAGCGATTTAGATCGTAACTCCTGATCAAAATACTGCAATAAAAATAATATGGGACACGTTTCTTCAATAAATATCTTTTTATTGCGAGCTACTATTCATAAAACGCCATCTTGGAAATTCAAAGATGAATTCTGTAGTACTTACTATGGGCGACAGTCGTTACGAGTCGAGACAGAAGCCCGAAATTCAGAGAACCAGTCTTAACAGAGACAATACCCTCTTTGGTAAGACTGGTTGTCCAAGTTGTTGGTCCACAACCTAGTTACTGGTTGTTACCCAGTAGCTGGGTTGTGTGTGGAGGTTTAGGTAGGGAGTCGGTCCATGTAAAATACTGGTATTGGAGTAAAAGACCTACGCCCTATTAGCATTTTACCGTGTTTGTCTAAAGTGTTAGAGAAAGTCGTTAGCCACCAATTAACGCATTTTTTGGAACAAAATAACATATTACCGGACTTACAGTCTGGCTTCAGAAAACAGCGCAGTACTGCCACTGCCTTACTGGATGTTACGGATAATCTTTTATCAGCCCAAGATAAAGGAATGTGTTCATTGCTGGTATTGCTAGATTTTTCCCGGGCATTTGACGCAATAAATATCCCGTTATTACTTTCGAAGCTTAACTATTACGGATTTGACCCCAGCGCTACGCAATGGTTCCGCAGCTATCTTACCGATAGAAAACAACTTGTGGACCTACGTTTGGGTAACGGCACTGCCCTTACATCGACTGTTACTTCCATTGAGAGAGGGGTTCCGCAGGGGTCTATATTAGGCCCAATTATGTTTATTTTATACTGTGCAGGTATCATCAAATGCCTCCAGAGGTGCAAGTACCACATATATGCCGACGACGTCCAAATTTATATATCCTTTAAACCAGATGAGTACGATAGTGCCATTAAGGATCTAAACGATGATCTACGTAGAATCGCCGCCTGGTCTGAAGAAAATTGCCTGTCGTTAAACCCAACTAAAACCAAATACATGGTATTTGGCACAAGACAGCAACTTGCAAAACTACCCACATCGTTTCACCTGGAGTTAATGGGCGAACCAATCGACAGAGTCTATGAAGCACGGAATCTTGGTCTTGTTATGGATAAGGACCTTCGTTTCGAAAAACACGTAGCCGACTCCGTAAGAAACTGCTTTTACCGCCTGAAAGTTCTGTACAAGATTAGGCCCTACTTGTCTGAAACACTACGAGAACAGCTTGTGGAAACCCTGGTTCTATCGAGGTTGAACTACGCTGACACAGTGTACGGCCCGCGCCTATTAGCTCGTACAGACCGCCTCATCCAAAGGGTACAAAACGCTTGTGCTCGGTTTTGTTACAATATTCCTCGCAGAAGCCATGTAACTCCTTTCTTAAACGAGCATTTCACTTTAAAAATGAAGTCCAGACGCAAACTTCACTTGGCTTGCCTTCTGTTCGGTGTAGTTAAATACCAGAAACCGGACTACCTTTACAACAAGTTGAGTTGGATAGCGAGTAAACGAGAATGTGGGAGAAGGCAATGCTCGCAGCAACTTTCAACTCGGTCGCATAGTACAGCCGCTTTTAGAGGTAGCTTCCGTTATGCGGCTTCCAAAGTGTGGAATAACCTGCCACCACCTATTCGATCAATTAGCACGATCGACACATTTAGGAGACGCCTACGGCAGTACCTCATAGATGCGCAATGGAAGCTAGACATGGTTAATATCAATATTTCTTTATTATAAATATGGTACCTATTATTTACTGACGACAGTCCATTGTTCCTTGTGCAACCATAATATCACTCTGCTTCTTTTCTTAAATATCCATCTACCTATCTATAATTATTTTTATAAAATATCTAATCGAGTTATTATTATTATTTGCTACACATATCCATTTTTTTATTTTTGTTTTTTATTTAAGTATACACACACTATAAAACTGATTTACATCTGTAAGACGTCCTCGTAACATAAGGTCCAGTTGAAAACCAGCGTCAGGCACTAGTTGTCTGGCATTCATGCTGAACTGGGCCTGTTTGGCGCAGCCGTGAGGCGCACGGGAGCGCCAAAGTTCACCTAAATTTTCAACTCCGATAATTGGAAATCCGAAAATGTTCTTCCTAACATTTTTCATCCTAACAATCACAATTCCTAACTACTCTGTCTCTAATGTTCATAATTCCGAAGCATTCAATTTCATAATGTCAGTAGCAATAAACATCTATTATACTTTTATTTGTTTTCCTATATTTTCTCAACATAACCATCTTTTACACTATTATTCAAAGTCATATCTTTTTGTGTAGATTTCCTTTTATTCATAATAATCAGTATTATATACATTAATTTTGCGTAAATATAAGGCTAAAAGAGTCTTGGTGTTTTTTGCCTCCGACTAACCGTTTGTCGTAAAAACGTTGTGGAAGGGAACCATAGGTTAGGTTAGGTTAGAACCGTGACCAATTACGTACGAGCCGAGCGAGCGAAGCGAGCGTGCCGCGGCAGCGGCCGGCGAAGTGCCAGAACCGAATCGGTCCTAGACGACACTCTGACCTTCTGAATATGAGTGAAAATGTTATGGTAATTGTGTTTAGGGATAAAAGCGTTATGATAAAAAACAGTAGGAGTTTAAATATATTTACATTAATGATATTATTCATTACAATTTTCGGAAACATGAGTGTTATGAACATCGCCGGTAGCACTACAAATAGTATGAATGAAAACTTTAGGATGAAAAATTTTAGGAACAGTGATCATTCGGATTACAAATCATTAGGAAGAACAATTTCGGGTAAAGAACTTTAGGTGAGCCAATATGGACCCGAGGCGCACAATACTTTTTTTTATGTTCTTTGTTTTTTTCTATAAATATTGTGTGCCTTACCTGGTTCAAATAAATTTGTTACTCTTTCACGTAAAAACTACTGAATGGATTTGGATGAAAGGAGGATGCTACAAAAACACCCAGAGTCGATAATAATTCATGCACGTCGAGGTAGAGCAATCATAGTACGTCAGTTACAAGCTTTTTTTTTCGCTAAAACTATCCCCATTTGACAGTTCGGGAGTTCTAGAATCACATTCACATCTAAGTAACGGAATCTTTTAATATTTTTCAGCAACTTCTAACTTTCATATCGAAATGAAATATTGCATTTATACAGGGTGTTAGGGTAAACACCTTTAACCTTTAAACCAGTGGTTTGGTTTCATTTATAGAACGTAAAATCAATGGAATATCACAACTTTTTTTTTTTTAGGAATATCTACATTTTAACACAAGAATATTTCACCCTATGCGCTAGCGGCTAGGGCAACGAACTTGCGTCTCAACACGGGGGCGCGGCGCGGGCGCGAAGAACACGCCACGTCCGCGCGTCCCCTTCCCCACTCTTACCTCACTTCAGTCAGTCAGCTGTCTCGCCAGCGAGCGCACGTAACGCCGCGTCGTAGCGCCGCCGCTCATTTCTCGCGCGTAAACAATAATAATTGTAGTTTGTGAGTAGTAGTAGTTACACGTATGGATGTCTTACACGAATTAACAGTTTACCGAAATGGTACGGCTTTACGCCATCGCGGGTGATAACCTGAACGAGGTGCGTAGGATGTACGCCGAACTATTCGCTAGACAACGTGTACCAAGCCGTGAAACAATGTTGGCGGCTACACAGAGAATGCGTACCTACGGACAGTTCACCGTGCCGGCCCACGACCCTGAGGGTCGTGGCAACCAGCAGCTGCCAGTTGATCTGCAACTCAAAAGGTGGATTCGTAGTGCGTTTAGAAACATAAGAAATGACACTGTTGTGCTTTCTCGAGTGCGAAACAACCTACGAAAACGTGCGGAGGCATGCGTGGCCGTAAATGGATCCCATTTTGAACAGATGTAAGTGTAGATATTCAATCAGTGTAAAAACCGGTAATTTTTAATTGAACTGTGCATAAATGTCATTAACTTTTTAAATAGGTACGCCAAAAATACCTACCCAATGTTTTGGTTTTTGTTTTTCATTTTGTTTGTTGTCGAATCAAATTTACATTACACGCGACACCTAAGGTTTTACCTGTCCTTAGCCAGGTATGAAGTATGAAGGGAAAGTTGCATTACAGGTTATGTATGTGTATGTGTAGTGTTGTGTAGGTAAGTAGCGGGCGGCGACCGGGCGCATAATCCATGAATTAGCGGACGATGTCGGATAGGAACTTTTAAAAATCTTCTAATGAAAATAAGGTTTTTTTTTTGTTGTTTCTGGGTCATTTATTTTTATATTTAAGTCAAGTACCCATGGTTTGAGTGACAAGACTGTTTACCCTTGCATACTGTATTTAGTTTGGATAACAATTTGGAATCTTGGAGCTGATCTGATGATGGAGCCAGGAGGTGGATAGTAGAACTCTTCAGTGGCTACTAGTAAACCCCTCAAGTTTGGGCTTACTGTCTACCTCCTGGCTCCATCATCAGACGCTCGACACCAAGAGCAATCTATTGGACTCATAAAAACGAATCCTATGAGCCCAAACTCGAGGAGTTGACTACTAGCCACTGAAGAGTTCCACTATCCACCATCCTCTTGGCTCCATCATAGACCAGCTCCAAGATTCCAAAATAATATTATTATCCAAATTACATATAAATGCAAAGTTTCATTTCGATATGACAGTAAGAAGTTGATGAAAAAAATTCCGTTACGTACCTTTAAGTGAATGAAGCCCTAGAACCCCGAGATCAGCCCCTCGGGGATAGTTTTAGCGAAAAAAAAAACCTTATACGACGTACTATGATTCCCCTACCTCACCGTGCATGAATTATTTTAATCGACTCTGGGTTTTTGGTCTATACATTCCGTAGCATTATCCTTTGGCAAACAGATAGTTTATAACCTGGATTAACACATAGGATACTTTTTATCCCGATATTCCCACGGGATCGAGAATTAAGCGGGTGAAACCGCGGGGCGCAGCTAGTATTAAATAAATAAATATAGTTCATGAGATATAGCCTGCTGACAGACGGACTGACGGACCCCGGAGGCTTAGAAATAGGGTTCCGTTTGGCACCCATCGGGTACGAAACCCTAAAAATGCTCCTACATCAAATTACTATCCATAATCGTTCATCAAGTCAAGTACACATGCGTTGTCGTAGAATTTATAGTGAAAACATGAACATGCATGATAATTGATGCTAATTGATGATGCAACTGTTTCTGAGCTGTTTCAAAACAATTAAACGCGAGTATTTAGATGTGTTATTTGTATCATCTTCCTCATTACCCGACTATGGCGAAGAAAAAAGGAGGGTTATGAATTTGACCGGTATGTACGTATGTTCATCTGTTCCCTCCTATCTTCTAAACCACTCATCACAATTTGACAAATGAGGTGTCATTGGAAGCGTCTCGATTGTCCGAAAAATGGCACCCTCTAGAGGACATAAAGTCAGGAACTAAAGAAAAAATATTGTTTAATCACTAAAACCCAACTACGACTAAAAAGATATAAACAAGACACCACAGACAGACAAATTAAAAATCCGGAGTCACACGTAATCTGTTCGATTTATGCCCTAACACGTGTGACTCCGTATTTTATATGTTTTATATGTTTTTAGTCGTAGTTGGGTTTTAGGTTTTTTACTTTACTTTTTTTTGTTTTCGAGAATAATGCAATGAGGCTCAGCTGAAATAATAGATCGTGTCGACTACGAATTCCTAAAAGGCCGTAAGATTTTTTCATCAGATAGTCGGATCTGTCTATCGGATCGGTGGCGCGAGTGCGCGACTGTCGTGTTCATTTTATAGGAAAACCGGAAGGTACACCGCGACGATCCGATCGGGTTTTGTCGAACAAAATGCTAAACTCGACGATGTCGTGTTCGCGTGACGTTCGCTTTTGTTAGGACACGATCAGACTACGAATGAACTGGATAGAAACTTCAGCACGCGTAGCATGAACACCGTAGAAATAGGTTTTGGCAATGGAAGAATAGACAAAATGACAGATTGTGAGCGTTTATCTGGCATTTTGTCTATTCTTCCGTCGACAAAACCTATTTCTACGGTGGTCATGCTACACGTGCAGTGCCGGACGCAATAAAAAACAAAGTTCACAGATCGTGAGAGTCCAAAGTAATAACTGTAAAAAGTATATTAAAACTGTCCTCAATTTGAATAATGACCTGAAAGAAAGTGACCACATTTCTTCGAGCATTCCTTTCATGCAAAAATATATTTTGCTTTGGCTTAAGTGCATACAATTTAAGCTGGTTTAGTGTGAGTTGGACCACGTATATTTGAAATTCAGTCAATCTGCCTAGCCTTTTCCCAACTATGTTGGGGTCGGCTTCCAGTCTAACCGGATACAGCTGAATACTAGTATTTTACATGGAGCGACTGCCTACCTGACCTCCACAACCCAGTCACTCGGTAATACGATACCCCTTGGTAAGACTGGTTGTCAGACTTTCGGGCTTCTGACGACCCGTAACGACTGTCCAAGATCTACGAATGACAGAAGGGACCAACGGCTTAACGTGCTTTCCGAGGCACGGAGAAGTCTCGATATGTAAAGATGGTCACCCATCTGCTGGGGAGTTTGTTGCGTCACTTCTTCTTCCCAGCTAAAGCACTAGGAAGTGGTGAAGGGTGGGCGTTGTGGGGGACTGTCTTATGTAATTTTGACGTTCGAAAAGTGCTGATTCTCAGCCTAGTTTGAATAAATGACTTTTGATTTCGATTTTCATCTACAGACCAACCCCGGCAAGCGTAGCTTAACCTGATGGATCGACCCGCGTGGCTGTTATTACTTAGCAACGAGTTTGAAATTCAGTGTGTGTTTGTTTTGTGTTTGTGGTTTGAATTCTAATGACAACAAATTCATCTGATCTAGATTTTAGTTTTGGACGCAGCAAAGTGGCATGGACTATACCTACGTATTATCAGTGTCAGCCAAATATCACTGCTAAACAAAGATCTACCGATCTAACCTCTAGTCCGAAGTAAGCTGTAGTACTTCCCATCACTTGTCGCTAAAGGTTCAATAGAAAACCAGCGTCAGACAACACTATCTGTCTGGCATGAACCTTTTTGGCGCAGCCGTGAGGCACACACTATTGTTGTTAAAACATATTTTTTTCACTTTTTAGGGTTCCGCTTCTAACATGGGACTTAAACATAACTGGCGAACATTACCTACTATGGATACACCTCAGCCTAACCCTTTGGGAAAACCAGGCGTGATGTTATGTAATAGATCTCAAATTGGACACTGATATTATAGTATCAAATCGTGCAACTGAAGCCGACACGAGGGTTTGTAAATTTTGTATTTGCAATTTCGATACGGACCACCAAAAAACCGTTCACTTTCGTTGAAAGTTTGAAGTTGACGGTAATTGGAGCATGTCTAACGCAAACTGTATTACGTGTAATTATAAACCTTTAGCACATGAAAATAAAACTGAAAATTGAACGTCCCAATTATTACTTTTGAGTACTTAGTTAAAGCTCCAATGGTGTACAACAATTTTATACTTTACAGCGAATAAAAATAAAGTTGAAAATGAAATGAGCTTCAATAACGTAAAGATAGTTATTCTGTATCGACTGTAACCCCAGACAAAAGACGAAGAAAGTGAATGTTTTTTTTTTGTTGTAAAAATGTGTGTTTAGATTATGAAAGTCCTAAGTAAGTCTGGCCAACGAAAGTCGGTCCTGAAAATACGCGCGAAATTTAAAAAAAACAAGACTGTCCCTAAACATAGTGCGATAATTCGTGTTGATTATTGAAATTTAAGATAGAATACTCTTTATTATGTACACCATAAAAATTACAGACATAAATTAGAAATTTTACATAGGGTGACACAATGGGCGGTCTTATCGCTAAAAGCGATCTTTTACAGACAACCTTTGGATGGATTAAAGTAAGAAGGAGAGACAATACTGCAGGTAGTCAGTGGTGTACCGTTTACATATACAATAAATACATACACACATAAAGCATTATCTTATCTATATAAATATATATATAATATATACATAGTTAGATATATATATATATATATATAACAATAAACATGTTTAAGGAGAGAGGAAGTGTTTTTTCAAATTTAATTTCATTTAAATAAAATAAAATTTAAAGTATCAACACGTGTTATCATGTACACACGGCTACACATCAAGCTATAGATTTCCAGTTTATGCTGATCTCGCATTGTATAGGATTTCCGTACAATGCGAGGTCAGCTTATACTGGAAATGTATAGCTTTATGTGTAGCCGTGTGTTCGGGGACAAACAGTCTTTTTTTTAATTTCTTGTTTTCAGGACAGCCTTTCGTTGGCCAGACTCTAACTATGGTGTCAGAGAAATAAGCCCGTTTGACAGACCACGGTGGAAAGCTGATTCAATGAATACCAAACTGGAATAGTCTATTTTTTATGGTTCACCAACTATACAAACACATAAAGCCATAAAGCCTCGTGTAGACTGGCAATTACAATCTGTCATTTTGTCTATTCTTCCGTCGACATAACCCATTTCTATGGCGGTCATGAAACGCGTGCTGGGAGTGTTAAGGCTTGCTTATTTAATTTATTGTATTGATTAATATTGTTCATTGTATTGTATTTCTATTTGGTAGGTTTCAAAGGTATCATTGGTAGGTATCTACTGTTAAATGGACATCATATTGACATCTAATTTATTACTCATACTTATAGTTTTTCTGTTTTTTTCCCCTGTATTGTAAGACTACCTAATACCTACTCCATGTTGTGTTTTGATAAGTTTTGTTTCGACTCAATTTATGTTAATTTTCATTATCTATAGTCTGTTCTTTAATCTCGTCCACTAATTTGACATTTCAAGTGATTATTCTTTGATTTTTCCATTTGGAATTTGACATTTGTACCTGTCAAATTAATCTATGAGATTTACAGCAAACCAAAAGTGTGTTCTCCAGTGCCCTGAGTTCACGTACAAAAACCGACGGTTACTCTATGTAAAATGTGTGTGTGCATGAGAGCAAATAAAAAGGATTAGAGATAGGCAGACGAATAGATATGTTTAACGTGGACCTATTTATCTAGCTCATCTGGCATTGAAAACATCGAGTATGTAACATGATAACATCATACCGAAGTACGTACAGTAACCATCTTAGTAATCCACACTAGGGATGCAAGAAGTGTAAAAAAGTATCGATATATATCGTATCAATATCTATAAAAAATATCAATATCGATTTCGATATGACGAAAAAAAAAAATCGATGTATCGGTGGAATTTCAAAATTTTTTTACTTTATGTTGTTCAAGTTTTTTATTTATTTTAACACCAAACTAGGAAAAAAAAGAATGCTTTTTACGGCTCTGAATTCCAGCGGTTTTAGTCAGCGATGTTGCTATTGTAAATATATCGTTTTTGATACATTTTCGATACTTGATATTTTATATCGATACTTATATCGAACATAAAATATATATATCGATATTTTTCTGCAACCCTAATCTACACCTTTGTGAGATCACAAATCACGAAGTGACTCATAAAAATAAACCGTAGGAGTTGTATTCTTTTAGAATGTCTATTTTCTTATTGACTTTTAAACTATAACAGTATGTTATATAACAAAGGGCGTTATCGTTTACCTGCAATAGTTAGCGTCAATATAAGCTAAAAAAATTATACAATAAAAAAAAATGCTTTTCATAATAAATGATCTGCGTGCGATTCATATTACGAAATAATTCATCTGTTAGACAGTTTTCTATGGAGATTTGTAAAATGAATTTCACACATTATGAATTGCTTTTGGGTCAAATTAGAGGAATTGCTAATGTGAGCTCGAAATTCAGGAAATGAATTGCTTTTAGAGGAATTGCTAATGTGGCCGGTTTAAGCCCCTAAGGCGTCTCCTGCGGCGGTTAGGGGCGTGAGAGCCGATATTGAAAGCCTCAAAATATTATCGATGGTAGAAGAATGAACTTAGTCATGCACAACCTTAATCAATCTGAATTGTCGATCTGGGGTCTTGGGGATCTGGCCCGAGGGCTAAGATCCACTAATGGGCGAAGATGTGGGTCTGTTACGAAATGCAAACATCATTGTGATAGCTTCATATCACACTATTTTACATAATGTTTATATAATTCAGTTTCAAAGGCGATTAACAAAATGGATTAATAAGACAGACGACGGGTCGAGAGGCCTTAGAAGAACTCGCATCGATATTTTGGTGAAGTCCGTCAAAAAGGTCAGGGAGTTACCAGCGCGTGTATGACTAGATTTATGAATGTGGACGAAACAAATGAAGGAAGGTAAGGAAGTCTCGTCATCTTGGGGCTTCGAATATCGGTATAAATGCCCGCATGGTAAATTACAGCCCACTCCCTCTCTTCGAGAGGAGGCCTGTGTCCCAGCAGTGAGAACATTAAAAGCTGATTATGCTTATAAGGAACACAACACCGCAACCCAAACGGACGTTATCCAGAAGGCCGCTAAGGTTTAGCGGGACTGGGCAAGACATGTCCGGTGCATGTCATAAGAGAAATGGGTGAAAAGAACGACCGATTAGGTCCCAACGACGACGACATCGAGGCAAGTCAAGGCGAAGATCGAAGGACGAGCTTGACTCCTACCGAAAGGACTGGCAGGCTCAAGCAAAAGATAGAATAATGTGTGGAAAAGGGAGAGAGAGGCTTTGCCCTTTTTTTTTAGGGTAAGAAATCATCAAATGACTTCTCCGGCTCTGGGCGGATCGGGAGGGCGTGTCAGACTTTGACTGACTAAAACCCACCCGTGTTCCTTCAGTTGCCTGTTGGGCCCCGGTATCCCTTTCGGACTTTCCCGCAACCCTGGCAGGGGAGGCTTTGCCCTGCAATGGGACAATACAGGCTAGTAAGATTAGATTCGATAGGAGAGCAAAAATTTGTGTTTGCTTGCCTGCAAAGTAGAAAGACCTTTGTCAACTGTATAGGTACCTCTGTAAAATACAATAATTGTATCATTGCCCAAGTTCAAAGCGATCGATTTAATTTACGTACACACTCAAGGATACGTTTGCAACGCTTACGAAAACAATGCATAATAAACATTCAGTCAACAATACCACACATTGTTTCACACTCATATTTATTTATTGTTGAATATTGATAAACATAGCCGTTGTGCTGTATTCTTGAAGTTTTATCCAATTTATCATTATCATACTTTTAATTTGAAATGTTTCATTATGAAAAACTTCAAATTAACAATGATTTAAGTTGAACCCCAAACGGACGTGAGCGAGAGGCAAGCCAAAGACAAGATGGATGAACTGTGTGATGAATGATATGAAAAAGAAGGGTCTGAATGATGACGGAGGGAAAAGCCAAAGAAACGGTAGATGGATTCTGTGATAAATGGATGGCGAGGGAGAGGAAAGCCAAAGAAAAGATGGATAGATTGTGTGAGGAATGATAAGAAAGAGAAGGGAGTGAACGATAGCGTGACGGTTGACAGGGGAGAGTGGAAGAAGAAAACGTGTTGCGCCGGCCACAAGTAACATGGGACAAGGGCAGGAAGATGATGATACGTAAACATCGATTATGGAAAAAGTTTTCACAATAAAACATTCAAAATAAAAAGTCATAAATATACATTTTGTTAGGGCAGTAGTAGAGCCGTGGTGGCCCAGTGGTAACGGCCACGACTTCAGAGTTGTAGGTCGTAGGTTCGAACCCTGAGAGGCGCTTTACTTTGTGTAAATTATTTCATCACCACTGCTCTCAAAAACGGTGAAGGAAAACATCGTGAGGAAACCGACATGCCCTAGAACCAAGAATTCGAAGACATGTGACATCTACCAACCCGCACTGGGCCCGCGTGGTGGATTACGGCTCACTCCCTCTCACAGAGAGGAGGCCTGTGTCCCAGCAGTGGGAACATTATAGGCTGATTATGCATACATTTTGTTGTTGTTTTCATCTGTCACTTTTTATCTCGCTTGTACCATACTACTCGCGGCCTGAGTGAGAGCGAGACGGAGAGGGGTGCTGGCGGCTCCAAGCCTCGAATAGTTTAGGTAATTGCTTTTTACGGTGAAAATAACGTAAAAGTAATAAAAAATTAAACATAATACCTGCTTTATAGTTAGTTCAGTTATTATGCAGTTTCATGATCTAATTTGCAGTATTTTTTTAATACCAGTGGTTTATAGTTCGGTTTAGAGGTAAGGGACAGCTCAGACCGCGACGTGAAGCGGCGTGACGCTGCACGCACTTTTTAAACAATTATTGAACTTATTTTCTTCACGAAAAGGTATAATTTCAGTGCGAGAGTTGACACGTGTCAAAGTAAGTTGAGATGCGCGGTGCTGCGCACAGCGCGTGTACCTTATTGTGCAGGAAATAAATTCGATATTGTATCGGATCATAAAAAAGTGCGCGTCGCTTCGCGTCTCGGTGTGAACTGACCCTAACTTTGGATTTTTTCTATCGAGAAAATTTTATGTAATCGTGTTTTCGTCAAACATAGGACCTACATCAATCCTCAACTTTAATGTATATTTATATTACTTATAATATTTATTTCAAAATTAATGCTGCAGTATTTTCGGCATAATGGAGGATCATGCTAAGCAATTTGAGGTAGGGTAGGCCCTTAAGTTGCCCACCAATTCTGCTGCTGGGGCATGGGGCTAGGTTGTATCTTTTAAACCATACTAGTAGCATATTAGAAAATTTCAAATAACTTGAAACTTGCGCGAGTCCATGCCAACTGACGGACGGAATGTTGCCATTTTAAATATTATATTTTATTTAAATAACATTCACAATTATTATTTACTAGCTTCCGCCCGCGGCTTCGCCCGCGTGGTATATCGATAAAAAGTAGCCTATGTCCTTTCTCAGGCTCTAGACTATCTGTGTACTAAATTTCATTTAAATCGGTTCAGTAGTTTTGGTGTGAAAGCGCGACAGACAGAGTTACTTTCGCATTTTATTAGTAAGGATTTTATTTATTGTATTTCTTCCATCTTATAAATTAGTTTTTAATTTACTTTAATATTAACAAGTCCCACTCGCACTTAGCCGCTTTTTTAGGGATCCGAACCCGAAGGGTGCCATTTGGAACCCTATTACTAAGCCTCCGCTGTCCGTCTATCTGTCAGCGGGCTATATCTCATGTATGAACTATAATAGGTAGACAGTTGGCATTTTCACAGATTGTTTATTTCTATTGCCGCTATAACAACAAACAATAGTTAGCTAAAATCCATTAAGTTGTTTAGGCTACAGATTGTGTTAAAGGAACTAAACAGTAAAAGCAGAGAGACATCTTGCAAGTCTTACAAATAAATGTAAATAAAATACTTCAATGATTTAATACAAATAAATGGATATTACGGAATCCTATACAAACATACTCTCGAAAATTACCCTCCTTCTGGGGTGGTCGGGTAAAAATAAAATAAAGTTCAAAATTAAACAGAAATTAAAAACGGAAATTAAATCTTTTTCGGCGTTTTTTGCTAAATATTATACTCGTACTTGTTCACTTTTTTATTTCAAGTTTAGATAATGCCGACTCAGTTCTTTAATAGTTATTTAACACCATTAAAAAGTGAATGGAAAGTAATATGATACTAGGTGTATGTGGAGGTCAGGTGTAATTTTGAAACTAACACCTTTATGTATTGTGTTGTGAGTTAAATAAATGCTAAAAATAGTCACGTTAATGGTTTAGGAGTTCCGTTTGAAAATGTTTTACAGGAGGCAAGAGAAACAATTATTATTGAGTGTTGAAAAATTTTAAGTAAAGTTCGTTTTTTAATACCGTAAACTAATTTGACAGGTGCAAATGTCAAACCCCAAATTGAAAAAACAAACAACTATCATTTGAAATGTCAAATTGTCTACAGCATTTAAAAACAAACTATAGAATGAATACTTTTGAATTTTTTATACTGGTTATTTAATTTTTATAGTCATTTATTAGTCTTCAAAGCTTTTTATAAATGACTTCAAAGTTGAAAATATCATTAATAACAATATTATTAACTTCTTATAAAATAAGCTAGAATTAAAATGAAGATTGGCTTGTTTTTATAATGCTCCAAGTTTTTAAATTTTTTGATTATAGTAAAAATAATAAACATTAGAAATAATTATATGACTTTAGACAACAAAAGATAAACTTCAAGCACTTGCAATGATAGTGAACCTATTGTATAATAAGAATGCTATGATAACTTTATCAGTGATGAAATATCTTAGAATTATTAAAATGTTTTTAGTGTATGAATTAATTAGTAGATCAAACCGATATATAATAAAATGTCTTAAATGGTTCTGTAACGGTTGTTAATGAATTCATTTTAAATGTAAATTAAAGTAGCAGACACAAGTATTGAAATAATTGAAGCAGAAAATCAAAAATTTTATGGGGATTTAAATATTTTTAACCAGTTTTACACTTTTAAAATTTTAATAGGATACTTATTGAGGTGTCGTAAGTATTAGGAGGTTTCTAAATCATTCAAAAGTTATGCCTTCAAGACTTTTAAAAGTGTTAATCAGAAATTATTTTCTACTGTGGTATATTACCAACATTTGATGCCCGTTGGAGTGGTCCATGAGGACTCCCATGATCACTAGAGTACGTCTACGAGCTCAAATAAGTAGCTTAGTCTATGAAACTTTCAAAAAGAGCAACCGATTCGAAAGAGAAAGGATGCCAAAAAATAATGAAGAAGAAACATGCCCAGGAACGATTGGATGCCTGATTAGACCCATTTATAAAACCCTCAGGTCATGGACACACATTTGAGTTGCCGCCAAAAGAATATTCCAAACGTTTCGAAATAGTTTTGGCTCTATTACAAAACATATGTAAAAATCAATCAAACTGATAATACTTACGCGAAATCTTGATATGATCAGACCCATTTTCTTGACTTTATAACTTCAAATATCAAGTGAATTTAATATTGAACACTTTAAACTCTTAACACAGCCTTGTTTTAGCGTTTTTAGAAGCTAAAAATAAGTTTGGCATAACCTGGTGATGATGACGAATGTATTATAACCTATAACGCCGATTGGGGAACATTACAAAAATATAAAAGCTAATTAATCGGCGGCGTGTTATAATATCAAATCACATATCCACTAGTTGTTTTCGATTCAATATCATTTGCAAAATCCACCGCACGAACTTCTGAACAAATAAAATTCAAGAAAAAAACATTTACTTTCAACAATCATCCACAGATAAAATATATCGCGCTATGACATTAGCCGATTAGCGTTGTTTGTTGTCCGTTTGTCAGAAACAGTGTTGCCAACTTTATATTAACGAAACCACTAATTGTGGTATAGTAACCCACCAGAAAACCACTAAATTTGGCGATCCCAAAAACCACCAAAAAACCACTAACATTTATTATGCCAGACAGATAATACCTAAATATTATTTGAAAATAAAACAACATTATTGTATTTTTTATTATAAAATTATAGTTTTTTTTTTGATAAGTACAAAAAAAAATCTTAAAGGCGATCATCTTGGGAAGAATCGGCTTCTTCTATGATTTCTTTTGGGTGTACTGTGGTTTAGGCATATTCGTTTTACAAAATAATAAAAAAAACAAGTAAAACATTCAACGCGAACTCCGAACTGTACTGTACTGTCCGTTGTATTTATATTCAATAAACATTTTTAATTCAAATCAAACTTGACCCAGTTATCATACAAATAAAGTATATAATCAAAATTATTCAAGAAATTGACAAACTATTTTCGGGGGATCCCCGAAAACAACCACCTTAGTTCTGAGTGTTGCCTACAAATATACACTTATAACGTAAACGTTCGAGTTATTTCCCGAAAATATGTTAATCGTGCTAGTGGTTGAATTTCGTACCTTACCACTAACTGAAGCTACCAAAGCCACTAGAAAAATCCACTAGCCACTAAAACCAAAATTTGTCCACTAAAAGGTAAGTCTAAACCACCAGATCTAGTGGAAATTCCACTAAGTTGGCAACACTGGTCAGAAATATCCAGCAATAAAAAATATCCAGCCCGATAGAAGATTTTTTACAAGTCTATGTTATACCGTAGTATTATAATATCTGTGGTTATACTTATCAACCATTCGATTCGTTTTTAGAGTTAATTATTTGCTTTCTCCCTGTTATTTCGAATACAACTTCCTACTATTCAATGTTTTTCCAATCTGGATCATTTACAATATAATAATTCATAACTCTGTACTGTAGTAGCAGCACAAGCAAATTATTAATCTAATTTTGATTTGACTTTCTGCTCATCACATTTAGAAATCAAGCGTGAAGATAATTTTAATGTTTCGTAAGTTGGTAGCACTGAAGTTTTATTAGTGTCGTGGAACAGGGCGAGGAAAATGTTACCAGCCCGTATTTTGGAATTACTACTATGAAAAAAATACGAAACTATTTTGTCTACAAATTACGAAGAATAGAATCTCCGACTGTATATAGTTATCTGTGAATAGAAACAAAAACTAAATAGGCACATCCTTATTCGGTTTTTTTTTAATAGTTACTACACTAGCACTAGTGCACTAGTTAGCCATATTTCGTATTCCTATATCTACAGTAATATTGCCAAATTAATCAAAACAGCGAAATGTTTCACTTTCAGGGCCTAATGTCTATCGTGACTTCCAACACACATACACATCACCTTGCGCAAGCCTAAATTTGCGCAAGTAAATCGTTACGTGTGTGGCAGGTGTGGCTAGCATTAGTCTGCGAAACGCGATTTTTGGTCTAGTGTGCCGCGCCAATATAGACGGTCTCGCTCGCCGATGATATAAAAAATAATTGGAAAATAAAACTTGTTTAAAATTGTTTACATTATAATAATGTTCTGTTAGTTTTACATAAAAAATAATCCTACGTAATATACAGAATGTAAGGGTAAACACCGTTGTCACTCAAATCATTGGGTAGTTGACTATGACTTAAATATAAAAATAAATGACCAGTAACAACAAAAAAAACGGTATTTTAAATGATTTTAAAAAGTTTCTATCCTACACCGTGTTCGCTAGCGAAATAACTGACTGGAGGGGTCACGCTCGCGGCCGGTGTCACGTCCCGCGCCCCCCACCCACATATTGAGACGCAAATTCGTTGCCCTAGCGCATAGGTGAAAGGGTGAAATACTCTAGTGGAAAAAGGAATTAAAAAATAAAAAGTCGTCATTTTCCATTGATTTTACGTTCTCTAAATGACACCAAACCACTGGTTTCAAGGATAACGGTGTTAACCCTAACACCCTGTATAGGTCCTAACAAGTTTTCCAGTCTGTCGTGTTCGTGTAGCAGCTTAGTAGTTCAACATCAGCTAACTCTTCAGAAGTCTGCCTTCCATCGGAATCAACACAACGGCACAATCCTCGGCGGCATTGTACTTTCCGAAAGTTGCCGTTCTTACAGCATATTGGCTTCTCCGGCACGTTGCCCATTACGTTGGTTGTTTGAGCACATTCTGCAAAACACAGGACAAAGTACAGAACTTAATAAGTCAGAAGTCAGGGACATACTAGCTAAACTTTTTAGCAAGTGTGTATTAGCTGCAGGCTCCGATAAAGTTATACGAGATTTTAGTTCTACCGTGAAACGGCTAGGAATATTTTAGGCCCTAGTATTTTAAACCGACTACAAAAAAAGGAAAGGTTCAAAGGCAATTCGACGAGTATTTTTTTTCATGTATTTTTTCACCAATTTCTCAGTGTTTATTTCCTTGTTGACTACGGAACTCTAAAAATTATCATTGCTTACTGCAATCCATGGTTTCAAAGTCCTCTGATGCTGGCTCAGCTCCGTAATCTTCAATTTGAAAACCTCCCTCGTCTGTACAGATTTTTCTGAAAAAAAACGATAATAATGGTTTTGGTATAAAAAAATAAAACTGTCAACGACCCTGCGTATTTACTTTATTTTCCATAGGTACTTAGAGAATGCGGGTTAGTCCGAAAGGGATACCGGGACCTTGGCAACAGGCAACTGAAGGAACACGGGTGGGTTTTAGTCAGTAAAAGTCTGACACGCCCTTCCGCTCCACCCAGAGCGGGATGATTTCCCACCCACAGAAAAAAAAAAAAAAAAAGGTACTTAGAGAAATAGAGACGGCGCGAACGGCGGTGCGGTGGGCGGTGCGGCGGGCAGTCAGTACACTTTTATTCATTTGTTTTAGTCGCAAAACGCTTCGCCGTTCGCACCGCGCGAAAATTGGCTGCAGCGGAATGTCCCGTGGCCAGATGGTAAAAGTTATAAATAAATAGGCTTATAAAAGGAAACACCATCATGTAAAGATTTTTCGAGTCAAGCAGCATGTTAGGAGACTGGCCAATTTTTCTTTATTTTCATTTTTACAAAAGGCTATAAAATATTTCCAGTCAGTGATCTACGATAGGAAATGACTGAGCTGTTATTTGATCTCCTGGCAAGATTAGTGATGGCCGGATAGCCTGGAAACCACTAGCTTTACTGCCCCAGACTGCCCCATGATGAGACAAACGGGTTTGCAAAAAAAATCTCTATAGGTAATAACAACATCATCATCATCAACATCATCACCATCATCATCATCATCATCATCCCTATCATCATGATTATCATCATTCGTCTGAAAGACCTTATCGTCGAGGACATGGGCTTCCTCCAAGTATTGCCACAGTGACCAGACCTGTACTTAGATTCACACATCCATCAAGATGATGATCTAAAGCACAATAAAAGCCTATTTTTCCGAAGGGGTGGATAGTGATGTAGGAAATAAATAGTACACCCAAATGTAGGAATATTTCAGTACTTAGTTATATTAAAGTCTCATGTAATAGACGTAAAAAACCCAATAACATTTTCCTGACCAAGGAATCGAACCTAGGACACCATGCTTAGCTGTCTCGCTTAGAACTAGTTACTAAATCAACGAGGCACTGTTTCAACCATTTCAACAGAAACGAAGATTTGACATACGTCCCATCCCTTGTAAATCTTATCCTCCCAAAAGTCCCATCGGGCAGGCATTCATCTGGACCACTGGTGAAGAAGTCTACATTGTACCCCTCCTCTTCACTCCTCTGGATCAGCTCCATCTTCTCCTGCATGTCTTCGAAGCATGGAGTCGTGAAGTTGTAGGGAGGGTCGCCTTCGGAGTATTGTTTAAATAGGTCTGCATCTTCATCATCTGGTGATTTTTAGACGAAATAATCAGTAGCGTTTATTTGCATAAAATGCGTTTACAACAAAAGATTTATAGATGTTTGAGTCAAGTACTGAGCTCGCGTAGTGAGAATTTAGGTCTATCAATTCTGTCATTGAAGACATATAGTGGTATTTTGTAAAAATCTCACCGTGAAAACTTAGGTGAAGTCTAGACAGAGCGCTGTCAACAGTGACGTGAAGCCAGTTTCGTAAACATGTGTGCTCATATTTTGATGTAGTTTGATTGTAAATGGTTATATATATGTGCGTTTGAGCGTGTATGCACAGAGCGTTGGTGTAGTTTTGGCATGCTTCAATGTATTGTTCGCAGCGCTCTGTCTTGGTTTTTTATTTGGTCTGAGGGTGAAGTGAGCTTAAAGTAAGCTGTCACTTCACCTGACGCTAGGGATTGACAACCCACTTCACCTAAGTTTCACGGTTAGATTTTCAGAATAGACCCGCTGGTTCATTATCATAATAGAGGTCTAGAACACCTGGAGTCATGCCATAACCTAAGAGAACACTGAATAACGAAAAATGTAGTGACAAACATTTAAACAGTATGCTTGGAAGGTTTGATCATGTAGGGGATGAGTGAAAGGCGACTAACAAAAGGTATTTACAAGGCAGATGTTAGTGACAACGCCGGGAGGGGACACCCTAGAAGGACATATACCCTTATTGGTGATGTTCTTCAGAATGGTTAGGTTAGGTGGTGTTCTGCAAACTCTACCTACCCCCATGGGAAGAAGGTGAGAGTTTATGTATGCGGGTGTAAACAACCCGAATACTCACAGCAAGCCAGCTTCGTAATAGGTGTCCTGTCAAGATCAACACTGCTGATACTGCCATCAACGATTCCAGTCAGGATGTCGACGCAGTAGCATTTGTTAGCGATGCACTGGACCGGGTGGAAGTTGCCGTCGGAGGTGCAGCGAGGACCGATCACAGGAGAAGGAACACCAGGGCTGATTGACTTCTTCATGCGCTCGTGGAAGCGGGAGCACCCTGGAATTGTAAAGTTCAGGTTTTATAGTAAACAATAACAAAGCCTTTTATTTACTACTAATAAGCGATTACTCGCTGTATGCTTATGTACAGTTCGATTCACGGCGTTTCGAAACATGAGGCGAGTCGCTTCGCAGCGCGTAGTAACAATTCATCAGCGGGGGTGAGGGGTGGCTGTACTGCGCAGCGAATAGCGAACTTCCGAGCCACCATTAAGGTGTGGTTTAATGGTCAAGTTGTTTGGTTTAATGGTCTGTACCACACCCATTTTGACCACATCTTTCTGATACATCCTGTATAACCTAGGCTCACACACGGGGCAAAAACTACAAAGTAAGATCTTGCGCACGCACGATGGGATGATGATTGATAACATAAAAAATCTGGACCAAAATGGCAGCTTAAAAGCTAAAGATGAGAAAAATGACAATCTTTGGAAGAGACCTTCACCTGTGATGCTGTTATACAACAAAAGTTATAATTATACTTATTTAACTAATATGGTACTGACCGCATGCCATGTTCCGCTTGGTAATATCTCCAAGGTTCGGGACTTCGCCAAAAATTCTCTCGCCTTCCTCTGACTGACAGAAACATCTAAAAAATTTAAGAAAACGTTTTTACACATATATTTTTGTTTTTAACATAAGTATAAAGAAATGCAGACAGGCGCGACGCGAGCTCACACGACACGCACCGGTAGAACATTTCCGGGAAGTTTTTATAGAAATTGTTTAACCGAGGTCGCATCGTGCCGTCGTCGAGACGGTCCTGTCTGCGTGAGCCTTTATGGGATTAGGTGTCACATTTTGTTCGGTGACCCTGCACGTGGTCGAATTCCGGTTATCCGAACAAAAGTGACATATACACGCGACGATCGCGTGGTTATTTTACACTAGCGGTCGCCCGCGGCTCCGCCCGCGTGGATGTCGGTTACCGCTGCAAAAAGCCTACCCAGGAAAGACACGGTCAGCAAAATGATTCCCAGGTCAATTCACAGACACCGACAGTAACATCGACGACGCAGTCATTATCCGCAGGCTGCACAGATTGTCTTTCTGTGTATGTTAAAGTTGTTAATGATGAAAATATTTAAATGTAATTAATACTAAGTTTTCACATCTGCCGGCAGTCCCGGAGCGCAACCCGTTGTTTTAGGATAGATAACTAAAGCGATTATTGTAGAGCTTCTCTATAAACAACATTTGACGTTAAATTATTTTCAGGTAACAAAATATACTGATGGTCGGGAGCCCCGACCCGTGATAGGGCAACGTAAATTTGCCCATGCGTAAAACATTCTTTTCGTAAATCAATTCCTACTAATTTGAATGTTTGGCCCTGGGAGAAAAGAACTGTTGTTTAGCTCTGAGAAGAACTTTTGCGTAGGTGTAGTTTTAAGAACGAAATCTAAAAAAAATCGCACGAAAATTATTAGACTTCGCGCACGACCGCTGCGTAGGGAGCATACCTTACTCATAGATCTAAACTCCCCTCCCGCACGCGCACCCCCGCCTTGGTGACGCCCACTTCGCAACGGGCCGTGCAGCAGAAATCGTAATATTTTAATTTCGCCATAACTTCAAAACCAAACGTCCAATTTTAATCATTCAAAGACCAAATATTATCTACATAAACTGTACTTAGTGATGAAATAATTTATTTTGATAAGGATTAATAGCATGAGTAAAATAAACGCGTTTAAATGTAGTCCAAAAAAAATTCAAGATTTTTAAATAAAAAACAGTTGTTGTGCCTCACTCGACATAGATAGGTATAGTGCGTCGCGGACTTTTTTGAAGGTATTTATAAGATCTACAATTAATTAGAACATTTTATGGTTCTGTCTTTTATAGTTTAGGCAGCGTACGCAAAATAAGTAACTTTTCTGGTTGATTTTTTACACCTTGTGTCCGAAAAACCCAAATATCTTACGGAACCCTATTTTTTTCCAAAATAAAATATAGCCTATGTTACTCGTGGATAATGTAGCTTTCGAATGGTGAAAGAATTTTTAAAATCGGTCCAGTAGTTTTTGAGCCTATTCATTACAACCAAACAAACAAAGTTTTCCTCTTTATAATATTAGTGTAGATGGCGCAGCTGCCACCACAACCCAGTAACTGGGTAAGACGATACCCCTTGTTAAGACTTACAAAAAAACCACCACCTCTTTGAAACTACTGTTTATACTTACGTGTGTGCAGGAATACACTCATAGGCTGCAAACTTCCCCTTGCCGTCACAGTGTGGCCTATGTTCCAGTCCGCCAATCAGTCCACTCCGCTCTCTTGAATCGTACTCGTCTTGGGCAGTATGGCACTCTGATTCCACTGGAAGTTGGTAGAAAGGATTGTTATTTTTCTTACGCACGACAGTTAAACGCCTGCATGGTCACGGGACATTCCGCTGCAGCGAATTTTCGCGCGGTGCGAACGCCGCGGTGTAGCGTCTACTACAACAAATGAATAAAAATGTAGGTACTGCCCGCCGCACCGCTGTTCGCGCCGCCCGGCCCGTCCCGTGGCCAGGTGGTAAGATTTCAAATATTGTTTGCCCAAAACTTCGCCACTTTCACGTCGTTATTGGTGGCAGCTCCGAGGTCACTTTGGCTGACAGTAGTGCTATTCTGTAAAAAAATCACCGTGATAACTTCGGTGAAGTCAGCCATCAAAAGCAGTGGATGACAACTCACTTCAGTTAAGTTTTTACGCTAAGATTTTTACAGAATAGGTCGACAGGTTGTCATATCGAAATTGACACATTTACCATTACTTACCCCCGACAGCAAATAACAGGAATCGCGGTCAACCAATTGATTTAAACTGACATTTTCGGGTTAAGATTTTGTGAACAGCCAGCCAGCCAGTCTTAACCAGAGGTATCGAATTACCCACATAATGGGTTGTGGAGGTCAGATAGGCAATCGATCCATGTAAAATACTGGTATTCAGCTGCATCCTGGTTAGACTGGAAGCCGACCCCAACATAGATAGGAAAAGGCTAGGCAGATGATGAGATTTTATGAACAGCCTTAAGAGGACTCCTTTTTGATAACATTGATTGATTTTCGATTCGGAAGCGTATCGGACCGTTGTAAATAACTATGCAAGTATGGTTCCATACAAAACATTATGAACTGGCTCTCGGCTTCGATAAGCGTCTTTTTACAACCGTGTTATACTTACTTCTAGTACAATTGCTCCACTCTCCTGTAGTGGTGCAGGTGAGTCCGTCACCACAGCGCCCCACCGTGGTGCCCATACCAGGTCCACCTCTAGTGCAGTGCTCGCCTTCCCCTGAAAAATTTACATATCATAAGCAATGAACTTTAAAATCGGCTTTCATAATTTAGCCTCCAATCTCCAATCGGCAGGAGTGTATACGGGCTGCCAGGGCTGCGGGAAAGTCCGAAAGCGATACCGGGGCCCTAGGCAACAGGCAACTGAAGGAACACAGGTGGGTTTTAGTCAGTAATAGACTGACATGCCCTCCCGCTCCGCCCAGAGCCGGAGAAGTCATTTGATGATTTTTCACCATAAAAAAAGGAGTGTATACGGGTCTTTGGTCAGTACTTACTAAATTACTCTATAGTATCTCCTCTGCTAGAACACAGGCTTACTCTCTACTATAAGAGATGAAGTGGGCTTTGGGCTGTATATATCTACCAATCGGAGACAAATCTAGACTTCAGATAGCTACTGAGAAGTTCCTAGTGGAAAATCCCAATAAAACTTTGCCTGACCTGGGGTTCGAACCTATAAGCATAAAGAGATATGTGGCAACATCTACATCGCCTTATGCGAACTATGCATCTCACTGACTGACGTCACGCAAAATTCTGCATCGCGAGAGCAGAGTTTACCGCGCGACCAGCTTATATACAACGTCCCGACATCAATCGTCGGGCAGTAGCCCACCAGATACTGGTCCCATTTCTATGAGGATTAGTAAACTTTACACCCTGTTCCTCATACCACTATAAATTCACTATTGGATTGAGCTATGCACATCATACTGTCTACTGACTCATTCCTTTCGTCTCAATTCAACCTAGCCTTAATCCCTTACCATAGAACGGCATACAGTAGTCACAGCAGTTGCATAGTGTTGGGGAGGGTAGGCTGAGCCCCCTATGTGTAGCATTGTTGATGCCGCAGTGAATGGCGGGGTCTGCGCACACCTCTTCGAAGCGATACGTCTGGGAAAAGGAGGTTTTAATATATGTATATATATAAAGGAAAATTATCTACTCTGTTACGAGAGGCCTGCGTAGCGAGTGTCGACATAGATAGCGACGCTGTCGCAAACTACCGATCAATTACTAGTCTATGACTCTATGCCACCGATCGCTAAAAAATAATGAAAATAATACAAATGCAAGTTTCTACAATCGAGCTATGGAGTAAAATCGCACATTATTTATTTATTTTTATTTATTTATCGTAAGTTCGGCTTCCTATTTGGTCCCGGCCACTTCGAAATCTCCTTGAATAACGGGAAAACTGTAAAACCTGATTTCATAAAATAATTGTGTTTTCTTGTTAGAGTGACTACTTAACCTCCTAAATCTTGAAAACACAATTTTTCTGGGAAACTAATAAGTAGCCATAAACATTTTTATAGAATTAAATTAATTGTTAAATATCTAAGGGGCATAAAGTTTGCCTCCTTGTAACACTTTACATCTGTCAAAACTGTCAAAATAAGAATATATTTTGAAATTTATTTTGACATCAAACAAAACTATTCAAAACACACGTGATGAGAACTTTTTGATTATTGTTTTTTGTGTTCATTCTCGTATTTCTCTAAAGCATCATAAATAAAATGTTTGGAGGAGAAACTGAAGCAGGTGCAGCTGCAGGCCCGGGCCCGAGCGACGTCAAGTAAGCACTTCATCAAACCACCTAGTCTATTTTAGAATACCTATAATATTTTGCCGGTTCAATAATGAACGCCTTTTCCATTGACAATTATAACCAACTAATAATGAGTTTAATCTAGTTTACTTAAATATTTCAGGCGCAAGCGTACACCACGTGTTACAAATAGCCAAATAGATGCCCTGTTGTCGAGTTTAGAAGCCCGCCCATACCTTCACACTCGCAGGTTTACCGGCCTTCAGGGCCGGATAATTTTTGACGCGGGCTGGAAGGACGTTGCCGAGGAATTGAACCAGCTGCGAAATGGTTCCATAAAAACACCAGAGCAGTGGATGACGGTATAGTTTACACCCATTAGTTCAGTACCTGCATACAATGCCAATACCTAAAATGTTTATCTTTCGTGAAGGTTTGGAGAGACTTCAAAAGCCGGGCCTGCAGTAAAGCAGCCCGGCTGCGAAAAGAAAGGTTGCAAACCGGCCAGCGAGCTGTCAGCACGGCTCCACTGACCGAGGTGGAGCGTAGGATCGTGTCTCTTATCAGTAAGGAGTACCCTCTGTATACTATTATATTTCACTTATAACTTGACCCAACTGTGGTAGAAAATTAAAGGAGGGTAATGTTTTTTAATGCATATTTAATTATTACAACAGCAAGACGCACACCACAACCGGCACCCGCTGTACAGCGAGATACGTCCACTCAAAATAGGAGTAAGTTTAAATTTTTATGGCCATATACTGACAATATAAATATAAAATCAGGTGAATTAAAGAACAATTAATGTTGGTTATTCAGATCTGACTCCTCGCCTCAGTGATGATGAGCAGAATGGCTCAGCACAACGGGATTTTCTGGGCGTTGCAGAATCAAATGCTGAATCAATGAGGGTATGTTTAAGCATAAATCCTAAACATTTATCCCATCCTTCACCCTTCATCAAAAACAGGTGTAATGTCATGTTATGTATTCAACTGCATGCTGCAGACAATTAGCAAACTTTTCTCATGCTTTTTAATTGCAGATGCTTGCAGCTGCATCTAAACTGCAAGGAGAAGCTGCGAAAACCCAAGCGGAGGCGTCCATAATGTTCGCAAACGCTGCAGAGAAAATAGCAGAAGCCGCTAAGACTCAAGCTGAGACATCACTTGTACTAGCAAAGACAGCGGACAAAATTGCAGAAGCGTTAATTAAGATAAGTGAAAAAAAGTGAATGGTTATCACTTTTTTTCACTTATTTTAACGCTTCTGCAATTTTGTCCGCAAATAAAACAATCATTGATTAAACTGTATTTTATTTATAAAACTAAAATAACTAACTAAAACAAGTATTGATGAGACGCCTTTTGGATTCTTTCTGCTACTGCTTTTCCAGTGCCAAATTACTAGCAACAAAAAAAAAATAAGTAGGTAGGTAGGTACACATTTTTTGCTTATAAAATTGCTGAAACAATACCTATTGAAAGGCTTCCTCGTGAACCCATGGAGCTAAAGTGCAAAAATTTTCTGTTGTCTGTGCGTTTTGTTTGTGCAGAATAAACAATATTTCTTTCTGTCTTCTTCTCTTTCTTAAATTTTTATGTGGCTGGACTCAATGGCTCCAATCGCGTCTGGTAATGGGTGTGGAGCATTCCTAGTTACACGCCGCTCTTGGGTCACTGGAACTTCACTTTTTAAATTTACCTCGGTTATAGCATGTATGCAGCGGGTAACCCATTTTTGCGTCATGCTGGAACTCCCTGAGGAGGACCTCGTGCCTAAGTAATAACAGCCGCACGGGTCGATCCATCAGGTTAAGCTACGTTAGCCAGGGTTGGTCCATGGGTGACCATCTTCACATACGGAGACTCCTCCGTGCATAGGAAAGCACATTGGTCCCGGCTGTCATTCGTGAATCTTAGATAGTCGTTACGGGTCGCCAGCAGCCCGAAATTTGACACCAGTCTTATCAAGGGTATCTTATTACCCAATTACTGAGTTCAGGTGAGATACGCCGTCGCTCTACCTATGTAAAATACCGTTATTCAGCTGCATCCGGTTAGACTGGAAGCCGATCCCAACATAGTTTGGAGAAGGCTTGGCAGATTGATTGCTGGAACCCCAATGTAAGCCAGTAGACGTCTAAGGGGCGTCTTAAGGTCATTGCCTCTGCAGAGATGGCAGAAGTTCACTGACGAGTTCATTGAACATTTCTTTATTTATTCACTATTCTGGCTTTTCACATGCGCGCCGGTTTCGTCCGATTTGTCGTCGTTCAATTATTTCGCACTTGTGAAGCTAAATAAACTTCCGCCATAATTCAACTACTTATGTGATTTCTTCCTATGAATTTCTACCATCTGTACTTCTACCAACATCAATAGCAGTCCTTCCGAATCAGTCTTCGCCTTTGCGGCCGGAATGTCTAAAAATGATCGCACTCGCAAAATATTCGTGAACTTTACGAAAATCATAAAGTTTGCGACAAAGTTCGGTAAAACCGTAAAATACCGATGACAATCGATAACTTGTGAGTGTCGGTAGGTTGGCGTTTCCTATTTGACTACCTACTCCACAGATATAGATAGACAGATGAGAGATGTCTATCTATATCTGTGACCTACTCTGAGAAGAAAGGCCGAAATAAACTCAGAGGTCACAGTCTCCTATAGTCCAAACATAATTTTGATCAGATAATGACTGAAGACCATGTAGATAGATACCGTTAGGCCGCATTACCGCATAATAAGACTATCATTAAAACTTACTGAGAGAGAAAAAAAAATAATGATCCACATAGTCCTCACATCCATACTAATATTATAAATTCGAAAGTAACTCTGTCTGTCTGTCCAAATTTTATCGAAATCTGTCCAGTGGTTTAGGCGTGAAAAGGTAACATACAGAAAGACAGACAGAGTTACTTTCGAATTTATAATAAGTATTAGGTGCTGAACGTACTTATTTGTGTAAACAGATGCGTCATAAGAGTAAGAGATACATTCCGGGTTGGAACAAATATGTTCGTGACGCTCACATGGAGGCTCGACTTTGTTACCAAACATGGTTGTTTTATGGTAAACCAGCCAGTGGTTATGTTTACAATAAAATGAGTCAATCTAGAAAAACCTTTAAGACCAATATTAAATATTGTCAAGATAACCAACATCAGATAAAAATGGATATTTTAGCTAAACATCACACTAAAAAGAAGTTTGGTTCATTTTGGAAATCAACAAATAGATTGACTCCGAAGTTGAGTCCGCCGGTGAGCGTGGCGGGCGTACATGAACCGGCGGGTATAGCCAATGCTTTTCGACGTCATTTCCAGATTGAGTCACCTCTTACTAGACCGGGGGCTTACTCTTCAAACTAATTTTAATTCCAATCTAAAGCCAATACGATTCCAATGTTAATTTTGCAGTCACGTGATTCGGTACTCTTGAAAACAATATTGTCAACATTGGATTGAAATTGGGATTGCCCCGCGATTATATTGTTACACGTGAAGTTAGCTATGTTACGGCCCGCAATAGTGGTGTTCAACTCATTACGATAAACTGCTAATAGGGCTTTAAAATGCTTTATCCTTTAAATAAGAATGCTAATAAATAAATATGATATAAACAGTTGTTTAATTGATTGTTTGAAACATATTAAATTCATTTGGGCGTAAAAATATGATTAAAATCATGAAATTTACCATGACTTTGGCTGCATGCGGAAGGGTCGTTGCCTATAACTACTACAAAAAAAAATTTGGCGGCGCGTGCGAGTTCTCCAATTTCATAAACAAAGTCAAGTCAAGTGGTTTTAGAAAAAGTGAATTCGAAATGCAAGTTTGTTTAGCTAGTTCATTAACGTAAAAATATCGATCGCGTGTGGTTCTTTTTTAGTAACAATTATTTATTTTCCGTTAAGTTACTAATATTAAAGATTTATACAAGTGGTACCTACCTAAGTAAATAAACAATATTTGTTAACATAGCAACCATATGTTCCTCTAATTAGATTTTGGTAACTCGCACTCGCATAAAAAGACAGTGCCACTAAAACCTGCAAGAATTATACAAGTAAGTATTAATTAAGTTATAAGATCTTCCAAACAAAAGTCATGATAATAATATCATTGATAAAACCACGGGATAAAACTAATATATCAAAGACAACATAATATGTAAGTACCTTATGGTGATATATCACTTCTTCTCTTAATGTTTTCATAAATTTTCTCAAAAAAATCCTTGCTCACTCTATAATTTGCTTTAAATTCGTCTTCATTCATAGAAAACGCTTCGTCCTTAAAACACATCATCCGACGCTCATCTCGTCTTTGTTTTAATTGTTTTTTATGGGAATTACGTAAAACACTGTATATTAATGCCAACCCTGCCATGTTATATACTTATTACTTGCTGAAAACCACATAAAACGCAAAACAATTTCTAAAAAGTTACACTTTTGTTATTGGAAAAATCCCAATCAACAAACAATCCCAACGCAATACTGGCGCAATAGACGGCTGTCAAAGTAAGTCAAGAGTAGCATCCCAAGCCCGATCCCGATTCCACTTAGTTCCCAAAAATGGACACGCAATTCAAATACAATTTGGCGCTAGCGTCGAACTCAAGAGTACGAAACGTGAAAATTCCAATGTCGATAGATCGGAATTAAAATCAAGAGTAAGCGCCCTGTGCAGGTGTTTGATGCTGGAGCCAACTCTGGGGAAATTTCTATTGTTTTTACGGCACAAGAAATATCAGCCATCATAAATAAAATGAAGAGAGGTAAATCCCCGGGGCATGATGGCCTCTGCATTGAGCACCTAAGGTATGCGGGGGGACACTTGCCTCGTGTGCTAGCTTTATTTTTTAATCTGTGCGTTAGTCACGGTTACTTACCGGATGACGTAATGTATACAATGGTAGTGCCTATTGTAAAAAATAAAACAGGGAATGTCTCTGACATTTCCAATTACAGGCCTATTTCTCTGGCCACTGTCATAGCAAAAGTGTTGGACAGTCTGCTTGATAAGCAATTGGCTAAACACCTCGAACTACATGACGCCCAGTTCGGTTTTAAGCCTGGGCTGTCAACTGAGAGTGCAATCTTGTGCCTCAAGCAGACTGTCCAATACTACACAGACAGGAAGACTCCTATTTTTGCTTGTTTTCTGGATCTGTCAAGGGCATTCGATCTTGTGAGTTACGATGTTTTGTGGCATAAACTAGAATGTGACACTACGTTACCATCTGAAATAGTGACAATATTTAAGTATTGGTATAGTAGTCAACGTAATAGCGTGAAGTGGAATGGTTCGCACTCGGACGTGTATCGTTTGGAGTGTGGGGTGAGGCAAGGGGGGCTCAGCTCACCCCGGCTCTTCAACCTGTACATGAACCAGCTGATCCTTGAGCTCAGCAACACCAATATCGGATGTCATATTGATGGGGTGTGCATTAACAATATTAGTTATGCTGACGATATGGTGTTGCTGAGCCCATCGATCGGTGCTCTCAGGCGACTGATCGCTATATGCGAAAACTATGCGGTGAATCATGGGCTTAAATATAATGTCACAAAAAGTGAACTATTGGTTTTTAAAGCAGGAAGTGTGACATATTCGTGTATTCCAACTGTGTCACTTTCTGGAGAACCACTGCGAAGAGTAGATAAGTTTAAATATCTGGGCCACTGGGTCACTGAAGACCTTAAGGATAATTGTGATATTGAAAGGGAACGTAGGTCGCTGGCTGTCCGTTGTAACATGCTGGCCCGCAGGTTTGCGCGTTGTACGAGGCCAGTTAAAGTAACGCTTTTTAAAGCTTACTGTCAGTCCTTCTACACGTGCAGCCTGTGGGTCAACTTCACTCAGCGGACATACAGCGACCTTCGCGTTCAATATAATAATGCACTGAGAGTGCTGTTGCGGCTGCCATGGCGTAGTAGTGCGTCGGGGATGTTTGCAGATAATAATATTGATGGTTTTGCCGCCATTATTAGGAACAGATGCGCATCCTTGATGACTCGTGTTCGCGGTAGCACCAACAGTATTCTTAGTATATTCGCAGATCGGTGGGATTCCCGGATGTTGCAGAGGTGGATGCGGCTCCACGCTGAGCTATAATTGTATATTTTTATTTGTGATTGTGTATGTAACCTACTAACACTAGAAATTAAGTAAAATTGTTACTAACCCTATGGACTCCGGTCTGAAATAAAATATTTCTATTCTATTCTTCTATTCTATTAGTATGGAGTTAGGAGCTCGTGGCTAAGTAATAACAGCCGCTCGGGTCGATCCATCAGGTTAAGCTACGCTTGCCGGGGTTGGTCCGTGGATGGGTGACCATTTTCACATACCGAGACTCCTCCGTGCCTCGGAAAGCACGTTAAGCCGTTGGTCCCGGCTGTCATTTGTGGATCTTTGACAGTCGTTACGAGTCGTCAGAAGCACGAAAGTCTGACATCCAGTCTAACCAAGGGGTATCGTATTACCCAGTTACTGGGTTGTGGAGGTCAGATAGGCAGTCGCTCCAAGTAAAATACTGGTATTCAGCTGCATCCGGTTAGACTGGAAGCCGACCCCAACATAGTTGGGAAAAGGCTAGGCAGATTGAATAAGTATTAGTATGGATACATAACAACACGCCTGTATTTCCCGAAGGGTCGGGCACAGGTGTAGGTACCTATAGTACAAGTACACCCACATTTCGCCAGATACATATGTTTAAGTCCCATGTACCTACTTAATAGGGGACGAGCCTATTGCCATCAACCGGGCACAAATCTAGACTCCGGGCTGACTGAGAAATTCCAGATGGAAAAACCCATAACACTTTACCCGACCCGGGATCGAACCCGGGACCTCATGCTCAGCAGTAGCGCTTGCGACCCCTAGACCAACGAGGCAGTCAATAATTGAAATTATATGGAGGAGCTCGTGTCTAAGTAATAACAGCCGCACGGGTCGATCCATCAAGCCGGGCTTGGTCCGTGGATGGGTGACCATCTTTACATACCGAGACTCCTCTGTGCCTCGGAAAGCACGTTAAGCCGTTGGTCCCGGCTATCATTCGTAGATTATTGACAGTCGTTACGGGTTGTCAGAAGCCCGAAAGTCTGACAACCAGTCTTACCAAGGGGTATCGTATTAGAAACGCACCTCAGTACGTACTATAGAAACTCTATCAAATAAGTACTTAATCACTATGTAAATGTGTAGGTACCTATTTGGTATTCTTCATAGCTATTCACAAACATTTGAAACGGTTCGGTGCCGAATCGAACATCAATCAATGTTTTGAAAACCGAAAATATTGACATATACGACCACTATTCTTCGGCGGCTGTTTGCGTTCGGGGACTAGGTTAATTAACGAAAATGTGTCATTTTCGACTGTGAATGAAAAAAATGTGACCTGTCGAATGGTTGTGCTGATGAATCCAATCACTATTTTAAATACCTACATTAGATTTTTGACAGCTGATTTCAGCGAAATCCGAATGTCATTTCACAGTGTTACTAAGTTATTAGCAAAAAGATTGATCGGTGATTGAGCCTTTACATAAATAAATAACTAGGTACTTACTCTACAAAATCCTTGTTGACATAAAATATCGTTGTCTGCTAGCACAAGCACACAGCTAAACAATGACAATACGAAAAAACAAAAGAATATCTTAACGTCAGCCATCTTGTATGTCGGCAAACATAGCACTGATTTGTATGTGGCAAAGTGTTATCTAAAACGGTATTATTATTGTAATTATCGGCAAGATAATCATTGGGAATCATAGGAAGTATTAACAATATTGATAAGGATTCGGTATGCATTGCGGTTAATGTCCTGTTTGGGGGACTACAGGTGTTATTGAGTGATTGTACTTTTTCTAGGATTCATCATCTGCCTAGCCTTTTCCCAACTATGTTGGGGTCGGCTTCCAGTCTAACCGGATGCAGATGAATACCAGTATTTTAGGTACATGGAGCGACTGCCTATCTGACCTCCACATCCCAATTACTGGTTATCACGATAACCCATGGTAAGAGTGGTTGTCGGACTTTCGGGCTTCTAACGCTAATGATGATAGTGTTGGACGTTACTAGTTTAGCTATTCGTCGTTTACAAGGTCTCTTGTAATAAAATCACGTCTGTATGCCCTGAGGTGCAGTCGGCGACAGAAGTCGATGATCATTTCGGTTTTTTAATAATTGAAGTACATATTCTCTACTCTGCAACAAACATAAAAGAATGAGCCAGGTTTCATTCAAAATGTCTAATGAAACTTTTCTCTCTGTTACAAACAGGCGCGATACCGCGCCTGTGCCATACCACTCTTTATTAACTGCTCAAAAACTAGGAAGAAGTGAAGTGTGGGCATTTTGGAGCTAGGTCTCTATTTGCCTAGCCTTTTCCCAACAATGTGGGGTCGGCTTCCAGTCTATCCGGATGCAGCTGAATACCAGTATTTACATGGAACGACTGCCTATCTGACCTCCACAACTCAGTTACTGGGTAACACGACACACCTTGGTAGGACTGGTTGTCGGACTTTTGGGTTTTATGTCGTTCCTACCTATACACTAGGGTCGAGTAAGTGTTGAAGATTTTTAGGGGACAGTTGATAATTTTTTCGCGATTACGATGTTGGTCCTATGGAGAAACTTTTTCAGTTTGATGTACTGTACCTACCACACCCTTTTTGACTACACCTTTATGATACAAATGTTGCAAGCAGTGCGTTGTCTGTCAGTGTCAATTTAAGAATTTTATTAAGTAGAAGATACCCTGCTTAAGCTCAGTAACTTTCAAAAGGAAGCCCTGGGTTATCAACATAACTTTGTAATTTCTGATATCTTATTCAATTTTATCAGAGACTATCAATAACTGGGTTAACATAGAAAATAACTATAAATTGTGACAAAAATATTTATTTTTCTATACTTAAATAAAATAAACATTATTTTTAGATTTTATCAGTCGCTCGTCATGGCAATGACCTGTCCATGATATCAAAGGGCCGATGCGATGGCCCACAGACGATAAAAGCCGATCTATTAAAAAAAATATAACCGTGAATTAAGTGAAGTGAGCTGTCATTCCACCTGATGCTAGGGTAGGCGCGGTCGTTGCAGCCCAAGATTTTGGGGGGGCTACCATTGGTGCCGAGGAATATTTTTAGGGAAATGGTTGATAAGTACGTAAATCATTCAGTCTCTCGATAGCTCGAATAATGAATTTCATTACCCCCAGGACCCTCCCCCCCCCCCCCCCCCCTCGGACCGCGCCTGTGCTAGATATTGACACTATTGACAGCTCACTTCACCGAAGTTTTCACGGTGAGATTTTTACAGAATAGACCGGCAGTTCCTTACGTGAAGAAGACCACGAATCGACAAACATGACATCATGGCATGGAATGCTCTTCACTACTCTACAGTTTTAAGGGATGGATCGATCACCTATTTTGTTTTATGTTTTTTCTTAGTATGACTTGGTACTTGTTGACAGGCACATATTGTCCTCACAAACACACGAAAAGCTCAATAAAAAAACAGAAAAGATGACTGCAGCAGCATTCATCTTTTACATTTACATTTTGTCATCTACCTACTAATAACAATTATATATAATATTTTTAAAACAAAAGTTAATTTTAATACAACAAAGCACCATGCCCATAGACGTGACCATGCCATTGTACAGTCGCCATCACATCAAGCTACTACAATCTGTCAAATTTCTTTAGTAGATTTTAAACTTTATCGCTAAAGCATTAGGTTCAAGGTTGATTGGGAAAGTTTGACAGTTTTGGGTAGCTTGATATGCTGGCGTCTGTACATTTTATCCTAGGAAAGTCTCTAATTATCTAAGTAAGTACGGAAAAACCTCAGTAGGTACTTAATAAAAATGTGAAATCCCCGTCACGAGTTCACGACGTTCACCGTCCGCCATTTTGAATTATCTGTCAGTTTAGAATTTTAGATTTATGTAGCACTAGCTTCCGCCCGCGGCTTCGCCCGCGTGGTATATCGATAAAAAGTAGCCTATGTCCTTCCCCGGGATGCCATCTATCTCCCTGCAAAATTTTATCGAAATCTGTTCAATGATTTAGGCGTGAAGAGGTAACATACAGACAGACGGACAGAGTTAATTCTAGGAATTTATAATATTACTAGCTTACGCCCGCGGCTTCGCCCGCGTGGTAGGTCGATAAAAGTAGCCTTTGTCCTTACTCGGGATGCCATCATCTATCTCTTTACCAAATTTTATCGATATCCGTTCAGTGGTTTAGGCGTGAAGAGGTAACATACATACAGACAGACAGAGTTACTTTCGAATTTTTATTATTAGTATGGGTTGTTTCCACTGCGGAATCAACGACCCAATCCTCAACTAAATTTAGATTGCCATCGACATGCGAAAAAGAAGTAGGAACAAGGAAGGAATCTACAATTTTGAAGGATATTAGGTACTACCTAATCCATAAGTATTGCTTCATAAGTTCAAAAAAAATATCTGCTCAACAACATCAATAAAGCAATGAATGTTGTTGAACTGTCAAAATGAAACAGATTGTGATTGATCGTGTGTTACGCAATTAATAAGGTGCTGATGGTAAGCATAATATTATATAGATACCATGGACGATGGTAGATAAAGCCAAGGAAATAAATTGTTTAGCAAATGAACTACCTACTTACTTACCTACACAACTTATAGTTTGAAAAATAGTTTCATTGGTGAAATTCTTCCTAATTCTCCAACTGTAGGTAGGTACAGCTGCAGAGCAGTGGTGGTCCAGTGGCAACGGCCGCGACTTACGAGTTGTAGGTCGTAGTTTCGAACCCTGACAGGCACTTTGCTTTGTGTAAATAATTTCATCACCACTGCCTACCTCAAAACGGTGAAGGAAAACATCGTGAGGAAACCGGCATGTCCTAGAACCAAAAATTCGAAGACATGTGACATCTACCAACCCGCACTGGGCCCGTGTGGCGGATTACGGCCCACTCCCTCTCAAAGAGAGGAGGCCTGTGTCCCAGCAGTGGGAACATTATAGGCTGATTATGTTATGTAGGTACAGCTACCTAATCTAGAAGTAACCTATTCACTCATTCCTTGACAAACCGACCTCATTTTACAAAACCCTCTACCGACAACGTGACTATATATTTAATCGCCTTATCTTCACTTATCTATGATAACGACAAGAATGTTCTGAACACACTATGTGCAATACTTGAGAAGAAACTGTTTGATAATGGATCATTTTTATGGAAGCGAATTATGTATCTAGGTTAGGTATTTTTGGGTAGAGTTTTCACGAATTATGCTGTTGTTTCTGGCTGACTCTTCGTTTCTTTATGGTTTATATAAAAAGCTGTAGTGGTAGGTATAAGAATATGTTATCATTACCTACTTTACCTAATCCTAGCCACACACGTAGCGATTTACTTACGCAAATATATCGTTACGTCTGTAGGAAGAAATTTGCGCAAATTTCTTCCAAAACACGTCCCGATATACCTACTTGCGCAAGCCTAAATTTTCGCAAATACATTGTTACGTGTGTGGCTAGCATAAAGGCACAAATGCACAATACTACCCTACGAGGTTGGGGCAGACGCAGATTCCACTGCAAAATTTTAGCCATTCCACTTTGTAACGGAATAATTCATAAATTATTTATTTATTTTATTATTTATGTACACACAGTAAAATACAAAAAAGATACGACATAATTAAAATATGAGTACAAAGGTGCTGCTTATTTCTTAAGAAATTTCTTCCAGCAGACCTGCGAAAGGAGAAATGTAGACAATAGTGTGTGAGAACAAGAATCAATTAAAGAAAGAAGAATTATCAATGATTGTCCCATACAAAACTTCAATACGTACTCGACCCAAATGTATGGAATGGCAGATTATTTTTTCGCGATTACGATGTTAGTCCCACGGAGAAATTGTTCAGTTTGATGGCCTAATCAATATGATCACACCTTTCTCACGCTGTATATACCTAGTATACTTACCTAATGCACTATTTCTACAAATATTTGAAGAAATAAGACCAGAACTAGGTACCTACAAACTGTTGTTCTAGTGGTCGCAAAACGGTGAAGGAAAACATCGTGAGGAAACCGGCATGTCCTAGAACCAAAAATTCGAAGACGTAACATCTAACCTGCACTGGGCCCACGTGGTGGATTACAGTTACAGCCCACTCTCTTTCGAAGAGAGGAGACCTGTGTCCCAGCAGTGGGAACATTATACGAGACTTTAGTACGTACTTAGGTACTAAAAAGATGATTTCATGCCATACCATACTTCTGTTGACTTTTAAAATGGGACTGTGTGGACAAAGATTTAATACGTTCAACTGAGAGACGTAAGTATCATAAAGATAGCAGACATTAAGACTGACATTATCAGTGTTCAAATAAGTATTTAGTAACCAAGCTAATTATATTTAGATATTATAAAAATTGCGTGGTAGGTACAGCTAGGTACCTACATCTGCAAGATGAGGTATACCTACTTATTTTAAAAATCTTGACAGGTTAAATTGGTGGAGTAATTCGTCATCTCGTCCACATGCCTACGGCCCATTTAGGTCGACTTGCAGAAAATCAAAATAACGTGTTCTAAATCTTGGCCGTAGGCATGTAGGACGAGTTGACGAATTACTCAATTGGTGGAGCAGTGGTGGCCCAGTGGTAACTGCCGCGTCTTATGAGGTTGAGGGTTCGAACCCAGGCAGGCGCTTTACTTTGTGTAAATAATTTCATCACCACTGCTCTCAAAACGGTGAAGGAAAACATCGTGAGGAAACCAGCATGTCCTAGAACAAAACATTTTGGAGACATATGTGATATCTATCAACCCGCACTGGGTCGCTTGATAGATTATAGCCCACTCCGTCTCGAAGAGAGGAGGCCTGTGTCCCAGCAGTGGGAACATTATAGGCTGATTGCTAAATTGGTAATTTCCTTGGCATTATTTTTGAGGCAGCTTTTTCTGTTGCTAGTAACTCTAGTAAGAGCTTGCAAAAGTACAGCAAACACAGTTCATTTGTGCTAAGGAGGACGCAGACTAAATAGAAAATAACAATATACAGATAACAAGATATTTGAATTACACTTCAGTAAAGATTCGACAGTAGTTCAAATCTTCTTAGGGCGGATTTCACCAATGTAACTGAACGCGATAAACTTATAAAACGCATTCAAGAGCTGTCAGTGTCAATATTCCCTAGAAAATTATGACACTGACAGCCCTATGTGCAGGGGGCTTAAAACGGTCACTTTAGCAGAATTATAATATGAAACTATTATGAATCATTGTAAAACTTCACACACTAACAATTCATAATAAATATGAATGCGTGTAAAAAATCTGTTTGACAGTTTTTTATAGAGATTCGTAAAATGGGCTACAAAATATGAATTGCTTCTATGTCAAATTAGCAGCAATTAAACAGCTGGGATTCAAGAAATGAACTGCTTTTAGAGGAATTGCTAATGTGGCCGGTTTAGGCCCCATGATCGCGTTCAGTTTCAATGGTGAAATCCGCTCTTAATCTCATTATAGGTACGTTACTGTCGTATAATTATATTTTTAACCCCCGACGCCTTCGTAGGCTCTGCCAAACGGCTAAACCGATTTTGATTTTTTTGGTTTGATTTGAAAGGTTACTTGATCGAGAGTGATCTTAGCTATACAAAAAAAAATCGTTTAATAAATGCTTTGTTTTCGCCGGGGGTTTTTAAAATTTATATTTTTATTTAACTTGTTAAATTATGATTTAAGAATATAAATAAACGACAATAAAGAATAATATACGACGTAAGTGCCCTTCATGCTGACTTTTCATTACATCTGGAGACGTAAATTACTTAACACGCATTACTTATACAAACTTTAGTATAGATTATATACACGAAATCACAAAAAAAAAACAAAATTTTCTGAAAAAAATATACTTTCTTCGTTTTTCCATCTTCCTGTCTTCTATGCTGTTATCTTCTCTTCTCGTCGAGCCAGCGACCGTTCATAAAGAGAGCAACTCCATGACAGTGTTTACTGGCAATACTGTCGACGGATAGCTCTCTTCATTAACAGATTATAGGCATCTTCTCTTCTTGTTTCTTCTCTTGTTGTTTCACCTTCTGGTAAACACTTACTTGTTGTCCTACTGGATTTTTTAAGCTGTGGCCGTCGTAGTTTTTCTTCAGGCGGTTCAGGATATCTTTATTAGAGAAATTACTTGAACACCAAGTAATTTCATAACGTGAAGAAGATGTTATGAGATGATGTAAGTATGTGTGTGTGATGTGGTGTATATAATATGAATTCATATGTAATGAAAATATCAGCATTCGCCTGCACTCTGAAACATAAGTTAATACAAAATAAAGGTAATACAAAATTTACCTACCTATAATGTATATGAAAATAATTTTCCTACCTATTTGGCACTTAAAGGTATAAATAGACAGACATTTTGCAAAATTGGAACCTCACTTTCAAACTACCTACCACTAAATCACTTGCAAGACGTACTTATAGAATAATAGAGAAAATTTAAGAAAGACACGCGCAGGAAAATAAACAATAAAAACAAAAATCAAAATCAATAAAACAAGTAATAAAAAAATAAAACAACGTGTAAAAGGAGATGAAAACCTGTGCGAGGCCAAAAAGGCTCCAATCTCAGCATAATGCTACGATATTTGAGAAAAAAAAAATTGCTGATCTTGTGATGAAGAGCTGGGTTAGCCAGCCACCAAGAATTGTAATGAAACGCTAACGATGACTGCCTAACTGCCCACTATGCACCGGGCTGTCTGACAAACAGAAGTCGCTCATCATCAGCCTACAGCTGTCTACTGTAAGAGTGTAAGACATAGGTCTCTCCAATCGCACATCAATCAACTCGATACTCGTATAGTCATTCTCTGAAACTCTTTTAACACACTTACTTACCCCTTGGCCACAACATCACCCCTCGCGCGGCCTGCGTCTTGCGTCTGCGACCGCGGCAAGACAAAATGTTAGAAGTTATTTAGAGCGTGACATGAGTTGCCGCGGTGTGGCTTGCGGAGAGGAGAGCGGCGCCGGCGCCGCAAGACGCACCGCATGAAGCACCGCCATATGTCGTAGCTCTGACCTATGACTAGATCTTTTCAATCGCACGCCAATCAACCCTATTTAGTCACTCTTGCAAACTCTTATAACTCACTTAGAACGCACGACTACTCATCAAGCTATATGTCTTTTCCAGTATAAGCTGACCTCGCATTGTATAAAGCTTTGCGTCCAATAGAGGTCAGCTTATATACTTGAATTGTATAGCTAGTTTAGTATGTCGTCGTACCCACATTCCTTCAAAAACTAACCTTCAATGTTTCGCGTCAAGTTATTGCCGATGACATATGGGGCTCAGCACGGAGGTGCTAAGTGGCTCAACACGCCGACGTGTTTGTCAGCTACTGTTTGACTTTCATTGTTGTGGGTAGGTACTGGTCTAACGGGATTGCAGGGTTGGTACTGTTGAAGATACCGATTTCACTATTGATACAGAAATAGGAGATATTTGTCGGTAACAGAAAAGGTAGAGTGTCAGACGAAGGATCAAGCTCGAAAATGTATGGACCTCGCATTGTTTGAATTTTCTTTTAAATACAGAAATCGGAATTACTCAGTCAAACGTACAGAAAACTTTGAAAATGAAGGATACAAGAGCGAGCGGAGCGAGCTCGCACCCCACTACGGATTCTCTTTTGAGTATTCGTACATAAATAGGAGTTACTTGGTCGATTTAAGCAGAGAAGTCTGAGAAAAAAGGGACGTCAGTAGTAAGCATGTCGGTAGTAAGAGCGAGCACGAAAATTTTAGCACCCTAGTCCTAGTCCTGGTTTATATTCACCATGCGTCGGGGGCCACCGCCCACCAACTACATACTGCCATTTACTTACTGAATATATTTTGGTCTTGTATGGGGTTTGATAAAAAGTTTTTCTTAAGTTTAGGGGGCGGCACCTGCCGCCCACCCCCTTAGTCTGCCAGTGAGAAAATCTATTAATTTTCAGTGTTTTCATTGTTCTTTAATATTGCCGTGTTTCACGTAACTATTACGTACCGAATTCGTCTTCTCTCTAAGGATCCTTCGCTTCTACCTGATAAATGATTTACGAAATATTATCGGTCTTACTCTAATCCTGATTCCTGGGCGAGGTTCCATTGCCTTCGTTTTCCAATCAGTAAGTTTCGCAGCTCGCCAACCCTAACTCTTTGCCTGTAACTGGCCGCCTTTTTCTTGGTCTACTTGATTATTTGTCAAAACATTCAAGTTCCCACAAGAGCCTACGCTATTGGACGTTTTGAGTTTTCAACTTTTGACCCGTAAGTACCTATTGCTGACTGTCCAGAGCGGGGCAATTGCGTAACACAGTTACAATGCCAAGTTTTTAATCTGAATATACTAGCTTTTTTTGCAAACAGGCCGACTCTGACAATTCAAAGCGCCTGTTAATGGTTTAATTTAAATAAATGATTTTAGTTTGACCGGCGCTGGTCGCATGTACATTCAAGTAACGTTACTTTTTTTTTGCCCCTCCCCCTCCTTGGCAAAGGCCTCTCTCCACTCCTTCCTTCTTTCGCGAACCCGCGCGTCCTCCTTCCAGTTTTGACGGAACCTAACCTATAGACCAAGTCTCCACGTCCCGCCAATGGCGGCACGAGCTGAAGACTTGGTCTACCGAAACCCAGTTTGCCCGCTCGCTACGCGTTTCATCAAATAGTTCCTATGCCGTAATGTTGGCTCCACTGTTGTAGGACCAATACGAATACACTACGCCGCTACGGCGCTACATAATAGGTCCGTTCAGTGGAGCCAACATTACGGCAAAGGAACTATTTGATGAAACGCACTCTAGCAGTTATTTTAATCCACTCGTGCAATGACAGTCTTACCTCCATAAAATATGAAAGGAATGATCTCCATTACAACAGACATGAACACAAAGATGTTAAGACAATCGAATATAAATTACCTTCACGACTGACAGTCCACAATCCTTGGCTATTATAGATAATATAACGATTATAGCATGGCTGACACTAAAACATATGGGTAGAAGTTTTTAGTTACTTATTGGAAACAATTTAAAATATGGTATTTTTTAACCGATTTCAAAAAGGATGAGTTTCTGATTTAGGCTGTGTTTTTTTTTTGTATGTATGTTACGCGATTACTCCGCCAATTATGAATCGATTTTGATGATTCTTTTTTGTTTGGTCATGCTTCAGAGGTGGTCCCACATAAATGTAATTAACTTTGTTTGCGTAGTTTTTGAGTTAGCTTCAATATTTTACGCATTTTTCGCACTTAGTCCATAGGGACGATGTTTTAAGTTTCTCCGTCACTGTTATTTACATAGCAGGTAGTGGTACCTTTTCGAATTTGTATGGGGTAGGTACAAAAACTAAACAGTGAAACAAAAACAAAAAAAAAACCTGACTTCCAAAAAAAAAACTAAAAAGTGAAAAATAACTTCAGAAGACGTTGGCAAAAACCGAAAATTGAAAATCAAAGACCACCAAACGAATTTTTCCAGTTATGAGACATAACTAGATCGATTTTTCGCCCCGTAGACCCGCGTTCATTGCAACTTTCATTTTTAATTCCGTTTTTCCGTACAATTTACAAAGTATTTTCCCTTTTAGATTTCTCATATGCAGAAATGCCGAACCTCTCGTACAAAATTTCATCCCGGGGTGATTTTTTAAATAAAATCCTACCTGTGCAAAATGTCATATTCAAGACCCAGCGGTTTAGGAAATGGGTAGTCCGTCTGTGGATGATGAATTAATGAATTTAATATTTTTAATAAACAAGTGACGTTTGAAATGAATGACTAAGGAAACAGCTGGTTTTAACATCTGCAAAGTCTCGTCTGGTAGTTAACTCAATATGAACCGAATTTGCTAAAACCGTTAACTAATTATTAACACGTTGTAAATATGGAATGGAAACAATGTGTTGGAGATCGTCTTAGCAAAAGTTTGTGCTGTTGGTGAAGATGAATTCGAAGTAGGTTCTAATGAGCTTGAATTTTTTAAACTAAACAAATTGGAAGATAACTTTTTAGTATGAACTAGTATTTTGTCCGATTTCGCAACGAATCGTTACAGTACCTAGCAGAGGCCCTAGACAAAGTGACATTCAATCAGCGATAACGATGATGGAAAAGGCAAAAATGTATAGGACTGACTTAAGCTATCGAAAAGCTTATGTCAATCCTGTTGAAAGTCGTTGTAGAAATACGAAACGCTTTCGTAGCGATTGTCACTTGTCTAGGCCATCTGATGACAAATAGTTTCATTTACCTATGACTAGCAGCTAATGTTGATATTTTAAAATTATTCCTAACTCTCGAGACGATTTACCGTTATCGCTACGGTTTACCCCTTGAAAGGGTGAAACTCCTCGATTTCGCAGATAAGCCTTTTATAACCTTTTCTTAATGCGTTCAGAAAACTGATGGGGCTGCCATGGCGTTCCAGTGCATCAGGGATGTTTGCGGCGCGGCGGCGGCTCGTGTAGATTGTTTTTTTATACTACTAGCTGATGCCCGCGGCTACGCCCGCGTGGATGTCGGTTATTATATACCAAAACCTTCCTCAAGAACCACTCTATCCATTGGTGAAAACCGCATCAAAATCCGTTGCGTAATTTTAAAGATTTAAGCATACATAGGGATATAGGGACAGAGAAAGCGACTTTGTTTTATACTATGTAGTGATAATGCGCAAGCGAGCTGCATCAATGGTGGCACGCGTATGGCCAGCCCCAACAGGGTTCTGAAAATGATAGCTGGCAGAGTGGACTGTCCTTATATTATAATTCATTGCTGTCAGACATGTGTCACCGTATTTACGAGTACTAACACGTAGTTTTAAGGAAAATGTTACTAACCCTCTATGAGTCTTGCCTCGAATTAAAGATTTTGAATTTGAATTTGAATATTATTTTCCCGCTGTATGACAAAAGCCTCTTCTCATACTGAAAAGGCATGATCAACACGCTTGCTCAAGTTAAGGCCGATTGACGATTTTGTAGATGTCTTCGAAAAAGTTTGCAGAGACTGGCTCCTTCGGCCTCCAGGCAATTTATCACCTAGTAAAACCTCGTACCGATACGAAAGAATTACGGAAAACATGTGTTAATAAAAAAATTGCTCAATAAAAGACACATTTGAAGTGTACAGTCAACCGTAAGTACATCTTTCCTAACACTTTGACATCGATAGCGCTTATACTTCGTAGCATTTCGTGTGTTTTTCGTAGATCAGGCGATACCTTGCCTTGCAGTTGACCGTGCAGACGTGTATCTATAGGCGTCAATTATCGCAGCACGCCTAAAAGTGCCAAGTGGAGTCTCACGGAGAGCTAATTTGATTGGCGGCGGTTGCTCAAGTACCGTTGCTCCGAGGTTAGTTACGATATTTGGAATAGTTCAGACTTTGGATAATTTTAGACGACAAACGAGACATCTGAGGGTCATCGCTTCGAAAACGTTTCGTATTTCTTCAACGACTTTCAACTTGACTTATGCTTTCGATAGCTTATGTCAGTCCTATACATTTTTGCCTTTTCCATCATCGTTATCGCTGATAGAATGTCACCTCTTGCAATGCCTAGCTTTTTTTTTTCTAAAACGCATTTGGTAAGACATTTGGAAAGGTTAGGCAAAGAAAAAGGTTCCATTCCAAGAGTTCCATTTTTCTTTGGTATGACGACGAAGGCTTTTCCTTATTTTATTAAAAACGAATAACGAACGCACCATTCTCGATTCTAATAGGTTTAGTTAGTTCAGAGAATTCTAGAAATACTTAACTAAAAACTCGCTTTTGAAAAGATAACTACATTCTACATCACCATTTCCTAAGACAAGGTGTTTCGACAGTGGTTAGCTAAGTAGATACGGTTGCCATTTACCATGTGATATGGAGAAAGTTATTTTGCATTTAGGTACCATCAATTTCAGTAGATGCCTATGCCAATTTTACACTGTAACATTTGGAGAAAAAACAGCCAGGCTGAAGTGGGAGTGGGCCGGCCACGTCACACGAATGCACCCGGAGAGATGGCCAAAGATCGTCACGCACTGGACGCCTGAAGGAGGACATCGCCGTCGAGGTAGATCGCGGCGAAGGTGGCGTGACGATCTAATCATGTTTGCGGGGCCAACATGGCCAGAAATCGCACACAATCGAGAGATTTGGAAGGAAAAAGGAGAGGCCTATGCCCAGCAGTGGGACACACAATAGGCTAATAAAAAAACATTGACTATACCTACTTAACTATTACTGATGTGCACATAGCGGAGCGGCGGGGTGCATGGGGGCGGAGCTTTAGTAGGAAATTGTCTGAGTGCCTACACCCTAATGGCGTAATACACGATCAATCGGAAACGGTTTGAAACAAATGTCTAATCCATTGCATTCGAAAAAAAATCTGCTCAACAACGTAAATAACGCAATGAATGTTGTTGAACTGTCAAAATTAAACAAATTAGTTAAGAAGATAAGTTACGCAATTAGATAGCTGGTCTTAAAATCAGTAATGAGTCAGTTCAATCTGTAAACCGATAGTTAGATTTTTTCCAAAAATAAGGACCCACCCTATTACAGCAATGTTGGCCGCAGAAAATTTTGACAAAAGACAGAGAAGCCACCGCTTTAAACCAGAAATCTCCAAGCAAACCGCCTTTAAAACAACAACCAAACGACTCATCCATTTCTAAACGGTAGTCTTAAAACTAAAAAGCATATTTCGTTCATTGTGACGCAAATTAACTCTTAGAAATAGTGGCCATCTTGTTTCCCCGCCATTTGCATTCGTTTTGTTCGAATTCATTGTCGACATGACGGCTAACGTTTTGTCAGGCAAAGAAAGGAATACGTAATGCCTTATGCAACTATATGTGACCTATTTTAAAGGATATTTAAGTTTCTAATACATTTTCTCGTGGTGTTACTAATGTAATTAGTTGGACAGTTATTTTAAAGTTTTGGTTGGTTTCTTCTATAGACGCGGTGTCGAAGGTTGTACAATGAGCCGTTCTTTTTTCAAAAGTTTGGTAATCATACGAGAGCAGCAGCTAGTACTTAGACTGCCATCAGACGGACTGCATTCTTGCAGTTTGAATGCAGTTTAGTACGACTGCAATACTCGTAATGTACTGGTAACTGCATTCAAACCACAAATTTATTTGCAGTTGGAGTGCAGTTGAAACTGATGGCAGCCTTATAGAATATAAATAAATAAAATAGCCTGCTGCTGCCCGCAGCTTTAACCCGCGTGGATCCTAATTCTTTTTGTAAAATAAAAATAGCCCGAGTTATTCCTTGCCATCAGCTATCTGCTAGTGAAAGTCCCGTCAAAATCGGTCCAGACGTTTCGGGGATTAGCCGGAACAAACAGACAGACAAAATATTGTTTTTTTGTTATTAGAACTGTACTTTTATACTTTCATAAGCATTTAGTAAAAATTTGACAATACAAACAGACACTTCAAATTTATTTATTTGAATTTATTTCTAAAAACAATGACAGCGCTGCGAGCAATACAGTGAAGCATGCTAAAACTACACCTCACTAAGTGCACACCTGCACACATGTTTACGTAACCGGCCTCAAGCACGTCACTTTTGACAGCTGTCGTGGTTTTTTAAGCTGGACTTCATCATCTGCCTAGCCTTTTCCCAACCAAGTTGGGGTTGGCTTCCAGTCTTACCGGATGCAGCTGAATACCAGTATTTTACATGGAGCGACTGCCTATCTAACCTCCACAACCCAAGAACTGGGTAATACGATACCCCTTGGCAAGACTGGTTGTCAGACTTTCGGGCTTCTGACGACCCGTAACGATTGTCAAAGATCCACAAATGGCAGCCGGGACCAACGGCTTAAAGTGCTTTCCGAGGCACGGAGGAGTCTCGATATGTAAAGATGGCCACGGACCAGCCCCGGCAAGCGTAGCTTAACCTGATGAATCGACCCGTGCGGCTGTTATTACTTAGCAATGAGCTCCATCATTTTCATTTTAAGCTGGACCTAAAACTATTAAATTGCTAAATCTAGGCCATATGTACAATTGTAATCAGTATCAGTTTACTTCAACCTTCTACTGAGCTCTACAAAGTGTTCATCGTAAAATGTTCGCTAATATAATTTTAACTAAGTCACGCTTGCCAAGCACGATAACTCGGTACCTGTCAGTGTTAATGGAACAAAATCTTGTTTTATATTTTAAACAAGTTAATTAAATTAAAAATTTAAAAATCCCCCGAGAAAAACATACCATCTAATAAACGATTTTTTTTTATAGCTAAGAACACTCGATCGAGTCACCTTTCAAACAAAACCAAAATCGGTTCAGCCGTTTGGCAACTACGATGGCACAGACAGATACACACGTTAAACTTTTAACACCCCTCGTAGTTCATGTTTCCGGGTTCTAGAAATCATGAAATTGTGCGTATTGGTCCTGAAATCCCCTGAAACCCTGGTACCTACCTACTTGAATACGAATAGGAAAGAAAATGAAAAGGTTTATAAGAACCTGTAAAAACTTATTATTTATGTATAGTACTTTAGAGGTATGAGGATCAGGGTGTAAAGTTCACTCATCCTCTATAGAAAAGGGAGGATCCTCGACCCCGACCAGACGGGTGTTGTGTCTAGCGGGCAACTGCCCAGCGATTGATGTTGGAATCTTGCATAAAACGTCCATCGCGCGGTAAACTTTAATTGCGCGATGCAGGATTTTTACGTCACGTTAGGTCTTTGATGCGTAGTTCGCATGTGGCGATGTAGATGCCGCCACAATACCATGGGAAATTAGTGTGATCGTGAATTTCAGGTTAGTAATTTAGTCCTCCAGACCGTATTTTCGGCCACGGCGGCCAATCTCAACGGAGACTAGCCATCGGCGCGGGAGATATTATAGTGCACAAGTGTTTGCGCAGACACAAGTGCACTCTCTCTTCCCTCACTCTCATAGTCCGATGGGACGGCAATCCGACACGACCGATCCGATAGTAATTTAGTAGTAAGTATCGAAAACGACTGCCTCGTTGGTCACGTGCTGAGCATGAGGTCCTGGGTTCAATGCCCAGGTCGTGCAAAGTGTTATTGGATTATTCTACCAGGAATTTCTCAGTAGCAGCCCGGACTCTGGATTTGTGTCCGGTTGATGGCAATAGACTCGCACCCTATTACATGGGACTTGAAACTTAAGTGTGTATCTTTAGACGACTCCTGCCTAAACCTACGGGGATTACAGGCGTGATGATCGTTATAATCTCCTTAATTTTCATTACAAACATCCCTAAAGGTATCTACTTAATTTTTGATACAAAATAAATTAAAAAAGAAACAATTCAAGTCTGACTAGCGTCTGTTACCATTCCGAGTTCATATTTAAACAGCTGATGAGCAGCTACACGCCAAAACACACCCTGCCACCAAAACAATAAGGCGTACAATAGGTTGATTAGGCAAGTGTTATTTGAAAAGCCACAGACACAAAAATTATTCAAAAAAGACTGCTGTCCAAATAATAAATGTTTCATTAAGAAAATATTGTAGAATGTGAATAATACTTACTGGTAAGACTGATTCAGAAAAGATGAACTTTTGGGAGACTTTTATCAAACTCAAACTCAAACTCAAAGCATTTATTTCAAATAAACCAATTACAGGCACTTTTGAATTGTCAAAGGGTCGGTCAGTCAGAAAATATGAAGCTAGTTGCCCATTCCAAAGCGTAGTAGGTTACTATGGAGAAGAACGGGCAAGAAACTCCACGGACACTCTTTTAAATCAGAATATTGTTACAATATGTTGTTTACATCATTCATGTTGGAATCATACATGTGAGTACAATGTAGAAAAACGTGCAGGTGAAAAGAGTAAATAAAAGATAAAACGATACAAAACAATTCAAAAATTAAAATAAATCAAAATAAGCCGTGGCAGCTAAGAGATGACCAGTCCCTACTGATGGCGCCCGTTCACGAACATGACGCATGGATCAGCACCATTCAGCTCAACCATTTTGAAGGGAACTTAATGATCCAACACATATCTTGAATAATGTAAGTCAAAGAGATGATCCTAATACGCGGTATAAGAAATAGGAGGTATGTATGGTTAGAGCACAAAAGTAGTAAGTACTGAAAACGACCCACACAAACAGGCGCAATAACGCGGGCGCGACAGGCAGCGCAACCGTTGTCGCGCCCGCGATGTCGCGCCTGTTTGCACGAGCCTTTTCTGCCACGGGCCTTCAAAGTCATATTTTCCCCCATAGAATTAAATAATATTACGTAGAGTGCGCGTATTGCACAAATCGCTTAGTGCGCATCGTAGACAAGTGAGCTATACATTAGTGTTGGGTAGGACATACCATATATTGGGTAGGTCGCTGGGGAGTTTGTTGCGCCACTTCTTCTTCCCAGCTAAAGCATTAGGAAGTGGTGAAAGGTGGGCGTTTTTGGGGGACTGTCTTATGTGATTTTGACGTTCGAAAAGTGCTGATTCTCAGCCTAGTTTGAATAAATGACTTTTGATTTTGATTTTGATACAAGAGGCCCTTCAAATGTCCCATACAAAATGATAGAATGTCCCAACACCTCAAAATAACATTTTGTACCGCTTCACTGTGACAAACAAATGAATGAATCTCGAACTGACAAGTGTGGTGAGGAACGTCGTGTTGTTCAAACCCGTGTCTACTGTTCATAGTTTATTGCGCGCACTCTATACTATAATTATAGCTCTATGTTTTCCCCCTTTACGGCAGAAATAGCATGTTGTAGGGTAGTAGGCTAGTAGGTTTTACGTAGGCAAAACGGATGGCTAGATACTACCTACACAAGCATCTAGACTCATAAACGCTGTCCCACGATCTACTAACCTAACAAAACCACATTTTGAATACCTAATAAAGATTGTGTACTAAATCAATTACTAGACACATGTAAACCGCGGTTCGTATGTTCTGTTACAAAGTAACGAACATGCATTTAGGTACAAATTGAAGACTCCGGCGCGGCGCGGCGCCGTTAAATATTTATTTCATAAATATTGCGCACGCGCACTGTTTGCCACCATTTTGAAAATGTACTTAAAAGGTAACTAGATAAGGTAGGCGTATTAAAACCGACTTTACGAGGGTTGCGAACCACATGGGTTCCCTTTTCGCCTTTGGTGAAATTGGCAAAATTGAAGTGTCGCTTCCACAAAAAAAATATCGAGGGTTCACGGGCTATTTGTATTAACCGACATTTTTGGAACTGATTATGATCCGACACACGATCAGATTTTTACAGAATCGATCAGCAGGTGTAATGACAAACTTCACTTGCGTATTCACGGGGAGATTTCACAAACGGATCAATAAAATTGACTCTAGAGACTCTAGAGTCAATGAGGTCTTTACGATAATGTGACCGGACCCTTACGTTACCCATTACCGTACTGATTTACTAGATACTAAAATATAGGTTTTACGTCGTTGCTTCATTGTGTAGGCTGCTTGGTATGTAGGTATATACTATTAGCCTATTGTGTTAGCGGGTTTTGGTGACTGTATTGACATAGCGACTGCGCCGGCGCCGAATAATTTAAAAGCAGCGATGGATGAATTAAATTGATAATAATTGGCTGTGTAAAACGTGTCTAAATGATAGCAGCCGCACGGGTCGATTGAAGGTTAAGCTTACACTTGCAGCGGTCGGACCGTGGATGGGTGACAATACCGTTTAATATCGAGACCCCTCCGTGAGTCGTAAAGCTCGTTGGTCCCGGCTTTCATTCGTAGATCTTTGACAGTCGTTACGGCTTTATGTATTTCATACTATATACCTCGGAGTATAGAAAAAAGAAGGTATATTATACCTTAGAGGTATATACGAATACTGAAACTACCTGAAACTAACTGATATACCTACAAACTTATTGTGCATGCGTCAATATTCATTCAAACTACGGAACCCTTCACTGTGTGTGGTCCGACGTCCGACACGCACTTGGCCGTTTTTCTTAATTCAGAATATCGACACATGTAGTACTCCTTGCTAAAATTACGCCAGATATATTACAATGACTTTAAAATCTAGGCAATATAAATACTCCGTGCGAGTAGTAAATGCTACCACTTGCCTGGCTATATCTACCACGTTCTTGTTATCAATTGATAAGCATCTTGATTAGGTCTCTTATCGTGAGCAGTTTGTGATCGAAATTGATGCTAGACTGCCTGTTCTGAGTTAGTTTTTGAAACATTTTTCTCTATTTTGAAATGGAGGCTTATAACGGGACATTTTGCATCGAAGAAGGGTACAAATAGATCAATCAATCAATCTGCCTAGCCTATTCCCAAATATGTTGGGGTCGGCTTCCAGTCTAATCGGATGCACCTGAATACTAGTATTTTACATGGAGCGACTGCCTATCTGACCTCCACAACCCGTTACTGGGTAACACGATACCCCTTGGTAAGACTGTTTGTCAGACTTTCGGGCTTGACGCCCCGTAACGACTGTCAAAGATCCATGAATAACAGCCGGGACCAACGGCTCCCGAGACACGGCGAGGTCTCGGTATGTTAAGATGTTAAGCCCACCACGGACTGACCGCGGCAAGCGCAGCTTAACCTGATCAATCGACTCGTGCGGAACTCCTCCGATATAATTTTAGATATAAGTGGGGAAAACGTGAATTGATTTTAGTTGATTATTGGAAAGATAAAGTTAAATGGCGCTGGCAAAACAGCTGGTAAATTAAAGTGGAACTGGGCTGTTCACATATGGCAGGACCAACAGGCGAAAAGCTATTCAGTGAATCTTAAATGGTTTCTTTAATTAAACCATTTATTTAATTCCATTAATTTATTTTTATACAATTCATTTTTTTTTTTTAATAGCACCAATGACCATCTCTCTCTTGGCCTACGGGCCAAGAGAGAGATGGTCATGGGTGCTATGACGACGGTAAACGGTAAAGAACGAACGAAGTCCCTTTAGGGACAGCGATGTTGTAAAATGCACGGGTTGCAGCATCCATCTTACCAAGGTAGATAAATGGGTTGTGGAAATTTGATAGGCAGTCGCTCCATGTTCAGCTGCATCCGGTTAGACTGGAAGTCGACTCCAAAATATGTAGTTGGGAAAAGTCTAGGCAGATTCAATTTGGGTTGCGGCATCCTTCCTAAGTTGTTAGAGCTAGCCGATCATAAACGAGTAATGAGAGCATCTAGAAATCATGAAGAAAAAAGTTTGGAAAGAGTTATTCGAGAATGTAGAGGGCAAGCCTTTTTTGCCTTCAACAGAGCACTAATTCGGACTCCAGGCTGCTATATTAGGGAATTCCTTAGAGAAAAACCCAGTAACACTCTTCTAGACAGGGATATCGTACCGCGACTAATCACCATGCCCAGCAGTAGCTTTTGCGACCACTTAATCAACGAGGCTGTCATGCCAGTGATGTTTAGTCAGCCATAATGTTCTGGTCCTTGGGCCACAGGCCTCCTATCTGTGAGAGAAAGAGGTGAGACGTCGTGTCACAAACATGTCTTCGAGTTTTTGGTTCTAGGACATTCTGGGTTCGTTTCGTTCGTTTTAGGTTCTCTGCGTCCAGAGCTCGGTGTGGCAACACGTCGTGTTCTGGTTTGCAATTGGTCAATCGTCATCCTGAGGATGCCTCGTTGAGAGGTGAAACACGTGTCGATTTCTTACAGGGTTTTTTATGACTCTTGAAGAATAGGTTACTAAATATATCTACGTCTATTGAATTCTAGGACAGGCCCGGTTTCCTCCTAGCAGTAGTTATGCTCATAGTTATGATTAAATTGTTACATGTACTTGTTGAATTTTCATCAAATTCTATTAACCTATCCAGAAAGTATACTGTCTCCCTATAACCTGCCCACGATTACGTAATCAACTACAATCTAGAAAAGGAAATAAGCATGCTATCATAAATTTAACCACTTAAAACTAACTAAATAGTGTTGTATTCAATGATAGCGTTATCTTTCGTTTACTGCTCTCATAATCTTAGATATGGCGTTTTTATTTGTACTGGCAATGTGACCCCGGGCATTAGATTGTGCTCAACAAATATTTGTTTTTTAAAAACGTTAATTGATGTGATAACGAAGTTCTAATTTTAAATTTTTGGAAAGGGATTCACCCTTTTCAAAAATTTAAAATGAGAACTTCTAAGTAGTAATTTTAGGAAAGCTAGTTTATGGTCTAAACTTTTTAATGGGATGGCGTGGAAACTTGAGATACTTTATTTGCTGAAAGCACAAGTAGGTAGATCCTAATTTAAGTGCTTACTTAGAAATTTTTATAGTCTATCGTTACTAACTCAAATTCTATTTTATTTTAAAATTTATTTTTTAATGAATTTATTAATCTACCGACAGAATAACTTAGTTTGTATTTTAATTGCAGTTGCGATATAGGTAGTTAGTTAAATCTACACTTATTTTTTCATTGAGATTTAAGCTTGGTAAAGAGAAAATATTCTGACAGAATTAAGCTATCAAATTGGAAAAGTAGGAAAAAGCTCTAATTTTATTTATAGTTAAATTCTAGTTTCTAATCATTTGAATCGCCAGTTAATAAGAAAACCTTTAAAATAATTTAAAAAAAATAAAAGTGCTCTTACCCAAAGTGAAAAACTTCCACTGCGAGATTCCCCCTCAAATGATCCGCCATCTTGAATCACATGTTTATCTCATTAGTTGGTCCATCGTTACGACGCCCTGCCGACCGTCATGTGACCAATCACAAGCCAGAAAACTTTAATTGTTATCTATACTGTGATAAAACAATCCAATCATATCGCTTTATCAATAATATTTTGTAACAATCGTAATAACCAGATTTCCCGCTCAAAAATGACTGAAACACCACTCAATTGACTTCCAATTTAAGAAAAAACACGTTAAAAACTCTAAATGACAAAAGAAAATAACGTAATTATTCTAATTGTTAATTTCGGAGTGTTTAACTTTTAAAACGAACTAATTTTAGTGATAATTACAGTTAAAAGTATCGTGAACTGATTTTGGAAACTTGCACTGATGGCGGCAAGAATAAAATGGCGTCGGTGCTTACATGTCGAGTGTTTTATACAAGTGTACCTGTTACGTCACACCTGTGGCTAGGACACGGCGATAGGGCGCGTTCAGACGGACGATTGTTTAATCACCTGCTTTTTGAAGCGATATTTTTGTTGCTTTTAGAGATAATTTTCACTAAAGATGTTCCTATAATATAACATTTTCACCTCACAACCTCGGAAAGATTCGGTGCATCATTTGAAATCTGAGTAAAGAAGAAGTGTATTTTTATATTTTATCCTCAAGGGTGGATACATTTTTTAAATTCGAACCACTATTCAATCATTTTCTATACCCCCAGTCCACTGAAAATAAATTAACGCATAAATATTTCATGTCTCTGGCGCCAATCTCATTTTTAGAGAGGTGAATAATAGAAATGTTTGGCTCGGCAGTTTGCAAAGTTATTCTGCGTCTCGTACCTTTGAAACAGTTGCTACGCTCCGGATTCTATACAAGTAGGTACCTACTTGCGCCTAAAAACAACTTTGCAACCTTGCATAACAAATAACTATTAACACAAGACCAACAAAATGCGACACAAGATGACAATTACCTTTCGGTACATTCATTCTATTCTTTAGGGAGTCAAATAATAATTTACAGAATTTAGATTTGTCCCTCCATTGTAGTTATTCTTTCTAGTCTAGTAACTTTCTTAATTGATTTGGCTGATCAATCTCCTCTTCTGCTGGATATTAGTGAAAATGTTTTAATTTCCGAGAGGCACAGCATCCTTTTCACACGGTGAATGTGCCCCATCACAGATCACTCTTATTCTCATCCCACGCGGATTTTTTAGTTTTTTTAACAAATTGCACAAATTCTTAAATCTTGTTTCTACAATGTGTATAGTAATTAGTAATCTACACGAATATTAAGCGGTCAAGGATATAATTAAATACGGTAATTTTTGGCCCAGGCGCGTGCCACCTGGTCGCTTAGAGGTAGGTAAGAAAAAAGATTTGTATTTTTGTTTGTAATGATTAAACTCAAAAACAACTGAACCGATTTTAAAAATTCTTTCACCAATTTTATGATAAGTATATTATTACTGAGTAACAGGCTATCCTAACTAATATTATAAATGCGAAAGTGAGTTTGTTTGTTATGCTTTTAGATGAAATTTGGCACATGGGTAGACGATGACCTGGAATAGGACAGGATACTTTTTATCCCGATATTCCGACGGGATCGAGAATTATGCGGGTAAAATCGCGGGGCGCAGCTAGTAATTGTTAAAGATATCACGCGCTGGCAGATGCTAGTCTTTTACGTATTTTATTTCTTTCTTTTCTCTTTTTCTTACATTTACCTAATTTATTTATTAAATTAACATCGTTGCTTAAAAAATAAGTAAATATACTTATTTTTTTAAGCTCGTGGCTAAGTAATAACAGCCGCTCGGGTCGATACATCAGGTTAAGCTACGCTTGCCGGGGTTGGTCCGTGGATGGGTGACCATTTTCACATATCGAGACTCCTCCGTGCCTCGGAAAGCACGTTAAGCCGTTGGTCCCGGCTGTCATTTGTGGATCTTTGACAGTCGTTACGAGTCGTCAGAAGCACGAACGTCTGACAACCAGTCTAACCAAGAGGGGTATCGTATTACCCAGTTACTGGGTTGTGGAGGTCAGATAGGCAGTCGCTCCATGTAAAATACTGGTATTCACCTGCATCCGGTTAGATTGGAAGCCGACCCCAACATAGTTGGGAAAAGGCTAGGCAGATGATGACTTATTTTTTTAAAGTGCTACCTGTTGGCATCACTCCAATAACTCCGTGTGAACACAGCTTTACATAATATTCTTATCGTCTGGAAAATGGGTACAGAGTGTAGGAAACATACTTTTAGTGACTTTCAATTTTCATCCATTGTTGTTCGGTTCCAAAGCTTAGGGTTCTACTTTATAAAATGACCGCACACGTATTTGCATAGCTGTGACTTATGTAATACGTCTTGCAAATCGTGCTAGTTAATATTGAGATGGTTGCAAGAGAAATCTGTGGGGAGATGAGGCGAGGCTAGTTTTTGGCGCTGATGAAACTTTAGATACAGTTTTTCAGTTTTCAGGACCCGAAGGGTGCCAACGGAGTCCTATTTCTAAGGCGCCGCTGTCCGTCCGTTCTTCACAGGGCTGTAATTTTCAGTGTGTAGGCAGAGGCGTAGCTAGGTAACCAAAGGCCCTGGGGAAAAATAAACTGGGGGCCTTAACTTAACTGAGGTTTACCGATGAAAAAATTAAACCGGCCAAGTGCATGTCGAAACACGCACAATGAAGGGTTCCGTAGTTGGGACGGATGACTTATACTTGGAGAAGTAGGTATGGTAGAAAGGGACATGTTGCGCCGACCACAAATAAATTGGGATACGGACAGGAGAATGATGATGTTACATATTGTACAGACAGTGAAACCCTTCGTGAGCCTGGTCCGACACGCACTTGGCCGGTTTTACTAAATGCATTATTATAAAACTACGGTAATTTAAACAAAAATATTTTTTTTAAATTTATGTTACCTACCACAAAACCATGTTTAACAGTCGTTTAGCCTAAACACCTTTACACATGACATTTCTCTATGGAGTTTGACATAAAATAAAACTGACAGTAGACACGCGTTTATCATTGTGTCTAAGTTTTTGTGGTAAGACCGATTATGTTTTGTCTGTCGTCTTAATAATTCCTAGAATTGCCTTGAGCTGACATTACCTAACCTAACCTAACGCCAAAGAAAGTCGAAAGAAATGATTGGACAAACTTTTTAAACTGTAGCGGGTCTTTTTGTGGTTCCTTGTTCAAATAAAACCGTTGTCTCTGACCACATGTTTAGCACTTTCCGTAGTTGACCGCGTGACTTCCGGTTGGGAGCAGCTAAACAAACTTCACGCTAGCTACCGAAGAGACGGACAGACATGTATTCCAATTTAAGGTAGTTATTATAGGCACGTACTAGCACAATATTTTTACAAAAGAGGTTATTTTAAAGTTCTTAGTCCCAATTTCACCAATGAAAACGCTCATCTAAACCTCGTTCCAGCTGTCACTCTCATAATTCTTAGAGAATATTGACAGCTGTTGAACGTGGTTTAGATGTGGGTACTGATCGCGTTCAGTTATATTGGCGAAATTTGGCCCGAAGAACACATAGGCCCATTTGCACCACAAATCACTAAATGGAACTGTAAACGTATTCAAAACATCATTCTATCTCTCTCATAAAGGATTGACAGAAATATAACGATGTTTAATAAATTTTAAAATCAATAGAAAGTCTATGGTTCAGTTGAATACCTTTATGTCAATCAATAAACAGAATTTGTATGACAACATCTGACAAGTAATTTAATCAAAACTTATCCGAAGGTGGTAGCACGAGCCCTTGGAATAGGTACTGCGTCACTGCTGGACAAGATAGTCCCCCATAGACTTCCAAAGTTTTATAGTAGAACCACAGTTTCTTGATTGTGCCCAGGGGGGGCCTAAAAAAGCCACACTAGCAATTCATTTCCCAAATTTCCAGCTGTCATCAGCAATTCCTCTAATTTGACATGAATTAAATGAAATGTGAAATGAATTGCTTTTACAGGAATTGCTAGTATGGCTGTTTTAGGCCCCTAGATTTGGTCGCAGCTAAAATATGTAAGTACCTAATTGTAATATTTCTCCGGCACGTTTAACTCCAGCCTCCCTATCTTGTCCCCATTTCTTATCTCGTATCTTATAATATCTCTTGAGATACTGCTCAAAAGTAAACTACCCATGTTTGCTCAGCATCTAGTACGAAACTACTTTTGATAGCACCAAACTAACTATTTTGAACCTTATCTCAAGTAAATTAGAACTTAAAACTCCAAAAATGTTTTCTGAAGTCATAGATCAAGCTATTTTGAACGTTATTTGGAAGATGTAAGGTGGAAAATGTGACGAAAGTGTTAAAAAGGTGCGTAAGGAATGATGCAGTAAGATAATAATGAATAAAATCACTGTAGATGATTAAATTATGATCGTAAAATTCGTAAATTCGTAAGGATGGTTTATTTTGTACAAGCTGATGCCCGCGGCTTCGCCCGCGTGGATGTCGGTTATTATAAACTAAAACCTTCTTCCAGAAACACTCTATCCATTGGTGAAAACAGCATGAAAATCGATGCAGTAGTTTTTGAGTTTATCGCGAACAGGACGACAGACAGACGCGGTGGAGGATTTTGTTTTATAAGTAATGTAAGGATAATAAATTGCGCTTACTATTTCTGAGGGTATATTTTTGGGGGCAGAAGATTGACAAATCTCATTTCAGAGGTGAGTGTCTAGCCACCTGCGACAATAGAAGACTTTAGCAAAAGTGTTGCGCATTGAATTTTATTGAACTTACGATTCATTTTTTAGGGTTACTTACCCAAAAGGGTAAAACGGGACCCTATTACTAAGGCGCGGGCCACACAGAAGAGACGCGAGATGAGACGGGATGCAGACTTCATCTGACACAAACCGTATAGAAAAGACAAGAGACGCAGGCGCTTTTTCGTTTTTCCATCTGCATACTATTGCCGCGTCTGCGTCCCGTCCTCGTCTCACGTCTCTTGTGTGTGGCCAGCTCCTAAGGCTCTGTAAAATAAACTTCTAATAAACTTTATTTGAGTACAAATAAAGTTGATTTTAGACTGACTAGTACCGTTGTAAAAGTCATTAAAAAATAGGTGCAGGCATTACAGTTGTTTTTCCTAAAACACGTGTTTGTTTACAATATGTTTGACAAATAAATTGCGAACGCAGAATACAGTATTTTTATCTGACGAAGCGACGCGCGCTTTACTTGTGGTAACCAAGTGTCAAACACGCTGTGAATGTGTGCGAGAAGACGAGTAGCGCCAGCACTTAACACACACACACACACTTCCGACTCGCTTTGTCTCGGACGACGGTAGCGACAGCACAAGACTAAATAAGGAGGAGAGCTCCTGCGCTTACAAACACATTCACAGTTATAAAATAAATAAATTTAAAAAAAAAATAAAAAAAAATTTATTCAAGTTAAAAAGTAAAAATAAGATTTACATTAATTACAAACGAGGTAACTTTAATTCTAGCTGTAATATAGACCTGCCTGATCTAGGTTTGTGAACCTGTGTTTTCAACCTGTGTTATGTTTTTTGTAAGTCCCGTGTAGGTAGGTACCTAATAGGGACCGAACCCATTGCCATCAACCGAATGCGTATCCAGTTTACGGGCTGTTATTGAGATATTCCTAAAGAAAAACAGAATGAAGGCTCTTACATACTGGCGCGATACGTCGCGTGACGCGAATTTTAACAAAACAATTTCTGAGAACGGCGCACAATGCGGTGACGTCGCGTCACGCGACGTATCGCGTCAGTATGTAAGAGCCTTAACACTGAACCCAGGTTACCCAGGAGTCCCAGGACCAAGTAAGTATGTTCCTTGTTCAGGCCCCCCATGTTCAGCAATTCTTTAGAATATTTGTCAATTTTGTTCAACTGCCATCTACCGAAAACATTTTAAACTAATCAGATACCAATACGTACTTTTAGGTTTTTTTAAATCAATTTTCGCAATCTGAAATCATTTTCAAGAATTGTTTTCCGAATAATATTTTAGACTAAATTATAACTTTTACGTAAAACAAATTCTTGACAAAAATAATGAAAAGTAATTCAGAATTTTTATGGTTGCAATTTTTATTAATGTTACCATTCAAAATCATTTCAATTTTTTTAGTAGATTTTGATCTGGAAATGGGAAACAGTAGTCAGACCGGAAAAAATCAACATGTGCCTGCCCAAGATGTTTCTCCCGCCAACATAAGTGAGCCGTTTCTGTTAGTGTCCCCAGTTGACGTATGTGATCCACCAGCGAAACAAATAACGACATTGTCATGTGCATCCCGAAAGGGGATGGGGACAGCTGCCCTGCGCTCATTATTTATGATTTTAAATGGTAAAATTATGTAAGTACCTATGCCTAAATACTACGGGTTTTTATTATTTTGCGCCCCTCATGCCAAAAGCTGGGTACGCCCATGGACATTGTATTGTATTAATAACTAATTGAGAGGCCTACATATATTCAGCAGCTGAATTTAACAGTTACCCTTTAAATGAAGAAGTGATTTTAATGACTTATTATATGACTAGAATTTGAACAGAACTAAACTTTCAGCCTTTAATTAAAAAGTGAGCGTACTCCATGAGCAGGACGATTTGAAAAATGACATTTGATTTCTGAGTATTTTACTGAATACAGCTTTGGACAACAGCACTGCAGATAAGATAAAAGCAAAAGTTGCAATAGCGCATGATGTTTTTTATCGCTGCCACTGACGATGCCGTGGACGTAGCTAAGTTTTGGGCCAAAAAAATACTTTCGTATCATGAAGATGACGAAGAAGAAGCCGAAAATTCTCCAAAACAAAAAGACATTTCAACATTTTTAATACAAGTAGTAGTTCTTTGTTTCCGAATATGGCAACATTTATTTTACTAACTGTCAAACAATAGCCAATCAAAGTGGATACAAGTGACGTCTAGATTCTTCTTTCATTCGCAGTAGTCAGCGGGTGCATGTACGTAAATCAAAATTAAATAATTTATCTTTAATTATCGTGTAAAAACAACCGAAACACCAATTAAATTATTAGAAAAAAATATAGGACTGTGTGTGTCAAAAAAATTCGCGGGTGTTCTTTGAAGTTGAAATTTTTGTAGGTTATGTAAAAGGAGAGTTTGTAGTGTATTTTTTGAGTGTTTTTGAATTAGTTATTTGTTTTGCAGACAACACACTGGTTTGGACCACAGTTTGGACACAATGAGAACGACTCAAATTGCCCAGTACGCTTTAAGGCTCACATATTCGCAGGTATGTCTTTTTTATTTTACCCCTTAGTTTTTACTTTTTCCTTATGAATATTGGACTCTCACTAGGGACCAAAGACCAAATAATTGTTTACCTGATGATGTCTTTTAGAGTATGTCATTGAAGGAAAGTTATTATACTTCATCTTTATGCTATGAATGTTTTTATGCAAAGAAGCATCATTCGTTCTATCAAATTCTAGTTTCTCTCATTATTTCTATATGGCTACTGTGTAAGAGGTCTGAGAAAAGAGGTCTGTACTGTTTCTAGATCTCCTTTGTTCTCTATTTTTCTCCCAAAAGCTGGATACAACGTATTTTTCTGTGACGGACCTATGATCACTCAATCAGATCAAGATTACTGACCCGGAACTCCTGTTTGGTCTTTAACATTTCCATCTTGAGCTGTCTCCAATCTTAAAGTACTTTTACTCAAAAATACTTTTGATACTATAAGTCCTGAAAAAAGTCATGGACTGGACGGGGAACAGTTGGTTCGTCGTCTAAGCATTTTGTTAGTTTTCATTGTTCTTTTATTTTAATTAAGTACTTACTTTATATTACTGCTTGTTTTTCCTGTGCGTGTCCCAAATAAAAGATTTTTCTTTCTAAAAAACATTCAAAATCTAGTCACAATCTCATCTCAGCTACTATGCAATCAATATCAAAAACAGGTCAAGAATGTAGGTTTTTTTGAGATAAGAATGTGAACATTAATAAAAATACCGGAATAGCCCCTCAGTATTCAAACCAAAATAATAGTAAAAAGAAACCAATTACTTGCACCATCTAAGTGGGTTACTTCCTAAATTACTCAGTAGGTAATGAAGTGTTAAAAATGCATGTTTCTCAGCTAGTTATTTGGTCATTAATATGCACATACAAACAATGAGTATTAAAGTCTTAAGATTTAAGCCATTGTTCTTGTTATAATAGTTTTGTTCTTAATGTTATTTCTGAATCATTTATTTCATGATTTATTTTTGAGGATTATTGTTGAAGTTAGGTGCTTCTTCATTGAAATGGGCCACAACCAAAGCAGTTTGCAGGGCAGGTTAAGATGACAATAATAGTTGCACTGCATCTGGTTCAAAATTTCTTGACAATTCACATGATACCTTGTTTCCAACAGTTTTTGTCAAATATTGTCCTGCTATAAGAGTGTATTTGCCTGCACGCGTAGTATGACCACGACCACCATAGAAACGGGTTTTGTTGACGGAAGAATAGACAAAATGACATTTAAACTCACAATCTGTCATTTTGTCTCTTCTTTCTTAGAATAAACCCGTTTCTACTCTGGTCATGCTACGCCTACTGGTCTGTTATTAAATCTAAATGGACTCAAACCTTAGTAGGTAGTTTTCTGCAAGTTTTTCACTGTAAGACATAATCACGAATAAAACCCTATTGGAATCTTTAGCAATCATAAATAGTTATTGTTCACCTTTCGATTTGATATTGCCGCACGTGGATGGGTGACAATCTATTTCACACCGAGACCTCTCCGTGTCTTGGAAAGCGTGTTATGCCATTGGTGCCATTTCATTTGTAGATCTTTGACAGTCGTTGCGTGTAGTCAGACAGAAGCCCGAAAGTCTTGCGACCAGTCTTACGAAGACATATCGTGCTATCCAGTAACTGGGTTGTGGAGCTCAGATAGGCCATCGCCCTATGTAAAATACTGGTATTCAGCTGCATCCGGTTATTCTAAAAGCCGACGCCAACATAGTTGGGATAAGGTTAGGCAGATGATGATTGTTAAAACCTTTGTTTCTTCTACGTTTATTCATCTGGACATTGTCGCCGGTTAGTAAGTCATCTATCAATTGAATACTCGAAAGTTTAAAACTAATTCATACTAAGTATTCATTTCTTTGTTTCATTGTACTTAGTCTAAATCTAAACACTGCATATACTATAAATGCTAAGGTCACAAGGTCAGATCTATTTTCATTGTAATGAAACTTATTGTTTCAGCTCATTCATTCGATATTGTAAACATGGATAAACGCAATTAATATATTAATAAGATTGATCATTTTATGTCAGTAGGTTAGGTAGGCTTGCCAATTGTTGGTCTAGGAATAGATCCTAGGTTTTCACACTGAATTCAAAAGTCTAGTGTGTAAAAGTCTACCTATTAATTATAGCGTCCTACAGGGTAGTGTTCTTGGCCCGAACAAGATGAATAGGGCAAAAAAATAATGATTTCCTGTACTAAATTGAAAGTAATAGAAAGCATTGGAACTTTTTACGAAAAAACAAAACTGCCTCCAATAATTTCACCGAAAGCAGTTTTAACCATCGACTAAATTTTTGTTAAAAATTGTGGTGCCAAAATACTAGAATCAATCCCTGGCCATTAAAACCAATAAAGAAAAAAGTGGGTAACTACAATGGATAGAACCCGGAACCGCCATTAAATTAACAGCCTATCTATAAATAGCCCGCATTGTAAGGATGCAGTCAATGCAGTTATGGCACACGTGGACGAGCGTGATTTGTCACGTTCACGGCAATTGCATTAACGCAATCAGATCTGTGACATGCGGACGAGTCGCATGCATTGAGGTTTACAAACTTATGAGTTGTTAGTTCAATACTAATGTGATTTCAAAGCTGTATCGTCACTTAGAGTTTACAACTCTACGTATAACACTTGGTGAGGGTTATTCCCAGATCTTTGACACCCTGATTTAAACTGAAAGCCTAATGTCAAACCGCATTATAGCTGCTGCTAACTGTTGGTTGACCAAAGTACCAATAAAGTTGGCGACATATTTTAATAACGTACAAATTGAATACGACAGTAGTACAGGAATGCCAAAGATCAATGATGGATTCTAAAGATCACCATGAAAAGATCGTAGGCAATTTCATAACATAACATTACATCTCACCTGTATTCCCCGAAGGGTGAGGCAGAGATTCACCTATAGTACACCTATATTTCGCCAGTAATTTTTAAGTCCCTTGTAATAGGGGGCGAGCCTATTGATATTAGCCGGACACAAATCCATACGGCTGCTATTGAGAATTTTCTAATGGAAAAACCCAATAACACTTTGCCCGACCTGGGAATCGAAGCCAGGACCTCATGCTCAGCACTAGCGCTTGCGACCACTAGACCAACGAGGCAGTCAGACAATTTCCTATTAGAAACAAAAGATCTGTACTTAAAGCCATAAAAGGTACAAACCTACAAACAAAAAAATATATATATCGAAGTCTTTAGTCTATTTTTAGCTCTGGTAGTAACGCGTGATTACCTACTGATTCATTTTTATTAGAGATATTACGTAAATAACTAATAACGGTCAAGAGATATCATGAAACACAGAAGTGATTTGATAAGTGCAAAGTGCCATATCAGAGGTCAAATATGTTGCTAATCCTGTAGACGTTATCAATGAGACTGCGAAGGATGGTATTATTCTGTTCATTTTACTAATTAAAGACTTGATCACTTGATCAGTCTCAGATCTAGAGAGAAGAGACTAGGCAGAAGATGATTTATTTCAGACATCATCATCTGCCTAGCCTAGCTAGCTAGCTAGCTAACCCGACTTCGGGGTTGGCTTCCAATCAAACAGGATGCAGCTGAATGCCAGAATTTTATATAGAGCGACTATCTTGAATTATCAGACCTCCACAATCCAGTTGCTGATGCTGACGGTTTCAGCATAGGCTAGGTAATATTTTTTGGGGTTAAAAGTTTCCTTTGTTTCTAGAGCGTTCTACAGTCCATCCAAACCCTCTCAGTCGTTTCTGCGTGATTGACTAATAAAACATATAAAGTTTCGCATTTATAATGCAAATTTTACGCATAGCAACAGTTGACTCACTTTCCGTAGATAACACAAATATAGAAATACCACGACTTTGACGTGTAACGGTATTCAGTCTCACCGTTCCCAAGAAATATTCTAATGAGCGTAAACTAATAAATCTTGGATGTCATCCAGAAATGTTTTACTCCTAAACTTCCTTTCCCTTGAATCATTATCAGGAAATACTAGTCATTCATGACTCTAGAGCCTTTCTAGGTCTCCCTTACAATACTGAACTATGATGGCTTTAGCGTTAGCCCCTCTATGTTCTTTGTTAGTCCTTTAGATAACATGATTCCAGTTCATCCTGCCATCGATCGTATTTTGATCCTCTTTAACTAATTGTAATTAGCAATCGTAAACTATGTTGTCTTTACCTATTCCTTCATCATGATCATCATTTCAGCCGAAAGACGTCCACTGCTGGACGGACATAGGCCCACAAGCATCACCATATCGACCGGTTCTGTGGGCCTAGACAAGTGACAATCTATCTTCAATACAAAAAGTAATCCTTTAACAACTACAAGCCACCTTTAATAATTCTGAGTGTAACAGCTTTTTGCATTAAAGTTCGTCGACAAGCCAAGGTCGTCTGCATTCTAAAACGTGTTGCTAGGCTCAGCTTCGTTCGTGAGTGAGAGGACCTGCCTAGCGACTGCGAACTATGGGGCTGTGGTCTGTAAATTTTAGCGCTTCGTGGTTTTGGTTTTCTTTGTGTCGTCAGATTACTTTCCTACACTTTGTTTTGGGATTTTGGCTCTTAATAAAAACTCCTATAGGCTTCCTTCATCATAATTATTATAATATCTATCCTCTTTTACGGGGTTTTCGGTTTTCCTTTTTATTCCTGTCTAATTGATTTTGTACGGCTTGTCTTCCGTCTCTTTCTTCATTTGAATGATTTCATACGCTTCCAAAGTTTGTTGAACTCTTCTTTGTAAAAGTAGCTATGTCATAGCTTTCTTGCCTTTGTTTTAATCAACTCTACATTTAATTAACGCGCAATTTGCATTGGCCAATTCTTGCTACGTATCTGTTTCATTACCAATGCATAAGCAGCAAGAAATGGTCATCAAATCCATACCAATATTATAAATTCGAAAGTAACTCTGTCTGTCTATCCTAACCTAAACCACTGCACGGATTTCGATAAAATTTGGCAAAGACATAGATCGCATCCCGGGGAAGGACATAGGCTACTTTTTATCGACATACCATGCGGGTGAAGCCGCGGGCGGAAGCTAGTCGGAAATATTTTCTTTATCATAATCTGTAATGTGCCTAAAATAATCGTCTTACTATCTGGTATCAGGTCATTGCCCTCAAAAAATACTACACCATTGTCATTTATGTAAATAGCTTAAATTCTTGAACAGTTTCTAAAATCTCAATAACGAACACGATTGTAAAATAAAAAGGTAAGTAACCATGTATTATATAAAACTGTTACATAATACGTTATGTAATACCTACCTTAATCGTTATGATAACGGTAAATGTCGCACTGACGTTTTATGACGTCAGCTGCAGTTTCGCGCGCATTTCTGACGTATACATATTGATTTGAAGTTTGAACAAATGAACAGGTATTTCCAACCTGTGAATATTAAAATATGAATGTCAGTCTATGGTGCATGGAGTTCCCCATAGACAATCATGTAAGGATGTTACTATTTTAAATCTAATTTAGGTACAACCATACTGATATTAAACATGCGAAAATAACTCTGTTATCTTTCACACCATGCCAGGTTTAGGCCCAGACCAATCGTTATGAAATTTGAGAGATTGGTAGCCTGGGACCTGGAGAAGGACATGGACTGCTTTTCATACGGAATCGCAGAAGTCATCAACAAATTAAAAATCCGGAGTCACACGTAATCTGTTCGATTTAACACGTGTGACTCCGGATTTTTAATTTGTCTGTCTGTGGTGTCTTGTTTATACCTTTTTAGTCGTAGTTGGGTTTTAGTTTTTATTACTTGATTTTTTTTAAATTCTTTTGGGGTTATAATATATATATTTTTGAAATGTGCTCATTAAGCCCTTTCATTTGATACCCAACATGGTACGATTAAACCATATTTTTTTTTAAGTTCCTCACTTTATGTCCTCTAGAGGGCGCCATTTTTAATTTAATGTGACTTCACATAGCCTATAACCAGCGGACAATCATGACGCTTCTAACGATACCTCATTTGTCAAATTGTGATAAGTGGTTTGGAAGATAGGAGGGAACAGATGAACATACATACATACCGGTCAAAATCATAACCCTCCTTTTTTCTTCGCCGTAGTCGGGCACAGATTTTTTTCTCTCAGAATCTGCTGTATCATAGAAAATTGCAATACCTACGCGGTCAAAATTGATGGAACAGCAACTTTTTTTTAAATAACCTACGTAATTTCAACTCTGTAGGGTTCAGAATTGATGTTCCAGCCACCCTGTGTAGTAGTTACATATTTGATTTCCTTTACATAACATACAGCCCGTATTAAACATTAAAAAAAAACGATCATAAAGGGCATAATGAAGCCATACTAGTTAATTCTAATTAAACAGCCAAGGTGTAAGTCCCGTTTAATCAAACATACACAAGTTTCAAATTACGTAATTTCTTTGTAAATATGACTCAGATTTCGACCAGAACTGAGTTTTATTCCCGACTACGGCGAAGAAAAAGGAGGGTTATTTCCTTTTGATGAAGGAGGAAAATCTCTCGCTAAGTTGTGTTTTAAAGAGAAAATAATAATAATTACCGTCTGGAATGTAGCGATCCAGTCCGGTCTGTGTCCAGCAGTGGACTGCTATAGGCTGATGATGATGTAGCGATCCAAGTCCAAGACTTGCACCTCCGCAATTAATAGCTAATGGTGGAATCCGACGATCGGCAATATTGCAGACGGACACGCACGGCAGACGACCACAGACCGCCACGCACCGCGCATAGAGGAACTTCCGATGTCTGCGATGCCCGGCGGTCCGTCGTCCGGGCTCGTCGGTGTCCGTCTGCAAAATTGCGGATCGTGGGATTTCGGTATAAGGCACTCGGAAACAAATTAGCAAATAGAAGATGCAAACCTCATACAAAGTCTAGTCTAGCAAGTAAAATACATTTGAGAAGGATTCTCTATAGAAACAACGAGACAACAAAAGGATTTTGTTGTAATTGCCTAATTGGGCTTTCTTAAAATAGACAGAAGTTTCAAAATAGAATGCACTAGTTCTAGTTATCAGTGAATTAAAACCATTCACGGCACTTTCTAGGAACTGAGATCTCAATATCTCATCTTTTAATTACGTTAATCATAATAAAACCTTTATTTACTGTTAAACTGAAACTAATCACAATCCATACTTCCATAATAATAGTATAAATTCGAAAGTGACTCTGTCTGTCTGTATGTTAACCTTTTCACGCCTAAACTACTGAACGGATTTCGATAAAATTTGGCAAAGAGATAGATGGCATCCCGGGGAAGAATAGGAATATACTTTTTATCGACATACCACGCGGGCGAAGCCTCGGGCGGAAGCTAATATAAAATAAATTAAGCAAGAACATAACTGCACTTCAGTGTCTTCGTCTATCAGCGCGTCCTTTGACGCATATAAGCCCCCAGCACATATACTACGACGTATTAATGCCACCATTTTTCCAGTGTTAGTGAGAGACGGAGCTATAAAAAGCCGCTAGCACCATCCTTTTTTCGCAGTGGAATAATGATGGCATTCATACTTCATAGTCAGGCTCCTCCATTTGTCTTAAGTTTGCCATCGTCCTAGCGTTAACGTCTTCCTCAAGATTACTACACCATAAATCTAAGAAAATTGCCGCCAGCCGCCATGGCCATTTCCTGATTCCTGATCAGAAATACGTATAAACAAAACTTCCTACTTCCGATATTCATATGAGCGCCAACTGTATTTAATTTAGAGTTTAGATAGAGAATGCACGGCCTTGTCTTAAAGAAATATAGCTGTAAATATTATGTAGAATTTTGCAAACGAAAACATGTGTGCATTTTGGCACTGAAATATGATTTTTGGATATAAAAAGTATTTGATGAGTTATTCGAAATCATCTGTGCTGGTCATTTTAAAAGTTGGCTCGATGTGCAGATTTTTTAGAACTTTTGGAGAAAATTGGATTATTAATTGCACCTTTATTTTAAGGAGGTAGATTTATTTTAACATGTCGACAATCTGTCAACTTCAGACTTTTTGTACTGATTGTAAATACTGTGGTAGCTTATTTTTATCAGCCTGGATTTAATAATTCTGCGTTAACTTTTCTGGAGTTTTTAGACAGTTTGTATACTTACTATTTATTTCGCCAATTGCATTTCATTTAGACATTAAATCTGTTCCTCCTCTTTTATGCTAGCTGTCATCATCGTCATAGCAGTGGTGGCCCAGTGGTAACGGCCGCGACTTACGAGTTGTAGGTCGTAGTTTCGAACACAGGCACTTTACTTTGTGTAAATAATTTCATCACCACTGAAAAGAAAAAAAATAAAAGAAAGAAAATACATTTATTTAGCACAGACAGGGCACACAACACACTGTAACTACATGTAAACGAATAAAAAAATAAAAGAAACAATTTCAAAGTGTACTCACTGTACACTGTGTGTTTCAAGTGTATTTCACTGCTCTCAAAACGGTGAAGGAAAACATCGTGAGGAAACCGGCATGTCCTAGAACCAAAAATTCAAAGACATATGACATCTACCAACTCGCAATGGGCCCGCGTGGTGGATTACGGCCCACTCCCTCTCACAGAAAGGAGGCCTGTGTCTGAGCAGTGGGAACATAATAGACTGATTATGTCATCATCGTCAACGCCCTGCCCTCGTCCCAATTAAATCAGGGTCTAAGTAGTATTTGGCTTTCTTTCTATATTATACTATACATAATTAACAATCAAGCAACACTGTACTTTGATTCTTCTTGATCATTCAAATGATCAACATTAAAAAAAACAACATGATGGTTTTCCACAACAAATAAGCCACAATTGAAAAGAATTGATGCACCATTTAATGTGACGTTCGTTGCGTGTGCGCATTCTGTTGTTTTTTAATTTAAAACAGTTGAGTTTGAACGTCATTGAAAAACAGACGTTTATTTATGTTCTTAAACTGTCTGCGTAGGGGGACAGAAAAAAAGAAATGCGTAGTTTCTTAATGCTCCCGGGATTGCTATGAAAAGCAACTGTGTTACTATTTATTTCGGTTCCACGAATCCTGACTCTAATTGGGCTAGCATAGCATTATGCTAGAATATCATATTTTTATCCCAATTCAAAATGATCCGCGAGAAAATCGTACTGTTCCCATTTTCTTCATTTTATTTTTTCTTTCGAGTTCACCGTAACCTCCGTAAATATCAACAAGCCCTTGCCTGCCTGCTATATTGATTCATAGTCAAGCCATTTTTCATGGCTTTAACCAGAAACTACTGAAGGCTACATGCTATAATCTCATACTTCTTTTGCTTCGCCCGGTTAACCAAATTACTAATTATGATCCAGATTAATATGCGTTCTACACTGCCCACTAAAAACGCACTTTGACAGACTCGCTGACTGACTGTCAGTGACATGCTATCAAAAATAATTTTGGCACCTCTCCATTTTGATCAGTGACAAGTACAATGAGTACATAATAAACATACCTCATTATTGTAATAACCTTTGAAGTATTTCTGGCGACAATTTTGTCAAAAATAATCTTTTATTTACGCGCATTCGGCGACCTTTGCGGATGCGGAGTTATTTTAAGTACCGATCAAAAACTGTAGACTTATCTATTGATGATACGTCTACCGCTGATAGTGTTCCCAAATCGCTTTTTAATAACGACTGCTTAGGCTAAGCAAGCCGAAGCGCGAATTAACCGGCCATATATGCCGTAGAACTGATGACTTTTGGGATAGACGTGTTCTCGGAGACCGGGGAATCGAAAAACGTAGTAGCAGAGTAGGATGCGTTTAGGCTAGTAGCTAGTAGTGGTAGCAGCTGGATGAGAGTTAAATGGCGTTCAAGCCGGTGTAGACGTGTTCTTGAGTGGAGTGGAGACAGCAAATCGAAAAACGTAAGAGTAGGGGGCCCTCAAGCTAGGTAGAGCGATAATCCTAGCAGGGTGGCTGGTGGCATCTAGTTGAGAGTGACCAAGGATGGAGTAAAATGGCTTGCAATTAAAAAAAGACTATTTTATACTATAAGAACAAAGAAAAAGACTATATTTACTATAGGTCTTTGAAATTGCACGCCATTTCCAGCATTGGACTGCTGTAGGCTAATGGCGATGATACTGTCACCAGTAACTATGCGACATTGTTCATGAATCTACGTAATACAGTCATGTACCTGAAATAGCGCCATATTTGCTAAACGGGAGGCGTTTTACCCAACGTGACGTATAATTGACGGCGTGACGCTAAATTAGCTTACATCGACACTAAGTCGATGTCAAGGTCTGCTAATGGCTAAAATTGCGTAGTTATTTGATTCAGTTCCATAAATAGTCATATTTTTCTTGTAAACGCTCCTAAAGTATAGCCCACATTATATCCTCATTTAGCTTCAATACTATCTTTATTTTTGTTGAACATATTTTACCTCCTTTTTTTCGTCTTTTACTGTTGTAAGAGTTGGTTTTCGTCTAAAGGTTAACTGAAAGAATCATCTTCCTGCAATCTTAGTTGGCATTGGTAATTGAGAATCGAGGGCTCTTGTTCTTCCAGATGTTCGCCGTCCTTTTACTAGTCATTCGGAACTCTGTTCTATTCCAACTTCTTATTTCTTCTAATCAATCAAAAAGATTTTCAGCAATATTTATCCAAATTAATTTCAAAAAATTTATGCCTTGGCAATATCTTATTTATTGTCTGTATAAATTACTGTCAAATTCTCTCTTCCATGACACTTAGTAAAAGGACAAGGTAAATATTCCCCAAAATATATTAATAAAATATATAAATAGGTACAAATCTTTGCCTTAACTATTCAAAATTTTATACGCACAAAAAATTAAAATCACGCGTAATATACACGTAACAAATTAACTGTGAAGAGAGACATATTGTTTACTGCGCCAATATAATAGCTAAAGATAGCAGGAGTCAATGAAACGCAACTGCGACCTGCGCAGTTGATAACGCAGATTGATCGGCCAATTTACTATCTGATGTAGACATAGTTGAGGAAGATTGAAAAGATAGATTTAAAACAATAGAATTGTATTCGATTGCATCTTTAGTTGTGCAAATAATGATAAAATGGGATGACAGATGAAACGCATGAGAAAACAAAGATTGAGATTAAGATCAACATCATTAGATGAAGAGATAGTTAAGAAGTGGGAGAGACAGTTGTTCAAAGAAAAGAATGATACAGACGTATGCAAAAGGCAACAAAAGTTAAAGCAGTAGTGTTTGTAGGGGCCCTAATCCCATCACTATTTTCGCTGTAGTCCGTTTCAGGGATATAGATCCGGCTTGATCCGATTCCACACGATATGGCTAGTTTTAGCAGAAATATTATGACTTTTTAAACGTAATCGTAGTGTTTAAAATAATATCCATAACCTGACTCATCGTAGTTTTAAAACTAAAAATAATCCTCAAATTATTGACACCAAGGAAATTATTATATTCGAATGAAATCATTTGGTTTGTTTTGCTTACGAAGGTCGTCCCACAACGGACGGACGCCAAAATACTTACGTTCGTGTTAAATACGCAAAAACGTAAAAATAACAAGGTTTAAATTCGTCAATTGTCTCTTGTTTTAAAACAGAAAAACGATGATGGTATTTAAGAAAAAGTCAAACATTATGGTTTAAAACTTGAAAACGACGATTGGAAATTCAGCATCAGGATACAAAGTTAGCCTTGCCATGTTATGGTAACCGAATATAACATAACATATAAGATAATAGAGATGGAAATGGTTATAATGATCATAGGACAAATAGGTCGATACAGAGACTGCCATCCACTAACACGCGCCCCGCTCCGCGATTACTTTACTGTAAGTTGTATTATAATACGACGCGGAGTGGAATGGGCGCGTCTTCGTGGATGGCACTATCTATATCTAGTCTATCTCCATGGAACGTTATAAATTAACCAAGAATTAAAATAAACACATAATATTATAAGCATTTTAAACAATGCCGAAATATATTACGAATCCCACGCTAATGACGTAAAACTGAAAATGAAAACGTCACTAAATTCAATTGGCAACCAACTACGTAACCCAATAACAATTTCCAGAATATTCGGTACCTTGAATCTTCAATATTCTCTTTACGGCCACCTAGCAAAATTCCTCAGCCTTATCATTTGATAAAAAGAAATGTTGGTATAGTTTTAAAAAATATATCGTTGATTACGCAAGCACTGACCCTTATCATTGTCTTCAATCACCCTGTAAAGTGTGTGATAAGACTTGGCGCCTTGTAGTCAACCAAATATATTTTTAGACCTTTGATTCTTCTGCCAAGTCTGTGTTTTGTTTAGTACGTTAGATATATATTATATTTGTTACTTATCTTTTGGTTTACGCTTTGATATCTCTGTTGCTGGGTGCTGTCTTTTACCTTAGGAAACCATCAAATTCTTTTGCACCGCCTTGATTTTGTAATATTTCTCAGTTTACATTTGCCTCTGCATGATTTAAAACTGTTATTTCACTAAAACGCTGTAAATCTTAAAATACAGCTACGTTGGCTATCATTTTCTTGTTGTTACAATTCTATATTTTTGCTTAGAATTCCTTTGTTATACTGGTAAAACTAAATACATGTATTACTAGTAGTAACTCCTTTTTAATGTCTTCAACAAAATCAATAGTTGCAATGTTCTCAACAGCTTTATCAATTGGTACCTGGAAAAACCGAGTAATTATTGTCCTGAAATGCCTATATTGTATTTGTACTTAAACCGGTATCAACGTTATCGATATAATTATCGTATCTAAAAGTTCGATGGACATAAAATTACAAGTAGACGCATTTAATTCATTATTTATCTAATAAGCACGGTAATTATAGTAGCTTGCCATTTATCTTCATAATCTTAGTCGTAGCTCGTGGCGTTCCTATGACTGTCGTTGAGGACAGTCAGCAGACCAAAACGGGTGAAAACCGGTATAACTTCAGGTGAAATTGAATTCCCTTGTTTTCAGGACTAGGTTTCTATAATACGGATGGGTGTTATGGGTTGAGACACTCCAGCATCTATTTGTATAAGAAGCCAAGTTATGGAAAGGCAAGACTGATGGTGACCTATCCATATGCACTCTTTTTGATAATTCTTAAATTGTGTTTTTCATATACGTATTTTACGAAAAAAACAACTTGTTGCCGCGCCAAGACCAGACTCTCATAAGAAAAATATTAGGGAAACCCAAACTACAAATAAACGATGATAAATTCGGGGAACCCTGATAACGCCGAGATAATAATAAATTACTTACTTGTGAATATCATTCATCATTCCTGAAAATTACTCATTGGAAGAATGCCAACACGTTCCCAAATATGGATACTAAGTAATAATAGGGAACTCTATACGCAACTAGTGTCTAATACGTTGGGATAGTATTCTTTATCTGGTTTGCCAGAATTGTTTCCTGCTAAGCCTAAATGAAATATTTGCTGTTACATTTTGTCAAAGATTAATGACGTAATGATAAATCTATCTTCTAGGCTAAAAGGTTTACTTCTAGGCAAGCGTGCACCATCATCGGACACAACATCGCTTACCATCCTCCGTCCTCGGAGCAAAATCAATCTACCTAGCCTTTTTCCAACTATATTGGGGTCGGCTTCCAGTCTAGCCGGATGCAGCTGAATACCAGTATTTTACATAGAGCGACTGCCTATCTGACCTCCACAACCCAGTAACTGGGTAATACGATAAGTCCTTGGCAAGACTGGTTGTCAGACTTTCGGGTTTCTGAAGATCCGTAACAACTGTCAAAAATCCACAAATGACAGCCGGGACAAACGGCTCAAAGTACTTTCCGTCCATCCATGGACCAACCCCGGCAAGCGTAGCTTGACCTGTTGGATCGACCCGTGCGGCTGTTATTACTTAGCCACGAGCAGTGTTCAGTAATGTTTCGCCACATTTTGTAACATCTAACTTTGGTCGAGCGTTTTAAGATCATAATATGCTCTAATCATAATACTCTATAGCTACTTAGTACATACTACAATTTTTATATCGGCTTTATTTGGAACCCGGAAATCGATCGCACAAGATTCGCACCGTCGATCGATCTCAAGGTCTTCACGTAGTGATTATTAATGTTAGTACCTAGTCAGTGCAGTGAACTCTCTAGTATTCCATCAAAGAATTAAAATGATTTTTGAAGAAATTCTGGTTCGGAAATGGTAGGCTGGTGAAAATCACTTTTGAGTAGCTAGGATCAATTTTTGCAGAAGATAGTGATAGGCCAACATGTAGGCCACCTATACGTTGGAAAAAAGATTGGAACTGACCTGAAAGCAGAATATTTTAAGAGTAAGAGATCACAAACAAGTCTTCACTCAAGTTATAGGAAATGGCCAATGTTAAATAACATAATTGAAAGGCAGGAGATATCACAATACACATTGAATCGACATCATTGTATGAAAGAATCAACAAAATACTTGCCGAAAGTATTGTTTCAAAGACTTCAAAAATATTTTGAAAAGTTTGGACAAGAAATGAAAGAAGAAAGAACATGAGACCGAAATGTTTCCTGATAAAAGTGCGGATAAAATAGAAAGTTCTAATAAAAAAACCATTTAAGATTTGGATGGCTATAAAGAGTAGGGATGACCAAAGAAACGATGGATGGACTGTGTGAAAGATGATATGGTTAGAAAGGGAGTGACTACAGACATGACGACAAACAGAGAAGTATGGTAGATAAAGACATAATTACAAGTATGTAGTTTAATCAAAGTCATACGAATACAAGACTGAACTGAGAGAAATCCGGAATATTTCCTGATGTCTATTTGATGCTATATTTTGTAAACATACATAGAACAATTGACTCTGTGCTTTGAACAATGATATTGTCATATTTCCGTATGATATTGGTTTTCTGACTAGTTAATGATGGTGATGAGTTTAACCACTTTCATTTGATGATTGGAACTTGGAGCTTTCCTATTTCCTTCTATTCCATCATCATCATCATTCTCCTGCCCTTCATCATCACCATCATGGTCCACAGTCCGACTTAACCCACTACTGGGCATATGCCTCTCTTTTCTCTCCAATCTCCAGGTTCCTGTGCCAGCCTCATCTTCCTTGCCTTATCCCAATTAATATGTGGTTGACGCAACACGTCTGTAGTATCCTATCTTTCAGAGTTTCAGTGTATCTAACTATCTAATTAATACTATAAACGCGAAAGTTTGTAAGTATGGATGGATGGATGTTTGTTACTCTTTCACGTAAAAACGGCTGAATGGATAGATTGTTTATAACCTGGATTAACACATAGGATACTTTTCATCCCGATATTTCCACGGGATCGAGACTTACGCGGGTGAAACCGCGGGGCGCAGCTAGTTCTTTATATATGGGACAACACGCTTTTTTCCTACATCCTAAAACATAAATACTTCTGTTACCAGTTGCTACGGTAATATTCTATTAATGAATTCTTACGTTCCTGGAATCTTTATTTAACTAGAAACCGTTTTTGAACTATACATAAATCGTGGAGATTTGGAAATATGTAATTGTATTTGGATGTCATCCAAGGAATTCCCTGTTATTTCAGATCATGGTACCCAATTTGGATGTTTTAAAATAACAATCTCTTGAGATATCTTTTGTTTTTATTGGGTTATTTTTTTGTTTTTTACCCGACTACGGCGAAGAAAAAAGGAGGGTTATGATTTTGACCGGTATGTATGTATGTATGAATGTTCATCTGTTCCCTCCTATCTTCTAGACCACTCATCACAATTTAACAAATGAGGTATCGTTGGAAGCGTCTTGGCTATGCCACATTAAATGGCACCCTCTAGAGGACATAAAGTCAGGAACTAAAAAAAAACATTTAATCGTACCATGTTGGGTATCAAATGAAAGGGCTTAATGAGCACATTTCAAAAATATAGGTAATCCAATTTTTTTTTTTTAGTACTAAAAACTAAAACCCAACTACGACTAAAAAGGTATAATCAAGACACCACAGATAGACAAATTAAAAATCCGGAGTCACACGTAATCTGTGCGATTTATGCCCTGACACGTGTGACTTCGGATTTTTTAATTTGTCTATCTGTTGTGTCTTGTTTATTATACCTTTTTAGTCGTAGTTGGGTTTTAGTTTTTATGACTTTTTCTTTTTTAATGTTTACTTGTGCAATACAGGATGTTAGTGTAAACACCGTTATCCTTGAAACCAGTGGTTTGGTTTCATTTATAGAACGTAAAATCAATGGAAAAATATAACTTTTTTTCATTTAAAGAAAATCTACATTTTTCCACAAGAATATTTCACCCTACACGCAAGGACAACGACCGGCCGCGGCCGGAGGTTGGCGGGGGCGGGCGGGGCGCGCGGGACGTTACATGACCGGCCGTCAGCTGTTTCGCAGCTCTCTCGAGCGCATATCCATGAGTATCGGAACAGTGACGGATATTTAATTTTTAAAATCTTTTAATGAAAATAAAGTTTTTTTTTGTTGTTACTGGGTCATTTATTTTTATATTTAAGTCAACTACCCATGGTTTGAGTGACAACGGTGCGGTGTTTACCCTTGCATACTGTATATATCGTGATCTTCGACATGTTCCAGTAACGAAAAACCATACATAGATTCATGTTTGGGTTCCTATGGAGACATAATTAGAGATAGGGCAATGGCCGCTATTGCTATGGTAAAATGCGATAACTATAGTAAAGTTTCCAATTTGCTTACCAATAATAACCAGATAAACAGCAGAGAAAAAATCAAAGAAATACTACATACCTACAATAAAATGCAAGGGGTCAATTCAATGTTATCAAACTTCTCATTAATTACAATAATTATATTATTATTATACTACTGTTTTTATTATAATGTATTTAAACTTCCGATACCCCCATTTTTATGCGAAATGATAAACAAATTAATGTGTCAATGTTGAAGTACATATATAATTAACATACTTTTGAAAATTTGCAATCGCTCCATGCAAAATACTAGTATTAAGCTGCTTTCGGTTAGACTGGAAGCCGACACCAACATAGTTGGGAAAAGGCTTGATTGTGGTGAAAGAAAAGGTAGGCACCGTTCCATACACTTATACTTTCGTGACGGAAAAAGATAAGAAGAACGAAAATATATTTATTTAACCCATACACAAATATAAAACATAAAAACTTAGATATAATAACAGTATTGTATCTAATAATACCTTACGGCTGCGGTACTTGGGGCGTCCCGTGTTTAAGGAAAGCCCACAATTTACCTGTCTCAATGCCTTATTACATAAAACCCAGGTAATTCGACTGAGGAGCATCCCACAGTGCATTTCATAATCATTTATTTGCAATAAGTATTGGTACAGTGTTGGTCTTAAATTCAGTAATAAGTCCCTAATACATAGTCAGACAAATGACATGTAAAACACGCGCGCTATCGACTCGCTTGCACTAAATAACATCAATCTTCCAGCAGATAGCTAGGTCTACTCCCTCAGTACAAAAGGGTAGTTGCGGCCGAGGTTACGGGTTATTCCTTCTCCAACGGACATATGATTAGTTTTGGGCCCGACTTAAGAATTAATGACACCACACCACACATTTGACAGTTGCCCCTACTCTCGATTTGTTTTGACCGTCCGAAAAAGTTCATTAGTTAGGTGTATGGTTCACTCCTAAATTTGGAACTACTTTCGAACGGGACCGCATCTTCGCTGACGGACTTAAAGAGGAGGCAACCAGAACTCTTCCACTTTATTTCATTGTAAGGCAATACTGCCGCTTCATCATTATCATCTATATAGCAGTCTTCCCCCTCTGCGAGGCCTTTCTCTGCTTGTCCCAATACCCACGCTTGTGCCAGACTCGTCCAGATTTTACCCGTGATGGCAACACTGTCGCTTAGGACGAATTCAACACCCTTCTGAATGCCAATCCTGAATGTGATGCGTTTGCGGCTGAATGGAGTAAAGTTATTCATATACATATGCCTTGTGTTCTGTGAGAGAAAAAATAGAATACTCTTCATTATGTAGATCATAAAAATTACAGATATAAACGTAGACATTTTACATAAGGTGACACAATGGGCGGTCTTATCGCTAAAAGCGATCTTCTACAGACAACCTTTGACAACATTTATCAATGTCTATTTTATGTAGGTAATATTTCTATATCTACACTAATATTATAAAGAGGAAAGATTTGTATTTTTGTGTGTATGTTTGTAATGAATAAACTAAATAATAAACTACTGCGCCGATTTCAAAAATTCTTTCACCATTATAAAGCTACATTCACCCTGAGTAACATAGGCTATAATTTATAAAGATTACACGCGGACGAAGCCGCTGGCGGCAGCTAGTGTTAATAAATTTAATTGGTATTGTACCGTTTTAATTAATTATAGTAAAATGTCCACAGTAATTCCTTACTGAGAAGGTCGTATTATTCTGTCTTCCCAACTTGGTTTTAAAGAAAGCCGTTCTTATAATGGAAGAGGCGAGAAAATTCTACAAGTGTCCCTGACCTACATAATAAATAGCAAGAATACAAACATTTGCTATTTAGGTAGCTCCTCTGCCAAGTTTCTTTACGTAACGTAATATGTAGGTATGCTATACAATGTGCTATGTTCCCATAGATCAGAATGTTGTAGAACAATTTGTTTATACCGTTTACTATTTAACAGTCATTGTTTTGAGTTCTAGAATATTGTTGTTAGTTTCTTGACTGGTTTGTTTAAATAACTGTAATTCATTTGGATTTGATGGGACTGAAAACTGAATGATACAATGCATACGTTTTATATTGCATAGAATTGTATAGAATCAAGTTTTTCTAACAGACAGCTGTGCTGCTGGGGCGTTTGTTGCGCCACTTCTTCCTAGCTAAAGCACTAAGAAGTGATGAAGGGTGGGCGTTTTGGGGGACTGTCTTAAGTAATTTTGACTTTCGAAAAGTTTTGATCGACTAGTTTGAATAAATGACTTTTGATATGTTGCCCAGACCAGCACCCTAATTGCGTTCTACACGATCAATTACAATCTGAATCGCATCTAAAACCATAGCATCATAAGTTCAGGTAACAGGTACAACTGCCTAACCCTTCGGGGATTACAGCCGTAATGTTATGTAATTCGTAAATGTTGTTTTTCAATTCAATGTCTTTGTAGTGCCATCTTGTTCAAAGCTGGTTAGAAGTGGATTCATTTAAATTGACTAAAGGATGAGCAATGTACGGTGACGAATGACTAAGCCATGGTCAATATGGTCATTCGAAGCGGTCATGTGACGATATATCTCTTTGTGCCTTTGAGTACTTAATATGTTGTATCTTTAGCAGTCCGTTTCTTCACGGCATATTAACCAAATTAAGTAGCTTATGTAGTTATTACTTACTGATGCCCGCGGCTTCGCCCGCGTGGATTTCGGTTATTATATACTAAAATCTTCCTCTAGAACCACTCTATCCATTGGTGAAAACAGCATGAAAATCGGTGCAGTCGGTTTTGGGTTTATCGCGGACAGACAGGCAGACGCGGCAGAGAACTTTGTTTTATACTATGTAGTGATATCTATTCAACTACTCAACAAACCTGATAAAAGATTCAAATTCATTTATTGTTTGTCACAGGTAGAAAGTAGAATCTCTAAGAGCTGTCAAAATCTGAATTATCTTCATCTCGATTTGGATGTCGCATTTGCAAAGACAGTATTTCATCACCACTGCTCTCATAACGGTGAAGGAAAACACCGCGAGGAAACCGGCATGTCCTAAAAAAATTCGAAGACATATGACATCTACCAACCCGCACTGGGCCCGCGTGGTAGAGTACAGCCTATTCCCTCTCGAAGAGAGTGGGCCTGTGTCCCAGCAGTGGGAACATTATTGGCTGATTATTTGCAAAGACTGTCCTTTTTTACCTTTCGAGACTCTTATTCCTAATTATGCTTTCGTTGATCAATTTATCATTCGTCTTAAAAGGGGAACTCTAGGTGCGTGTGGCTTTTAATAATTACTTATTCTTCTTGAAAATGATTTCATTAATTAATTACCTACATAAAAGAGTAGCGGAGGAGTTTCTTGCCGGCTCTTTTCCATAGGAAAATGTCAATTTGAACCGTGTAGAGCTTTTGAAGTTTCATAAGTCCCCATGTAGGTTTGTGAATTAAAATATTTTGAATTTGAAGTCTCCAAGTTCTGAATATTAACAAGGTGTAACTAAAAATTCCTTCTTTGGTAAACTCACGTTATAACATCTAAAACACAATCTCAACGCCATAGCGCCACTTGGCAGATTCACAAGACTTGCGTGTATTAATAGCAGAGCAAATCATATGACTGCTACCTACGGATGTCCAACTATTTGCGGTATGTTTTCTTTTGTCGGGACAGAGCGTATAGTCGGTTATTTGGTTGTTTATATTATTCACGGCCAAGGGGCATGTGACTAAGAAATAACAGCCACACGAGTCGATCAATCAGGTTAAGCTACGCTTGCCGCGGTTGGTCCGTGGATAAGTGACCATCTTTACATACCAAGACCCCTCCGTATCTCGGAAAGCACGTTAAGACTTGCCAAATACAATAAAAACTGCCTAGCAATGTGCGTACGTACTTTTAACAAAATACCAAGTCGCTTTAAAATATTGAACTCTAGGAAATTTAAGATAGAATTACACAAGTGGCTTAATGAATGTAATTTTTACAGTTTAAAAGATTTTATGGATGTGAGATGTTGATTCCTTTTGTCAAAATAGAAATTTTTTGCATGCTATGTTATATCTTAGCGAAACATGTTGAGCTACTGTAATAATATTAACATCAATGTATACCATGTTTTACGCAAATAAATGATTTACTTACTTACTAAGCCGTTGGTCCCGGCTGCCATTTGTACATCTTTGACAGTTGTCACGGTTCGTCCGAAGCCCGAAAGTCTGACAATCAGTTTTACCAAGGGGTATCGTGTTACCCAGTAAGTGGGTTGTGGAGGTCAGATAGGCAGTCGCTCCATGTAAAATACTGGTATTCAGCTGCGGGTTAGACTGGAAGCCGACCCCACCATAGTTGGGAAAAGGCTAGGGAGATGATGATATTATTCACGGCCAAATGTTTTGAAGGGACTTGAGGCCTTAGTGCGAGTTTCTTTTAACTATCTTCACTTTACGTGTCGACCGCGTTCGGCGCTCAGATGGGCCCTTCACTGACCTTCACTGGTGAAGAGCCAATCGGAGCGCCGAACGCGGTCGATGCGTAAAGTGAAGATATTTAAAAGGAACTCGCACTAAAGCCTCTGATTTGTCGCCATTTTAAAATGCAGTGGGGTCACGACAGTCGTTGTTTGCTGGATTTATTTCCTCCTCTAGCTATCGTTATTCTTGACAAAGTTTATTTTGTTTATATGTGTGTATCTATCTATTTATTAGTATTTATACTTTTTCGTGTTATCTATCCCTTCTGTTGCACCTGCCATTTTTTTTAAATGAAAATTGTGGAAGCCTGTGTCCCAGCAGTGAGACTGATACGCTGCAGGTCAATTTTCGTACCTACTTAAAAAAAACGTTCATATTCAAGTCGCAATCTGTCAAACTTGTTGGTAAATTGATTGTATTTTTGACAGATTGCGAATGAGATGCGAATGCGAAAGTTAATAAATAAACGGATGTTAAATGAAAATTAATGCAACTAAGATCAAATAACTTTATTCAGTAATATAAATAAAACAACTGTAGGTGCATATTATTCTCTGCCATTAAATAACGTTTATAGATAACGCCAAAAGTAGTACATACTATAAGCCCTCCATTATTATTTTATCGCACGTCAATGTAGTTTCTACTGTCTAAAGATAGCTGTAATTAGGTTAGTCCTGATAATGATGCTATTACTAAGTCAAATACCGTGTTATTCATCGATTAACTATCCATACATTATTTGGGGACGTATGTGGTCGCGATCCTTAGCATTTAGGAAACGACGAAGAAGAGACAAAGTGCATAGAGCCCATAATATAAAACAAATTCCTCGCCGCGTCTGTCTGTCTTTCTGAACGCGATAAACTTAAAAACTACTGATATATATGAACGGGGTGATTCATGAGGAAGGTTTAGGTGTATATTTCATTACGGTTTCGTGTAAATTGGCTGAAGTATTACGATGATTGTTGAAGGTGTCGGAAAGATCATGCCGACTGGGAGCTTTACTGGCGAGAGCGTCAGGTTTCTATTTCTCGAATTATCTACACACTACTATACACCAGTTTATGCTTATCTCGCATTGTATAGGATTTCCGTACAATGCGAGGTCTGATTATACTGGAAATGTATAGCTTGATGTGTAGCCGTGTGTACCACCGAAAGTGGCGCCCACCGTGGGCCAGTGTTAAAAATTCCCAAAACATCGTGGTCAAGGAGGATTTAAGGCTCTTACACACTGGGGCGATTCGCCGCGCGACGCGAATTTTAACAAAACAATTTCTGAGAAAACTTCACGGCGAACAATGCGGCGGCGCCGCGTCGCGCGGCGAATCGCCCCAGTGTGTAAGAGCCTTAATGCGCCAAAACGAGACTATTGTTTCGATTTTACCAATATATAACTTTTCATTACATACCGCAATTGCTTTCTTCTCTAAAATCACAATTAACAATAGCTCATTGTGTAGTCCATTCTCGAAAACAACAAAGGGCTACACAAATCTGTGAATATTTTTGCACATGCGCGGTGCTGAGCCTTTAGCGCCTGACCTTCAAAGGACGTCTGTAGAAGGACATGTCCTTCTGAAATGCGGCCTATAGCAAGGACGCCTCCGTTCCCTGTTGAAAACTTCGATCGGATATTCTCAAATAAAAGATTCTGACAAACTGAAAACCTCTTCCTTTGTCTATTGTCTCTCCTTCTTACTTTAATCCATCCAAAGGTTGTCTGTAAAAGATCGCTTTTAGCGATAAGACCGCCCATTGTGTCACCCTATGTAAAATTTCTAATTTATGTCTGTAATTTTTATGGTGTACATAATAAAGAGTATTCTATCTATCTATCCTTTTTGAAGCCGGTTATAGACACTTTTCTTCATTGCTATTTACGAATGAGATACGATGGCAAACACTTTTGTAAGATGTTTTTATTTTTGACTTTTTTTGATGTTTTACTAATAAATAATTCTGATTCTGATGAGTGGAAATCCAGAATTCTATTTCTACCACAGATACAGCCTCAGATGGGTATAAAATAGTTTTCGCAGACTGTTCCAACACAGGTTTTATCCAATAGTTACCTTTCACCGGAGGTGTTGAATTCGCTGGCAAAAACTTTCAACATCGCCCAACAACCAGTTTTAGCCAGGGCTATCGTGTTACCCAGAAACTGGGTTGTGGAGGTCTGAACATTATTATGCATTTAAACAATTTTCGTCGTCGTCGAGTCGTTGAGCTCCTTAAGTTCTGAGTTGAGCTCCACTATTACTGACAAATGCTTGCACTGACTGGACAGGTCCACTCAAATCTGTGTGGTTCTTTCCTCAAAAGACCATTTCAGACTCTAATCTACATGGTCCTCATATGGCCTGACCAAGATTATGTCTGGACTTTAAAGGAGACGGTGACCTCTGAGTTTGTTTCGGCCTTTCTTCTCAGAGTAGTCAGATAGGAAACGCCGACCTCATCTAGCTTATTTTTAAAACTTTTTAATATGACGTGTAAAAGTGATTCCAATATCCTATTTACAGAATAAACAATTTCATTTCATTTCATTTCCACACCTGACCTGCTTGCCCCTATTGTTGCTATGCACTTAGGGCCAGCACACATAATGGTTGGGCGCAGAACATTTTTCACTGTCAAACAAATATCAACGTTGCGGGCCTAAAAATAAAGTTGAGAATAAATAACCTGATAGCCTAACCAAATGACAATCGCTTCAAAAGCGTTTCGTATTTCTACAACGACTTTCAGCAGGATTGACATAAGGTTTTCGATAGCTTATGTCAGTCCTATACATTTTTGCCTTTTCCATCATCGTTATCGCTGATAAAATGTCACTTTGTCTAGAGCCTCTGACCTCTTTCCGCTCAGACGCGTTATCGAGCTAATGGAAGTTTATTTATTTTCAATTTTATTTCAACTAGTTCAGGGTGGATATTTGGTGGCGCTGCGCCTCGCCAGATGTGCGCCGGCCCTTACAGGCGGTCGTGTCTCACCCTTTTCTGGTATCAAATTTCTTGATAACTAACCTATTTCTCTCCTTGTTTCAGCCCGCGAACCGTGAGAAGATGATGTCGAGGTCTGCGTTACTTCTTGCTGCCATTGGCCTGGGATTATCCACGTTTAGCGTCCGCCAAATGATCCTACACCAAACCAGACGATTCTAGACAGCCAACCCAGACTCAGAAAACTATCTAGATTAAAGCCAGAACTCAAGCAGGCATGTTAGATTCTAAATACAAATCTTTCGTGTCTATACCCAATGCATTTTCTAGCAAAAAATAGACGATTATATTTTTTTTATAGTGAGAATGCATGCGGAATTCCAATTTGGGTTCTGGCATAAAAAAATCGTAAAGAATTATGTTATCATTTATGTATGAGAGAAAAAAAATTGTAATTTATTCTTTTTTTTTCTTTTTTTTTTCTCTGAAAGAATGTGTAGTACATTTTAGACATAGGAAATAAGTTAATTTCGGAGCGATTTATGTGATGAGTTAGTATGATTGTGAGAAACGTGTTTTGCGAATGTATATGTGATGGATACCAAATAAAAATAGGCAGTAACGTTATTTTGGCATTTTTATTTTGACCTTACCGTTTGAAATTTTTTATAAATTGTTTTGGTCATCATCAAATTGTGTCAATATGGTGATCAACTCAATACTAAATTGGCAAAAAAACGAAACAGTATGTAGGTGTAGGTTAGGTATTAATCGTTATAAAACCTTTAAAAAGATACTATATCGACTTATAAATGAGTACCATGTGTTTTTATTCTCACTCACTGCAGAAATACTTAAATAATAAAGGAAAAATAATAGACTTATGTTGTTTTATTCCGATGTATACTATACAGGGTGTAAAAAGACCCATCACATAGCCGTCAACTACGCATGTAACATTGCACAAAAATAATTGCTGGGAAATGAGTTTTGGTGTAAAAAATTGCTGTTTACGGTAGTGCACAACGTAACGCACGCAAAACATTGTGTTTATGGGTGCATGCAACGGTTCAGGGTTCATAGGGGTGTTAAAATTAAGTTATAGGTATAACATTTAAAACCTTTGTGCTAGCTTAGCGGGCCAATAAGAATAAGAATAATTTATTTGTGAAACATAGGTAATTACATACAAAGATCTTAAAATAAGATGTCAAGCGATTTTAAACCATGTGCGATGGGAAATAAAACCAATGATTCATTCAAGTGTCGTGATGGCTCAGTGGTAAAGGCTCACCTCTCATGCGCCGGTTCAAATCCGGGCAAGTACCAATGTGAAATTTTCAATTCAAATTATCTTTCTGAGTTTATCTTAGGCATTACTGATATTGGTGAAGGGACACATCGTGAGGAAACCTGGACTTATAGATCTGAAATCACCAACCAGTCATGAGCAAGGTGGTTGATCAATCCTCCGATATGCCATACAAAATCTGTCAAAAACTTATCATTGTGAGACCACTGACACGTTTGTAAATTAGTACACTTGTTCCCTAGATCCTGCTTTGTCTATAGGAGAAGAGGCCTTTGGCCTCCTGTGGAACAATAATAGGCTGGTAGTGGGGTTATTCCGTTTATCTACCCTAAGGTGGATACTCTGAAACGTATGTCCGAAAATCCACCCTAGGCCTAGTTGGATGAACGGAATTTATAGGCTTAGGATGGATTCTCGGACATACGTTTCCAAGTATCCTACTTAGCTTATCAAACACTCACACTTTACATACACACCTCCCTGCACACAAACTACACTCATATACACACTCCTAGATACACAAGCACAAATCATTCACTCCATTTGCTGTGTTAACATCCACTGTAACCAAACAGAAAAGTCAGTCGGTTGTATTATATAAATTGAAAGCGCAAAATCTCCGACTCCTAAGATCCTAAGGTCTGCGTACCTACCTAGTTTAGGAGCCCGGAAAGTTGACAATAATTTTAAAACTTGTCCATTATTTGCCATGTACTGTGTTTTGTTTTTATGTAGGTACTAATAAACTTAAAAACAAAGGGTGAATTTTGGAGTGGATAAACAGAATAACCCTGGTATTGCTATGACTCATAGGATAGGCCAACTTTGTCAAGACTCCTCCACGGTGTTTCATCGCTGAAGTTCGTGATGCGTGACCCTAAGATTCTAAATTGGTATGAAGTCCAGATGCCAAGATATGTGACATTTTGACCTAACGCCTCGTGCTATAGTGTGCGTCGTATTGGTATTTTTTTAAATGAGAACAAGGGTATTCTGCCTTCAAAGAGTAAAATAACTACCTACCTACTGTAAGTACCGGATTAAGTAGGTACGCTAGTTATAAAATGAGCAACAGCAGACAGAATAACGAATGCTAACTTGTTAGGGGACAAATTAATTAAATCTGCTCTGGCATAGAAAATTAGGAGGAACTATCTCAAATTAACAGAAATTGGCAATCGGCTATAGTAATAGATGGCGCCACCATCGGAACTATTCCTGGGAAGTACAGTCACGAACATAAATACCCGGGTCGATCGTTGCGCCAATACGTGATCTTTCGAACCTTTTGATCGGTGAACGTGAACGCGTAGTCGCGCCGACAGAGGGCGTTGTACGGTTTTCCGAAAAAAAATGACATGTACGCTATCGATAGCAGCGTATTCGCACGATGATCGATTTTAGATAGGACGCGGCTTTACTCAAAATTCAAAAGCGAATTCAACTTCGAGAAAAGACTAATGGCCAGTTTTTCTTCCGCGCTGTTGGATTTACAACCCTCGCCTCAGCGCCGAGGATTGAAAATACAGTTACAAAAGAATAGTTGAATGTTACTTTTGATGAAAGAAACTGGCCGTCAGTCTCTCGACGGTTTGAATTATACCCCAATTTTTTTTTTTTCTTGGGTGGTAAATCATCAAATGACTTCTCCCGCTCTGGGCGGAGCGGAAGGGCGTGTCAGACTCTTACTGACTAAAACCCACCCGTGTTCCTTCAGTTGCCTGTTGCCAGGGTCCCGGTATCCCTTTCGGACTATTCCGCAACCCTGGCAGGCATCGGTCCTCACGGACCCCGTCAGGTGTGCTGACATCTCTTTGAGGCGCGCGTGGAACACGACGCGCCATCGACCCGGGCCTGGTCCTTATCGGACGGCGAGCTACCCAATGCTCGCCGTCCGCAAGCCCGCGCCTATGGTGGCCGGGAATCCGCCTGGGATTCCCGACGCCCAGGGTGTCTCCAGCGGCGGCGGTTAGGGGCGTGAGGGCGCAGGCCTTGCCTCTCCCTCACGCGTTCCGCCTCCTCCTTCGCGAGCATCACTGCTTCGCAGAAGGAGGTGACCGCCTCCCATGCCCTCTCGCTCCGTACCATGGCCTGGACCAGGGCCGGACGCGAGAGGTCAGTGCCGCCAATCGCCTCCACGAGGACAGGGGTCATGACCCCTAGGACTATGTTCGTAACACCCTAATGTTTCTAATTGTTGATTTATTTTTGTTTCTTTAGGGTTGGTCCTGTTAGTTGTGAAATAACTGTGAAAGGACTGAAGTAGATACCATTGAAAAGGCCGCACTGTATTGTTGGTTATAGTGGTCGACCAAAATTGCGATTCAGGTCGAAAATAAAGTGTCACTTTGAATTGCTCCTGTCAGTAGCAGCCCGGAGTCTGGTTATTGGCAAAAAACTCGACCCCTATTGCTTGAAAGTGAGACTGCATCTATGGACTGCATAATAACAGGCAAGAAATGTGAGTAGGATACTATTACACATCTGCCTAGCCCTTCAAAAGAAACAGACGTGATACTACATTATGTTTGGACGCATTAATGGTAAGGGAGGGTATAAAAAAAAACACAAAAAGTAATAATTAACAACATTATATTTCGAACTTATAAACAAATTATGCATAACACGACGAAACGCAAAAACAACAAGAAAAAATGCTTATTTAATACAAAATGTACTTTTAAATGCTCTGTAGAATACAATATTACCAAATAAAAAGTCGTTTTAATTCACGTAATAATGGCTTACCAATCATACAGATACATAATCTCTGGACACGTTTGTTAGGCAATACATTGAAACATGATCATCAAGTAGGTAGATTTTGTAACTGTTTAGTTTTTATGAGCATAATATACAAAATTATTTTTTGTATATGCTAAACCCGAAAAGGGGTCATTGTACTCATCAATTTGAACAACTTTTTCTAAGGGACCAAACTGGAAATCGCGACAAAAAATCAGCTGTTCCCTACATTTTGTCGATTTAAGTGAACACAAATGTATGGAACAGCTGATTTTTTTTTTGCGATTTCGTGGTTGGTCCCATAGAAAAAGTTGTTCAAAATGATGAGTACAATGATCCCTTTTCGGGTTTAGCATAAACAAAAAATAAGGTTGTATAAAGCGTTAAAAACGAGTTATTTATTTGTGTCAACAAGAGCCCTTTGAAACCAGACACTACATTAGCACCTACATATTATGGTTATTTCGATTATCGACCCCAAAAAATCCACCCTAAGGCTGCCATCAGACAGACTGCACTTCAACTATTTCAACTCGACTCCAACTACAAATTTGCATTTTGAATGCAGTTACCAGTAGGTACATTAGGAGTATTACAGTCGTACTAAACTGCAAGAATGCAGTCCGTCTGATGGCAGCCTAATGCCGAGATCAGACGATCCGCGATTTTGCGGACGGACACGCAGGGCAGACGACCACAGACCGCCACGCACCGCGCACCGAGGAACTTCCGATGTCTGCGATACCTCGCACGTACACCTTCCCACGGTTCGTCGTGGGGGCTCGTCTGTGTCCGTCCGCAATATGCCGCACCGTCGGATCACGGCATAAGGTGGATACTCGGAAACGTATGTCCGAAAATCCTTCCTAAGCCTATAAATTCCGTTTATCCAACTAGGCCTAGGGTGGATTCTCGGACATACGTTTCCGACTATGCACCAAAGGGTGGATAAACGGAATAACCCATTTATTTGCGAAACTGCTCTTTAAAACCTAACGCATAGGGGCATTTTTCTTTAAATTAATTTAAATTAAATATACTTAAATCTTTTTGAGATCTATTTAATAACAACCGACAGACGACAGGGAATAACACAAGTATCTTTCATACAATTCCTGCTTTTCTTAACAGCACTCCAGTAGTTAAAATGTGACAGTTTTAATAAATATGTCGCATTATCAGTTATATTCAATAGAACCCTGATCCAAAATTTACCTATGGACCCGGTGACGGGTCGACCCCCGGGACCACGGGTAACGAGTGGATCCTTACACAATTAAATATGAAAAACTGTTACAGTCTGACAATAAAATGTTATTAAGTAAATGAACACGTCTGCGAAATTATAAGTTAATACAAACAAAATTATCTGCAGTAATAACTATTAACTGACTTAATTGTAATAAATTATGAAGAAGGATTTGCGTTTAATAACAACATGGGTAAGTACCGGTGGCAGCTTCCTCGCCTTAGTTAATTGGCTTGATTTTCATTTTCCTAACACGATTAAAAATTATTCATGTCCTGAATAGACTGTTTGGTGTTCCGAAAACTAGTTCTAAACCTATACAACACCTCTATGTTAAACACACTTCTACTTCTTTCTATAAGCCAACAATGAAAAGTTATACTAAATAATGTTATAACTATTGATTAATTATATGACTTTATAATTATAAAACTCGTATGTGTACAAGTATTTATAAAACTATATTTTTTATTTGCATAAGTATGTGCTTATTCCGGAAACTACGACGCGACAATACGAATACGCCAATCCGAATTTCGTAATACGACAACTTTTGCGTTTTTTGGTGATTTTTCGATATGTCAGTGTGAATATTAATAAGTATAATCAATGAATAATGTTATTTTACATGTATATTAGTGATTTCCTTAGGTTACAATTATTCTAGGATGTCATGAAAAATTAAATACAGATTTAGAAAAATGTCAACAAAAAATACTTTAACTTTATACAGGGTTACAAAATCGTATTTGCGTATTGTTTGTAATACACCAGCATAACACTATAACATCGTATTACCCTCATAGAAAGAAAACCAGCTATATTAAAATTAATTAAATACTGGGGCCGTATAGACGTGGTTGTCCGTACCGGAACAATAATTTAAACACTTTCCTATGAGGCCCCTGACTTGAGACTTTGTACAGCTTAACGAATACTAGTGATACAAGATAAGTTTTTTTGTGCACTTTACCCATACGATTAGATAGTTAGCTTAAATGACCTACTTAATATCTACTTTTTACCCCACTTTTCGCTCGCTCTTGTGTTTCTTAACGTTTTAACTATTCACTCTTACTTTTTTTAAACTTACATATTTAACTTACTTACTTATGAAGCCAAATCTTTTATTTTTTAATAATTATGCACTACCAGTCGCCAAATAAAGCTACAAGCTATGTTCTAAGAGCATTTTCTAAAAGCCATAATTAATATTAAAATCGGTATTGAACTAAGTCAATTGACATAATTGCTGATTTTTCCAGTTATGAACAAATTTGTCAATTTTTTAATGTTCTGGCAATTTTAGTTACGATGCACTGTTTTAAATGCGACATTAAAAATGAGACTAATTTAAAATTACTTCACTTCATAATAATATACCTATACAAAGTTTATTTATCTAAATTTTTCTACATATATCATTAATTTATTATATCGCAAGACATTTTTTGCTTTTCATAAAACTAAATAATTAGGCTTCTAATTCTAAACATAAGACTTCTAAACACACATTTTAGAAAAAGCTAGTATTTGTACATAAAACGTTTTCTAATTTGACAACCAACCCAGAAATAAGTAATTTCAAATTATGAGAGTACATCACATACCCTAGTGAATACGCAACAATATTGTAATAGTTCCGAGTCTATGGTTCGTATACAGATACTATAATAATTATGTAGAACTATTTTTTATGGGAGGAGCGTATTATAAAACAAATCTATAGTTAATGATGAAATATATCCTTTTCCTGATAAGTTATTGGAAGCCACTGATTTTATTGATATTCCTGTTCTGAATTATATTTGAAGAAATACTACTAAGTTTAATATTACTTACTTAACGTACATTAATTAAGAGATTAAAGTATAACCTATAAAGAATATTATACATAGATAAAACGCATGTTATGTACATTTTTCTATATTTAAATCTACTTAGAATAATTAACTACAATTATTTCAAAGATTGACTATGACTTCAAGTAATTTAAGTCGGATTTACTATCAAACTTCACTCGTACATTCTCATTTCTAAATAGACGCGATATATTCGTAATTAGTCCAAGAAAACTCGCATTTCAACTATTCAAGAAGCTTGCAAGACTTTTGACAGCTTCAGTTAGTGTGACTTGCACTTTACTGGAAGTGAATGTTCTACTGTTTGCATAATTTATTACAATGAAAGGCTCTAGCGAGTAAATACCTATATCCCATCAGCCTTCAAAGGAAGTGTGGATAGGCATCTTCTGGGCACCATCGTAGACCTCATCCATCGCTTTCTATCAGTCGACATCGAGGTCAAGAGCACGGCCATAAGCAATAAAAAAAAATGTTTGCATTCCACAACCTCTTTACAGTTTAAAAACAACCCACTTCAGAGCAGAGGCCCTACACAAAGTGACATTCTATCAGCGATAACGATGATAGAAAAGACAAAAATGTATAGGACTGACATAAGCTATCAAAAAGCTTATGTCAATCCTGTTGAAAGTCGTTGTAGAAATACGACACGCTTTCGAAGCGATTGTCACTTGTCTAGGCCCTCTGAATCGCGTCTTCAAACAAGTAGGGACACTCACATAGCATTACAAAGAACTATTTATCTAATAGAACCTGAAACTGAAAGAATCCTAAGTATTTATACAAATTGCAACGAAATTAAGCAAAGCCTCTTTCTCTACTAGAAGAAAAAAGTATACCTAATAAAGTATTCACATTAATTGCGGCATTAAAAGCTACTTTACAGGGGTTAAAGCAAAAAGGGCGCTAACATTTACAATTCGGCAGAAATGTCTGTGAAAACGTCCTTCGAAGGTACCAGCAGCAAATTTTACAAATGAAATGATTTCCCGCCACAATTTAAAACTCGATCTAAGGTTCAAAGTACCATAAAAAAGCGTAGTTCAATATTACCGATTTAACGACCTTGAAAGCTGTTGATGAGGAACCAACACTAACAGGATCCTCTGCCTTCTGTTACTACCATGTGACTTGGATTCAGCACATTCTATTTCCAATTCATCACCACTAACCTTGTATTTTACTATAACCTAAGACTGTCCACAACAGACATTCCCACCAAAAAAGAAAAAACGGCAGAAAAATTTCATCTAATTAAAAAAAAAATACTACAAGGACAGGGGTTTCAAGGACTAGTGAACGAGGTCGATATGTCCTTGAAAACTTGACGCTATGGTCTCTTAAAGTATTGCTCGTCGACCCGTTTAGCGAGAGCGACTAGGGACTCATGTTTGCGGACGGTATCCGCCAGTTTGCGGCAAGGAAGCCGTGTGGTTATTATCGTGAAGACGTGGCCGAAGACCAGGGCGTCGAGCTCGGTGGGCCTGTAAAGAAAAAGGAGGTGTATAGAAAAAATATGGACTTAAAATGTTTACTTGCTTGAAATAACATTTAAATGACCAAAATAATTAAAAATTCCAGGAAATACTTATGATTTTTTACAATGAATAATAAAATAATTGAAATTGAAGCTACAACCGTCGATAATACTTAAGATACTTTGGCCAAATGTAAATGAACTTATATTTTGAAGTTATATTACACGAATACACTGATTATTGTAACCAACTCTAAAGTATAACAATTTGATGATTTAAAACTAATATAGATGATCACAAAACAAATATAATTTTAATGTAAAATACTAATATTAATACTGTAATTTTTATGGTGTACCTACATAATAACGAGTATTCTATCTATCACTTCTACAATTACGAAAAAAAACATGTAAAACTTACATTTTATTTGCCATTCCGCATTTAAATAAAACAAACATTTGGACATAAACAAATAATTTAATAGTAAACATAAACGCATAGCTAACTGAAACGCATTTCGTCACATAAATGTTTAGGTTTTTGTCAAACTGTTGCAAACACATGCCTACAATTTACCTTTATGACCTTTCAAACTAAATGGAACTCAAATGGAAATGTTCTATTTATTTTGAAAGGTCAGCAGTAAAAAAAAAACTTTAAAATAATATAAAAACAGTGAGGAATTATAACAGCGACCTTTACGTAAAATATAACATTTGTCACTCTAGAGACTTCAAATAGTTTGTATTTCACTTTCATTAGAAGAATATTGAAAAAATAGATGCTTTTTATGAAGGTTCCGTATCCAAACACTCATAGGGTCCTGTTATCCTATTACTAAGCCAACGCCGCCTGTCTGTATGTCTGTCACAGGGGTGTATATTGTAGTAAGCTAGTTGAAAGTTTCACAGAATACATGTAACTATAGCAACAATCATATATATATCATAATAAATATACGGTAAAGTTATAATATTTCTTGTAATAATTGTAGATTTTAAATATAATAAATATGAGCATATTACTATGAGTCTTAATTTACATGTTCAATGCCTAATTTTCCTTGCTATTAATTTATAAGTTTTCATACAAAAAAATGTTTTCTCAACAAACGGTACATCAAAATTGCACAATACGCCATTTCGTATTCGAAAAAATAAGAAACCCGAATTGTCGTATTCCGCATTTCCATAGTCCTAGTAATTAGTCAATATCGGCCACCACATTGTTGTAGTGATACGTCGCGTTTCGCTTGCGCAGATAGTTGAGTAGCTTCTCAACGCTTATTTCTTCACTTTGTGGTGTTTTTAACGTAGAGGAAGAATCTGCAATGGTGGTAAAATTATGTAAGTGCGAAACGGCGTAGTGATACGAAATTTCGGCTCGTACTGCACGGAAACCCTAAAAAACTTAATCATAATAATATTTAATAATTTCGCCGAACTAAATATAGATATTATACTTCGAAATTGGGGCTTTCTCTGTGTTAAAAACAATTAAAAAAAATAAAAATAAACCTGTGTGCGCAGCTGAGTATGCAACAGACGATGACTTAAGCGAGCAAATCTCTACAGAATTCTGTTCCTGCTTTTCACAGTTCTCACTACTATTCAAATCTGGTGTGCTCCTTTGGTGAATAGTAGTATTGCTGCCATAAAAAAATAAAAATAATATTTGTAACTATTCAAACTGATTTTATGCGGTGTGCGGGACATGCGGGGTACGCCCCCGTTAGCCCTGCCTCTCCCCCGCTAGCACTGCCTCTTCCCCGCTAGCACTGCTTCTCCCCCGCTAGCACTACCTCTCCCCCGCTAGCACTGCCTCTCCCCCGCTAGCACTGCCTCTCCCCGCTAGCACTGCCTCTCCCCCGCTAGCACTGCCTATCCCCCGCTAGCACTGCCCCTCCCCCGCTAGCACTGGTTCTCCCCCGCTAGCACTGCCCCTGCCCCGCAAGCACTGCCTCTCCCCCGATAGCCCTGCCTCTCCCCCGCTAGCCCTGCCTCTCCCCGCTAGCCCTGCCTCTCCCCCGCTAGCCCAGCCTCTCCCCCGCTAGCTCTGCCTCTCCCCCGCTAGCACTGCCTCTCCCCCGCTAGCACTGCCTCTCCCCCGATAGCCCTGCCTTTCCCCCGCTAGCCCTGCCTCTCCCCGCTAGCCCTGCCTCTCCCCCGCTAGCCCAGCCTCTCCCCCGCTAGCTCTGCCTCTCCCCCGCTAGCACTGCCTCTCCCCCGCGTGAGTACGCTGGCGGACTCCGGCGCATACCGTCGGATGCCTTCGCATCCCGCCGCGGTATCCTCCAGTGCGCACTTCGATACCAAAGGGAGAAATCCCTTTTGATGCTCCGTAGTCGTATTAGTTAGTGAAAAATAAATAATTTAAAAATACCTGGCCCGTTCTCCAACCAAAGTCTTTTGCGATGCCGATGTTGCACGCAAAATCGGCTTATTTTCCTCATTTAAATCATTCACATCACTATCAGAATCATCCTCATGATTTATTATCTGTAGCTCATCATCGGGGCCCATCTCTAGAGAATTAGAATTCTCTGTCGAATCGTTTTCTTCAATCGTGTCCAAATACTCGCTTACTTTCGATTCGACCGTGATATATTTAGATTCGTTCATATTCGGGAACGGTATTACTACGAAAGCATCGTTTTTGTCGTTCTCGTTATGGATATCGATGTTTGCTACAAATTCATCGATTATTAGTTCATCGACTTTTTTGAGAATCTCCTCGACTATTGCGAACATTGAATTGTGTAGTTCTTGGTCGATTGCTTTGTCTTTGTTATCGTGGTGTTGGCCCGGGTACTGACAAGTTACAGTGCCCTCCTTAGATGTCATTATAATTATTTGCTTAGAAGCAAACGGTTTGAAGCCTGTATTGAAAGATTTATTCCTTGTACTTAGTATGATGAAAATAACGAATGTCCAGTAGGAAGAATAATGAGTTGAATGTTTGGGCAATTTATCCTTTACTTTTTGTAGTTCTACATGTACAAAGAGCTTTCAAATATTTCGCTATTTTGATACATAGTAATTACTGAATAAAATTATCAATAAAATATCACACAATATTATTCAATAGTACACTACAGACCGATATTTAATTCAGTAATTAAATAAATAAATAAATAAATAATTAATAGGTACACACAGATGCACATCAAGCTATACATTTCCAGTTTATGCTGATCTCGCATTGTATAGGATTTCCGTATAATGCGAGGTCAGCTTAAATGGCTTGATGTGTAGCCGTGTGTACTAGCTTCTGCTCGCGATTTCGTTCGCGTGGAAGTCATAAGATACACATATACCGTACAACTTTTTTATTAATGTCCTTCGGAAAACATCGTGTTTCGTCAGTCGTCTGAATTCTATCAGTTGCCCTTTGCACTTGGTGCAGACCGGACGCTCCCAATCGACTTGGAAGTATATAGAGTTGTTAATACTCTTTTAACTTGATGTAATTTATTTTAAAAACGTGAGGAAATAGTTTAAGGAAAATAGTTTTACAGCTCTGTATAATTCACACGGAAATCAAAACAAAACAACAATAAACTTACGTACTTAGTTCTGATTCAAATTACTATACACGATGAATCTAATAATTGATGGACATGGAAATCTGCATTCGCTTGTATCGGAAATGCGATGATTCCCGAGGGACATTAAGAAAATAGTTGTATTGTACAAAAATAACAGCGCCACATTTTCATACAAATCTCTCGCGTCCCACCGCATCGCATCGCATCGCCCGACCGACCGCTCTGCCTTTTTGTCGTTTTGCTCGGCTCCTAAGGGTCGTAGCGTGATGTTACATAGCCTATAACCTTCCTCATGAATCACTCCGTCCATTGGTGAAAACCGTATGAAAATCCGTTCGGTAGTTTTTGAGTTTATCACGTTCAGACAGACAGAAACGGCGAGGGTACTTTGTTTTTTAATATGTAGCGATTGACTTATGAATCAAAACAGCGCATTCATAGACAGCTGTTTACGACTTTAGAATGCAGCGTGCATTTCTTAAACGGGCGTCTAACTCCTGGGATAACGGGCGTATTTTGCTGTCAAATATCCAGTACATATTTTTCATAGTTAAACTGCAGGCGTAGCATGGCGCTTTCTATCTCTACGAAGAATAGACATAGCTTTTTCTATACAAAGTGACAGTTCGTTTCTTCATTTTTGACATCCACTGTAGAAATGTTTTTACAATTGTGTCATTTTGTCTTTCATTTCTAACGATCTTTGTCTACGTCTTTTTGTAGGTAGACTATTTCGGAAGAAAGTTTTCTATCCTTACTGTCAAAATCACACTGACAACTGATAAATCCTATGACAAAACCGACAAAACAAAGAATTCTGAGTCGAATTATGTAAAAGAGTGAATTTCGTAAAAAGTGCAGTTGACTCTTTCTACTTTGCTTCAGTCGTACTGTCTACAGGAAACGTAATTTTTGTCTACTCTTCCGTCGACAAAACGGTGCTCATGCTACGCCTGCTGAATCATCAAAATAAGTCTAATAGGTGCTATACTTGTTCGGGTCGATATTTTACTGCACAGCCGTTTTTTTGCCGACACGACCAGATAAGCAATCGTGCCGACCTGATGAAGTTAGTATCGATAGACAACTTACCAAAAACATCTCTATTATTGTAATTATTAAGCACATTTTCCTTGCTAGGGACCCTGATACTCATTCGCGACCGCTGGATCCTCGTGCTGCGTTCAGACGTGCTCCGTTCGGGGGATAGTCGGCGACGAGAGATTTGGAACGCTTGGGTAACTAGGTACTCTTCTTGAGGCTGGGAGTGAAATGGGGGAATAGGAAGGGTTATAATGAGGTTTTTATCTAAAACTACTCTGTGAGTACTTTTTCAGCTCGAAAAAGTCTTGAAAAGTTCCGCGCTGTAACCACGGAGCTAATTACAAAGTAATAATAAGTACTATTTTTTTATCTAAGGACATTCGTGCAATGAAAAATTTATGCAATTTTCAATTACAGTACGCGGTCGTTTAGCAGACAGTATTAAACATTAGAAAACGTCCGGCATTGTATAGCGTCCTTTCTGTGTCACTCTAATGCTAGCCGCACACGTAGCGATTAATTTGCGCAAATTTCTTTCAACACACGTCACGATTGACTTGCACAAGCCTAAATTTCCGCAAATAAATCGTTACGTGTGTGGCAGTAGAGTGACAAAATGACGCTATATAATGCTGGACGATTTCTAAACGGTCTACCTTCTTCACGGTCGCGTACTGTACTTGTGCATAACCTTTTCAGTCCTCGACTGTCCCTACTGAAAAAAGAAGACCGACATCCCCTAAGTTCAGGGATCCCATAAGCATGGTTAGGGGGCTGTTTGGAGGTGGTTTAAGTTTCACTAACAGTAAGGGATCAGTTGGATCCCCTAAGCATGGTTAAGGAGCTGTTAGAAGGTGGTTTCTGTTTCACCAACAATAAGGGGTCAGTTGGATCCCCTAAGCATGGTTAGGGAGCTGTTAGAAGGTGGTTTCTGTTTCACCAACAGTAAGGGATCAGTTGGATCCCCTAAGCATGGTTAGGGGGCTGTTAGGTGGTTTCTGTTTTACCAATAGTAAGGGGTCAGTTGGATCCCCTAAGCATGGTTAGGGAGCTGTTAGGTGGTTTCTGTTTCACCAACCGTAAGGGGTCAGTTGGATCCCCTAAGCATGGTTAGGGGGCTGTTAGGCGGTTTCTGTTTCACCAACAGTAAGGGGTCAGTTGGATCCCCTAAGCATGGTTAGGGGGGCTGTAAAAAGGTGGTTTCTGTTTCACTTACGTTACTATGCCCAGGCGATCCCTTACACCTTAGGGAAGTCAGTGAAAACCCATAACTCCTCAAAAAAACGTACCGTCATATTCATTTTCGTCAAGTTGATGCATCTCAAGACAAGTCTTAGCAGAGAGCTGGTGATCCGTTTTATGAGCGCGCCGGCTCTCATTCCGTTACCCATTAGGATCGCTCGCATGTGGCCGTAGATAAGCGCGTCTAGAGGAGTGGGGCTAGGAAGGAGGGACGGAATTAGGGGTAGGAATACAATAATGGTGGTGGAGTTGGTTTAGACTACAATTTATACAAAGTATGGCTTAAAGGTGGATGCGCAAAGGTAGCGATATAATAATTACATATGAAAGTATCTATTTTTTTTTTCTTTTTTCTATCTATTTATTATATCTATGTTTTTCTTTTTATCTGTGGCGCTGTCAAAGTCACATTTATGCCTCGTAAGTGCAATTGAATGTACATTTATGTAAGTCACCTTTCACTAAACATAACACACACAAAATAAATATATCTAGAATTTAAAATTACGTTTATATCGCCTTTTATTATGCAAAATGGCAGGCAAGTTGTAAGTTTTACACCCAAAATATGATCATCTTCTTCTAAATATCCTAACTTTAATTTATTTATTTATTTTATTATTTATGTACACACAGTAAAATACAAAAAGATACGACATAATTAAAATATGAGTAAAATATGAGTGAGTTAATATTAGTTTAAGTATCCTATGTCCTATTCAAGCTGATGGTCTACCATCAGCTTGAATAGGACATAGGATACTTTTCATCCCGATACTCCCACGGGATCGAGACTCATGTGGGTGAAGCCGCGGGACGCAACTAGTTCTTAGTAAATTAAAACTACTCACGTAGTCCCAAAGAAGTAATCTCTATCCCCAAGCCGTTGACTCAGCGAGTTACAACATTGCTCCACCTGAAAATTATAAACAACACATAACACCACGCCTGTAATCCCCGAAGGGATAGGCAGAGGTGTACCTATAGTACACCCATATCTATATATATATAAAAGAAAGTCGTGTTTGTTACAACACTTATAACTCGAGAACTGCTGGACCGATTTTGATGATCTTTGATTTGTTGGATTTGTCTTCGCCCAGAATAGCAGAATAACTATTAAAAAATTGGAAAAATTCACGAAAAAAAAAAATATGAAGAAAAATCGTTTTCTCATACATTCTGTATAGAATGGGTTTTTTGATAATATCTTGGTAGATAGGTAGGTAGGTGTAGTGTAGGTAGGTGTAGGTAGGGTAGGTAGGTAGGGTAGGGTAGGTAGGTAGGTAGGTAGGTAGGTAGGGTAGGTAGGTAGGGTAGGGTAGGTAGGGTAGGTAGGGTAGGGTAGGTGGGTAGGTAGGTAGGTAGGTAAGGTAGGGTAGGTAGGTAGGTATGTAGGGTAGGTGCGCCGTAGATATGTACTTGCTACCCGTGCGAAGCCGGGGCGAGCAGCTAGTTTATAATAAAAGTTATAAAACTAAAAGCCAACTACGGCAAAAAAGTCAACTAAAAAGGTCACAACAAGAGATCACAGTCAGACAAATTGAAAATTCGCTGTTACAAGTGTTGGGCATAAAATATAACAGATTACGTGTGACTCCGGATTTTGAATTTGTCTGTCTTGTTTATACCTTTTTAGTTGACTTTTTTGCCGTAGTTGGGTTTTAGTTTTAGAACTTTTTTTTTTTTTGGAAAAACCTAATTACACTTTGCCCGAACCGGGAATCGAACCCAGGACCCCACGCTCAGCAGTCGCGCTTACAACCACGAGACCAACGGGGCAGTCATTTTTTTATTAATCAGCACTTTGAAGTAATCAATTATAATTAACTAGCTGATGCCCGAGGCTTCGCCCGCGTGGATGTCAGTTATCATAAATACTAAAACTAAAACCTTCCTGGAGAAACACTCTATTCTATCCACTAGTGAAAACAGCATGAAAATCGGTGCTTGAGAACTTTTTTTTATATCTCGGATTCTACATCCCGGTTCTACACGGCTGTTCTACACGGCGATTCTACAACTCGACTACATCTCGGCTACTACTTCCCGGCTAAGGACCGGACGCGTTGGCATGCTGCCAATGCCCGCTACCGAGTCCTTGCCGAGGCCTGGCCTACCTGCGGCCTACCGCCGCGATCTACCTGCGGCCTACCGCCGCGAGCTACCTGCAAAGCCCTAGCCGTTACAGTGGCGCCCAACTCTTATCCTACCACACCTAACGCTGATCTGACTGAGCCCTCGCACACATTCCTCGCTAATCATCGTAGCGGCATAGTTTTAGGTTCTACTTTGGATTGTACTAACTGAATGTGACAACTACTTGTGTATCCAATACTAACTGTGTACATGATGGGAACTCACCTGATGTGTAATTATTCTACTTCTCTTCTAAATCTAAAATCTAACTCAGTGCTGGCAGCGGTGAAATGCATTTTTTCTAAATATATAAATTGTGATTACTACACAAGGTACTGATAGCTGTAATACTCTTACATACCTAAAACTGATAATCTACTATAAACATACTCTAATTACTAATATATTGACCTAACCTAACTTTAAACTTTGCCAAAAACTTACATTAAACTAAACTTAACCTACAAACTTACCTACACTTATCATTCAAATTAACTATAGAACATTACTTATTACCGCGTGGATGTCGGTTATTATATACTAAAACTAAAACCTTCCTCGAGAACCACTCTATACACTAGTGAAAACAGCATGAAAATCGGTGCAGTAATTTTTGAGTTTATCGCGAACAGACAGACGCGGCGGAGGACTTTGTTTTATAATATGTAGTGATATCTATTCAACTACTCAACAAATCTGAGAGAAGATTCAAATTCATTTATTGTTTGTCTCAGGTGGAAAGTAGAATCTTCAAGAGTTGTCAAAATTGGAATTATCTTCATGTCGATTCGGATGTCAGCCACTCTATCCAATAGTGAAAACAGCATGAAAATCGGTGCTTAAGGACTTTGTTTTATAATATGTAGTTATAATTAATATACTCACATCAGCTAACACCTGATCCAAGGTCTTATCATACCAATGCAGCGCTTTTAGCCGCTTGATGACAGCATTCCTCTTAGCCCTGGTCTGTAGCCACCCTAATGGCCACGGGTACACTGAGGAGTTGCGCACTTTTGTCACCGCGTTGAAGGTTTCATTGTCCACCCAGGATATGTAGAGCTGCACAAATATAGGTATTATTATTGTTGTTAGGTTTAGCGAACGTGAGGTAATGATTGCAATTTATACCTTATAACAGGGAGATAAAGAGTCATTATAGTAAAACTAGTGTATTGCATAGTGTGGAATTAGGTATTTAGTTTGCAACCAAGATAAAAAGCTTTCAATTTTTTTTTTTTTGGTGATGCTAAAATATGGACCAACATATAGGCCATTAACCGGTATCCAAACACCAGGCTCCTAATTTCTTAATGAAAAAACTCCAAAACTACTACTCTGACAAAACCATTCTCTCAATGTTGAGTCTTGAGACACCTAAACACCTCCCCTAGTTCATATCTAGAAAACTAACCCATAAAGAGCCTATCTCTATAGACTTCCAACCTCCAACTGTCACTAACGAGATACAATAGAATTTTAATTTTTATCGGCCTTCTTAAGGCCAAACAACAGTTGACCGGTTAATATCTAGAAAACTAACCCATGAAAGAGCATATCTCCTTAATAATCCAAGTATACCAACCTCCCTGCCAGGGTTGCGGGAAAGTCCGAAAGGGATACCGGGACCTTGGCAACAGGCAACTGAAGGAACACGGGTGGGTTTTAGTCAGTAAAAGTCTGACACGCCCTTCCGCTCCGCCCAGAGCGGGAGAAGTCATTCGATGATTGGGGTACCATAAAAAAAAAGTATACCAACCTCAGCATTAACCAGTACATTCGTTATCAGACTCATATACGCCCTCATTTCGGCCTTCTCCTCGGTACTCAACTTCCCACAGAGGGAGACGCCCTTGTTCGCCGCGAACTGTACTATAGGCTCCAACTCTGAGACCACGAAGGCACCACATTTGATGAAGGGTACGCGGCCTGATGGAGACATGAACTCGGCATTCCAACGCATCTCTACTTCGAATGGGAGGTTGCACATCTGGGGAAAAACGATACAGTTTTTATTAAGAAACTAGCTTCCGCCCGCGGCTTGGCCCGCGTGGTATGTCGATAAAAAGTAGCCTAAGTCCTTTCTCAGGCTCTAGACTATCTGTGTACCAAATTTCATTTAAATCGGTTCAGTAGTTTTGGCGTGAAAGCGCGACTGACAGAGTTTCTTTCGCATTTATAATATTAGTAAGGATAATGGGTTTGTTTGGGATACCTATTGGAGCGCGTGGCTAAGTAATAAGAGCCGCACGGGTCGATCCATCAGGTAAGGTCGCTTGCCGGAGTTGGTCAGGTGACCATCTTTACATACCGAGACTCCTCCGTGCCTCGAAAAGCACGTTAAGCCGTTGGTCCCGGCTGTCATTCGTGGATCTTTGACAGTCCTTACGTGTCGTCAGTAGCCAGAAAGTCTGACAGCCGGTCTTTCCAAGGGGTATTGTATTACCCCGTTACTGGATTGTGGAGGCCAGATAGGCAGTCGCTCCATGTAAAATACTGGTATTCAGCTGCATTCGGTTAGACTGGAAGCCGACCCCAACATAGTTGGGAAGGGCTAGGCTAGATTTGGAATAACTATTATCTAAACTTCATAACCCATTCTCACTCTAAATCAGAATCACTGTTTCAGTTTAAAGGGTGTGTAGAATTATAGCTAGTTTTTCTCGGCATTGGCAATTGTGATCATTATTGGCTAATTATGCTAAGCTACTACATTTTTTAACGGTGAACTGTCGACCTATTTAAATCGTCGGTATGTAAAAAAATGCATAATAGTAGAGGAGGCAATGATGCTAAATGGGGATTTACTCGAGCGTCGTGGGGACCTATTGGATTGTGAAGATTAGATGCTAAAAAGAAAAAAAGGTTATGTGAAGTATACCCTTTCACTGGTGGGGGGAGCGTCTATGGTAGGGGAGCCCTAGCGGGGATTTCGGGAGTTACTCGAGCGCGGCAGAATAACTTACGGGGGGCAACGTTGTACCTTGTGAAGTACTCCCACCATACCTGAGACATAGGGGCAAACGCCTAGGGCAGCCGATCAGATTAGTAAAAAAAAATCGATCGTTAGAAAAACTCGAGCGCGTCAGATTAAGGTAAGGTAAGTTAGTTACATGCAGAAAAGTGTGCAAATTTCAATAATCTGACAATTTAAGCGTGAAATAAGGAAATGGGAGTTTTTACTAATCTATTTATGTATGTTATTCTGCCGCGCTCGAGTAACTCCCGAAATCCCCGATTGGGCTCCCCTACCATAACATAGAAAATGCTCCTTCCATATCTAATCTATTCTTACCTTCAAGAATGCCTGCACAGCAAGACAGCTGGCATTGTCTGGTAGTAGTATCTGTTCCACCTCGTAGGGCTGGAACAGTTTGACATTGTCCGGCCATGGCTCTTGAGCTGAAAGGTAATTTTAAGGCATTAATTTACATTTGAAGTGATGGTGTGAAGAGTTTCAGTTAGGGTGTTAGGTAACTTTTTGAAAGCCATGTTAAACAAATGGAGTCCATAGGGCCTAGAAAAAGTGTCATTCTATCAGCGATAACGATGATGGAAAGGCAAAAATGAATGGGACTGACATAAGCTATCGAAAAGCTTATGTCAATGCTATTTAAAGTCGTTGTAAAAATACCAAACGCTTTCGAAGCGATTGTCACTTGTCTAGGCCCTTAGTTAAGGCACCTGTCCCACTGCCGACAAGGAAGCGACTAGCTATCAACGATTTTCCCGCTCAAGAAACGTACAAACGATTGTAGGTCTCGTGTTAATAACAGAGATGCATATAGTTGATTGCTGACTGTTCTAAAAGCCGGCGAGTGCTAGTTTGTCGTAGCGACAAGCGCTATCAAAGAGAGTTCTCGCTCAGCGACACTCGTTTGGCGGGCAGAGCGCTCGCTGGGAGACTCTCGCTTGGTACACGTACATACGCATACCAGCCAATCAATCCATCGTCGGCGGTGGCACAATATTCAACAACTCTATGGAGAGACTCAACCCTGATGACTGGACTTACACTAGGCAAAATGGCCGACTGGTAATCTTATTACCCTGAAATGTGGGGTATGAGAGAAAAAATCGTTCTTGGACTTCGTGCCTTCTACAAGTCGAAATAAAAGATATTTTTCAACGATTGGCATTCAAAAAGATATCAACTATAGTTTGACCGATACCGCTGTACCGCCCCTTAGGAATGCGGCGGGCGGTACGCCGTGAGCGTTGACGAATGAGCGGCGCATGCACTGCCCTCCGTCTCGCCGCGGTACAGCGGTTTCGATCGGTAAAACTATAATGTGCAAAAACAGGTAAAACATCAGTAAAATAAAACGGAAATAATCCAGTTGTATTATGGATTTTGGGTTTAAGTTTGTAATCTAGTTATTTAGTCAAACACACATGTTTATATTACAGTGGACTTATTAAAAACATAACTTAAGCCCGTCTCAGACGTAGCTATAACATATTATGTACATAGTTATGTATTATACACATAAACTTTCTGGGATAAATTCTCTAAATGATGGTGAAGACTGCATCAAAATCCGTTGATAGCAGAATAACGCGGCAGACAGACAGACACGAAAAGCGACTTTAATTTATAATACCCATAAATCATTCAGTTGACCCATAGTTAGCCCATTCCAAAAGAACAAAACACCGAAGAAGAATCGCCATGGTTACCCTTCCTAATAAATAGTTCAATCAATTTGCCTGGTCTTCTCCCAAATATGTTGGAGTCGGCTCCCACTCTAACTAGATGTAGCTGAATACTAGTCTTTTACTTGGAGTGACTGCTTTAACAACCCAGTTACTGGGTAACACTATACCCCCTTGGTCAGACTAAAATAGTACCTGTAATGACTGTTAAAATTCTATGAATGATAGCTGGGACCAACTGCTTAACGTGCTTTCCGAGGCATGGAGGCGTTAGGTACCTATGTAATGGTTGGTCACCCATCCACGGACCGACCTCGGCAAGCGTTGCTTGACCTTAAGATCGACCCGTGCGGCTGTTATTATTTAGCCATGAGTCCATGGACCATAAAGTTGCTTCATTCAAAAAGAACCAGCAAGAATCTCTGTGGTTACCGCTTCTAAACGAATATATAGTTGTGACCATTATGATCCAACGCCAAAGATCACAGACCATTGGACATAAATATTAATACTCACCTCTTTAGACACTATTGCCAAGATAATTATAATACTTATTAGAATCTTACACAATTGCTATGAAAATAATGATGATATCATGATGTCATCATCATCTGCCTACCCTTTTTCGTACGATGTTGGGGTCGGCTTCCCGTCTAACCAGGTGCAGCTGAATACTAGTCTTTTACTTGGAGCGACTGCCGATGTGACCTTCATAACCCAGTTACTGGGTAACACAATATCCCTTAATAAAAGTGGTTGTCAGACTTTTGGGTTTCTGATTACACATAACAACTGTCAAAGATCTACAAACTACAGCCGGGTCATAGGGGTCTCGGTTAGTTATGGATGGTCACCCATCCCTGTACGAACCTCGGCAAGCATTGCTAACTAGAATCTTACACAATCGCTATAAGAATAACAATGATATCATTATGTCATATTAAGACTATTGGTGATGTCACAATAATATGGCCTAGGACTTTAAATTTGCAATCATTATACAGGAAAATGGAAATGAAACCTTGACTTCTCAAAATCAAAAGTCAATTATTCAAACTAAGTTAAGAATCAGTACTTTTTGAACATCAAAATTACATAAGACAGTCCCCCAAAATGCCTGCCCTTCACCACTTCCTAGCGCTTTAGCCCCAGGCTTTAGCTGAGAAGAAGTGGCTCAAAAAACTGCCCAGCATCACCACTGTCTGATGACTTGGATAGCCATATGTCCAAGATTATTTAACAAATATAGGTAAGAGGAGGTGAAACAAACACTACTGGTAGGTAGGTACACTAGTAGTAGTATTATAATAGTATTTAAGTTTATCTTTTTTTTTATTATGGTGTGTACAATAAAGTGTTAAATTAAAAATGATAGTCATTATAAATTCTGACAAATACTTTGGTTTTATCTGATTGATAAATGTGTTAGGAAACTTTAGTCATTATAATAAATTGATTTGGTCTTGTATAGCTTAAATTCTGCAGGGATGAAGGAAATTATGTACTACTCTAAACACTTCTTGTAAAAGTGAGGATTAAAACAGGGTTATATTTATATTATTTCATATTTGTAACTGTAGGATGATTACAGCAAAGTGAGGTTATGTACGGAAAACTCTAAAAAACATCATCAATAAATCAAAAACACGACTTGCAAGTTAATATTAGGTTGTAAAACGAACCACATACATACACCAAAAACTTTCTAACAGAAAAAATACTTGAAATCACACACAATAGAGAATATTTTTACCAAATTCAAAGGGTTCATCAATTCTTAGTTTCATTGCTTTATGAAGTGTTACACTGACTCCGAAAGTCCCAAATGACGCAACACCAGTAATATAGCACTATTTAAAACACCGCGGTGCTAAAATTAAATATTTGTGTCAAACAAAACAATATCAATTTTGCAAACAAAATTATGTAACTTCTTCACGTTCAAAATAGTTACGATATTTCAATAATTAACTTACCGTTAAGCTGAGTGATTATGGAATCCGTAAGTTGGAATTCCGGCATGTTATTTAAGTTTTTACACTAAGCAATAACTATTATAAATTAATACTATTTTATTGAAAATACAAAACAGATAGATACTTCACAAAATCCAAAATCCGATTTCACGTTTAGTTTAGCTGACTGACAGCTGTCACTTTTGGTGTTACCAGAATAGAATGAGTACAAGACAGTACAAGTTTTAAAACCTGACCTAAAAAAACTCGACTTTTGGTAGTATTTTATACGACCAAAGTTTGGTCGTTTAAACACCAAACGCGATTTTAAAACAGGTAGCCCCTGACCCCGGTTGGACAATAGACATGTGTTACAAACTTTAAAGTCTAAAAATTCACTCTTAAATCTGTATGAATGATTAAAAAAGAACCGAAGCCCAGTGTTAAAATTTTCGAGCTCACTCTCGTATCTTAGATTTTCTAATAATCAAAATCCTCTGTTGTCAACAAAATATCTCCTATTCTATTTCTGTTTGCTAGCTCAATCGAGTCCCCGTCATCCTCTTCTTAACCTAACCTCTTAGTTTCGGGGTGCCCCAACTCCCCAAGTTCCCGAGTTCCCGAGCGAGAACCATTCCGAGGCTCGCTCCGCTAGCTTTTACAAACTTTACGGGTATGTTAAGTACATGTTTTCAACATTTTCTGCATACCGGGCGGGGAATGTACCTACCTAATATTACTGCCCCGGGCGGCCGGGCCTCAGACAGGCTTAGTGCCAGTATTAGATAGTGCTCTGTGCTTAGTGCGCTATTGTTACTCTACAACCAAACTAGAAATAACATTTTTGAAACTTTACCCATTTGAATAAGTTTGGTAATGTTATCACCGACACACGCAACATTGTTATTGAGTAAATTAATTCCAAAAGCAAATTCTTCGTCGTCGAAAAAATCAAAAGGGCGTTCCGGCTCTGATTTGTCATTCACAGAAATATTAGATTTCGAATGTATTATATCAAGGTATTTATCAAAAATTGTTTCTCCTCTGTTGGGGGATGATGATCGAGTCGTTGCAAGAGATCTCGATGACCTTGACGTCCAGTCTCCAGAAATTGTATTTTGCGGTTCATTTCGCGTTTCTCCAACGTTACAGGTACTCATTTCAGAATTTTTCAACGTTCAGTTAGCCTAAAATAATTTATGAAAATGAAAGAAACTGTTGTTGTCACAAAAAGCTTGACATTTTGTTGTTTTTTTTAACTAATCTTTTTTTAATTGAGATTGTTGAAACATGTAAACTCTTTAAAAAAAAATCTACTATCAGGAAGTTTTGCAGTTTTGGATCGAAAATGCGGTGCCTGTGCTTGCAAACATCATAAATAGTTTTTCAAAACTGGGCAAAAGTAAAAAATAAACACAAGTGTGCCTGTGTGCCTGCAGTGGCTGCAAGGCTGCACTTCAAAAATATACTTTACTAACGTTGGATGTCCTATTTTCTATCATTAGGCCTGAAAACGAATGTACTGATGTTATGACAAGCAAACAATGTTTTTTCTTTATTATTTTCCTGTCCTAATATTTCTTACTAGCAACACTGATATGTAATTTTGTTGAAATTCACGTTTATTTACGTTTACTTGAAAATCGTACGAAAATACACGAAAAAATTATAGTTTAGAAGCTAAACAGACAAATAAGAATGGCAGACGTGCTAGATATTGAGAATTCCGAGGAATTTGAGGTAGACGAGGATGGCGAACGTAAGTAATTTGTGAATGTTTTGATGCATAATTTTGTCTAGCATTGCTCGGTTATTTCGGCGTTTATGCCGTCTGGTAGATTTCCCTTGTCAATCTGAGACATTATTGTCGTTACTCATGCTATGTTTGCTCTATTATCCAGCCAATTAAAACAATTTTTTTTAGGTTAACTTTCTAGTTGAACGAACTCTCTTTAGGCTTAAAATTCCGTTATCCCTGCCATTTATATACACTAAATAGACTAGTACTTGCATTTTGCACGTATTTGAGTATTATTTGCTGGGTTTTTCAGAGGGAATCGCCCGTTTGAAGGAGAAGGCGCGAAAACGTAAGGGCAGAGGTTTCGGCAGTGAAGCTGGTAGCGGAGGTGCTTCAGAGAGAGGCAACAGGGGCAGGTAACTCAGAAATTCATCTTCCACGATTTTTACATTTAAATTTATAAAAACAACAAAATTATGAGGATTTTCTCTCTACTTACAAAGTGTAGCCACTTCATCTTTTCTGCTTCAAAGCTCCATTAGTATGTTTCTGTAAGATTAATAATTAATTAAAGAATGCCAAAATATTTTCAGAAAGTAGGTACTCATTCCTTTTATTATCTATCAAACAACACACAAACACAAAAATATGTTGCCAACCAGCTGGCCTAAAACAGCCACATTAGCAATTCCGCTATAGGCAATTCATTTCCTGAATTTCCAGCTGTCATTAGCAATTCATCCTAATTTGACACAAAAACAATTCACAATTTGTGGACCATTTTACGAATCTTCATAAAAAAACTGTCAAACAGATGAATTATTTTGTATTTGATCATAATAATTATGAATTGTCAGTTTGTGACATTTTACAATGATTCATAATACTTTCCTCTTATGATTCTGCCAAAGTGACTGTTTTAAGCCCCTAGATGTCAGAATAGCGTACATGGTGTATGAAACTATTGCAATAACTTACAATCCCATGAGTTGCTAATTAATATTTTATTATTATTAAAGATATGACAGCCTGGCTCCTGAGGGTGATGGCAACACACCAGGGCCACAGCGCTCAGTGGAAGGCTGGATATTGTTTGTCAGCAATGTTCATGAAGAAGCACAAGAAGAGGACATACAGGTAAATTCAATAGCAAAATTCACTATTACACATGGCTACACATCAAGCTGTACATTTCCAGTATAAGCTGTCCTCGCATCGTACGGAAATTGTATACAATGCGAGGTCAGCTTATACTGGAAATGTATACCTTGATGTGTAGCCGTGTGGACAGTATAAAATAACTTCTTTCGCAAACACAAGCTAAATGGAAACAGCTATTAGTCCCATAGAATAGATTAAATTGGTAAACTTGGCACTTGGTCGGACTTCCATAGGATCCAAGCCTCGTTGGTACAAAAATACTTGCATAGGACATTAAGTCGTAATGTAATATAAATAAGGAGCAGAATTGCGTCTTCAAGAAAAATACTTCCAAACCTTTAAAATAAAAATACTTTCACAGAACATTGATCCGTAACATGATATAAATAAAGAGCAGAATCGCGTCGAGTGTCAACGGAGCAAAATACTTTGAAGTATTTCGGGTCGGCACTTGGTCGGCATACTTGTTAGTAAATACCTGGTGTAAAAACCTGGTCGCGTAAATACGCACCTTCTCTATTGGTAACAGTGGGTTCCAGTAGGTCACACACATTGTTTTGTCAAAAGCACTTTTATTCAAATGGAACCCTATTATATTACTAAGCCTGAGCTGTTCATCTGTCCGTATACCCGTCAGCGGGATGTATCTCAAGAAAAGTAGTAGTTTTGGTGTTTTTTGCTTGATCTTAATATGCTATGAAACTGAACCCTTCGTGTGTGAGTCCATCTCGCACTGACAAAATGTATTCATAATATTTAATCTCTTCTTACAGAACCAATTCTCAGAATTTGGTGAAATCAAGAACATCCATCTGAACCTGGACAGACGCACTGGATTCCTCAAAGGTTATGCTCTTGTGGAGTATGAGACTTACAAGCAGGCTGCTGTGAGTATAGTAGTTTTAATATACAGGGTGTAAGGGATAGCCCTCCGCAGACTGATGGGGTGAATTCAGCATATCATACTAAGATGATTGGTACATGAAATTATATCAGGAAAATTTTGGGAATCCAATAAAACTGATTTGTATTATCACCTCACGCGCAATGTATTGTTACGGTGGCAAAATCCTTAGCCGCGCCTCCTGCGCGCTCGAGTATTTTAACATCCATTGCTGGTTTTTTTTATTTTAGCTGTTTTATTTACATAAATGGAGTGAGCGTACAGAGAATGTAATTTTACATTGAAATAAAGGAATAGTAACTGAAAAAACGAGAAAAAATGAAAACTTTCCTGAGAAAATTTGCGATGGAATATGATTCAAAATAAGGAGCTGAATGCCTCCTGTTAATTTGCGGAGAAAAAATACAATTATTTCTAAGCGAACCGTTGCGCAGAAGCGACGCAATTTCCACGTCACCTCGACGTATTTTATATTAAATCACGAGATAGCAACGGTTACGCATCAAATGCAGGGTCTACACAGTACATAAGATAACATCACAGGTTAGGCAGAGGAGGAGGTCTACACAGTCCAATAAAGTATAAATAAATATTTGTGAATAATTAACTTTTTTTTTCTTTTCTTTCCAACAGAGTGCACGCGAAGCTCTCGACGGCGCAGACATCCTCGGTCAGCCGATATCAGTGGACTGGTGCTTCGTGAAAGGACCGTCGAAGGTCCACAAGAAGAGGCGATAGAATCTAATTATTAATATAAGCTATACTTATGAACATTGTTTTTTGTTTTATTGGTGTGTGAGTGAGAAATAGATAGATTTTGATGAAGAGATTTGCTGAAAGCCTGGCGGATTGTATACAACATCTGTATAATCTGCGTTCGCGATTTAGTTTCCAAAAATGTTAACAAATATGGATAAACAACCTTAATACACACACATAAAGTTTATTTTGTGCTACAACTTCAAATATTTTTATGACTTTTTCAATAAGACGGGTCATTCCGAATTTAACTATATTTACACTGACATAAAGTTGATATTCGTTTAAGTGGAAATAACATCAATAGGACGTAAGGATCTGAATAGACTTTAGGTAATTTAGTCTTCATAAATATGTATCCTCTTTAGATAGCAGATTATCGTGTATAATGAAATTGTTTATTCTGTAAATACGAGTAGGATATCGGAATCACTTTTACATGTCAAAAAAATGAAAAACTAGATGAGGTCGGCGTTTCCTATCTGACTACTCTGAGAAGAAAGGCCGAAACAAACTCATGTGCATTCCTTTTGCGTTGATGACTCGAAAAATGTAGACTTGTGAAAGTACTGTAAAAATAGCTTATATTATAGCATTAGTAAAATGTCGACATATTGTGTCTAAGTAATCTAAATGATAAATAGATTACATTGCTTTGTATTTATCGTGAATAGGGAATATGCATGTATTTTTTTAATATTTTTATTCGATAGTTTACATCGTCAAATAATAGTTTAAAAAAATTCGATGGCAAAAAAGCAATTTAAAGTAGTTAAAAAATTGTTTAAAAATATCCAACCGATCCCGGCTATTTAAACGCCCTCCATTTGGCGCGCTTGGTGTGGTGACGTCACAGTTCGTGAAAACAGACAAGCAACTGTCAAGTCAACGTCAAAAACTCCTTTTTCTATGAGCGTTTGACATTGACTTGACACTTGTTGATTGACTTGACATTGACATTTTGATTGTTATTCCGGATTGTTACGTCACATCCGCTCTTAGCCTTTTCAAGTATTTGAATTACCGACAGTTTTTTGGGACTTTTTAAAAATTAATTTCTCGCTCAAAAAGAAATTTTATTCAAAAATATTGATGGAGGCATAATTCTGAAGTAACTTAGTTTATAGAAAAAAATATTTGACCCATATTTGAATCACATGCATATTCCCTATTAACGGAGTTTATTATAAGTACGTTTATATCGAAATAACGAATAGTGAAAACCGTTATTTTTTTAGGTTATAATAAATGGAGTATAGTTATCAGTTTATCAAGTATGTTGGGGTCAGCTTCGAGTCTAACCGGATGCAGCTGAATACACGTATTTTACAGGTCTGGTTATCATTACACATTACAAATCCATTATGTGTTAATTCGTGTTGAAAAAACAATGTTTATAAGTAAGTCGAGTGTAATTTTAGCATCAGAATAGCGCGGCGTTATGTATCGCACTTTGTCCTTATTTTTTTTTAACTAAAGGTCTCCATTTCTGTCTATGGTAAGAATTACCTAAAAACTAAGGTGGCGGGATCAATAAGTTACCAATACTTTGCAAGTTTTATTAGATACTTATTGATATTACTTACAGATCGATTCAAACTTTATGGCGGCTCGGAAGTTAGCTACTCGCTGCGCAGTACCCCACCCCTCACCCCCGCTGACACATGAAATTGTTACTGCGCAACGATTTGCCTCATGTTCCGAGCCGCCATTAAGTTTGAATCGAACTATTCTCATCTATTTATTTTTACCCGACTACGGCGAAGAAAAAGGAGGGTTATGATTAAATACTTACATAAAGTGCTTTGCGTAACTCTGAATTACATCTAAATGTAATGGTCTATAATATAAGCGTTTCCTTCTATTTTGTGTGTATTATTTCGGACCTCTTTCCCCTCTCACCGATAGGAGGCCTGTGTTCCAGCAGTGGGAACATTATTGGCTGTTTATGCTTAAAGACCGCGTTCGCACGAACATGAAAATATCGCGGCGGGATTTTATCGCACACGACCAGCACACTACAGAAAAACAAATACAGACACCTACGGTCATTCCGACCTCGCCGTCGAGGTCCAGCACGACCAACGCGATCCCGATTAAATTCGTCCCCCCGTCCCTTGTCCGCCCGCGCCGAAGCTGAGCACGTAGCTTTAAATTCCCCGTTTAATAATAATGATGATGATCTGATCCAGCCTGTCCCGACTTGCTGTCCTCCCGTCAGTGACGCCCTAAGCCGAGGTTCGTATCCCACGGGGTGCCCTTAGCGAGCGTTCACTTAGTTATAAATTAGAATAGTTTGTTATAAGCCCCTGGCTGGAGGCCCTGAGAGTAGTCAGCCACAGGAAAGTGCGGTTAAGTAGTCATGATTTCCTAAATCAACTACGAGATACAATAGTTCAACACTCGGCGTTGGGCCGAGGATTGAGAATACAACATAGCACGTCCCAGCGCGTCAAAAAATAAATCGAGAAAAGCGAGAAAAAAGCCTGTAGTCTGCATTTTTGTGCCCGATTAATGGTAATACCCTATTACATAGGGCATCCCGCGTCAACATAATTCGCGAAATCTAACTAATATTAGGTATAAACGCGAAAGTTTGTAAGTATGGATGGATGGATGTTTGTTACTCTTTCACGTAAAAACTACTGAATGGATTTGGATGACATTTGGCAAACAAATAGTTTATAAGCTGGATTAACACAGGATACTTTTTAACCCGATATTCCCACGGAATTGAGACTTACGCGGGTGAAACCGTGGGGCGCAGCTAGTGTATAATACATCTCTGCCTATCCCAGTGTTATCAGGATTAAAATAAATTAAACATAAAAAAGTTATAAAACCGTATTTATTTTTATTACAATTTAATATAAGTATAACTGACAGTAATTTACTTCATGTGAATCATGTGCGCGAGCGACCAGTCGTGCTTCAGTTCGGCGAGGTCTTCGATACGAACTCCTGCGGCGGTCACTATGCCCAGCTGGTACCGTTGGAATGCGCGTGCGTCGCGGTAGAAGAGAACCTCCATGCATTTGCGGACTAGGGCCCTGGGGAATAAACAGAATGTTAACATTTTTGGAACTTGAAATGGTATAGTATGTAGGACAATGACAGTTGATCAATTTGATCATCATGATCATTTATGGAAATTACAAATGAAACAAAAAAGCAATGAAGACTAAAAAAAAAAAAGACTAGAAAAAAATACTACAATTTAAATCCAATGTTTTTAGAAGCCTGGAATCTGAATGTGATGGTAAATGGCAGATAATCCACCTAATTCACCATATTTAGCAGTATCTCGGAAAGCACGTTAAGTCGTTGGTCCCGGCTGCCATTCGTGGAATTTTGACAGTCGTTAAGAGTCGTCAGAAGCCCGAAAGTCTGACAACCAGTCTTACCAAGGGATATCGTATTACCCAGTTACTGGGTTGTGGAGGTCAGTTAGGCAGTCGCTCCATGTAAAATACTGGTATTCAGCTGCATCCAGTTAGACTGGAAGCCGACCCCAATATAGTTGGGAAAAGGCTAGGCAGATTGATTTTGCAGTGGGTAATTTCTGTCTAAAACTACCTTATTGGTCTCGTCCAGCTGCATCCGGTTAGACTGGAAGCATAACCCAACATAGTTTGTAAAAGGTTAGGCAGATAGATTTGATCCCGGGTAACTTACTTAGCACCATCCTCATCCAGAGTCCCCTTGCTGACAGCCTCGCGTACAAGAGGCGTAGCCATGTATGCGCCGAGCCCGGTCGCAATGGCGGCGTCTTCGTAAGCTGTACCCAGCTTGTCTACAGCGCCTAGGAAGGGTTCGCCGTCCTGTCGGGGAATAAATTGGACGAATTGAATCTAAATCCTACTATCCTACTAATATTATAAATGCGAAAGTTTGTGAGGATGGATGGATGGATGGATGGATGGATGGATGGATGGATGGATGGATGGATGGATGGATGGATGGATGGATGTATGGATGTTTGTTACTCTTTCACGCAAAAACTACTGAACGGATTTTAATGAAACTTTACAGTAATGTGGCTTATATATCAGAATAACACATAGGCTACAATTTATAAAGATTTTATGTGATTTAGCCATAATATAACGATAAGTATCAAGTAAGTCGGAAAAATTCCTGCCCTCTGAGATCTATCTTTGCGTGCGCTGCCTAAACCGCTGGAGTTACATGAAAAGAATGTATTGTGGGGTTGTTTGTCTTAAAGAGTTCTAAATAAAAGTCCGCGACAGCATATATCTACCTTTTATGTGGAAGCCATTATAGCCAAAATAGTGAGCTATAAATACATTTAAATTGAATACTTTTTTTACGTTGCATATTTTAGAGTATTTAGTTAATTCGTATCAAAATAAATACCTTCATCGCTTTCGGTATTTAATGTAGATAAAATTTGTCTTTTACACTAAGTAATTTGGACTAATATTTTAAAAATTAGAACGATAAGAATGACCTGCGATGAGTCGACGGCGGGCGCGCAGAACGAGGGGAGGGAGGGGCGGGATAGGCAATGACGCGCGATCGCCGAGTGCGCGACCCGAACGCGGGCAGACGCGTGAGGGCAGACGTCATTGACGGTTGTGTAAATTCTGCGATTTTTTCACAGTGGATTCGACTCGGAAGCGATTTATAATTTTTTAGGTAGTATTTTTATAATAAAGATTCGTTTCTATTTTAATAAGAATTGTTTATTTAGTTAAAGATTACTTACTTATATACTTTAATCAAATTCTTTCAGTTTTTATTATTTGCTGCTACCGTACGACAAGTAAAACCGCTATTATCTAAATCTTAACTAATCCTCTTCAATAATAAATATATGCATCCCTACCTGACATTATAAAAGCGAAAGTAACTCTGTCTGTCCGTCTATCTATCTGTGTATATATGTATGTTTCACGGCTAATCTGCTGAGCTGTTTGTGATGAATAGTCTAAAGCCTGGGGAAGGACATAGGTTACTTTTATCAATTTACCACTCAGGCAAAACCGCGGGTGGAAGATATTGCTTCGTAATTATGTTCGAGAAATCCGTCTGCTTAACAACGTAAATAACGCAGTTAATGTTTTTGAGCTTTCAAAATGAAACCCATTGCTATTGTAAGTGTGTTACGCAATTACCCCGCTGATTTAGGACATGTTACACGTTCCGACATCCACGCGGGCGAAGCCGCGGGCAGAAGCTAGTAATATTATAAACGCCAAAGTTTGTAAGTATGGATGGATGGATGGATGTTTGTTACTCTTTCACGTAAAAACTACTGAATGGATTTGGATGAAATTTGGCAAACAGATAGTTTATAACCTGGATTAACACATAGGATACTTTTTATCCCGATATACCCACGGGTTTGAGACTTACGCGGGTGAAACCGCGGGGCGCAGCTAGTGTTACATAAATGATGGTGATTTCTTTACTGCTAGGTTTGGTTGGAGGTTAGTGCTTGTTCTAAGTCCGCCTGGCTAGCTACCACCATCTTGTCAAAGTCTATCGCCATAACAACAATGTTAACAGCATTGTCGTGTTTCGGTAGATAGGGGTAAAATAGCCTGCGTAGTTGAGGATTCTGGGTAAAGCTCGCTTCCACCTTCGGCCTGATCATCACTTACCATCAGGTTAGATGCCGCACGCAAAATACGCGCTTTGACGTGGAGTTGCGGATACCAGCCCATATTACCTATCAGATTAGTTAGATACAGGAGAAGAGATTCCCCGTTGTGGATAATATATATAAAACTTTAAAAAGTATTTAGTGTAGTAAGTGTAGTTTTCTAAGAAAAAGTGATGGCTTGTTGAATTGCACATACTTTAGTTACCTAATGTTTTTGCAACCGAAATACATTCCGTTTTCAGTAAATATCTATACATTTACATAACAAACTGCTTGTCCAAAACGCTTTTCATAGTATATCAGTGTGAGCTTCTATTTTGGTGTATCCTAACTTAATATTATAAATTTGAAAGTGAGTTTGTTTGTTCACACTAAAACGGCTGAACGGATTTGGATGAAATTCGGCGCAAGAGTAGAGAAATTTTTAGAGAAACATTTTTATTATATTACAACTTCATAGTCAACAAACATACCTGCATACCAGCTACAACATAGTTGCTCCACAAGGGATCCATCTTGCTACGCTTGTTGTACAACACACGGGTCAGCCAACAGTGCATGGAACGCGGCTTCAGGAGCAGACCATCTCCAATGCATTGTTCATCAATTCTGTGGACATTGAGATGGGAACATTTTAATTGGGATGCACTTTAAATTTGATGAGAGAACAGCTATTTTGTGCACTTAAAGCAAAAATTTAAAAAAAAATAATGTTGCATGCTTTAAAATGTTTAGCATTAAAGTTAATTGAATGAACTATAAAAATAATGGCTTCCACTATAAATATGCTTAGCTTTACAATTAATTGAATGACTAGATAAATTAGAAAATGGTGAAAAAAAATCTGCAAGCAACTTGGAAGAAGTTGTAGTTGGTTTTAAAGTGCGTTTTTCTATTCCACATTTTAATTTTATTTATTAGACAGTAAACAAGGATTAGCCCTTAAGACTTAACAAATGCCTTCTATATTATGGGGTTTGGTTTCCACACCTAGTCCTTAAGGTGGACCATTGTGCGTGAATGCCTTCATTTACTTACATTTTCTGTTCTATAATATCCTTCAAGTACTGATAGTCAGCGTAGTCCCCTCCGTTACCGAGCAGGATCAGATCGTTAACCTTAGTGATGCGAGGACAGTCACGGAACCTGGCGAGTGTGCCATATGATCCGAGGGTGTCAGCTGCGACAACACAGCCTTTGTCAAACTTGACGCCAATTACTGTTGTGGTTGTTGTAATTGGGGTGGCAGAACTGAAATAAAGAGGTTAGGTTGTTATTGTTGTTGTTTTTAAACTCCATTGACTGCTAAGTATAATGCTTTAACTCTTAGACTCTTACAGTTATTGGAACTCTTTGATGTGTTGTATGTAAGTTCGTTGATTCCAAGGCAACTTTGTGGTAGTGAAATCATGTACATAAGTGACAAAATCCTTAGTAACAGTAGCTTAATCATAATAAGGAGTCACTATAGGAATAATTAATGGGGAGATTTCTGATCTTGAATGGTCTATGTTCTTCTGTAGAAGGAGGCAAAAGATGACTTGTTAGTTTTAACATGCAAAATTATTTTTGCTTTGGGCGATGAGGATCGCTTAAATCCGTTTTACTGTTTAAAAGAATACAAACACGACGAATGTTACTAAAGTAAACTATACTTACTGAGCTTTGAATTCCTGTACAGGGTGAGTGCTAGGTCCGAAACCTGATGAGTTACCAGGGAAGTTGTAGAAGGCTCCTGGGGAAGGACCGTTCTGCCAGAAGGGCGCAGGGTTCATCATATCACCCATAAATGCCATTGTAACAATAAAATCTACTTTTTTCTACTAATAAAATACTTTTTGTAACAAAATGAACCTCACACAATGACAAGCCGCAACGAATTTGACGGAAAATGACAAACAGTTTTTAATTACGTTTCTATACAAGTTTTGCGATTTTCTTCAGTCATGAAGAATATTGGTAAATTAAGTTTTATTTTCATGATTGAATTTAAATCTGAGAGGTTGCATTTAAAGTAAATTTTATTTGTCAACACGCAATAGGAAAAGAAGCTTTAAAGTTCACAATTTAGAACTCTGATAAATGGAAATCTTTGAAACGGAACGCAATAAATCGTTTAGAAATAGAAATAACTTGAGAATAAGCGTGAGTTGATTTTGAAAGAAATTAATGAGATTGAAGAAAAAAAAAGTAATTATCTTTCAAAATTTTCTTACATTTTCATTGAAATTTTGCCATTTGTTACCAAATTATCTACTGATTTTGAATATTTTTTTAAATGTTACCACAAATGAAGCTAACTTCATGTGAGTCACCGGCGTTCAGTTTCTGAACGAATTACTACTTTTGATGTGCTGCTAATTTCGCGTTCTTTCAATTTCCTCTCAAAAAATTGACACAACAAAATGTCTAAAAGAGGTTCGTGAAATTGTAAAATATCCATTTTAATCATGTTATTTAGTGTTAAAATCTACTAGAAAGCATGTGTGAAGCAAAACTAGTATCATATTTGTTTGGAAGCCACGTATATTTCCGATATTCACTTTGTATTTCGTGAGTAGAAGTGTTGTGATGAAAAATGTATGAAGTGTGGTTTTTCTGTTTTAAGGACGTGGTGGTTCCGCGGGAGCGAAGTTCCGCATCTCTTTGGGTCTCCCAGTAGGAGCCGTCATCAACTGCGCAGACAACACAGGTACGCACGAGTTTATTTTATAAAACTAACATAACCTCCAATGGCACGTTTGACTGAACACTGATGATGATATTTTCGGACGCACTTTGTGTGTTGATTATGATGATTTCTTCCTTGGCTGTGTCTGAAGTTGTTCAGTCTAATTTGTAAAACAAAACAAATGTGTAACCTCACTTTCAAACCCACTGCTGGGCAAACCATTTTCTTGTCATTACATTGGCGCCAAGATAATGTTTGGAAGTGGTTCAAGCATGAAAAGTTCAAATTCATTTGGTTTAGAGTCACACCTTTACTAAAAACATGACTAAAGACCTCAAAAACATGGTTGTTTTGTCATAGTTTGGTGTCCCTTTCAGCAAACTATAAACTATTTAACTATGGTGACGTCCCTACCAATATTTGAAGGTTAATTTCTAAAAGTACTCAAATGTGGTCACATGATAATAATATCAAAACAAAGAGAAAGAGGTTATGCTAAAAAGGCTGAATGTTGGGCATTATCAATGATGAGCATATATTAATAGCAATGTTTAAAAACTAAAGAAAATAAAAAAAAACATAAAACACTTGTTACTCATTTCATATTTATACTGCTTGTTACATTTAAAATATTGTAAGAAAGACATCAATATCAAACTTAAAAACATAATTTTATTAAAACCTTTTCAGGAGCAAAGAACCTGTATGTGATCGCCGTGCAGGGTATCAAGGGTCGCCTGAACAGGCTTCCCGCTGCCGGATCAGGAGACATGATTGTCGCCACCGTCAAGAAAGGCAAACCTGAACTCAGGAAAAAGGTATGATCTATACATTGTTGGATTGAAGAAGGAATTTGTAGGCATGGTTTTTGAGAACAATGCATGGACCAGAACTTTTGAATTTTAAAAGTGCCAGTCAAACCAAGAAATCCTAGATTCTAGAGTGAATACTGACAGACGGCATTAAAGTTTAATTTACTAGCTGTAAGCATGCTGGCTTTGAATTCGAAATTTGAGAAAATTTAGATTTGTTTAAATTGTAATTCATGAAAGTTGGTAACTGTAACCTGCCACTGAGGAAGCAATTTCAATATTTCAAGGCAGCACCTAAAAACCTAATATAATAGGTATTCAAGTGCATCCGGTTAGACTGGAAGCTGACCCCAACTTGAGCAAAGGCTAAGCAGATCTAAAAACCTAGTATGGTGCAGTTCACTTGAAATGGTACACTACTAACTTGTATTCTAGCTTCACAAACATTTTGACTTTTTTTGTTGTCATAATTGCAGTCTGTCTGGTTCATTCTTGGGTCTCGTAATTGGTTTGATTACATTTAAAAAATGCATCCCGTGTGTCCAATACATTATCTACAACAAGTTCATATGAAATGAAAGTTGTAGAAACTGTATCAAATGGAATTGCTATGATGATACGCCATAGGGTTTCGCTAATTTTACTTTCTGAACTGTTAAAACAGTCTGTTGATATGCCTTGGCTGACTGAGCAATTCCATAACTGTATTAATAACATTATTAACGAGAATTAAATAGCCCGTAGGGAAATCTATGCCAATTGTTTGAACATGTGATTTTGTAGTTATTTATTACTTACAAAATAATAGATTTATCTGCATTGCATTGTTTTACAGTGAATTTGAAAATTATTTTGAATATAAATTGAAAACGAACGAGCATGGCCCATAGTTAAATTATTTCAAAAACGAGTTATAAAATTGTGTTTGTAGTTTGTGTTCTGAAAGGCATTCGGTTTTTGTGACCCTGATATATTTGATGAAATACAATAATTATGTTTTTAACTCAAAAATATTTGTGAGTTCCCCATAGATTTTGCCTAAAATGTCTACCTGTGAATTTAATCACAAAAACTCTTGAAGCATTCAAGCTCAACCAATACGCAAATATATATAAATACATTTTTACATACTAAAGTGTCATAATTTGTAATAAATGTACTATAGATTTAATTTTCCTTTTATTATCACTCCTGCAATTTATTTTTACCAGCAATTATAAACAAACAACAACAAAACAAGTTAAGAAGAAATAAAGAGAGAATTTTTTTTATGAAATAACTTTCATAAAAAAAAATCTCTCTTTATTTCTTCAAGAAATACTAATCCATTTATAATATTTTCTCAGGTAATGCCGGCAGTGGTGATCAGACAACGGAAACCATTCAGAAGGCGGGACGGGGTGTTCATATACTTCGAAGATAACGCAGGCGTCATAGTAAATAACAAGGGCGAGATGAAAGGCTCCGCCATTACTGGACCTGTGGCTAAGGAGTGCGCAGATTTGTGGCCCCGTATCGCGTCCAATGCTAGCTCTATAGCTTGAGTTATTATACGGTTAAGATAATGTTTAGTTTTTTATTATGTATCCCTAAACCTTAAGGCCTGGTATCCACTAAAGCGGAGAGGAGATGTGTTTGAATAAACCAATCCGTCAATCAATCTCGTCTCCTCTCCTCTCCGCTTTGGTGGATACCGGGCATAAAAATCCGACTCCATCCAACTCCACTCAAAATTGCTCAAAGAATGGTTGTTACAAAGGGTAGCTTTATGACTTATGAGAGAATCAAAGCGATTGTCGAAATTTTCTTCGTTGGACCGCATTCTTCCTGGCCCCTTCCTGTTCCTATGACACTGGTGGGTGAGCACACACAACATGCGGCTAAACAAGCACGGGTGCGGACTAATGGTCACACCAGTGTGACTCACAGGAATGAGTTTAGCATTTGAGAAGCTTCGGGTGCACTGTGACGTCATAAATAAACCTAACAGAAGGTAGGTACATCTCGGCATGTAAAACACTGTTATACCCAATAAACACAATTTTCGGCTCGACCACATTACAATATTGGGCTCGACTTAGTAAAGCTACTACAGTACCTAGCTCTGCAAGGCTAACCCTCTCCAATGGCTTTAGCTAGACGAAGCCTAACGGCCGTTTTAAACGGCTGCCAACTATTCGGTTATCGTCGCGCTGAGTCGCTAGATGTAAGCTGGACTGGAGGAATGCAGGGATAAGAAACACTTCAGTGTACAGGGACTATCTCCGGTCCAGTGGTAGTCCGTCCGTAGTAATACTACGAAAACGAACTATTACTACCTCGCTCTGCTCAAACAAATCTGATATTTTTATTGATAAAGTTGATGACTTCGGTGCTTCTACCAACCTGAACCGATAACTTCAGTCCAGAGAAATGGGCAAATCAGAATACTGTAGGTACTGATCTGAATTCAATACGATGTCAGTCCAAGAGCTAGATCGCAGAGTTTACGCGTAAACTCTTGGACTATACCTTAAAAATTGAACTCATTATATCTCCTAGACTAAGACCCGAATAAATCTGTGACTTGGCGACTGAAGCGACTAAATTTGGGAGAAAACAGATCAAACTCAAATTCAAAGCATTTATTTCAAATAAACCAATTACAGGCACTTTTGAATTCTCAAGGGGTCGGTCAGTCAGAAAGATGAAGCTAGTCGCCCATTCCAAAGCGTAGTAGGTTCCTATGGAGAAGAACGGGCAAGAAACTCCATGGACACTTTTAAATCAGAATATTGTTACAATATCTTCGCTAGGTGCCCTAGTTTTTGAGATATAAATGTGGCCCTGCTGGGGAGATCGGTCACCTATAAACCCTTATATCTTTTGAGCCCGTGGCCGACTAATTCTGATATTTGGCGACTAATTTTTTGTGTAATCAAAATTAAAATCCCTGATGGTCGCCCTGCCAGAATGACACGTTATTTTGCATCACAGATCTTTTTTTGTGTAATCAAAATTAAAATCCCTGATGGTCGCCCTGCCAGAATGACACGTTATTTTGCATCACAGATCTTTTTTTGTGTAATCAAAATTAAAATCCCTGATGGTCGCCCTGCCAGAATGACACGTTATTTTGCATCACAGATCTTTTTTTGTGTAATCAAAATTAAAATCCCTGATGGTCGCCCTGCCAGAATGACACGTTATTTTGCATCACAGATCTTTTTTTGTGTAATCAAAATTAAAATCCCTGATGGTCGCCCTGCCAGAATGACACGTTATTTTGCATCACAGATCTTTTTTTGTGTAACCAAATTAAAATCCCTGATGGTCGCCCTGCCAGAATGACACGTTATTTTGCATCACAGATCTTTTTTTGTGTAATCAAAATTAAAATCCCTGATGGTGGCCCTGTCAGAGTCAATGACACGTTATTTTGCATCACAGATCTTTTTCGTTGCTGTTGTGTCAGATGTCAAAGAACTGAAAGAACTAGAATGTGATGCCCCGGGACAGCTTCTTGACTCCATGCATACCTACCGTATACAGAACTACATGTAAGTAGAGTAACAAAAATGTTAAGAATATCACGGAAGTTGTTATGTTATAGGTACTTACATTATTATTTTATCGTTATTTTCAACAAACCCGAAAGTCTCCAAAAAATGTGGAACGCTTCACGATTTTGCGTGTCATCCTTGCGCAGGGGCCATGCTAATCTTCTCTGTATCGTTCCAATTTTAGTATATGTACTGCCGAAGCAAGTACATCTGTTAGTTACGAATTTTAGTATGTATGCTAAATAACAGAAAAACTTTAATAGCGCGATTCAGGTTTCCCTACATTATGTGCTATTTGTATAAAGATTGCCTACAGCGCCATCTATACCACCACCTTTTAAACGACTATAGTTCAGTGGCTCAGAGGTTGGCAAGTGCCCGATCGATGGGTCACCAGTTCAAATCCCTTTATTTCCGATATATTTTTTTGTTGTTGCACAAATGTGATTAGGTCCATCCTGAACTTATTTAGATTTGAAAAACCCGCTGTTGGACAGGGGAATCTGAAAGCGGGACATGAGACGAAGGCGCAATTTAAAATAATGTTAATTTAGTAATTGACATAAATAAACAATTTTTGCACGCCTCAAGGCTAAACCATGCTTTATTTTTGACAACTTTATGTAATTATCCATATATTTAGCAAATAAATGATTTTGAAACAAATGTGATTATTTTGAGTACACACGGCTACACATCAAGCTATACATTTCCAGTTTACGCTGATCTCGCATTGTATAGGATTTCCGTACAATGCGAGGTCAGCCTATACTGGAAATGTATAGCTTGATGTGTAGCCGTATATACCTAATCGCAATGAATGCCCATATATTGTGATCAGTAGGTAACTAGGTATCTAGATTAGGTTACCTTAAGGCACATATAACATTAGTAGTGTACAGTCGAACAAGCTATTTTGTAGGTACGTACATATATTTATACAGGCAAAATATTATATTCATTTTCCACTACACTGCCAAAATTCGTTATGTGAGTGTAATTTAACTTTTTGAGCTTAGGAGAGTGACGTACAAGGATTGTTGACTACTGAAAACACTCACAAAATTGTTTAAAGTAGTTGCAAGGTTATTTACCTGTATACCAAATAGCTTGTTCGACTGTACTAGTGTCCCGCCTGATATGCTACTCGACGCCCAAGGTTGCGGGAAAGTCCGAGAGGGATACCGGGACCCTCGGCAGCGGGCAACTGAAGGAACGGAAGGGTGGGTTTTAGTCAGTCAAAGTCTGACACGCCGTCCCGCTCCGCCCAGAGCGGAAGAAGTCATTTGATGATTCCCCAGCTGCAAAAAAAAAATGCTTTTCGAACATTAGTCATTCTCTTTCTAGCCATTTTTTTTTATTATTCTTTTTTTTTTGGTTGGTATATTGGTGTGTGCTAGCTGACATATGGCTAATAATTAGATTTATGTTTTATGTTGCGTAATGTAAATGATTTTGGATACTTTAGTATAAAATCATTTTTTGTGTTGAGTTTGTTGCGTCACTTCTTCTTCCCAGTTAAAGCACTAGGAAGTGGTGAAGGGTGGGCGTTTTGGGGGACTGTCTTATGTAATTTTGACGTTCGAAAAGTGCTGATTCTCAGCCTAGTTTGAATAAATGACTTTTGATTTACCTATCGTCTTTCACACAGTTCATCCATCGTTTCATTATTCTTCCTACTTTCATTCTCAAAACTGTCCACGAGACACATTCCTCATTCCTCTGCATTACATGCCCTTATTTAATTGACAATCCATTTCCACACAACTTTTCAGTAACCGCAACCGGTGCCACTTTCAGACTTCCTCATGTGTACTCACTAGCTGTTACCCGCGTAAAGTAGCCTGTCCACCTCCAGGTCAAAGTTTACCCATGTGCCAAATTTCATCCAAATCCGTTCAGCTGTTTTAGCGTAACAAAAAAACTTTCGCATTAATAATAAAAATGAATAAACAAAAATATTATATAAAAAATTGTACCTACTACCTATGTTAACATTGTGGAATGCAAAATATTGAGTATTGCTAGTAATATTAGTTTGCTGGAAGATAGGCAAATATCATTTGTTATTCTATGGATTCGCGTAACACCTAGCAGACCATAGATAAGACCAAACCAAAATTCTCCAAAAAATGTGGAACGCTTCACGATTTTGCGTGTCATCCTTGCGCAGGGGCCATGCTAATCTTCTCTGTATCGTTCCAATTTTAGTTTATGTACTGCCGAAGCAAGTACATTACAGTGATTCAAATTTAAGTACCAGTGTTAAATGACAAGAAAACTTTAATAGCGCGATTCAGGATTGGATACATTTTGTAGGTATTTGTATGAAGATTGCGTACAGCGCCATCTATACAACGACCTCGGAAGCGACCATAGTTATTGGCTGAGATGTTGACAAGACGTGGGTTATATGGTTGAAATCAGATTTGTGTGCAAATTACGAGTATCACACAGGTATAACAGCTGTACTAACATTTTAATTCCCATGAGGCTCATGTAGAAATATTAGCGGTGTTACCAGGAGTCCGGTTCCAGAAAAATCATTGCTGTTAGTCACACTGGTGTGACCACGAGTCCTCACCCATCGTTGGAAGCGTCTTCATCGTCCGCTGGTCCTGTGGTGGTGGCATTGTGCCGTCACATTAAATTAAAAATGGCGCCCTCTAGAGAACAAAGTCATCATCATCATCTGCCTAGCCTTTTCCCAACTATGTTGGGGTCGGCTTCCAGTCTAACCGAATGCAGCCGAATACCAGTATTTTACATGGAGCGACTGCCTATCTGACCTCCACAACCCAGTAACTGGGTAATACGATACCCCTTGGTTAGACGTTAGACTGGTTGTCAGACTTTCGTGCTTCTGACGACTCGTAAAAGATCCACAAATGACATAGAGAACATAAAGGACTAAAAAAAAAATGTTTAATCGTACCATGTTGGGTATCAAATGGAAACGGCTTAATGAGCACATTTCAAAAAAAAAAATATTATTAACCCAAAAGAATTTAAAAAAAATTAAAGTTATAAAAACTAAAACCTAACTACGGCTAAAAAGGTATAAACAAGACACCACGGACAGACAAATTAGTTGGGTTTTATTTAATACTTTGTCGTGCTAGCGACACGGCGAAGACCGGAAAAATTTAAGTGTGTGAGAAGATATTTCTTTGAGTATCAACAAACCTTCGAAAAGTCTGTTGGACTCCTAAGCCATAAGGATGTTCTTAACGATGAAAAAGTTGACATATAAATAAAACAAGTTATTTTAATAAAATAGTTCGGTATATTAAGTACTATAGTACAATACCTCTAGCGTCAAGTCCCCATTTACGTCTCAAAACGGGTAATTCAAATATCGAAGATATTATAAGTATAGTGTACCAAGTATGTATATTACATACTCGTATTTTTAAAACAGTTACAATTATTATTATAACAGTGAAGCTAAAACTCACAAGTATTTTTTTACTCTGTGATCAACTGTATGAAAAATGAAACAAAATATTTCAATTTTTATTTTTTTTATGTTTTGTTACAATAATATCACTTGTTTTTGCGTTTTCTTAAGAAAAATACTTTATTTATTATTACTATACCTAGTACGGTTAGCACGAAAATCAAATAAAATAGAAGGTATCGTAGCGTTACTAAGGATCAGTTTCGAGATAGTAAACTATGAGAAATGAAACAATAAATTACATTTAATTTTGTTTTTTTTTTTGTTTCGATACAAAATTATCATTTCTTTTTACCTTTTTATGAATTATAGAGATTTATATTAAAGAGGTGAGAGGGTGTGCAGAGCAGAAATTACCGAGCGAAATTAACCGCTATTTCGAGCCGGAACAGTTTTATTTTGTCCTTTGGTTAGAACCGAAATTATATCGATTCTGATCGACAAGAGAGAAAATAAACACAATTTTTAAAATGTATGGCGTTTTTTACGAGCTGGTTAAAAATATGAACCGGGTTTCCGAGCCCTGACACTGACCTGAAAATGGCAAAAAAAATCTTAAGAAAATTTGAATTTCGCGGGCTCCATAAACTGCCGCGATTGGCTGTTGATAAATCATTTAAACCAATCACAGCAGTTTTCGCGCGCTTGATTTTATCATATTAATTTTGTTCGAGAAACCACACGGGGCACCCGTGTGGCTTTAAATATTGTTTATAAATAAGATTCTAACAGCGCCATTTGAGCGTTTTTTTAAACTAAATATCAACCTGTTTTATTTAATCTTACGTAATCCACAACTGCGAGATTTTTTATCATTGCTAATACTGTTCAGTGACCTAAATTTATGTAACATGCCTATAGAAAAACACTTGATGATGACGTCACGAAGATCCATATTTTATTTATTATTTTTGTGCTAATAAGTACTAGGTATAGTAAAGTTATAAAATAGGGTAAGTTCACGCGTTGGCGGCAGCAGCTAGTTTAGCTTGAGCTTGCTTTGCCTTCAGACGCCGTTGGCTGCGTTTCTTTGCTAACGGTACACTGCCTACTAGCTTGCCTGATTTCTGGAGTGCTATTAATTTTGCTGATTTGCTCTGTAAAAAAAGAAAATTAATGTAAGTATATATAACACACTATTCGTCAGTTTGTAGGCACTGTGGAATACCTAGTTAATTGATTCAGGCGTGACTTCCATTGAAATCCATTTTAAAATACAATAGACGTAGATATATTTAGTAATAAATTCCACTTAACTATTCCTCAAGAGTCATAAAAAACCCTGTAAGAAATCGACACGTGTTTCACCTCTCAACGAGGCATCCATCCTCCGGATGACTTGACCAGTCGCGAACCCAAACATGTCGTGTTGCCACGCCGAGATACAAAACGCGCGGGCGGTCTCACTCTGCGTCCAGCACTCGGCGTGGTAACACGCCGTGTTCGGGTACGCGACTGGTCAATTGTCTGACGTGAACTCGTTGCGATGCCACTCGGTGGCTCGGTGGCTCTGAATCGGGTATACTCACTCGGCTCCAGTCGTAAGTTGTAACTTCAATTCTATAGTTATCCCTTTTTATTAACGGATAAAATAGCGTTGTTCGTCGTTCCACGGCAGTACGCCGTATCGGTGTTGCCAACAAGCTGTTTGTAGTGATTCTACAAAAAGTTTTTTTTTTATACTATAAGAAGTAAAAGTAACTTTGAACTGATGTATACCTTTGCCTTATCCTTCGTAATTTTCCCTTTCTTCGGCGCCGTATACAGAACATTTATCCTTTTGTTTCCAAGCATTGAATGATGCTTCGACAGTGCAAACTGAAAAATAAACAATATAAAATGACAAAACGTAAAACACAAAGGCAAAAAAAAAAAAAAATTGATCTGAAAAGATGTTATACATCATATACGATATACAGCTACTGTAAGTCCTCTCGTTTTTTTTTTCAAGATCGTGCTGAACGTACCTCATAGCTAGGTTCATTGCTGAGTTCCAAATAGGCAATGGCACTCTTCTTGCCGTCCGTCACCCTCGGAATACGTATGTCTACAATCTGCTCATTCATCTCTGAGAAGTGGTTTATTATCTGTAACAAGGAGGAAAATAATAAGAATTGATAGAAAGTGGGGCTCGCTAGTGATATTGTGTGTCTTTAATCAAACCTATGCAGTATTATCAATCTGCCTGCCTGTGCTGGCGGCGCTGCTGCGAACCACAAGCGGAGCGAGCGCAAGTACTGTAACCCTACTAAACTAGAGTTTTGAGCCGTTTGGAGTCGAAACGCTCGGGTCATGGGGACCGAGAGTGCGTCTCCCTTTTTATTAAGGAAATTTCTAGCCGACTCGTCACGTGACTGACACGTTCTTTGGCCTAAGTATTAGCATTACCATTCAACGTGGCAATCTTCCCATGGGGTTACTGCCCCAATGGGAAGGTGTTTGTTCATGTATGTACTAGCTTCCGCCCGCGTGGTATGTCGATAAAAAGTACCCTCAGAATGCCATCTATCTCCTTGCCAAATTTTATCGAAATCCGTTCAGTGGTTTAGGTGTGAAAAGGTAACAAACAGACAGAGTTAATTTCGAATTCATAATATTACTAGCTGATGCGGCTTCGCCCGCGTGGATGTCGGTTATTATATGCTAAAACCTTCCTCGAGAACCACTCTATCCATTGGTGAAATTAGCAAGAAAATCGGTGCAGAAGTTTTAGAGTTTATCGCGAACAGACAGACAGACGTGGCGGAGGACTTTTTTTTATAATATATAAGGATAGTATGGCTGCAGTTTGTTCTCAGTTCTTACCTTATCTTTATCCACATCTAGTGGCAAGTTCCCTAAAAACACAATATATCTCTTTGGACCCCGAACTTTTTGATCCACCTTTTCAATTTTTTCTAATTTCTCTTTCTTAACCTTCTCTTTCAGTTTCGGGTTATCCCCGTCCATTTTCTTCTTATGCTTATCCGATTTTTTTGGTTTAACAGACTCACTGGATACTTTTTGTTCTTTTAAGGAGGTTTTAAGTAAGTTGTAAAGTATGCGGATACGTCTTAGTTCAGAGTCAGTAAGGACTGTTGAATTCCTGAGAATTGATTGAATTTTACTGTGTATAACTTCTGGTTCCAGTATACTGGATGTGCCTTGCAGAGACTCTCGTACAGCCTGACGTATGCGACCTGAAAAAAGGTGGTATTTGAAATGATAACAAGTTTTTTGGTTATTTTTTCTTTTCTTGAGCTGAAAAGAGGTTATGTTAGCAACAGTATTTTTAGGGTTCCGTACCCAAAGGGTAAAACGGGACCCGAAAAAGTTTACATAAATATTTATGTCGACCGCACGGTAAACTCTATCTGCGCGATGCAGGATTTGTGTGACGTCAGGTCTTTGATGCGTAGTTCGCATGTGGCGATGTAGATACCGCCAGACTTATTTCTATTTACACTGAAAATTAAAACATCGTGAGGAAACTGGCATGTCCTAGAACCAAAAATTCGAAGACGTGACATCTACCAACCCGTACTGGGTCCGTGTGGTGAATTACGGCCCACTCCCTCTCACAGAGAGGAGGCCGGTGTCCCAGAAGTGGGAACATTATAGGCTAATTATGCTACTGAATATTGGTTGGAAAACTAATGTGTGTTATTACATACCTTTCTGATTATTAGTCATCTGCACTTTCAGGAATTTGGTAACCAGGTCTTGATTTTTTAATATTGGATATTTATCTCCGAAATCAAAGATTTCCTCCTTGATATCCTCCTTGACCCCAGGTTTCCGTTTCACTCCAGCAGACTTCGGAGCTTTTACAGTTGTAATAGGTATAGTGTCTGGTGTACCTAACTTCATATTTTTATGCTCGGACGTAGAGAGTCTCAGTGAAGATTTCCTTTTACGCTTTTGTCTTGTCGGGGATGCTTGCTTTGATGTATTCATTCTGTGAATGTTAAAGGTGCCTGTTTGAATTTTATTTATTTGCAAGAGTTGTACACTGTGTGTAGCTGTACATCAAGCTATACATTTCCAATATAAGCTGACCTTGCATTTTACGGAAATCCTATACAATGCGAGATCCGCATAAACTGGAAATGTATAGCTTGATGTGTAGCTGTGTACATAACAGATGGTCGGGTTTTTTAACAGTTTACAAGTACATTAATAAATAAAGCTAATAAAATTGGAACTTATATTATTGTTATTAAGACAGTAATGATGAAAAAAGGCACCATCTGTCATATGTTTTATTTAATTTCTTGTACACCAGTGGTAAGTAGGAGAGATACTTTTTAGGGTTCCGTACCCAAAGAGTAAAACGGGACCCTATTATTAAGACTCTACTGTCTGTCTGTCCGTCTGTCACCAGGCTGTATCTCATGAACCGTGATAGTTAGTTGAAATTTTCACAGATGTTGTATTTCTGTTGTCGCTATATCAACAAATACTAAAAAACAGAATAAAATAAATATTTAAGGGGGCTTCTATACAACAAACGTCTACACAATAGGTCTACAAAAACGACAAAAAAAAAACACGTTTTTATAGACAATAGTACGGAACCCTTCGTGCACGAGTCCGACTCGCACTTGGCCGGTTTTATATTGTTAATATTGATCAAGTATTTGTGGTCAACAAATACTTGATCAATATTCAACAAACACTTGATCAATATGCCTGTAGCAACAATGAATAATATTCTATTTTATGGAATGGAATATGATAAAGCTGAACTCCGCCCCTAAGACGACCCACTGACTGACCTAAAGCTGTAATAGGGTATAAGGAAAAGTTTGTTAATTATAATAACAGATTGATTGTTTATTGAATAGAATTTAACTTAATTATTAAAAATAACCTCCATTCAATTCACATGTATTTGTTTACATTTTTGAGGTTATAATTATTATTCCAATAGTTTGAAACCTAAAAAAATTATATTTGTCATCGTAAATATATTAAAAACTATAATTAACTAATTATAATATTAAAAAACGAGTAGAAAATGAAATCTAGCATGTTCTTTACTTTCGGTGACACGTGCAAGAATTTGTGTAGAAATGTTCTAAATATTAGAATATATGGACAAACATACCTTACTAATCAGTAGATAAACTTTGTTACTGTATATATCTGAAAGTATTTCTCTTATTTCATTGTAGTTTCCAAAAAAACTTGCAAATTTTGCACTGCTTTTTATTAATTTGTTATTTAAATATTTTTTTTGACATTGACAGTTAGTGTTCTGTGTCAATCACGCCGGTCACGGCTGTCAGTTTTACTTGTGGTTTTTAATTTCGTTCAGAAACAGGCATAACATCAGCATGTATTTCTCGAATGGCAGATGTATTTTAGTACAACTATTATAACTTTTGTTTTTTTTTTTTGTTTGGTACATACATGCATCATATTATTATGTAAGTTATGTTTCAGCGCCAATAAGCGATGAACTTTTTCGCCACATTAACCGGGTACACATCAAGCTATACATTTCCAGTTGCAGATCTCGCATTGTATAGAATTTCCGTACAATGCGAGGTCAGCTTATACTGGAAATGTGTAGCTTGATGTGTAGCTGTGTGTACATATCCAAACTTCGAGCTGCTACAGAGAATGAGAAATCTAAAGATGTTTGAGAGTTATCTAACTTTGTTCATGTAGGCTTACTGTGCGTTTGCAGTGGCGAAACATTCACAACAAAACACACATTGTCCTAGAACTCCACCAGCCAGTAGCAGAAGCACCTCAGCTCAAATTCACTTTTTATCTCGCTCGCACCATACTGCTCGCGGACTGAGGGTGAGTGACACTGAGTGGGGACGTGGGGTCCATGCCACTCCAAGGTACCGATCACAGAACAGATAAAAGAGGTTTTTGGACTTACCGGTGAAAAGAAATCCCTTCCCGGGCAACACTACACACCTGGCTTCTTTTCCGACACGTAATAATAGCACAAGACGGCATAATTCTTTTTTTTTCGCGGAGCGTCACCCGTTGTCACAATATGAGCGCGACTGTTGACCGGTGAACCAAATTTCGGTTGACTTATGAGCGTTTGCTCATAAGTAACCTCTTTTATCTGTTCTGTGGTACCGATAGTTTACGTAAGTACCTACTTACTTATTTTTATTTTCGGTGAAAATAATGGTAGGAAACAAAAAAAATGTTAGTATCTGTTTTATAATTAGTTCAGCGGGATTTTGTTCGGTTTGGAGGTAACGTTGTAATTTTTTCTATGGAAATTTTATGGAATCGTATCTTCGTCAAACATAGTAGGTACCTACTCAACTTTCTATACCTTATGTAAGTATATTTATTTCAAAATTAATACCACCACCTCCTGAATGAGTCCAAACACGATGGTGCTATCTTGTTTGATTGAGGAGTTCCTATGGCCAACTTCCGGCTCCATCATCATGCAAACCAGTTCCATGGTATAATTTTTCCAAAATGTCTCGGTAGTTATTTAACTATGCCTAGTTTCAGCTCAATCGGATGTGCTTGAAAAATGGATGACAATTGGAGTAACCGGAAACACATACGAACAGAGCAAGCTAATATAAAGCTTGTAAAAATAGTAAATAAATTAGCTGCCATTTAAAAACCGTAACATATTCTTTATTAGAATAAATTAAAAGGTGACGCAGTTACTGTTATGCATGAAACTGTGCTAAGAACGTAATAATATTCGTATGAGTCATTCTGTTTCGAATGTTCAAGATAAACATAATATTTTGGAGATTCTGTTGACAAAAATGCGATGAAAGTAGTTTTATTTACATAATGACTCACAAAGAACGAATTGATTGCACATACACATAATATAACGTTCCCACTGCTGGGACACAGGCCTCCTCTCTATGAGAGGGAGTGGGCCGTAATCCAACACGCGGGCCCAGTGCGGGTTGGTAGAGATGTCACATGTCTTCGAATTTTTGGTTCTAAGACATGCCGGTTTCCTCACGATGTTTTCCTTCACCGTTTTGAGAGCAGTGCTGATGAAATTATTTACACAAAGTAAAGCGCCTGTCGGGCTAGGAACCTACGACCTACAACTCGTAAGTCGCGGCCGTTACCACTGGGCCACCACTGCTCGCTTTGTGTGATTTATCTTTGAGATGCAATTTTTCTCAAGATGCTTTCCTTAATCAGTGGTCGGAAATTGAAAAAATCATAACCCTCCTTTTTGCTTCGCTTCGCCGAAAAATGAAAAATAAAAACTTTTTACAAAAAAAAAAACAGCCGACTTCCAAAAAAACCTCTAAAAAGTGAAAAGTGGAAAAATCAAAAAAATCAAAAAATCATTTATTTTTTGCAAACATGGGTAATTGGTACATAGATGTTTTCTTAAAATATAGTCCACCATATTCTACCGTCTTATGGGCATGCAAATAATATTCAATTCCTAAATTAAACAGTGATTCTATTGTTACCGAATAAATATAAATGTCAAATCATTAGAATTACAGAAACAAAAATATAAAAAACAGACTAATATCAGTAGTAACATTTTTACAGTGCTGTCAAAAAATAATAAAGTATGTCAAAGTGTCAATCAGAATAAAAAGTGTCAAAATAGGAACATGTATGTCAATCAAAATAATAGTAGTAGAAGTCGGTGTCTTTGCTTTTCAATTATCGGTTTTTACCACCGACTTCCGAAATTAAAGTTATTTTTCACTTTTTAGAGTTTATTTTGGAAGTCGGTTGTTTTTTTTTTGGAAAAAGTTTTTATTTTTAATTTTTTAGGTAGCGCAGAGCCCAGGCTGAAGCAAAGGCGCCTGCAGTAGAAGTTAGTCAATTGGTTGAGAACTTTGGCAACCAAAATCAAAAGTCATCAAGGCCCTACCCTACCTCAAATTGCTTAGCATGATCCTCCGTTATGCCGAAAATACTGCAGCATTAATTTTGAAATAAATATTATAATTATGTTAAAGTTGAGGATTGATGCTAGGTCCTATGTTTGGCGAAAACACGATTACATAAAATTTCCTCGATAGAAAAAAATCCCAAGTTACCTCTAAACCGAACTATAAACCGCTGGTATTTAAAATCAAATTAGATCATGAAACCTTCCATAGTAACTGAACTAACTATAAAGGTCTAATGTTTTTAATTTTTTTTTAATTACCATTATTTTCACCGTTAAAAGCAATTAACTAAACTATTCGAGGCCTGAGAGCTGCCAGCACCCCAGTCCGTAGTAGAATGGTGCGATCGAGATAAAATCTGAGGTACGGTACGGCCTTAATTCAAATTAGGCTGAGAATCAGCACTTTTTGAACGTCAAAATTAAATAAGACAGTCCCCCAAAACGCCCGTCCTTCACCACTTCCTAGTGCTTTAGTTGGGAAGAAGAAGTAATGCACTAAGCAGCGAACTATCCAGCAGCACAATTGTCTGTTATGTTAGAATCTATTGAAGTCGTATACACGCTTCGTATATTATCTCGCGAGCGAATCAGCTGGGGGCCAAGTCTACTAATATTAAAACAGATCAGATCCGTTTTTGACAGATATGCTATACAAAATCTGTCAAACATTGATCATTGCGAGACCACTGACACGTTTGTAAATTAGTAGACTTGGCCCCCTGGTAGGGTGTGCTTCAGTGAGAGTTCAGCAATGGTCCAATATTGGACAAATACCTTTATGATGTTGATTGATGTACTATTTCCGATAAAGGTAGGTTTATGATTTTCGCTTCCTTTTTTTTTATTCGTTTACATTTAGTTACAGTGTGTTGTGTGCCCTGTCTGTGCTAAATAAGTGTATTTTCTTTCTTTCTTTCTTTCTTTCTTCCCCAATAGTTCTTTAGGGTTCCGTACTTACCTCAAAAGGGAAAAACGGAACTCTTATAGGATCACTTCGTTGTCCATCTGCCTGTCTCAGTCTCAGTCTGTTAAGCCTTTTTCTCAGCAAGACGTGGAGATATCAAGTTGAAATCCTAACTATCTATATCTACAACGTGCCGCTACAATGGCGACATTAATTTAACACACGGGTAGGGCTAGTGGCCAGTAAACATAACAATTATAATAAAATAAAATAATTCGTAAATTGAAAAATTTTAATTTTCTAACAAACTAACTAAGTAATAAAAACATAACGAAAATTGAGATCACACTGTGTAAAACATTCATTCATGAAGCTACCTACCAGCTGGCCGGTAAGTTCCTTTGTCGCCATAATTTCTAAGAAATTGCGCGGCTTTCCTTTTATTCGCCTACATATGAACCGTGACCCCGGCAAATGACCTCTTTGCTACAGTTCTTTAAGTACAGGTTGCTCCAGGATGGTAATTTAGAAAATCGTAAATAAATCAACAAATAATAACGTTTAATGAAATTCAAATATTTTAATAAAACGAATACGCGAAATCGTATACGCGTGTTAAATTAATGTCACCATTGTAGCGGCACGTTGTATACAGATCGATTCAAACTTAATGGCGGCTCGGAAGTTAGCTTTTAGCTGCGCAGTACCCCACCCCTCACCCCCGCTGTCACATGAAATTGTTACTGCGCAGCGACTCGCCTCATGTTCCGAGCCGCCATTAAGTTTGAATCGAACTGTACTAATCTATACTTAATATTATAAAGCTGAAGAGTTTGTTTGTTTGTTTGAACGCGCTAATCTCAGGAACTACTGGTTGGAATTGAAAAATTCTATTTGTGTTGGATAGTCCATTTATCGAGGAAGGCTATAGGCTATATAACATCACGCTACGACCAATAGGAGCGGAGCATAAATGAAATATGTTGCAAAAACGGGAAAAATTATTCCTTTTTTAGAGCTTTCATTGCGTGCGCTGCGTAAACGGTTTATGTTACGTAAATATCATGTATGATGGAATTGTTCCTCTTTAAAGGTTCTAAAAAAAATTCGCGACAGCATATGTCTATCTTTTAAGATTGACTCACTATAACCTTTTTTTATGGTAATCAAATTTGTTCGAAATTAATGCATTATTTGCGAAGGAGTTTTATCAACATAATATTAATTCTTATTCAAATAAATAGTTTTATCATCAAGGGTATTTATTTAGCAGTAAAATACTTTTTAATTCATTCGAATCGGACATTTAATTTCGAAGTTATCACGAGTATAAAACTACAATACGCGAACCGTTCGACGCTGGCGCCGCGACGTTCCCTACTCTAGAGAGGTGAGGATGGGCACTCGGGTAGACCATGAACTGGAATAAGACATAGGATACGTTTTATCCCTATATTCCCACGGGATCGAGACCTACGCGGGTGAAACCGCGGGGGACAGCTAGTATTATTATAAATGCGAAAGTGAGTTTGTTTGTTACGCTTTCACGCTAAGACGGCTAAACGGATTTGGATGAAATTTGGCATAGGGGTAGACCATGACCTGTAAAAGGACATAGGATACTTTTTATCCCGATATTTCCACGGGATCGGCACTTACGCGGGTGAAAAAGCGGGGCGCAGCTAGTTAATAATAAATACATAAGAAGCCGAGGGTAAAGCTAGAGTCACTGTAAATATAAACGTAAGTACATAATATACCTGGCAGGTTAATTGGCAAGCTCGCAAAAGGACGCTAATATTCAATAAGTAATGCTGCGTCTGCGCAAGTGCTATCGGGAATCCATTTGTTAGCTTTTACGAGCTCCTTCGACGTATTCCGGAGATGTATACATTTATGCATCATATGCTTAGAGGCCAAGCCTTAGATTCTTTGTAAAATAGAATTCACCATCGTTTTCTAAACACCTTTTCAATTTAATCTGTTTTTGTCTATCATAATCAGCCTATATCGTTCCCACTGCTGGGATACAGGGCCCGAGGGATTGGGCCGTAATCCACCATCCACCACGCAGGCCCAGTGCGGGTTGGTAGATGTCACATGTCTTCGAATTTTTGGTTCTAGGTCGGTTTCCTTACGATGTTTCCCTTCACCGTTTTGAGAGCAGTGGTGACGAAAAAAATTACACAAAGTAAAGTGCCTGCCTGGGTTCGAACACACGACCTAGAAGTCGTAAGTCGGAGCCGCTACCACTGGGCCACCACTGCTTTGGGCTGCTTTTTATGTCTATGAAGCAGTGGAATTAGATTGTAAATATAATACACTAGCTTCCGCCCGCGGCTTCGCCCGCGTGGTATGTCGATAAAAAGTAGCCTATGTCCTTCCGCGGGATGCCATCTATCTCCTTGCCAAATTTTATCGAAATCCGTTCAGTGGTTTAGGCGTGAAAAGGTAACATACAGACAGACAGACAGAGTTACTTTCTGAGCTTTAAGTATATTTTATTTTACACCTGTAGTCCCCAGTGTGTGGTGGGGTGTAAGTGTTTACACCAGCATTTTGCTAGTTTTTGTTAATGTCCCTTGTAATATGGGCGAGCCTATTGACAAATGGACAGGATCTGAGATTATCCTAATATAAAAACATACGGATTGAACCTAGGACCCCTAGAGACTGTGCACATATACTGGCGAAGTTAGGATGACTAATTGACTTTTTTATGGCTTTCCGAGAGTCTGACAACCAGTCTTACCTAGGGGTATCGTGTTACCCAAGTAATTGGCTTGTGGAGGTCAGATAGGCAGTCGTTCCATGTAAAATACTGGTATCCAGCAGCTGCATCCGGTTAGACTGGAAGCCGATCCCAACATAGTTGGGAAAGGCTAGACAGATGATGATTTTCTGATGTTGTTTTGCTTCGATAATCATAAAACTATGAAGCAGGCGCTATGAACTTTTATCTACAACCAAAATGGATCCCCAGAAAGCTTAATCGATTTGGGGCTTACCCATATCGATAAGCTTTCTTTCTTATCCAAAGCTAAGCGGAAAAAAAATAAAAAATCTGACCGGAATCGGTGCAACCGAGCGAAAACTAACTGTTGGAAAGTAATTTACATGCTGTGTTGCCAGATGTAGTGGCTAAACCTCCATGGAGGTTGGTGATTTTTTTTTTTGAGTGCAAGCTTTTTCTTTTGTAAAGAATCTCTTTGGTGTTTTTAGACAAGATTTTTCAGGGAATAAGCTATAATTTTTAAAATAGAAATTTGATCTTTGAAACAGTCCTAAGATGTTATGCTATGTGGCCCAGAAATACGTATAGCCATATAAAAATTATTTCGGGCCATTTTTTCTCGTACAAATTGGTATGAACTAGAAATCTCCAATGTAACTGGGTAAGTGTCTCTGTGGCAACGCTGTTTACATGGCCCGACGAGAGGACAAGCGTTGTGCACCAAGACAGTTCGTTCAGTGAGACCGCAGTCGTGTAGCGGTCAAGGCTGACGCGGCGAACGCCTGTGCCTTACATCGACCCAACAAAAAAGTCACAATAAAAAGCGCGCGCACGCGAAACTGTCAAAGTTATTTTTTTAAACAATAAAAAAAGTTACGGGCTATTTATTTTGGATATTGTTTTAAAATTATAGAGCTTGAAACGAATGTCTTGAGTTGTTAATCATCGGTTTTAGTACGAATAACTGTTAAATCCTCAGTGCCGGTGGATAATGAGTTCGCTGTGATTGTGAGAGTTCGTCTTGGTGGCCGTTAAACAGGTGAATATAAAAAATTGATTTCAATGCACCGTTGCGTCTGATGACCCTTATAATTTTGTAGTTATTTGCCATAATTTTGCGCTTTTACAACGAGAGCGATCGACATAAATATTCATTTGTTTTTTCGCGTGCTTCGAATAACAATTCGAATTTCAAACGATAGTTTTTACTTTTTAAGAATGAACCCATTATGGAGCTATGGTTGAAAGAATTTGCCGTTTTTTTTTTCATATTTTATCAGTGCTCGGTCGAGACGATCGGGAATAACGGCCCTGCAATCATAGGTTGTTGCTCTTCCTATTACTGCCGTCCGTACTTGAGAAATAAAATCAACTCGTTTATCGAAGGAAAGCCTCTTGACCGTAGCTAACTACTACTTGTGCTAGGAAACGCGTTTTAAAACTATAAATCACTTTTTATCTTACACTTGTATGGCAAATGGGTTTTACATTCAGCCTGATTGTCTATGTATTTAAATTGTGAATAATTGTGTTAAGTATGTATTAGAAATGTTTAAAATAAAAATTGCTTTTTTGCAAAGCTTATTTATTTTATTACAACCAGAGACATAAATTCGCTCCACCATTTCCATAAACACGCTAAACTTTTTACCAAAACTTTTATTTGATCAAGGTATTAAGTTACTCAGCCTGCTATCTTTTTCAAGGACAAAGAATTCGAAATGTGTTATCTCTTAAGGTGACGTCTCAACGTTCCGTTGTCGTGAATGTGGGTCAGTGAAATGAACGAAACTCGGTCCCGTACGGAATCCGAACCGAGTCGGCGATGACCGATTTTGTTGTCCACACGAGAAACTATGACATTCTTTTTTATTATTACTACTAACTTAATAATATCGGCTACTTTCTTTTTTGTATCGTTTCATGGAGTTTTTTTTACGTTTTTTCGGTTTTGATTGATCGTTTAGTGTGGGATGTTGTTATTAAATCGTTGCTAGTGTCTGCTAGGAAATTAAGATGTCAATAAAACACGGTTAATCTATCCCCGACCTAAAAGATGACTCATTTTAACCATAACAGCTTATTGATTTGCTAAAAAAAAATGAGGATATAGTCGTTTCTATTCTAATTTTTTTTAACATGCTTGTTTATTAAGAGATCTTTATTAATTACACTACAGTAGTTAGGTTAAAACATTATCGCAGGTAAACAACAATCAATCATTGAAAAACAAAAAAAGCGACAAACGTTTCCTTCAATTTTAAATTCGCGCCAAACAACCTTTTTTCGAAGCGTTACGAAAAAAGAACTCAATTCGAACTTTAGTAAAAAAAAAAATCGAGACCACGATGTTTAATTAAACAGCCTGGTATATGACTGTGAAGGTTTTATTCCGTTTGCAAGAATTCAATTGACTTTCTGAAGATAACGTGAAGATAGCAGGTTTTTGAGGTCATTAACACCTGGCTGAGGCTTTCCTTACTGGAAGGTATGAACTTGGATGAATATAGGATTTTAAAAGTGGCCATATAAGGTTTATTTTTATACATATCTCTATGGTTCTGTCTTTTTATTCCTTTTGTTTGATGCGACACAAGATGGAATGTCATTTTCATGTTTTGCGTATGTAATCAGTTGTGGAAAGATTACTTGTTTTATAAAACACTAGCTTCCGCCCGCGACTTCGCCCGCGTGGTATGTCGATAAAAAGTAGTCTATGTCCTTCCCCGGGATGCTATCTCCTTGCCAAATTTTATCGAAATCCGTTCAGTGGTTTAGGCGTGAAAAGGTAACATACAGACAGACAGACAGAGTTACTTCCGAATTTATAATATTAGTATGGATAACATAACATCACCCCTGTAATCACCGAAGGGTTAGGTAAAGGTGTAGGTACCTATAGTACACCACATTTTGCCAGTGTTATAGGGGGCGAGCGTACTGCCATCAACCAGGCACAAATCCAGACTCCGGGCTGCTACTGATAGATGTCAGATGAAAAACCCAATAATACTTTGTCCGACCTGGGAATTGAAACCGGGACCTCATGCTCAGTGCGCTTGCGACCACCAAACCAATGAACGAGGCAGTTGTGTTATAAAGATGTTTCTGATAAATTTAATAACCTCATTCGTTTGTTTATTACTGATTGTAATCTTAATTTTAATCGGAACTCTGAAGGCGATCTTTATTAAAACTGACCTCATTGGCAAAAACTACATGTTTCCTTATGTTTAAAATTTGGCTTTAAAAATGTATGATGCTGAATCACCATCACCATCATCATCTGCCTAGCCTTTTCCTAACTTATGTTGGGGTCAGCTTCCAGTCTAACCAGTCAGATGCAGCTGAATACCAGCATTTTACATGCCTGCCTATCTGACCTCCACAACCTAGTTACTGGGTAACACGATACCCCTTGGTAAGACTGGTTGTTAGACTTGGACTTCTGACTACCCGTAACGACTGTCAAAAATCTGCGAATGAAAGCCGGGAGCCAACGGCGTCACGGAGAGGTCTCGATATGTAATAGGACCGTCACCCATTAAACAACCGACCGCGGCAAGCGTAACTTAACCTCCGATCGACCTGTGCGAATGTTATTATAATTATATTATTTATTATATACTAGCTGATGCCCGCGGCTTCGCCCGCGTGGATTTCGGTTATTATATTATATACTAAAACCTTCCTCAAGAACCACTCTATCTATTGGTGAAAACAGCATGAAAATCGGTGCAGTAGTTTTTGAGTTTATCGCGAACAGACAGACAGACAGACGCGGCGGAGGACTTTATTTTATGCTTTCAAAAATTTCAAAATAGATAGTAACGAACTTTCTCAGTCGATTCGAGTCTAGTTCGATTTTCTTTATGTTTTTCGGTATTGCGAAATGCAAAAACGTAATTTCATTGAACACCTACAAAATTCCAGCAGATTTCTTTTTTCAATGAAATTATTTCATCCATTATGTATATACCCGCATATTGCTACATTTTATAGGTGAAATCGAGGAGTTTTATGTAAGAACTGTTACTGAAATTACCTGCATGTTATGTGTTTACGATGCACCAGGGGCCTATAATGGCCACATTAGCAATTCCTCTAAAAGCAATTCTTTTCCTGAATTTCCAGCTGTCGTTAGCAATTCTTCTAAGACACAAAAGCAATACATAATGATGTGTTGACCATTTTACGAATCTCCATAGAAAACTGTCAAACAGATGAATTATTTCGTAATTAAGAATCGCACGCAGATCATGAATTTGTCAGTTTGTGCCATTCAATTTTACGATGATTCATAATATTTTCCTATTGTGATGCTGCCAAAGTGACTGTTCTAAGCCCCCAGGTGTAAAGGAAGTTTGTGCGAATATAGGCGATGCGTAGGCGTGAGGTCCTCGGTTCGGTTTCTAATAGGTCGGACAAAGTGATAATGGGTTTTTCCATCAGGAATTTCTCAGTAGCAGCCCGCAGTCTAGATTTGGCCCATCATCATCATCAGCCTATAGCAGTCCACTGCTGGACATAGGCCTCTCCAATTGCACGCCATTCAGCTCCATTCTCGGCAGCTCTCATCCAGCTGCTACCAGCCACCCTGCGATGAGCGTCGCTCCACCTAGCCTGAGGGCGTCCTACCTTACGTTTGCCGATTAGCGGTCTCCACTCAAAAACACGTCTACCCCAACGGTCATCGGTTCTACGGCTTATATGGCCGGCCCATTGCCACTTCAGCTTGCTTATTCTGTGAGCTATGACAACAACTTTGGCCCGGATTGGCCGGAGATTTGGCCCGGTTTATGGCAATAAGGTCACCCCTAATACATAAGACTTAAACTGCCCGTACACGTTGACCGAGCGCGCTCGGCCGGAGTCCGGGTTAGAGCCTACCAGCGAGTAATCGCTTATCGCCGTTCTCGCTTTTGCTCGCCAACTCGTTTTTTGTTGTTAGCTCTACTCACTTCTCGTTAATCGTCGGCTGTGGCTCAGGCTGCTTTTCATCCTGAATATTTGTAATAAAAATAATGAAATACAAAAGATTCATTCATTGTTCATTGATCATTGTCTGTTTGATTGTATAGGTACACAAATGAGTCATCTAGTTTTATTTGTTCGTTCAAAATTAATAATAACTACATAGTTCATTCATTTGTGTACGTTCATTTGTTTTTCTTTCGACTGCGGTCGCGTTTAGAGCAAGTGTCACTGCCATAATGTTCCGAGTGCTGGGGCACAGGCCTCCTCTCTTCGAGAGGGAGTGGGCTGTAATCCACCACGCGGGTCCAGTGCGGGTTGGTAGATGTCACATGTTTTTGCATTTGTAAAGATGATCAAGATGTTTGAGAGTTTTTAGAGCAGTGGTGATGAGATTATTATTAACACAAAGTAAAGCGCCTGATTGGGTTCGAACCCACGACCACGTACCGTACGTTACCACTGGGCCACTCATTAAATTTTGATACCGTATCGTTCTCGCTTCCATGGTGTTTGAATTTAGAGCGGTATCGGTTTTGGTATTAGTGTAATTGTTTCTACAAAATATTCGGAGCGTATCGTACCGTAGGCTGATTAGAATCGTAGTAAGAGATTGTAAAAGGAATCGAATCACTGAGATGTGTTAATCTTGTGCCTTTGATCAGCCGATGTATTCTGTACTTACTCACCGTGAAAACGTAGTGAAGTGAGCTTGAAGTGAGCTGTCATTCCTTGACACTGTTGATAGCTCACTTCACTTAAGTTCACAGTGAGATTTTTATACAATCAATCAGCTGTTTTTTTGAAATTTTGGAAATGTCATCTCATCTGATGGTAAGTGATGATCAGGCCGAAGGTGGAAGCGAGCTTCACCCGGAATCCCCAATCACAGAGGAACTAGCCTCTAACTGCGGAAACACAATGGCTACAGACTTAGTAAGATGGTGATAGCTAGCCAGCTATATGTATAACTGCGTAATTTATTTTAGTAACCGATTAAAATTGGTTTCATTTTGACAGTTCAACAACATTCATCGCGTTATATACGTTGTTGAGTAGTTCTTTTTTCGAACTTATGATGCAATGGATTAGACAATTAGTACGCAATTAGGGTGCAGGTGGACTTATAAAAAGCCCTACCACCAACCAAAGCGAGCAGAAAATGTTGCTCCCACTGGGAGTCGAACCCGGGACCTCTGGGTCTGAGACAGGTGGTCTAACTAGTAGACCACATAGGCGGTTTAAAAAGTAAATATTCTATACCTACTACAGCCACTAGGTACAGGCTAAAAATGAAGGAAAACATTATGAGGAAACCATTATTTATCATCCAAGCTCAGCACCTATACCTACGACGCAATAATGCCATCATTTTTCCAGTGTTAGTGAGAGACGGAGCTATACAAGGCCGCTAGCACCATCCTTTTTTCGCAGTGGAATATTGATGGCATAGTCCGCCCCTTGACCAAATAAAAAACCAAGACAGAGCGCTGTCAACAGTGACGTAAAGCCAGTTTCGTAAACATGTGTGCACTTAGGGAGGTGTAGTTTGATTGTAAATGGTTGTAAATGTGTGCGTGTGAGCGTGTATGCGCAGAGCGGAGGTGTAGCTTAGGCATGCTTCACTGTATTGTTCGCAGCGCTCTGTCTTAGTTTTTTATTTGGTCTCAGCGTCTAAGATACTGATTTATATATTCTTACCAATTTTTGTAAAATAAACCCTGAACTTTCGCTACGCCTCAATTTTCGACCTGAGCTCGTGGCTAAGTAATAACAGCCGATCCATCAGCTTAAGCTACGCTTGCCGGGGTTGGTCCGTGGATGGGTGACCATCTTTACATATCGAGACTCCTCCGTGCCTCGGAAAGCACGTTAAGCTGTTGGTACCGGCTGTTATTCGTAGATCTTTGACAGTCGTTACGGGTCGTCAGAAGCCCGAAAGTCAGACAACTAATCTTACCAAGGGGTATCGTATTACCTAGTTACTGGGTTGTGGAGGTCAGATAGGCAGTCGCTCCATGTAAAGTACTGGTATTCAGCTGCATCCGGTTATACTGGAAGCCGACCCCAACGTACCTAGTTGGGAAAAGGCTAGGCAGATTGAAACCCTGAACTTTCGCGTGTGAAACAATTACATATCATCAGTAGATATCATCAGCATTTTGGCCGAGCCCCCTGACCGGACATGTGCACCTACCTATGTATATCTCATGCATATTAACATACTCATTAGAATACAATGGAGATTTTAGCAGTAACTCATATTTTGTAGGAGCACTTGAACTAACTGTAATTATGTTATTTTGTATGCTATATTTGTAGTTTATTGGTTTAATGTTAAATGATCATCATCATTGCCTAGCCTTTTCCCAACTATGTTGGGGTCGGCTTCCAGTCTAACCAGATGCAGCTGAATACCAGTATTTTAGATGTAGCGACTGCCTATCTGACCTCCACAACCCAGTAATTGGGTAACACGATACCCGTTGGTAAGACTGGTTGTCAGAATTTCGGGCTTCTGACGACCCGTAGCAATTGTCAAAGTTCTACAAATGACAGCTGGGACCAAAACGGCTTAACGTGCTTTCAGAGGCACGAAAGAGTCTCGGTATGTAAAGATGGTCAGCCATCCACGGACCAACTCCGGTAAGCGTAGCTTAACCTCATGGATCAACCCGTGTGGCTTGTTATTACTTAGCCACGAGCTCCTCAAAAATTCATCCAAATCGTTCGCCAAAAAATCGTCTGTCGTTCGTCCGTCGCGTCATCTTCACATATATAATGATTTAAGGATATGAAAGAGGAAAACCATAATTTTAAAACCTTTATTTAGTAAAAACGTCTAGATATTCTAGAAATCTCACCGGATGACTCACATTATTGAAAACTCTAGATACTAAATAAATCATCGAACATTATCGGCCAAAATGCAAATCATTAATCATGATCAGTCTGATCGGTCGTTGAACTTACCTAAAAATCTCACCAAAGGAAAAGATGTCTTAATCATTGGGATCAAAATTCAATGTCGTGTGAGAGTGTTGACATAAGTAATTGAATATTGTATCTTATTTCCGATCAACATCTCAATATGAAATCATTAGGGTCAAAAGATTACATATAAACATGATGTGCTTTATGTGCTTATATTAAATGTATGAACAGTAAACGAAGCAAAAGGAATATGTAAGGATCGTAGCAGCAGCTGGCGTTCTGTGGGCCTAAAACGGCCATATTAGCAATTCCTCTAAAAGCATTTCATTTCCAGCTGTCATTAGCAGTTCCTCTAATTTGACACAAAAGGCATTTCACATTGGCAGAATCATAATAGGAAAATATTATGAATCATCATAAAATGTCACAAACTGACAATTCATAATATGATCTCCGTGCGATTCATGTCCTACTTCCTACTAATATTATAAACGCGAAATTTTGTTAGTATGGATGGATGGATGGATATTTGTTACTCTTTCACGTAAAAACTACTGAATGGATTTGGATGAAATTTGGCAAACAGATAGTTTATAACCTGGATTAACACATAGGATACTTTTTATCCCGATATTCCCACGGGATCGAGACTTACGCGGGTGAAACCGCAGGGCGCAGCTAGTTACTAAATAAGTCATCTGTTTGACAGTTTTCTATGGAGATTTTGTAAAATGATCCACACATTATGAATTGCTTTTAGAGGAAATGCTAATGTGGCTGTTTTTGGCTCCCCTGGTGCATTTGCAATAGAGATTTCTGAACAATAGATACTTATGAACTGGCCTCTTCCGTATGTAATTTTTTTCGTCATAGATCTTCGTAGGTAGTCCTCTCCGCTTTCCCAAGGTGAAGAGTCTCCAGGAGGATTTGTTCTGTGTCAGAACTTGAGTATTTTTGAGTCGAGCCTATTGCCGGACTAGACACTATAGGTACAGGTACACGCCCAATTGAAATCTGGTAGGTACTTAAAACAGAGAACAATTTGCAAACCGCAACGAAGGTTGAAGGCATCCGCAAAAAGTTGCTTTAGATGACGAAGCTAAAACATATTGAAAATCGTTACAAAAAATAACAAATACATAACAATGCTAGCTTTGTTTCTTTTTACTGCATTATTCAATCTTCAAGGTTTATCATTAGCCTGGTCTGCTCCTAATTATCTTGGTTCATCAAATGAGCGACTGTCACCCATAAAAATGGTTAAAAGAACCTCCACCAGTGACGATACCTAATTACTACCGAACCTAATTACTAACTAACTGAACAGACAGCTGTGCAGATGGGGACTTTATTGCGTCACTTCTTCTTCCCAACTAAAGCACTAGGAAGTGGTGAAGGGTGGGCGTTGTGGGGGACTGTCTTATGTAATTTTGACGTTCGAAAAGTGCTGATTCTCAGCCTAGTTTGAATAAATGCGTTTTGATTTTTACTGCTGTAGGTACACACGGCTACACATCAAGCTATACATCCAGTATAAGCTGACCTCGCATTGTATAGGATTTCAGTACAACGCGAGGTCAGCTTATAGTTGAAAATTATAGCTTGATGTGTAGCCGTGTGTATGTTTGGCGCACCCTATACTTTTACATACAATATTTATGGGTTGTGTAAAAAGCCAATTAGTAATGACTGCCAGGTATTGATCCTGGCAACCATATCCTTAAGAGTCCGTATACCTCTATAAGATAATCAGCCTATAATGTTCCCACTGCTGGGACACACGCCTCCTCTACGTCCCCTCCACCTCGCGGGCCGAGTGCAGGATGGTACATGTCACATGTCTTCGAATTTATGGTTCTATATAGGACATATCCCACATTTTCTCACGATGGTTTCCTTCTTTAAGTCACCGTTTAACTTATTTTACTTATTTCGCTTTGTCTATGTCCATCCTATATTTGTTTTTTTGTTTGTTTTTTTACGCTTTCACGCTAAAACGGCTGAAAGATTTGGTGGCACATGGGTAGCCCATGACCTGGGTTAGGACATGGATAATTTTTATCCAATTATTCCCATGGGATCGAGACCTATGCGGGTGAAACCGCGGGGCGTAGCTAGTTAGTTTATAAATCTACCATTTCCATCTCAATCTTGAATGCAATTTACTATCAACTATCCGTTATATCACTTAAAGTTAGATCTATGTTAGCAATCATGGTAGGTTCTAAACCAAAGCGTCCGTACTGACACAACAATTAAGAATTACAGCTTACTTCTCTAGTACACACGGCTACAAATCAAGCTATACATTTCCAGTATACGCTGACCTCGCATTGTACGGAAATCCTATACAATGCGAGATCAGCATAAACTGGAAATGTATAGCTTGATGTGTAGCCGTGTGTACAATCGCATGGGCTATCGCCCTGATACTAATAATTGCAATCGTACTGAGAATTGTAGAATGGTCAGTTCTGTTCCCTGTTTATCAAAACTTACAAGCCTTGTATTACCAAATGTCATTATTTAGTTTACAAGTACTTATATTTTGAAACTTTTATTCGTGATTTTGTTTATAAAAAAAAAATTGTAAGTTACAACTTTTAGAAAATCGTAACAAATCCTGAGAGTGTCCGGCGACTCCCTATTCCGTCTTACAAGTTTACAAGTGTCGTGCTTAGTACCGCAATAAATGTTTAAATTGGATTTTCTTTATAAAATGTGATCAAAAGTCCTTAAGTTCATATAAGTGCCAAATGTCATAATTTCATGAAATTGTCATTCAATGCACTTACATGAACTTAGAGAGTTGTATTGCTGATTCTAATGTTTATAATTCTGTAAACCCATACTTGTTACGACCGCAAATAATATTTAGATCAACATACAACCTTACACTGGCCTGCAAATTGCAAAAACCGTAAGAAATTTTTTATTTTGCTAGAATGATGATGATTGATTAATATGCTTGTCAAGAGCAGCAGTAGCCCAATGGTGACGGCCGCGACTTACGACTTACGGTCGTAGGTTCAAACCCTGACAGGCGCTTTACTTAGTGTAAATAATTTCATCACCACTGCTCTCAAAACGGTGAAGGAAAACATCGTGAGGAAACCGGCATGTCCTAGAACCAAAAATTCAAAGACATGTGACATCTACCAACCCGCACTGGGCCCGCGTGGTGGATTACGGCCCACTCCCTCTCACAGAGACGAGGCCTGTGTCCCAGCACTGGGAACATTATAGGCTGATTATGTATATACACTTGTGGAATGTCGTATATCGGTAAAAGTCCTTTTTGGAAAATTTACCAAGTGGCTGGAATTTGTCAAACTTTCTCTGTTACTTACACTTGTTTTGTGACTCGGCAGGTTTCTGAAAAAGGAGTCGTTACCATATCTGATATGTCCAGTCATATGAAACCACTTTCTTCTCACGTAAAATATAAATGTTGTGAATAGTTTTGTTTTGACAACTCTAAGGTCGGAGCCACGCAGCTATAGTCAGCTCCAAAAGTATTTGATGAAAGTGTAAACAAAACCTATATTTACGCAATCATTCACTAAAGGGAATTATTAACACATTCATCCGTATTTAGAAGGTTCAACGTAACTTTTTTGAACATTTACTATTTGAATAACATTAATTTTAAATTGTAATTGAAAAATCATCGACAAATATTGAGGGTATAAAATTAACCTCCTTTATAAAAAAGAAATCCCCAAATTCTTTTCCCAAATTCGCTTGTATCAAAAATCTTTACTAAATTAGCGCTAAACATACCTATTTAAAACACACGCACCGTTGTTGCCGGAGGCGGCATTAAAACGTTCATTACTCAATGAACAAAAATATATAAAAATAAACACGGCTTCGTTCGAGTAATACATGCCTACGGCCCATTTAAGACGATTTGCAGAAAATCAAAAGTACGTCCTAAATGGGCCGTAGGCATGTAGGACGAGTTGACGAATTACTCCATCGTTCATACTCATCCCTAGTTCCAACTCGTCCGCTTTTTATATTATGCCTATCAGCTGCAAGGGTACAACGGACCGGGCGAGTTCGAACTAAAGTCTGTTTGTTAATCTTGTAGACTAATTTGACATTTCAAGTGATTGTTGTTTGTTTTTTAAATTTGGAGTTTGACATTTGCACCTGTCAAATAGTCTACGAGATTAAAAACAGACTTTAGGGATGAGTATGAACGAAGCCTGTTTTAATTTAACTACCCTAAAAAGCAACTAGGTGGCGTTGCAAAATAGAGGAAAATATAAAGGAATTGTTTTTTTTTTTCATAAACTTTTCTTAATTTAGTTTGATTAAAGTTTATAGATATGGGATATCTATTCCGAAATCTACGTGGACGAACTCGTGCGCATAAGGTAGTACCTATTATTATAAACGTTTTATCTAACCAAATCACCTAAAACTAATAGGTACTCTAACAAACTAAAAAACTATGACCCAGATCTTCAAAACAAAAATCAGTAACAATAACCCTTATTTGCACCTCAATAAAGGTGATAATGTAATATTCGGGCGCACCGTCTTGGCACACCAGCAAATATAATTATACAGTTTCACCACTCTTATGGGGATAGACATAAGGGTGGTATTAGCATGTGTGTGGTATGTATGTCAGTCGTTCGGTAAACCGTTAGTCGGTTCGGCAAAGGTTAGAAATGTGTGTGAAAGTTTGTGAAGGCGGGCGAATGGCTTTTAAGTCTTGTCTTCAAGTGCGAAAATGGTTCTGTTGTCATAAAATAGTAATTAAAAAAAACCGGCCAAATGCGAGTCGGACTCGCGCACGAAGGGTTCCGTACCATTATCCATAAAAACTGCAAAAAATCACGTTTGATACAACAAACGTGATTTTTTGCAGTTTTTCAGGAGCCCCCTTAAATATTTATTTTATTCTGTTTTTTAGTATTTGTTGTTTTAGCGGCATCAGAAATACATCACCTGTGAAAATTTCAACTATCTAACTATCACGGTTCATGAGATACAGCCTGGTAACGGACGGACAGACGTACAAACGGACAGACAGAGAGACGGACGGACAGCGGAGTCTTAGTAATAGGGTCCCGTTTTACCCTTTGGGTACGGAAACCTAAAAAAAGATTTTTGGTTCTAAGGAAAATTTTCTAGTAGAGCTCATGCCTCGAGCTATTATCAACAGCCGCACGGGTCGATTGAAGGTAAAGCTACGCTTGCCGAGGTCGGTCCGTGGATGGGTGGCCATCTATTACATATCGAGAGGCCTCCGTGCCTTTGAAAGCACGTTAAGCCGTTGGTAGTTCGTCCGTTGGTAAAAGTAATTAAACCACATCAAAGTAACAGTCCGACCTGTAAACAAAACACCTTTCTCCATTGTTAGTTAGACTAACATTAAAAAACACTTTATATTGACACTGTGCAGACTTCCTTTGACCTACCTTTAGTTATAGATTGCACCTGTCAGGGTTGCGGAATAGTCCGAAAGGGATACCGGGACCCTGGCAACAGGCAACTGAAAGAACACGGGTGGGTTTTAGTCAGTAAGAGTCTGACACGCCCTTCCGCTCCGCCCAGAGCGGGAGAAGTCATTTGATGATTTCCCACCCAAAAAAAAAAAAGTTATAGATCGCAGCTTTTAGTGTATATATCTGACCAAATAGCGCGCTGGAAAGTTCAGGTTGTTCAATTCAAAATTTATTCCACATAAGCCTACATGGGCACTTATGAAACCTCAGAAACTAGGTGCACGGTTCCAATTTGTCGTTTCCTATTGAGAAGAGCCGGCAAGAAACTCCATGCATGGTTACTCTTTTAAAAGATAATTGGCTTTTACAATATTTTCGAATTACACTGTTAACAGTTATGGGAGGACCAGGTGCGGTCCGAGGGGGGGTCCTGGTGGTCATGACCCCCCCCCAAAATCATTCAAGCTGTCGAAAGACTGAATGATTTACGTGCTTTACTAACTAAAACCCCCGTTAGTGACCCCGTTGGGAATTATACAAAAAAAAAATTTTAGAATACTTGTCAAGTAACCATTTCCCTAAAAATATTCCTCCGTCGGCACCAATGGTGACCCCCCCCCAAATCTTGGGCTGAGACCGCGCCTGGGGAGGACAGTGTAGGCCTTTCAAAAAGTTTCAGGTAGGTAGTTAAAAAAAATTGAAAATGTTAACACCAGTAGCAATAACACCTAATCAGCCTATAGAGCAGTGATAGCCTAGTGGTGTGACCGTCAGACTGCCAAGTCATAGCTCCAGTTCGAAGCCAAGGCTCTGACTTTGCGAGATCATGTGCGTATTGTATAATTATCACTTGCTTCAAAAACAGCGAAGGAAAACAGCGTGAGGAAACCGGCATGCCTGAGAGGTGTTTCTAAACGGCATGTGAACCCAAGTCATAGGCCCATGGGCGGCTTTAAAACTAAAGAAAACATCATGAGGAAACCGGCATGCCTGAGAGGTGTTTCTAAACGGCATGTGAACCCAAGTCATAGGCCCATGGGTGGCTTTAAAACTAAGGAAAACATCGTGAGGAAACCGGCATGAATGAGAGGTGTTTCTAAACGGCATGTGAACCCAAGTCATAGGCCAAGAAGAAGATCAGCCTATAATGTTCCCACTGCTGGGACACAGGCCTCCTCTCTGTGAGAGGGAAGGGGCTGTAGTCCACCACGCAGGCCAGTGCGGGTCTCCTTACTAACATAGAAAACATAAACGCGCGACCATTCCGTCGAGTTTTTTCGGCAGGTGTCGTGGTGTCCCTGACAACTCTGGTGGTACTTCACATCGCTATTCGATATTCGCGTTTTTACTGTGTTTTATTCGGTTATATAGTGTAGAAGTCCGAAAAATTCGAACACACCATCAACACATCGTCATGAAACGCAAATATGCCGAACATCCAAGAATATTTTTGCAATCTAAAGTTAATTAAGTATGCTTATCTGAATGCAAAGATGGACGTGTTGATGGTAGCAACGACTTATTATTTCCTCTGTGTTAATTACCAATAAATGTATAAAACCGCACTCTACTGAGCAAGCCATGTTTGGACGGTAAACGAACTTATTCTCAAGTATATTCACAATCCTTTGATATTGTGACCAAAAACCGACAACTGGCGGATACGAGTGTTCGTGTATTTGCGTATTCGTCTTATTCGTGAACAAATTAAAGTAATAATAACTAAAACCCAACTACGACTAAAAAGGTATTTAATAAACAAGTCACCACAGACAGACAAATTAAAAATCCGGAGTCACACGTGTCACATAAATACGTGTGACTCCGGATTTTTGATTTGTCTGTCTGTGGTGTATATCTGTGGTCCGCCATAAGATACCTTTTATAAACCCGCGAGTGTGGAAAGCTTTTTGATTAATTAAAACAAAACTGAATAAAAGTAACGTTAAAACTATATTAATTGTCTAATGAATAAGTAAATAAAAATCTATATATATATAAAAATGAATCACGCGTGAACGGCTCGACCGATTTCGCTAATTCTTTTTCTGTTGTGTTTGTTATTGCCAGGAAAAGGTTCTTAAGAAAGAAAAAAATAAGAAAATTGCGCGGAAAATTAGAAAATTTAAGAATAATTAACCACCATATAAAATTATTTCTAATCTATTAATGTAACCTTATGACGTTTGACATACGAATTGACAGAATGCGTAATTGTTGACAGGACAACGTCTGTCGGGTCAGCTAGTAATTAAATAAATAATTCGCATTCCGAATAAAATTGGCGTATGACATTCAGCTAAATTATCAGGCAAGCGAACGCGTTGATGTCTTTTGTACGTAACAATGTTTTGCACAAAATTACAAATTACTTAACTCAAATAACTCTAAATAATTGCTACAATTATATACGAATCACTGTTAAATACACATTTATATGTAATTGGGACATCGTTTTATAAAATCTAACAAAGACTTATATTATCTATAATAATAATTATGTACAAGGGAAAATTATCAAAGGGCATCAAAAAATTCGTCCGCATCGCTGTCAACAGGAAAAGTGCCCAAAAGGCTGGCAGCATTGCCACGTTGTATGGCAATGCTAATTCTTTGCCCAAAAAATAGGCCAGCCCTCTGGTCACGTGAAGAGTCGACCAAGCGTTTGGCGATGTCTTGAAAAACCAAGTGGGCACTCGGACCCCATGGCCCTAGGGTTTCAACCCCAAACGGCTCGAACAAATACGTCCCGATAAGATTGGAGTATTTGCGCCGTTTGAGGTTTTCTGCACCTGCAGCAGCAGCTCCAGCACAGCCCGCCGTGCTGGGAAGATGGGATGGCGCAAGGGTGTCGACACACGTTGCATCCCACACCAAAGGCCTACCTACCTTCCAAGGCATTATAGTCATTCCGTCTGGTCTCTTCCCATCGTCGCGTGCCAAGCCATTGGGTTCTAGAACAGCTGGCACCCCGGCGGTGGCAAGAGCACGACGGATGATGTCATTGATGCTGGCGTGCCGTGCTATCCGACCTGCGCTTCTACTGCAGGATAGGCCATGGTGACCGAGGCAGTCGACACCTTCACCGCATTGGCAGCGATGCGGAGCCACGCAAGGAGCGCCCAGACGCAGACAGGTAGCGAGCCGGAAGGTGGTGTCACCCAGCATAGTCCCTATGTTGGGTGACGGTAATGCCTGAAGCCAGAGGCCCGATTCCCATTCACCAACAGCCAGCAGGCGGGCACGCTCAGCAGTATAAAAAAAAAAAAAAAAAAAAAAAAAAAAAAAAAAAAAAAAAAAAAAAATTATTCAGTTAAACTTGATAGATGTCCACGTAATAATTGTTATAAGTTTGTCAAAGTCGGCTCTTGCGTAAATTATTGAATAACTTGTAATAATCTTGATTATGATGGATTGCTCAGCTATTTATGACAGTATATTAGAAGGCTTTGCATAAATAACAGCTCTTTGCTGTCAAATGTATTCTTCTTCTTCGTGTGCCTCTGACTTGGCTTCACATGCCGTCGAGAAATATCTCTCAGGTATGCCGGTTTCCTCACGATGGTTACCTTCACCGTTTTCAAAGCAAGTGTATTGTAAAATATTATAAAGCAAGTGTGATTTTTGCAAGTAGTATTGTTTAAACTGTTTTTTTTTATTTATTCCATCTGCTGCTTGCAAAAGTGCACGCGCTTTATAATACTTTAATTAATCAAGCGGAACGGCGCGGTGGGCGCGCGGTGGCGGCGCAGTGGCCGCGCGGTGGCGGCGCGGTGGCGGCGCGGTGGCGGCGCGGTGGCGGCGCGGTGGCGGCGCGGTGGCGGCGCGGTGGCGGCGCGGTGGCGGCGCGGTGGCGGCGTCGTGTCGCCGAGAAAGGGCCATAGACGTTCAAATAATTTGATCAAACAGGCTAATTCAAACAGTTTGAGCAAACAGAAATACGAAAATTCATATTACTTCATGCCATGTGACAAGTCATTTTGATCATCAAATCCCACACACAATCAAATCAATCAATCTGCCTAGCCTTTCCCCAACTACGTTGGTGCCGGCTTCCAGTCTAACCGGACGCAGCTGAATACCAGTATTTTACATGGAGCGACTGCCTATCTAACCTCCTCCTCCTAAATTTTCTCACACACATTCATACCAATTTGATAAAACTGTTTGAACCAGCCTGTTTGATCAAATTACTTGAACATCTATAGCGAACCAACGAAAAACAATCTTAATCAGAAATAATAATTCGGAGTACCGAAAAAAAAATCTCTTATAACGAGTTTGTCCGCGACCGTACCAAGGCTTTAGATTATTTTATAATCTAACATAGACAAAAAACTCGTCTAGAATCTGCAGATATTACGGTAGTCGCCACAATATGTAGTTAATTGACACAGCCGGTATGACAGCCGGCTAACGGTAGCCGAGTTATTTTCCTAGCGGTCTAGCCTAGGCGACTCTAGCGATTACTGACGCGTTTCCTTGTGACTGGTTATTTATCTAGGATTAATCGAGCTGGTCTTGAAGTAACGGGTTTTGAAGTAATTAAGGGAGCGTAGACTTGTTAGATCGTCCGTATATCCAAAGGACTGAGACTTTGATAGTTAGCTAAAGCTATCTGCTGGGGAGTTTGTTGCGCCACTTCTTCTTCCCAGCTAAAGCACTAGGAAGTGGTGAAGGGTGGGCGTTTTGGGGGACTGTCTTATGTAATTTTTGACGTTCGAAAAGTGCTGATTCTCAGCCTAATTTGAATAAATGACTTTTGATTTTTGTTATTCTGAGCTACGTTTGCCGCAGTTGGCCCGTGGATGGTGACTATCGTTACATATCGAGACTCCTTCGTGCCTCAGAAAGCACGTTAAATCATTGGACCCGGCTGTCATTCGTGGATCTTTGACACGGTTACGGGTCGTCTGACAACCAGTCTTTCCAAGGGCATGTAAAATACTGGTATGCAGCTGCATCCGGTTAGACTGGAAGCTGACCCCCAACATAGTTGGTAAAAGGCTAGGTAGATTGATTGATCTGTAGCTCTATGGGCGATTTAAACCATTGTACAACCTAATTATAAGACTCTATCTTGTACTATTTGGTTTTGTGTACAAATAAACTATTTTATTATTTATTTCCTAGTTTCAAGTTTTCACCTCTGTCGGTAGTTCCCATGACAGGGAATGTTTTTTTTTTAAATATCTACAGTTTAGCTTGTGTGTTGTCTGTCAGTCAGTCACTTAACTATTTTTACCCGACTGCGGTGAAGCCCAAAGGGGGGGTAGTGTTTTTTATAAAAAAACTAGCTTCGTACTGCTCATCACAGTGCCTCTCCTTTTCGCACACGATGTTGGATGAAATAGCATGCATTTTGGCCACGCCCATCAATGAGTTCGAAGGGGCAACTTGGGCGTTATTAAGGATTAAAAAAAAATATATATAGCCTATGTTACTCCCTGATAATTTAGCTTTCTATTGGTAAAAAAATGTTTAAAATCGGTCCAGAGGCTCTAGACAAAGTGTCATTCTATCAGCGATAACGATGATGGAAAAAGCAATAATGTGTAGGACTAACATTGTCAATCCTGTTGGAAGTCTGTAGAAATACGAAACGCTTTCGAAACGATTGTCACTTGTCTAGGCTCTCTGTAGTTTCGTAGCCTATTCGGTACAAAAACTAAAAATCTTTCCTATTTATAATATTATATTATACTCGTATATTATACTCGTATATTATATTATAGTATAGATAGACTAATGATTGTTTTTGTTTTAAAATCCTCTCCTATCCTATCTAGTCTCATTACGCCCTTGCCCTTCCCACTACCTCCACATCCACACATAACAAGTACCTAAGCCCATCGAACTCGCGCCTGACCGCGCTGCGCAGGAGTTGATACTTGACATCGCTAACTGTATTCGCGCCGTTTCCTGGCCTACGGGTTTGTGATATGGGTGTTGTGTGAAGGGGATAAACAGGTTTCCAAGTGCTTAGTAAGAGGATGTGTTTTATGTTGATTTTGTGTGTACGTAATTAATTTTATGGGTAGCAAGCTGCTTCCTTATGAATTATTGATAATTCTATGCGAACAGGCAGAGATAGAGAGATGTTATAGGCACAATGAGGTATTTCAGCTTTGTGTCTGACTTGGCAACGTTTCTGCGATACCTTTGGCAACAGTAACAGTAGTACATCTTCATAGAAAGCGGCCGAAACGACGCGCTTCGAAATCTCAGTGTATTTCAGTACACAAGAGTATCGAGCGCGCGTCAGTTACGGGTTTATCTACCAAGCGGCAGTAGGTAATTATTTCCAGGTCACTGCCGAGACATAATACTGTAATTTTATTATACTGTGCCTTTGGTATTGCAGACGTGCGTAGGCGGCTCTGACTACTTATTATTCGGCAGGCAGTTGGTTTGTTTCCCATATAATTTAATAAAAATGTGTGATATTCCTTGGATAGGCTGTAGATCTTGCACATGCTTCACTATCAGCTTGACTGACTAATTTCTCTCTTTAGTATAAATGTTACTTCCGTTTCTAAAAAGTCGGACCAATCTCTTGTTAACTGTTGTGATTGAAAACAGAGCTTGTGGCTAAGTAATAACAGACGCACGGGTCGATCCATCAGGTTAAGCTACGCTTGCCGGGGTTGGTCGTTGGATGGGTGGCCATCTTTACATACGTGACTCGGAAAGCACGTTAAGCCGTAGGTCCCGGCTGTCATTTGTGGATCTTTGACAGTCGTTACGGGAGGTCAGAAGCCCGAAAGTCTGACAACCAGTCTTAACAAGGGGTATCGTATTACTAAGTTACTAGTTTGTGGAGTTCAGATAACCAGTCACTCCATATAAAATACTGGTATTCAGCTGCATCCGGTTAGACTGGAAGCCGACCCTAACATAGTTGGGAAAAGGCTAGGCAGATGATGATTGAAAACGGAAGTAACATCCAAAACCAAAACCACTTGACATTGACAACAGACTTCAATTTTAGAAACCGAAGATGTTTTTTTTGGTTAACACAATAGTTGACATCGGCTTCGTTGCCAAAGAAGTTATTTAATTATGTAAGTACCTACCTAGTACTTAGTCTTTTTAATCATATTTTAACCAACATTTCCTTTGTTACAGATCCCACCATCAACCCAGTCCCCAAAACCATGCAACAGTCATAGCAACAAACAAACAAAATGGGTCCACCACTAAGTACATGGCCGTACAGCCATCCGTCGACCGGCGAAAGTGACAAATGTGAGAAAACAAGTGACGATGTACATAAAAAGTGTTTTTTGTTCCAATCAGTTGACAATTTCCGAGTGCTTTGTTTAAATTTCACATTTGCGCTGTTATTCTTTCAAGTGTTGTTTAGTTTGAACTCTGTGAGGGCGGGGCCTGTGATACTCAACATGGATTATTCGCAAGGTGAGAAATGTTGCTTTTTTCGTTTGATAAAACTTTTATAATTAATTAGTAAGATTTGTTAAATGACAAGTTTACTGTAAAATGTACAAAGTCATGATGACGATCTTAGATCGGTCAGTGGTTCGTCTTAGGGCGAATTCGACCAACCTTTTATCCCTAGTATAAGTCTAATCCAGCGAATAAATATACAACATTATTTGTTGTTTATGCTAAACCCGAAAAGGGGTCATTGTACTCATCATTTTGAACAACTTTTTCTATGGGACCAACCTTTAAATTGCGAAAAAAAAATCAGCTGTTCCATACATTTTGTCGATTTAAGTGAACACAAATGTATGGAACAGCTGATTTTTTTTGGACCCCTTTTCGGGTTTACTATAAACAAAAAATTCTGTTGTTGTTGTTATTTCCCGAATAAAAGACATCTGGCTTTGGTCACATTTGATTAAATCAGCCCTTAGGGTCGGAGTTGTTAGCACATTTAAAAAATACATATATATTATATATACATATACGAGTACATATAACCCCAAAGTAATTTAAATAAAAATAAAAGTTATAAAAACTAAAACCCGACAAAGACGATTTTTAATTTGTCTGTCTGTGATGCCTTTTTAGTTGGCTTTTTTGTCGCTGTTGGGTTTTAGTTTTTATACCTACTAACTGCAGATGCGAAATTCGTATGATATCTGTAACGTTTGTAATTAGATAAATTAAAACTAGAAATAGAATAAAAAAGTAAATGCAAAGGCAATTCCAGCAACCAAGTCTGAATGGGTGGTTTTCTTACTGTAACTATCTCTGACTATAAATCAATCTGCCTAGCCTTTTCCCAACTATGTTGGGGTCGGCTTCCAATCTAACCGGATGCAGCTGAACTGGTAATTTACATGGAGCGACTGCCTATTTAACCTCCACAACCTAGTAACTTGATAATACGATACCCCTTGGTAAGACTTGGTAACTATCTCCGTTAAAAATTAATCCGGAAATATTTTTGGGAAACACTAAAAACAAACGCATTCTCTCACTAGACAACTACCTCGTACCCAGAAGTCATTAAAACATCTTTTCACTTACCAAAAGCTAATGAAGCATGTCAAAATGTTACAGTATAAGTAACAATGGATAAGAAAGTGGTCAAAAGTGCGAGTGTAAATAATTGTATGTTCACTAATGAGATATACTGTGGCAAATTCGTTTCGGTAAAAGTGAAATAGGTATTAATATGTTTTTTTTTAGGCGAGACTGTGCTTGAGGCAAGACTTTCATTACTTTGTTGCATGTAGTGCAAAAAAGTATTGATATATGTATATCGAATCGATATTTAAAAAACATAATCTTTCCTTGGCAGTCCGAGTAAAAATCAATCGATTTCGATATATCGAAAAAAAATATCGATGCATCGGTGAAATTTTCTATTCTTTTTTTTAATCTATACTAATAATATTATAAAGCTGAAGAGTTTGTTTGTTTGGACGCGCTAATCTCAGGAACTACTGGTTGGTATTGAAAAAATATTTTTGTGTTGGATAGTCCATTTATCGAGGAAGGCTATAGGCTATATAACATCACGCTACGAGCAATAGGAGCCGAGCATAAATGAAATATGTTGCAAAAACGGGAAAAAATATTCCTTTTTGAGAGCTTCCGTTGCGTGCGCTGCGTAAACGGTTTATGTTAAGTAAATATCATATGTAATGGAATTGTTCCTCTTTAAAAGCTCTAAAAAAAAGTCCGCACCAGCATAATGTCTATCGTTTAAGATGACTCATTATAAGTTTTTTATGGTAATCAAATTTCTTCGAAATTAATGCATTATTTGCGAAGGAGTTTTATCAAAATGATATTAATTCTTATTCAAATAAATAGTTTTAACATCAAGGGTATTTATGTAGCAGTAAAATACTTTTTAATTCATTCGAATCGGCCATTTAATTTTGAAGTTATCACGAGTATGAAAATGCAATACGCGAACCGTTCGACGCCGGCGGGCGCCGCGACGTTCCCTACTCTAGAGAAGAGAGGAGAGGATGGGCACACGGGTAGACCATGACCTGGAATAGGACATAAGATAAGTTCTATTCCTATATTCCCACGGGATCGAGACCTACGCGGGTTAAACCGCGGGGCACAGCTAGTAATTAATATTTGTGAAGTTCAATTGTATTTGTTTTTCATTCTTATTATATATACCTACCAATTTAGGAAAAACGGTCTGTGTTGCTGTTGAAAATAATAAATATTTTATATTTCGATACTTGATATTTTAGATCGAAATAATAAATATCGTCTAAAAATATCGATATATCGAACAAAACATATCGATACATCGATATTTTTTCTGCAAGCCTACTTTGTTGATCTAGGTTAGAAGAAAATTGATTGATTGAACCAGCTAGAATGATTATTTCGACAATATAAGGTGAGAAAGAAGCTGAGCCAACATTAGGACGAGTTGTAAAATAAAAACTATTAAATATACTTGTTTAAATAGTGCTTGAAGAGTGTTAGCACTCCAACGAAAGAATGCGTACTTATTCAAATGTCGAAGGCACAAGAATGTTGTTTGGTGACCTAGTTAATTCGTCCTTGGCCTAATCAAATATTAATGAATACATTTATAATCGGCACATCCTGTAGCTATAAAATGGACATCCTAATCCGGCTTACGTTTTTGACTCTGATTAGAATGAACGAAAGTTAATCGTTAATACTGGGGTTACCGTACACTCTAACGACAGCAGCCGATCTATTCAATAAAATCTCATCGTGAAAACTTAAGTGAAATGAGCTGTTAAATATTGTCAATCCCTTGCATCTACTGAGTTTTCACGTTGATATTTCAGTAACAGAATGGACCGCCAGTACTATTCTGTGAAAACTTAGGTGACAGGTGGAATGACAGCTCACTTCACATTTTTCACGTTGATATTTTAACAGAATAGACTGCCAGTACTATTCTGTGAAAACTTGGGTGAACTGAGTTTGAAATGAGCTGTTGCGTTAGATGGAATGACAACTTACTTCACATTTTTCACGGTGAGATTTTTCGAATGTGTATTTATATCACATTTGAGAGGCTATACCGGCTGGATATTAGACGAAAAGTGAAGTGTCATACTAATTTGTAGTTGTACCATGTTTGCCTTGCTGACATGTTGTTATTAACTGTAAACTACCACCTTACACTGCCCTGTGCAATAGGATTTTTTTGTCCGTCAGATAGATTATTAAAAAATATTGGACAGGTATTTTTTCTTTATTACGTTATTAAAAAAATTACGTCACGTCACTGGCCGCTAGATTTTATACTGACATGTGACGTAGCGAGCCCCACTCTCCAAGTTTTAATGCGTTATATCTAAATATTTTTTGATTAATAATATGATAATAAACTAAAAAATACGTGTCAAACATTTTTTTATTATCTCACTGGCGGATTAAATAGTTTTTCTTTTTTTTTTACCCAGTCAACATCCCTATTGTGCATCACCTGCCCTGTAATTGATTATGGTAGGGCATAGGATGTATTCAATTGTGAGTTGAATAAGAAAAAAAGTTTAAATTTAAAAAAAGAAAAAAAAATGAAATCGGAAAAAATACAGGATTTATTTTGCCTCTTAAAATAATGTAAGTGAGAATTTCTAAAATATTTTTCTAGTTGATAAGTGTTGGTGAATTAATTTTTTACTAACATACACAGAGGTTTACTTTTGAACTAATATTTTAGTAAAAAAATCAATCTTATTTGGCAAACAGGATGCAACCAATCACGATCGAACAACCGAACCTTGTTTTCTATGCAAGTAAGTGTAAGTTAGTTCTCTCAAAAGTAAAAAAAATCAGGGCCAATATCCTCATTTCGGTCGCGACGTAGGCAGCGACCAGCGACCACACTTTCACTTCCTTGCGACCAGGAGCAGCAACTGGGTCGATGACAGTGTGTCATCCGCGTAGGCTCGCTTTCCGAAATAATCGGCATTCGAATCGATTAGGAATGCCGATTTTTATTAACGATCCGATGGAAGAAGGCGTTTTATGTGATTAATTGGTAGTCTGTTAGTTATGAAACATGTTATTTTCTGGTGCCATGCCATGGGTAGAATTTATTAAGTCTGCGTTAAAATGTTATTCTGGAATATGTCCATTAACAACGTAGTACTTTTCCTTAGCGTGTATATTTCATTTTTCAAAACTGTTCGTATAATTCAATCTAGAAGGAGAAACACGTACCAAAAACATATTTCGATATTTTTAAAGCTAAAAAAATCTGTACGCTATGAAAATCGTCATAAGTTGAAGAAAATTGTAGTTATTGCTAAAGTGTCGTTTTGATTATGGGTCGTTTTGCTAATAGGACCATTGCTTTTAGGACGTTTTGATACGGAGGGACATCAGAGAGCCTGTCTTAGTTGATAGCTTCATTCGTAATGTGGTAATTACTTGATTAATGTTTAAGAAAAATATTAATAAACAACAAACAAAGGTATTCAAACCTGTTTAAAACTTGTCCAAGGCTTTAATTTTACAATGCACTAGGTATGCATTGTCTGCTTGCATCTATTTAAGAATATAATAATTAGTATGTCTACTATGTAGTATAGTATGTCTACAAATACACGCTATTTGTAAACATATACTAACTATGAGCACCTGTCTGTAAGCGTTTGTTGTTAATTACTAGGAATGTCGCTTGATGGACAATGACCTATTATATTGTCAGTTGCTAGTGTGTTTGTAAGTCAGTACGCATTAATTCTTAATAAGGACCGAGACACAGTATAATAAAGTAACAGTATTATATCTCGGCGGTGACCTTGAAATAATTACCTACGGCCGCTCGGTAGATAAACCTTCCGCGTCCGCCCGTGCGTAACTGCCGCGCACTCGATACTGTTGCGTATACTGAGATTTCAAAGCGTGTCGACTCGGCCGTTTTCTATGAAGATAATATAATACTGTCACTTATTTATACTGTGATCGAGACAAAGACAAAATTACTCATAAATGATAAATGACATTTTATTTCTGTAACTAGGTAAAAAAATAAACACTTTTACACGTCAATAATATTTTAAAAACTGATGAGGTGTTTCCTATCCGTGATTGTGTTTTAAAGCTCAGATATTATCTTGGTCAGATCATGTGAGGACCATGTATCTGTGTCTGAATTAGTCTTTTCAGAAAGAACCACACAGATTTGAGCGAACCAGCGGACCTGGGGGCCTAGACAAAATCCCTTTTCTGTAAGCGTTAACGCCAAAGGAAAGATCAAATTGTATGGAGTTGGCAGCAGCAATCACGTGACATCTCTAAAGCAAATGTCAACTCCATACAATTTGATCTTTCCTTTGGCGTTAACGCTTACAGAAAAGGGATTTTGTCTATAGCCTCTGTCCAGTCAGCCAGTCTCAGTGTCAACTAGAATCAGTTCTATTTCTTTGTTTTTGACGTTCAAAAGTGCCAAGTTAATGCGCCAAGTTGAAATAAATTATTTGTCTTTGACTTTGACAGTGCAGGCATGTGTCAGTAATCTTCTTCAAAAAGGAGGAGGTTCTCAATTCGTCGATATGTTTTTTTTTTGTGTGTTTGTTACGCGATTACTTCGCCAATTATGATTATTAATCGATTTTGATGATTCTATTTTTGTTTGGTAGGTCATGCTTCAGAGGTATATAAATTTTATTAACTTTGCTTGCTTATTTTTTGAGTCGATATTACGTATTTTTCCCACTTAGTTTAAGTAGACAATATTTTAAGTGAAAAAAACGAAAATTGAAAAGCCAAGACACCGGCTTCCAAAATTAAAGTTATTTTGCACTTTTTAGTGTTTTTTTTGGAAGTCGATTGATTATTTGGTAAAAACGTTTTACTCTTCCATACGTCTCTATTAGTCGTCATGTCGTCATAGTCACTCCCTTTCTAGCCATATCATCTTTTACTTATTCCACAAATAATAATCACTGTCAAACTTTAAATCACTGTAAAACTTTGAACACTAGTATGTAGGACCTAGCGGTACCTTTGTCTCCCCATCCTGCAAATAGAGCCAGGTTGGCCCTAAGTAACCGGCCATGTTTTCAAAATACATAACATGTTCTCATACTCATTATATGGCTTCTGGTTTTATGTAGAGCGATTGCCTAGCCTCACTATCGGGTCCTGAGGCAGGTTTGCGCACTATGATATTATCAGTACTTAGATTATCTTCTAACTTGCTTTTAAGTACTTCCTCGGAAAGAGATAGGACGGCCTCTGGTACCTAGTGAGTGGTGTTCTACAAACGTTACGGGTTGTCAGAAACCCGAAAGTCTACCAGCCAGTCTTACCAAGGGGTATTGTGTTACCTAGTAACTGGGTTGTGGAGGTCAGATAGGCAGTCGCTCTTTGTAAAAACTGGTATTCAGCTGTATCCGAGTAGACTGGAAGCCGACCCCAAAATAGTCGGGAAAAAGCAAGGCAGATGATTTCTACAAACATAGAATAAAGAAGTATCATTGTGTTAATATCTAATGCTGGAAAACAACAACAGCCTAATCAAATTTTTTACTTACTTACTTACATAATTATAATATATGGCCATAGTCAGGTTTCTGATAAAAGTAAGTTTTAGAAGAGCATTCACGAGTTATTTTATTACCTTCACCTTGGGTTTTAGCCCTGCTTATAAATAGTACCTAGTTACCTACCAACGTTACTTATCAACTAATCTTTGCTAATGCCCTCTCCAAAGATGTCAAATCTTAGTTTGTTTTTCTTTTTATTAGCAAACAGAATGTGGTGGGGTATCCCACTCAGATCATGGGGCGCCAGACCCCTAGATGCGCATTTTTTGACATTTACCAAATTCTATTCAAGCTAAGTCAAAATACGAACAGAATGTCCCATCAACAGTCTTATATTTAGCCAGCGTAGCAACAACAACATTCTAACTACTACTACTCTACTTCTATGGCAGGCGTACCGCTTCTTTCTTAATACCAAATTTACTGAACCAAATACCTGTAGACATTAGAGACTCAATGAATAGTAAAAATATAAAGCGTAAGACCATTACATCAACTCGATTATAACTTAGCGCGTTGATCAAATCGCAGGCTTTGGCATGCTAAGACAGACCCCAGAGGTCTAATTGTGTGCTTTTTTTAGGGAACTTATTGTACCTAATTTATAAGAGAAAGAAAGAAAGAAAGAAATAATAATAATAACTGCATTAGAAACAAAATACCTACCTAATTTGGAAAATCCGTGTCCCTTATCCCATAATACTAATATTTTATTATTAATGAATATTGTAATCACAGTCAATGGCTCCAAACTTGAAGTTGTCGTGAATATGTATTGAATGTAGGCCGATGACCGGAGGACATCTGTGACTCACTTTTTTTCACCTACCTTGCGTTATTTGGGTGTTAAGGCGGTTCCACACAACGAGCTTCTAGTTTATTATGATAATATGCAAGTAGGATTTTGTAACTAGGCTGCCTTATTTTTGCTTGACCACTGTTTGCTAGTGCGAATCCTGAGCGTGAGGTCCTATATTCGATTCCATGGTCTGACAAAGTGATTGGGTTTTTTCATCGGGAAATTATCAGTAACAGGCTGGAGTCTGAATTTTAAGCCAGTATAAACTCGTCATATTACGTGTGTTTTATACAATTGCCTTAGCCGTAATCTTTCGGGGAATACAGGTGTATTCTTGGAGATACTATTTTCTAGAGCCATCGTCTTTGTGATGTGGCGGTATTCAAATCGCCACATGCGAACTAGGCATCAAAGACCTGACGTCACACAATAATCCTGACGTCACATAAATCCTGCATCGCGCAATTAAAGTTTACCGTGCAAAGAACATAATAGCTGGGCAGTTGCCCGCCAGACATTTAACACCCGTCTGGTCGGAGGATCCTCCCTTTTCTTTGGTGGATGAGTGATCTTTACACCCTGTTCCTCATACTCCTAAAATCACTCTGAATCAGAAAACCTGGTCAAGTCTCTGAAAAAAAAAACAGCTGAACTCTCATGTCAGCTGTTGTGATTGGCTCAACAAGATTTCATCAACCAATCATCTAAATATATAAGTAATTTAGCCATCAACAGCTGACCGCCTTTGTTCACTGCTTACAGCGTAAATCTTTGCCATTTCTTCGACACAAGACATTGTGGAACCAAGTAACAGCTAGAAATAAGCTGCACCTACTTTTCCTAATGCCTACAGCCATATGAGCGAACCCAGTCCCTACATCCGCATACAACCTGTTTCTTATTTATAGTTTGTACTAAGCCTACAATTATTAGGTATATACCTACGTTTTTACTGTTAATCCTATCGTTTAGTAGGAAGTCTAGCTTTCTAGAGAGCGATGAAGTATGTGATATTAATGAAAAACTTGTCTTGCTAAGCTTACGGTGACAGGCTTGGGTGATATATGGTCTAATTACTTGGAAAATTATCAAATCAGATCATAGAGATTTAATTAGTCTAGGTTGGTAGGTGTGTCTACTGTCTACTCAAAGGTTGGTTATTGTGGTTTTTATTTTTCACGGTATATAAAGTTTTTGCAACTCGTCTGCAAAATTTCATCAATATAGGCTAGTTTAATCACAAAAACGAACTAAAATGAGACATAGGTTATCGACTTTATAAATGTCAAATCTCTAATCAACGTGCTTGATTGCTTTTTGTAATTTCCACCAGTCAATCACAATAGCTAACAGAATAATTACTGATCAGCTACTGCTGTAAGCGGTGGTGGTAGGCCCCTGAACTTGATTAGGCTTTCAGAAATAAGTTATCCACAGGATAATATTCAATTGTATGCCTACTTTAGTGTTTTTACTTTTACTAAACAGGAAGACTCGAGACTATCTTCTTTTAAATTGTAGAATACCGCACTACAGTACTACTTTAACCTTTTTCCTCAATATTTTTCTCTCAATCATCGAATTAACAAAAAAAGTGGTGACCAGCGTGACCATACCTTATGTTAAATGTGTTTTTAATGTCCGCGTGTCGATGTGTCCACACTGCCCACTAATAAGGCGTGCCTATCTCTCTGCCTGATTCACCACTTTCTTTTCGTTTTAAATGGATGCTGTATGGGAAAACCCATGCAGCGGTACGTGGTTGCCAGTAACAATATAATTTTGTTGTTTACTTAAGATTTTTTTTGGGTAGCGAATTAAAAAAAAACTCACAATCTTCTTTGCAAATATTGTTCATTAGAGTATAAGGTACAATGGGGTTGACGTATCCGTGTGGATAAAAACCCCCTATTAATAAAGAATAAAAAATTAAAAAAATTGTTCATTCTTTCACATAGTTTCGGAAAAACTATTTTCATTTTGAAAATGCAAGTTATTTAATAAAGATTATTTCATTTATTTCGTTTTGCAATACCTAGAATAGGAAGTAATACTATAAGTAGGAGAAGAATAGAAGGAAGTATATATGTGAGGAAGTCATTATAATACTGTGTAATTTTGAATTCAACAATTGAAATGAATGCCAGATCTTAATAAGATAGGACCTACCCACTAAAATACTAAGTAGGTATCTATTTATGACTTTAACAAAACATTTATTTGCAATTATTATTCTTAAAATTTGTTTGTCCCTGAATTAGTTGCTAATTTTGTGTTTAATTAATAGCTAGAAATCGTTCTTAAGTATGAAAGATATCCTTTTCCATATTTCTTTTGTTGCGTACTCGTATTATTAAGTACATCCACTTGGATTTGGCGATATTTTTTGGCAAAAAATAATATCTACTGATTACTGATTTTAATACATACTTAAACTTACTTAAATATAATAAAAAAATCTCGATGTTTTGTGATGTCGCAAAAATCATGCGCAGGCGTCGTTAGTTTAATAAGATATGGCAAAATAACAACGCCCCGTTATGATAGGCCAGATGTTCTCTAGCATCCAATATAATTAATATTACAGTACCAATAAGCTAAATAAATCTGTAACTCATTAAAATGGACAACCATATTAATTAATTTATAGATTCGAGATCGCTCTATTAATATTCTATTACTTATGTATCCTGTCTAAGTTATGATTCATCGTGCATTTCACCGAAATCGGTACAGCCGTTTCGAAGTAATTGATTGCTTAACAAATATTTTATTATATATCCTGATATAAATATGTTAGTAACGGAACTGTGTTATGAAAGGTAGGTAGTTAATATCAATTGTAGAAACCAGGCATTCTCCAAATGCCAGGGCTGCGGGAAAGTCCGAAAGGGATACCGGGCTCCTTGGCAACAGGCAACGGAAGGAACACGGGTGGGTTTTAGTCAGTAACAGTCTGACACGCCCGCTCTGGGCGGAGCGGGAGAAGTCATTTGATGATTTCCCACTCTCAAAAAAAAAAAAAAATAGGCGTCCTCCAAATAACATAAAATTGAACGAATGATTTGTATGAACATAATTCTGAAACAGACGTTCATAATTGCGTTGATGGCTTAATTAATTTATGAATTAGTGCAGAGTAAATACATCAGTAAGTTGTAGTTCTCCTCAATGAACCCAGCATTTATCCTATCCTATGTTTTGTCACGATAACACCCAGTATAATCTGCCCTATGTATATATTTTTTAGCACATGTATATAATGATAATTTTCCCTTGTACATAATTATTATTATAGATATTATAAGTCTTTAAGTTAAATAAAATGTAGACAGTCATGTATAATAGATTGTCTGAACTATGTTAAGACACAACAACTTTTATTTATGATGTAGCTAACTAAATCATATTTTAGTTGTAATACGAAAAATACTAATTTATTATTTTAGTCGTTGGCGATAGATAACATTGCTTATAAATCTGAAATATATTCTCAAAGCAATTAATAAACAACTCGCAAATATAGGATTAATAACTAACAAAAAAAAAAACTAAAACTAAAAGGACTTACTAATAGATATAAAAACAAAGGGACCCTCAGGCGTCGAAGTATTCGTCCGCATATTATACTCGCAAATTATATTTAATTGGTATAATTAATTTATTGTAAATTGGCACTTTAATTAATTTACAACAAAATTATTACAGCTAAAAATCATTAACATTGAAATAAATTAGGTTAATGTATCTCTTCTCTTTTGTCTACTTTTACAATCACAAGATTAATTTTCTTTGCATTCATTAATCAAACGGTTTTACACCCACAAGATCGATGTTCTTGTGGGTGTACTAAGAACATTTATCGCCCGGGCGTAAACTGCAGTGGCCTTTACATGGTGGCAAGGACATCGAAACACAAACATGTGGAATGGACAAATATATGGAACAGATTTTTTTTTAGACCCTATTAAAAATTTCAACGCAGGAGCGTCCAGAATCATGTACTGGGGGCCTACCACCGCTTACAGCAGTATTATTTTAATCTTACTTCGTGGGGGAAAGAGATGGAGTTATACGTCCTGTAGAGCTTCATCTCTTTCCTACACTGAAGTAATATTAAAATAATGCTGCTGTAAGCAAAGTCAAAGTCAAAGTCAAATAATTTATTTCAAATAGGCACTTTTGAACGTCACACAAAGAAATAGAATTGATTCTAGTTGCCCCTTCCAAAAGGTAGTTTTCGTATGGAGAAGAATGGGCAAGAAACTCCATCGTTACTCTTTTAAAAATGTTTTACAATATTTTGTATACATTAATTATATAATTATATGTGAAGACGATGCACCTACAATAAGATTACTGTACTACGAAAGGTAAAAAGAATTATAAATGGAGCAATAATGAATAAATTAATTGCCAGATACATGGTGCTCACATATTTACAAAGATTGTAAAAGTATACGATATTACAATAGTCCTAACATTGTTACAAGTAGTACTAATAAGTCAGTGCGTGAGTTTAAGTAATGACAGAGTGTAAAAGTCTATGACATACAAATAATAAATAAAAAAACTAAATTAGCTATCAGTTTGATTTTGTCCAGACACTAAATCGTCCTATGGAGCAAGACCAGCATGTTTCCAAGCATTCTTATCTTGGATATAACGCTCTAATTTGTAATAAGCTTGTTTACAAAGTGTACTTTTTATATGAGTTTTAAATTTTCTTTCATTTAATTGCAATATATCACAAGGTATTTTGTTATAGCATTTAACGCAGTACCCCATAAAAGATGTTTGTACTTTAGCTAATCTGAAAAATGGTTGATCTATTTTATCTTTATTTCTAGTATTAAAATTATGCCTATCACTTATTTTATTAATAAGCGGTGGTGGTAGGCCCCCTGAATCCATGGTAACAGGTTGCGCGTCAATACCACCCTGATCTACATAATAAAAATCTTAAATTCATTCACTAACTGACAGACAATGCACAAACTAAACCGCTGGGTCTAGAAGCATATTATGAAACACACACAAAACAAAAGTTTCCTATAATACATATATAGTGAAAATGAGCACAAAGGAAGGGTTTTGAAAATTCACTCCCTAAAGGTATTAAATAGGGGATGAATGATTTTATGTTTTTATGAAGTACTGGCGGTGGCCCGCGACTTCGTCTGCGATTCAGGATGAAACGAGCCTATGTCCATCTCCGGGTCATGGTCTCATGGTCTACCCATGTGCCAAATTTCACCCAAAGCCGTTCAGCCGTAACAAACTCACTTTCGCATTTATAATATTAGTTAGGAAGTTAGGATTAGGTTAGCCTGTTACGCCAACGTCAAATAACATGGACAAGGGAAGGAAGATGAAGTTAATTATGAAACTTCGTCATTTTTGCCGATGGAAAATTCCATCGTGCAATTTATGTCGATCCTGCCCTATTATTGCCTATGATTGGAGACGATTCATTGTGATTCATTCTGCTGAGGTATTTCACGTACGCGATCGACGATGATCAAGACATCGATGTGACATAGATCTAAGTTAATAAAAAGTGAATAATTAGCGTTGCTTCTAAAAATATACCCCCAAAGGCTCGCCCCCCTATTACATGGGACTTTACAAGACTTGCAAAATGTGGGTGTACTATGTGTACCTACATCCCTGGCTGATCCTTCGGGGTATACAGACGGGATGTAATGTTTTTGTGGTCTTTATTAAGAGATCGGGCTAACAATTTTCCCAAGGCTTTGGTGTAAGATAACCCCTTCGAATCTGAAGGGCTAATAATTTACCCCAAAAGGCTACAGGTTAAGTTATCACAAGAAATCTAAAAAAAGAAAAATAATCTTGCTAGTCTTTTCCCAACTATGTTAGGGTTTGCTTCCAGTCTAACCGGATGCAGCTGAATACCAGTAGTTTACATGGAGCGACTGCCTATCTGAACTCCACAACCCAGTTACTGGGTAACATGATAGCCGTCAGACATGCTTATCAGACTTTTAGATTTCCGATTATACGTAACGACTGTCAAAGATCTATTAATGACAGCCGGTACTGGTCACCCATCCACGAACCGACCGCGGCAAGCGTAGCTTATCCTTCAATCAACCCGTTCCCCTGTTATTATTTAGCCACGAGCCCCTCATTTAGTTTAAAATCTAACAATACATCATAGTAATTGTTAACCTATCAATTATAACTATGTCAGGAGTGCAAGCGCGACTGGTTTGTGAACGGTACTTTGTTCTGTGACGTGAATATGAACAGAGACGGGTGTCACAGTGCAAGGGAATTACAGTAACACAACTTTAAAAAATTAAGCGTATTAAAAAAAATCTTTTCTCTTTTTTTTTTAACGAGAGAAAATTATTTAGCTTTTCAATCTATTTATGTTCACACAATATCTCGACAAAATGTATGGAACAGTAGATTTTTTTATTTGCGTTTTTTTTAGTTTGGGCTGGCTTTTCCATTTTCAGTTATTTCAATTAGACACCTTGTATTTCTTGGTCGTAGTAGGTGGCTGTTAGGAAACCGATAATGACAATAAGTCAAAGTTGATTCCGTTCGTTACCGAACTACTCTGAATTTGGGGGATAGTCTCCTTATTTTTGTACTTAATTAATGTCCCTATAACTTTAATTACAAGTAAGAAATTCGGTTATGAGATAGACGAATTTTGAAAGCTAAAAACAGAAAAGAAGCTGGAAATTACTAAAGGAAACTTAGACCCATCGAGGGGTCCTTAATTAATTAATTAGTTAATATTACTTAGTAGAAATAAGAACTTTTTTTCTTCTAATTAATCTAATTTAACTAAAATTATAAACGCGAAAGTTTGTAAGTATGGATGGATGGATGGATGTTTGTTACTCAATCACGCAAAAACGGCTGAATGGATTTGCATGAAATTTGGCAAACAGATAGTTTATAACCTTGATTAACACATAGGATACTTTTTATCCTGATATTCCCACGGGATCGAGACTTACACTTATTTATTTAATTAAGGAATTCGGTGTCCTTCTGAGGCTAGATAATATTACAGTTGTACAAACAATTCATCCTCATGAAAGTACAATTAAACAAAACAGTCACGCTGCGGGGTGTAAGTTATTCCATGTGTAAAGTAATTCCATTTAAATTAGTTGTCGAGGGCTCCGTTTTACGTGATCAATGCATTTAAATTCTGTACCTGCGTTGTAATAGTATGATAAGTAGTTTAAATAGGCACTTTGGATTTGACAAGTATAAACGTAGCTTTAGAGATTATCTACATGTCATAAATAAATAAGTAGAGAAATGTATTGTGACATTGTAATGGGGGTTTTCAAAATTCACGCCACCAGTTGGCGCCACATTGGCAAGAGGTCTTCCATTTCGACAATGAATATAAAATATATGATGACGTTCATCATTCGCACGACTAAAGAAAATATAGGCTTTTTTTTTTTTTCTTTTTCTTCGATGCTTCTTTTTTCTTTTTTTTGATTTCGCGGGCAGAAACTAATTAGATTTATAAATAATAAATAATTTGGCGTGCCATTCGAATGACCAAACACACTTGCACTACTTCCATTCAACTCCACTACGTAACAATATCAAATAAACTTGTTTTCGGAGTTAACCTGTCGGTCAGAGTTGTAGTTAACCGTAACCCGTTAGAACGTTCAATGGTCAGTGCCGACAACCGACAGACCGACGATACCTCTATGTTTTGTATACATGTTAGGAACAAGAAACTGCTTTCAGACGTTTTGTTTACCGTATGATTATACCGTGTGTATATATGTACCGTGTTGTTCCCGGAAATAAATGAAACAGTTATACTTTAACTGTGGGTGAAGCTGACTAAAATAAGGCTCTCTTTCGTATCATGCCAAATAATGGCACCTCAATGAAGGGACAACAAATATTTAGAAACGCTGCGCCCCGCGGTTTCACCCACGTGAGTCTCGATCCGGTGGGAATATCGGAATAAAAGGTATTCTATGCCCTTCTCCAGGTCAAGATCTACACCTGCGCGAAATTTCATCCAAATCCGTTCAGCCCTTTTAGCGTGAAAGCGTAACCAACTCACACTCACTTGGTAAAACACCAACAACCTCTTAAGGAGTCATTGTACTCTTCATTATGAACAACTTTTACTATGGGAACAAATATGAAATCGCAAAAAAAAACAGTTGTTCCTTACATTTATGTTCGCATAACTCGCATAAAAAAATTTTGGAAATGACCTTTCCCACGCCCCTATTCGATTTGATCCATACTTCCAGGGACAACCTGTATCTACACTAATATTTATAAAGAGGAAAGATTTGTGTGTTTATGTGTATGTTTGTAATGAATAAACTCAAAAATACTGCGCCGATTCCAAAAATTCTTTCACCATTAGAATGCTACATTCACCCTGAGTATATATCCAAACTAATATTATAAATGCGAAAGTAACTCTGTCTGTCTGTCTGTCTGTCTTTCTGTCTGTCTGTCTGTCTGTCTTTGCTTCACGCCTAAACTACTGAACCGATTTGTGTGAAATTTGGTACAGTCATAGTTTGGAACTTGAGAAAGGACATAGGATAGTTTTTATTACAAAAAATAAAAAATAAAATTTATTCCGGACATACAGCGCCATCTATTGGTCAAGAGTCGGCATCAATTCAGTACTGAAAATTCATCGGAAAAATGTAAATAAATAGTAAAAAGGTATGAAAAATATAATATAATACAACTTTTAGTACATAGAAAATGCTCTAACGGAGTATAGATAATTCTATTAGTACTATATGTCGAGTTGGTGATCGCGCAATGGTGTCGATCGTTACACGAGTTCGGTTCATGTTATTGTTTTAATTCACGGAAAAAAGTAAATAAATAGTAAAAAGGTATGAAAAAAATAATATCAATATAATAAAACTTTTAGTACAAAGAAAATGCCCGAACGGAGTATAGATAAATAATCCGAGTTGTCACTATGCTCGATAGATGGCGTTGGGATCGAAATAGATCGCGCTATGGTTTCGTTACACGCATTTGGTTGGGTATCGGCCGAGCGCTTCGGTACTGTCGTAGAATTGAGGATTGATCGTTTCGTAAATTTTAAATTGGTTCCGTTCATTTTTGAAGAGATCCCGCGTGATCGGGAACTTTGCGCCATGCGGGTAAAACCAAAAATCTGTCGGAAGTCACTATTCCACGCGAACGAAGTCGCGGGCAAAAGCTAGTAGGCTATAATTTAAAAAGATTACACGCGGGCTAAGCCGCTGGCGGCAGCTAGTGTAATATATAAATGCATCATGTAGGTAGTTAGGACAGTTTTTTTCTCAGAGTAATCGAATAGGAAACACCGACCGGCTTAGTTTTTAAAATATTATTAAACAGTTTTTAAAATATTATGAAACAAATATCATAAAATTCATACCAGGTTGGGCCAGGCGGCAAGGCCACACACGTCAACTATGATCTACCCTCCACAATCTAGCTCCTAGCGCTCGCTGTGGTTGTATTAATTTTACGCCATCTAGCGAACGATTACGTTATTAAAAAGAGGGCTAGCGTTAGATCGTGATAGATGCTAACTATTACTGAGTGTAGATGTCGCTGGTAGCACCGATCGACAGAAATCATTGAAGATAAATTTTTTTCTGTTAAGTTTTAGACAAATATTGTATTCTGGAATATCTTTGTTTGAAACCAAACAACCCTAGGTCTAGTTCTTGTTTCTTTTTAATTGTGCAGGAATCCAAAATAACGATAGGTACTCTATGCCAGTTATGCCAATCATATAATTAAATGAAAAGAGTTCTGTAAAAGACATCCCAACTTTTTGATATTTCTTGAAATAAGTATCACACCGCCCCACTTCCAAACTCCAGGCTGTTACTAAGAAATTCGTAATGGAAAAACTCAATAACACTTTTCCCGATCTGGGAATCATCCGACTCCAGAACGTCCTACTGTACAAGCAACACGTTTTTTTGTAGTAGTAAACACGGCTACACATCAAGCTAAACATTTCCAGTTTATGCTGATCTCACATTGTATAGAATTTCCGTACATTGCGAGGTCAGCTTATACTGGAAATGTATAGCTGGATGTGTAGCCGTGTGTAGCAGCTGACGGTGCGTCACACACTTTTGAAGAATCTTTACATAAAAAATCCAGGGTAAAATAAAACAATCGTAGATAATTTCCAATCGTTGTTTACCACTATAAAGATGACCTCTAAAATGAGCACTACTAAAAACAAAAGAGTATCACATTAAGTTTTTATAGCATTGTCATTGACAAGACTACAATGTTGAACGCATATAAAATAATAGACACGATTTATTAAACTATTAATGGCGCTTAGAATTTAATGTATATTTATTATCACATGAAAATGAAGAGGAATACAAAAAATATCGTTTACTAGTAAGAAGTTCCTATGTTGCTATAAACCTGACTGACGCACAGGTCGATTTTCAAGGTTAAGCAACGCTTGGCGAGGTCGGTCCGTAGATGGGTGACCATCCATTACATATCGAGACTTTCGTACCTCGGAAAGCACATGTAGCAGTTAGTCCCGGCTTTCATTCGTTAGTCGTAACGGGTAGTTAGAAGCCCGAAAGTCTGACAACCAGTCTTGTCAAGGGGTATCGTGTTAGCCAGTAACTGGGTTGTAGAGGTCAGATCTCCCTCAGCAGTCACTCCCTGTAAAATACTGGTATCCAACTGCACCCGGTTAGACTGGAAAGTCGAACCAACATAATTGGGAAAAGGCTAGCCAGATTGATTGTAGATAGCTGAATATGGAAATATACCCCCTAAAAAATACTATTGAATTTACTTTAACGTCACACGATGGACGATTTCTAGATAAAAACAGATCAAGTAAACTAGTTTCAACTTATTTGTTAAACCGGTGCAGTAGTTTAGGATGTACAACTATAATTAATCTCACATAGGCAGCCTGTGATTCATAGTACACATAAAAAGTGTTTGAACTTGGTGCATTGCTCGGGCCCGTGGCCCGTGCAGTCAAATGTTCATAGTATGCTATTCCTTGTATAGTGACAAGGAATAGCATACTATGAACATTTGACTTCTGTACTTTTCGAAAGCTTGAAACACCCGTAAAAAGAACGATATTTTGTTCTTTTACAAGTATTTCAAAATTAATTTTGAATACATCAGTTGGTTGGTCGTTTGCAGATAAAGGGCTTTCAGCTAAAACTTCAAAAGTATATTGTCAACTTGACCAAAGTATTACCACGCTTTTTTTACAGCAAACATGTAACAAAATCAACGATTTTTCAGCCACCCTAAAACCCAATGTTAACAGTTGTTATAACCAAAATGCTAACCTATTTATTTTTCTCTTTCCAGGTCCAGTGCCACTAGCTAGAAATATAAGACACTTGCCCTGCATATCAAGAAGAACAGGACAGGAAGGCCTGTGTATGTTCGCCATAGATTGCCTCAAAGCCAACGGCACCCACCTCGGGACTTGCATAGACAGATTCTACTTCGGGTCCTGTTGCCAGATCCCCGACAAAACCATCCTACCACAAATTATAGGCAACAACATAGAAGATAATTCAATAGACAGTGCTAATTTCGTACATCCACAGATTGAAGACAAAGTTCAAACAACAGTTAGTAAGATTCCAGATATATTCCCTTCGAAAAAGACAACAACGACAGAAAAAGTTGAAACTACAGTGACAGAAAAATCTGAGACTGTACTAGATAGAACTGAAGCTATGGATTTAGAAACGAAAGTGGATGAACAATCGACGATCGACAATAAAATTGTGAACGATGAGGTTAAATTCACTACATCAGCTATCGTAGAAACGACTATGAAGGCTGAAAGTAAAATCACTGAAACACCAGTCACTGAACTGCCAATGAAACTTTCAACATTCCAAACAGTTTCTGGTGAGAACAGCATATTTACTGAAAAACCCGAAAAGGAGGATGTTACGAAAGGTACAACCACATCTAAGCCAAAACCTACTCGTAAGCCATCAAGGCCAACCTTCAGGCCTTCATCACAAAAGCCTCATAATCACACAAGACCTCAGTACACTTTATCTACTTATAAACCTAGACCTGTGAAGCCAGTTTACAATTCTACTAGAAAACCACCATACAGGCCATCGAATAAACGACCTCCTGCAACGAAAAAACCTTTGCCTATTCCCCCTAGACTTAACATAACAATACTACCTCAATCAACAAGCTCAAAACCTATATTTACCCGACCATCATCAGTTTCCATCACATATATCAACACTACTGTTGCGTCATCAACGACAGCTGAATCCACAACAACTTCGACTTCTACCACTACAACAACTACTACAACAACAGAACCATCAACAACATCAACTACTGTTTTAACAACTGTAACAGAAAAATTGATTGAACCAACCGCCTCGGTAACTGAAGTTGAAAAAACAACTGAAGTCTTACCTGCTACAGAAACAGAGAAACCAACTGATGATATAAGCACTATTTCCGAAGTAACAATCGACACAACGGTAACGGAAACACTGCAAGAAACGACCGTTCAAGCTAGTAAAGAAACTGAGTTTGTATCAACGACAGAAGCAGAACAGTTGGTTACTGAGACCGCAGCGCCTACTTCACCACTAGTTGCTTCGGTGTCCACTGAATCAACTAAAGTTGAAACAACTACCGAAGAGGTTGCTACGAAAGAGCCAGAGAAGATCACGGAAGCTGACGGTGAGTGTTCCCTTGCAATTACTATTTTGCTAGCTGATTTAGGAGAAGTATTAACAAAACAGTCCTATTATGAATACTAAGAAACCTATTATAGACCCCGATAGTTTAAAAATCATTGCCTCCAAAATATGTAAGTATTATATTATTTTCAAATCCATTTACTCCAAATGATTTATATATATTGTGTGCTATTATTCTCGAATACGCTATTATTTGCGAATACTCGTAAGCAAATTCTGACAGACTCTATTTCGATTGCAATCGACATGCTAGGAAGAAAAATACTTCTTAATCGTCATACCACTTACTTGATCTGTTACTTCTATCTCCTTCTTTTCGAAAGGTTATTAACTAACCTGGTGTCGAGAGTTACTTCTTTAATCTTTCCTATCAAGTACAGACCGTTCACTATAAATTGTCCCTTGCCGTCATGTTGGCACCATTGCTTGTCAAGCTTAGTTTCAATACTAATAGAATTCAAAATGGTGACTGACAGAACAGTGCTACCAATCGCGTCACGGGACGAGACGGAGTTAAAATGAACGCACAGTAAGTATTCTATTAATAAACCATGAACATAGCTTAACAAAGTAGGAACAAAATTAAATTCTTCAATTTTCTCACCAAAAAGTTTGAACTCATAAATTAGTTGCTTGTTACGCCTATGGCATATATTTAACTTGTGATTGACACTATCTATAAATCTACTAATTATACAATTCTAATAATCTTATCTTAGATCTGAATCGTTTGGTGAATGTTAATTTGTTAGAATTTGCTCAGTTAGTGAGAGAGAGAGTTTGTGAGCCTAGCACGATTTTTGCAACAAGCTAAATAAGTATCACCCCTATGGTTATAGGTAGCTATATATACAGTATGTTAACTAACAAAGGGCGTTCCCGTTAACCTGCAACAGTATAGCGTGTATACATGCTAAAAAAAATATTACCATTAAAAAAAAAAAAATTTTTTTTATTTGTGTTGTGAATTGTTCACAAAACGGTTAAATTTAAACGTAAAAGAAACACTCTGTACACGCATACTTGTATTTCAACGTAGAAAAACAAGTGTGACAAGTGGGCGTGTACAGAGAGTTTATTTTCCGTAACAATTTAATATTTTTTGTGAATATTTTACTATCAAAAACAAAAAAAAATTTTTTTTTTTTTAATTGTAATATTTTTTTTAGCATGTATAGACGCTACACTATTGCAGGTTAACGGGAACGCCCTTTGTTAGTTAACATACTGTATATCCATATATAGCCCATATGGATAAGTCTGAAAATGGCACCAATGACTGAAAAGTAGTGCGGTTTTCATGGTATGGGCATGTGATGCGGAGGAATAAGGGAGATGTCGTGAGGGAAGTTTTTAATATAAATGTGGATGGTAAAAGTTGGGACCAAATAAGCGATGGATAGGCTGTGTGAAATATGGCTAGAAAGTGGGTGACTACCGAGATTATAACTAATATTGAAATATGGAAGAAAATGGCATGTTGCGCCGACCCCAAATGAATTGGGATAAGGGCAGGGAAATGATGGTTGAACTCTTAAAACTAAATAAATATTAATGGAAAAACGGATTTTTCAATTTTAATATTGCTCGAATTTTCGTTACGTTTCCTCCGCGCGTTCCTGCTAGGGCCACTGTTTCATGATTACAATATATACTTACATACTACTATACTTGAGCATCGGATAATGATTTGACTAGTCAAATATCAATTCAAACTTGACATTTTTTCTTAGTCGTCTCGTTTCCTTGGCTTAATTTTGAGATCCGTTATCTAAACTCAAGGATTGCCGTCAATTCTGTTATGTCTGCGTATTTTATCGATTACTATGATGCTCATTGCATCTCGATGAGGACCTTAAACGTCTCGTCTACTACATTTTTTAAATCCCTGATCGATTAGAAAAATGTCAGACATCTCAATTCATGACGATGCAGTGAGAAAGGGTATATAGTGGTTAATGTTCTTTTCTTTTCTGTCAGAGAAGACCTTTAGCTTGCAGTGGGTCATTAACAGTCTGATGATATAAAAGTTTCGATTTATTCTAACTTCAAAACCTACTTTCGTAAGGAATCAGTGACTGCACCTCTTCTTCTGAAATTAGAGCATCTCTCTAATATGTCTGTTTTTCTGTATGTTTTTGTTTATACTCTATTTCCTTCCAATGACTGTTTGTATGCGAGAACTTAACACGTAGTATGTACATAATTATGTATGTCATTACTCATTTGTGTGACGTCATAAAAATACCGCTTTTCGTTTTAGCCACCAATGTTTTTGTCAGTTGTCAGATTGTCACCTACCTACGCGTTTGGTAAATAAGTTCAATGACTCTATGGGCATTACACTGTGTGACATGAATTGATGCGAACTTTGTTTGTTTGCTCATGTATATGGTTTATAACTCCGTTTTAGGGTTCTGTACGCAAAGGGTGCCGATTGGACTCTTATTACTAAGGCTCCGCAGTCCGCCCGTCCGTCTGTCACTGGACAGTATCTTTGAAACCGTAATAGGTAACACTTGAAATTTTCACAGCGCGTACTACGATGGCCGCTATATAACAAAAAAATATAAAATTAAAAGGGCCTTATACAAGATACGAAAAAAATATCTAGTGTTAAATATTGTTCGGTGGTACGGAACCCTTTGTGTGCGACTCCGACTCGCACTTGGCAGCTTTTTGTTAGCACTTGTAAATGCGAAAGTGATTCCTATTTGTTTGATAAAACTGTGAAAACGATTGCGTTGAAGTTTGGTACAGAGACAGAGATAGCTTGGTTTCTAGAGGAGGACAAATAGAAAAAAAAATACCCTCCCCAAAGGGTTTAAAAAAAAAACAATTAAGTAAAATCCAAAAGAACAGCCGAAAAATCGAACTAGAAATTTTTTGACAGGACGACGTCTGATGGGTCAGCTAGTTGATAATAAATAAGACATGTTTCTCGAGGGTCTAGACGAGTGCCAATCACTTTCAAAGAGTTTCGTTTTTCTACAACGACTTTCAACAAGATTGACATAAGCTTTTCGATAGCTTAATGTCAGTCCTATACATTTTTGTCTGTTCCATCATCGTTATCGTTCATGGAATGTCACTTTCCCCTGAGCTAGGTTCAGTTCTATCTTGGTCCTTTTCCAATTCACCAACTTCCTCTCTGACAAAAATCAAAATCAGTACTCTAGTTTAGTAGTGAGAACGTACCAAACAGACAGACATTGAGATTAACTTTCGCATTTATCATATTAGTGTGGGTTTTAGCTTTGTATGTTTATTTTTCATCGTTAACAGTTTTAAACTTAAAGTCACCTTGACTCCTATTTGTTTCCAATAAATATTGGTTCTGCTATATTGACACGATTGACACTATTACAGTAGTGTAGTGACCCTACTCTAGAGAATTACCGGTTTATGTCAATAACAAATGCAACATATCTTTTACGAGTATCTTTTATTTAATAAACAACTTAAGTTTAGAAGTATGTTTTTTGTTTATATTATGATGATCTTCGAAAAGATCATCGTCATCCTTCTTCTTCTTATTTCAATTTGGGTTCAGTATGTCTTCCTCTGACATCTCTTTTAGCCGCCATTTCAGTTCCATTATCAGTATTCATTTCTATCCCATATATATATATCCCATACTTATGCATCTTTCACATAAGCCGTCCATAATTTGTTTTGTCTTCCATGTCTCATCTTCCTCGTGGCTACGTAATAACAGCCGCACGGGTCGATCCATCAGGTTACGCTTGTCGGGGTTGGTCCGTGGATGGGTGACCAACTTTACATAACGAGACTCCTCCGTGCCTCGAAAAGCACGTTAAGCCGTTGGTCCCGGCTGTCATTCGCGGATCTTTGACAGTCGTTACGGGTCGTCAGAAGCCCGAAAGTCTGACAACCAGTCTTACCAGGGGGTATCGTATCACCCAGTTACTGGGTTGTGGAGGTCAGATAGGCAGTCGCTCCATGTAAAATACTGGTATTCAGCTGCATCCGGTTAGACTGGAAGCCGACCCCAACATTGTTGGGGAAAGGCTAGGCAGATGATGACACTACCATGGTCTATAATTGTCCAGGTCGTCGCCCCCTCAATTCATTCCTACCACTGTCGCCTCACTTAGGACACACCTCACGTATCTAGGCCGTACACGAGCGAACTGGGGTCAAACTCATTGCATTGTCTCACTTTAGATACAGGGCTCACTTTCTTTTCTTTATATCACAGTTCTCAGCGTTGTGGAAATGAGAGAGTCGTTGATTGATGATTGAGGTATTTTAATGTTTTTCTTATTATCCACGTATTTGTGATTAAATGGAATCCATTCTTTATGCTTTGTATGTCATCGTTTTTCCTATGCTCGGCCTTTATGTTTAACATATTAATGTAATTTGTAACAAAGCTCAATTCCTTTAATTTTAAGAGTATAATGGCTGTCTTTCCATTATTACCGATGTCTACCAAACAATCTTTGTTATGAACTAACAAATTGATTTCTCCATTCAATCAATCTGCCTAGCCTTTTCCCAACTATGTTGGGGTCGGCTTCCAGTCTAACCGGATGCAGCTGAATACCAGTATTTTACATGGAGCGAATGCCTATCTGACCTCTACAACCCTGTATCTGGGTAATACGATACCCTTTGGTAAGACTGGTTGTCAGACTTTCGGGCTTCTGACGACCCGTAACGACTGTCAAAGATCCTCGAATGACAGCCGGGACCAACGGCTTAACGTGCTTTCCGAGGCACGGAGCACAAATTGATTTCTCCATTCATGATTCATATTGAACACAGCCGCGTGGCTTTTCTGAAAATCCGTTCCTAATAAACCACATCTAAGGAACCCTTTTTCATGTTTCTTTTATGTGTCTATCTTCTGAATAGGCTGTGCGTGTCTAAATTATCAGCCTGTATTGTTCCCACTGCTAGGACACCGGGCTCCTCTTTGTGAGAGGAAGTGGGCCCGTAATCCACCACGCGGGCCCTGTGCGGGTTGGTAGATGTCACATGTCTTCGAATTTTTGTTTCTAGGACATGCCGGTTTCCTCACGATGTTTTCCTTCACCGTTGTGCGTGTCTGTTATACTATAAATCAATCACTTCACTCATCAAGGAACTAAGCCTGTAATTTCCTACTGCAATTCAGTAACTATCTAGTAATCTGCAGCCTTAATGACAACTGAATTATATCTTACTTTTAATATACCTCTACTCCACGAAACTCTATTTTTTTACCTATCCAGCTGCCGCAGTTTATGTTTGTAAATCTATTCAACTCACAATAATGCTCACTTAGTCTATCAAGACATAGCCAAGCGGTTGGTCGAGTCTTCACGTGACCAGAGGGCTGGGCCTATTTTTCGGCCAAAGATCAGCATTGCCATACAACGTGGCAATGCTGCCAGCCTTTTGGGCACTTTTTCTGCTGACAGCGATTGCGGACGAATTTTTTGATGCACCAGTGTGATTATTTCCCCCCCCCCCCCCTTTTTATAAACTTGTACCTACATATTATTATTATTTTAGTGTTACATGTAAAACTCATAATATATCAGGGCCTTCTCATGGCGAGGGCTTTTTTTCTTGGCGTCGGAAAACATATAATGACTTCTTCCGCTCTGGGCGGAGCGGAAGGGCGTGTCAGACTTTTACTGACTAAAACCCACCCGTGTTCCTTCAGTTGCCTGTTGCCAAGGTCCCGGAATAGCGTGGGCGACTTTCATGTTTTTATCAGCTAAAATACTTATCCAGTAAGTTATGAATCAGCAATAGTTGTTAACCCCATCTTAACACCTTAAATTCGTAGAAAGCGTTCGTCATAGAGTTGACATATCGATTCTTCTTAGAATTTTTACGAGTTGATAATGTAGGTAATATCTCTGTTGTGAGATACTTTATGGTTTGACTCACAGTTTGTATTGGCATTGGTCATCTTTTTTCAAATTCGATGAGAGTTCTTACTCATTCACCTCTTAAGAATTTTCAAACATATACATCATCATCTGCCTAGCCTTTTCCCAACTATGTCGGGGTCGGCTTCCAGTCTAACCGGATGCAGCTGAATACCAGTAAATTACATGGAGCGACTGCCTATCTGACCTCCACAACCCAGTAACTGGGTAATACGATACCCCTTGGTAAGACTGGATGTCAGACTTTCGAGCTTCTGACGACTCATAACGACTGTCAAAGATCCACAAATGACAGCCGGGACCAACGGCATAACGTGCTTTCCGAGGTACGGAGGAGTCTCGGGATGTAAAGATGGTCACCCATCCACGGACCAACCCCGGCAAGCGTAGCTTAACCTGATGGATCGACCCGTGCGGCTGTTATTACTTAGCCACGAGCTCGAGCAAACATATACATAACATGAAAAATCCTTTATTTTAAATTCAATCAACGACGCTGCTGAATATGAACCTTTCCCAAAATGAGTTACAACACTTCTTTCTCGTCCTTCTTCATCCGGTCTATTTCGACCGAGTTTCAAGCCGTTCGATGCGTCCGTATGGCACCAGCTCTTACCATTAAGAGGAAATATAGGGTCGGTCTTTTTCTCCATACAAAAAGTCATCATTCGAGGTTCGGCTCTCGTCTATTTCCTCCTCCAATATTGGACCAATTTGAAAGATATAACATTATAAATTGAATAAGAAGGATATTTACTGTGCCCCTATGTTTTCCGTTTTGATGATACATTATCTGTAGAAGCACTAGAACCCTCAGAAAATGCTCAAAATTGCCTGTTTAGACCGCTGTCATTAGGTCTATTTTACCTATAAATGAAAAAAGAAAAACATAGGGGCACAGTAAACATCCTTCATATTATATTGGAGGAGGAAATAGACGAGAGCCGAACCTCGAATTATGACTTTTTGTATGGAGAAAAACACCGACCCTATTTCCTCTTAACACTAACCTAACCTTTGCTATCTCTTGGCAAAGTTCCAACCATCACGGAACGGTACTCGATCAAGCATTGATCACGAAGTCATTGCCGTGACTACCGTGTTCCACTTATCTATCGCTAGCAGCTTGACGAGTCACGATTCTTGTGAGAAATGTCGAAATGTCTCGTTTTTTTGGGACGATTTGTGGAGAGTTGTGAATTCGGATTGTAGACATGGATACTAATAATACAGTAATATGTTTAAATTGAAGATCATCATCATTATCTTGTCGTAATTAATCCCAATTTATTTGGGGTCGGCGCAACATACTGCGGCGGCATCTAAATCGTCGTGCGAACTACGCATCAAAGCTCTGACGTCTCACAAAATCCTGCATCGCGCAACTAGAGTTTACCGCGCGAATAACATACAAGGTGGATACAATACGACAAAAAATGAAACTCCGTATATCTAACGACGTTCTCGGTCTACGTACAAAAAAATAATCAAATATATCCAATAGTTTAGTTACGATAGCTAGTCAAAGATAGGCAAACCCCATAGTCGACCCATCACTACTATGTAGTTTGTTTGAAAAAAAAACGTTTTTAATTTCGATATTAGGATTTATTTGATAGTTCCAAAATACTTTTATGCATTAGTATTGCTAGTGTTTTCATTTATTGTTGTATTGTCGTCTTCACATTGTATATACAAGATTCCGAAATCAATCGTTAGGCAGTTGCCCGCCAGACACAACACCCGTCTGGTCGGAGGATCCTCCCTTTTCTATAGAGGATGAGTGAACTTTACACCCTGTTCCTCATACCTCTAAAATATATTTTTCATAGTAAGTATTTGCTGCTCTCCGCCTGAATATTCCATTGCTGGGACAAGGAATATTACTGAGTTGAGTTCCAGTTACCGTGTTCTGAGAGCCAATGAGGACTATTGCTTGTGTCTTAGTTTTGTCCTTAAAAAACAGGCCTTTCTGACATTTTCTTATAAATCAATATCCTTTTATTGGATAGACCGTCCTTCTCGTTTCGCCGGTCCCTCTGTAAAACCTCAGTACCTATCATATTCTATGTAAATGTCAGAAAAGGTACGTAATGAATTATTCTGTAACCGTAGATTTAACAAGGTAGTAACAAGCAAATGTTTTTTTTTACCAAAATATATTATCCCAAATTTTTTGTTAAAAATAATGAGTCTCGTATAACCAGACATTTTTATGGAAGTTCAAATATTTTTAGAGTAACAATGACATCATCTAGTTACATTATGTTCATGTTCATAATTCTGTTATGATAATAAAATAATAACATTAGGAATCGTAAGCGTAAAATCTTGTCGTTATGAAGTTACGAATGCAGTCAAAAAAACATGTTTTTATAAAATTTTAATTTATTAATATCATCATTATAAATTCCAGAAAAATGGCCAACAGAAGGCTGGGTGCTAATATCAACAATCCCACCAAAACCAGAAACGCCATCAACAACTATTTCATCTACATCAACAACTATAACTACAACAACAACAACAGCTGCACCTACAACAACAACTACATCAACAACAACGACGACAACAGAAGCACCAATACCAGAAACCCCACCCCCAACAACTGTAGAACTTACACCAACAGAACAACAAACTTTAGAACCAACAACAACTTCCACAACAACAACAACAACTACAACAACGGAAGCCCCAACATCATCAGCAACAGTAACAACTCAACAACCGATCCTAGAGTTTACTGTCAACGTAACGCTGTCACCAACAGTACCGACTTCGACTTCCAGTATTGGCTTGACGACTTTCAGTTCCGTTTCGTCTGAAAATGTTACTGAAAGTCTCAGTGAGAAGAATGGTACTAGTTCTAGTACCACTGAAGCTGTAAAACCTACTGGTGAGTTGTATTCATGTCAATATTATGTGAACAAGCAAGCTCAGTACGGATTAGTGATTTTAGTTAGGGCGCTGACAAAAGGCAAACGGTAAAAGTAGGCTGAATCTACATATGTATAGTTTGTGGTAGCGGAAAAAATATACAGGGTGTTAAGGTAAACACCGTTATCCTTGAAACCAGTAGTTTGGTGTCATTTATAGAACATAAAATACTAAACTGAGCCCTACTAAACTGAGGTTTACATTTCAACCATTGTAGTATTGAGCCTTATACAAAATGTGTCATGTGTCACTTCAAAATTCATATTCATGAAACAGCAGTTGCAAAACAAATAGGTTATACATAAAATGATTATGATTATTTGCAGAGGAGGCCATTCCGACGACAACCCTGGTGCCGGAAACCACAACCGAAGCTGTCAACATGTCCGATTATAAAAACGGTGAGAATTTTTAGTTTTATCATGAATTTATTTACCACACAAACGCTTCTATTTGTCACACTGTGTGGTTTACAATCACAATAAATAAGCCCGTTTGCACCACAAATCACTAATAGATTCAGCGCTAAACGAAATAGAGTGAAAATAAATCACTCTATTTCGTTTAGCGCTAAATCTATATATTTTCACATTTTATACTTTGACAAAAATAAAATTATATATGTATACAGTATGTTTTAAATATAAGTATAAATATATTATGTACAAGTGTATAATTAAAAAGGAAGAGGTCTTTAGCTTGTGTAATAAGGTTATAATTCGAAGATTTACCGCACATCTAAATAAATGTTCTTAACAAAATAAATAAAATTTTGACTCTCTCTTATGAAACACTCAAATGCAGAATTATCTATCTAATTATAAAAATAATAAAAATTAAATGCCATGTTGGTGAGCGCATCACGAGAACGACTGGACCAATTTGGGTATTTAAAAATAGAAAAATTGTCCGGAGAATTGGAAAATTTGGGATAAACTGAAAGAATCTCTGTTGGGTCAACTAGTTTATAAAATAAATGTTCAGTAAGGTACTAAAATAAATGTATTTCAGGTAAAAAAAAATATATATATTTAGGATTATTATATATTATATATATATATATATACATATATAGTTTTAACAGTTTCAAGTATTTAAATAAATATTTATTCCACACTTTAGTTATTGCACCTACCACTGTTTGTCTCTGCATCACCCAAAGGTTGACTGGTAGAAAATGCCTACGGCATTAAGTCCGACTCTGTACATTTGTGTGCTTAAAGTATTAAATAAATAAATAAATATATAAATAAAAAACTTAAGAAATGGAAATCGATTACTTAATAATAATTACCGACGGATTCTGCAAAAAGTGTCACCATAAAAATGTCACCATATTATTTCTCTATTTTTCCTGCCATTGTTAAAATCGATAAATCAACTACAAACAAATGAATGATACTTAACCAATTAATTGAAATTGATAAATTGGCCTCGATTTTATTTAATTGTGATCAGCGGTTTCCGTAATTATACTTAATAAGATAGTAATTTTATTGACGTAAGTAAACGTAGCATATTATCACGCTTGTATCCGTCTAAGGTACAGGTAGAAGTGTTCCAACCTATTTATCTTACACCCACATATCGTTATAGTTGTATTATAGTCCCATGTACCCAGTGGCATCTGCCTACCCTTTTCCCAAGTATGTTGGAGTCGGCTTCCAGTCTAACTGGATGCACCTGAATACCAGTATTTTAAGTGGAGCGACTGCCTATCTGACCTCCACAACCCTTGGTAAGACTGCTTGTCAGACTTTCGGGCTTCTGACGACCCGTAAGCAAATTTGCTAATTTGTAATGAAATTCGGGTAATTTTGGTACTAAAAATGTGAATTTCAAATTGCAATAACTTTTTTATTTTGAATAAAAAAAATATTTCTTATATTTTTCTGGTAATGTTTATTGCAGTACCTATGTGTCCCTTTCGGATCAAACAGGGTTTTTATTACACGCTGTATAGTGCCTACTACTTATACAACTCTGGCTACCCCTTTGGAAAATACAGGCGTGATATTATGTTATGTAATAACTGTAATAAACTAATCAGAATATTATCTACTGTGCCTCAACCGACCGCAGAATAAGGAAGTATTGTTACTCATGCCATGACGCTAACTAATTGTTAGATTATTAACTACAGTTTAATTATACGAAGCCATTGTTGAGTAAACTGATTGTTTTGACTGTTAGGCTGGGTGTTTAATGGCGGGAGACGCTCGAACAGCAAAAAACAGTTGGCTGTCGTCGTCACGGCGAGAGAGTTGAGCTTGACAACGTTTAGGGATATTTGACATAAAGTAAAAATTAAATACAAGGCCCTAATTGCGTAATACATGATCAATCATCTGAATCGGTTACAAACAAATTGCTAATCCATTAATTCATAAGTTCGAAAAAAAAATCTGCTCACTGACGTAAATAACGCAATTAATGTTGTTGAACTGTCAAAATGAAACAGATTAGTCGTAATCAGTTACGAAAATTCGATAGCAGTTACGCAAGTCGATAGCAGATAATTTTATATGTATAAATAAAAGAACAATAATATTAATAACCTTAAAAGAAACAGTAAACCGGTTATTTGTTTGAAGAAAGAAGAGTTAAAGAAATATCTACTTGGCCATCAACTCAGCCAAACACGTCCACTGCTGAACAAAGGGAACACCTCAATATCTGATAGCGTCCAGAGAGCATAGACAAGGTGACATTCCATCCACGGTGATGGAAAATTCACAAATATACAAATTACTTATGTGGTATATATCTTGTATCAATCCTGTCGTAGAAATACAAAAGTCGTTTTTTTTGTTAAATTGCCTTTCTTCTAGACTCTCAACCCTAGAAAAGCCGCAATTGCTTTCAAAGCATTGCAACTGACCTGAGATCAATTTAAAATAAATTTTCTAATACAGACGGACTTTCCGCAAGTGAACACCTTACCTTACACGCGTGATAATTAATGAAAATGTCCCCACAGTCACGGACGGATGGATTAGGGTTTTTAATTACGGATTAATTCAAATACATGTCCATACTTATCATTGGCTACTCAACTAACAGCTGATTGTTAATCTTTGATTAGTTAAAACTGAGATTAAAGGCTGATTGAACCGTGCCGCGTGTAAACCGAGATACTGGTGAAAATACCATTTGAATTAAGGAGGAGTTCTATCATCCACCAACCCGCATTCGGCCAGGATGGTGGATTACAGCCCTGTGAGGCCTGTGTCCCAGCTGTGGGAAAAATTACATAGAAATGAACGGTCATCAGCTCATTTAATTTCATTTTTCGGTCATTCGGAACGTGGGTGAAAGATGCGGAAATTCAAACATCATTAGATTGGGTCACTTATGAATTAATTTTTCACATTTTATTCATTTTGTGTCCAGACTTTGAGTAAAAAATGCTGAATAAAAGACATAAATTAACAAAAGGTGAACCGTTTGATATCGGCAAAAGAAAAGGACATAAAAGATAAAACAAAAATGTCAGCAAAACAAATAAGGGACACATTCCTGTCTTCCAAATTGTTGTCAAAAGATAAGAGTAACCTTAAAGATAAGTTGAAACCAGGAAAGATGACGGGATGGAGAAGAATTTTGTGTCTCCAAGATAATGAAATACTTGATGACACAAGAGCCATTGGTTAAGTACATTGACAGGAGCGACTAATGATAACCAATCGATATTAGGTGGTAATGATATTTTTAGAAGACCCTAATCATCCCAATGGTATAACGCTCTTTCTACAATACAATAGACGCTGATATATTTAGTAACCTATTCCGCTTGACTATTCTTCAAGAGTCATAAAAACCCTGTAAGAAATCGACACGACACACATCGACAGCTTTTCGATAGCTTATGTCAGTCATACATTTTTGCCTTTTCCATCATCGTTATTGCTGATAGAATGTCGCTTTGTCTAGGGCCTCAGAATTGGAAAAAATATATTAGTTTGAAGTAATGAGCGTCGAAACTTCCATATTTCAACACTAATTTTAACTCATGCTTTCGGCGTAAATACATAACTTAGGTAGTATGAAAATGACAAAATGGAAACCATACAGGGATAGAAAATTTATTCAAAAGTTCAAATAATTTTATTTTGAGTAGTTACATCCAAGAATTTTTCTATTATCAATACGCCCAAAGGTCTGTCTGTTCATGAAATTTCGCGCGCTCGTTTTCATTATAAATCATCGTGTATGTCACTAAATAAATAATTAAATATACAACTAAGTAGGTAAATAAAACCAAGATAAACAATTAATAAAACTAAATAAATTAATAACTATACTTAATAGCATGCATATAGCCACGCGCACCATCGAGTTCTACCTGTCGCGTATCCGTTTAGAACTCTAACTAAGAACACCTCAAACAGTGCCTACCATTATTTGTCTCTTTATCACGCAAAGGTTGACTGGTAGAAAATGCCTATGGCATTAAGTCCGCCTGAGCATTTTTGTGCTCGAAATATAAAATAAATAAATCAGAAAAAAAAAGCAATTCAATGTCATTGAGGTCACCCAATGACATTGCCGAAAAACCCTACAAATTACAACACTATTTTATTTTTATTTTCACAAACCAATATAAAAATAGCTACCAGTCAGGTTAAAGACCTTTGGAGTCCCAACAAAATGTTCTACAGCCCGTGCATAAACAATAATAAAAAAATAAAAAACTGTTCGGTTTTCAAACAAAGAGTAGTGAGATCGCGAGGCGACCGCACGTCACGGCCAAGGCGTTTGCAAGGACGAATGTTGTGGGTTTTGCATTGACATTTAAAAAAAAAGTGAACTTTTTGAACTGAGACCTACGAGTTCTGAAAAAAGTGCATGTGCAAGTGACGTTATTGGCAGTACAAAATAACTCCTTGGGCTTACTCCAAAAATAAAAGTGTTTACAGTAGTGACGTGACACAACAAATAAAAATCGATATTTAAAACAGCAATTGTTTTCGAAGTTATGTTAAAAAGTGGGCTAGGCAGAATGCCAAAGAGGTTGTTAAAGAGTAAGAATGTAAAAATAAAGATGTCATGGGAGTACGAGGATGAAGTGCATTCGTGAACTGGATTTAAACATTCGTGTTTCGAATTCAATTTCGATTTTCGAATGCGAAAAGTGCAAGAACAAATTTTAAATGTGAATTTTCGAACTCGTGGAAATTGTGTTTTTAAAGTTACTTGAAATTGACTGATTTATAAAAATAAACAAAGCTCAAAAAATATTAGATTTAGTAATTAATTTAAAATTATACACTACGTTTTATGCCAATAACATTGTAATAATTAGCAATTAGCAATATTAGCATTAGGTACACTAAGAATTTTTAAAATTCAACAGTAGCGTTAAGGTTTTTTAAATGGCAATATATTGAGCAAAAAGTTTAATTAGGACTTCTAAGACTCTCTCTCCTTTGGTTCTTCTTTGGTTATTGGACAAAAACATGACCAATCCAGTTTTTGTTAAAAAAGTGGACTCTTTTTGCCGTCAGTACCAAAGATTGCACAAAGATTTTAAGTTTTAAATATTTCGAACTCGAATTTTAAAACCTAAATTAAATATAAACAAATGAATTCTATAGAGTTCTAATTTTAAAATCTCTTACGCAGAAGTCTAAATAAGTTTTTACGACGCGAATAGATAAAAATCTGAGAAACGGAGTCCATCGACCTTTTAGTTTTTGGAAATAAGAGTACTTAGTTTTGTTTTTATAACACATCGGATACCTACACAAACACATTTTTATCATATAATTAGTGGATTGGACATTAATACAGAAGCGGCAACAATAATTTAAAATGTTATTAATGAATTACAAAATCATAACAAGAATTGTAAAAGTGATAATAATGATAACAACGAATTAAAATCGCAGACAACACTATTACCACACAAATAAATCTATCACTCTATCAATAAACACACACAACACTAAATAAAACCTAATGAATAGTTCCCTCAACCAATAAATCCTTTATCTAACCCCAATAAACATTCCTGCCCCAATAAATGCAATAAAGACCCCCACAATGATTCTAAATTCAACCCTATTGGTGCTCGCAGTCTGTGGGCGAAGACTCTGGCAGGCTCCTCAAGGCAGAATCGTGGGTGGCACGAAGTCTGGCTTCGGGCAGTGGCCGTGGCAGATATCCCTGAGGCAGTACAGGACTTCGACGTACCTTCACAAATGTGGCGCTGCGCTGTTGAATGAAAACTGGGCGATTACTGCTGCTCATTGCGTTGAACAGTGAGTATTTTTTTTTTGTATTTATTTTAGTTAGTAGTTCAGACTGCCTCGGAGAAGCTCGCGGCTACGTAATAATAGCCGCACGGGCCGATCCATCAGGTTAAGCTACGCTTGCCGGGGTTGTTCCGTGGTTGGGTGACCATCTTTACATAACGAGACTCCTCCGTGCCTCGGAAAGCACGTTAAGCCGTTGGTCCCGGCAGTCATTTGTAGATCTTTGATAGTCGTTACGGGTCGTCAGAAGCCCGAAAGTCTGACAACCAGTCTTACCAAGGGGTATCGTATTACCCAGTTACTGGGTTGTGGATGTCAGATAGGCGGTCGCTCCATGTAAAATACTGGTATTCAGCTGCATCCGGTTAGACTGGAAGCCGACCCCAACATAGTTGGGAAAAGGCTAGGCAGATGATGAGTTCAGACTGCCTCTTTGTATTTATTCTTTCTTTTCTTTTTTTTTTTTGTATTTTTGTGTAGGTATTTTATCTATGGGAAGGCCCATAGATAGTTGCCTGAAAATAAAGCAATAATTATTTATTATTATTATTTGGTCTAGTGGTCGTAAGCTTTACTGCTGAGCATAGGTCCTGGGTTCGATTCCCAGGTCCGGAAAAGTGTTATTGAGTTTTTCCATCTGGAATTTCTCTGTAGCAGCCCGGAGTCTGGATTTGTGTCCAGTTGACAGCAATAGGCTCGCACCCTATTACATGGGACTTAAACTTAACTGGCTAAACGTGGGTGTACTATAAGTAGGTACCTACACCTCTGCCCAACCTTTGAGGAATACCGGCATGATGTTATGATGTTATGCTATGGTAAAGGAGATTGCATGGAAACCAGAGAAACTTATTTTATTCTAATCTAACTAATATTATAAACGCGAAAGTCTGTAAGTGTGGATGGATGGATGGATGTTTGTTACTCTTTCACGTAAAAACGACTGAATGGATTTGGATGAAATTTGGCAAACAGATAGTTTATAACCTGGATTAACACATAGGACACTTTTTATCCCGATATTCCCACGGGATCGAGGCTTACGCGGGTGAAACCGCGGGGCGCAGCTAGTCCTGTTAATAAAACTATTAATTTGCTGTTGAAAACGCCTACATCATATTATGTAGATAGTAAGGTGGAAATAGTAGGGGCTCGGTACTAAATAAGAACAGCTTACATTCTCGCTCCACAACAAAACATCGATTATCCACATTCTATATCAAGTATGAACACAATGCACTTAATAATATCACATACGCTCATAACTCGACTCATTATCTTGTAACTGGAATTAGACCTGTGAACCGCATCGCATGAGCATTTTCCTCAAGATGACCTATTAGATTATCAGTAGGTATCATTGACATTCAATGTCGATTGCTATTTTTTGAATTTCCTTATTAGATTTGTACTTGTGTGAGATTTTGATGGGATTGCGTGATGGATTTTGATGGGATTGCGTGATGGATTTTGATGGGATTGCGTGATGGGTTTTGATGGGATTGCGTGATGGATTTTGATGGGATTGCGTGATGGGTTTTGATGGGATTGCGTGATGGATTTTGATGGGATTGCGTGATGGGTTTTGATGGGATTGCGTGATGGATTTTGATGGGATTGCGTGATGGGTTTTGATGGGATTGCGTGATGGATTTTGATGGGATTGCGTGATGGGTTTTGATGGGATTGCGTGATGGATTTTGATGGGATTGCGTGATGGATTTTGATGGGATTGCGTGATGGATTTTGATGGGATTGCGTGATGGATTTTGATGGGATTGCGTGATGGATTTTGATGGGATTGCGTGATGGATTTTGATGGGATTGCGTGATGGGTTTTTGCTTATAAGAAGGTTCTTTTCCTGTCACTGAGATAAACATCTGGAGTTTGATCACAATGTATTCCAGTCTCTTGAGTGAGGAGCTCGTGGCTAAGTAATAACACACGACACGGTTGGCGCAGTGGCTGAGCGATGGACTGCTGCGCAACGTGTCGCGGGTTCGATCCCCGCACGGAACAAATATTTGTATAATCTGCAAGTAGTTGTTCCGGGTCTGGGTGTTAGTGTATGTGAGTTTCTATGTTTGTAAACGCACCCACGATACAGGAAGAAATTCTTAGTGTGGGGCAACGTTTTTAAAAAAGAAGAAAGAAGAAGAAGAAGCCACACGGGTCGATCCATCAGGTTAAGCTACGCTTGCCGCGGTTGGTCCGTGGATGAGTGACCATCTTTACATACTCCTCCGTGCCTCGGAAAGCAAGTTAAGCCATTGGTCCCGGCTGTCATTCGTGGATCTTTGATAGTCGTTACGGGTCGTCAGAAGCCCGAAAGTCTGTTTCGGGTTTAAACACGTCGCCTCCCGGCGTACATTGGCTTATGTCGGCCCAACGTGTAGAAGCGGATCAAGCAATGAACCCCCCTTGTGTTAATTGCCAACCATAATAAGCCCCAACTTCCCATACTAAAACTCAATTTTCTCCCACAGCGTCCCTCCATCAGAGCTGCTAGTAAGACTGGGTGAACATGACCTGGCTCAGAGCGACGAACCGTACGGCTTTGTGGAGCGACGAGTTCAGATCGTCGCCAGCCATCCACACTTCGATCCGGCCACTTTCGAGTATGATCTGGCGTTGCTAAGGTAAGTTGCACCACTATTTTGGGCTATATTTACACACAGTTTTTTGGACTTGACAAAACATCGAGATTTCCTAGTTCTATGTAACTTTAATAGTAACGTATTATACAAATACTTCAGGAATAAATTCTCTAAACGATGTTGAAAACCTCATCAAAATCTGTTGCGTGGTTTAGAAGAACAACGCGGACATTCAGGCAAACACGAAAAGCGACTTTAATTTATAATATGTTTATAAGAGATGCAAGTGTGTGTACTATAGGTACACCTCTGCCCAACCCGTCAGGTAAACAAGGCGTGATGTTATGTTATGTAAGATGTAGAGAGAAATCAATCAGTCAAAAATCGAAAAAATTGCCCATCTTTGACTCAAATTGTAGCAAAGTCAGTTTGCTTCACAAAAATATCGAACAAAGATACCTATAAACGCGTCCTTAAGGTATATTTTTCAAAAAAACTGAAACCAGTGCCAGACTTTCGTAGTTTTTCATAACTACATGCAATGTAGTTATATAGATCAATCAGGTTAAGCTATGTTAGCCGAGGTTGGCCAATGGATGGGTGATCTTTACATACCTAGGCCCCTCCGTGGCTCGGAAAGCACGTTAAGCCGTTGGGGCCTGTCATTTATGGACGTCAGAAGCCCGAAAGTCTGACAACCAGTCTTACCAAAGGGTATCGTGTTACCCAGTAACTGGGTTGTGGAGGTCAGATAGGCAGTCGCTCCATGTAAAATACCGGTAATCAGCTGCATCCGGTTAGATTGGAAGCCGACCACAACATAGTTGGGAAAAGGCTAGGCAGGTGACGATAAAATACTGGGCTATACCAAGATCTTTTCGTAAGAAAGCAATGTAAACCAAATTAATAATACTCTCAAATATAACAAAAAATACCGTTTCAAAATTACTAGGTATCAAGGTTTTTTTTGTCTGCAAAAAATTTACAAAACAATAAAATTGCAACTGTCACAATAATTTATTAACAACAGCCGCATACCAGACATAGCTGCGAATATTGTTAATCAAATGAGATATTAATGACATAATTAGCAGTCTGCCGTCAAATTATTAATGTCCACTATAATCTACTGATCTCGGAACTGATTGGCGTCGCTATAAAAACAGTTAGCACATCAGTGAACATCGCGCTGGATTGTTTTTAGGGTTCCTTATGTCGAATATTAAATTCTTTAGATCTTTCGGGTAGCTTGACTACGACCACATTTAATATTTATTGGAAAATGGTGACTTTTACTTAATTTCACTTTTAGGTTAATTAAAGCGAAATAATCATTTTTTTTGTTAAAAGTTTAGGGGTATGAGAAACAGGGTGAAAAGTTCACTCATCCCCCATAGAAAAGGGAGGATCCTCCGACTACGGGGTTGTGTCTGGCGGGCAACTGCCCAAGGATTGATATTGGGTTTTTGTATATTATATGTTCACTGTATGGTAAACTCTAATTGCGCGATGCAGGATTTATGTGACGTCAGGATTTTTGTGTGACGTCAGGTCTTCGATGCGTAGTTCGCATGTGGCGCTGTAGATACCGCCACAAAAGTTTTTGTTACTTTTCTACACGCGTATGAATCAGCAAAAAACTCTATTAGGTATATATCCTCGTATTTTCAAGAGTGAAGTTTCATTTCATTTATTCATAACAATTTTTACATTGTGTCGAATATAAACAATATTATTTTACAATTAAAAGAAAAATAAATTACATGCCACTTAGTTACTATGAGGGAGAGTAATAATAATAAATAAATGTAATTTAAATATACAGGTTATCAATGTCACAATAATTAATATAGCTATGTCAGATGTTCAATGTCAATTACTTACAAATCAAAGAAAAATATACCAATAGTAGCAGCAATAATAATCCTAATAAATTTCTAGTATAATATGTATGTTAACAATTTAAATGTCATTAATTGAATAATAGCAGCCTTCTAGTAGGTAACGCTTCAATTTAGTTTTGAAGTCTCGTTTGTAAAGAGATAATTTTATATCATCGGGGAGTTTATTGAAGATTTTCACTGACATGTGACCGGTACCGTGTGCGACTATGTTAAGTTTAGGAATATTTGTGCTTTTAAAATCTTTTCTTCTCGTACTCTCTCTAAGCTTTCTTTCCTCTTCAGTCTCAAAGTGATGTACATATTTAGAAAAATGTGTTAGGAGCACCAATACGTATAGGGAAGGTACAGTGAGAATGTTTAAATCTACAAAGTGTCTCCTACAAGATTCTTGCTGACGGATGCAAACCATGGTGCGAATGGCCCTCTTTTGTAACACAAATGCTCTCTGTATATTGTAATCGTAACTGCCTCCCCAACATAAGATGCTATATCGTAACCTTGACTCGATTAACGCGTAATAGACTTTTTTTAACTGTGAAATGTCAACATCATTTCGCAGGCTTCTCAGTACATAACATGCCGAGCTGATGGAGTTATTCAAGCTTTCAAGTTCTGGTTTCCAATTTAAATAACAATCAACATGTACTCCTAAAAACTTTACTGCGTCCACCATACTGACATGTACTCCATCTAAAGCACAATTTAGGTGGCTTTTATTTTTGGAAGTCGTGCGAAATAACATTAAGTTTGTTTTACTAGCGTTCACTTTGAGTCCGTTGATAGAGAACCAATCGTGAAATACCTCTAAAGCTTTATTTACGCGCAAGTCAAGGGATTGGATGTTGTTTGCTGAAATAATAGCATTAGTATCGTCTGCAAATACCACTAACTTTGAATGTTCCCCCAAAATATTTTCCACGTAGTCTATTACATCGTTAATAAATATAATAAAGAGAATAGGACCCAGTATAGATCCCTGAGGAACTCCTACTGTAGTATTTTCTAATTTAGACTTAACGGCTTGCTGATGAAAGTAATTAGTTTAGAGAAAGAAACGAAATTGTCAGGCTTTAGGCACAGAATCAATATAATAAGGACAGAGGCCCTAGACAAAGTGACATTCTATCAGCGATAACGATGTAGGAAAAGGCAAAAATGTATAGGACTGACATAAGCTATCGAAAAGCTTATGTCAATCCTGTTGAAAGTCGTTGTAGAAATACGAAACGCTTTCGAAGCGATTGTCACTTGTCTAGGGCCTCTGTACAGAAACTACGTATTAAACGTTCGAAACGGCACACTCACACAGACGCGCTCATTGACGAGATCCTAAGCGATAGTCGCGGTGCTGTCAGTTGCGGGTGTCGTGAAGAAACGAAGGGTTGCAGCGATCTTTTAAAAAATGAAGTGTTAGGTTATTTTTTAAACAAATAGGCTTAGTTTCCGCTGTGCTTTGGGACCGGTTTTACTTCCCTTAGTCAATTTTAAGTAGATGCATGCTCAGAAAAAAAGCAGCTCGAGGAGAAGAGGAGCTCGTAGCTAAGTAATAACAGCCGCACGGGTCGATCCATCAGGTTAAGCTACGCTTGCCGGGGTTTAGTCCGTGGTTGGGTGACCATCGTTACATATCGAAACTCCTCCGTGCCTCGGAAAGCACGTTAAGCCGTTGGTCCCGGCTGTCATTTGTGGATCTTTGACAGTCGTTACGGGTCGTCAGAAGCTCGAAAGTCTGACAACCAGTCTTTCATGGGTATCATATTACCGACTTACTGGGTTGTGGAGGTCAGATAGGCAGTTGCTCCATGTAAAATACTGGTATTCGGCTGCACCCGGTTAGATTTTAAGCCAATCCTAACATAGTTGGGAAAAAGCTAGGCAGATGAGGAACGCTAAGAAAAAAAAAACTTTTAAATGTAATACACAGAACCTTATGCTACTTAGTACATTATTCTAACACTAGGTAGATACCGGTCGGTTCCTCGTCGATGCACTTGACCTTACAAGGTTCACTACCACTCCACCGTCTTATTTTAAACTATATTTTGTGTACTAGTGCAATTTCGTACGTTTATTTTACGTACCTATTTATCGAAAGGTTGGATTTTTTTCTGAGAAAAAAAAATCGTACAGTTTATGGTGCTAATACAAAAAGGTTTATAAAACCTTAAAAAAAAAGATAAAAAAAAGTAAAGTTCTATAAAACCTTCTTGCTTAGTTGATTTCATACCTACATGTGAGGTTGGATTCTTTCTGAGAAAAAAAATCGTCTTTACCCTTGTAACAAACAAGGGTAAACTTTTATAAAACTTTCTTGCTAATTTGATTTCATATGTTTTTATTTCCATAGAAGAAAAGGTTATTAAATAACATATTTTTCTCAAACATGTTTGGAAATTCGAGCATTATTTTGTCAACTTTCTGCGAGACAAATCGAAAATGCTGTACTGGTCAAATACATGTGAGTAGGCGGCCGGCAATGTTACTATAACGCTCTAGAAATATTTTTGGTGCATAATATTTTATTGCATTGGTGTTCAAACCTAACTGCTGGTCTTTGAGGTACGGGGTGCGATTTCGTTAAACGGGCAAAGTGGGTAGGTTTTGGCTGGCAGGGATTTAGTAGCAGCTTGGGGTCTGGGTTTGTACCCAGTTGATGGCAATTAGGATCGCTCCCTATGACATGTGGCAAACGTAGCAGGCGACATGTGGGTGTACCTACTACATACCTCTGCCCACCCCAGTAAAAACTGGCTTGCTACTATGTTGTGTTTAACAAAATCCATAAAATTTCGATAAAATTTAGCAAGGAGATACATTGTATCTCCTTGCTAAATTTTATCGAAATCCGTTCAGTGGTTTAGGCGTGAAAGGTAACATACAGACAGAGTTACTTTCGAATTTATAATATTAGTATGGATTTTGTTAAACACAACATAGTAGCAAGCCAGTTTTTACTGGGGTGGGCAGAGGTATGTAGTAGGTACACCCACATGTCGCCTGCTACGTTTGCCACATGTCATAGGGAGCGATCCTAATTGCCATCAACTGGGTACAAACCCAGACCCCAAGCTGCTACTAAATCCCTGCCAGCCAAAACCTACCCACTTTGCCCGTTTAACGAAATCGCACCCAGTACCTCAAAGACCAGCAGTTAGGTTTGAACACCAAAAGTAGCCTATGTCCTTCCCCAGGATGCCATGTCATGGCATCATGGGGAAGGACATAGGCTACTTTTTGTCTCGAAAATAACCTTAAGGGGCTTCTCCGAGGGCGAAACCGCGGGAAAAAGCGAGTACTACTAAATAAATATAACGGAAGAAGATATAATATTCTAGAACCATTTATAGCTGTTATGTCAAATAAGCGTTCCCGTTATAGCATATTATTAGACATTTTGCCAATATATTATTTACCTAATGAGTCTAGATTTACAGCTACCGTTTACGAGCTAATATTATCATTATTTATAGCAGCATATTAACATTATTTTAGCCTAGTAGTGTGACCGTCGGACTGCCAAGTCGTAGGTCTCGAGTTCGAACCCAAGCCACGCACCTCTAAGTTTTCGGATTCTTGTGCGTATTGTATAATTTATCACTTGCTTCAAAAACGGTGAAGGATACCATCGTGAGGAAATATATCCATATTTCTCGACGGCATGTGAACCCAAGTCAGAGTCATTGGGCGGCTTTAAAACTCTGACACTAGGTTGGTCACTAACCACACCAAAAAATGAAGATCATTATTTATGCTTACGAAATCCGAGGACTTAGCAGTCCGACGGTCACACCAATAGGCTATCACTGCTGTAATCTGCCATGCAACTAGTAAAGTAATACAGGGGTCCATATAAAAATAAAAGTTATAAAACTAAAACCCAACTAAATACGACAAAAAAATCAATCAAATAAAAAGGTATAAAAAAAGACATCACAGACAGACAAATTAAAAATACGGAGTCACACGTGTTAAATAAAATCGAACAGATTACGGGTGACTCCGGATTTTTATAGATCTATATCTCCGTATGATTAAAAAAATTGTTTCTTTTTACCCGACTACGGCGAAGAAAAAAGGAGGGTTATGATTTTTACTTGATTTTTTTTTAAATTCTTTTAGTTAATGACTTCATGTCATCTAGAGAGTGCACATTTTAATGTGACGTCACATAGCCTATAACCAGCGGACGATCAAGACGCTTCCAACGGTACCTCATTTGTCAAATTGTGATGAGTCGGTTAGAAGATATGAGGGAACAGATGAAAATACATACATACATACATACCGGCGGTCAAAATCATAACCCTCCTTTTTGCTTCGCCGTAGTCCGGTAAAAAGGGCCGGTACCATTTACCTACCGTCAGCTCGACTTCCTGTTTGTTTGTCAAAAACTTACTATTTTCATTGAAATCTTTTATTTGTTCATCAAAGTTGGCTGATAGTTACAATAGATACAGTTTTTTCAACTTTATGCAAATCGTATGCGAAATATTTGAATCACGTATCACTATTTTACATAACGTTCCCACATTTTTGTTATAATGCGACGTTTTTACATTTTATTGTATTTTAAGTACTCATTGAAGTAAAATTAGGTGTCGGACGTGTCGGTGGAGTCGCTTTCATGTGTCAGTTATACATACAAGGAAAATAAGCAGTTTTAGTTTAGCTATTTACAGAATTCCTAACTTCTGTTTGAATTGAAGTCCAGCAAGTCTTGGGTACCTAAAAGGGATATCTTTGATAACCAGTAACTGGGTTGTAGACGTCAGTTAGGTACCTAGTCGCTTCATGTAAAATACTAGTGGGTACTTATTCAGTTGCATCTGGTTAGACTGGAAGCCGACCCCAACATTGTTGGGAAAAGGCTATGCAGATGATGATGAAGCTTACTCACCAAAATTTTATATTTGCAGGTTCTACGAGCCAGTGACATTCCAGCCGAATATCTTACCGGTGTGTGTGCCTGATAACGATGAGGACTTCGTCGGTAAGACTGCCTACGTCACCGGCTGGGGGAGACTGTTTGACGGTATGTCACTTCTAACTTCTTCTTGTCATTGTGTTCTCATATGTTTTTTATCTACACCCATGCTATACATCCTCTATAAAAGTTCCTGAAACAGTTAGCTTATTGCCAACATTAAAACAACCAGTGTCATAGTAACCATAATATCATCCAAACGGGTGTTATAATGTTGCACCGAATTTCATAATGCAACTCATAAAAAAAAAATAACAATGTCATTCACGAGCATTTCACTAACAAAGCACCGTAATTTTAAAACAAAACACATTCGAATTCGAAAAATTGGAATTCACGTCGTACCGCGCCATTTTTGTTCGATATTGGTATTGCAAAGAAACTTTTATAGAAGATTCATATCATGGGTGTAGATATAGTCTTGTATGCAACTGTAAATAATTAGGTATTAAAACACTCATGTGATACTATTATTACACTCGGCTAATACCCCTTATTACATAACTAACTATTATATAAGACAAGCTAATGCCCGCGGCTTCGCCCGCGTTGATGTCGGTTATTATATACTAAAACCTTCCTCGAGAACCACTCTATCCATTGGTGAAAACAGCATGAAAATCGGTGCAGTAGTTTTTGAGTTTATCGCGAACAGGACGACAGACAGATGCGGCGGAGGACTTTGTTTTATAATATGCAAGTATGTATCTTTTCATACACGAAATCTCGGGTTCATTATACTTTCACTATATACAATGTGTTTTTTTTTGATATCCCATAATTCTAGGGTATGATTGAGACCATATCAAAGAACCAACTGGCATATGAATTATTCTTCAATCATCATTTTTTTTTGTTTTAATTTTTCATACAAAATAATTCGACAAAGTCACGATTATTAATGTAGAACACCCTTACGTGAAATATGACAACGTCGCATTTTCTTAGCTTTAAATATGAATGATTGGTTTGAATAAAAATGAATAACTCTTATTTATCAATGAAACTTAGATACCTACATACATCGAGAGTCATTTTTTATCTTCGAAACTATGCATTTTTGGACCACCTATTCTAGGAGATTTTATGTTCTTTTTACTTAAATAATATAACCCTAGAGTTATGGGATATCAAAAACAACACGTTGTATAGGAGAAACCCGAAATCGCGAAAAAAAAATCAATCATAATCAAAAACAAGTCACTAATTTAAGCCAATTTCTCAATCCACAGAGGGACCCCTCCCCAGCGTGTTACAAGAAGTAAAAGTGCCAGTAATCAACAACACAGCTTGCGAAGCTATGTACCAAGCAGCGGGCTATAATGAACATATACCTAACATATTCATATGCGCCGGCCGCAGCAGAGGTGGTGCTGACTCCTGTGAAGGTAAGACTTAATAGGCTATAATTCACAAAGACTGGCTATAGGTCTCAAAGACAGGCTATAACGAGCACATACCGAATATATTTAAATGTGCCGGTCACGGCAGAGGTGACGCTGACGCTGGCTGTTTGCCTGCCCGTAGGCAAACGGCCATAAGGATTATAAATATCTATTTATTAATGGCACGATTAAATCTGACAGATTTGAAATAATCTGGCTTCTTGTGTGACGTTTAAACATTTCATACTTCAAAATATTTTGTTAAGCCATTTCGTTTGTTGAATTGATTAAGTTTTGGAGACCACTTTACTATTACAAATAATGTTGTATTCTTTAACTGTTCCTCGTATATGTCAGATTTTAAAGAATTTTTGGAACGAAGTTCTGTATCGCACGTTACTCTGCACACTTGGCGAATGAGACAGACCGTAAAAAGTGTAACTTTTTGACCGTCACGACACTTTTGTTAGGTATTAAAACTGTCGTGGCCGTCTCAATCGCCAAGTGTGCAAAAGCGAAAGGAACTTAGTTCCAATCGAATATCCCACGACAACTCTCGACTGTTTTATAATACTTCTATTCCTACATCCTCAGGTGACAGCGGCGGTCCGATGGTGGTTCGTCGCGAGCGCGACGACCGGTTCGTTCTCGGCGGCATCATCTCATGGGGCATCGGCTGCGCTGAACCAAACCAACCCGGAGTTTATACAAGGATCTCTGAGTTCAGGGACTGGATTAATCAGATACTACTATTTTAAGGATTCGTGAAGTAAATGGCTAAAGATAGCAAACTTTATGGACGGACGGTTTATAAGACGGTGACGAATTAATAATATTGTAACACAATCTAGTTTCAATCGAGATTCATGCTTGAGCATCGTTCTCCAATATGGCCTCTAAATAGCCATATAGCAAAACGGCTATAGATTGCAAAGTATTTTTTGGTTTGCAAATCGGCTATAGTTTACAAACTTTTTATAGTTGATTTCCAAAAAAGTTAAGTACTTGCATTTCTAATGAAGAAGATTCTTCTAGGGACATTAATCATGTGAATAGGTACGGCGTATAGCCATTTTAATTACCTATACATTTAAGGACATTATGAGATGCGTTTGTGATGTTCCAATTGAGCTCATCGGTCCAACATCTAAAAAGGATAGTAAAAAATATAGTATTTATTGATTAAAAAACGAAAGGGGAGCATTTTATGACAAAATGGTTGTCAAGGAATTTATTTGGACAGTAGTTTACTTCCAAATTATAGAGTAAAATAATAATAAGGATGGCCATTTGCCTACCCCTTAAGAGACTTTGCTTGAAGATACTTAAAACTAGGTACTTACTATTAAATATTAAAAAAAAACTTATTTCAATTCTCTTAAAGGGGCATTTTAGGAACTAAAATGAATCATCCTTATTGATATAATTTTTATATCTGTAACATTTAGATAAAATTATACGAATTTATATTTTATGAATAAAATATTATACTTTTGTAAAAATGTCTTAGTAAATAAAACTGTCAAGGGCTCATAATAATAGAAATAAAAATCCAATTCTTGAACTAAAATTATGAAAAAAATTGTAATTTTAGACAAAAATAAAGTAATTTTTAGTTTTAAGCAACGGATTCCATCCTTAATTTATTTTTAGCTAATTATTTGTAAATATTTTTCGATATATTTTTTATACGAAATGCATTTATTAATTTTATTTAATTAGCCATAATAATGTCTCAGAGTAATATTTGAGTTCTGATTTTATGAATTTATTAAATCATTTTAAACGGTTATAATGTGTTTTATTTATAAAATTGATGATTATATCATACTATCTGCGCCCCGCGGTTTACCCGCGTAAGTCTCGATTCCGTGGGAATATCGGGATAAAAAGTATCCTATGTCCTATTCCAGGTCATGGTGTACACCTGTGCCAAATTTCATCCAAATCCGTTCAGCCGTTTTAGCGTGAAAGCGTAACAAACAAACAAACTCACTTTCGCATTTATAATATTAGTTAGGATTCATAACTTTTATTGTACTCATATTTTATATACCTACTCAACAAAACGTAATTATGCCATGCTGAGTATCTGTATATTCTTATCCAATCATTCGAGCTTCATCTGTGTATTCCATAGCAAATGCTGCTAGGTTAGAACAAACGTGGTAACATGCGTCAAACACATTAATCATTGGTGCCGATTCTCTTGTCACAAATTCTCTAAGCTAAACTAAAAATCACTAAATTTTAGTTTATTCCTGTCAAACGACGATTTCCTATTCTGAAAATAGACTAAAGTGACACAACTTAACTATAATTTAGTTTGACAGCACTAAGATGGCACTGAGTTTTAATTTAGTGAAAATGCTATTCTGAATTTGACGTTTTAACCAAAATTTTTGTTCTATATCTAAAATCCTCTAACTAACTCTGACTATTTTTAATCACGATTAAAAATGTGTGGAATAAAATTAGATGTCATGAACTAAAATTCAAACCAACACCTCGAATTCAATTGCAAAACGGTAAGTACCTACTGTATCTTTTTTTATTTTTTTGCTTATATCTCGAAAACGGTGTGTCGTATCGCAAAAATAATGAAAATTTTGACCCCCTTTGCAATCAGCAAACCCGTAATATTCAACATGTTGGTAATTTAATTTTTTTGTATTCTTCCAAAAAGTGAAAAATTCCATATAAAAATACGTCGAGACGGCCACATTGCGCGCCTATCCGGCTCAAAAAAAAAACGTGGTAGGCAAACAAGAAGGTACCAAGTGGAGTCGCGATTGTCAAATTCGATTTTAGTTCTGTCAAAATAATGTTTAAATTTAGAGATTTTTTTTGGCAGAATAGCTCTAAGATTCTCATAGTAAAAAGTAAGGAATTTTAGTCATAGTTTAGTTAGTTTAGTTCGGTGTACAAGAAAATCGGCACCATTGTTAGAGTAGAGAGAGGTCATTCAATAAAGTAACTAGTAGGTATTCAATAAGTTACAGTACGATACAACTTAGATGTAGGATCGGCATAAATCGTCAAACCGATCACCATTAGAATTGAGCGCGCGTAATAATACTACTACTAGTGAAAATGATCTTTACGCAAACGCATACACATACAAGTAATAAAAACTAAAACCCAACTACGACTTAAAAGGTATAAACAAGACACCACAGACAGACAAATTAAAAATCCGGAGTCACACGTGTTAGGGCATAAATCGAACAGATTACGTGTGACTCCGGATTTTTAATTTCTTTTGGGGTTATAATATATATATTTTGAAATGTGCTCATTAAGCCCTTTCATTTGATACCCAATATGGTACGATTAAACCATTTTTTTTTTAAGTTCCTCACTTTATGTCCTGTAGAGGGCGCCATTTGTAATTTAATGTGCGGACAATCACGACGCTTCTAACTATACCTCATTTGTCAAATTGTGATAAGTGGTTTGGAAGATAGGAGGGAACAGATGAACATACATACATACCGGTCAAAATCATAACCCTCCTTTTTTCTTCGCCGTAGTCGGGTAAAAACATAGGTACATCACAGAGAATGAGGTCCTAGGTTCAATTCCCAAGTCAGGGAAAGTGTTATTGAGTTTTTCCGTTTGGAATTGCTCAGTAGCAGCACAGAGTCTGGGTTTGTGCCCGGTTGATGGCAATAGGCACGCCTCCTATTACATGGAACTTAAAAATAACTGGCGAAATGTGGTTTTACTACAGATAAATACTGAATGAATATTATTATTGGATTTTTTATTATTAAAAAAGACTGGTGATAAAATTCCTTTTCAATTTAAATAGCAATGTTGCTGAATCATGTTTGTTACTCTAATGAAAAAGCGTGTTTTTCTTTGATAATATGTTTAAAAACTGCTCAAAGTGACGCAATATTCACATTACGAAACAAATTGTTACGTCTATTTTCATTACATTTAAAATAATTAAGTAACCAAACCTAATTAAACCTATTACTGTTTCGTTTCTTAAAACTTTCACATAATGGTCGCCAATAGATGGCGCTGTACGCAAACTCAATACAAATACTACAAAGTGTAAGGAATCCTGCATCTCGCCAATAAAGATTTCGTGTAGTTTAGCACACGTACTCAAATTTTAGCAATACTAATGTACTTGCTTCGGCAGTACATATACTAAAATTGGAACGATACAGAGAAGATTAGCATGGCCCCTGCGCAAGGATGACACGCAAAATCGTGAAGCGTTCCACATTTTTTGGACAATTTGAAAACAGAGTAATAATATCTACATCATTTTTTGTATGTTTATTTTCGTCGTCACAGCCTCGTTGGTCTAGAGTGGTAGCAAGCGCTACTGCCAAGGTCTTGGGTTCGATTGGTGTTATTGGGTGTTTCTATCAGGAATTTCTCATTAGTAGCCAGGATTCTGGATTTGTGTCCGGTTGATGGCAATAGGCTCGCCCCCTATTACATGGGACTTCAACATAACTGGTGAAATGTGGGTGTACAGTCACGAGCACTAATATGTATACACTAAGCAACTTTTAAAAGTGATTTTCTCCTACTGTATTGATTGTAACTTTAAGATATAATGAACATAGTATTTTGGAACCCCTATTATTATGAAATAGGTATCATCTCAAAGTTACAATCGTAATTCCACGAGAAAATCGTTATTGCATTATGCTGAGTGTATACATATTTTTGCTCGTGACTGTACACCTCTTAATAACCCTTCGGGGCAGTTGTACTTGTAATGCTGTATGTAACATACATTACAATATTTAAATTTTGGGCATCGCTTATCACAGTTATCACTGTGGTCATCACCAACATTTACATAATTTTCGTCACATTCAAAATAACTTCATATTATAAGGTTTGAGTATTTGAAATTCGGGTTTCATGGCTTCCATTCAATGAAAGATAGTATGCATGTGTGTTGGAATAAACAATAAAACGAAAAGGGAGTGCTTCAAAAATTATTTATTTATTCGTATATATAATTTATATATCCATTTTATAATTAAAATCAACCGATGCACACAACATAAACATCATAATATCGACCGTTCATTCACGCCGCCCGGACGAAAGACGCGCTCTTTAGCAAAACACGTTTTACACGAAAAGCGACTTTATCTCCATGGCAGTAGGTCGAAATCACCAAAACGTGTTTCCGCCAAAGATTAAGTATACATAGATTTAAAAACTAGATACACAATAATTTATTTTAAAAGTCCTGTCTATGACGATCGCTTGTAGGACACTCGAGTAAAAATAATAATTATAAAAAAGCTGTAATAAGTATTATCTAAATTAATACTTTCGCTAAAATACTCTGTAGTTATTAAAATAAGGTTTTCGACATAATGTTGTGAATGTAAAAACATTAATGAATAAGAAAGGAATAAATTTAAAACGCTCTTAACACTGATAAAAAAATGTAGAAAAAAAATAGTGCGTGTATAAAAATATGTCTAGGTACTGTTTCCCGTAAAACGTCTAAAAATTACCATTTATTACTATTGTATTACGTTCAAAAGTTGGCAACACAACAGTATGTCGAAATTAATAGGAAAAACGGACTTAAACATCCAGCTATGTAATGTAAGTACTATTCTGCAATCGCCAATCGATAATAATGTCATTTTGGCTAAAATTGGAAATAAATAATGCAATTAAATAAATAGAAAAATGACAACTAATACACTAAGATGACTGAAGTATTCGTTTTTTTTTATAATACAGATAAAACTGAGATATTAAAATACTTGTATCACTGGAATAAAACTAAGTTTTATCTTAATTATACTTTTGACTACAAGAAATTGATTTTTATTTGACACTAACTTTAATTTAATTTCGTTTAACGCCTTATTTCAGTGATCAAGTTATATCAGAAATTGAATTCGAGTTTAGGAAAGCGTATTTCAATACATAGCTATATTAAAATTCTAATTTATGAAATGAAATAAGGAATTTTACGTTAATTATTCATCTAGATTTATTTCCGCGTCTATTTAACTGAAAAAAATGATTTTTCATACAAAAAAAAACACTTGATTATTTTTTTATGTGCGTAAAAATTCTATTGTCATTATTTTCCCTAGATTTTACAGTTTGCAAACAATATGGCGACATTGAAACACGCTTTTAAAAGTACACAGTAAACCATAAATCACATAGAGAACCTCCCTGCGTCCTGATCTCTAAACTTAATCCTCCTCATATATTATTATTTTGTTACAATTAACTTTGAGGGGATCTCACTTGAAATACACACACTCTTTCAATAATTTTAATTATAATTAAATTAAAATCGAATGACAATCAATGTCACATAGTCATGAAATTTCCGCGGATGAGAAACCTTGTTGCAAAAATTATGCCTTAACATAATAATGAATGATTTAAACAAAATTTTATTATGATATTTTGAAAAAAGACGAATCACTAACGTCTTCTTAATACCCACTTTAATCATTCACACTCACCAAGTAATTAAAAAAATCAATTTTAATCATCAAAAATCTTTTCCAAACAAATCGGTTCTCACCAAAAATCTTTCTCCCTAAAGACCCTCTTACACGGTTCTACTAACCAACTCCCTCATTAAAATTCCGTGATCAAGTAAAGTCCCCTCATACACAACACAGTCACAGTGCGAACTGCCACAGTAATACATCGTGTTCGCTACCGTTAGCCCTAAGCTACACTTCCTAAACTATTACCGCCTAATGCACAAATTTAGACAGACAACTAGGATTTTTTTACACAAATGACATTGTACAATTGAATCGACTACGAAACTGGCCACCGAATTGAAATCAAAGAGTATTTATATACGAGCCGTGTGATGTCACCTTTACTTTTGAATATATATTTGAATAAATAAATTAGTGATGTTTTGATAATACGTAAAAAAACACATCTTTTAGACTTTGTTGTGAATATAGAAAAAGTGTAAAAGTTATGTTATTTTAAATTAATATTTTTGTATAAAATATATATGAAAAGTCCAGCTTAATCATATTGTTTGTTTGTTTTTGTGATGCTTCCTGACGCGGTTATTAAACCGAAAATATTTTTTGGTTAAAGTGTGAATAACGTCAATATAATATAGTCTATCCTTTAGGCCTAAAAATTAAGCGTAAAACAACATTGTAATATTCAAAAGTAAACGCAAGCACACTAGCTATGATTAATTACAAGAAAGAAATGCGGAAAACCTTTAAAAATACTGCTTCGTTGCAAGCGCAAATTACAAAAATAATATTCAAAAAGACTAAACTATACTTAAAAATATATCTCGTTCTAATACTTTTAGTTAAATTATAGTTACAGCTACTATTTACACGTCATCTAGGTACATCAACAACGAATGTGCGTTGTTTCACGAAAATTTCACTTTTAGTTTTCCTTCACTTCTTTTTTTATTCGTCAATAAAGTTTAAACTTGAGATTCTCAATATTTATTCGTCATATCCGGTGTCGAGTCAATGTTGGAATGTTTTATCGTTTCCGTTTTTTCTTTCAGTACATTAATCACATTTTAGAAAATGTTTTATATTTTTTGGAATTTTCTTTTACGGAATGGAAGATACGTTAGTTTTGTCAATCGATAATCTGTCTAATCTATCAACCTTAATTGTCGATAGATTTTTATCGATATCTTTACAGCATTTTGTATGGCTCTTATCGATATTGTGAATCAATTTATTATGTTTTTCAATTAAATAGGGAATAAAGTAGGATATAATATAGTTATTATAAAGACCCTACTAAATCCTTCGAATTAACACAATTAATTATCATTAAGTGTATGTTATCAGTTGATATCGACAGAATGTGTATTTGAGATCATCTCAGCATTATTATTAATTACGTCATAGCAATGTCGATAAAACAGCATCGAATTTATTATAACCAAATTTTTTTGTGTTTATTTATTCATGCTCATTCTTTTGCCATCTTAAAGATCAAAAACTAGTTTATAATAATTACAACCATTGATCATTACCACATAATAGTGATAATCCATTTATTCTCTAAATTGAGTTTGGATCTTATTCTTATGAATTTAAGATCCAAACTCGAACTAACTATTCCACGATTCCCTGCCGGTCTTCCTTAACACTTTTGCCCCTCCTATAATCAATCCGGAGTAAAAGCTCCCGCAGCAAGGCGCGACGCGACACTTGTAGTACAATTTCTATGAAAACTTCATGGAAATTGTTCTACCAGTATCGCGTCACGCCTGTCTGCGGGAGCTTTAAAGTTAAGCCAAACTTAACCTCGTAAATGTATGATTAAACTGAAGTTAAGACTGGTTGTAACTTTACCGCGTTTGAATTTTATTTTACAAGCCTCATCTTTGTGACGCCTACTCATTTATGATGGTTCCTGTAACTTACGAACCGTTAACGGTTAATATTACGACGACTCGTATAATTAACGGTGCGTAAAAAAACATGCTTTTATTCTTTGATTTGCGTCAAACTTACATAAATGTCTGCGCGACGTCAATAGTATTGTTTTGATTGACTTTGTTACAAATACAAATTATATTCTCCATAATTAAACGTGACAATTATAAATTGCTCACATTTCGTCACGAATAAATAGGTCATATCAGGTCCTTGGTACTCAGAGTCTTAGACTTCCTCGGACTGGACTCTCTTTGTCGTTGAAAACCTCACAATAGCGATGATGATTGATGATGATTTTGTCCATCTGGTAGATTATTAAAAAATATTGGACACGTATTTTCTTTCTTATTTTTTTTCGTAATCAAAAGATTGCAGTGATACATTGAGTTAAAATGTGACATGACGTGACGCCTTGCTAGATTTTATACTGAGGTTTGACTTAGCAAGCCCCCACTCCCCAACTTTAAGACGTTAGATCTAAATAAGTATGTTTTTTTATTATTAATATAATAAAGCAAAAAATACGTGTCTAATATTTTTTTTTTATTACCTCACTGATGACGGACTAAATCGTTTTTTTTTTTTACCCAGGCATCATCCGTGTTTTTTATATGTAGTAGGTAGTTAGTATCTGAATAAACCTCCAACTGTCATTAGCGAGACACAATAGAATTTTAATTGTTATCGGCCATTAGGAGGCCAATCGATAGTTGAGCGGATAACATGTCATTTAATAAGAATACCCACGAATTTGCACACATTTTTAACCCAGCTTATTTTAGGTACGCGATATTTATACATAGTCTGGAACATAATCCTTGAAAAATTGCTTTAAATCGTTTTAGTAGGCAATATTTTCGAATCGGTGTCTTTAAAATTCCTTTAAGCCTTTATAGTGGGCATAATTCTTAATCCTCATCCCACTGTTGGGCGTGACATCAGATTTGCGTCCACCGATCATCAAAGAACTGTCTCATATTGTGTCCGGCGCGTCCTACCGGACTGTCGTCTTCATTGAAAACTTCACAGTTGCCGAAGATCAGTCGGACGTCTGAGGCGAATTCTTCTTTGCATTTGTAGCTGTTGAGTAGAAAATTGTGATTGGGTTAGTAAGTTGTGATGGGAAAGTAGTTTCTTAGATATAATGAAACGCGATCGCTCTGTTCGTCATTCCGGTAATGTGGTTTTAACTGGAGCTGCAATATTAGTTACTTGAAAAAGCGCTTGGTTTTCTTCAAAATCGGGCATTTTATAAATAACTACCCGAATTAAAAATTACCAAAATCCAGGCAGAAAACGTATGAATTGAAAGGAAACAGAGACACATACAAGTAAGTGGCCATCCAGTTAAAATCACAGTATCATAATCTGCCTAGCCTTTTCCCAACAACGTTGGGGTCGGCTTCGAGTCTAACCGGATGCAGCTGAATACCAGAGGCCCTAGACAAAGTGACATTCTATCAGCGTTATCGATGATGGAAAAGGCAAAAATGAATAGGACTGATGTAAGCTATCGAAAAGCTTATGTCTATCCTGTTGAAAGTCGTTGTAGAAATACGAAACGCTTTTGAAGGGATTGTCACTTGTCCAGGCCCTCTGTATTTTACATGGAGCGACTGGCTATCTGACCTCCAAAACACAATTACTGGGTAATACGATACCCCTTGGTAAGACTGGTTGTCACTTTCGGGCTTCTGACGACCCATAACAACTGTCAAAGATCCACAAATGACAGCCGGGACCAACGGCTTAACGTGCTTTCCGAGGCACGGAGGAGTCTCGATACGTATAGATGGTCACCCATACACGGACCAACCCCGGCAAGCGTAGCTTAACCTGATGGATCGACCCGTGTGGCTGTTATTACTTAGCCACGAGCTCTTTTACGCGCACTCTATACTATAATTATATCTCTATGACCAAAAGGCATTTAAAAGTGAAACAACTTTGCTTTTTACTTCTAAACGACAATGAATACTCACATATTATCCTGTAGCTTCCTCTTAATGGTGGAGAGGTCCATGGGACACTTGATGACTTTCTTGTACTGCGGGAACTGCTTGGTGTTGACGGGCAGGAGGAACGGCCACGCGTGCTCGTGGCACTCCATCTCGTTTAGAAGGTTCCTGAGGAAGAGGTTAGATGTTGAGAAATATGTAGAACCTAGTGCGTGTAATGGCCCTTAGAGAATAGGCCATAGGTTGTCTTTAACGGACACAAATTTCGGAAGTCAGAAAGCCTATTAAATTATATACAGGATGTATCAGAAATGTGTGGTCAAAAAGGGTGTATGGGTGTGTGTAACTTTCTCCATGGGATCAACATTGTAATCGAGAAAAAATTATCAGACGTCCCGTATATAGTCCTCGAGACCGTATTTTCGGCCACGGCGGCCAATCTCAACGGAGACTAGCCATCGGCGCGGGAGATATTATAGTGCACAAGTGTTTGCGCAGACACAAGTGCAGTCTCTCTTCCCTCACTCTCATAGTTCCGACCCGTACAAAGTTTCAATATATACAAGACCCAAATGTATGAGGCTGCTGATATTTTTTTGTCGATGAAGGGTCAGCTGTCAGCTCAGACCGCGACGTGAAGGGACGCGACGCTGCGCCCAATTTTTAACAATTATCGAACTTATTTTCTTCACTTTCGACACGTCGAATACGTGTCGAAAGTGAAGAAAATAAGTTCGTGTGTGAGTGTGTCAAAGTGCGCTGCGATGCGCTGCTGCACAGCGCGTGTATCTTATTGTGTAGTTATAAATTCGATATTCATAATAAAGTGCGCGTCGCTTCGCGTCTCGGTGTGAACTGACCCTTAGGTTGTTACGCGACCTGCCAGGGTTGCGGGTTAGTCCGAAAGGGATACCGGGACCTTGGCAACAGGCAACTGAAGGAACACGGGTGGGTTTTAGTCAGTAAAAGTCTGACACGCCCTTCCGCTCCGCCCAGAGCGGGAGAAGTCATTGGATGATTAACCACCATCAAAAAAAAAAAAAAGGTTGTTACGCGACAGAGATATTTTTATGAGGCCCTGTTGTGCATCAAAGGAAAGGCCTTAATTAGCACATTTCAAAAATATATACATTATAACCCCAAACGAGTTAGGGCATAAATCAAACATTACGTGTCTCTCCAGATTTTTTATTTGTCTGTCTGTGATGTCTTGTTGTGATGTAGCTTTTTAGTTGACTTTTTGTCGTAGTTGGGTTTTAGTTTTATAACTTTTATTTTTATTCAATCAATCTGCTTAGCCTTTTCCCAACTATGTTGGGGTCGGCTTCCAGTCTAACCGGATGCAGCTGAATACCAGTATTTTACATGGAGCGACTGCCTATCTGACCTCCACAACCCAGTAACTGGGTAATACGATACCCCTTGGTAAGACTGGTTATCAGACTTTCTGACTTCTGACGACCCGTAACGACTGTCAAAGATCCACAAATCAGCCTCCAAAACACAATTACTGGGTAACACGATACCCCTTGGTAAGACTGGTTGTCACTTTCGGGTTTCTGACGACCCTTAACAATTGTCAAAGATCTATAAATGTACAAATGACAGCCGGGACTAACGGCTTAACGTGCTTTCCGAGTCTCGGAGGAGTCTCGGTATGTAAAGATGGTCACCCATCCACGGACCAACCCCGGCAAGCGTAGCTTAACCTGATGGATCAACCCGTGCGGCTGTTATTACTTAGCCACGAGCTCCTCTCTTTAGAACTTTTATTTTTATTATTGAAATGATTTTGCGCAGTGAACCATGTACAGACGCCAGCAGGTCAAGCTACCCGAAACTGTCAGATTTTCCCAATAAACCTTGAACCTTAATGCATTAGCGATAAAGTTGAAAATCTATTAAAGAAATTTGACAGATTGTAGTAGCTTGATGTGCTGGCGTCTGTACTAATCTGTCGTAAGAATAATAATTAGTGACTTACTTGCAGAACTGTAGATCTTTCAGCAGTTTCTTTGCTGTGTTCTTCTCTTTCTTAGCGCGAGACACTAGCGGCGCATTCTCTGTGTCACGGTCTTCAACGGCTGGAAAAATTAAATAAATGCTATCATACACTGCCCCGTTGGTCGAACACTATGGTTGCAAGCGCTACTGCTGAGCATGGATTCCTGGATTCGATTCCCAGGTTGACCAAAGTGTAAGGGCGTTTGTGCACTACAAGGAATTTTACTGTCCGGCAGTAAAAATGTGAACGCAGCTGAATTACTTGAAGTTCGAAAACTGACCTTACAGCTTCGAAATAAAGGTGCTATCAACATCGGACCGTAAAAAATCGGACTGCCGGACAGTAAAATTCCTTGTAGTGCACAAACGCCCTTAGTGTTAGGTTTTTCCATCTAGAATTTCTCAGTGGCAGCCCGGAGCCCCGGAGAGAGAAATCGACACGTGTTTCACCTCTCAACGAGGCATCCTCAAGATGACGATTGACCAGAACCTGAACACGACGTGTTGCCATGCCGAGCGCTGGACGCAGAGTGAGCCATATCGCCAGGCACCCTTAATTATATAGGACTAGCTGCGCCCCGCGGTTTCACCCGCGTAAGTCTCGATCCCGTGGGAATATGGGGATAAAAAGTATCCTATGTGTTAATCCAGGTTATAAACTATCTGTTTGCCAAATCTCATCCAAATCCATTCAGTCGTTTTTACGTGAAAGAGTAACAAACATCCATCCATCCATCCATACTTACAAACTTTCGCGTTTATAATATTAGTTAGGATTACTGCGCGATGCAACTCGGTTCGGATCGTTATAAGCGCGATAAGGGACGAACATATTATTATGTTCAAGTACGTACCGTCTATCTGTGTGTCAGTCTCGTCATGTTGTAGGGCTCCGTTGCCGCCTACATAGTGTAGCGCGCGACGTTTCTCTGGAGGGCCCTCCTCTGCACTCAGCTCACCTGTTAAATAGAGAAATAATGATTAAATACTAGCCTTTTCTTCGTGATGGCCCAGTGGTTAAGGCCTCGCCCCTCATGCACGAGGCTTTGGGTTCAAATCATATGCGCTTTCTGGGTTTATCTTGGACATCACTAACATCGGTGAAGGAATTCTTAAATTAATTCATTCAGTGACAGACAACCCACGTCTTGTACACCCCTATTCAAACTCAATGGCGGTGGCGACATGAGGCGAGTCGCTGCGCAGTAACAAATTCATGTGTCAGCGGGGGTGAAGAGTGGGGTACTGTGCAGCGAGTAGCTATCTTCCGAGCCGCCATTATGTTTGAATCGAACTGTACAGTCTAGAATTGTATGACATTTTTCACAAGAGTTTCTTATTTATCGAAAGTGCAGCACTAAGATAGGATTATTCAAAAATCACCCCTTAAAGGGCTGAAATGTCGTATGGAAGTTCGCTAGCTAGTAATTTTTATAAGTCTCAAATCGCCAACCCATCTTGACCAAGCGTGGTGATCAATGCTCGTGCCTTCTCAGTGTGAGAAGGGCCTTTGGCCTGCAGTGGGACAGTTATAAGCCGGATTCATTGATTGATAACCGAGTGGATCAATTGACGGCTTTGAATCAAATATTCTGTAGTCAACGCGACGCTACAAAGCGTCGCGTTTAATCGCACACAAAAAGTAAGTTCGCGTTACATTGCGTTTCGTCGCAGTCTGCTACATTTTCCGCCAGGGAATGGTTTGACCGCGTTCGTCGCGTTCGCAGCGTCGCGTCGCGTCGACTTTGTCGTTTTCGCAGGCCACCTCGTAAGATAAACGGAAAATGATACAAAGGGTTTCGAATTGAAACAACGCAAAACGGTTTGATAACATCTAATGACCAAAAATTAGCTGAAAAATGCAAATTCGTTATAAATTATAAATGTGGAGTGTGATTTTGATCTCAGAGAAACTTGGGGGATGTATATAGTGTGTTATTTCCGGTACAGATTGGTGAGACGTCACATGAAATGTAACACATGTTGAAACATATTCGTTGTTGTGTTACATTTCATGTTTTTTTATGTTAATATTGTTATTGAATAGGGAATATGCATGTATTTTTTTTAATATTTTTATTCGATAGTTTACATCGTCAAATAATAGTTTAAAAAAATTCGACGGCAAAAAAGCAATTTAAAGTAGTTAAAAAAATGTTTAAAATTATCCAACCGATCCGGGCTATTTAAACGCCCTCCATTTGGCGCGCTTGGTGTGGTGACGTCACAGTCCGTGAAAACAGACAAGCAACTGTCAATGTCAAACACTCCTTTTTGTATGAGCGTTTGACATTGACTTGACACTTGTTGATTGACTTGACATTGACATTTTGATTGTTATCCCGGATTGTTACGTCACATCCGCTCTTAGCTTTTCAAGTATTTGAATTACCCACAGTTTTTTGGGACTTTTTTTGTATGAGTCTATTGTTACTTTATTATGAAAAAATAATAATAATAATTGCATGGACGCCTCATTTGTTACTCATTTCTGTACCCGACATTAGGTTAAACGAGGGAAATACTTTAAGGGAGTGTAGTACTCATGAAAATGAACAACTTTTACCCCTTTAGTGAGTGTATGCGTAAGAATTTGACCTGAACAAGGTTTGTTTACACTTTTATCAGATACTTTTGGAACAGAATATAGAAAAGATTGTGTGGAGAAGACTATCCAGTTAAGAAGAGATCGATTTGGCCTTAAGGTGAAAGCGCCAGCGCCGCAATTTTCTGGCTAAAATCTGGTTGAATGTTGATCAAAATATGATCTGCGACCGTAAAAACTATGAGTTTACAGAATTATAATACTTATAATCATTAATACAACTCTCTAAGTTAGAATTGACCTCAAAGGAGATCATTCACCGTCCATAGATTTTAGGGCTAAAGAGGTGAAAGTTCCAAACAAAAAAAAAAGCTATATTCCGAAAGAGTACATTTTTCCCTTCATTTTTTATTACTACAAGCTATTACTTTAATTAGATTACTTTTATCATCTTAACTAAAAAATATACTGAAAACAGTATTTCTCAATATCGAATAACAGTGAAAAGTGGAGAGAATAACATGTTCTAACGGAATATATCTTTTTTTTATTTGAAAGAGTTATTCAACAAGGTAATTTGAACTAAAAGAGTTGTATTGATGATTTTAATAATTATAAACACATCTATGTTACGGTCGCGAATCATATTTTGATCAAAAAACGCAAGAAAATTTGAATTTCGCGGCATACCTCAGCGCCCCCTTAACGAAGATATAATAGTTATTTATGCAACTGTTATATAATAAGGGGTATTAAAACACGAATGTGGGTTTAGTATAACACGAGTGTTAGTAATAGTAACACATGAGTGTTTTAATACCTAATTATTTACAGTTGCATACAAGACTATATCTACACCCATGTTATGAATCTTCTATAAAAGTTTCTTTACAATACTAATATCGAACAAAAATGGCGCGGTACGACGTGAATTCTAATTTTTCGAATTCGAATGTATGTATTGTTTTTAAATTACGGTGCTTTGTTAGTGAAACGCTCGTGAATGACAATGTTCTGTTTTTTAAATGAGTTGCATTATGAAATTCAGTACAATATTATAACACCCGTTTGGATGATATTATGGTTACTATAACACTGGTTGTTTTAATGTTGGCAATGAGCTGATCCAGAAACTTTTAGAGAGGATTTATAGCATGGGTGTAGATAAACCAATGTATAAAACTCACCTGTATGATGATTCAGTCCATTCTCACTATCAGCGAGCGTGTCGTCCAGTTTATCATCATGTTTCTCAGGAGTGTGGAGTGCGGAGCCTGAACATTCTTCAGCTGTAGTCGATGTTGAGGCGTGGGAAGCTGCCGGGCTGAAATGTGGGATGAAGAGGTTTTTACTGAGACTTACTGGTGTTTATTATAAAGTGCATGTTTGATAAGTAATTTCTCTATTACTGTAAACGAACGTTATAACAAATATTTTGGAAAAGTCGGCTTTGTAGAGCGACTTTGTAGACAATCTCTTTCAAAAACTTGATGTACAGTCAGGGAAATTAATTGTGAAGCAAATTGACACCCAACAAAAAAATTCCGCGTTTAGCTATAAACGATACAGTTGTATACAGGGTGATGGATGACTGATGTCGACAGTTGTTTACTTTGTTTTAGTTGTATACGGACATCATCATCTGCCTAGCCTTTTCCCAACTATGTTGGGGTCGGCTTCCAGTCTAACCAGATGAAGCTGAATACCAGTATTTTACTTGGAGCGACTGCCTATCTGACCTCCACAACCCAGTAACTGGGTAATACGATAGCCCTTGGTTAGACTAGTTGTCAGACTTTCGTGCTTCTGACGACTCGTAACGACTGTCAAAGATCCACAAATGACAGCCGGGACCAACGGCTTAACGTGCTTTCCGAGACACGGAGGAGTCTCGATATGTGAAAATGGTCACCCATCCATGGACCAAACCCGGCAAGCGTAGCTTAACCTGATGGATCGGCCCGAGCGGCTGTTATTACTTAGCCACGAGCTGTATACGGACAATATAAAGAAAAAAATCAGCTGATCCCTACATTTATGTTAGCTCGTCAAAATGTAGGGAACAGCTGATTTTTTTTCGCGTTTTCAGGTTTGGTACGATAGTGAGTTGTTTATAATGATGAGTTCAATGACCCCTTAAGAGGATGCCCATGAATTCAATTTCACCATGTATATTTGCGAGTACTTATCTTTAATTGACATATACCGTATAATAATAATTGTGTTCTTAATACATTTTAACGGCTAGTACGCGAATAACACGTACATGTACGGGTTTACGAGCAGTGGTGGCCAAGTGGTAACGGCCACGACTTACGAGTTGTAGGTCGTAGGTTCGAACCCTGACAGGCGCTTTACTTTGTGTAAATTATTTCATCGCCATTGCTCTCAAAACGGTGAAGGAAAACATCGTGAGGAAACCGGCATGTCCTAGAACCAAAAATTCGAAGACATGTGACATCTACCAACCCGCACTGGGCCTGCGTGGTAGATTACGGCCCACTCCCTTTCACAGAGAGGAGGTCTGTGTCCCAGCAGTGGGAACATTATAGGCTGATTATGTACGGGTTTATGAGTAATTATGAAAAGGAAAAACTTTTGCTATAGGACACATACTGAATTAAAATCGACAACAAAAAAGTGTTCCATTCATTTTTAACGATTTGGTATTGTATTTTTGTTTCCCTCATTTACTGTACTTTAGATAGAGTAAGTACATACCTAGGCACCATATTCTGGTCTATATCGAGACTGGCGTTGAGGTCTCGATGCTTGGCGTCCCTCTTCTTCATGTTCCGCGGCTTCTTGGGCGGCGCGCGCGATATGCACTGCGAGCAGTACCACTTGCCGCGGGGGTTCTGTGTAGACAGAAAATATTCATGAATCTTTTGTTTCGACCTCATTTTCAACAGAAAAAAAATTGTTTGGAAAAAATGAGGGCGCCACTACCGCATAGGTCACTTCAAATGGGAAATGAGTAAAAGAATTTAAACAAATAGTTAAAAACGCTGCTTGTACTGACTTAAAACTTACTAGCACTTGTCGGCAAAGTAATGCCAACATCATAGGTAGGTATGCATTACTTAAGTAAAACATTTATTAGTTTCATTTGTCACCGCATCATACTCTTTTTTTGCCAAGCTGTACCTTGTAAACGACACCCGTGACGAAGAAAGTCGCAATTATTATTTGACCCGCCATCTTGGATTTTAATTTCTGCCTCATTATCAACAAACAACAGTACGTGGCCGACATGGCGGATAGCGCCTAATCTTCAAGAATATCGCTCAACCAAGGGAGGATCCCCTGACTGTCAAATCTGCCTGCAGCCGGTTAGACTGGAAGCTGATTCCGACATAGTTGTGAAAAGGCTACGCAGATGATGATAACTCCTGTATACTCGGCTACATATCAAGGTATAATTTCTAGTTTAAGCTGACCTCTCATTGTACGGAAATCTTAAACAATGCAAGATCAGCTTATACTGGAAATGTGGAGCTTGATAAGTAGCCGTGTGTACAGTCACGAGCAGCAATATTTATACACTTAGCAACTTTTAAAAGTGATTTTCTCCTACTGTATTGATTGTAATTTTATGTTGTAACGAACATAGTATTTTGGAACTCATATTATCATGAAATATGTATCATCTCAAAGTTGCAATCGTTATTTCACGAAAAAATGGTTATTGAATTTTGCTAAGTGCATACATATTTTTGCTCCATCACCATTTGTGTAACCTTTTCACAACTATGTCGGAGTCAGCTTCCAGTCTAACCGGCTGCAGGCAGATTTGACAGTCAGGCGAGGACGGGGGAGCGAAATTCTAGACGATTGAGCGCTATCCGCCATGTCTGCCAAGAACTATTGTTTGTTGATTATAAGGTCGATTTCGTTTATTAAGTATCTGTGTATGTGTGCGCCGGTCGTCACTCGTTAAATGAGGCAGCCTTTCTGAGACGCCGCGTTCGGCGCTCCGATTGGTGAAGGGCCAATCGGAGCGCCGAACGCGGTCGACGCGTAAAATGAAGATAGTTAAAATAAACTCGCACTAAGGCCTCTGTACTATTCTGTGGTACATTACCTTCAACAGCGGCGGGTAGTGACAGTCCTGGTGGTAGGCCCGCGAGCACAGCGCGCACGGGATGGTCCTGGTGTTAGCGTTGGCTCCGCCGCACACGATGCAGACTCGCTCACCTCTAGCTTTGTTTACACATTCCCAACAGTACCTGGGATGTTAAAAATATATTAGAAATGGTATTAATTCACGTCAGGCTTATTTATGACCCGACAGACGTTGTCCTGTCAAAGTTTATATTGTCAAAGCGCTAAGGTTAGATAAGAAATAATTTTAAATGGTGGTTAACTATTCTTAAATTTTCTAATTTTCTTAATTTTTTCTTTCATAAGAACCTTCTCCTGACAATAACAAACACAACAGAAAAAGAATTAGCGAAATCCGTTCACGCGTGATGGCGTGACCAAGGGAAATAGGGATTCATTTTTATAAATATAAACCATGTACAGAGAATTTTACGTTGACTACCATGAATTGGCATCCACAATCTATTTGGAAAACATTGTTGGCAAGTCGATTTGTTGCAAACCGATATAAATGATCAAAAAGTGAATTTTCGCAATAAACCTTAGTCGCAATATTAATTAAATGCTTATCTCATACAGTCCTTCCCATACTAAAAGTTTTCAAATTCAGGACTTTTTTTGCCGTTAGCACAGATGGCTCACTCCGCAACTGTTCCTATGACACAATAAAGTGCAATTCAGGTCGCACAGCGCTAATAGGGAATATGCATGTGATTCAAATATGGGTCAAATATTTTTTTCTATAAACTATGTTACTTCAGAATTATGCCTCCATCAATATTTTTGAATAAAATTTCTTTTTGAGCGAGAAATTAATTTTTTTAAAGTCCCAAAAAACTGTGGGTAATTCAAATACTTGAAAAGGCTAAGAGCGGATGTGACGTAACAATCCGGAATAACAATCAAAATGTCAATGTCAAGTCAATCAACAAGTGTCAAGTCAATGTCAAACGCTCATAGAAAAAGGAGTGTTTGACGTTGACTTGACAGTTGCTTGTCTGTTTTCACGAACTGTGACGTCACCACACCAAGCGCGCCAAATGGAGGGCGTTTAAATAGCCCGGATCGGTTGGATATTTTTAAACATTTTTTTAACTACTTTAAATTGCTTTTTTGCTGTCGAATTTTTTTTTACTATTATTTGACGATGTAAACTATCGAATAAAAATATTAAAAAAATACATGCATATTCCCTATTACCTACAGTTAAATTCACCAATAAGTTGCCTCTCTTTCTATCGCGTAACTCATATCTTTTGACTAAGTTACACTCACTGAATTGGCCCGACAAGCACGCCGCGATAGCTTCAAATGTGGAGTGAATCATCTGTATTAATCTGTGCCTTTAGGAGGAATGCCAAAATGTAATTTTTACCTATTTATGTTTTAGTCCCCAATAAATTTAAAAGTTTTTCCTGTAATAATAACGTGTTATACATGCTTACCAGTCGCCATCAGGAATCTTATCCATCCGTGGCTTGAAGCAGTACGTGTGATAGCCTTTATCACAGCCGTCACACAGCAACAGCTGATCTTCGTTGTCACCGCTCAAGCAAAACTGACAGTTCTGTGCACAGAATAAGGTAGAATATTAATTTTATGCTAGTTTTAAGTTAGGAAGGAAAGAAGGATTATACCCAGCAGGAAGTTGATACGAGTTTTGAATAACTAAAACTAATTAAAATGTTTTTGTTTCTCACAGAGTAAACTAAAATCAGTATTGCTAACTAGCGAACGTATTTCACTGAAAGCCGCGGAAATCAATCTGTCCAGCCTTTTCCCAACTATGTTGGGGTCGGCTTCCAGTCTAACCGGATGCAGCTGAATAATAGTATTTTACATGGAGTGACTGCCTATCTGACCTCCACAACCCAGTCACTGGGTAATATGATACCCCTTGGTAAGACTGGTTGTCAGACTTTCGGGCTTCTGACGACTGTCAAAGATCTATAAATGACAGCCGGACCAACGCCTTAACGTGCTTTCCTAGGCACGGAGGAGTCTCGGTATGTAAAGATGGTCACCCATCCGGTTTTATTAAGATATTTTGATCAAAAAAATTTAGGTACGACGCGCGGATCGAGAAACGGATTCAAGGTCCTTCAATAGGAGAATATTGTATTCGAATTGTCGAAAATATATTGCACGAAAATATTAAAGTTGAAAGATCATGCAGTGAAAAAAACCTTGCACTGCACTTTGCGTCATCCATTATTACAAAACTCACAATATTGCCACCTAATGGTTAGCATGAAATCTAACTACTCATACAATTTAGCTCGTGGCCGTCCCGACCAGATGGGTAGCTGGTAACAACATCGCTTTACTCAACGCTAAGTTAGTAACTGTCGCGGTCACAGAACGTGTGAGTAGGACCGTGAATGCTCATGTCATCTTGCTCCCACTTTTTATGAGCGCGACTGTCGCAAGTCTTGGCGTTTACACACAAATGGTCGAAGACCATCCATTTTTTGCCTAAAACGACACGTTTTTCTAACTACAGATACAATTTAGCGTGTGACTGTCACTAGGACGTATGCCCGCGACCACATGGGTATACCTACATGTCTCATACGTACCGCTTTCGTGATACTCTTGGCCCACGCTACGGCTGCCTATAACGCTCGTTACAACATCGCTATACTCAAAGCTAACGTTAGTAACTGTTGCCGTCACAAAACATGCGAGTAGGACCGAGAATGCTTCGATTCTCGTGTCATCTCGCTCCCATTTCTTAAGACCGCGACTTCGACGAGTATTTTTTTTTTTTGTCTGGATCAAATTACATCTCCCGTTTTAGGTGGAGCATGAGGGCGTGGCAGACTCTTACTGACTAAAACCCACCCGTGTTCCGTCAGTTGCCTGTAAGTTGCCAGAGACCACGGTATCTCTTGCGGACTTTCCCGCGACCCAATGTCACGAGTCTTGGCGTTTACTATAGTTGCTTTTACACAAAAATGGTCGAAGACCATCCATTTTTTGCCTAAAACGACACGTTTTTCTAACTACAGATACAATTTAGCGTGTGACTGTCACTAGGACGTATGCCCGCGACCACATGGGTATACGTACATGTCTCATACGTACCGCCTTCATGATGCTCTTGTCCCAGGCCACGGCCGCCTCCAGCGCCTGCAGTGACATCGCCAGCTGTGCGGAGGTGTTGCAGCGGGCGACTGCTTCCCGCCACGTCGCTAGGCCGCGGGCTATGCCTTTGTTGTCAGCTGGGGAGAGAAAAAGGGTTCAAAGTCAAAGCCAAATAATTTATTTCAAATAGGCACATAAAAGGCACTTTTAAACGTCAAAAACAATGAAATAGAACTGATTCTAGTTGCTCCTTCCAAAAGGTAGTTTTCGTATGGAGAAGAATGGGCAAGAAAAAAAAAATAATAATATAGTTTATTGCTTCAACTTAAATAACTTATTCTAATTACAATGGGGAGAATCCTTTTAAGCAAATAGTATGCTTGTTTTAGAATGCTCCGCTCTTCCCCAGGTTATGTAAGTGTATTTAAGTTATTGAACCTGATCAGGATATAAATGAACGTATACAAATAAAAATGCAAAAATAAAATATAGTGGGTACACAGTATTTTTATGAGAGACAAATGACGCGCTGTGATGTGTGTTATGTGTGTAGGAGATGGTGTGGAGGTGAATGTGTATGTGAGTAGTGGGTGAGAGTAAGTATGGGAGGGAGGATTGTATCCACATCTTGTACCGGTGGAGATTAACTATCTACGGTGGAGTAAAATGCAGATACCTGCGACTAGTCTTGGGATCGGCAAGAAACTCCACCGTTACTCTTTTAAAAATGCTTTAAAATATTTTGTATACATGAATTATAATCATTATATGTGAAGACGATGCACCTAGAATAAGATTACTGTACCACAATAGGTAAAAAGAATTAAAAATGGAGCAATGATCAATACAATGATAGATACATGGTGCTCACATATTTACAAACATTGTAAAACTAAACGATATCACAAACAATGTAATAATCATATTCTCCGAATGGAAAAATACAATAGACGTAGATTTTTAGTAACCTATCCCGCTTAACTATTCTTCAAGAGTCATAAAAAACCCTGTAAGAAACCGACACGTGTTTACCTCTCAACGAGGCATCCTCAAGATGACGATTGACCAGTCGCAACTGGTGTAACACGTATCGATTCTTACTGGGTTTTTTATGACTCTTGATGTTATGAATAGTTTCTCATACAATAAGAATATGTTTGTTTAACTAAATACATATTTACCTTTCCCCTCGCTAGCGCTGTCGGTGTTCTGCGGCGACGGCGCCGACGCGTTGCCGTGCTCGGCCTGCAGCACGGCGCCCAGTGTCGCCTCGGATGTACTGCACATAGTAAGGTGGACGATTTGTTAGTTTATATGGTTACTAGTCGTTGATCTGCTTACCAGGAGTTAGCTGTTTGCGGGTGGATTTTTGTCTTATTTTTTTGCGATTTATTTTAACACTTGTTTCTTTATGCCTTTTTCGATTTCAAGTGTTTTTTTTTTTTTATTATATTTTAGAGTTATATGATGTAATTTAATAGTGTCCATTCAACATCAATAGCATGACTAAACATGTTTTTCAATAATTGATATTAATTTCAATTTAGACATTTCGTACAAAAATATTAAAAACTCTGATTTTAATTTAAATAAAATAAACAATTTTGAAAAGCAAAACATTCAATTCATGCGTGCATTGATTAACCAACACCATGTTCTGATGAATTTCTTTAAACATTAAATAGGATACAGATTACCCGAAACCTTCATAATGTTTACTTAATTAATTTAACAAAATGTTAATTCCTACCCTGAATTTATGTTTAACTATAGGTTCGTTGTAACAATGAATTAAACGGTGTTCCGCAGTATAATCGGTGTATCTCGTGTGATTTTGATATGATTTGATATCGATACAACACAAAAAGCGCTTCAAAAGCCACGAATATAATTTACCATAGGTTATGAAAGCATTTATTCAATTTGCTACAAAACTAGATTAAAAAAAGATGGACAAAGTGTGTGAAAGACGGCTAATAGAATATACAAATGCAATGAATCTATCATCATCTGCCGCTAACCTTTTGCCAACCATATTGGGGTCGGCTTCTAGTCTAACTGGATACACCTGAATGGCATTATTTTACATAAAGCAACTGCCTATCTGACCTCCATAAACCAGTAACTGGGTATATGATACCCCTTGGTAAGACCGGTTGTCAGGCTTTCGGGCTTTTCATGTTTCGTAAAGACTGTCAAAGATCTACGAATGACAGCCGGGTCTAACGGCCGGTAAACAACTTTGTTAAATAACTAATTAGTTAATTAGTTGTGCGCGCGCTCCGGCCGGCGGTTTACCGGTTACCGTGCTTTCCGAGACACTTGACTGTCCTAATTAATAATAAACAGACACAATCTAGTAGCTTGGATTATCCACCAGCAACTTGCCTTGCAGTACAACCTTGTGGAGTATGAAGTACCATACTACAGGTATGTGCCCGACCCAGTTCTCGAAAATGGTGACGCCACATTGTACTGGGATCGATCTATCATCACTGACAGGACTATTGTAGCCAATAAGCCTGATATTGTGGTGATAGATCGACGAGAGCGCCGTGCAATGATTGTTGATATCTCTGTCCCTCATGACGAGAATCTCGTGAAAGCTGAGAAAGATAAAAACGTCAAGTATCTTGATTTAGCACACGAGGTTGTCGACATGTGGGACGTGGACTCTGCAATCATTGTACCGATAATCGTTACGGTCAATGGCCTAATAGCGAAGAGCCTCGACCAACATCTCAGGAGGCTCTCATTGCACGGCTGGGTCAAGGGCTTGATTCAGAAAGCAGTACTCCTGGACACGGCACGCATAGTGAGGAGGTACCTCTCTCTAGAGCCCTGACCACCGGCAGCTTGGACCCTGATCCTGATGCCGATGGGCTACTATTTTTTATATTTTTAAATGTTTTGTTTTCATGTTTTTTATAAAAAATATTTAAAAATGTAACAACTATGTATTAAAAAAAAAAGCATGCATAAGTGAGTTTGTTTGTTTGTTACGCTTTCACGCTAAAACGTCTCAACGGATTTGTATGAAATTTCACACAGGGGTGAACTTTGACCTGGAGACAGACAAAGGCTACTTTTCATCCTGGATCTAGACGAAGTCACGGGCAGCAGCTAGTACACTATAATAATAAAAACTGAAAAAAAAAATTTTTTGTTTGAACTCGCTAATCATTGTGTATGAAAAAAATGTTTTTGCATTTGATAGCTCAATTTTTGAGGAAGGTTATAGGTTATTTAACATCACGCTACCTTACGAGCCGAGCTACCCTACCCTTGGGAGCCGAGCAAAAAGAGAAAATGTCAGAAAAAACGCTAAACGAAAACGAATTAGTAGCGCGGACGGGCGATGCGATGTGACGCGGTGGGTCGGGGGACAAGAAATTTCCCGCGAACGAAGTCAGGGTTGATCTAATTATGATAACTACTATGTCGGCCACAAATAAATGTTGATTTAAACACTAAATATTTGAAAATGAACCCTTTTAAATATGAATGGAAAATTATGGGGGAGACCTTTTCCTAAAAGTGTGGTAAAAGAAATGGATGTCGATGACTATACGAAAAGGCAGATCATAGAAAACATGGATGAATCGTCTGAAAGATGTAACGGCTAGAAAAAAAGTGAACTCTGTAATGACGTCTAATAACGATGATAAACCAACAACCAAAATTAAAACTACCCTCAAACCAAAGAAAAACACACGACACTCATAATAAAGAGGTTAAATACATTACCTAGCGTACCTTTGCACGAGCGGCGGCTTGAGGTACCTCCGCTCGATGTGCGCCTCCAGCGCCTGCAGCTTGCCGCGCGCGCGCGCCAGCGGCTCCGGCGGGCTGCCCTCGCCGCGCGCGCCCTCGCCTCGCGCGCCCTCGCCTCGCGCGCCCTCGCCGCGCGCCGGCCGCCAGCCCTTCACCTGCATGGACGCCGCCGCCACGCGCTCCTCTAGTTGTTCCACCTGAGTAAATAAGAAGATAGTACAAAGATTTTTAGGCATGGCTAGGACCAGTGAAATATTTAATTTCTCATGAAAAGTAACTTTTTCACAAAGTTACTTTTTCGCATTATTTCATGAATGGGGGTAGAACAAAGAACACAAAACAGTTTTTATACCATGCCCCCTCTAAAAAGCTTATTTTATTCACTGAAAACAGTGAATAAAAAGCACTTTTATTCACTGTTTTGGTGTTTGAATTTAGAACACCAATTTGTTCGAACTCCATCTCAATGATATACAAACTCCTATTTGATTTGATTTTCGAACAGGAGTTTAGCATAACAATTAAAACTGTTTTGTGTTCTTTGCTGTCATTAGTAAATGGGCGCTATTTTAAATATTGTAAGTTGTACGAACAAAAAGTTTAGGGTTACTTAATAAATAAATCGATTGAAAATGTTTTCAAGTGATGAAGATGTGTTAACACCTGAGTTTATGAAAGAGAGGGCGGCCGATATAGTAGAAAGCTTGCTAACCAACAAATCACGGCTGGTTTACATCAAAGCCTACGATGAGTTTGAGTGTGAGTTTGTTTGTTTGAGTAAATGGAAAAATGAAAATCAAGCTGAGCACATTTTCAGAGTCTGTTTTCCTAACTTATTTTAATGAGTTGTCGAAGAAAAAGAAGTCATCGACCTTATGGAGTATGTATTCTATGCTACGGTGTAGGTACTATAAAAACAAGGCATAAAATTGACATAACAACATACTCGAAGTTGCATGTTCTTTTTCTCGTAGTCATGGTATAAAGCATAGTATGCAACTCTTGAATAAAACGGATTTATATCGAGGGCCATGAATCGCTCGCGTCGTTCAGGATTCTAACACTTGAATCACCCCTAATCATCATGAATCACTCCCTACGGTCGTGATTCAGTCGTTAGAATCCTTCACTTGCTGCGATTCACCTATGGCCCTCGCTTTAAATCCGTCCTTTATTCACTAATTGCATAATATACTATTATTTTAATGCTAAACTCCGGTTCGAAAATCAAATGAAATAGGAGTTTATGTAGCATTGAGATGGAGTTCGAATATATTGGTGTTCTAAATTCAAACAACAAAACCCTCTAAAAAGCTTATTTTATTCACTGAAAACAGTGAATAAAAAGCACTTTTAATCACTGTTTTGGTGTTTGAATTTAGAACACACCAATATATTCGAACTCCATCTCAATGCTATACAAACTCCTATTTGATTTTCGAACAGTGGTTTAGCATTAGAATAAAAACTGTTTTGTGTTCTTTGCTGTCATTAGTAAATTGGCGCTATTTTAAATATTGTAAGTTGTACACACGGCTACACATCAAGCTACACATTTCCAGTATAAGCTGACCTCGCATTGAACGGAAATCCTGTAAAATGCGAGATCAGCATAAACTGGAAATGTATAGCTTGATGTGTAGCCGTGTGTACGAACAAAAAGTTTAGTGTTACTTAATAAATCGATTGAAAATGTTTTCAAGTGATGAAGATGTGTTAACACCTGAGTTTATGAAAGAGAGGGCGGCCGATATAGTAGAAAGCTTGCTAACCAACAAATCACGGCTGGTTTACATCAAAGCCTATGATGAGTGTGAGTTTGTTTGTTTGAGCAAATGGAAAAAATGAAAATCAAGCTGAGCACATTTTCAGAGTCTGTTTTCCTAACTTATTTTAATGAGTTGTCGAAGAAAAAGAAGTCATTGACATTATGGAATATGTATTCTATGCTTCGGTGTAGTTACTAGAAAAACAAGGCATAACAACATACTCGAAGTTGCATGTTCTTTTTCTCGTAGTCATGGTATAAAGTATAGTATGCAACTCTGAATAAAACGGATTTATATCGAGGGCCATGAATCGCTCGCGTCGTTCAGGATTCTAACACTTGAATCACTCCCTACAGTCGTGATTCAATCATCATGAATCACTCCCTACGGTCGTGATTCAGCCGTTAGAATCCTTCACTTGCTCGTTCTCCACGATTTCGTGCATCTCTCGTCTAGATTAGGGGCTGATGACGTCAGTCCAAAGCGTTTTCACTCGATCCGGGTTTCTTTCGAGGTACCTGTGTTCTTATGCTTATTAGACTATTATATATTTACCATGTTTAGAAGCTGCATGTCGAGCCTGCGTTGCGTCATTGCGGAATGTGACGTGTCCGGAGCAGGGAACCCTCCGTTCTGAGCGATCACCCGGTCGAGATGGGACACGCATAGTTCCGTTCCTAGGATGTCGCCCTTTTCTATGTAGAGCTGTTGACAAAAATATCACGTTTTACAGCAGTTTCAATTGGCCACCATTTATTATAAGGGTGGGAACTGTTGGAAGTCACATAAAATGTATATCAAACTGAAAGTTATTGCAGTTCTTGTTCTCTGTAAAAAGGCCAATCTGCCTACCCTTTTCCCAACTATGTTGGGGTCGACTTCCAGTCTAACCTGATGCAGCTGAATACCAGCATTTTACATGGAGCGACTGCCTATCTGACATCCACAACCCAGTAACTGGGTAATACCCCTTGGTAAGACTGGTTGTGAGACTTTCGGGCTTCTGACGACCTGTAACGACTGTTAAAGATCCATGAATGACAGCCGGGACCAACGGCATGTAAAGATGGTCACCCATCCACGGACCAACCCCGGCAAGCGTAGCTTATCCTGTTGGATCGACCCGTCGGCAGTTAGTACTTAGCCACGAGCTCTATAAGTTTAGAAAAAAGTCTTACCTTATTATTTACAGTCGGCAGATGGTTGGTGAGTGACGTATGCAGTTCTCGTTCCCTGACGCCGCGCGGATGAAGACAATCCATCAAGTCGCGGAGTTGGTCTGTCTCTGTGATGCGCCACCAGCCGTGTCTGCAATATAGTCACAAATAATAATGAACCTGTTTGAGAATAAATAAAAAATAAATAATAATATATATTTTGTAAATGTGATTATAAAAATATTTAAAAATGTAATCTTTAAGGAAAAACATGAAATAAATGAAATTACGAAGTGTGGAGTGGAAATAATGTGTGAGGCATTGTTCACGCATAAGGGCCCTTTTTACTGTTATGCATGTGCCCGCATGCAGGCCAGACACGCATGCGTGCTGCCCGCAACCTAAGGTATCATACATGTTTTTATTGTCATGCGCGCCACACGCACGCGGCACGCGGGCGGGTCGCGGGTGGCTCGCACGGGTGCGTGCCGCCCGTGTGCGTGCGGCGAACCTTGACAGTCAGTGTTGTTTTTAGTGTCAAGCGGGTCGCATGCACGTTGTATGATATTTTTACATTCATTTTCACATGATATCTCTTCCTGGCGACACGCACAATACTGTGGCGGCGCGCGGCGTGCGGCCCGCAACAAGCATGCGTGTCTAGCCTGCACGCGGGCGCAAACACGCACGACAATAAAAAGGGCCTAAAGCATAGCATAAGCATAATCAGCCTATAATGCTCATCACTGCTGGGACACAAGCCTTTTCTCTTCAAGAGGGAGTGGGTTTTTTAATCTACCACCCGGGCCCAGTGCGGTTTGGTAAAGTCCACGAGCGAGCCATAAACAAAAATTCTATCGAACTCACCTAAGCTCCCTCGGCACAAAATTCCCCTCAACTTTCTTCGGCAATCCATTGACCTTACAGTACTCCAGCTGGTCCATCTCCTCGACCGACATCTGTATGGGCGGCGGACTGTCGCAAGTCACGTATGTCGATAAAGCGTTGAAGTTCAGCAGGCCTAAGCTAGTGAGGCTGTTGGCTTTGGCCTTCTGGGTTAGCAGGTCGGCCTTTAGGGCGTCGGCTTGCAGTTCCTTTTCTAGGTCGTTGTCCTGTTGAAAAAAAGGTTTATAATACAGTAATTATCAGACTAACGGCCAGTTTCTTCATCAAAAGTTAACTGTTCTTTTGCACTGTTGTATTTTCAATCCTCGGCGCTGAGGCGAGGGTTGTAAATCCAACAGCGCGGAAGAACAGTTTTCTGTTACTTTTGATGAAGAAACTGGCCGTAAAATATTTGGTTCTGTGGAAGTAGGCGGTGATTTTTTTTTCAAAAAGTTGTGGTGGTAATCTTCTTAAAGTCACTTTTCGTGTTTATCTGTATGTCCGCGATGTTCTTCTAAACCACGCAACAGATTCTGATGAGGTTTTCACCATTGTTTAGAGAATTTATTCCGGAAGGTTTATACGTATTAAACGTTAATATTAAAGTTACATATCACTAAGAAATCTCGATGTTTTGTCAAGTTGTAAAAACCGTACGAAGCTAGAGCTTTTAGTATCTAGGAATCAAACCCAGCAGGCGTAGCATGAGCACCGTTTTGTCGACGGAAGAGTAGACAAAAATGACGTTTCCTGTAGACAGTAGGCAGTACGAGATGGCAGCAAAGTAGAAAGAGTCAACTGCACTTTTTACGAAATTCACTCTTTTACATAATTCAACTCAGAATTCTTTGTTTTGTCATAGGATTTATTGGTTGTCAGTGTGATTTTGACAGTAAGGATAGAAAATTTTCTTCCGAAATAGTCTACATACTAAAAGACCTAGACAAAGATCGTTAGAAATGAAAGACAAAATGACAGATTGAAGAAAGATTTCTACGGTGGCTGTCAAAAATGAAGAAATGAACTGTCACTTTGTATAGAAAAAACTATGTCTATTCTTCGTAGAGATAGAAAGCGCCATGCTACGCCTGCAGGACCTACAAGGCATCAAAGTATTCATTTTCCCTGAAATCACTTATTCAATAACACAAAAAGGTTTCATGTCACATACTAAGTTGGCCATTAAGTATGTTTGTAGTTCATAAGTAAATGCCAATAATAAAATACTATAAGTTGTTCACATAATGGGGACCGAACAATTTTCTGGGGTCAATCGACTAACAGTGAGACGGTATTTAGAATGCAAAAGCGTTGCATAAGGTCAATGTGCGGTCTTCAAGTAACAGACAGCTGTGTTCCTTATTTTAAATCCTTGAAAATATTAACTCTACCGTCATTATATATTTTAGAAACTGCGTTGTTTGTAAAAATGAATCCGAATCTGTTCCCTAAATTCGCAGCAGTAAAGAAAAACCCAATAAGATCTCAACATGCAAATCAATTATGTAATTTAAAATGTAAAACAGCTCTTATGTCCAAAAGTTTTTTTGGATTAGCTCCTAAGATCTATAATAAATTACCTGACGGCATAAAAGACATGCCAATAGTTAAATTTAAAATAGCTCTACAGAAATTTTTAACCGAAAAATGTTATTACAGAGTAGACGAATTTTTAAACGAGAAATAATTATAAAACTAAAAACCTTACTGTAATAGTTCCTAATTATATTTTAAATTTATTGTACTAATATTATCTAAGCATGTGAATCTAATTATTAAGTTCTTAACAAAAACATTTGTATGCCAATGAAGCAAAACATAGAGCTACTATTATTTTTTTGTTTAATACCATCTATGTTAAACCTATGTTTACAAATGAATAAATGATTATGATTATGATTATGATTAACAAACTAACATAACCAGTTGACAACAACAAAGTTTTAAGAGAGCAGTGGTGGCCCAGTGATATCGGCCGCGACTTACGAGTTGTAGGTCGTAGGTTCGAACCCAGACAGGCGCTTTACTTTGTGTAAATAATTTCATCACCAGTGCTCTCAAAACGGTGAAGGAAAACATCGTAAGGAAACCGGCATGTCCTAGAACCAAAAATTCGAAGACATGTGACATCCAAAACCCCCACTGGGCCCGCGTGGTGGATTACGGCCCGCTCCCTCTCACAGAGAGGAGGCCTGTGTCCCAACAGTGGGAACATTATAGGCTAATTATGTAAGTTTTAAGAAGTAAAAAAAAAACCATAATCACCTGTTCCTTACTATCTTCTTCAGTCTCCATCTCCTGAACACTGCCATCCTTATTAAAACTATTATCAATCAGTTCCTGATCCAACCCTGACATAGTCAGACTGGAATCTGCATACACATTGTTCGAGGGCACTTGAACACTAGTCACCATACTATTCAAGGTGAACAAACTAGGGTCATTTAACAGATGAAGGTTATTCGAAACATCCCATTTATGACCTTGACACAAAATGACCTCCGAACAAGTATGTTCGTTGTCACAAAAGTCCGGTAAATCTTGCTTTTCAATCTCATTGATGTTATTCAAAAATGAGCTTTCGTGTCTGAGAATAGAGAACCATTTGCCATCTAAGATTTTTGAGTAGAGTTGAAAGTGTGCGGAGGAGGAATCTATCGGTTCTTGTTTCACTTTTTCTTTTTCCTCTTTTATTTCCTGTTCTTTCTTGGCTGCGTCGAGTTGGATGGATACTGCTTCAGCCATTTTGCGTAATTCTTCTAGATTATTGACTAAAGTGTCCTTCGTTTCTTCAATATCCTCGTGGTCTGTTTCGTTTTTAACGACGTTTTCTACTTTGACGATTTCTTGTGGCTTGTCCATGGGCTCTGCTTGGGCCGCGAACATGGGTTTGTGGGTGGGTTTCTGCACCAAAAAGGCGGTTGGTATGGAGTCTTCTATATCGAGCATATCTTGTTCTTCATTGTTCTTTTGTTGGATGTATTTTTCTTCCATTTTTATTGAGGATCCTGGTGAAAAAAGATAATTATTATAACATTTTTGAATGATTTAAGTATTTTAATATTAATCACTTGCTGACCAACATCCCATAAACGAAATAGCTTTTGCAAAAATTGATGGGTAGTTGTAAATCAAAAACAAAACCAATCTAAGTGACGTCACTTCGATGGTATCGCCACTTTGCTAGTGACTGTCGAACGCTTCGGACGTGTGTGTATTTGCTTCAACAAATACTCATTTAAATGCTCTCAATAATAACGTATACTTGGTTGTAGAACACTGGTATTCAGCTGCATCCGGTTAGACTGGAAGCCGGCCCCAACATAGTTGGGAAAAGGCTAGGCAGATTGATTGATGATTTGGTTATAGAATGCAATCACCAACACTAATGTATTTTACATGGAGCGACTGCCTATCTGACCTCCAAAACCCAGTTACTAGGTAACACGATACCCCTTGGTAATACTGATTGTCAGACTTATTTGTCATTTACACTACACTACATATACATTAAAATTAAAATGACAAATGAAATGTTCGACCTACCTTCAACCTTACAAGCGCCATGTTTCACATTGGGCTCGTACTTAATAATCTGCGTGTGATCACTTAGGTTCAACTCAGACTTGATGCTCTTGAGTTCCATCTCGCTCTTGAGAGCCTCCTCTTTCTTTTGAGCTTCCGTTTCCGGGTTCGGCTTCTCTGGTTCGGGAGGGGTGGGTTCTTTCTTTTCTCGGGGAGCTGGGGGCAAGAAAATAGGTTTGTATGAGATTTCGATAAAGGAGGGAACTATAGCGAGTTAGGGCCAATTTAGTTTTAGCATAATTATTTTAAACATAACCAATGACCTGGTACCATTATACCAGACCCTTAAAAACCGTTGTCTGGGCTATGTGCGTCGATATTTAGCTATTCAGGATGTAAGGGTAAACACCGTGGTCACTCAAACCATGGGTAGTTCGACTTAAAAGCCCAGTCACAACAAAAAAAAATATATTTTCATTAAAAGATTTTAAAAAGTTTCTATCCGACACCGTCCGCAAATTCATGGATATGCGCCCGAGGTCGCCGCCCCTCCTAACTATCTACACAACACATGAATAAATACACAATAGGGGTCGCGCTCGCGGCCGGTCAGGTCACGTCCTGTGCCCCCCGTCCATGTTGAGACGTAAGTTCGTTGCCCTAGCGCGTATGGTGAAATAATCTTGTGGCAAAAGGTAGATTTTCTTTTAAAAAAAAGTTGTAATTTTCCATTGATTTTACGTTCTATAAACGTAACCAAACCACTGGTTTCAAGGATAACGGTGTTAACCCTAACACTTTTTTATTTATTTAAACTTTTCACACAAAAGAATGGTACAAAGGCGGACTTAGTGCCTGAGGCATTCTCTACCAGTCAACCAAGGGTAGTGAAGAAATTAGATGGCAGGTGCTCTAATTGAGAGGAACAAAGAGAAAAACGATATAATATATCGTATTGCATTATAGATAACACGGGTTTACAGTACATAAATAAGCTATACTTATGATACATATACTTACATACATATTTACTATAATAAATACTATTTATATATATAAAACATACAAATTCAAGGGAGAGAGGTGATGACATGACTCTACTCTATTTATTTTGAAAAAAACTCCGCAGTTTCCGCTTAAATGCATAACGACTGGTGGCCGTCCAGAGAGCCTAGACAAGTGACAATCGCTTCGAAAGCGTTTTGTAATTCTACAACGACTTTCAACAGGATTGACATAAGGTTTTCGATAGCTTATGTCAGTCCTATACATTTTTGCCTTTTCCATTATCGTTATCGCTGATAGAATGTCACTTTGTCTAGGGCCTCTGATATCAAGAGGAAGCGCATTCCAAAGAAGAATGGACTGAATATGAAAAGAAGAATGAACAACAAAGTCAGAAGTATGAGAAGGACAGAGTAGGAGAAGATTGTTAGAAGAACGCAGAGTCTTAGTGTGTGAAGAACACAGATATTGGAAGCTTTAATTATTGTTCGGACACCAACAAGGTAATATAAGAGAAAGGGCCAAAACAGTTTTTACCAAGCTGTTGACTGTTGAACTTGTAGCGGCATCTACATCGCCAAATATCAAAGACCTGACGTCACCAAAATCCTGCATCGCGCAAACAGAGTTTACAGCGGGATCGACATAATAGTGTGTTACAAAAATCCTGTCCGATCCGTGCAGGTATTGTTATGAATTATACTGAGAGTCTATTTTTGTGGTTTTTTATTGGAAAAATTAAATTTAAAAACTTCGCCGCATTTTTTTTCAATCGGGAATTTTACTAGTTTATTACATGGGGTGCGGGCGGCAGTTATCTAGCAGTCATAACTACAAGTCATAACATATGACCTCTGCAGAAAATTTAAAAAATTATAAGGAAATTGAGGTAATTTTGGTACTAAAAATGTGAATTTCTTTCTGGTAATATTATTGTATATGTAAAAAATTTCTTATTTTTTTTCTGGTAATGTTATTGCAGTACCTGTGTGCCCCTTTCGGATCGGACAGGTTGTTTGTTACATGTTGTATACAAGATCCCGACATCAATCGTTGGGCTGGTACCCGCCAGACACAACAAGCGTCTGGTCGGAGGATCCTCCCTTTTCTATAGAGGATGAGTGTGAACTTTACACCCTGAGATGAAAGCCATCATGCGCATACGGTGTTCATCGATGTTGCGGATTCAGGGAGACCCTTGGCAACAGGCAACTGAATGAACACGGGTACCCACCCGTGTTCATTCAGTTGCCTGTTGCCAAGAAAGGGATACCGGGAACTTGGCAACAGGCAACTGAAGGAACACGGGTACCCACCCGTGTTCATTCAGTTGCCTGTTGCCAAGAAAGGGATACCGGGAACTTGGCAACAGGCAACTGAAGGAACACGGGTACCCACCCGTGTTCATTCAGTTGCCTGTTGCCAAGAAAGGGATACCGGGAACTTGGCAACAGGCAACTGAACGAACACGGGTACCCACCCGTGTTCCTTCAATTGCCTGTTGCCAAGAAAGGGATACCGGGACCTTGGCAACAGGCAACTGAAGGAACACGGGTAGGTTTTAGTCAGTAAAAGTCTGGCACGCCCTTCCGCTCCGCCCAGAGCGGGAGAAGTCATAGGATGACTTCCCACCCTCAAAAAAAAAAAAAGAGTAGCCCTAACAACATTATAGCTACACTGGCGGACAAGGTCGATGGACCATTTATCAGGCTCTGGGCTGGCAGACATGTGCGTGCACATGTTCATGTAGCCAACTAGATTATAAGTTAGTATCTTTAAGTTATTATGTTGTACTAACATAGGCTAAGTTCATACTAACACTATATGGATCTCTTGGTCTGAATTAAAATATTTGAATTTGGATTTGAAAGTCGCGGGAATCCGCTGGACCGGGCCTAGACCCACGTCTGCGTACATCCACATGTATGTCTGAATGATGAATATCTTACCTTTCTTCTTCTTCTTGCTGCTGTCAGGCGGAGTGTTCCCGCTGAGCGCGTTGTTCTCAAGCTGCTGGTGGTACGTCATGATCTCCGGCTGTGCTGACTCCATGCCTTCGACGAAGATGCCGCCACATTTGCCCAGAGACCAGTAGCGGCGCCAGTATCTGGGGATATTAGAAATATTGTTGATTTTTTGTTTTAGAAAATATTTTTGATTTCACTCATTATTTTGGCAGTGAATCTTTATCAGAAACACTTTTTTTGTGTAGTGCTAGGTGGTTTTTTTTATATTGAGTTTTTTTTATGTTATTTTTATTCGAGCTATTACAAACAAAAAAAAAAGAAACCTGTGCTGTGTCACAAATTCTACACAAAAATAGTTTTTTTTTTTTTTTTTTTTTTTTTTTGTACTTTTTACTTATAAGATATTTTTTAGCTACCTATATCAGTGTTTTCTATAATATTTCTCTTCTATTTAACTTTCCCATCTCATTCTTATTAACTTAATCTAAATTTAACAGCTATTTCTCATTAAATTACGTTATTTACTTTTCCCCTAAACTACCTCCTACTTATCCACATATCAGAACATCTTTTTTTTTTATTTTTTTGCACAGTTATTTAGCTGCATAACTTCACACATTCCAGGTGACTGACAATATAACTCAAAATGATGACCCGCAGAGCTACAATCAAGGAGATGGAAGCAAAACTGAGAGTTACCTTGAAGGATCTCGAAGCTTCTCGAGCTGAATGCAAACAACTGCTCCAGGAAAGGGAAGACAGTGAAGTGGAAGTGGTGAATATTGTTGCTAAAAACACCTCCCTCAAAAACGAACTAGCTGAGCTACACATAGAACATATGGACTTAGCCGACCAGTTCAGTCAACTACAACATCAAGTGTCAACATTCCAAGAGTGCAGTGACACCCACGAACTGGTTTTGAGACGGATATCTGAATTGGAACTGGAATTAAGCAGGGCCCAGAACACTATAACCCATCTGGAATCTCTCAAAGCCAGTGAAGAGTCTGCAATCACCTGCAGTCTTTATGATGAGTTGGTTGGTAGCGTGTCCGGACCCAAATGTGTTGAGCCAATAGTAACAATAGACTTAACTGATGATACTATCACTAAATGTAATTTGTCTACTAGCCATAATAAATTAAAAAAATATATTAAAATTAATAGATTAATTAGAAAAATTCAAAAATCATTAAAACGCCAAAAAGTTAATAAATTAAATACAAAACTTAGGCTAAAAAATCGAAATTTAATTCAAGAATTAAAGAAGTGTAATAGTGAATTACAACTATGTAATACTATGTATGATACCGACACTCAGCACCTACAGGATGAATTGCTTGTTAGGGAATATGCTCTAAAGGATATCTTTAGTAAATATGAGGCTACTCAACAAGACCTGAGTAAGCGCTTGCAGGAGGCCAATGATTTGGCAGACCTCGTCAAGTTCAATGCAGAGATGTATGAGTCTCTGACAAATAACCTCTCTTTTAGCTGTGCCTGCTCCCAGGAGCCCCAGCCTCAACTTGTTACACCCACACCCTCAGTGGTTCAGCCAGTAGGTAGCAGTATGGATGATAAATTGAATAATTTGGTTAACACAACATACATATTTTCTGACAAACTTGGTCAAGGTTTTGGTAGTATATTTAATCAGTGTTCGCAACAATATGTTATTAATAATTGTTTACCCGGTGCCAGTGTTAGTCATTTAATAAGTAGCATTAGATTGACCAAAATAAACCCCAGTTCTACTGTTATATTATTATTTGGGGATAGTTTAAAAGTAAGTAAAAAGGACATAATTGAATGTGTTCATTTGATGTTACATCTCAATGAGACCAATAATTGTAAATTTATTTTCTGTGCTTTGCCTTATTCTCAATATTTGTCTGATGAGCAAAATAGACACATTTATAATTTAAATATGTTAATTTATAATAGGACATGTCGTCACAGTGACGCTATTTTATATTTTGATTGTAATCAATTTATTACTGATTACAAACTGACAAACTATAGAATGTATTTGCCAGCTAGTAGTAGGAGACAAATTGCTAATCTTTTAGCATATAATTTACACAGTGACACTGGTACCTGTAGGGTACCATCGACTACTGTTAGTAGTGGTACTAACACTAACTTTGATACGCCTTGTAGTTTAAACTATTAGGTGCGACAACGGGTGAGCTGCATACTTTGAATGTTGTACATCAAAATATGCAGGGTCTGTCCGGCAAAGAGCTAGAGTTAAGTTTATTTATGGAGAACTATGATGTTCAGGTGTTATGTTTGACTGAACACTGGTTGAAAGAACATGAAGTAGTGTTTATCAATGATGATAATTTTAGTGTACAAAGTGCGTTTGTAAGGAAAAACGCTATTCGCGGTGGCTCTTTAGTTCTTGTTTCAAACAAGTTGAAATGTAAACAACGTCTGGATTTAGTTAATCTCTCTATCGAGCGCACTATTGAGTTGTCTTGTGTTGAACTCGAGCGATACATTATAATTTGTGTTTATAGACCCCCCTCTGGTGATTTTATTTGTTTCGAATCAGTAATGGAGGATTCACTCAATAGGTTAAAAGCAAGTAATAAAAGTATTATTTTATGTGGAGATTTTAATATTAATATTTTAGATGTTACTCCATTAAGTATTAGACTTCTTAATCTGTTTAGGTCTTATAATTTAATTAACTTGTTTTTTGAACCTACTAGGATCACGGCATCTTCGTCAACTTGTCTTGATAATATGTTTAGTGATTGTGATGCCAAAAATAAATTAGTGTTAAGTGACTTAACGTCCGATCACTGTGGTTTATTAGCTAGCTTCCCCATGCCATTAAATAAAGAGCCGCAAAAAATAGAATGCAGGCCTTATACAGCTAGTCGTTGCAATAAGTTTAAAAATAATATAGCTCGTAAAATTACACCATCCATAGTAGAACACGAGAATCCCAATTTAATATATGGAGCCCTTTTTGATGTTGTGCAAAAAGAGTACCTATCAACTTTCAAGACCAAAACTATTAACATTCATGGCAACTCCGTTGGCTTTAACCAATGGGCCACTCCAGGTATTTATAAAAGTAGAGCGAGACTATACGAGTTATATGGTTTGAAAAAATACAGGTTTGATACTCCTTTCCTAGAGTATGTCAAAAACTATTCAAATTTATTCAAAAAGGTTAGTGTTTATGCTAAGTCGAAATTTTTAAGCGATACAATTAAAAATTCCAGTAATAAAGTAAAAACCACTTGGAAAATTATTAACAATGAAACGGGTAAATCTGTTAAACAAGATAAACAACTTGAGATTATGGTTGACCACAAATTAGTTAATAAAGCAGCTGACGTAGCTGAGGCATTTAATGAGTTTTTTGCCAACATACCTATAACTACGACTCGCTCCTTAAATTCATCCCCGTCTAAAGCTGAAAACCTATTGCACGGTAGTGTGTCTAAAAGTAGTCGCTTATTTAGCTTCGAACATGTAACGCCTCGTGATGTAGTTAATGTTTTTAACACACTTAAGTCTAAAAACACTGGTGATTACTGGGGCATCTCCATTAAACTTTTAAGTAATATAATAGACATCGTAGCCCCCTATCTAGCTGTTACTTTTAATAAATGTGTTGATCTAGGAACTTTTCCTGACCTCATGAAGAGTAGTAAAGTCATACCATTATTTAAATCAGGTAATAAAAATGACGTTGGTAATTTCAGACCTATTTCTATCTTACCTGCATTTAGCAAAATATTTGAAAAATTAATCCTCAAGCAGTTGCTAAGACATTTTAATTTAAATAGCCTCCTTCATAATGAACAATATGGCTTTACAAAAGGTCGTTCGACTACAGATGCGGGTGTTGCTCTGCTGAAACACATATTTAACGCATGGGAGAACTCGCAAAATGCTATTGGGGTTTTCTGTGATCTCTCCAAAGCCTTTGATTGCGTGCACCATGACACGCTTTTGCGTAAACTACGTCATTACGGTGTGCAAAAAGAAGCTCTCAACGTTATAAATTCTTATTTACAGAATAGGTTCCAATGTGTAGATATTGATGGTGTTAAATCTTCCGGGCTACCAGTTCAGTTAGGTGTACCTCAAGGCTCTATATTGGGTCCATTCTTGTTCTTAGTTTATATCAATGACTTACCATTCTATATAAAGGGTCTCTGTGAAGTTGTACTGTTTGCAGATGATACCTCTCTTATTTTTAAAGTAGACAGGAATAGGCAAGATTTTGACGATGTTAACAGTGCACTCTCAATGGTAACGGATTGGTTTACGTCAAATAACTTAGTTCTCAATGCCAAGAAAACGAAATGTGTAAAGTTTGCCTTACCGAATGTTAGAAATCTAGGACCCAACATCGTCTTAGATAAAGAGGTGATTGAAACTGTAAACTCGGCAGTTTTTTTGGGGATAACAGTAGATGCCAAACTTCAGTGGGGCCTACATATATCGAGCCTAGCGGGGAGACTCAGTTCGGCCGCTTACGCCGTCAGGAAAGTAAGACAATACACTGACGTTGATACTGCTCGGTTAGTCTATTTTAGTTATTTTCATAGTGTTATGTCCTACGGTATTCTGCTGTGGGGCAAGGCTGCTGACATTCAAAATATATTTGTCCTTCAAAAACGAGCTGTTCGAGCAATTTACCAGCTAGGTGCCAGAGTTTCTCTGAGAGATTTTTTTAAAGATATTGGTATTCTCACGGTGGCATCACAATTCATCTTCGCCAACATCTTATATATTAGGCAAAATATACACTTATACACTAAAAACAGTGATATCCACAATGTTAACACTAGGAATAAGGACAAACTACGAGTTCCCTTTCACCGGCTTCATAAGGTTCATAACTCATTTGTTGGGCTTGGTATAACATTTTATAACAAGCTACCCTCTTCTTTGCTAGATTTGCCTTATAATGCGTTTAAAGCTAAAGTAAAATGCGACCTTTGTTCAAAGGCGTATTACTCTATTAACGACTACTTAAATGATAAGAATAGTTGGTCGCTGTGATTAACTCAAGACAATGTTTATGTTCTTTCTCCAGCATTAGCTTACCCACTGACAGGTTATATGAGTTCATATATGTATTTTTTTTTTATTTGACTGTATAATCAATTTATTTTTAATGTTTTTCTAATTTAATTTATTATTGACATAATCTACTCATTACAATGTTTACTAAATGAGTTGTATTGCAATATGTGGTTAGCTAGCGAACTCGAAAATTGATAAATATTATTTACGTTACTTCAATGGTCCTAGTTTATCATTTATAACTTCCAGTTACATCTAAAAATAGCTATATGTAGGCGGGCACGCCCTTTGTGCCTGGAGGCTTTTATTTAGTTAATTTATGTTTACATTTACTTTTTATTTCTGCTTGAGTACATATAGTTCTCGTTTTTTTTTTTTTTTTTTGATTGGTATATTAGCGTGTGCTAGCTGACATATGGCTAATAATTAGATTTATGTTTTGTGTTGCATAATGTAAATGATTTTGCATACTTTTGTATAGAATCATTTTTTTTTTTTTCTAACTGAACAGACAGCTGTGCTGCTGGGGAGTTTGTTGCGCCACTTCTTCTTCCCAGCTAAAGCACTAGGAAGTGGTGAAGGGTGGGCGTTTTTGGGGGACTGTCTTATGTAATTTTGACGTTCGAAAAGTGCTGATTCTCAGCCTAGTTTGAATAAATGACTTTTGATTTTGATTTTGATTGATTGGGTATTGGTAGCCAAAAAATTAAAGTAATAAAAACTAAAACCCAACTACGACAAGAAAGTCAATCAACTAAATAAATTAAAGTAATAAAAACTAAAACCCAACTACGACTAAAAAGGTATAAACAAGACACCACAGACAGACAAATTAAAAATCCGGAGTCACACGTGTTAGGGCATAAATCGAACAGATTACGTGTGACTCCGGATTTTTAGTCGTAGTTGGGTTTTAGTTTTTATTACATTTATTTTTTCTAGGTTTTTATATATTTTTTTGTTTTTCAAATATGAATTAAGCCCAAGGTTTCTTTCAATTCCTTTGGCCACTTTATAAATCATAGTTGCCGTTTTCTCATAATCTCACCCTTCGTTTTTATTGACTAACTTCTCTTGGTCACTTATAGTTGATTGTTAATTGTAATCGATTCAGTTCTTGATCGATAAGATGAGAATCAAAGGCGAAAGTAATTTGAATTCTTACCTGTCTTGTCCATAGCAAGTAGCTCTCAAAGCATGCGACCCAGCTGTAAGCTGCAGCAGCTGCTGTTCAGACTGCTTGAGTAGCTTCTCCAGCTTGCGAGCTAGTTCCTCCGAGGATAGGTTCTTATCTTCGTCCTGTGAAGCAGAAATTACTCGACTATTAAAAACTAGATGTTAGATTTGTCTCAAAATATCGAAAACTCAAAGCGCTATTTTTTATTTTTTATTTATGGACCCTGTAGTCTGAAATAAAGATTTATTTATTTATTTTAAGAGCGTTTATTCTGAAAGTGGGCAACGTCGCAAATAACTGTCAAATATTTACCTGTTTTAATTAATTTGGCAATACTACTGTATGGAAATATGAAATATGGCTAGACAACTGTCTGACGTATTGATTATGAAATGAAATAAATAATATCGTAACACCGAATATTTAGTTTTAGTTGTAAAAAAAGGATTTGGAAACTTACCAAACGCCTTTTTTACACCTAAAACCGGTTACAACTTAAATTCAGTGCTATAATTGCAATTCATAATCAATATTTTAGACAGTTGTCTAACCATGTTTCATATTTCCATACAGTAGTATTGCCACAGGTAAATATTTGACAGTTATTGGCGACGTTGCCAACTTTCAGAATAAACGCTCTTAATGTAAAAAATATAAATATAAACCAATAAATAAAAGGGGATGGACAGCGAACAATAAAAAAAAATCTAAACTCACCTCTTCCGGCTGCGTGCCCTCACTCTCCAAATCACTCAAATTAGCATCACAGTCTCCAATGACACTATCCTTATCAATCTTCGAGTTATCTGCCGGGGAACATTCGTCCTTATTGTTATTCAGCATTTCCTTGTTCTTCATACTGTTGGAGAGGTCCTTTAAGGGTGATAGTTCCTTGTCGCTTTCCTCGGCTGGTTGACTTTCTTTGTATGGTGATGGCTCTGACTGTTTGTCTGTTTCGCTTTCAGGATGTGGTGAAGATTCTTTGTCTTTTTTAGGGGTTTCTGGCTTTTCCGGCGTTTGTTGGTTTTCTATGACAAATGGAAGAAAAGTTGTGTTTAAAATATTGTTTGAACAAGGCATAACTAATAATTGCTAAGTAATAACAGCCGCACGGGTCGGTCCATCAGGTTAAGGTACGCTTGCCGGGGTTGGGTTGTGGGTGAGTGACCATCTTTACATACCGAGACTCCTCCGTGCCTCGGAAAGCACGGTAAGCCGTTGGTCCCGGCTGTCATTCGCCGTCAAAAGCCCGAAAGTCTGACAACCAGTCTTACCAAGGGGTATCTTATTGCCCAGTTACTAGGTTGTGGAGGTCAGAGGCCCTAGACAAAGTGACATTCTATAAGCGATAACGATGATGGACAAGGCAAAAATGTATAGGACTGACATAAGCTATCGACAAAGCTGTCCCAAGAACTGTTATTAGACGAGAGGTGCGCGCACGTCCTCTTTTTGCTGTGTCCCATTGCCGCACCAATGCTGGTCTGCGGGCGCCTCTACGTCGCTTGTGTAAAAATTATAATGATTTTTGTTCAGAAACTACAGAATTAGATTTATTCTCAGTGTCAACAAATAGTTTTCGTTCTGCTTTGTTAAAGAAACTTATGGATTCCGATGTATAGTATTAGTTATTTGAACAGTCCTGTAGTCTTTCTCGCATAGATTGTTCATCAGTAAATTTATATGAATTGTATATGCTGTGGATAACGGTGTGAGTTTCACATTTATATAATATCTTTGTTTATATTGTTTGCGCAGATGTAATGTGTTACTGTTTGTTTGTCCCAAATAAATAAATAAATAGACAAAGCTTATGTCAATTCTGTTGAAAGTCATTGTAGAAATACGAAACGCTTTCGAAGCGACTGTCACTTGTCTAGGCCCTCAGATAGGCAGTCGCTCCATGTAAAATACTGGTATTCAGCTGCATCCGGTTAGACTGGAAGCCGATCCCAACATAGTTGTGAAAAGGCTAGGCAGATTGATTGAATAGTAAACCTTATTTTTTTTATCTGTATCAAAGTTCAAAAGAGCGCTCTCCAACACGCTAAAGAAGCCATTTAATGTCTGCGTTATAGTTTGCACAACTTTGCACTTTATAAAACTGATTACTGAGTGCTCCATGCTCCATTTAGTCAGTGCAAAGCTTAAAGATTTGCCTACTGTTCAAATGGGAACCATACTATAGGCCGACCGCTTAAACGAGTCCGTTCCTCGGGTAGCTGCGCGGTGCGGGAGGGCTGTGGTGTCGTGATGCGAGAAGCTCAGTGATTCGTCAACTTGTGACAACTGCCGCCCGCACCGCGCCGCTACCTCAGGAACGGACTCAGTTCACCGGTCGACCTATAACTGAAGGGTACAGGGGAAAAACATGCTATGTCACATTTTTATGTTTTTTGAACTGGCAATGCCATTGTGAAGTATAAATTTGGTAGAACGAAACGCCAAAACACACTTTGCAGTAACATGCATAGTCACTGAGTAATATTCATAGTAAAATATTGATACAGTGCAATAACAAGCAATGTCCAACTCGTACAGGAGAAAAATAAGCATTTTTTTTTACTACACAACAGAAACAAATATATTTTCTTTATAAATAAATATATTTTCCTTCTTTTCCTTCTATTTGAAACTTTATTGTACCTTTTTTCAAAGATCAAAATATTAATTTAGCAATTTCTCAGTTCATTGTCTTTGTGACATTGCATATTTTTCCCCTGTGCCCTTCAACTGTAATCCGCCCTTCCTTTCATCAACATACCGTCATCATTAAGGTGTGGCGAGGTCCTCAGGTTGGCAGCACTTTCCTCCACAAGGCGCTGCATACGCTCCAGCGCTAACGCTTGCTGCTTTTCTGTTTGTTCGGCGCGGACTTTACGTTGGTGGAGTACTCTGATCCTGTCGAATAAAATATTGAACGTGAGAAATAGTCCAGAAGAGATAACAAAAAAATTAGATTAGTTACTTAATTGATTCAGGCGTGAATTTGCGGAAATCCGTTATAAAATACAATAGACGTAGATATTTAGTAACCTATTCCGCTTGACTATTCTTCAAGAGTCATATAAACTCTGTAAGAAATCGACACGTGTTTCAACCAGAATATTATACAGGGTGTTAGGGTAAACACCGTTATCCTTGAAACCAGTAGTTTGGTGTCATTTATAGAACATAAAATCAATGGAAAATTACGTTTTTTTTTTAAATTACTTTTACCACCAGTGTATTTCACCCTTTCACCTATGCGCTAGAGCAACGAACTTGCGTCTCAACACGGGTGGGGGGCGTGGTAGGTGACCTGACCGGCCGTGAGCGCGACCCCTCTCTCAGACAGTCAGCTGTTTCGCTAGCGAGCACGGTGTCACATAGAAAATTTTAAAAATCTTTTAATGAAAATAACGTTTTTTTTGTTGTTACTCGGTCATTTATATTTAAGTCAACTACCTATGGTTTGAGTGACAACGGTGTTTACCCTTACACCCCGGTATACGGACAACCGAACTTCAGTTGTAATACTTGAACTACGAAAAGAGTTCTTACTGCTAAGACCTTAAGGAGTTATCAAGTCATTTTGAGGCCATGGCTGTGAAATAACACTTACTTCCTGATCTTCATATCCATGAGATATCTCTCCTTCTTCAGCTGGTTGAGATGTTCAAGGCTGGCGTCAACTTGACGTAGCACTGCCTTGTTCTGCAGTAATTCGTCGCATATGAACGCGAGGATTCGGGCTTTGAATGTCGCGCTCAGGGCGAGGAAGGATTTGTCGCGGAGGGCCTCTGTGGACAACAGAGAGATTATTATATTTTTATAGGTGCTAAAAACACAAACATTTGCTAGCAAATTGTCAAACTTATGTTAACTGCTGTGATTTGCTTGGCAAAATAACAACAATAAAATCACTGGACGCGACGTTTGACAGATTAAATTCTACAGTTTCTGTTTTGAAGCTAACTCAAAAACGACCCAAGCAATGTATGGGACCACTTGACCACTGGTTCCACAGGAGCTCGTGGCTAAGTAATAACAGCCGCTCGGGTCGATGGGATTGGGGTCGGGTGGATGGGTGACCATTTTCACATATCGAGACTCCTCCGTGCCTCGGAAAGCACGTTAAGCCGTTGGTCCCGGCTGTCATTTGTGGATCTTTGGCAGTCGTTACGAGTCGTCAGAAGCACGAAAGTCTGACAACCAGTCTAACCAAGGGGTATCGTATTACCCAGATACTGGGTTGTGGAGGTCAGATAAGCAGTCGCACCATGTAAAATACTGGTATTCAGCTGCATCCGGTTAGACTGGAAGCCGACCCCAACATAGTTGGGAAAAGGCTAAGCAGAAGCAATGTATGGGACCACTTAGGAAGCAAACTAAAAAAGAATTTGAATAGTCCTGAGTCTGAACTGAGAACCACCTCCTTTTCTTTGTAGTCGGTTCATAATTAAAACAATTTTTTTTTTATTATACCTGCTTGTAATTTATCATTGCCTAAACTTATCAGAAGCATGTGCGTCTCTAAACTAAACAAAGATTCCTCTGAGGACTATATTGGGCTAAAATTTGCATTTCGTATAAAGGCCTCCTACGCGGACCAGGACGGCATGGCAAGGGATTTAAATTTTTACCAATGGACATTCAAACGTATCGATATAGAAATATGACATAAATTGCTATGCTTTAAAATGATGCCATGGCATAGCATAGAAATACGACATAAATTGCTATGCTTTAAAATGTTGCCATGGCATCGAAAGGGATTTCATTGCACAGCATTGAAAGACGCGCCACGGGCTCCCGCGGCGGGATGCCGCGGCGTACTGCGGTAGGCAACGGCATGCCGAGGACGCCGGCGCTGGATGTGACATACCGCGGGGTGCCCGCGCCGTGACAAGGCGCAGGAATGCCGCGGTATCTAAGCGGCTAGTGTGCGCTAACTGACGGCAAAATCCTTTGCCATCCCGTCCCGGTCTGCGTTGGCCTTTAACATACCTGACAGTTTGTAAGTAGCGTTATTATGTAGGCTCTCGTAATAGACGTTGTTCTTAGAGTTGGCACAAGTATGTTGCATTTCAGCCTCTGTTTGATGGTGGTCGGCGACGCGGCGCTCGCGTTCCCGTTCTGCTGTTAATCCTAGACAAAACAAGAAATAATTAAGTTAAAAATAATTTAGTTAAATATTAAAAATAATTTAGTTAAATATTATGTCTTCAAAAATCTAAGGAGGAGCTCGTGGCTAAGTAATTACAGCCGCTCGGGTCGATCCATCAGGTTAAGCTACTGTTGCCGGGGTTGGTCCGTGGATGGGTGACCATTTTCACATATCGAGACTCCTACGTGCCTCGGAAAGCACGTTAAACCGTTGGTCCCGGCTGTCATTTGTGGATCTTTGACAGTCGTTACGAGTCGTCAGAAGCACGAAAGTCTGACAACCAGTCTAACCAAGGGGTATCGTATTACCCAGTTACTGGGTTGTGGAGGTCAGATAGGCAGTCGCTCCATGTAATACTGGTATTCAGCTGCATCCGGTTAGACTGGAAGCTGACCCCAATATAGTTGGGAAAAGGCTAGGCAGATTGATTGTCTTCAAAAATCTAAATATTTTATGTCACATAAAGCTACATGGGCATTGCATTGGTCGGCTGAAATACTGGTATTTATCTGGTGAGACTGGAGTCTCTGAGAACACTGTTTTCAGTTAGTTTTCAAAATAATTATCGAGTTAATGAGCTACGTATCAAATATCTCAATCGGTATCAATCAATATCGGTATCAAATAGTTTGGACAAACTTAATGCAACATTGTATTTATTTTTATCATTGAGAACTTATTAGTCAACCTCTAAGGATAAGACTATTTCCGATTGAAAGGAATTTATTTGTCATCTTGTTTACGAGCGTGCGATTTGTGTTCGTGTTTAATCGTGTAATCTCGTGAATGTATGAAACTACAAAATTGAAAATTTTGAAGGCTCATCAATTAAAGTCCGTGACTGTACCTACTTAACAAAATAGAAGATGTTTAACAAATCTACAGTCCACTAAGCCTACAACGTTCTTGTTTCTTGGCCAACGCCCCTCATATTATTTTTTTATAATAGCCTAAATTGGAAGCTTGAAAGGGAGATGCGCTAGAGTGGTCCGCGAAATTTTGGATGGATTTACAGAATTATAAACATTAAAATCAGCAATACAACTCTCTAAGCTCATGTAAGTGCATTGAATGACTATTTCATGAAAGCATGACATTTGGCACTTTCATGAACTTAGAGAGTTGTATTGCTGATTCTAATGTTTATAATTCTGTAAATCCATATTTGTTACGAGCGCTAATAATATTTAGATCAACATACAACCTGATACTGACCTGCAAATTGCAAAAAACGTAAGAAAATTTGAATTTCGCGGGCCTTCCTAGCGCATCAACCTTAATGAAACAATATGAAAAACGTACCAGTAAGAGCTTTGACTTCACCCGTAGCATTAGCATAGAGGTATATTCTAAGCACTTCGCTGAGGTTCTGTGGCGTGATGTCACCCATTCTGATGGCGTGACCTAGCAGCGTTGTGTGACGACCTGGGTGAGGGATACCTGGGTCCTCTGTTGAAGAAAATCATATTACATTATCATAATAAGTTAATACAACAAAAATGCTGTGAATATGAAAAATCCTGTGTATGTGTTAGATGTAAAAAGCCCATAAATTAAGAAATAAATCCCCACATTTGGTCAATATTTGTTTATTGTTAATTAAAACGGTAAAAACAATTACATTAACTTACAGAGATTAAAGCAAACCATTCTTTTTTTCAAATTAACATTATAATAGAGAACAATTTTTGTCATTAACGATTACATTTTTAAATATTTTTGTAAAAAAAAACAAAAAACTAGTAGCCTACCGGTATCGGGAACAGGGTCCAATTATTTGTATTATTTTTAAATAAATTAAATGATTATTTTGCTATGTATTTTCTGGTGTACAATAAAGTATATTAAAAAATAAATGATTGATTATAACTTACTATACAAATAAACAATTAAATAAAATATACCGTCGAAACTTTCCTCCGATAAAATGATCTCGATTCAATTTCTTCCCTTTGTTTCAGAGATAAATCTAGTAAGATGTATGAGACTTACCAATGGCAGTAATAAGTAGCTGTGTGAGTACTTGTAGCAGTTCTTCCTCGGCCTCCACGCTACAGTCAGGTAGGAGAGCCATTTGGAACGTGTTCAGAGTTGGGATGGCGTCCATGTCTGTAACAAACATAAATTAAGTTTAATCATAAGAAAACTACTTCAATTTTAATTAATTTCTATAGTTTTACCGCGTCAGAAACACAACCCTTAATTTTTTTTGAGCGTGGGAAATCTCCACATGACTTCACGCTCTGGGCGGAGCGGGAGGGCGGTTGCGGAAAGTCCGAAAGCGATACCGGGACCCTTGGCAACAGGCAACTGAAGGAATACGAGTGGGTTTTAGTCAGTAAAAGTCTGACACGTACGCGCCACCCAGAGCGGGAGAAGTCATTCGATGATTTCTGCGAAGCAGGAGCGAGTCGCTAGTACTAAATATGATTACTTACCGAAACCAAGTGTTTGTCCGAAGTTATGTATAAACTCGTATACTTGTAGAATGTCGGCCATCGCTTGACCTGGCAGTTTCAGTCCTGGGATTCTGTTCAGGGTAGGCAGTGGCTTCTGATCAGAGAGCGACGAGTCTTCTTGTGGTCGTCTGCGTAAAAAGGTATTTAATTTTAAACATTTAATAGTTAAGTGAATTGGAGGTTGAAAATAATTTGTCACGATAGTTCAGTCTCGGTTGGTCCCGGCTGTCATTCGTGGTATCTTTGATAGTTGTTACGGCTCGTCAGAAGCCCGAAAGTCTGACAACCAGTCTTACCAAGGTAAGACTGGTTGTCAGACTTTCGGGCTTTCGGGACTTCGGGTATCGTATTACCCAGTTACTGGGCTGTGGAGGTCAAATAGGCAGACGCCCCATTTACAAGCTAATTAAATTTAAAATTTAAAAAACCCCCGACAAAAACAAAGCATGTAATAAAGAATTTTTTTTTATAGCTAAGAACTCTCTCGATCAAGTCCCCTTTCAAACAAAACCAAAAAAAAAACAAAATCGGTTCAGCCGTTTGGCAGCTACGATGGCGCAGACAGACACACAAATACACACGTTAAACTTATAACACCCCTCTTTTTCCGTCGGGGGTTAAAAATAGCTGCATCCAGTTAGACTGGAAGCCGTCCCAGCGTAGCTGGGAAAATGGGTAGGCAGATGATGACATTGATAAATCTCCTACCTTAGTTCAGACAGCAGTTCCATCTCCTTCCGTCTCTGCTGCAACTTCTTCTCCTTCACCAGCAGTCTGTCCAGCAGGTTCTGGTGCTTCCTTCGCTCCCTCTCCTCCCATCGTCTGCGGGAGTCCAGCTGGCGGATGAACGTGGTGTGCTGGCGTCTTCGTTCTCTTTCCTGAGGCGATGGAGGGAGATATTCAGAGAGAGAATTTGTGTGTTGAATATTTGCCGTGGAAACCGTAAACCCTTCTTGCTAAGCTAATTTACTTGTGCTAAATGAGGCTGGAATTGGGGACTTCTCATTCATTAGTCAAAACGGTGAAGGAAAACATCGTGAGGAAACCGGCATGTCCTAGAGCCAAAAATTCGAAGACATGTGACATCTACCAACCCACACTGGGCCCGCGTGGTGGATCACAGCCCACTCCTCTCACAAAGAGGAGGTCTGTGTCACAGCAATGGAAACATTATAGGCTGATTATGCATTCATTAGTCCGTATAAGCAACCGATTTTGACTTCTATTGCGTTTCTTTTATTCGTCTGCGAGTTTTCGAATTTATTCATTACAAATATTTTCTCTTTCTAATATTAGTGTAGATGTGCAGGCTGACCATAAGCATTGTATTTTATTTCTGAAAATCCTTAAAGTCTATGAAAGATAAAGCGGACCGCAGCAAATTAGGCAAGAAAACTACAAATTTCTACTAAACTACTAAAAGCAGAAGTTATTTAACCAGTGGCAACTACAAGCATTACTATTTAGTAGTATTTGCGTATTTTCATACCAAACTCAACCGAAGATCATGTGGCAAAGCTAAACGAGCGTAACGTGGCGCAATTTATGCCACTCAAATTGAGTCACTGAAATTACGTTGCACTAGATACCATAAGTTATTCAAATATATGAATACAAACACAAATTCAAGACTATATATATTTCTTGACTTATTTTGAGCGGCAAAAATTATGCTGTGTTCTCGCTCGCTTTACTCAGTACTCATTAACTTAAGTGTTTCGTAATTAAATCCATAAATACTCCTAAATAAAAATGTCAGTCACAAAGTTAATATTTATTACTACAAGCACTACTGTTATTTCTACCGTAGTATGGTATTACCTCGGTTATATACTTTTGCTGTACGCCCGCGGTGTCCAACGAGGATTGTAAATAAAAGAGAAACATAGAGTTACACACAGACACACACAGAAACATATACAGGTTGTGTATTTGAACCCAAGGGAGAGGAATGAGCTTTAAATTGACTGATAAGTAGTAAAGACTAGACATTTTTTTTTTTTTCTAATATGGAACAAGAATCCAATTAAATAAGACAAGGACCAAATAGGGATGAAAACTTTTTTCTTGTCCGTCAGATAGATTATTAAAAAATATTGGACACGTATTTTTTCTTTTTTTACGTAATCAAAAAATTACGGGAATACAGTGAGCTAAAATGTGGCATGAGGTCATCGTTCAGTAGATTTTATTCTGAATTGTGACGTAGGTAGCCCCCTACTCACAAACTTTAATGAGTTTTATCTATTTTGATATTTTATTAATATGATAAAGCAAAAAATACGTGTCTAATATTTTTTTAATATCTGACTGACATCCTTATTGCCATTATTATTTCAACTGGAAATTAAGTGTGCACGATTTATTTTTTTATCTATGCTTTTTCACAATAATTGAGAGTTGTTGAGTATTATAAATTCAAATAACATTATGCATGTCTCCGGCTCAAGGGAAAAGGGAGTCGGTAAACCCACATTTCGCCAGTGGTGTTAAGACCCATGTACTCAATAGGGGGTAGCCTATTTGCCAGTATAGGTACTATTATAATATTATCTACAATAATCTAATCTCAGCGGAATGTGTCCGGAAAGAGGTTAAGAGGAGTAACTACCTCGTAGAAAATAGTTTGAACCCTCATAATATTGGCATGTTTAATAGTATCTTGGCCGCTCCCTTGTCCAGGACAGCTAAATATTATATCAAATTGTAAACCGAGGTATTAAGCGTAGATAGACATAGAATATAATGTCATATTGTTTAATACTATGAGGGTGGCATGGCCATACTGATCAAACCCTCTCATCATCTGCCTAGCCTTTTCCCAACTATGTTGGGGTCGGCTTCCAGTCTAACCGGATGCAGCTGAATACCTGCATCCTGCACCTATCTGACCTCCACAACCCAGTAAGGGTAATACGATACCCCTTGGTAAGACTAGTTGTCAGACTTTCGGGCTTCTGACGACCCGTAACGACTCAGCACGGAGGAATCTCGATATGTAAAGATGGTCACCCATCCACGGACCAACCCCGGCAAGCGTAGCTTAACCTGACGGATCGACCCGTGCGGCTGTTATAACTTAGCCACGAGCACCTCCTATGAGCTGATCAAACCGTCTATAAATAAAAAAAGATATAAAAAAGCCTCATCTAATCTCCCACAGGTTCAAATACACTATAGTTAATAACACACACAGATAAATAATGAAAACAATAATAATAACCTGTTCTTTTAGAAGTATGGCCTGTTGCCGCTTTAACTCTCTCTCCTGCAACAATGAGTTTAATTATATTACTTACTTGTTGCAGATTAGCGGGAATGTTGGCTGACTAGCTTGAGAAAAATCAGAAAAAAAAAAAAAAAAATTGGCCAAGTGCGTGTCGAACCACGCACAATGAAGGGTTCCGTAGTTGCGCTCTTAAAACTAGACTTCTACTATCAGAGGATATTTGACATGTTAACCATTGTTCCAATTGCTAGAGCGAGATTGAAGTATGAATAGTATCATCTGTATTTCGCCATAGATCAGTGTAATGGCTTTAACACTTCATAATATTTCAACGGGATGTGTCAATCCCGTTGAAAGTCGTTGTAGAAATACGAAACGCTTTCAAAGCGATTGTCACTTGTCTAGGCCCTCAGATCTAAGATCAAATTCAGTCCTGAGCTATATTATGAAGTGTTAAAGCCATTACACTGATCTATGGCGAAATGCGGATATTACTATTCATACTTCAATCTCGCTCTCAAGATTCTCAAGCTTCTCGATAGCATATCCCAGTCCTATACATTTTTGCCTTTTCCATCATCGTTATCGCTGATAGAATGTCTTCAACACAACGAGATGTCAGTTTAATGGAAATAACGTCTTGGAATAGGTGTAGGTGTAAAGGCGCAATTCAACTGCTGCGTAGGTTATTCACGAGGTTACACAGGTTTAATTGTTTGCCAACCACACATCCGTACGTAGGGCACAGTGGACTGGACTATACTACCTACATTTTCATTCAAAGCGAAGCTACACGCGTAGCTGCAAAGGAACTGCGCCTTTATTCCTGTCAAAATTCTTACAAACCTGCTGCCTTTTAGCCTGTTCTTCAATCTTCTGCTTCTCAATCTCCTCGTGCTTTCTCCTCTTAGCCTTCATTACGAACGAGCGAACAACATCGAAAGCGATACAGCAAATTATAAGAACACAGCGTTACATGGAACAAAAAAAAAAAAACTTCTAACTTAGAAATGTACTGGTTGTGTGTTTGATTTCTTATTTTTTTTTATGTATTTGAATTTGGAATATTTTGTTTTCCACGGAAATGTTTAACCTTTCATACATGAAAGGTTAATTTTTTTTATAAAATTACTTTAGGTTGCGAAAGTATCCGTGAAAAGGAACGAATAAGCCTATGTACGCACAGGTGCTTTTTTAAAGCGAAGTTTTTTACCACGCGCTAGATTTTCGACTCTGCGCGTTGAACCGAAGGTTGAGAATCCAACTGAGCGTACGCTCTGTTGGGGCTTAGGTGTAGCATGTAATTTTCAAAAAACTAAAAAAAAGATTGATAATTGGAATAGAAATCAAACACATTGAATAAAAAAAATACGGATAAGTAAAAAATGAATATCGAAAATAAAATAAAGGCATACAAAGGTGAATTGCGTGCAATAACTAAAAATAGGGTTAAAAAGAAAATATAAATACAGTTAATAACATTATTTATTGAGGCAGTATTTTTTTATTAACTTTAGAGCTATTTAAAGCCGCGTCCCCTATTAATTTATAACCAAATGTTGCATTACATTTTGTTTGTGAAAATAGTTTCTCTCTCGAAGAATCATCAATTATATAATATTTTTAAAGAGTAAGCCCATTCTGACACCAGGTGACGGCAACTCAAACTAAACTGGTTGGCAACGGGCGTTGCCAACTGCGTTGCAACTTCTCTCACATGGCGCAACTCAACTTGTATCAATTTTAACGACATGACACACGATAATGCGCTAATTTTATGAAAAATTGCGTCGGCAACAACCGAGCGACCTGCATTGCTATTCTGTAACCATCTCACCGTGAAAACTTAGGTGAAGTGAGCGTGGAGTGAGCTGTCATTGTCATCGATACCTACTGATGCTAAGGCAGAGACAGTTCACTTGAAGCTCACTTCACCTAAGTTTTCACGGTGAGATGGTTACAGAATAGCAATGCAGCACTGCCAGTCGCACGTGACTGGTTACGTCACAGTTGAAAACTAGTTTTCGACAAGTTGCGTCGTATGAGAACCGCCATAGAAATTTATTTGCTGACGCGATTAGTTGTATTGGCATTGAAAACTGGTTTAATGTTGGTCACCACCTGTGAAAGGCCTTACAAAATATTTTTTACCAATTGTTGGATTCGTGTAGCTCTTGCTAAGAAAAGTCTTTCGTCAAAATTGTAACTTCAAAAGCTGATCTAACGTTTTTTGTAACAGTTGACTAACTGAGGCGCTAGTGCTAGTTTCTTTTACCTATCTTCACTTTACGCATCGACCGCGTTCGGCGCTCCGATTGGCCCTTCACCAGTGAAGGCCAGCGAAGGGCCAATCGGAGCGCCGAACGTGGTCGATGCATAAAGTGAAGATAGTTAAAAGAAACTCACACTAAGGCCTCTGGTAAGTCATAGTTGACTAACTGGCCTTTGGCGACATTTGCTACAATAGGGAATATGCATGTATTTTTTTAATATTTTTATTCGATAGTTTACATCGTCAAATAATAGTTTTAAAAAAATCGGCGGCAAAAAAGCAATTTAAAGTATTTAAAAAAAAGTTTAAAAATATCCAACCGATCCGGGCTATTTAAACGCCCTCCATTTGGCGCGCTTGGTGTGGTGACGTCACACTCCGTGAAAACAAACAAGCAACTGTCAAGTCAACGTCAAACACTCCTTTTTCTATGAGCGTTTGACATTGACTTGACACTTGTTGATTGACTTGACATTGACATTTTGATTGTTATCCCGGATTGTTACGTCACATCCGCTCTTAGCTTTTCAAGTATTTGAATTACCCACGGTTTTTTGGGACTTTAAAAAAAAAAATTTCTCGCTCAAAAAGAAATTTTATAAAAAAATATTGATGGAGGCCTAATTCTGAAGTAATATAGTTTATAAAAAAAAATATTTGACCCATATTTGAATCACATGCATATTTCCTATTAAAAGTCGATGCTTTGCCAAACTTAGAGACAAAATTACCAAGTCCAAGCACAGTCGCGGGCAACAGCTAGGATCTTTATAAATTATAGCCTATTTTACTCAGTGATAATATAGCATTCACTGGTGAATGAATTTTTAAAATCGGTCCAGTAGTTTTTGAGTTAATACAAACAAAAATACAAATCTTTTAGAAAAACAAATATTGTATGCTTGGCAATATAAATAAACAAGAATAATATGTTTGTGCCGCTTTGAACAAAGCCGAAGAAAATTTCACCCTGAATGCGGTTGTGCCTAAATGTTCTACATTTCACCTATAACTGCATAATTTTCGTCTAATCCTTCACCACACAATTTCGACCGTTCCTATAAAATATTTACAACAACAAGATACTCCATAAACCTCAAAGATTAGGCGTGCATTGTTAGTGAAACTTCGAAAGTTAGTACATTTTAGTTTATTTTTCACGTACCGATGACGTATCCTTGCCTAGGGGATGCACTGATATCGATAAGGCACCATCTTTGCCCACACTAAAAGTCCCTTTACTGATTTTCTTTGACATTATATTTGTCAAAATATCGTCATCTTCACTTATATCTATAACTTCTTTTAGAACAGATTTCGGACTGTCTTTAGGCATTAACATCAGATTCTGAGACATGAACTCATTTTTCGCATCTAAATATTTCTGTTCTATAGACTTCGGATCTTCATTTTTCTTATCCCCTTGTAATTTCGACCAATCACAGCCGTTTATAAATTCCGTTATTCTTGAATAAGATTCTATTAGTTTTTCTAGATTGTTCTCTTTTTCGGGCGCTTTCAAGCGCTTTTCTGCTGATTTTATTAACGTGAAATCGTATTGCTTATTGTCTTTACGTTTTGGGAGATCGAAAGCCGCTTTTTCAGCGAAGTCTTTCATTTTGTCTAAAGCGTTATATTCTTCTATTTCTTCTTTCCATCCTGATTGGTCGAATTTTATAGTTTTTATTGGGGAGTTCTGGGAGTCTTTGGGGCCACTGACCGGTATTAGGGAGAGACTGATGGGAGGCATAATGCGTTCTTTATTCGTCTTAGTGGCAGGTCCCATCACTATCTCGGGTGTTTTCCACTCGTCGATACCGGTCTTCGGGACAGTAGGGAGGGGCTCGATCGTCAACTGCGTTCTATTCTTGTTGATATGCTGTTCAATATTGCTTCGTTATTATTTTTATTTTTTTGTCGCATTTTCTTGGTCTTTATTATCAATTTGGATTATGACAACATTGTCAAGGTCCCTTTGGCGGTTCGGTTTTGTGTTATTATTATACTCTTAACCCAAGTAGACAGATTTTTACATAAATATTATAGAGAAGTATATAAGTATGTATATACCATATCTAATGCTAACACACAGCTCAGCTACCAACTACAAGCTAAGAAAATCCAACGCTTTCTACTAAAAAGCAAAAAGAAACCAATTTTTTTAACGTTGGCAACCCCAAAAGGCCCTTTTTGCTTTTGAATATAGAACAAAAATCTACAGAATACGATTGGTGAGCACAATGTTGCCAAGCATCAAATTGATAATAAAAAATAAAAACAAACACAAGCACATGGTTTTAAAACATAGATACAAACTAGAGACAAGAATAGTTCCCATATTATTACAAGTTGGTATTTTTTTTTATTTACATAGATTATTATTTAAGTTATTACTATTGATTAAAATCACTGAATGAATAAAATTATTATCATGTTATTTTTAAGTTAAATTACAACTGAGGGATTATTGGTTTATATTTAAGGCGGTATCCTACCTCAGATTTTATCTCGCTCGCACCATACTACTCGCGACCTGAGTGAAAGCGAGACGGAGTGGGGCGCTAGCGGGTCTCAAGCCTCGAAAAGTGTAGGTAATCGCTTTTTACGGTGAAACTAATGTTAATTAAAAAAACTTAAGACCTGCTTTATAGATAGTTCAGTTATTATGCAAAGTTTCAGGATCTAATTTGAAGTATTTTTGTAATACCAGCGTTTATAGTTCTGTTTAGAGGTAACTTTGGATTTTTTTCTATCGAGAAAATTGTTTTCGCCAAACATAGGACCTAGCATCAATCCTCAACTTTAACATAAATATTTATTTCAAAAATAATGCTGCAGTATTTTCGGCATAACGGAGGATCATGCTAAGCAATTTGAGGTAGGGTGCGCCCTTAAGTAGTAATTTGTACAAGTATCAACAAAGCATACTTAGACAGTCTAACTATAAACAAATGAAACAAATAACAGTATAAGTACACGGTTATCTAACTTTAGATTTCGGAAATAGTATTAAATGTTTCATTTCCTCATATAATATTTTATGCTTTTTATTTCTTATTATTCTGTGTTAAGTCTTAATAATAAATGTCTAATCAATTTTTTTTTTTTTTTGATAATCCACTTTAAAAAATACCAAATATTTAGCAATAATATGAGAACCACCAACAACACAAATAGGAACAAAATAATAAAATAAAATCCCACAGAACTTATAACATTGAACTAACTCCTATCCCATATCGATATTGACTTCAAAAATCGCAAGTAAATACGCAAAAATTATGTATTCATTTAACGAACCTCAAAAGTATTTTTCGGCTATACTTCTAATTTTTTAAAGATTTTAATTGGCAACACATACTATTATGATAAACCTCCAACTGTCATTAACGAGACACAATAGAATTTTAATTGTTATCGGCCATTAGAAGGCCAACCGACAGTCGAGCGGATAAGTGTGATATTTGTCAATTTTAGTCTAAACTTCGGAAAAATATCGCATTTGAGTTTAGCTAAATGTTTACATAATTATCTTTGCTCTATAATGTACTCGTACGCCCTTTAAGTATCGGTATGGTATAAGCAAGAATGTTACCTCTAAAAGCTGTTGACTTCTCGCTTCCTTCTCGCGTTTCGCTAGTTCCGCTTTCTCTGATCTTTCGAGTCGGGCCTGTTAAAGAAAATGTAATATTATTTATTCTTTTTTTTAAAAAGATTTTTATAAAAATATTCAAAAATGTAAATAATATGTATTTAAAAAGAAATAAAGGAATAATTACACTTAAGAAATCTTTAAAAAAAACGTGCGAAGTTCTTTATCGCACGATATACTCTGCACACTTGGCGATAATTACACTTTAAAAATCTTAAAAGAAAACGTGCGAAATTCTTTATTGCACGATATAATATACTCTGCGTTCTTGGCGTGTGAGACCTAGACCGAAAAAGTGTATTATTTTGACTGTCACGAAACTTTTGTTTCGTAATTTATTTGGTTTCCGTCGATGGTGTACATTTTTGGTAACCGGCTGTAGCCAATTTTAGCGTTCAAAAGGTACTAAGGTATAAAATCGTCGGTAATACATACACCTACCTGGTCCCGCGAGCGGTGCGACGCGTCCCGTCTCGCGTCGCGCGCGGCCTGCTGCAGGCGCGCCAGCTCCATGCGCCGGTCCAGCGGCGGCGGCGTGGGCCGCCCGCCCGCCCCAGCTAGAATACGGGCTTCTTCCAATCTGAGGACAGAACCGGGATATACTTAGAAAAGGTCTAGGATGCGATTCCAAGGGTAGAGGAAAATAAAATGAAAGTAGAAAAAAATACACCCTGTATATTGTTGTTTTGTGTTTGGTGTCAACCTGTATTTCAGTCTCTGATACCCGCTGACAAACTGAACAATAGTTATTCATACTATTGATACACACTCATGTGATACTAATATTATCAGTATGAGATCCGAAAAGATTAAATCAACTAAGCTTTTTAAAACCGGAGACAATGATGCTTCTACACGGTGCAAGTTACTGGAGCATGTCGCTTATGCGTTATACCCGGGCGAGTACATTAGACAGTGCGTAATGTTTGTTTTTAATGTCGTAGACTAATTTGACATTTTAACTGATTGTTGTTTGTTTTTCAATTTGTAGTCTGACATAAGCACCTGTCAAATTAGTCTAAGAGATTAAAAAACACTTTAGTCACTGGACCCGCACACATTTTGACGCCGACACAAGCATACAAGCACCACTAATGTGGGGCACGAATAAAATACAATAGACGTAGATGTATTTAGTAACCTACTAGCTGCGCCCCGCGGTTTCACCCGCGTAAGTCTCGATCCCGTGGGAATATCGGGATAAAAAGTATCCTATGTGTTATTGTGTTCCAAATCCATTCAGTAGTTTTTACGTGAAAGAGTAACAAACATCCATCCATCCATCCATAACTTTCGCGTTTATAATATTAGTTAGATTAGATTCCGCTTAACTATTCTTCATGAGTTATAAAAAACCCTGTAAGAAATGGACACGTGTTTCACCTCTCAACGAGGCATCCTCAGGATGTCGATTGACCAATTGCAAACCAGAACACGACGTGTTACCACACCGAGCGCTGGACGCAAAGAACGAACGATCGAACGAACATAACGAATTCGAATGAATATAACGAATATTCTACTAATTACGCTACACACCTCTTATTAATCTCGTTCTCGTTATACACAAGCGGTTCGCCCACATCGCTGGCCGGCTGGATGTACTCTCCGAGCACGGTGCGCGCAGAGAAGCTGAAGTTGTCCGTCGATAGTGGTGGACATGGGTTCGTGTCTAGGAACTGAAATAAAACGGAAAAAATTTAAACCGGTTTTGGATAAAAGTGGCGACACATAATCAGCCTATAATGTTCGCACTGCTGGGACACAGGCCTCCTCTCTGTGAGAGGATATACCAACCCGATTACAGCCCACTCGGCTGTAATCCGCGGACCCAGTTCGGGTTGGTAGATGTCACATGTCTTCTAATTTTTGGTTCTAGGACATGTCGGTTTCCTCACGATGTTTTCCTTCACCGTTTTTAGAGCAGTGGTGATGAAATAATTTACACAAAGTAAAGCGCCTGTCAGGGTTCGAACCTACAATTCGTAAGTCGCGGCCGTTACCACTGGGCCACCACTGCTCCGACGAAAGTGGCGATGTTTTGAACTAATTAAAGTTATATATTATGAAAGAACATTTCTAAATCATAACCAGAGATCGGAATCTGCTATCTAATTGCGTAACTCATTTTCCTAAACGATTAACACTAGTCTGTTTCATTTTGACAGTTCAACAACATTCATTGCGTTATTAATGTTGTTATATTGTTGAGCAGATTTTGTTTTCAACTTATGAAGCAATGGATTAGCAATTTGTTTCCAACCGATTCAGATTGTGATTGAGTGTGTTACGCAATTAGGATGCTGGGCGTCATTCCAGAGCCATATCTACAAAATTTATTAATTAATTGAATAGATTTTCCAATTAATTTTAATCCTACTGTATTTCTTAAAATAGGTAAGTATGTATTCTTTTAAAAAAAGTGAATAATAGGATTGTTATGTAATCATGAAAAATAAAAATAAAATACGATCTAATAAGATGAAATTTTATCACAAAATAATATTAATCAACTGAATGGATCTTAATTTACAATTTAAAAAAATAGCGAAAAGTTTCAAACTCAAAGCAATTATTTCAATTAAACCATTTACAGCATCGAGATATAAGTACTAACGTACTAGAGAAGACACCGTAAATTCCTACTTTGTCTCGTTCAACTGCGGCGATCGCGCCGCAGTTTGTCGAAGAAAACGCGTAGTGCCGTGATTTACATGGCGCTTAAGACCTTTTTGCCGAGAATAAATACACTTCCGCAGCAAATCTAGCACTGTGGTAAATTAGGTACGGTTTAGACGAATTGTTATTATTTTAGCGCTGCAGCGAACTAAAGATTCAATACGAAGAATAGGACAATTCAATTATTTGACGTAGCTTCTCTAGTACGTTAGTACTTATATCTCGATGATTTACAGGCACTTTTGAATTGTCAAAGAGTCGGTCAGTTAGTAAAAATGTTGAAGCCCATTCCAAATCGTAGATCTCTATGGCGAAGAACGATTCAATTGTTTAATACCATAAATTAATACCAAAAAATATTTCAAGTTCGGACCAGTAATGACCTCCGATACTTCAATCCCTGATCATAACAGAGCCGAGCTTTGTTTTTCGTCCAAAATCAAAAATGTTATCGTAATTTCTTGGACAAAGTATGATGTTATGTGATGCTTACGTTCTGTATTTCATGTAATGACCGCATGGTGATGCCCGCATGCGGGTCGGGCGGCGAATACGTCACGTCGCCTTTGATGCTGCAGTTGCGAGATAGTCCCTTGATCACAGTCACACGTTTCCAACCTGTAGGTACAAATAAAATAGTAAATTCATTATTAAATAAAATATACGGGTTTTGGTAGAGAGTTAGTCTAAGTGAACTCTTTTTTTGAATCAAGTGAATATCTTGTTCGCGAGATGTTTATCGCCGTGTAATCTTAGCTCATAATTATTTATTATTATTACAGCAGTATTACTTTAAATATTACTTCAGTGTAGGAAAGAGATGAAGCTCTACAGGACGTATAGCTCCATCTCTTTACCCACGTAAGCGGTGGTGGTAGGCCTCCTGATCGGAAGCCCACGTTGCAGTTTTGAAGAATAATGCTTTCTTACTGGCCATCATACCTGCATACATCCAGTGTGTCATGAATTCATGATCTATGACACAATAAAATAGCGAAATTATTTTTTTCAAGAAATCACTGAGAAGTACTGCGAAATCTTTTACATTAATTTAATCAAAATTCTATTTCTCTTTAGCAGGCTCATGTCGGGAGACAGAAATATAGAGGACAATTTCTCGCTGTACATTCTTCGATTCTCGTCTCACCTAGTGCTAGAGGGAGTCTAAGCTGCGCGTCGTTGGGTCTCCGACTGGTGTCGGACGCGTCCGAGTCGGACGGACAGCTGTCCGACGGACACTCCGAGTCCGTGCTCGCAGTCTCGCCTAGTAGCGCTTTTAGTTTTTCCTGGAAAATTAAAGATAAGGTTAGTTATTTTATTATGTGTTTGGAAGTTTTAGTACGCACTTGCGTCATTGAGAGGTGAAACACGTTTCGATTTCTTACAGGGGTTTTTATGACTCTTGAAGAATATAGGTTACCTATTAAATATATCTACGTCTATTACAGAGGCGGCTCGTCATAAAGAGCGCTGGTGCAGTGCACCCCCACGAAAATAGCATAATCTATATTTCTTTATTATAATCCTATACATACATTATTTCTACTATGCCCATGTATACAATAGCAGTTTACTAGAAAACCATTTCCTACGCGTACATTGGGCGTCAAGTTGTAACGTGTGGAGCGCCAGCGATTGCGCTCCTATGAAACAAAGTTCAGTACGATTTCTAGCACTGTATTCAATGAGTGCGAAAGAGAAATATCGACACAGTCCGACGCGTGAAACAAAAGATTTTGTATGAGAAATTAGCCTAATTTGGAGCGCCGCTCACGCGCGACGTTGCCAAACGGCGCAAGGCGGCCGCGCGCGGGAATGCGATCTATGCCTTTGCGCTGTTGCCGATCTTATGTAAACAAACGGTCGGCTCAACTCGGCTGTCAGTAGATTCGCAGAGTCTATTCTAAATAATTATTAAAAATAGTTTGTGCGCGACATTTGTGTTAAAAATGGAACAATACAGTGTATCTTGTTGTATGATAAGCATTGAAAAACGCTTAATTAATTCCATAACTGATTTTCACAAGAAAGTGATAGATGTCTTCGCTCGCCAAAAAGATCGCCGAATGGATTTTCTTTACAAATAAAATAAATGGTAGGAAGCTCTAGTTCTACGTTTCTTTTTTTAGTGAACCCCCACAAATAAATATCACGAGCCGCCTCTGGTCTATTATATTGAGTTCAAAATCTATTTAGATTAGATTTTTATTACATTTTTTTATACGGGAAATGTCCTTCCAATTTTTTCTAATGTAAGCGGTTGTGACTAGTTGACCAAAAAAAATACAGGAAATCAAATCATAACCCGCATTTGAGGCCTTATAGGGAATCAGGATTTTCATGAACATTCACGCCACGAGTTGGCGCCACTTTGACAAGAGGTCTTCTATTTCGACAATGAATATAAAATATATGATGAAGAATCATTTGTTTCATTCATTCGTTCATCATTCAGTCACGACTAAAGAAAATATATGCGCTTTGACACTTTTAACAGATGCCCGGACGTGACGTCTCAGTCCTTAGGTGCCAGGACTGAGACGTCAGGTCCGGTCAACCTTTGAAGCATTTACACATTATTTTATCTTTCTCTTACCAGGTCAGTCTCAGCTAGCAACTGATGCGCCAGCGCAGGCCTAAGGCCCAAAGCCCTACTCTGCGCCAGCAAGGAGGCCACAGTATTCTTCTTAGGCTTGCTGACTCCTCTGCCCAAGTTGCGTGGCCGACCCTCGCGCCCTGCCCACCCCGCTACTGCTGTGGGCAGGATGGTGGTGTTAAGTTATACCTAGAGCTTAGGTTGGGAAATTTGAGAGATTAACCTTTTGAACGCCACTAAAACACAGTGGTCTTGGCTTTATTGGCGTTTGGGGCAGTTTTGGCGTTCAAAAGATGACTTAAGTACACACGGCTACATATCAATGCTACATATCAATCATTTCCAGTTTATGCTGATCTCGCATTGTATAAGATTTCCGTACAATGCAAGGTCAGCTTATACTGGAAATGTATAGCTTGATGTGTAGCCATGTGTACATTGTTATTCATACAATATTTTTCTTCAAAACAAAGTAGTAAACAAATAATAGTACAAATTCATTATTCGTCGCTCATTAATAGTCAACAAGAGTACAGAGAATCACGTCAACTATTGTATAGAATCAGTTTTTTTTCTAACTGAACAGACAGCTGTGCTGCTGGGGAGTTTGTTTGATACTGGTGCCCATTCCCTTGTTCACAAACTAAACTAAATTTAAGTTCAGTGCATCTTTTTCTTTCTATTTCATTAAGAAAAGGACAGAAGACATAGTTAAGTCCTATCAAATTAGTCAGCGCCTGACGTAAATACGTAATTTTAGTAAGCAAGTTTTTAATTGCGTCTCAACTTGTATTGAATAGTTTTTTTTTTTTAATCCTTTTATAATGTATCACGGTTAGTGATTCTTTATTCACATTACAGTCTAGCCTATTAGCTAATCACTAATTCAAATATAACTTAAACTGCTAAGTAACTATAACTGTATAACTGTATGGAATAGTGACAGGCGCTGATTAATTTGACAGGACTAAACCAAAAATTTGTCTTCTGTCCTTTTCTTAATGAAATAGAAATAAAAAGATGCACTGAACTTAAATTTCGTTTGACTCCGCCTAGCGGGGAAATGTTGTGTGAATGTTGAATAACAAAAGAAATACACACGTCCAATAAAAAAGTCTTTTAAAATCGATTCAAAATCGCCTATATTTCCCACAAACAAGTTACCAGTTCATTTTAACACTGCATAAAAATCTGTCATCATATCTAAGCACTATGCCATAGTATTAGTGGAAGTACAACGTACATTCACTGTCCTCGCTGCCGCTGGACTTGGGCCGCGGCGCGTCGGGCACGGGGTTCATCTCGGGCGCCACGCGCCGGGGCTTCGCGCCGGGCTTGCGACGAGCTGTACGAAAATAGGCAAAAATAAAAAGATTAGGTGGAAATTTTCTATTAGGTGAACGCATATTACTAAAGCATTCAATTAACCAAAGAAATGAGAACAAACAGCAACAAATGCCGAATTATGTGACTTATTTAAATGTAATAGTATTTTCTATTTTTTATATGTTGCATTTTGAATATCATTAAAAATAATAGGCAGTTATGGGGACTGCCGGCAGAAGTGAAAACTTAAAACTGATATTAACGCCATCTATATTCTATAGTATAACACTACGGCGCGAATCCATAGTTTATCCCATACCAAAAATCGCACGACGCGCCTAAAGAAAATGGTATGTAATGTATTGTAGGATTACACATGAAGCAAGTTTAGTATACACAAGTGTATGTCATTTGACTATTCTCCTCGTAAAACACAAAAAAGGGTGGACAAGTAATGACTCACATATCCTGTCATGGCTTGAGGACGCGTTGAGCGAACTGCTCAGAGACGTCAGTCGTGAGAGAGCGTCGGAGGCTTGCGAACTCGCTGTGAACAAAAATGCAACAATTAATAATATTACATGAAGCTTTATTTATCAAATAAGCTGTAAAATCTCCTGATACCTGTTTAGGTATCAGGAGATTTTACAGCTTATAGATTTTAGATTAGAACAAACTCACTTTCGCATTTATAATATTAGTTAACAATAAATAACAATAACTCATATGAAATATGAATCATATCTAATATTATAAATGCGAAAGTGAGTTTGTTTATTTGTTACGCTTTCACGCTAAAACGCCGGAACGGATTTGGATCAAATTTGCTACATTGGTAGACCATGACCTGGGTTAGGACACATAATGCTTTTTATCTCGAAATTCCTGAGAGATCAAGACTTATGCGGGTAAAACTGCGGGGTGCAGTTAGTAATCAAATACATGAATTTTGGATGTTACTTGCTTGCTTGGCTTTTTAAAAGAAAATTATGATAGAGGACTATCTGATCATCATCTGATTGTTAAATTAAAAGAGACGACGGACGGCGACGTTCAGAAGGAAAGTATCCAGAGGCTCTAGCCAAGTGACATTCTATCGGCGATAACTATGAGAGAAAAGGCAAAAATTTATGACTGACATAAGCTGTCGAAAAGCTTGTGTCAATCCTGTTGAAAGTCGTTGTAGAAATACGAAACGCTTCCGAAGCGATTGTCACTTGTCTAGGCCCTCAGGTCTTTGTCAATTCAAGACGATTCCTTGTCCAGAACATGGAATCGTACGTAATTATTGGACCTACTCACTGGATGCTTATTTTGTCCAATTTTTTATGTTGCCGTGCCCTAACCGGGTTTCATGTTGGATCTTACTTTATTTATGTATGTAACAGCTGTTGTACACATGAATGCAACAAAGAATTTGAGTTTGAATTGGCAAATATCTGGAGTCCTGGATACTTTCAATCTGACCAATCCTCTGATCAATAAATGGGTTGTCAAATCTTAAGATAACAGAGTGACTGGTTGCCGAAATTACAAAAACCAAATAATAACTAAAAAACCTAGGTTAAGTAACTCCCTGCCAGGTTAAGTAAGGCCCTCCTCCTTGCGGGAAAGTCCGAAAGGGATACCGGGACCTTGGCAATAGGCAACTTAAGGAACACGGGAGGGTTTTAGTCAGTAAAAGTCTGGCACGCCCTCCTGATGCGCCCAGAGCGGGAAAAGTCATTTGAGGATTTCCGACACTCAAAAAAAAAAGGGTTAAGTTACCCACCAGGAGTAGGTTTGAGGGATAAGTTTAGCGGCGCGTCGTCCTCCATCGCTGAAGACTTGACGCCCAGGTCTAGCGGCGAGTCCTCGCCCATCTTAGTGCTTAGGTTGAGACCTGCATCTGTAACGAGGGAGTGGGTTAGACATTTAGAAGACTGGAGAGAGTGAGAGAGATAGGTAAAAGAAAATATATATTTATTATGGACCAAACAAATTGTATACATTTTATAAACCTGCCAAACTCCGTAACAGTTTGTCGGCAGGATTAGCTCCTTGCATTAACTATGATAGTTTGGTAAGACATTTGCATGGATTTGATAGTATGGATCGACATGTGTAACTAAAAGTTTAATATACAGGGTGTTAGGGTAAACAACGTTATCCTTGAAACCAGTGGTTTGGTTACATTTATAGAACGTAAAATCAATGGAAAATCACAACTTTTTTTTTTTAAGAAAATCTACATTCTAACACAACAGTATTTCACTATACGCGCTAGGGCAACGAACTTCCGTTTCAACACGGACGGGGGGCACAGGACGTGACCTGACAGGCCGCGAGCGCGACACCTATTGTGTATTTATTCATGATTTGTGTGCGCTGTTGGGTTTAAAACCCTCGCCTCAGCGCCGAGGATTGAAAATACAACGGTGCAAAAGAACAGTTGACTGTTACTTTTGATGAAGAAACTGGCCGTTAGTTTAGATATCGATGCCCTTCACATCTGTAGAGTTCAGCTAGCTAATTTTATTTGACCCTGTCTAACAAAGCTGTAATAATGAACGGTGCTAAAGACATACAATAGTCACCTGTGGAGCCCGCGAGCTGGCGCTCCAGCGCGGCCAGGCTCACGCCGCTCTGACTAGCTATCGTTTGTAGCAGTTCTCGAGATATCCCTGGGAAAGAAATAGAAGCAAATTATTATCATTCGTAAAGGAAACCGAAAATAACTAGGAATTTGACTTGAAATTTCCCTCAGCAGGCGTAGCATGGCGCTTTCTATTTCTACGAAGAATAAACATAGCGTTTACTATACAAAGTGACATTTCGTTTCTTCATTTTTGGCATCGCACCATAGAAATCCTTCTACAATCTGTCATTTTGTCTTTCGTTTCTAACGATCTTTGTGAAGTCTAAGGTCCGTATTACAGAAGGAAACTCAAGTATTGATCTCTGTTTAAAACTAGTTTTAAGTCCGCTTTTAATTTTAGAACGTTGCTCAAGCATAGTTTCATTGATCTTAGTTCAACTGAGTTTGGCTTTATTTTACATCGCTACTCAGTTACTCAATCGAACCCAAGCAGTGATTAAATCTGTAATCACCCAAGTGTGGTCGAGACCGCGCTTGAGCATAGATTGTCATGTCAAATTGTCAATATTTCTTCTGTTCCAATAGTACAATGTCGAGTTTTGTTGATATTTTTTTAAATTAGGTACCTACTATCAAAATTATAATAACTTATTTAACGATAATTCTATTAAAAGGTTGAACTTTTTCCAAAGTACTAAATTTTTTCTTCCATCCTTGTATTTTAAAAGTGTTTAACCGATCGATTCCCAATGTGATGAGATGTGGATGAATGTGGGGATGATCCGTGAATAAAATCAGCTAAACAAATAATTAAAATAGACAAACAACAAACGAATGTTTTTCACACTGATGTTTTGACATACTGACATTTTAAATAGCATAATTTACTTATTTAAGGCCACAAATACAAGTCTTTTAAGCTTGACAATTTTGCTTACAAAATTACTATACTTCACTTCTTCAATAAATGGGGCCTTTTACTATTCAGGAATGAAATAATAACGCTGATTTCCTAAATAACTGGGGTTCTATGGTGTATTTTAATATTTCTAATCCAATGAAAATCGGATCAAAGTCGGTTATTATAATAAATCGTAAACGAAAACAGGCTGATTCATAGACAATACACATCTCTGCTTGAGGCTCGATTTGAGTCTCAATTCAGCTGAGTATAGATTGATTGCCGTTCTGGAATAAGACCGATGCTCAAGTACTGATTCTATACTCAAACAGTGATCAACTGATTCCAGATCAAACTGGACTTGAGGAACGTTCTGTAATACGGACCTTAGTGAAGATAATTTCTCGGGAGCAAGTTTTCTATCCCAACTGTCAAAATCACCATCAGAAAAAATATCCTATGACAAAACAAAGAATTCTGAGTCGAATTATGTAGAAGAGTGAATTTCGTAAAAAGTACAGCTGGCTCTTTCTACTTTGCTGCTGTTGTACTGTCTACACGGAACGTCTCAGTCGCTACAGATAGTGTTCTGTGTCATCCACGAAGACGCGCCCCACTCCGCAATAACTGTAGCTTTACTTAAGTATGGAGCGAAGCGGAGTGGGGCGCGTTATTCTGGTTTGCGACTGGTCAATCGTCATCCTGAGGATACCTCGTTGAGAGGTGTCAACGCGTCGTTTCGATTTCCAACAGGGTTTTTATGACTCTTGAAGAATAGTTAAGCGGGATAGGTTACTAAATATATCTACGTCTATTGTATTTTTAGGTAAAGGACTTATTATTTATTTATTTATTTATAACAATCTTACCTACACTATCATTACAGATCTATGATCCAATGCGACAGACTGGCCTTAATAACTAAATCCTAAATCTACACCTTATACCTAGTTAAAAAATATGTTAATCTAAATAACTTATTACATATAGTGTAACTTTTGCGAATTCACTCAAGTTGCACCACAATACATCAACCCTCCCGTGAACTTCATTCACCACGCGTATGGCTCTAGTGAGAGGAGTTCTCGCCAGTAGGTTGGTCCTGGCCGCAGGCACAGCGAGCAGGGGGGCGGGCGTTGCCTTGATGCAGAATGGATGGTTATTCCATCTAGGACATATAAAATACACATACCTGCATAATCGGACAGATTGGGTGGTGGTGTGCCGGACATGGAGTTGTGTCCGGGCCGGTCCGGCTTGTTGGGCAGCCGGATCACTTCCACTGACGACCGGGAGTTGCCGTACTCGTCCTGCTAATAAAAAGATGTAGTTAGCTATTTAATAGCACAGAATAGTACAGAAGATTCAATGCGCAAAATCATTTAAATAATAAGCGACTCTTGCTACGACACAATAAAGTGCAATTCAGGTCGCACAGCGCTAATTACATAAGGTTATATTTGTGTGTGTGTGAGCGTGTATGCATAGTGCACAGGTGTAGTTTTGAATGCTTCACTGTGTTGTTCGCAGCGCTGTCTTGTTTTTAGGGTTCCATACCCAAAGGGTAAAACGGGACCCTATTACTAAGACTCCGCTGTCTGTCTGTCCGTCTGTCAGTTCTGTCTGACAGTTGAAATTTTCACAGATGATGTATTTCTGATACTAAAAAAACAATAAAATAAATATTTAAGGGGGCTCCCATACAACAAACGTGTTTTTTTTGCTATAATAGTACGGAACCATTCGTGCGCAAGTCCGCCTCGCACTTGGCCGGCTTTTTTATTTGGTCTGAGCAAGTATGTATGTTACATGGAGCGATTGCCTGCATGATCTCTGCAACCTAGTTACTGCATGACATGGGGGCGGGTAGTGACATAAACCTCCTGATTTGATGACATTGAATTATAAACCTTATTTTTAGTGCCTTAGGGACCTAATGGAGCTAGATTTACTCACAAGTTTAGGCCGTTTGCTGGGCAGGGGTGCGTTCCTGTCGGCGGGATGCACGCTGACGTGCGGCGGGTCTAACGAGATTGTCTTCTTGCGCCCGCGGGTCGTTGTGCCTGAACCCGCCTAGGAAACAAAAATGAAGATATAAATTAATCAAATTCACTCGTATTATTGTAGTTTCCGCACACAAAAGTCTCAGACATCATGCAATTTTAGTCATTTTTAGCCGACTTCTAAAAGGAGGAGGTTCTCAATTCGACTGTTTTTTTTTTTTTTGTATGTTTTTTACTCGTTTACTCTGCCAATTATGAATTGATTTTGATGACTGTTTTTTTCTTTGTAAGTTTAGTACTGCCAAGACATGGATTCTAAAAACCCTTATCGGTGGAAACCTGCGTCTGCATCTCGACCTCGAACAATGATATCTTCCTAGAATATCATTGTTCGAGGTCGAAAAAGAGATGACAGGACGAAAAGCGACTCCCTTTTCCGCATCGGAACATTTAAGGCTCCCACAAACAGGCGCAATTTCGCGGGCACGACAAGGGTAGCGCTGCCTGTCGCGCCCGCGATATCGCGCCAGTTTGTACGAGCCTTTATCGTTTTATTATTTTCTGTATTCCAGGCGTAAAACTAGACTCTTGCTGATTCTAGAATTATTCCATATTATAAAATAACATCACGCCTTCTTCTAAGATGACAGTACTGAATAAATTAACAGACTTGGTTTTACATTAAATCTCATATCTTTTTGCGGTAAACGAACTGCGTTGCGAGACTTACATTTTTTTACATGTTATATTTTTGATAGGGTTACCTTGTCTAGATATCACAAACATTCAGCTTCAATTCTACAGCTACCTTATAAAATAAGTAGGTATTAGTAAAAAAACTGTCAACATACATGTGCTTTTACCTTGGGCCCAGCTAACGAAGAGGTATACTTGATAATTTCCGTATCCGGCGGCAAACGTACCCCACCCAGGACTGATGACGGATCACTGGAAGAAATAAATCGATTAATTTTCTTTTAAACGTTTAAGTATAGAAGTAAAGGCCTGTTACACCACCTGCGGATAAGTTATAGTTATCTTTATAGGCAGATAATTTTCATCTTCCTCTTGCCCTTTTGTCAATTTATTTCTTATCTGGGAGATAATTTCTAACAAGTTATGTTATTTTATCATTTATCTGGTAGATAGTACCTATCTGGAGGTGGTGGAACAGGCTCCAGTTAGAAATTTGATATCTTACCCGCCTTCTAAAGCAGCACTGATAGAACAGAAATATTGAGTATTAGTTATGTATTTACAGCTAATATAATCTATCATAAAAACACATTCTTTTGCTTAAGGCGAAAGCTTCAGGGTAGCCCGAGAAATTTCGAATTTCAAATTTTCTTTCGTTTTTTGCAATTTGCAGGTCAGTGTCAGGTTGTATGTTAATTAAAATATGATTCGCGACCGTAACAAGTATGGCTTTACAGAATTATAATCATTAGAATCAGCAACACAACTCTCTAAGTGAAATATTGAATGACTATTTCACGAAATCATGACATTTTACATTGTATTGCTGATTCTAATGATGCGGTTTACATAAGGCATAATACCGCTGGACTATTGCTGTTTATCACTAGCATTGTTGGCGCTGCTACTCGCCAATTTGACGCTGTCAATGTCATCAACGTCAGGTGTCAAAATCACGTTATTTAGGTCCCAAACAAGTATCCAAAGTAAAACAAGGTCAATAAAGCACTGCGTAGTTTTTTTTGTTGCTAATTAGCTTAGGCACGGGTAGTTTGTCTAATCAAGCTGTTATCACGTTAATAAGGTATAGAGGTATTCTAGTTATCGATGTGTCTCACCTGAGTATGGTATGCGGCAAGCCAGTGAGGGAGTCGATCCCGCCGTGCCGCCCATCCTTGTCAGACCCCGGCATGCCGAATGGGTACAGCGGCGACATGTTCTGTAAACAAACAGATAGTGATTGCGAGAGGAAAGAAAATGACAATACAAATTAAAAAAGAACTGGGTTTTAATAAACCCATCATCTGCCTAGCCTTTTCCCAAGTATGCTGGGGTCGGCTTCCAGTCTAACCGAATTCAGCTGAATACCAGTATTTTACATGGAGAGACTGCCTATCTGACCTCCAGAACCCAGTTACTACTACTACGATACCCCTTGGTAAGACTGGTTGTCACTTTCGGGCTTCTAATGACCCGTAACAACTGTCGAAGATGTACAAATGACAGCCACTCAAGCACACTTGCACAAAATGATTGTTCATGCAGGCTTGTCATTCTTGCAGTTACTTCTGTCTCCTTGGCCCCTTGCCACCCAGCTCACTCCTATGTCACCACAGCCCAGCGCCCCAGCCCGCCTTACCTTCCCCTTGGCGGCGGCGGCGACGGCGGCGTGGTAGGCGCCGTGCGCGGCCGCCTGCGCCAGCATGAGGTCGCCGCGCAGCAGCGCCAGCTCGCGCTCCTTGCCTTTGGAGCTCGACGATGATGACGATGACGGCTTTTCTGGAAGGAGAATAATATTTTTAATAAATATGACAGATCGATTCGATTCGTTTTCAATCTTCGTAAGTACGATCATGTTTCTTCGCACCGTTTGCTTTTAAAATGGTTACCAATACGTCAGCGCAGAGAGTTGAGGGCGCTGTCTATGTTGTTTTCTATACTCGACAAACCCACTTCTCCTTCTTATCTGACTTGCCATGTTCAATATCTATGCTCTGCCCATAGTAAAAATCTTCGCTCCACCAACAATCGTCTTCTACGATGTCCTTCTCACCGCTCTGGTTTTATTCACTCTTCTTTCTTTGTCCAGGCGGTATTTCTTTGGAATGCGCTCCCTCTGAACATCAGGATGGCTGCCAGTCGGTTATCTTTCAAAGTTGCGGCTCGTGAACATATTCGTGAGAAGTTGGCAGAATCGTTGCGGCGCTGATTTGCTGGGCTTGTTTTCTCCTCCACCTATCGTTATTTCTCCTGACAAAGTTTATTCTGTTTATATGTATGTATGTAAGTATATATGTATTACTATTTATCCTTTTTCGAGTTAGCTATCCCGTATGTTGCACCTGCCATGTTTTTCTCTGCATCACCCTAAGGTTGACTGGTAGAAAATGCCTCAGGCATTAAGTCCGCCTTTGTACGGTATTTTTTTTTTTTTACTTGTGCATAAAGTTTTAATAAATAAATCATACTGGTAAATGACACACGAGTAAAAAGTTGTATTAGGACAAGTCAATATCAATTATATTTTAATCAACATTACAACCTGACACTGACCTGCAAATGGCCAAAAACCTAAGAAAATTTCAATTTTGCGGGCTACCTTATCGCAGCCCCCTTAAGTTTGGGAAGGCGATTATTTATCTCAGTTGCTGATAGCTACACGCTATACTGATATTTTGTTAATTTATTACGATAAATTATGACGCGCATCATTGGCCTAAAGTAGGTTATAGAGCAGAAAAATGTACGGCGATGAGACCGTACGTACACATACAGATTACACATAGCTATTGTTGCAATGCTGCTTCCTATCTGATGGATAAGTATGGTATGTGCAAAAACTAACTTCGGCTGGTAACACTTACTGCTCGGCTGGGGCGCAGCAGACGCCTTGCTACTGGGCTTGCTCTGATGAGGAGCAGACACCAGGCTGTTGAGGGAAGCCAGGCTCGACAGAGACGCAGAGTGGTGCATCGCGGACGGAGAAGAAGTCTTCGGTAGACCGTATGAGGATCCTGGAAGGAGAAATGAAGTTAATTTGTGGTAAATCATGATGTTATTAGGAGAGCAGTGGTAGCCCAGTGGTAACGGCCGCGACTTACGAGTTGTAAGTTGATGGTTCGAACCCTGCCAGGCGCTTTACTTTGTGTAAATAATTTCATCACCACTACTCTTAAAACGGTGAAGAAAAACATCTTGAGGAAACCGGCACGTCCTAGAACTACAAATTCGAAGACATGTGACATCTACCAACCCGCACTGGGCCCGCGTGGTGAATTACGGCCCACTCCCTCTCACAGAGAGGAGGCCTGTGTCCCAGCAGTGGGAACATTATAGGCTGATTATGCATGGTGTTATTGAGAAGCCATGCTTGTTCTAGGCAAGGAAACAGTCTTGCTATTCAAAATTGTTACGTAATGGTGTGTCATATGCATTATTATCCTATCCTAGACTATTAAATGAGCAATATTTATATATTTTTTTTGTTATCACGTTCTCGTAAACGATTTCAATGAAAGTTGTAATATAAGGGTTTACAGGGGCGAAAAGTCTATACAACATAATTTTTTGTTTTAAAAAAATCAGCTGTTCCATAAATTTTGTCGATTTAAGTGAACACAAATGTATGGAACAACTGATCTTTTTTTCGCGATTTCAAGGTTGGTCCCATAAAAAAGTTGTTCAAAATGATGGGTACAATGAACCCTTTTCGGGTTTAGCATAAACAAAAAATAATGTTGTATAGCTGGGAATGTGATACAACGATATAGGTATATATCTGGACGACATGTTTATCTATTTTCACACGAGCACAGCTCGGTCGACCAGGTACTCTCTCCTTTAAACATGGAGATAAAAATGTTTTAAGTTTGCTCCACGAATAGTTCACAACAATGATTAACAACACAGACACACATAATATGATAGTAGATACGTGCCCCACTCACTCATGTTCTGCGAGTTGGCGCTGCTTGTTGATGGACTCTTGTCTTTTGTGGACGCGCTGGATGATGTACTGCTTCTGCCAGACCTGGAAGAGGAGAAGAGTTAGTATACCAACTCAAAGCAAAAAAATCTGCCTAGCCTTTTCCCAACTATGATGGGGTCGGCTTCCAGTCTAACGGATGCAGCTGAATACCAGTATTTTATATGGAGCGACTGCCTATCTGACCTCCACAACCCAGTAACTGGGTAATACGATACCCCTTGGTAAGACTGGTTGTCAGACTTTCGGGCTTCTGACGACCCGTAACGAATGTCAAAGATCCACGAATGACAACCGGGACCAACGGCTTAACGTGCTATCCGAGGCACGGAGGAGTCTCGGTATGTAAATATGGTCACCCATCCACCGACCAACCCCGGCAAGCGTAGCTTAACCTGATGGTTCGACCCGATGCGGTTTTATTACTTAGCCACGAGCTCCTCCTACTAACTCAAAGCATTTACTTCGTAACTATATTCACATTATGGTATGCAAATAAATAAAAATGTATTTCTAACGTGTTTTTTAGAAGAGGATTTACCTGTTTATGATAATCTATGATATGTTCCATTTTTTTCTCAATAAATCATTTATTTATGAGGCCCAAGGCAAGGATCTTTTTGACATGCAAAGTAAAGTCCTTTTCAAAGCAAATGGTGTCTTGTCTACCAAAATTGAAAGATCATCATTATGGGTATATCGCAGGATAATGTAAGGCTAGAGCCGAATGAAAAAAAAAATAGCCCTGAGGCTTGCAGTCCGGTCCCCGCCTACCACCACCGCTTACAGCAGTAATATTTTAATATTACTTCAGTGTAAGAAAGAGATGTAGCTCAACAGGACGTATAGCTCCATCTCTTTCCCCCACCGAAGTAAGATTAAAATAATACTGCTGTAAGCGATGGTGGTAGGCCCCCAGGTGGAAATAACAACCAACCCAATAACACTGCCTAAGCCGGGGTTCGAACCCAGGAAGCTACTATGGTTAAAGGGTGAAATGAAATTGTTTATTCTGTAAATAGCATATCGGAACCATTTCTACACGTTATATAAAAATAAAAAAATAAGCTAGGTGAGGTCGGCGTTTCCTATCACTCTGAGAAGAAAGGCCGAAACAAACTCAGAGGTCGCAGTCTCTTTGAAAGTTCAGACATAATCTTGGTCAGGACAATATAGATTAATGTCTGAAATGGTATTTTCAGGAAGGAACCACACAGATTTGAGTAGACCTGTCCAGTGATCCAAAAATGACCATTGACGAATAAATGGTCATTTTTCTAAGGATTGATTGGATACAATCTATAGATTGTACCTACTCACATCGTCATCTCCCTAGCCATTTCACAACTATGTTGCGGTCGGCTTGCAGTCTAACCTTATGCAGCTAAAAACCAGTACTTTACATGGAGCTACGGTCTACCCGACCTCCACAACCCAGTTACTGGGCAATACGATACCCCATGGTAAATCTAGTTGTTACTCTTTCAGGCTTTTGACTTCCTGTATCTAACAGTTGGTAGATTCTTCTTACCTCTCATTCCGACTAGACAACTTCCCAGGTTTCTGTGGCTGCTTCAGCCCCTGTCCACCGGAGAGAGCCGACAGGGCGGCGTAAGGGTCCGCCAGGGGAGGGAAATTTAACCCTGAGGCCTGCAGCCGCGCTAGGTAGTCTTGAGCCGCTAGGTGGGATGCCATCGACCACCAGGCTGCACCTGGAGGGTAAGGAAAGGGTTATCAACAGTTCTTGAAAGCTTTCATAAGCATTTAGTAAAAAGCGGTTATTTTGACATTACTAACATACACTTCAATATTATTTACTAGCTTCCGCCCGCGGCTTCGCCCGCGTGGTATGTCGAATAAAAAGTAGCTTATGTCCTTCCCCGGGATACTATCTATCTCCTTGCCAAATATTATTGAAATCCGTTCAGTGGTTTAGACGTGAAAAGGTAACATACAGACAGACAGATAGACAGACAGACAGAGTCACTTTAGAATTTATAATATTAGTATGGATTTGTATGTATGTATAGACTAGCTGTGCCCCGCGGTTTCACCCGCGTACGTCTCGATCCCGAGGGAATATCGGGAAAAAACTATCCTATGTCCTATCTGGAATAGGACATAGGATAGTTTGATCTTGGTCAACCCATGTGCCAAATTGCATCTAAATCAGTTCAGCCGTTTTAGCCGTGTTAGCGTGAAAGCGTAACAACATGGACTTCAGCATCCTTCATTGCACAAAGCACAATTTTATTTATACTGCGACCAAAATCCGTTTCTGAGAAAGCATAATTTCCTAACAAAAACTGATTCCAGAATAATTAGGTAGGTATTATAATGACCAGTTCTTAGTTTTGCGACCTTTGAACATGACTCAACAATTGCATAATCACAATCAGCCTATAATGGTCCCACTGCTGGGACAGGCAACCTCTCTTCAAGGGGGAGTGGCCGTAACCCACCACGCGGGCCCAGTGCGGGTTGGTAGATGTCACATGTCTTCGATTCTTTTAGCTCTAGGACATGCCGGTTTCCTCACGATGTTTCCCTTCACCGTTTTGAGAGCGGTGGTGATGAAATAATTTACACAAAGTAAAGCGTCTGTCAGGATTCGAACCTAAAACTTGTAAGTCGCGGCCATTACCACTGGGCCACCACTGCTCTCGATAACTTATTACTACTTATACATTAATAGCAAAAAATCAAGCTATCATACCATTGTACTTACTGGCTGCTGGATGTAGCCCGAGGGATGCTGCCTGATTGGCCGCCACGCCGAGCGTGGTGGGGGGCGGGTAGCGAGACCCGAAGCCGAAGAGCGCCGCTTGTGCTTGTGCTTGCGCCTGCGCAGCCGCCGCGCCCCCACTGCTGCCGCCATCGCGACCCCAGTATGCTGAAAAGAGATGAGGGAGATTAATATCATGATAGACAGATGTACGGATGGAAACATGCGGATCCTTGTAACATTACATCATCGCAGCAGATATGAGTAGTAATTCCGATAATCAAACTTCATAAAATCAGCTTCGAAGCGCCAGCCCGCGTCGAAGCTGATTAGCTGAGCCAGTAGTGCGCCAGCCCGCGTCGAAGCTGATTAGCTGAGCCAGTAGTTTTAAACTCCCCGATAAATAATCTAATCATGATCCAGCCTGTCCCGACTTGCTATCCTCCCGCCAGCGACGCCCTAAGCCGAGGTTCGTACCCACGGATATCTATGTTCGTACCCCACAGGGCAGCCCCTGTGGGGTACGAACCTCGGCTTAGCAAGCAGTCGCTTAGTTTTAGTTAGTTTAGTTTTATGCCCCTGGCTGGAGGTTTTAAGTTAGCTTACAGCATCTCCACAGGACTGTCCGGTTGTCCCCGTGTGCTCCCTCTGTGCCCTCTTGCTAGCACAAGTGAGTGAATCTCACCGGACAACGTTAAGTAGTGTAGGATGGTAAGAACAATGAAAACTGACTGAAGATAACTGTTTAATAATTAAGCTTATTACACGTTAGTAGAAAAACTCGTTTAATAATTAGCATATTATAAGATAATGGGAAACTGTTTAATGATTTGGCACTTTACAAGATTATAAAATTACGTCTATATTGCAGACAATAACAAGCCTCAGCAAGCTCCAAAGATGTAGTTGACAAGACTGAAAATGAGAGTGCATGAGAGTATGTGGCGTTCTGAATTTGAATTGATAATAAAATGATGATGTGGCCTGACATCAAAAGATTGCCAGCAATAAGTGATCGGATGAGTAAAGAACGCACAATGGACCTTAAGGACTAAGTGCGGAAACTTAACTCCATAACGAACGAACGAACGAGTAAGGAAGGAAGGACCTCGTCATACGGTTAAGTAGCAAGGACCCATCGTGGTCCTCGTTTGTATATTTTAGAGTTAGCCATGTTCGTAAAAGGTAATCTTCATCTTTTTAAGATGTATTGTGAAATTCGACGCCGCACTACTTCTATGAGACCTCAGTACCAAAACTTATTATACACAGGCGGCTACAAAACAGCTCTGTTAAAAAAGAGTGTTTTTGGCATGGCACCTCAAATTTATAATAAGATACCTGACTGTATAAAAGCACACCCAATAAGAATTTTCCAAAAGAAGCTCTTTGCTCTACTTGTGGAAAAGTGTTATTATTCCATCAATGATTTCCTGAATGATCCGTCAATAATAAATAATAGAGTACTATAAAATTTAACTTGTGTAGCGATAGCTTAATTTATTATCGGATGTTTAATTTTAAAGTCTAGGTTAAGTAAATTAAGTTTAAAATTTGCATGCCTAATAGGCAGAATGTACAAGGCCCTGCAAATAATATTCTGACACCAAATTGTAAATACCTGCATTCAAAGCAAATAAATTTATTTCATTTCATATCATTTCATAATATGGTCAGTGGGTCGTCATGATATAACAACATATGTGCTTTCCAGAAGAAAAGTGATTTTAGTACCTTTATCAAACATTACAAAATTTAAACAGCAGCGTATGCCTACCAAAAGCCAATTATTTTAAAAAGTAACCTTGAGACAGGCACTCCCTCAAGCCATGCCACTACATATAAACGAGGAAGAAGCCAGAAAGAACGATACTGATAAAATAACGATATCGCTTATATTTTACATTCACACTACTTATTACTCTACCACATTTGGTACCACAGTAAAGAAGCAACAGTATGCCAAGTCTTTACAAAATAATAATCTTACAATGTTCTTAAATAAAAAGTTTATGACTTCTGTGACGTTTACAAAGCAAGTTTATTCGAAGTAAAACATAATATAAATATTAAATTATTTTATAAAATACTGCTAGTTTTCTTTTTTAAATTAATTACTCTTTATAGTAAATTATGTTACAATTAGTAAATAATGTACCTATTATTAATAATTATTTTTATTAATAACTATTATTAATAATTTATTAATAAAACCTACCATTTTGTAGCGTTCCATAGAAACAAACCTTAACTATAATAGACTTTGATAGCGAAACTGGCGATGGCGGTTGTGAATACCTGTTCAGAGGTCAAAAGATGTCTAAAAGAATAAATCAATTATTATTTAGAAAAAATAAGAATATCTTCTTAGAAAAGGTATAGATAATTCATTGTAGAACAGAATAACAAAACCAGAAACGTAAAAAGTTTCCGATAGCGTCAAACTTCCGATACACGTTATAACGCACAGTTGAATTTTCAACTCTCGGCGCATACCTGAGCGTTGAAAATCCAGAGTACGGTAAAAAAAAGAGACACGGAAAAAAGCGCTCGTGCGATGTGGACTTGCTAAGGTCAAAAGGTAGATCTAGGATCTATGGAGAATCAAGGAGTCGGTAACAAAGGAGCGATGTTTATTATGTAAATAGCAACGATACTGAAGACCGGAATAATGATAAGGTGAAGAATTCAAAAAGAAACTTAGTGTAAAGTTATGTGATCAAAAATATGTTGCATTCAGTATTTAATAAATGAAAATTAAATGCTCTTCGTTGGTAACCGCATAACTTGACTGATTTGGCAATTTTTTTGTCCAGTAATAATAGTCTGAATATCCATCAAGCCACACTGGGCCCGCGTGGTAGATAATGGCACAATCCCTGAGAGGACGCCTGTGTCCCAGCAGTGGGAACGTTATAGGCTACTAATGCTGTAATAGTCTGAGTGCGGTATTCAGGGAAAGAAAAATTGGAAAACTTGCCCGGAAAATTGGAAAATTCTAGAAAATCTGAAAGTGTTATTTTTCTATTGGGTTTTTGCAAATAAGTAAATTATTTAGTGACATTTAGACAAGACAACAACAAGGAGTAAGTTCTAAAATTACACGGTAACCATTTCTCAACACATTAGAATATTAACGTTTTTATTACGAAAGCACCTGTAAATAATAAACTAAACGACCTACCTCAACCCAAAATACGTAGTTACAAGTGTCATTCTTAAAAACTACTTCGAAAGCAATTAATTGATTCAGGCGTGACTTTGCGGAAATCCATTATAAAATACAATAGACGCTGATATATTTAGTAACCTATTCCGCTTGACTATTCTTCAAGAGTCATAACGTGTTACCACACCGAGCGCTGGACGCAGAGTCCCTCTGCGTCCAGCGCTCAGTGTGGTAACACGTCGCGTTCTGGTTTGCAATTGGTCAATCGTCATCCTGAAGATGCCTCGTTGAGAGGTCAAACACGTGTCGATTTCTTACAGGGTTTTTTATGACTCTTGAAGAATAGTCAAGCGGAATAGGTTACTAAATATATCAGCGTCTATTGTATTTTACTTCGAAAACACTTGACATACTGCTCAAACATCTACACTGTGCCACAAGCAGACAAGACAAGATTCTCATAAAACGATAAATCATTACATTCACGGACGAACACGAGTTGATGTATTCGTGCATGAGTCATTGTGAAACATTTTTGAGAAATACTTATTTATTGATGCGGTTGTGTTTTGTTTTTCCTGGATCTGGATATAGCAGCGATTTCCCGCTTTTTCCTACGTCTGCACCCGTGTGTCTCGTGCAAACTGGCGCGGGCGCGACAGGCAGTGCTACCCTTGTCGCGCCTGTTTGAGGTCGCAAATTATTCCACAGGAACGTACTACCGAGATTCATAGTATCCTTAGTATCCTATGTACTATTAGGGGTATGAGGAACAGGGTGTAAAGTTCACTCATCCACCATAGAAAAGGGAGGATCCTCCTACCACACGGGTGTTGTAACTGGCGGGCAACTGCCCAACGATTGATGTTGGGTTCTTGTATATACATAATAATATGTCCATTGCACGGTAAACTTTAATTGCGCGATGCAGGATTTATGTGACGTCAGGATTTTTGTGTGACGTCAGGTCTTTGATGCGTATTTCGCATGTGGCGATGTAGATTCCGCTACATACTAACTACTCCTTACCCATGTACACATTGTACACACGGCTACACACAACACAACACACTACACAAGCTATACATTTCCAGTTTACGCTGACCTCGCATTGTACGGAAATTCTATACAATGCGAGATCAGCTTATACTGGAAATGTATAGCTTGATATGTAGCCGTGTGTACTAACCGTATTACCATGCCTTTCATATAAATCTGTTCAGCCGTTACGGCATGAAATGGTAACAGACAGCCAGGTAGATAATAAATTCAAATAATCATTTTTAGGGTACCGTACCTAAAATTGAAAAATTTGAACCCTTATAGAATGACTTCGTTGTATAGCAAGACTCCGCAAGACCTTAAATCTGTTTATTCGTACAGGAGAAAACGTACCAAACAGACAGACAGACTGACAGACCGACGAGAGATACTCACTTTCGCATTCGTGAATAATAAATACACTGATTTTATTATTAAACATCAATAGTCTATTAATAAGTAATCTTCCGAACCATTACTCGGCCATTAGCAGGATACATAGATATTATAAACGTAGATATATCATATAAGATCACTCTGACTCATACATCAGTCGGAATTCGTTCATCGTCTGTTATTCTGTAATGTTGAACAAATAAACATACGGACGAATTGAAAACCTCTTGCTTTCTGAAGTCCGAACAATCATGGCTTTGTAAATGTATTTTCTTTACTTCTTTCTTTGAACTACAGTCCTCCAGACCGTACTTCGGCCACGGCGCGGCGGCCAATCTCAACGGAGACTCTAGCCTTCGGCGCGGGAGATATTATAGTGCAGTGCGACACAGGCACAGGTGCACTCTCTCTTCCGATGGGACGGCAAATGTATACAGCGATTATTACTTGTAGTATCTTACTTTTTACCCAACTGCCCCAGAAGGAGGGTAATGTTTTTCGACAGTATGTATGTATGTATGTCTATTTCATTGGCACGCTCTGTAGCCTAAACGGCTTAATGGATTTTAACATTTGGGGTGTCGTTAGATTCGTCTTAATTGTGGGAGTGGCATAGGCTATAATTTTTTATATATTTCATCTGCAAACAAAATTTTTACAATAAACCAAAACAATAAACCAATAACCTGAAATATGGTGTAACTTTTGTTTTGTTTGCCTGCAATACCAAAATTCTAGACTATAATGCTTGTTTTTCTCTTTTATGTTATGCGTTTTTGCAGGCGGGTTTTTTGTTTTTTAAATAATTTTACTAGATATCGCTAGAACTTGCCATGTGTAACAGTATCAATTAGAACCATGTACAGAACACAAAAATTGAAATGTTATAATAACAAAAGCGCCGCTGTTGGATTTTCAACACTCGGCTCAGAGTCGAAAGTTGAAAATCCAACAACGCGCTTTTATTTAGGCGTTCATTTAGGTCTAGTGTAAGTAAAAAGTTAAAAATGTGATAAATATGTCATCTTTATGAAGTGAAAAATAGAGTTCAAAATTGAATATCAAATGCAGCCACCTGTCAACAATATGTTTTATGTCTGACATGAATCGTCTGGCATTTGTTTTTCTTGTGAATATACTTGTATTGCGCTTTATGACCATTTTTAGGGGAGGGTCATGTCATAATATGTCCAGCAATGGGCAGTATGCGTAGTTCTGTATCGTTTATTAATTTTTCGTTTTGTAGTACACTGAAATTAGTAGTTATTAATGTTAGTAAGAAGATCGGTGATGGATTGATGACGGCACTATTTTTTATCATAAATTCATGTTATAGAGATCCAGTTGGATTCACATGAAATGGAGTGGAATCATACATTAATAATCACCCTACAAAACTTTTTGTAAAAGTGTAAATACCTATCCAAAAAGGCGAAAATAATGCAAATCTAAATTTTAAAAAAAATATGGCTGGTTTTAACAATATTTTAGAGGTATGAGATAAGATATGTAAAGTTCTCACTCATCCTCTTTAGAAAAAGGAGGAGCCGAACGATTGATGTCTGTATCTTGTATATGTCTAAGTCGACCGCGCGGTAAACTCTAATTGCGCGATGCAGGATTTTTGTATGACGTCAGCTCTTTGATACGTAGTTCGCGTGTGGCGATGTAGATGCCGCCACCATATTATCATCAAACAAGTACTATCTACATCTCTAATTAATTCGCAAAAAACACATAACCACAAGTGATTTACAATAAAAAACACATAACTAATGTAAACTTCCATCCTCTACCCGTGAGTCATCTAACCACAGTTTTCCTATGGCGTTTAAATCGCAATAGTGCATGCGAGTTGACAGTTAACTTATCAAGTCACATAGAAACTCGTTCTGAAGAACATTTTTACCACTAGCAACTAGGTTTCCTTTTGTTTTTATAACTGGCAACTTGCATTACTTTTGTTTTTTCTCACATTCCCGTGTTTTAACTTGGTAGTGGTGGTCTTGGTAAGTACAAAAGCTGTTTTATGTAAATGTTTAAAGTAGACCGAATGGGTTATGGGATGTAGATCCCTTCAGGGATTATAGACGTAATGTTTTGTCACGTGATGTTGTGTAAACACATGAATATGCACATTATAGATGGAAACATAATTTTACCGGACCAACATGTTTTGCCTCACTCGGCGTACAAATTGTTTATAAATGTCATTGGATTCCTTTGTGTAAACTCTTCCTCGCGACATCTACGCTACGTTCCCCTTTCAGAGACTATAGGAAAAAGGTTGCTTGTCCACTTGAGCCGAGAAGAGGGAAGAGGAGCGGAGCTGTGCCAATATTAAGCAATAGAATGTGTTTACTCTGGAGCGGAGTCCGCTCGTCTCCTCTCTTGTCTGCTCCAGTAGACAGGCAGCCTAAAGGTTAGGAATCAGAAAAAGTGCCCATTCGAAGTCCTAAAGTTGCATTCTACACCACCCAGTCATACAGGCCAAGACCACACACAAAAACCCCCAAAAGTCGTATCAAAATTCACATTGTCACCAAAACGTCGTATATTTCACAAAGCCATTTTATCCTAACACGATACCTGAGCATTCAACTAAAAAAATCGGTTACCACAGTCCTTATTATGAAGGAAACCGCCTTCACCAACAAAACGATCAATCAACACAAGCCATTTTGATCTTTACTGCTGTAGATGTAAGAGTTGAGTGAGCGGTAATGTTAAGTTTGTAGTTTGAGAAGCGCTGGGTGCAGGGTCATCGAACTCCGTGAGTTTGCTTATATGGTGTAATATCACGCGAATACAGGGCTGTCTCAAAGAGGTTGATTGAGTTCGTAGATTAGAGGTAGTTCACACGTATCTAATGTTGATTTAGCAAAAGGAAGGGAATTGAATAGACTAAGTTGCAAGTTATAGCGGGATATTTTTATCTAGTACTAGCTGCGCCCCGCGGTTTCACCCGCGTAAGTCTCGATCCCGTGGGAATATCGGGATAAAAAGTATCCTATGTGTTAATCCAGGTTATAAACTATCTGTTTGGCAAATTTCATCCAAATCCATTCAGTAGTTTTTACGTTAAAGAGTAACAAACATCCATCCATCCATCCATACTTAGGTACTTACAAACTTTCGCGTTTATAATATTAGTTAGATTAGATGGATGCCTCGTTGGTCTAGTGTCGCAATAGCTACTGCTGAGCATGAGGTAATGGGTTCGATTCCCGGGTTGGGTGAAGTGATATTGTGTTTTTATGTTTTATTTCTGTTTCTCAGTAGCAGCCCGGAGTCTGGATTGGTGCCCGACTGTTGGCAATGGGCTCGCCCCCTATTTCATGGGACTTAAACATAACTGGCATAATGTGGGGGAACTATAGGTACCTACACTTCTGCCTGACCCTTTGGGGAATAAACGTGATGTTAGGTGTGTTACGCTTTAGAATGGGTTAGATTTCGTTGGAGGCAACGGAAAAACCCAAAAGACTTTGCCCGACCTGGGAATCAAACCCAAAACCTCATGCTCAGCAGTAGCGCTTACGAGGATCACTGCACAAACGAGGCATACCATTACATACCGAGACTCCTCCGTGGCTCGGAAAGCACGTTAGGCCGTTGGTCCCGACTGACATTCATAGATCTTTGAAAATCGTTACGGTTAGGTAGACAGAAGCCCAAAAGTCTAACAACTAGTCTTACCAAAGGATCAGGTTGTGGAGTTCAGAGAGACTCCTCCGTGCCTCGGAAAGCACGTTAGGCCGTTAGTCTCGGGTGACATTCGTAGATCTTTGACAGTCGTTACGGGTCGCCAGAAGCCCGAAAGTCTGACAACCAGTCTTACCAAGGGGTATCATATTACTCAGTTACTGGGTTGTGGAGGTCTGATAGGCAGTCGCTCCATGTAAAATACTGGTATTCAGCTGCATCCGTTTAGATTGGAAGCCGACCCCAACATAGTTGGGAAAAGGCTAGGCAGATTGAATAACGTGGTCTATACAATCATAAAAGCACAACCCTGTAAAGTGATGTTTCTCGACGGTTTAACGACAATGCATGTAGTTGGAGGTACGAACAAAAGACAAAGTTATTATTGACCGGAAAGTGCCGACCAATGATCGGATGCCACTTACTGCCAACTCGCGTTTTGTTGGGAAAAGTTGGCTGACTATAGCTGTATAATATGCCAACGTGGGTGTCTGCAGGTAGGATGAAGCGAAATTAACGTCACTTAAAGTGAGTCGCCGAAATAACGTTGCGAAACACTTTAACTTCAGCTAAAATAAAGAATAAAGATTATATTATACCAACGACATATTACACAATAATAACAATATGACAAGGTATTATTGACCGGAAAGTCCCGACCAAAGATCGGATGCCACGGCCACCTAATGCCAACTCGCGTTTTGTTGGAAAAAGTTGGCTGATTGAAGCTGTTTAGTATATAGTATTTCAATGCAGGTGAGATGAAGCATAGTATACGCTACTTAAAGTGAGTCGCCGAAATGACGTTTCTATTCGACAACGACATTCCAGTTTGATGTTCGATAGATGGCAGGATGACTTACAGATGGACCACAGCACAGGAAACTATACAGACATAGACTTCCCTGATTCCGTCCAACAGGACCAGTGAAGTATGACATTTGTGTAGGCATGTGTCAGAGCGTATATTCTGATGAAAGTGGATACTATAAATGATAATTTGGCCTTCATAGGACCGCGGGAAAAGACCTGAGGTCCTAGACAAAGTGACATTCTAACAGCGATAACGATGATAGAAAAGGCAAAAATGTATAGGACTGACATAAGCTACCGAAAGGCTTATGTCAATCCTGTTGAAAGTCGTTGTAGAAATACGAAATGCTTTCGAAACGATTGTCACTTGTCTAGGCCCTCTACTATCTAAATGCGTAACACATTTTCGTAAACGATTAAGACTAATCTGTTTCATTTTGACAGTTCAACAACATTCATTGCGTTATTTACGTTGTTGAGCAGATTTTTTTTCGAACTTATGAAGCAATGGGTTATCAATCTTTTTCAAAATGATTCAGAATGTGATTGATTATGTATTACGCAATTAGGGTGCTGTTTCAGGGACATAGAAGCCGAAACTTTAGGAATCTAATAGCGGCTAGGAGAAACTGGTTATTGGTTGCGATAACCGCTTTTAGCGGTGCAGAATAAAGACTTGTGAAGTTGTGATATCCATCTTTAATAATCTTTAGTTTGCCAACGATCACAAGTCTCTACAATGACTTTATTATTTCCGGAAGTAATAAACATGTCACTTCTATCAACTATCTGACGTTATATTTGTAGTCTCAAGTCTCACAATTAATATTGATGGATCTCGTCTAGGTCCGATTAGATTTACAGATCTGAGTTGTTATACCATCGTTTATGAATGTTATGATACTCAAATTCTTCTTCTATGATCTATATATACGAGAAGTACTTCACAACCAATGTGGCATATAATTTCACCCACACTGCCCAAACTCATACAATAAAATTTGAGGTAGCGTAGGGCCTTAAGAGGAAATAGGGTCGGTCTTTTTCTCCATACAAAAAGTCATAATTCGAGGTTCGGCTCTCGTCTATTTCCTCCTCCAATATTGGACCAATTTGAAAGATATTTTATAAATTGAATAAGAAGGATATTTACTGTGCCCCTGAAATAGACGACAGCCGAACCTCGAATTATGTCTTTTTGTAAGAAGAAAAAGACCGACCCTATTCCCTCTTAAAGACGAATATTATGCAAATTACAAGCCACTTCCTAACACAATAACTACACCAAATTCCCATAACTTTCCGCAAACCAAACCCCATCAATCGATTCAGCTTTTTCTTGGATTCCCAGATCAATATGGTAATAACCTGGAAATACCAGAAGTGATAATGAATTCTGTGCGAGTATGAGAACGGATTCTCCGCCAACTGTCGCTAGGTACAATTAGTGGGGTGTCCAATGTGTAACAATTTGAGGAATGCCAATTGTAGTGTGAGAATTTTTGTAGGAGTGATGGAAGCGAGAGAACATTTTATGCAGAACACCATGCTTACGTAATCTGCCTAACCTTCTCCCAACTATGTAGGGGTCGGCTTCCAGTCTAACCGGATGCAGCTGAATATCAGTATTTTACCGCCGCCAATCATAATATTGGGTCCCCACCTATGAAAAAACATAAAACTGACCTGCAAATAGCAAAAAAACGGAAGAAAATTTGAATTTTGCGGGCTACCCTGAAGCTTTCGCCTTAAGGCTCTTACATACTGGCGCGATTCGCCGCGCGACGCGAATTTGAACAAAACAATTTCTGAGAAAACTTCACGGCGAACAATGCGGCGGCGTCGCGTCGCGCGGCGAATCGCGCCTGTATGTAAGAGCCTTTAAAGCAACTACTTCGTCTAACTTACGTAGAAACTTACCACCAAATAGGTTAGCGGCATCGAGCAGGCCGTCAGGGGGCTGCTTGCCCGCCGCGTCGCCGCCATCCCCCCCTTCCTTGTCCATAACACGCCTGAAACACCAGAGGAACACACTTGAAGACATGACACATTTATATTTAGACGTAGATTATATTTAGCAGCGGTGGTGCTGGATGTAAAGTCCCGCACCACCGCTGCATGCAGCACCAGCGCTGGATGTAGTGGGACTCTGCATCCAGCGCTCGGCGCGGTAACACATGGTGTTCTGGTTTGCGACTGGTCAATCGTCATCCTGAGGATGCCTCATTCAGAGGTGAAACACGTGTCGATTTCTTACAGGGTTTTTATGACTCTTGAGGAATGGTTTGCGGAATAGGTTACTAAATTACTCAGACCAACTAAAAAGGAAAGACAGATCACGCCGTACGTCAAAAGTGAAGCCACCTTTTTATCTATGTGTGTGTAAAAAGGGTTGTCAGTTGTTAAAGTTTTTCCCTATAACTTGGGGAATAATATTTTGGGTAGGCTAATATTGTACGAGTAAGATATTGTTGAGTATGGTATTGTACCTCAATTTTTAGGAAGAATTCCGAAACAAAAACATTTTTTTTTACATTGCAAATTAAATAAAACACAAATTAAGTACAAAGTGCATTTATGAGATCACCTTTTATGCAAGAATTGCTTGTGTTAGGAGACTCCGCTCTTTCACTTAGAATTATCCATTAATTTTCAATTGAGTGTTAAAAATATATATATATATGTGTATAAATAGGTTAGTAAATTAGCTACTATCCATTTATTTTTATTTTCAGTATTACATGGAAATCTAAAATATTAAATGCATAAAAAAACAGACATATAATTACTCGAAGTAAAAAATATCGAATGGGGAAATTTGAAATCATATTATGGCAACCCTCGCTCTTTAAATGTCACTGTTTTCGTTCGTTCATTCGTTCAGGTTTTTTGTTCCAAATAACCTAAAATTCATAGTTATCTAAATTAAAAAACGATGTTATTTTAAGTACTTACAAGTGAAAAGTGATTCAGTGAGACTTTTTCTGTGATTTAGTATTGTTTTTACACGTTTTCACTACACAGGAAGGCATAATTATATTTGTTTTGGTGATGTTAGCTAGACGACGACTCGTGACGTACTAGGAGCGATGAGCTTGGTTTTAGTGTAGGTGTGTGCGTGAGCCTGTGTGTTTACTTGCAGGAGCTTGGTTTTGTGGCTTCACTTTGGATGTACGGCGTGATCTGTCTTTCCTTTTTTGTTGGTCTGAGCTAAATTATATCTACGTCTATTGTATTTTATAATGGATTTCCGCAAAGTCACGCCTGAATCAACTACATTAATATTTATCAAACGAGAGTAGATAAATGAGACTATAGAAAAAGATTGATACACCTGAGGGGCTTCACCCATCTCAAAAACATACAACGAAAATTCATGTTATGTAAAATCAAACCAAATAAAAACCCAGACAGAGCGCTGCGAACATTACAGTGAAGCATGCCAAAACTACACCTCCGCTCTGTGCATACACGCTCACACGCGTACATTTACAACCATTTACAATCAAACTACACCTCACTGAGTGCAATAATGTTTACGAAACCGGCCTCACTCACGTCCTTACGTCGCGTCACTGTTGACAGCGCAGCGCTCTGTCGTGGTTTTTTATTTGGTCTGAGGTTGTAAATACTTTTAGGTTGATCAGTTGGTTGATTGAGCAAAAAGTTAAAAACGTCAAAACTATTCATACAAAGGTGGAGGGAGAAAATTACGCTTATGAAGTTATGCCAGAAAAGTTTTGGTAAACATTTTGGTAATACACCGTTTGGACGTAAAGAAAAAATATAAACATTCGTGGAGACATAAATCAACTAAAACTACATACAGTATGTTAACTAACAAAGGGCCAATAGAATAGTGTCCATAAATGCTAGAAAAAATATTACATTTTTTTTTATGTAAGTAATGTAATATTCACAAAACTATTAAATTGATACGTAAAAGAAACACTCTGTACACGCACAATTGTATTTCAACGTTTATAGAAAGACAAGTGTGACAACAAGTGTGCGTGTACAGAGTGTTTCTTTTCCGTAGGTATCAATTTAATATATTTTTTTGTGAATATTTTACTATACATTTTTTTTTTGTGGTAATTTTTTTTTTGCTTGTTTAGGCGCTATTCTATTGCAGGTTAACGGGAACGCCCTTAGTAAGATAACATATTGGTGCATATCTTTTCCAGAAAAAAGAAAATATATGGAAGTAAATAAAAGCTATCGAAACCTTCAAAGGACCGAGGAAGTCCGTCAAAAGTGGGCCAAAGTTCTAAAAGTAAAATCCGGAACGTTTCGAAGATGATGCAGAGGCCTTAGTGCGAGTTTCTTTTAACTATCTTCACTTTACGCATCGACCGCGTTCATCGCTCCGATTGGCCCTTCACCAATGAAGGTCAGTGATGGGCCAATCGGAGCGCCGAACGCGGTCGATGCGTAAAGTGAAGATAGTTAAAAGAAACTCGCACTAAGGCCTCAGGTCATGATATAGCTTCGTGAAAACACCTCATCTCAAACACATTCAAGCAAGAATAACAGATCGCGGCTTCAAATTTCATGTAAATAATATTTGTCCAAAATATTTGAATGTAATACATTTTTTGTGGTACACATTATCAAAAACCTGTTATTGATTTTATGAAATAACTTTGGTACCATTTGAATACTTATAATTTAATTCTCTAGGTCAAGGTTAACCGCGTTATTTGTGTTATTTTATTATTTACGTTATACATATTATCCATACTAATATTATAAATTCATAAGTAACTCTGTCTGTCTGTATGTTACCTTTTCACGCCTAAACCACTGAACGGATTTCGACGTTTGGCAAGGAGATAGATGTCATCCTGCAGGCGTAGCATGAGCACCGTTTTGTCGACGGAAGAGTAGACAAAAATAACGTTTCCTGTAGACAGTAGACAGTACGAGACGGCAGCAAAATAGAAAGAGTCAACTGCACTTTTTACGAAATTCACTCTTTTACATAATTCGACTCAGAATTCTTTGTTTTATCATAGGATTTATCGGTTGTCAGTTTGATTTTGACAGTAAGGATAGAAAACTTTCTTCCGAAATAGTCTACATATAAAAAGACCTAGACAAAGATCGTTAGAAATGAAAGACAAAATGACAGATTGTAGAAAGATTTCTACGGTGGATGTCAAAAATGAAGAAACGAACTGTCACTTTGTATAGAAAAAGCTATGTCTATTCTTCGTAGAGATAGAAAGCGCCATGCTACGCCTGCTGGGGAAGGACAGGCTACTTTTTATTTCAAAAATAATCCTATAGGGGGTGTTATAGGGGATGATAGTTTGAATAGGAAACCCAGCATTTCTTAAGTATCCCGGTAGTACATTCCCGTAAGACGATATCTGACATCCACGCGGGAGAAACCGTGGACTAAAGCTAGCTTAAATAAATATCCCGGTTCTGCTTGTGTTATTGAGAATACGACGAGAGGTGTGTTGCCGAGGCGTTTGTCAAAAACTAGGAAGAAGTGAAGTGTGGGCATTTTGGAGCTTGGTCTATTTGCCTAGCCTTTTCCTAACTATGTTGGGGTCGGCTTCCAGTCTAACCGAATGCAGCTGAATACTAGTATTTTACATGGAGCGACTGCCTATCTGACCTGCACAACCCAGTTACTGGGTAATACGATACCCCTTGGTAAGACTGGGTTGTCAGACTTTCGGGCTTCTGAGTACCCGTAACTACTGTCAAAGATCCACGAATGACAGCCAGGACCAACGGCTTAACGTGCTTTCCGAGGCACGGAAGTTTCCGGTATGTGAAGATGGTCACCCATCCACGGACCAACCCCAGCAAGCGTGGCTTAACCTAATGGATCGACCCACGCAGCTGTTTTTACCTAGCCACGAGCTCCTCTCGAGCTGTTACCGAGATATTCATGCATAACATAACGCCTGTAATCCCTGAACGGTTAGGCAGAGATGTTCCTGATGAAAAAATCCAAGAAAATTGCCCGACTTGAGGATCGAACTGAGGTCCACGCTCAGCATTCGCGCTTGCAACCACTGGACCAGCAAGGCGTTTTGCCTTGTAATTATGATCGAAATCGACCATAACATGATTCCCTTGCAAATTAATAATTATTTCACTAGGCCGCGTGGGAGCAGAGTACGGTTTCATTAAAAAATAAACTCCATTCAGACGCGGGGGGATTCCACCCCCATTGTCCCCCATTGATGTTGTATGTACCCCGCGGGGAGCGTCGGTACTACGTACAATACGCCTCATTGATTATTATTATTGAAGATGATTTTAGTTTTGGTGATACGATATTATGATTTTATGGGTGCGGACTCGTGGTCACATCAGGTTGTAACACCAGTGTGACTAAAAGCAATGATTTTCCTGGAGTGAAAAAATTTATTAAAATTTGTGGGAAATGACGGGTGGCGAAATGAAGGTGGACTGTATCATAGTTCTAGCTACCTGTCTGTGCCTACTGCCTACCTCTTTAAGTAATTGAGGCGCGATATTATGGTTACGATTACTATGTTAGATAGATACAAAATTCAGTGCAGCACACAAAAGCACATGTTATAAAATAATACAAGAAAAATTCATAGTCTTCGCCTCGTTGGTCTAGTGGTTGCAAGCGCTACTGTTGAGCGTGAGGTCCTGGGTTTGATTCCCAGGTCGGGCAAAGTGTTATTGGGTTTTTCCATCAGGAATTTCTCAGTAGCAGCCGGGTTTCTGGATTAGTGCCCGATTGGTGGCAATAGGCTCTCCCCTATTACATGGGATTTAAACATAACTGGTCAAATGTGGGTGTGCTAAGTATATGTAGTATAACTCTGCTTAACCTTCCGGGGTATACAGGCGTGATGTTATGTGTTATACATAGTTGCCATCCTTAACATGTATTATGCTTATAGAAATAAAAATATTAAGGCTCCCACAAACAGGCACGACGCGACTTTAACAAAAAAAAATTCTGAGAAAACTTCACGGTGGAACAATTACCGGTGTCGCGTCGCGGTACATGTCGCGCCTGTGTGCACGAGCCTTTACATTCGTCGGCTTCTTTGAAAAAATCAACACAAATAGAACCATCGCTACTTGAATTCAAACATCTAAACATAATAGGTAAAACAGTAACAAACATGCTCATGCTCAGAAACCGTAATCCCATCAAGTTTAATACACACATAACCGTAAACGCATTCGCTATAGTTGTCGCGCATTAACCGCTCACCCATCATTTTACAAGCCGTGACTTACGACGCTTTACCTTGTATTACAACTATGTTTTACTGTGAAAACTTAGATTGAGTATGACCAAAAGATAGCGTATCTAACACGGAACAGAAAAATCTGTTCCGTGGTACCTAAGCATAATCAGTCTATATCCTATAATGTTCCCACTCACGGAGTTTATGTTCCCACTGCTGGGACACAGGCCTCCTCTCTGTGAGAGGGAGTGGGCCGTAATCCACAACGTGGGTTCAGTGCGGGTTGGTAGATGTCACATGTCTTCGAATTTTTGGTTCTAGGACATGTCGGTTTCCTCACGATGTTTTCCTTCATCGTTTTGAGAGCGGTGGTGATGAAATAATTTACACAAAGTAAAGCGCCTGTCTTGGTTCGAACCGACCTACAAATCGTAAGTCGCGTCCTTTGCCACTGGGCCACCACCTAAAATATTAACTGTAAGTTCATCAATTACCGCCCAAATGAACTGAATATTGATACAGTCTTATTTACAATTTACATTGTTCTTAATATATGTTTATGTTTTGAACGTAGTGTGCGTTTAAATAAAGAAATACCTGTACGAACCGTCAGAGAAATTAATTATTACGTAAATTGACATAATTGATTTGCCGTATTATAGCCATTTCACACAACTATCAAAGAATGACCGTTGTGATTTGAATATAAGGACAATGTAAGTTGGTAGCCAATTTGCTTAACAATTAATTTCTGACTTTTAAATATGTGTGTGTGAAGATGTTATCAGCAAGTTTATCGACCGTAAAATATCATAGACAATAGAATAGGAAGTTCTCAGTTCATATGAGTAGTTTACATTAATGTGTGTGGTCGGACTTGGAAATTAGAATAATATGTTAGTATGTTATCTGAACGGAGACAAGCCTTCGGCGCGGGAGATAGGTATTATAGTGCACAAACGTGTGCTCAGACACAGGTGCACTCTCTTTTCCCTTATGCTGGGGCCACATTGTCGCGGTATCGCGAACTATACTTCGTGCGCTCTCTGTTGCTCAGCGAGACGTCGAGCGGTGTACGAGAGAGAGCGCGCGAAGTTTAGTTCGCGATAACGCGACAATGTACCCCCAGCATTACTCTCATAGTCCTATGAGACGGCAATCTGACACGACCGGAGAGAGATCAGGCGCAAGACCAACGGCTTAACGTGCTTTCCGAGGCACGGAGGTATCACACCGCCAACTTCCAAACTCCGGGCTGTTACTAAGAAATTCCTTATGGAAAAACACATTAACACTTTCTCCGACCCGGGTATCGAACCCAGGATCTCATATATTCCAATGGGGATAGGCAGAAACAACAGAACGCCATCTGCTACGATCCTTACATACTCCTTTTGCTTCGTTTAGGTTCATACATCAGGGGGCTTACCACTATCGCCTACAGCAGTATTATTTTAATCTTACTTCGTGGGGGAAAGAAATGGAGCTATACGTCCTGAAGAGCTTCATCTCTTTCCTACACTGAAGTAATGTAATACTGCTGTAAGCGGTGGTGGTAGGCCCCATGGTCATATACGCACGCCGGTTGCGAGTACTGACCTATAACCTCACAATGTCAGTAATGTCTAATGCTGGGGCTACACTTCGGTTATCGCGAACTTTTCTTCGTGCGCTCTCTCTCAAATCAAATCAAAATATTTTATTTCACATAAACCTACATGGGCACTTATGAAACGTCAGAAGCTAGTTGCACGGTTCCAATTGGTCGTTTCCTATGGAGAAGAGCCGGTAAGAAACTCCATGGTTACTCTTTTAAAAATAATTGGCTGTTACAATATTTTCGAATTACAGTGTTATTAGGTATGGGAGGACAGTGTAGGCCTTTCAACAAGTACCAGGTAAATACTTAACAAAATAGAAAATGTTCAAAAAAAAATCTACAGTCCACAAAGCCTACATTGTTCTCACATTCACAAAATGGAAAATAATCTATACAAAAGATAAGTAAGATAATAAAAATGAAAACCAGTTCAAACCAAATGACATGATTGCCATTACAACTGTAACAAATCTAAATAATTATCATGTCCACAGAAGCACTCTCGCACACCCCTCGATGTCTCGCTGAGCAACAGAGAGCGCATGAAGAAAAGTTCGCGATAACGCGAAGTGTAGCCGTAGCATAAGAAAAACTTACAGGAGATAGTTGTCAAAATTATTTATTTATAATATTTTTATTTTAGTTTATTTATTTTCTTTCTTATTTATTTACATTTTTTAATATTTTTAATAAAATTAGAAAGATAAAAAAAAAAAAAATATATGAAAAATAGGAGCCCACATCGGTATCGGGAACAGGGTCCAAGCTACCGGTGGTTAGGGCTGCAGAGACAGGAACCTCCTCACAATGCGAGCCGTATCAGGGAGTACTGCCTTCTGAATCAGGCCCTTGATCCAACCGCCTAACGAGAGCCTCGAGAGAGCCTTATTATTTTTTTTATTATGATCCCTAATCTTCGTGTAAGACCGGATAAAAATAATTCAAGGACGTCCTCAACGACTACCAGAGGCTCCTTGCAGTTAAAGTTGTCAACGTCTAGCATTCTGCTTACCCCAAAAAACTATAAAAGTGCCTGAGATTCTACCTAAACTCAAAAAATCCCAAAAAAAAGGGCCTGTAGTAAAATCAGCTGACACAAAAACCGATTTTTCAGCAAAAAAAATTTCATTCATTGCACCCCCAAGGTTACATACAAGGATAATGCAATAAGGAAGCCCCCACCCCTCCCCCGTACTGATTCATACCCCCCCGAACAGCTGATAGGGGGCAACACCCCCTGTAGGGAGGTACACCTCTGTATAGCATTAATATATAAGTAGTATGTATGTCAGTTGACCTAGGTCAGGATTTTGACGTCATGGCGACGGTTTATAATAAGTTAAGTATTATTAACTAGCTTTTTCCCGCGGCTTCGCTCGCGTGGAGGTCGGAAAATAGCCCAGGGGAACGTTCTTGCCCAATGTCCTAACCCAAGGTTATGGTCTACCTATGTGCCAAATTTCATCCAAATCCCTTCAACCGTTTTAGCGTGAAAGGGCAACAAACTCGCTTTTGCAATTGTAATATTACTAGCTTCCGCCCGCGGCTTCGGCCGCGTGGTATGTCGATAAAAAGTAGCCTATGTCCTTCCCCAGGATGCCATCTATCTCCTTGCCAAATGGCGAAATCCGTTCAATGGTTTAAGGTTGATGCGCTAGGGTAGCTCGCGAAATTCAAATTTTCTTAGGTTTTTTGCAATTTTCAGGTCAGTATCAGGTTATATGTTGATCTAAATATTATTAGCGCTCGTAACAAATATGGATTTACAGAATTATAAACATTAGAATCAGCAATACAACTCTCTAAGTTCATGAAAGTGCCAAATGTCATGATTTCATGAAATAGTCATTCAATACACTTTCATGAGCTTAGAGAGTTGTATTGCTGATTTTAATTTGCAAATTGCAAAAAACGTAAGAAAATTTGAATTTCGCGGGCCACCCTAGCGCATCCCCCTTAGGCGTGAAAAGGTAAGATACAGACAGACAGACAGAGTTACTTTCGAATTTATAATATTAGTAAGTATGGAAGTATGGATAAATGTATGTATAGTTAGGATATGATTAGGATTATTACTGCCATCAACCGTGTCCTTGATATTTTCACCTCATTAAACTAGCTCGACACTGTCGAGCTAGTACTTAAAAGTAAAAGTTAATGTAGTGTCGTGTCGAGTCGACACTACATTAAACTTTTTCTTTTTATTAGACTTATCAATAAATAAGGAGGTTATTCTAGAGCGGAGCGTGAAGTAGGCGACACGCAACAAAGTAACACGTACTCCAGCCCTTCATTAATATTTATCAATTCTCTCCATCTCTTTTTATCACTACAAGGATAAGTAGGACATAATGATTCATCGAGAATTGAAACCGCTCACTTAATTACACACTTCCAACGTAATTATTATAAGGTTTTTGACATCTTTTTTATATGTGTACTAAAGGCGTCGCTCCACAGCAGCCCACGTCTAAGCTATGTAAAATGTAGGCGGGATCGTCCACTGCGACCTACGGCCACGCTACGCAAATAAATGTAGCGCGCAGGCTACGAATAATAAGAATTTTATTATTCGTAGCGCGCAGGTAAGCCCGGGACTAGGCAAATGACAATCGCTTCGAAAGCGTTTCGTATTTCTACAACGACTTTCAACAGGATTAATATAAGGTTTTCTATACCATGTCAGTCTTATACATTGTTGCCTTTTCCATCATCGTTATCGCTGATAGAATATCACTTTGTCTAGGGCCTCACTGCCTCTGGTATGCCCGGGCGTATTTTAATCGCGGCGGCGATTGTTTTTCGCGCACTGTACTTTCAACGCTCTTAGCAATGAGAATTGAAAATTGTCAACAGTGTGTTTTCTTGACGCGCTGGGATGCGCTCTGTTGGATTCTCATCGCTCAGTTCGATACTCGAGAGTTGGAAATCCAGTGCGCGAAAAAAAAAAACACCGCGATGAAAATACGCCCGTGCGAGCTTGGGCTAACATGGCAAGCCTCTCCCTGCATATGCTACGAGCAGTGGACGGTCAACTTTATTATACAGATCTGAAATAAGGCAGGTGACACAATTATAACAGTACATTAAGAGCTATCATAATTTATAATAATTATCTTACATGAGCTATATTAATAAGCACATAATAATGGTATCAAGATATCGAAGTAGAATAATTTTAAAGAATAAAAAAAGCACTCTTCACATTTTTTTTTTTTTTTTGTGATACTTCAACAACTTTCAACGGGATTCGCTCTGTATAACATAATGGTGCAACAGATAAATAATTCAAAAAAAAAAAAAAAAGGTTTTAATGTTTTTGTGACACTTTATACTTGTTCAGTGGTTTAGGCGTGAAAAGGTAACATACAGACAGACAGAGTTACTTTCGAATTTATAATATTAGTATGGATAATAAAGTTAGGATTTCGCCAGTTATGTTCATGTCCCATGCAACAGGGAAGGAGTCTATTGCCATCGTGCTATCGTTTTAGAATTCGGGGGATAATGTAATTCATAGCCACCGTTAGCAGACAAATTGTATGTATTGTCATAAATTATGGTGCTGTTGGTATAAAGTGAATGGTTGGTTAGTCTGACGTAATACTACATGTAATACCGTGGTCGCATCTTTCGTCACACAAGCAGAAAGAGATAGCACATTCTTAGCGACTGTCTTCATGGTGCAAGTAACAAATATGAGGATTTTATACTTCAATAAATCTTCATTTTGACCTAGGTCTTGGCAAGTAGACTATTTTCCTTTTTTGTTGGTCTGAGCTATTTACAAAGATGTTTCATAAAAGCTAACTAGAATCTTGAAAAAAAAAATCGTAAGAAAGCATCCGAAAAAACGCTTCCGTCTCGAATTACTCAATATTTTGAACGACAACTATTCATAATTTTGTAACTATCTATAAAAAAGGATTAATCAAATACAGAAATATGTATAAACCAGCTGCGCCCCGCGGTTTCACCCTCGTAAGTCTCGATCCCGTGGGAATATGCGGATAAAAAGTATCCTATGTGTTAATCCAGGTTATAAACTATCTGTTTGCCAAATTTCATCCAAATCCATTCAGTAGTTTTTACGTGAAAGAGTAACAAACATCCAACCATCCATCCATCCATCCATACTTACAAACTTTCGCGTTTATAATATTAGTTAGATAGTTAGATTAGATGTTTTAACGTGAATTTATTTTTAAATTAAATTAATACTACGAAATAACTGTCATATTCTTGGTGAACACGAGATTCAACTAAAATCAAACGCATCGTCATTTTCAACTGTATTTGTATACCGCGATGTACTATTGTCGCTACCTCCTCCAATACCTAGAGATTTGCTTATTACCGCGCCTAAGTTCAAAGCCCACTCTAACCGATGCAGCCTGCAGGCCTCAGAACTCCCTGCCAGGGTTGCGGGTTAGTCCGAAAGGGATACCGGGACCTTGGCAACAGGCAACTGAAGGAACACGGGTGGGTTTTAGTCAGTAAAAGTCTGACACGCCCTTCCGCTCCACCCAGAGCGGGAGAAGTCATTGGATGATTTCCCACCCTCAAAAAAAAAAAAAAAAAGGCCTCAGAACTCAGATAACAAATAATATATGTCCTTATTATTAACTGTTGGTAAAATATATGAACCAGGGCCGCCTACCACCACCGCTTACAACAGTGTTATTTTAATCTTACTTCGGTGGGGGAAAGAGTTGGAGCTATACATCCTGTAGAGCTTCATCTCTTTCCTACACTGAAGTAATATTAAAATAATACTGCTGTAAACGGTAGTGGTAGGCCCCCAGATGTAATCAATGTGCTAGGCACAACAAACGCAAGTAAGACCAGACCAACGATCCAAGAACGTAATACAGCTCAGGCCTCGGGTCTAATGACACAAATAATACATGTCCATATTGTAACGGAGCCGCCATGACACCCACTCGCTTGAATTTCTCTATACCTCATGCTAACCGAATTTGGTTACCATTAGTACAATACAGGAACCGTCCGTCTTGTTCGTGGCAAAGATTAAGTGGGTGAACAGGTGGGACTGATTTTAACAGTACCTACAGGCTGAGATAGGTGATTTGCGCATTCGATCAAAATCCATTCATAATTGGGGCAGTAATCGCGTAACAAACACACAAAAAAAACATACAGTCGAATTGAAAACTTCCTCCTTTTTGAAGAAATCGGTTAAAAAGGGGCAATTGGGAGCAATACGCAATGTTGAAATGAACATTTTCAATTGGTTCACCAAGTGTCACCTTGAAAAGGTTGACTGGTAGAAAATGCCTCAGGCATTAAGTCCGCCTTTGTACAGTAGTTTTTTACTTGTGCATAAAGTTTAATAAATAAATAAATAAATAAAAGGCATAAGGGCCGTGAGTGCGACTTTATCAACTAAAGTCTACCGTTAGATTCCGGTGCTTTCGAACATGTGCGATTTACAAGCTGTTAACTGTGGTGCACTATACAAGAATTAATGTTTCCTTTCATTTATATCCAGCGCATTGTATCAAACGGTATAATGTAGTAACAGACCGTAGGAAACCCTCGTGCAAACTGGCGCGATATCGCGGGCGCGACGGGCAGCGCAACCCTTGTCGCGCCCGCGTCATTGCGCCAGTTTGCACGAGGGTTTCCTACGGTCTGTTTCTGCATTTTAACGTTTTCTCATCCATTCTCTTTGTTTACATTTTCATCGAATACTTTTGGAAATTACTATGAGGTGCTCGTGGCTAAGTAATAACAGCCGCACCCACGGATCGATCCATCAGGTTAAGCTACGCTTGCCGGGGTTGGTCCGTGGATGGGTGACCATCTTTACATATCGAGACTCATCAGTGCCTCGGAAAGCACGTTAAGCCGTTGGCCCCGGTTGTCATTCGAGGATCTTTGACAGTCTTTACGGGTAGTCAGAAGCCCGAAAGTCTGACAACCAGTCTTACCAAGGGGTATCGTATTACCCAGTTACTGGGTTGTAGAGGTCAGATAGGCAGTCGCTCCATGTAAAATACTGGTATTCAGCTGCATCCGGTTAGACTGGAAGCCGACCCCGACATAGTTGGAAAATGCTAGGCAGATTGAGATTGATTTTGACTTTTGGAAATTACTATACATCATCCCAAAAAAAAATCGCACAGTCCTTACAGAGGCATTACCCACATTCTACCTACTCGCGTATCTGTCCACACCTAATGATTACCGCTGGTCACGCCGGTCGGCAGGTCAGTGACCCCTCATTGTCTCAACTCTTACCAAGCTCGGATCAGTCGTGTTTAACAACTGGTTAGAATTAGAAAACGATTTAATACGCCGTGAGAAACGATACGGAATAAGGACATTACAGAGTAGTGTACAGTTTTAATACAGAAGTTGCATAGGTATTTGTATGTACCTATGTAAGTAGTACTTTAGTTAGAAAGAAGTAGAAAACAATTCAGTTCGCCGTGAGAAACGAAACGGAATAAGGACAGGTATTAAAGATTTGTTCAGAGGTTGCATATAATACTTAATTCACCTTCTTGTACTTAAATAAGCATGAGAGCATAATCAGCCTATAATGTTCCCACTGCTGGAACACAGGCCTCCTCTGTTCGAGAGGGAGTGGGCCGTAATCCACCGCGCGGGCCCAGTGCGGTTTGGTAGATGTCACGTCTTCGAATTTTTGGTTCTAGGACATGCCGGTTTCCTCACGTTGTTTTCCTTCACCGTTTTGAGAGCAGTGGTGATGAAATAATTTACACAAAGTAGTTCTTGAGTGGAGACCGCAAATCGGCAAACGTACGGTAGGGCGCCCTCAGGCTGGTGGAGGGACGATCTTTGCAGGGCCGCTGGTAGCAGCCGGATGAGAGCTGCCGAGAATCGAGTTGAATGGCGCGCAATTGGAGAGGCCTATGTCCAGCAGTGGACTGCTGTAGGCTGATGATGAAAGCGCCTACAATCGACAAGTCGTAAGTCGTGGTCGTTACCATAGGACCAACACTGCTTGCAAGGATTTAAGAAAAAAAAAATGGTACCTTCACATGAAGGTACTTCTTATTAACTGTAGCCTACCTAAGGCTTCGTTCAATAAGTTTGCCAACAAACTTCTTACATTTCCCCAACTCAGGGTAAAATTTCGAAAAATCCTTTCTCAGTCTACTTCGACTCTCAACATTTCTGACAATCAGTCAACTTTATTAATAACATAATATAACATCACGCCTGTAATACCCGGAGGGTTAGGCAGAGGTGTAGCTATAGTACATCCACAATTTGCTACTTATGTTTTTAGGAGTATGAGGAACAGGGTGTAAAGTTCACTCATACTCCATAGAAAAGGGAGGATCTTCCGACCAGACGGGTGTTGTGTCTGGCGGGCAACTGCCCAACGATTGATGTTGGGTTCTTGTATATGTCCACAGCACGGTAAACTTTAATTGCGCGATGCAGGATTTATCTGACGTCAGGAATTTTGTGTGACGTCTTTGATGCGTAGTTCGCACGTGGCGATGTAGATACCGCCACATGTTTAAGTCCCAAGTAATAGGGTGCGAGCCTATTGCCATCAACCGCTCTTATGGATTTCGGAATAAACTCGGAGGATAAGAATTATTATTTTTTGCCTAGAAGCCAAGATTTCCAAATGACTGTCGGTCAAATTGCCCAAAAATAACGGGACAAACTTGAGGGGAATAAACTTCTGTGTGTACTGGGCAGTACTGGGTAAGTAATTTGCACGATTTACAAAAAGTTACCCAATGATTCGTCTATTATTTGATTCGTAGTTTTATTTTCACGTTCAATGATGAAAGAAAAATGTCTAAAATGAGCTAAGTCTAGACTGAAATCTGCACCCTAATTGCGTAATACACGATCAATCACAATTTGAAACAGATTGGGTTGTGGAGGTCAGATAGGCGGTCGCTCCATATCAAATTGAGCTGCATCTGGTTAGACTGGAAGCCGACCCCAACATGTTTGGGAAAAGGCTAAGCAGATGCAGGTATAAGAGCGGTTGCGTAATTATAATCTGAATGACTTTGAAACAGATTGCAAATCCATTACTTCTTAAGTTCGAAAAAAAATCTGCTCAACAAAGAAAAAAACGCAATGAATGTTGTTGAGCTGTCAAAATGAAACAGATTAGTGATAATCGTTTACGAAAATGTGTGACGCAATTAGATAACTAGTTAGGTATTACGGAAAAAGGTGGAAAACGAAAGGTAGACTTCGTAAAATGGAAACCGTTCCTTAAAGGAAGGTAAAAGTTTATCTCAGCGCAGCGCCGTGTGGCGATAAAAGATGCGAAAAGAAACAGTGACCTGGATATTCCCATGATGTCCCCTTTTTAGGGTTCCGTACCCAAAGGGTAAAACGGGACCCTATTACTAACACTCCGCTGTCCGTCCGTCTGTCTGTTTGTCCGTCTGCCACCAGGCTGTTAGGCTAGAATAAAATAAATATTTAAGGGGGCTCCGATACAACAAATTGATTTGATTTGATTTGAAAAGTATCCTATGTGTTAATCCAGGTTATAAACTATCTGTTTGCCAAATTTCATTCAAATTCATTCAGTAGTGTTTACGTGAAAGAGTAACAAACATCCATCCACCCATACTTACAAACTTTCGCGTTTATAATATTAGTAGGATTAGTAGGATAGTAGGATGGTACGGAACCCTTTGTGCGCGAGTCCGACTCCCACTTGGCCGGTTTTTCTGCTTACTCTGAATTCTTTGACAACTCACTACACCAAAAGAAAATTCTCTGTATTCTCAAGAAGCTCCTCGAAATGCCTGTTACCACTCAAAATCCAGGTTATGCCGATAAAAAATAAAAGACTATCGCATTCAATGTTGCCTGTTATGATTATTATCTTTTAATTGCTTGTCAACGAAAACCTACCACCACTTATAGTATTTCAAACCCTAACACTCAAGTATAAAGGTTTGTTTTTCTTTGTACAGGTAAACTATAACACTTGTTCAATCGTGATTTCTTTTCTATTTCTAGGTAAATTTTGTTGGCGCGTCATTAGCTATGTAATATTCGATGTTGGTATTGATTTTGTACTGTTATGTTGTGTGTTGAGGAAATCTGTTGTACGTGAGTTTTGCCTTTTAATGTAGGGCAGTGTGAGAAGTGTGACGTGACAACCGTCTTTACCTACCGTCAGCAATGTGCTTTCCGAGGCACGAAGGAGTCTCGGTATGTAAAGATGACCCATCCATTATTATTATTTGTGCAACATATTTTTTTTACATTTTATGATTACTTAAACTCACACACTGTCTTATTAGTATTACTTGTAAGTTTTTAGGAATATTGTGATATCGTATACTTTTTACAATGTTTGTAAATATGTGAGCACCATGTATCTATCACATACTTAATTAATTTATTTGTCATTGCTCCATTTTTAATTCTTTTTTACCTATTGTGGTACAGTAATTGGAAACTCGGTGCATCGTCATATAATTGATGTATACCAAATATTGTAAAACATTTTTTTAAAGAGTAACGGTGGAGTTTCTTGCCCATTCTTCTCCATACGAAAACTACCTTTTGGAAGGGGCAACTAGAATCAGTTCAATTTCTATTTATACATATGTATTTGACGTTCAAAAGTGCCTTTAATGTGCCTACTTGAAATAAATTATTTGACTTTGACTTCCACGGACCAATAACCTGATGGATCGACCCGTGCGGTTGTTATTACTTAGCCACGAGCTGCTCTTCTACCTCCTGCTACTCTTGCCACTCTTATAGCTAACTGCTCCAGAATAAATCGTCTGGGTTTGAAAACACTGCAGTGTGCACACACAGCTGAAAACAGACGTAGAGTTATCAAGCAAACACGGCGAATCCTAAGCCCTAACACTCCTTACCTGAGGTGGCACAAAATCGATAACCGCATCGAATATGAATATTACATAGCTGTACAGTACATATTTGAACGCCGATTGCTTTAATAATAGCAGTCTGGCTTCGGATGTTTGGATTCTATCATGTATAAATTGCTGAACGAATTTGGATAGAAATGACAAAAATAGACCATGACAGATTAACACAGAATATTTGGTACATTATAATGAGAACTCGTGGCTAAGTAATAACAGCCGCAAGGATCGATCCATCAGGTTAAGCTACGCTTGCCGGGGTTGGTCCGTGGATGGGTGACCATCTTTACATATCGAGACTCCTCCGTGCCTCGGAAAGCACGTTAAGCCGTTGGTCCCGGCTATCATTTGTGGATCTTTGACAGTCGTTACGGGTCGTCAGAAGCCCGAAAGTCTGACAACCAGTCTTACTGGTATCGTATTACCCAGTTACTGGGTTGTGGAGGTCAGATAGGCAGTCGCTCCATGTAAAATACTGGTATTCAGCTGCATCCGGTTAGACTGGAAGCCGAACCCAACATCGTTGGGAAAAGGCTAGGCAGATGATGATGATCTCTCCTGGACTCAAACACAGATCTTGATATGTTTGCGGATGAATGGAAGGTGATACTATCGGAATGTTTGAAGTTTTGTGAGAAGAATGCATGACTGAGTTGAATCAATTTTATTTTATCTCAAATTATATTAAATAGTGTAATTGGCTTCGGCCGTTCTATTTAAATAAATAAATGATGATTTGGTACATTATAATGTATCCTAGGAAGACTTCTGCCAGTGATTTCGTCCGCGTGAAATGTAACTAGATACAAGCTTTTGCCCGCGACTTCGTATGCGATCTAGGATGAAAAGTAGCCTACGTACTTCTCCAGGTCATGGTCTACACCCATGTGCCAAATCCGTTCGGCCGTTTTAGTGCAGAAGCGTAACAAACAAACTCATTTTCGCATTTTATAATAATAACTAGCTGTTTCCCGCGAGTTCTTCTACGATCTAGGATGAAAAGTAGCATATGTATTTCTCCAGGTCATGGTCTACCTATGTGCCAAATTTCATCCAAATCCGTTTAGCCGTTTTATTGTGGAAGCGTAACAAACAAACTCACTTTCGCCTTTATAATATTATCTAGCTGTTTCCCGCGAGTTCTTCTGCGATCCAGGATGAGAAGTAGACTGTGTCCTTCTCCAGGTCATGGTCTACCTATGTGCCAAATTTCATCCAAATCCGTTCAGCCGTTTTAGTGTGGAAGCGTAACAAACAAACTCACTTTCGCCTTTATAATATTATCTAGCTGTTTCCCGCGAGTTCTTCTGCGATCCAGGATGAGAAGTAGACTGTGTCCTTCTCCAGGTCATGGTCTACCTATGTGCCAAATTTCATCCAAATCCGTTCAGCCGTTTTAGTGTGGAAGCGTAACAAACAAACTCACTTTCGCCTTTATAATATTATCTAGCTGTTTCCCGCGAGTTCTTCTGCGATCCAGGATGAGAAGTAGACTGTGTCCTTCTCCAGGTCATGGTCTCCCTATGTGCCAAATTTCATCCAAATCCGTTCAGCCGTTTTAGTGTGGAAGCGTATCAAACATTTTCGCATTTTATAATATTAGTTAGGATTGCAAGACTGCGACCTCCCCCTACACTGACGTATTCTTAATTGACCCACTAATGTCATTAACTTCATTCGCGTTGCCTACTTTTGGTAGCGCCATCAAACGTGGGAGACTTAACAACTAATATAATAACCATGTAAGACCCTCACATGGCCTCTCGGAGTAATAAAACAAAAAAGAAAAACCGACTTCTAGACTTATTCTGAAATGTATTTTTGGACGACCTGCAATGAACTTTGGCTGTCATAAAAATGAAGTTCCTTTGAAATACATAGGTTGGATAAGGACGAAAGATATATACATAATGATTGGGAGTTAATAATTTATCCACTCTAACTGCAGTTGTAAGAATTTAAAACATTTGTTTACACATTCATCAAATACTTTGAGAATAGAGTATAGCTTCTAGCTTTAGCTACTAATATTTGCACCTAGCGGTTTCACCCGCGTAAGTCTCGATCCCGTGGGGATATCGGGAAAAAAAGTAATCCTATGTCCTATTCTAGGTCATGGTCTACCCATGAGCCAAATTTCATCTAAAGCCCTTTTGTTTCGCATTTATAATATTAGTTAGGGTGATTAAACTTTGAATGCAATGAAGGTCATGGGCCCTATTTTGGAAACACCATTTTTTCATCTTCGAAATAACATAATAACACGCCTGTATTCTCCCATAGTAAGGGCAGAGGTGTACCTTATATCTCAAGTATCACAATTCGCCAGTTATGTTTAATTCCCATGTAATAGGGGGCGAGCCTATTGCAATCAACCAGGCACAAGCCCAGACTCCAGGCTGTTACTGAGAAATTCTTTAGAAAAAAAGGTTTTATAATCCTGAACTCGACGTTTGTACCAACCAGTTCATACCAGACATAAATACGGGTAAAACTAGTAATTGTACCGACTTCCTGAGACCCGAGGAGTAGTGGAATACGTAATAGTCAATTTATACGCAGAATAAGCATGGAACTGACTAACATCCGTTGAGTTTTGCCACAGAGTAACTACTTACAGTAGAAAATACAATAGACGTAGATATATTTAGTAACCTATTCCGCTTAACTATTCCTCAAGAGTCATAAAAAACCCTGTAAGAAATCGACACGTGTTTCACCTCTCAACGAGGCATCTTCAGGATGACGATTGAACAGTCGCGAACCCGAACACCACGTGTTGCCAAGCCGAGTCCTGGACGCAGAGTAGCTTACAGCGCTTGGAGCGACTGCATATCTGATCTTATCAACCCAGGTGCTGGGTAACACGATACCCCTTGGTAAAGCTTCGGGTTCTTCAGGAATAATATAACTAAGGTATGAAGGAATGTTAAAATAGTTAATTATGCAACTGGTATATAATAAGGGGTATTAAAACATATAATAAGGGGTTTTAATACCTAATTATTTACAGTTGCATACAAGATTATCTACACCAATGTTAAGAATCTTCTATAAAAGTTTCTTTGCAATACCAATATCGAACAAAAATGGCGCGGTACGACGTGAATTCGAATTTTTCGAATTCGAATGTGTTTTGTTTTTAAATTACGGTGCTTTGTTAGTGAAACGCTCGTGAATGATGTTCTTTTTTTTATATGAGTTGCATTATGAAATTCAGTACAACATTATAACACCCGTTTGGATGATATTATGGTTACTATCACACTGGTTGTTTTAATGTTGGCAATAAGCTAAGTGTTTCTGAAACTTTTAGAGAGGATTTATAGCATGGGTGTAGATAAAGGTTTTAATTTTTACAGGTCCTGTCACATGTATGGGCGATGAACCACTATAAATAGTTACACGGTAGGAATGGTTGTTTTTCAGATTGATGGTAACTTGGCAACATACGAAGTTGTCGTTAAATCAATATTTTGATACGAGGTGTGTAAAATTACGTGTATTTACATAATGTTACGTGTTTACATAAGGATAAGAAATATCGAATATGGTATTTTGAATATCAAATAAATAATTTAAAACACTGCCCTGACTCGGGCCCAGTTGTCACTGACTTCAAAAAACTAACTAAAAAATAAATACATTCGCCTCGCTAACTAAACAGATAAATAAAATTATTTTTTCATTACAGTCGGGGGACCTCTTACATTAAAAAAGTATTCCGTAGAACGGTCCCCAGAAAGAAACGTTAATTTAAAAAAAAAATTACTGCCTGTGGCACTCGTCATGATGTAAGGATTCTAACGATACCCCATACATCCCAATCTGTTCAGGCATTTGAAGCAGGTTTAACTAAAAGCAACGAACACATTGCCATTTAGCATATGAAGTCATATCCTCAATGTTCTAGGAATACAAAAAAAACTGTGCTGGCAACATCCTTAGCACAGTCAAATGCAGTAGAATATTTACGTAGTGTGGAATGAGGGAAATGAGTCATTTTCTGTGATTTTAGTGCCTTTAAACCTTAAAAAACGTTTCCTACCGGTGTGTAGTTTTTTGTTCCATGTTATTATAAAATTACAACACATCTGCCTGGCCTTTTCCCAACTATGTTGGGGTCGGCTTCCAGTCTAACCGGATGCAGCTGAATACCAGTATTTTACATGGAGCGACTGCCTATCTGACCTCCACAACCCAGTAACTGGGTAATACGATACCCCTTGGTAAGACTGGTTGTCAAACTTTCGAGCTTCTGACGACCCGTAACGACTGTCAAAGATCCACAAATGACAGCCGGGGCCAACGGCTTAACGTGCTTTCCGAGGCACGGAGGAGTCTCGATATGTAAATATGGTCACCCATCCACGGACCAATCCCGGCAAGCGTAGCTTAACCTGATGGATCGACCCGTGCGGCTGTTATTACTTAGCCACGAGCTATTATAAAATTACAAATTAGTTGTAATTTACCTGTCTGCACTGGTTAATTGGTGGGTTTTAGGATATATTTAAAGATTTCTAAGTTTGTTTCGCCCTTGGATTATTCAAGGATTTCCCCTTCAATTTGGACCTTCTGGAAAGGAACTTGAGAACCACCTGGGTTGTCATTGATAATGATTTTTGTCCTTAAGCCACGAATAGCTAGCCACTTGGTGAAATAGCTAGCCACTTCTTCTTCTTAATAAAAATCAATGTTTGTTTGTTTGTATTTTATGTGCTGCCATATCGTTACTCCGATTGCGAAAAAAATTGTCAAATTATTCCTTGCTTTCAAACAAGCGATATTTCCACAATAATAATTAGGGACCATAACATTAAGGTATTATTAATAAGTAAGTTAAGCCGTTGGTCCCGGCTGTCATTCTTGGATCTTTGACAGGCGTTATGGGTCGTCAGAAGCCCGAAAGTCTGACAACCAGTCTTACCAAGGGGTATCGTATTACCCAGTTACTGGGTTGCGGAGGTCAGATAGGCAGTCGCTTCATGTAAAATACTGGTATTCAGCTGCATCCGGTTAGACTGGAAGCCGACCCCAACATAGTTGGGAAGGCAGATTTTGATTTATTATTAATTAGTAAGTTACGTGATAAATTGGGCATTATGAAAGAATTGTATCTCATAATTCACAATTTAGGAGAAAAAAAGCCTGTTTTACTAACTACCTCGGAAAAGTTCCATATAATTTATATCAAAAATTGCATATGTGAATTTATCTAGTACAAAATGCGTGTCTGAAAATTGTGACACAGGTCCAAAAAACTTATACATAACAATATTGAAGCCAGATTTCCTCACCTTTAGCGGCAGCTATCATTCAGAGCCGGGGCCCCGCCTGCGTCGTCACTCCACCACTCATGTTGGTCACTAAGACATGTCACTGCACTACACTACACTAGCACACTCACTTTGTCACTTAGCACATTGTGGGGCATCCAATTTTTTTGATCTGAAACAAAAGAAAATGAGAAATAAGCGATTGTTATAAAAGATAAATCATCAAAGTTTTTGTGGAGGAGTCATAAAAATGTAGCCAGTGTCGCGCAAAAACCATGCTTTAAATATAACTAGAATATTTTTTATCATCCAGGTAATACATAAGCTTTACATCATCACTGCTCTCAAAACGGTGAAGGAAAACATCGTGAGGAAACCGAAATGTCCTAGAACCAAAAATTCGAAGACATGTGACATCTACCACCCCGCACTGGGCCCGCGTGGTGAATTATAGCCGACACCCTCTCGAAGAGAGCAGGTCTGTATCCCAGAAGTGGGAACAGTAGGCTGATATGCTTAGGTTACATAGTTCCAGTTGCCAGTGATAGATCATAAAACGTTACAGAATAGAGGCTTTCCTGTGGGCGATATCACTGGCGATATGGACGAAGTCTCCCAAAGGACCAAAACCAGTTGAAGAAGGAGAGTTTATGATCAGTCCGAACGACTGATGACCTGGAGAAGGAATGTTTGAAGACTAGATTGAGAAGTAGTACTAAGGCATAATGAAGGTCTTCTGAAATGACGGTCAGTAGATGGTAGCACTGAGACGTCAGGTCCGGGTATCGTTGTGAAACGAATGATGAACGTCATCATATTTTAAATTCATTGTCGAAATGGAAGACCTCTTGTCAATGTGGCGCCAACTGGTAGCGTGAATTTTCATGAAATCATTGATGTAACGCCTAATCTACCGTAACATTACCTAACCCGAAAGTAAAGTATGTATTTAGCTATCGATTGATACATTCAATTGAGAATATTCTCGAAGGAGCTCTATTATTGTACAAGTCCAAAGCTTAGCGTTTTTAGTGAGTGATTGTTCGAATAATGCTCTCATTGTAACTGGGGCAAGAACGTGTCAATATAGCGAATAAATCAGTTTTATTTATAGTGTTGGCATGTACTCTTACAGTAATTTGGATTGGGTGCAGTAAAAGAAATTTCTGAAGTTACTATTGTAGGTGAATTTACATTAGAATATAATATAATCTTTACCAGCTTCCGGTATGACGATAAAAAGTAGCTTATGTCCTTCCCCGGGATGCCATCTCCTTGCCAAATTATATCGAAATCCGTTCAGTGGTTTAGGCGTGAAAAGGTTTCACACAGACAGAGTTACTTTCGAATTTATAATATTAGTATGGATAGTATGGATTATGCATACGATACCAATTACATATTATTAATGTAGAAATTTTACATAGGGTGACACAATGGACGGTCTTCTTATCCCTAAAAGCGATATTTTAAGACAACCATACATCAGCCTAGCAAGCAAGCTGAAATGATAATAAAATTCAATTGGATAATCCTTAAAAACTGAAGTTAATATACAAAGAAATAATATAACCCTAAAATACCACAAAAACACAAAATTGAAACAATAATTCACGACAAAAACACGGGTCCGACCTCACATACAAAAATTAAACGCACACAGAATCACCCTAATAAAATTACCTTCGCTACTATTCAGCGAAATTATCGTTCACAATGCCAACCACCCTTATTGGGGTTTTCCTCCCCTTTGTTTACCCTCTCCCTCTCTCCTACACCGTGGGATAACTCTGTCGCTTTCTAGCTGACTCTAGGATTTCGTTGGGAGTACAACACGTCAATTTTATGTTTAAATGGTTAGGATGAGTGGGATTGTTTTAAAATATTGGTTTTGCTCTCAAAACAGGCCAGTCAGATTATTACTTTTCTTGAGAGATGATATCAGAAGTATTTATAACATAAAATTAGAAATTACGAATCTCCCTTTAGATAACTGACAATCTTTTGATGATTCTTCTAAAAAGAAAGTACCTGTACAATTGTATTCAAGGGATCCATTTTGAACGTGTATCGAATAACGAAGTGAACTTTAAACCTACCGTTTCTGACTGAGGTCACGGGGACTCTCTGTATCGATCCTTTACTCGTGTCAAGTGTGATTAAAGGGACTACAGTCCGAAACTCAGTAGGTGAGGCTAGTCCCAGATTGAATTAGTGCCAGAAATGTAACAATAGCAATAGAGTATCCATATCTTTAGAATGGTCGCTTCATGTATACATTATTGATATTTATTCATTGGGATGAAGCGTTGCTTGAACGGTACTCTCACCAAATATTTCCGACTGATAATACTTCGAACTTAACACAATCATTGGATCATGGTAATGTACTGTTTAACATAGATAGAATACTATTTATAGTACACCATAACAAAGTACAAATAAGAACGTTGGAGAGTTACTTATGGTACTACCATAGGCCACCATTTGTTTCATCTTCATTAATAATCACTAGAATGATCCAAAAATTCGATGACAATCATTACATGAGGTCTTATTTTAGAAGATGACTTGCAATCTTAAAAGAACTTAAACTCACTTTAGCAAATACACAGTAACAATAGGTATATTTTTTTAAATTGACAGCTTGCCAATTGTTTTCCCATCACTTGGAAATTCTGTGTCAATAGGCCAGAAACCACAGAATTGACTGTGTAACAAAACATGGTTCTTTAGGTACTAATGGAAGACAAAAAACCAATAGCTTAAGGGACTTATAGCGGTTTGCTCAACATGATATAGAAAAGAAATACTACTACACTGGCTATTATCACTTACTTCAAAAACGGTGAACGAAAACATCGTGAGAATACCGGCGGTATACCTCGACGGCATGTGAAGCCAAGTCAGAGGCCCATGGGCAGCTTTAAAACTCTGGCACCAGGTTAGTCAGTAACCACACGATAAGAAAAAGACTACACTGGCGACTCGCCCTTGTTTAGCACGGGAGCAATGTTCTTATGTGACGACATCTCAAAACATAAAGATTTCTGTGCTAAGTGAAAAATACACAAACCATACATTTTTAACCGACTTCTAAAAGGAGGAGGTTATCCGGAATAAATTTCCTAAATAATGATATCAACCACATCAAAATCCATTCTCGAGTTACGAAGAACTAAGCGCACATAATATAGACAGATACGAAAAGTGAAGCTATTTTGTTTTATAGATACAGAAGTAGAGCGAATAGATTTTAAGTAAATTCGTACCGGTATGTATTCAAATTTATAGCTCTATCAAGGATGATTATCCATGGTGGAAAAATAGGAACGCCGATGAAATCCTCCATATACTCCATTTTAGTATCTCGACTCCTTAAAAATCTTCCAAAGGAATTTACAAAGATCAATCTCAAGCAATTCAGTTCAGATAAACCATACGTCGTCGAATTATTGCGGTACTAGAAGTGCACAGTCGTTAAAACCTTACTGAGCAGCTTCGGTTTATGACTATCGGCTTTCTAGTACAAAGTAAGTCTTCGTTCACTTGGGTTTTATGACTTGCGCGGATGTTAGGCAAAGGCTAAAAGGTTTATTGTTATCTGTATTCCCTGATCAAGGTGAAATGATTGGTGTAAAAGTAAAAAAAAACAAGTTTTGAAAGAACAAAGAGCCTAGTATGGCACCTTGTGGAATTCACCAATTATTTATGGCCAATAAATATTAAAACTCATTTAGCGCATTTAATTAAACTTGAAACGGATTAAAACGTAGGAAAGTCTCGTCTAGGATAATGATTATTATCTTGTTTTTTTTTAATATTCTATTTGGTAAACCGAATCCATTCAAAAAGTCTCTTCTCATTCTGACATATCCGTCACTTCGTGTTTGTATAGTAGAATTAAATTGATCTATTTATTTTCCAGGGTTACATTTCCCGTAAAACCCTATTGTCCCCGGGCATGTGTCCTACATAATAACAGGCTAACATTTACATGCAATGTTGCTTCCGGGAATATTCCCACCTTAGGGAAATACCCGGGTACGGTGCACTATACTTACAAATAAGAACTTACATAGCTTGAAATATACGGCTCATGGCAACACTCACATTGATCCAGCAAGATTCACCTTATTTTTAGTAGATCTACTTTCAATTTTGAGAAAGTGAATTTCAGAGTTTTATTAGGAAATCTTCGGTAGCTAGTCGCATTAAAAAGCAAGTAATAGTATTTATTGTTATTGATGAAGAACTCAATAAAAAAAGCCACAAATGAAAGTGTTATATCCCAAATAAGGCAACAAATAAAAATGAACGCGTTAAATTCCGTTCCCAAAGAGATTTGTTGAATTTTTGAGACAAGCGGTGCAAAAATGTTTAGATGATATATTCAAATCTCCATATCCTAGTTAAAAAAGATAAAACCCTAAATTCAGCCGATACTGTTGACACCAAATCTAACCGTAACTGGACAAAAGCGTTGCTCATAAACGTTGGCCATAAAATCACTTCATGCGAGGGGAGCTACCCCTATATTCCAGTGGTGCCAAATTATACCAAATGCTCTGATTCGTATATAATATACCATTTTATTTGCAGCTGAATTTATAATTTGCATGTTCCTTTTTGTATTGTTTCTTTGCTTTCTTTTTTATTGTAGCAACTGTATATGATTGATGGTTTCGGGATAACTGCTTTTTGGACTAAAAGTAAAATGTGATTGCCTAGGCGTTGTTTTATACCTTTTTGGGTGGTATTCGTGTTTCTTGAGAGAAGTTTATTTCACAAGACAAAATTGGGATTTAATGACGTTTTAATTTACTATAATATTGTCATAATTTAATTCGTTAAAATTGGTCTAATAGTGAGTATAAATGGTTAGTAATTTAGTATCCAGTTAGAAGCGTTTTGTGCGCACCGTAACTGTTCAAACATAAGAAAATTGGAAACAAAATTCCGTAAGAGAAAACTGGACCAAAGATGGGATGGGTAGAAACAAAGAACGGTGCGTAGTTGTTTATGAGTAACGTCGAATAAACGAAAACAATAAAGTCATCAACATACAAAAGAATGCGTATCTTTACTCTGACGAGATCAGTAAAGCTGACCCTTTTAATATTACTTCAGTCAACAGACTATTTAACCGGGACAATGGTTCGTGAAATTCGTTTAACTTTAACCCTATACTGTTAAATGTACTTACCTACATTTCAACTTAACGCTAAAGTGGGAGCTGGTAAAACCCTTACTCCGTATCCGCAGCCAGCGCTATCCCAAAACGTAGAATTAACATGTGAAAAGCCAGCATTAGGCATCTAGCTAGATACAGTGCGGTCCAGCCACTCACACAAGCAAAACACTATAACTACACACGCAAAGATGTCTCCAACAAAATAAAACACCGGCCCCTGTCATATGGTATTGATTCCGACCCTTCGATTGCCGTCCCTCTCGTACACCGGTCAGCAACGAAAGTGCGAAAAGGACAGGTGTAGATACTTTCTTCTTGGCGACTCGGTTTGAGATGTAATGTTTACTTGTGTGCAGATTAATACTCGGGTAACGCCCTGCCTGGGATGATTCTGTATAGCTTTTAGTGTCCCCGAGTCGGGTTTTGATCGGTTCGAGGAAAAGTGATGTTCGTTTAAGTAGAACTATAATGCTTCTTATATTACTGACCCTTGAAGTGAACGTTTTAAGTGTTTTGTATGCTTTCCTGTTTATGTTTGTATGTGTGCGAGTAAAGGTGCAAAGAACTCTTTGTCTAGGATGACGCTATGTCTTTTTTTTAACATTCTTTCTTGTTGGATAATCATTTTGATACAAATATTGGAATATTATGAACGCGGTTTACAGCAGTAAGACATTGAATTGAATAGAAATGATCTGAACTCATCACCATTTTATTAGAACTATAGATGATTGTGAACAATTAAAACATTTCATCTTAAGTCGATTGTTAAATGGCTCGATGGCAATTGTTTAAAGAAGTTAATGCAGTCAAAACCACTATTCCAATTGAAACTTTACGAGTATGCAAAAACGTTGCATTTTACATAAAACGGATACCAACAATCGACGCGACGAGATCACCTTTGTACCTACCTAGAAATTGTATTTATGGCGAACGCATTTCAACATTGGAGATCGAATTGTCCGGGACCCGATAAAGCGGCCCAGCCTACACTTTCAGACGTCCAGCCAGTATAATATGACCCATTATATACCTACATTATTTTGATGGATAGACCAGTATACTGGGGTGACAACTTCGCCCCTAATTTAAGTATATAGTTAGGGGTGGTTAGGGGTACAATAAAGGGTAGAATTAATCCACGCTTGTTTTAGGGCGCGTGTACAACAGATGTATTGAAAACTGGACAAGAAAGGGAAGTTTTAAAAAACCGAAAGCGCTACACAAATTACTTGTGTAGTGCTTTCGGTTTAGGATTTAGTAAGTAAATGACGCGATCAGGTTTCATATTTTTAACAGGACCATGAAATGGTCTGGCTTTGTGTCCGTATTTCCGTATACCCAATAAAGGCATATTTTAAGAAAACAGTGAGTATTTATGAACATACTGCTCGTCCTCTATTATCATCGAAATCGTATCTACAGAACACTCAGGTAATAAAATGGTTGGTATTAAGGGCGCAAATCCTCAACGGTTGAGAATTTGCGCACGCCGAGACAAACCTCGTGACTTGGTCGAGGACTTGGTTCTCTTCAACTGGTAAAAGTAAATAATGTTAACTTTGCTTTAAATGAATTCTAGAATCAATCAGATTCCAGTACTTTCTAATGCTCTGTATAAAATAATTGCCCGGACAATACACGCGATAATTAACAAAAACGCATTCAAAATCAATACAGTCTGGTCCGGTCACATCTGTACATTTTTTATCACTTGATACACAAAACTAATACGCGAAAACAGAACGACCTAACTCGAAATGTTATGACACTGAAAAACCATCTCTAACAGTTTTAAATTGAGTTGCATTTAGAAAAACCGTTTTTGGGAGTTGTGTCAGTTTATTATTTAGTGTGCATCCGCAGATTGATTGACGCAGCTTTCGTCATTATTACTTTGTGCATGGACCCTTACTATGAGGGTGCCTCCATGGGAACCGGTTTTGCCTCAGACATAATTGTTTTTAAAGTAGCAGTGTTGTGTACTGTACCGCCATCTAGCGGACTGTATATCACAGCGGTGACACATCTACGTTTATTGATTGACTAGCCGGGGACCGTGGTTAGACTCCATTCACCGGGTGGACGACGTAATCAGTTTATTTGTGTGCCTACTTGAGACATGTATTCGTGCTTAAGAGTTTAGAGACAGGTAGAAGAGAAGGTCAAAGGACTCTCAAATAGTGCCTTACTTTTTAAAGGAAATAGCGTAAGGAAACCTAGCCTCAGTAGTCTGAAATATTCAATATAATATAGTGTGAAGACGTGAAAGATATTATCGATCCTTCTTTAAATGGTAAAGCAATACAAGCCACGCAATGAGACAAATAGAGGTTGTTAAATATTAATGCATTTCCTGTACACCACTAGTCCTATATAAAGACGATGTAGTTCGTTTAGATAGACACACACATACGACGCCAAAGGGATCATTAACATCGGTGATACAATAAAACCTTTACAAACTTCAGAAATTCAAAGAAAAGAATCGACCGCTTCACCGGAAAATGTAGCAAAAACAGCATAACACAATCTAGCTATAAATTCTTCCTTACGTGTACACGGACAAAAGAAAGTAGCTCTGAATAAAATCACCTATCAATTCTCACACAATCTGCATGTTCACACAGTAAATAACAGTTCACTGGCACGACTAGGGTTTACAGAACACTAAAATAAACTAGAACTAGTGATTTGACCTTTAGATCTAATTAGCATAAGAATTGAGAATGTATATTTACTGTGGCCCTATAAAATTGTAGAAATAATCACGAAACTATCAGAATTTCATTGAGAGGTCTTTTCCAGACAAGACAGTTGATGAGTAGCAACATTCGCAATAGAATTTTAGTAAAAGTGATGATTGTAACGACGACCTTTCTACTCACAAAGTTCAGCGATTGTTTTTAAAGAAACTACAATTTTTGGAGTGGTATTTAATTTTTAGACTATTATTTATTCTACCAAAAGATTGTGTAGGTTAAGAGATTTAACAATAATGCTATTATTAAGGCATTAAAGCACCCGGCAAATAAATTGGGATAAGGGCAAGACAATGATGATATGTTATTAAGATACTAGGCAGTAGAAAGCATCAGGTTTTGAATTACCAGAACGGAGAATTAACCTTTTCTGGCATTTAAAGTCGGTCAGGCAGCCCTGCGCAAGAGCATGTCAAAACGACAAGACCGCAAGTTACCATGGGAAAACGGAATCAAATTATATTGCACTGTGCCGGTCACTTTCTGTGTTGCCTAACCTATAGTCCTTAGTATGGGCATCTAGGACAGTGCCAGTAATATAGGCTAGGCTAACTATTCACCAATATTTGAACCAACCTTTGAATGGGTTGGAAGTTGAACGAATTTAGTAGACGTTTTTATATGTGATTGAATCAAGATAATCACCTTATGTCTTTTTAGGTGTTCCTGGTCATTTTCGGTTGACCAGCAGGCGTAGCATGGCGCTTTCTATCTCTACGAAGAATAGACATAGCTATTTCTATACAAAGTGACAGTTCGTTTCTTCATTTTTGACATCCACCGTAGAAATCTTTCTACAATTGTGTCATTTTGTCTTTCATTTCTAACGATCTTTGTCTAGGTCTTTTTATATGTAGACTATTTCGGAAGAAAGTTTTCTATCCTTACTGTCAAAATCACACTGACAACCGATAAATCCTATGATAAAACAAAGAATTCTGAGTCGAATTATGTAAAAGAGTGAATTTCGTAAAAAGTGCAGTTGACTCTTTCTATTTTGCTGCCGTCTCGTACTGTCTACTGTCTACAGGAAACGTCATTTTTGTCTACTCTTCCGTCGACAAAACGGTGCTCATGCTACGCCTGCAGTATTGGTAGACCTTCCTATATATCATCCTATGTCTATCTTAATACAGATGGCAGCCTTTCGTATACCACGGAACTTATATTTATCAGCTTGTGTTGCATAAGGTCTTTAGATCTTCAAAAAATCATCGAGTGAAGCCAAAAACATTTAAGACCAAAATAGAAACAGTTATGCAAGAGCTCCGCAGAAGCCAAAAGCAAAGAAAACTTTCTTTTTTCAAGCTAAGTATTTAAAAACGTGAGTTTGTTTGGAAGTTACAACTTTACAAGTATTCCCCTTCTTAGCAGGAAAAGTTTCCATGCTTAACATTTAGAAACTGCGTTTTAAGTCCATTTTGGTAACATTTATCTTGTTCTTATCACCGTTAACTTCGTGTTTCTGTGGTTTGGGATTGTTTATTTTTGTTTCCATAAGTGTATTTTGTTCGTCTATTCTGTCAAACTTTTCGTCTATTAAAGTATTTTCTACATTAGTATCGACTATGTATCTGTGACTTTCAACATCATTTGTGGAACTTCTTGTAAATCTAAAAATTTCACACCCGATTTTATAAAGTACACCATTTATTTGAGTACGAGCACCCAAAACAAAACTGTTCGTTTTTACATACTATTACATCACGCCTGTAATCCACAAAAGGTTAGACAGAGGTGTATCTATAGTATTGTTTAAGTCCCATGTAATAGGGGGCGAGCCACCAACCGGGCACCAATCCAGACTCTCGCCTGCTACGTAATACGTCCACTAGTAAACAGCATTCAGCTGATATGATGACAAATATAATAGTTTTGTCAACAAACACAGATTTGCATTTTGGCACTGGCCGAATTTACTCAATCGTCTGCGAGACGTCACCTTACCCACGAAATATTATATTAACACAAGATTGATCTTTTTCTAGTCTGGTGACTAATACAGACGGTCATATTTCATATATGTCATTTCGGTTCTGCATCATGGATTCATATTGTACTAAGTATGTCATTGAATGACTTTCGTTCGTGCCTTTGTCTGTACATTGATCATTTTTTGGAGATCACGTGAGACATCTTGGCTTTAACTGGACTGGAAAATTAAACATGATAAATGTGGGCTTAGATCTATAAACGCTACTGAGCACATACTTTGGTTAGGCGTTATTCCTGTCACTGTCTAACTACAAGTACAAGATAGAGACGGGAACAGCTCTAGTCAAAGCATGAGCAAAGTAACGTTTATAGATCTCAGCTAAGAGCTTAGAATATTTGATCAGTCTTTTTATAGACTTAAGTCATATCATGATATAGATTTGATGATGAATGCTATACACTACTATACATGTAATATATTATGTACTTATACGTCAATTTGCCTAGCCTTTTCTAACTATGTTGGGGTCGCCTTCCAGTCTATCCGGATGCAGCTGAATACCAGTATTTTACATGGAGCGACTGCCTATCTGCCCTCCACAACCCAGTATCTGGGTACTACGATACACCTTGGTAAGACTTGCTGTCAGACTTTCGGGTTTCTTACGACCCACAAAGATTCACGAATGACGGCCGGGACCAACGGCTTAACGTGCTTTCCGAGGCACAGAGGAGTCGTCTCGATATGTAAAGATGGTCACCCACCCACGGACCAACCCCGGCAAGCGTAGCTAAACCTGATGGATCGATCGGTGCGGCTGTTATTACTTAGCCATGAGCTCCACGGGCCATATATGTAGTATAAATATAAGTTTTATTTGACGAAATGTTCTCGTTAAAATCGTGATGACTTGATGTACCTTTGGATTTGAGCTACTCATCGGTTTCACCTAAAAAGGGATATAGAGAAAGCCACTGTCAATTGAGCATAAACTCTCTTATATGGAGTGTCTACAAAAATAATGATTGAAAGAAAAAGAAAAGGTAATCAAAACTATCCTTTCAATGGAACTCCTAGTTTCTAAAGGCGGTGACGTGAGAATATTACTCAATATAAAATACTATACATAAGCCAAACTGTTTTAGAACAAGCATCTTATAGACTCCCTATATCACATGAAAAACGAGAGTAGGAAAGAAAGTTGTTTCTCATTTCCTTCCTTTGCTCGGAGATAGAAAATAAAAGAACCATAGAGGTTATTAGCCTCAGAGACAATAACAGCAACCGGGAGAGAAGTCCTAACAATGTATTTGATAGACATAGGGCTGGCAATCAAAGAGAATTTGAATGATATTGCATTCGAGAACGACCAGTCCCGATATACAGAAATGAATATCTGGAACCGATGGGCATTTCGTCGGCATAATCTCCTTTTGAATTAAACCGGAACATAATCAAGGCAACATTCATCCAGACATTTCTCCATCAAAATGCATGCAAAAATGTATCCTGTGCAAAGTTATCGGATCCAACATTCACAATCAATCTGTTTATTGTGTCCCGAACGAGCGAGTGTCGCCTAAAATAACAATGGACGCACACCCGCATCGCCCAGGTGTAAGGAACAGTACAGGCCCTTTAGAAGAAAAAAACCTCATCTGCATATCCGAGACTACTGCTTCCCTATTAACAACCTTACGTAACGCTATTAAGGTCTTTAACACTCCCGACGTAATCTGAGTGAAAAAACACACAGTCAATGTCCTTAGTTGCATTCGTGTTCTATCTCTTTCGCTTGCATTAAATTTGAGAGGGATGGAAGGAGGGATTGTGACAAAAAATGATCGCTTGCGCACTGTGGGGAGTTCGAATAGTATTTGCATTTTTTTTATGGTGACGTAAATCAGGCTGCAGAAGTATTATTAATTTCGTTATATGCTCCGTTTACTTCATAATCTATAGGATAAACATAGGTCGTACTAACTGTGCTATTAGGTCCACTTCCACCGCTAAATCGTGAAAGTTGACTGAGAGAAAGGCTTGCTGTTGTACTTACAGATAGATTGACGGTCACAGCACAGTGCAGCTTGTAAACCATATTCTGCAAATCCGGTTTCAAGGTCAAAAAAGCGGTTGTGAATCGTCAATATTCTATAATCATTTTGTGGGTATTGCCGGTTTGAGTTGAACCAGTATCGACTTCCATTTTAGCTTATAGGAAATTTATACATATGTGTTACTCTGTTTTCTCCCTTGGTATCCTAACTATCCTAACTAATATTATAAATGGGAAAGTGAGTTTGTTTGTTTGTTACGCTTTCACGCTAAATCTTCTGAACGGATTGGGATGAAATTTGGCACAGGGGTAGACCATGACCCGGAATAGGACATAGGATATTTATCCCGATATTCCCACTGGATCGAGACTTACGCGGGTGCAACCGTATATGTAATATATATATATTTTTTTTTTATGTTAGCCTATACAAAGGCCTCCCCCAAATCCTTCCAAACATCCTTTTTTAATAATCTATTATCTACTACGACTATGGTGGTATGTTTGGTATCGTAGTAATTTTATTTTTTCAAAAATTCTTTACGCCTTAAAAACAAATCATAGGGACATGGCAGTGATAGTGGTATTTTGACGGTAAAAATCTAATGATATTTGAAGGAGCAGATGTCATCTATGTTTAGCTTCGGCATTAGGTTTTACGTTTGTTCAAGTGTTTTCTTATGGCTTCTAATCCTCCTAGCTTGAGAGTTTTCTAAGTACATCGAACTAAGTATGTCTCTAACTACAGCTGTCTTCTAAGACCGAGATTTATAATCGTTACTGAGCTTATGCTTTAACTTAGACATGATCTCGTCTCTATCTGGCACATGTAGTTTGACAGTTGTGCAACAGTGATAGGAATAACATAGCATATTTGCCTATAATGTTCCCACTGCTCGGACACGGGCCTCCTCTCTTCGAGTGGGAGTGCGCTGTAATCTACCATGCGGGCCAAGTGCGGGTTGGTAGATGTCACATGTCTTCGCTTTTTTGGGTCTAAGATATTTTCACGATGTTTTTCGTCATGGTTTTGAGACAATGATGAAAATTGATGAAATTACCCCTGGAGCTGAGCATTGGTGATGAAAGGCCTGCCTGGGTTCGTAACCACGACCTACAATTCGTAAGTCAGAATCCCCACTGCTCTCAAAACAATAACGCGTAGCCTCAAACGTGCTGTGTAGCCATAGAAATATAAAAAACAGTTTGTAACGTTTTAAATAAGTAGATCTCGTCCTGCCAACTATAACAATATAGAGATAATGTTATTCTGCAGTTTCTGCAGTAGTAAATCTTATTGTTCATGATTTTATTCAAATTATGCATAAAGAGCGGGTTGGAAATAGTAATTATGTTCGTGTTCTCGGTTAGCAAGGTCGAATCAATCTCAGCTCGTAAGATCGTGTATGATTTATAATATAACATTACACTATACTTACTTAATCTAATACATTGTCTGTTCTGAATAAATGCTTTGTCATCTACGTAATTTGACTTAGTCAGGTGATGTCGACGTCTCCGGTACGAAAATTGTAGCTTCTACAATTTACGGTCAATCTATCTTCCTAGCCTCAACAAGTACATTATTTTATAGCAAGATGCGAAAGTATAGGCAGACGTATAATCGTATGCAAGCATGCATCCAATACGTAAGCGTATCTGCGACAATTTCACTTCCTATACACATAACTGTTTAATTATTCATTAGTAATCTATTATTATACTTAATTAGAGACTCCTACTCGGTGACTGGAAAATCAAGAGATGTATTGCAAAGATTCTTTGGCAAAAATACTACTAGCTTCCGCCCGCAGCTTCGCCCGCGTGGTATATCCATAAAAAGTAGCCTATGTCCTTCCCCGGGATGCCATCTATCTCTGCTTGCCAAATTTTACCGAAATCCGTGGTTTAGGCGTGTAAAGGTAACATACAGACAGAGTTACTTTCGAATTTATAATATTAGTATGGATAAACTCTTCAACTAGGATTCGTTTTAATCACTAAGTAAATATCTAGCCATGACTGACTGATAATAATGACTAGACCGCACTAAGCAATTAGCTGCAATAATTAATCCACTGATGTTCATTTATAAAATAATTGTCTATGGGAATCATTTTGTTCATTGTCATTTCATATTAAACTTGCTGAGGAGTTTTTTTGTTTACTTTCATTAATAAACTGCCCCATAGTGGTCGCTACTGCTGAGTAAGGTCCTGGGTTAGATTCCCGGGTCGGGCAAAGCGTTATTTGGTTGTTTCCATCTGGAATTTCTCAGTAGCAGCCTGGAGTCTGGATTTGTGCCCGGTTGATGGCAATATTCTCGCCCCGTTATAGTTCGATTCAAACTTAATGGCGGCTCGGAACATGAGGAGTGTGGCTGCGCAGTAACAATTTCATGTGTCAGCGGGGGAGCGGGATGGGGTACTGCGCAGCGAGTAGCTAACTTCCGAGCCGCCATCGCCATTAAGTTTGAATCGAACTGTACATGGGACTGTAAACAGTCGGTTCCCTTGAAAGATAACTGGCGAAATGAGGGTGTAGGTACTATAGGTATACCTCTGCCTAACCGTTCGGGAATTACAGGCGTGATGTTATGTATTTAATTTATTAAGATAAATAGCATAGTATTTATGAAAATTATGCTAAACGATTGTTAACGTAAGTGTTGAACTTTAGACTCTTCCAAAGAGTCACTTTTAACCTGCAAATGAGATGAGTGAAAGTAAACATGAGGTCCATATTTTTTTTGCAAAAATTCTTTTTAGCCGACTTCAAAAAAAGGAGGAGGTTATCAATTATTCTGCATTTTTTTTTTGATGTTCTCAGAACTTTCGACTGGGTGAACCGATTTTGATGATTCTTTTTTTTATTTGAAAGCTGGTGCTTCAGCTTCCCGTGTGGTGGTAAAACTTGTTTTTTATTAACTTTGCTTGCGTAGTTTTTGAGTTAGCTTCGTGTGAGTCAGTGGCAAAAAACGAAGATTAAAAAGCAAAAACACCGACTTCCGAAATTAAAGTTATTTTTCACTTTTTTTGTGTTTTTTTTTTGTAAATTTTTTTATTTCAAATAATGTCATAAACATGATGCATGTTCTTACTTTGTATCAGCATATAGGACACTGGTCAGAAAATAGAGCGTAATAAATTGAAAAATGGCTGCTTCAATTTGCCAGTCTTCATCTTCAAAGATTCCTTGCATATTCAAGTCTTCAGAATGTCAGTCACAATCAAGTTTAATTACAGACAATAGGAGGTAGACGAAACAAAAGGATACAATACATTAGTGTTCTGTATTCTAGGTAAACTATAGAACACTAGGTGTTTTTTCACACTTGCGGCGTGCTGGTGTGAATTCTAAACCTAACCAGTGATGGGGACTGCCGACAGCAGTGAAAATTTAAAACTGGAGTTAGCGCCATCTATATTTTAGGTTACGGCAATAGGGCGCGCGGCGACGCGAATCCATAAGCTTAGCCCCTCAATGCGCTTAAGAAGTTTTCACTTAAAAGAAAAAGAAAAACGACTGTGGGATGCTAACTTGATTTGATGTCTACAGATTTTCTCGATTTTAGACGATCCGACACGACGTGTTTTCTTCAGTACTCCTTCTTCATGAAGGGCAGAAGTACTAAAGAAAACAAGTGAAGATCGTTATTAATCGACCAAATCTCTAGGCACATTTTAATTTTATGGATTTATTGCACTTTTCGTCATCCCATAAGACACTACGCTTTGAAAAGGGGAATTCTATACTCTTTTTTGTGATTCATTTTTGACTTCAAGGAAATACCTTTAATTAAATAGTCTAATTGAAAAATGCCCATCATTTTATCCCCGAAAAGTTGCGAGGAAAGTTTTGAGTAAAAATGTAGTTGGCTTTAAGAGTAGGGGAAGACCAAAGAAACGATGGATGGACTGTGTGGAAGATGATATGGCTAGAAAGGGACTGACTACCGAGATGACGACTAATAGCGAAGTATGGAAGAAAAAGACATGTTGCGCTGACCACAAATAGATTAAAATGGGCAGGAGAATAATAAATCGCCAATTTCTCAACCAACAAAACAAATAAATAAAAGTCAAAGGACATAATCAAGTAAAAGGAGCTCGTGGCTAAGTAAAAACAGCCGCACGAGTCCATCCATCAGGTTAAGTTACGCTTGCCGGGGTTGGTTAGTGGAATGACTGACCATACCGAGACTCCTCCGTGCACCAGAAATCACGTTAATCGTGTCCCGGCTGTCATTCGTGGATCTTCGACAGTCATTACGGGTCATCAAAAGCCCGAAAGTCTGACAACCAGTCTTCCCAAGGGGTATTGTATTATCCAGTTATTGCGTTGTAAGTCAGTCGCTCTATGTAAAGTACTGGTATTGTGGTTGCTGCATCCGGTTAGACTGGAAGCCGACCCCAACATAGTTGGGTAAAGGAATATTATAAACGCGAAAGTTTGTAAGTATGGATGGATGGATGTTTGTTACTCTTTCACGTAAAAACTACTAAATGGATTTGGATGAAATCTGGCAAACAGATAGTTTATAACCTGGATTAACACACAGGATACTTTTTATCCCGATATTCCCACTGGATCGAGACTTACGCGGGTGAAACCGCGGGGCGCAGCTAGTGTAAAATACTGGTATTGTGGTAGCTGCATCCGGTTAGACTGGAAGCCGACCTCAACGTAGTTGGGAAAAGGTTATATAGGCAGATTGATTGGATATAATAAACGTCACGACATGACGTGGTTACAGGTCTAATGGAGATATTTTCCACGCAGGCGACTTCCTTGTTATATGTGTGTATTGTTCGGCCATTTCCGATGACTCGATTACGCAGAAACAGGTCGATGATGAGAAGTCGTTTAAACAATTTGTCCGACGACAGTTTTATGAGAAGATTCAAGAATGTTAAATCTTAAATTTGAATTAGCATCGTGTCTCAGATGAATCACGTCGATTTACGATATTGTCGAAGTACAGCATGCCGGAGTAGTACGTCGAAATTTTGAATCATGTCGGAGTAGAGTACGTCGAAATTTTGAATTATGTCGGACTAGTATTATTGTCCAAGAAGTATGTCGACGCATTTCCTAGTTAAGTCATGCCGAAGAACCGTTTTGTCTGAGTACAGTAGTGTCGGACTTAAGGTATTTCGAACTGTATTGTCGGATTGAAGACGTGTCGGAGTTCCATAATCTACACTAATATTATAAAGAGGAAAGATTTGTATTTTTGTGTGTATGTTTGTAATGAATAAACTCAAAAACTACAGCGCCGATTTAAAAAAAATCTTTCACCATTAGAAAGCTACATTCACCCTTAGTAACATAGGCTATCATTTATAAAGATTACACGCGGGCGAAGCCGCTGGCGGCAGCTAGTGTTGAAATAAAATCTTGTAGTATTACGGTTTGTCGAAGTTCAATTTGGTAGTCTATTATCTTGCCCTTATCCCAATTTATTCGGGTTCAGCGCAGCATATCTTCTTCTTCCATACTTCTCTAATGTCATCTTTCACACAGTCCATCCATCTTTTCTTTGGTCTTCCTGTAAACTCATAAATCCGTCTACTAATATTTTTGAATTTCCACATAAAACCCTTGACCCAACTACGAGAGGTCGAGGATCTTGGCTCTATAACACCAAATGCGACAGAAATAATTGTAGATATTATTAGTATTTGTCTCTGTTACTACAATAAAGGATATTTTTGTAAGTAGAAGCCATTTTGGGAAAGTGAGTATAGTTTAAACATTTGCTGGCGCTTTGGCAAACAGTTTACCGCGCGCGTCACTGACGCACCCTGTCCCTTTGTCTACTAATGGCAGTCGCACCTTTGACATAACCTCATGTAGTCGATTGTCGGCTGGGAGCCAGGCCGAGCCTGCATTAGCTATGTATGCTACAGTTCACAAAGTTTTAAATAAAAAACTCGTCTCTTTTGCCTCTATTTCGCAGCTAAACTGGATAAGTGCCCGATTGACGGCATTAGACTCGCCTCCTATTACATGGGACTTAAACATAGCTGGCGAAATGTGGATGTAGTAAAGTACACCTCTGCTTAACCCTTCGGGGATTACAGGCGTGATGTTATGTTAAACTGCCGAAATTTTCTGTAAACACAGGAAACTTTTATTTTTCTTAGTAAATTTTGATTACTTCACAACATTTTGGCCGTGCATATTAAGGCTCTTACATACTGGGGCGATTCGTCGCGCGACGCGAATTTTAACAAAACAATTTCTGAGAAAACTACACGGCGAACAATGCGGCGGCGTCGCGTCGCGCGGCGAATCGCCCCAGTATGTAAGAGCCTTTAGGCATCGTATGAACCTATTAACACCCACTGAAAAAGGAATTAATAGCGTAGATGTGACTAAAAATACCAGAAAAGATTCGACGATAGGTTAAGGCATTGTAAGATTTCGGTCTCCCGCACTAAGAGTTCCGTACCATCTATATTTATAAAAATGAATCCCTATTTCCCTTGGTCACGCCATCACGCGTGAACGGCTGAACGGATTTGGATGAAATTTAGCACATAGGTAGACCATGAACTGGAGAAGGACATAGGATACTTTTATCCCGATATTCCCACGGGATCGAGACTTATGCGAGTGACCGCGGGGCGCAGCTAGTTATCTATAAAAACGGCAAAAAAAAATCACGTTTCTTGTATAGGAGCCCCCTTAAATATTTATTTTATTCTGTTTTTAGTATTTGTTATTATAGCGGCAACAGAAATACATTATATGTGAACATTTCAAATGTATAACTATCACGGTTCATGAGATACAGACGGACGGATAGCGGAGTCTAAGTAATAGGATCCCGTTTTACCCTTTGGGTGCGGAACTCTGAAAACAGTATATCTATGGTTCAGACCTACAAGAACCTACTTATGACACATCCATGTCAGCACACATGACTATATAGCACAGCACTCCACTTGCAAGGTTTGCGCCAAACGAAACTGGACGCCTGCCAATCCGCCAGAGAATTGATTTAATAATCTTTCATTTCACTGCGACAATTCCTGTTTACATCGTTTTATTTGTCCGTCTTTTGTTTTAGTGGGGTAATGGTTTAGTCCACATTCAACCCCTACAATCTCAACCCCTTAATGTTGTCCACGTTCAACCTCAGGGGGTTGAACGTGGATTTCAATACATTGCTCATCTTTTCTTATAGACACGAAATATGACGGATTTTGCTTTGGGATTTGATGGAATCTGCAAGACATGGCTTATCGCAGCTTCACGAGACTAGGAATGGACGAGATAAAGCTTGAAAGAAAGGTAATTCGACACAGTGACGTTGTCCATACTACTGGGGGTCAAGTCTACTAATTTACAATCGTGTCAGTGGTTTCGCAATGATGAGTTTTTGACAGATTTTGTATGGCATATCTGTCAAAAACTGATCATTGTGAAACCACTGACACGTTTGTAAATTAGTAGACTTGGCCCCCTGAAGTGTACGTTTTTTAACCGACTTATAAAAGGAGGAGGTTCTCAATTCGTCTGTATGTTTTTTTTTTGTGTGTGTTTGTTAAGCGATTACTCCGCCAATCGTGAATTGATTTTGATGATTTTTTTTTGTTTGGACGTTCATGAGGGTGGCCCCATATAACTTTACTTGCGTAGTTTTTGAGTAAGCTTCAATATTACGTATTTTTCCCACTTAGCCTATGGACGATGTTTTAAGTTCCCGTCACTGTTATTTACATAGCAGGTATAGTGGTATTCGAATTTGTGTGGGGTAGGTACCACAACTTAAAATAAAAACTTTTCACAAAAAAAAAAAACAACCGACTTTTTTTTGGAAGACGATGGTATTTTTTTTAATTTTTTTATAATAATATGACTGTTTAGCTTAAACGCTTAAGCTCAATACAATACACACGCATGCAATCAATCGACCGACGATACATCGAAACAAAAATAGATATGACGAATCTAAATCATTTACACTTCAGTTTGCATATTCTGAGAACGAAAGAAAAACAGCTGTTTATCAATCCGCTATCCAAGAGTTATTGAGGAAAACATGGAATATGAAAATGTTAAAATAAAGGTTTTATAAAGTAGGTTGTTACTTGTTATCGATAAAGGTAATATGCAACTATGTGCATACTTTGTCAGTGGTATGAATGTTCTGATATGTCTGATTCTGATGTGATGATGTATCATGTATTAAACAACTGTCTAACTATCACGGTTCATGAGATACAGCCTGGTGACAGACGGACGGACAGACAGCGGAGTCTTCCAGGGTTGCGGGAAAATCCGAAAGGGATACCGGGACCTTGGCAACAGGCAACTGAAGGAACACGGGTGGGTTTTAGTCAGTAAAAGTCTGACACGCCCTTCCGCTCCGCCCAGAGCGGTAGAAGTGATTGGATGATTTACCAACCTCAAAAAAAAAAAAAGTCTCACTATGTTCACCAACTGTACATTTATCTTTTAGACACAGTGATTAGATCTGTTCGCTTCGATCGTTGGCCTCCTAGCCTTTTCATATACTATGCAAATGTTAGTACATTGTGTACTGAACTGTACATAAACGCAGTATCCACAATGTAGCAAAATACTGCATCCGAATGGCGCAATGGCATACTCTGACAGGTTGTCGATTCGGCTACGAATATTTCAGTGACCCATTTTGTTGTAAATCCTTTATATATACATACAATGGATTGGAGCATAGCTCTCCACATATTAAAAGTTCCGTAGGAAATATCTTTGGATACAAACTTGATTTATTACAGCACTTTACTGTACTAATACATAAATTATCATACTTTTCGTTAACTTTGCGTTCAAGAGTATATGCCAAATTATTTGGTTGCGTATGCGTGACCATATATTTGGCAATTATACTCTCTCGAGTAATGTTTTTAGCTATATGAAGACATCTTCAAATGTTCCGATAAATGATCAATAATACTCTAAGGGAGAATTCCGTAATCTATTCACCCGAAAACACTTTCTTTCATGATATCCATGAAAAACAGGCAGAATTTCTAATCCAGAAGGCCTAAAGAAGTGGCAATGGCTTTCAAAGCGTTTTGTATTTCAATAACTTTCAACGGGATTGACATACGCATTTCGATAGCTATGTCAACCCCATACATTGAATGCTGTTCCATCATCGTGATCACTGATAGAATGTTACTCTGTCTATGCCCTCAGAATAGAAGCTAAGTAAGTAAAGCTAGTAAGCAAGATAAAAATAATTACGAAGCAGGGACCAGACAACCCCGATTAAGAGTTAAGCCTTTGGACAGGGTAACCCGTACATGGGGTAACTCATATCGCAGTGCTACCTTTTGTTCGAGTTACATCCTCGAAACCCAGCGAAATGGTTAACACCTTTATTAAGGTAACCACGTGACGGGGTTAACCCCTTGAATGACTTAAGCCTTTGAAGAGGTTACCTTCTCGAAAAGCTTTTTTTCGTGTTACCCTGGATTGCCTAATAAACTTGTGCTGCATGTAGGTGGGGCGATTTACAAGTCGCTCGGCAAGTCGGTACACGCAAGATTGGCGGACCGCCGAGCGCGGTACGATGTCACGTGCGGTTTTCAAACTAATATCGACTGTAAACAGTGCATATTACAATGCCTTGAGTTGGAATGGCTTACCCTCTTACAGGGTGTTGAAAGGGTAACCCGTTCGTAACAGGTTAACTACACCCGTTCGAAGGTGTAACATGTATCAAAGGTGTAAATTTTTTTCAAGCGCTTAAAAAATCCCCTTCTAAAACCCTTTCAACGAGTATCCGGCCGGTCCCTGTTACGAAGTTACGAGAAATTATAGCAAGTCAACCTATTTAAAAAGATTTTCTTTAAAAAAATACTTCCATTGGTGACAGAAATATGGACAACATCCGGTTCCTATAATGATAGTACTAATGTATCTCTACATATATGTATAGCAGGATAAATTTTGTAGTGCTGCCCTGAATATCAGCCTAAAGTAATGTCGCATCGACATATTGGAGAGAAACGCAGATGCTGCACTTTACGATGTCACATTAACATGGTTATGTTATAAAGGAAAGAAATATATATGTTCATAACACATACTAAAAAAAAAAAAAAAAAGCGATAAGGCCGCCCATTGTATATTTTGTAGTGTTTGTTTTTTTTTTTTCCCTTTCTTTATCCTTACATACTCCTTTTGCTTCGTTTACGTTCATACATCAGCAAGCGTAGCATGAGCACCGTTTTGTCGACGGAAGAGTAGACAAAAATGACGTTTCCTGTAGATAGTTGACAGTACGAGACGGCAGCAAAGTAGAAAGAGTCAACTGCACTTTTTACGAAATTCACTCTTTTACGTAATTCGACTCAGAATTCTTTGTTTTTTCATAGGATTTATCGGTTGTCAGTGTGATTTTGACAGTAAGGATAGAAAACTTTCTTCCGAAATAGTCTACATATAAAAAGACCTAGACAAAGATCGTTAGAAATGAAAGACAAAATGACAGATTGTAGAAAGATTTCCACGGTGCATGTCAAAAATGAAGAAACGAACTGTCACTTTGTATAGAAAAAGCTATGTCTATTCATCGCCATGCTACGCCTGCTGCACGCCATTGGCAAGAATTACGCACCTCTAAACAAGCCAGCAGCCTCATTGGTCAACCTAATAATGTAGGGGATTTGGCAAATATAAGCGAACTTGGATGAGCAATCTGTTTTCAAAACGATTCAGATTGTGATTGATCTTTTATTACGCAATTAGTGTACAGGTTTCCTCACGATGTTTTTCCTGTACCGATGTCAGTGATATCCATGATAAACTCAGAAAATTATACAATGAAAATTAAAAAACTACAAACATCGATTCAACCTTTGCTACCGGAGGAGTTACCGTGCTTTGACAGGAGAGTCTATCGAGCCCTGTCGAATGTAGTTACTGGAATATCTCGGTACTTAAGGGCGCACCCTACCTCAAATTGCTTAGCATGATCCTCCGTTATGCCGCAAATACTGCAGCATTAATATTGATATAAATATATGTTAAACTTGAGGATTGATGCTAGGTCTTATGTTTGACGAAAACACGATTACATAAAATTTTCTTGATAGAAAAAAATCAAAAGTCACCTCTAAACAGAACTATAAACCGCTGGTATTCAAAAAATACTTCAAATTAGATCATGAAACTTTGCATAATAACTGAACTATCTATAAAGCAGGTCTTGTTTTTTTTTTAATTACCATTATTTTCACCGTAAAAAGCAATTACCTAAACTTTTCGACGCTTTAGAGCCGCTAGCGCCCCACTCCGTCTCGTTCTCACTCAGGTCGCGACCTCACGAGTGCGAGCGGAATAAAATCTGAGGTAGGGTGCACCCTTAAATAACTACCACAGGTACAAAACCGTGGGCGAATCAGTCTTGTTATATTTAGACTACACCACAGACTATACAGCGAAAGGTCCCGGGTTCACACGACCAGTTGAATTATTTATCGTAGCTTATAAACTAGCTAACTATGCTAGTGCGGTTGAAGTTAATGAGAATATTGAGCTATAAACGGCACTTTATTTGGCACTTGATACCTCTTTTTTGTTTGCCTGGTTTGTGTAGTGATGGCAAGAGCGTCTCGTTGTAGGATCCTGGGTTCGATAACAAATGGACTATTGGGCTTTTCCATTAGAAAATTCTCAAGTGGCAATAGGCTCAGCCAATAGGCATTATTTTAAGTTCCATGTAGTAATGTAATATTTACAAAAGACCTTCAGACACTAATCTACGTGGTCCTCATATGGCCGGACCAAGATTATGTCTGGACTTTAAGAAACTTTGACCCCTAAGTCGGTTTCGCCATTTCTTCTTTCAGGGTAGTCAATTAGTAAATGTCGACTCCATGTAGCTTATTTTTTTAAATATGTTAAACAAAATAGTAAATTATCTAATTTACAAAAAAAAATTGGCAGTCGAGCAGTCGAAAGAAGACACTAACACTAACTACAAAAACTTAAAACTGGTATAAGCGCCATCAAAATTCTTTAGTCCAGCACTACAGCGCGAGCATGTCGGTGACGCGAATAGAGTACCTACGCCATAAGTTTATCCCCTACCAAAAATCGGTCAAAGCGCCTACGTTTTCACTTAAAGAAAAAATATTACTTACACATGGAACTTACAAAATAATTGGCGAAATGTGGGTAAACTATTACGATTAAAGATGATCTTTACATAGGACTGAGAGACTATATTGAAGTGAATGGAGTTTACATACTAGACAAACAATAACACACAATAACCACTAAGGACATAGGCGTGTCAAATGAATTCCACATACAATTCCTTTTGAATACAACGTGAAATAACTTGGAACATGCATAAGAGTGTAAGATGTGGCAACCGAACGCGAAATTGGAAAGAACAAAGACCTGGGAAAGGCAATGCTAACCTATCACGATATTCACGATCAATACAAACATTCGAGGCAGGAGTTAAATATATGTGCTACGGAAGTATGGAGACAGATGTTAGAGTAATGTTAAGCGTTCGCAGACTGCATTCAATCTGTGGCCGATTTTTTGTAGGAGCTAAATGATACCGTAGAGATCACATGTACAACGAGCCATGTCACACGCAAGGAAGTGATTTCGAAGGAGACATTGAAATCGATAAGGAGGACTCAACTTAGGTCTAAAATAACGTAGGGCGAAATAATCTGACCGATTTTAGGACGTAGAAAAAGGATGCCCTGTGTGAGCGCGCTAATAGAAGTATGGTTGGTGATTTTCGAAAGTGCTATGAAATGGATTAAAGGTAAATGTTGGTTGTTATAGGAGCCTGGGGATTGGCACGAGCTGAGAGGCCTATGCCCAGAATAGACTATGTTTATTAGCATAGAAAGGAATACCGGTGAGTTGTTATAAATTAATGTATCGTTCCAGGTTCATTCTGCAGCAGCTGCAGTGGGTAAAGTAGGGTTGTGGATAATGATGATTCTTATGAATTATACATAGACTGTCTTATTAAATCACTGATCATCAGTGTTCTTGTCGTCTTCTAGCGTGTCGATGGCAATTAACTACATGGACTCGGCGCAGAATTCGGCTACGTGTTTGGCGCCATCAGTTACGGTGACGTGCAGCTGACAGGACACGCAGGACATGATATTAAGTATCCTATCGCTTGTCAAGCAGCACCACATATTTACACTCCAAGGCGGAGTCGTCTATGAATCCCCACAGTGCTCTTGTAATAGATCAAGAAAAGGACGAAAACGAAGAAGAAACAGACAAGTGACGATCGCTTCGAAAGCGCAAAAATGTATAGGACTGACATAGGCTATCGAAAAGCTTATGTCAATCCTGTTGAAAGTGGTTGTAGAAATACGAAATGCTTTGAAAGCAATTACCTCTTGTCTAGACTCTCTGGTTTTGTGGGATGATAGCGTGACCACTGTTTCGATTTAAATACTAATAAGAGCTCCACACATCCCCTGAAGGGATGGAATGAAAAATAGGTAAAAGTATCGCAATTAGCCGTAATAAGAACAATTAAAATGTCTAACATTATTTATATGTCTGCAGCTACATCATAAAGGAAAGACGGAGAAGGTCCAGCCCATACTCAATACAAAACACACCATAAAAATACTGGCAATTTAAAAAACGTTAGTGTGACGTCCGCAAAATCCTAGTCAAACCAAATTCAATCATGTCCTTCTGTGCCCAGACAACCAAACTTCTGTTCAGTCCTTGCCAGTGAGGTCATTGCGTAACACACCTTAAAAAATATCAATCGAACGCAATGTCTTTCATTTTGTCAGTTCAGCCACGTTCATTGTGCTATTACGTTGTTGAGCAGGTCATTTTTCAAAGCTATGAAGCAATGGATTCAGAATTTCCTTCAAAACCCTCGAGGTTTAAGTGTGTTACAAAATAAGGGTGCAGAATTATATTATTGTCATGTGTTATGGATTGGCATTATTAAATTAAAGCTATTGTCAAATTCTGGGGACTTTCTTATTTGGTACTATCTCCTTCATAATCAAGGCTTACTACTAACCTAACCTACAAAACCAATTATAGAATCATTTTCTGCCAGTGTTATTTTAGTAACTGCAAAATACACCCTAACTATTCGTTTCATCTAGTATATTGTCTGCTCAGAATCCACTGGCTCCGTATTATGTAAGTACCCCAGTTTGGTTATATCGGGTACGTCTTGGCGTCTGGTAGGATAGTAAGCTATCGCGTGGAGTGGAACTTCTGTTCATATTCCATGTACGATCACATGAGGCTGAAGTTTAACATGTATGTTATATTTATGGCATCATTTATCATTGCATGACCTTTTTCATTGCGAGTCGTACAAGGAAATTATGTTCATGACCAAGTTATTACACGTTAGATTTATAGTAAGGATTAATATGAGGAAATTGATTAGCACTGTGTTAAAAACATTTCAAGACTATATGTATTTTTATAGGTGTTTGAAAAACGGGCGTAAATAAAAGTATAAATTTTGTAGAGTGATTAAATTTTTTAAGATTTCAACTCTCATATGATAACACTCCAATGAGCCACGATGCGACTGTGACACATCACAGACGATGCCTTACCTATTGAGCTGATTTCAGACTACGCTATAATATAATAGCATATAGTTCATAGCACAAAAATATCGCTCGCCATACATTTATTTATAACAAGTTCGCTATACTATAACTTTATTAGAATGTATGGCGAGCGATATTGTTGCGCTATGAGCTTTATGCTATATGCTATATATTATAGCATAGTCTGACATCAGCTTTGTTGAGCTCTCTGTGCAATAACACCTGCACTATCAAAGACCTTTGCGAGGCCAATGCTAATGCCGTCAACGTGGCCGAATTCTGGTCGAAGCTTAATTAAAATATGGAAATGGAATCATTGATACGACGAAGAAGAATGATTATGCCCTTGCAATCATATAGTAGTCATTAGGATTGTATATTTCAAACTGATACTAGTTCAAGGACGTTCTTGCCCAATCTTTTGACAGTCTTTAATCGCAAAGAGGGTGTCTTAGGTGAATTTAAGTCCTTTGGTACTAACTGCTCACTTATAAAGGAGTTTTCGTTTATTTAAGTATCAGCCTGTATTATTCCATTGCTTTGTAAAGGCGTCCCTCCCTTGCTTTCACTGTTTCCAGTATTTGGCTTAGTCCACTTTTTACATTAACCACCAATCAAAATTTTACCATCACCATTCACATCAACATCTCACCAAAATGTCTTTATTACCGTATCAATAAAGGCTCCGAGTTATATTTTTATCTGGGCAGGTAGTCTGACCTTGGAAGCACCTCGCGATCCATCTGTAGTGTCCATACGATTCCTTTTATTAACTTGAACACTCGTGACATGTTTTATAATAACTTGTCTTGCTTTACAAGCCTTATTGGTGTGGTTTGTGAGAGCTCCAAATATTTTAAAGTATGAAGCCATTTGGTGATGGTGGTTACAAAAGTTGTTCTAAAAGTAAAAATCGTTTTTAGAGGCATGAATCTTTTAGCGATCCAGGTTGAAAATTAGCATATATGTCGTTTTCCGGGTCATGGTCTACCCATGTGCCAAATTTCATCTAAATTCGTTCAGCCGTTTTAGCATGAAAGCGTAACAAACAAACAAACAAAGTCACTTTGGCATTTATGTATTAGGATGTAAGAAACGCTTTGATCTTATGAAACAACAATAAGAGAGAGACACAAAGAGAGCTAGATTGAAACCTAATCCCAAAGTATTTAGGAAAATGTTCAATAATAAGATTTGTATTAAGCCTTCTTCTCATCCATTTTTAGGGTTCCGTACCCAAAGGGTAAAACGGGACCCTATTACTAAGACTTCGCTGTCCTTCCGGATGTTTGTCTGTCTCTCCGTCTGTCACCAGGCTGTATCTCATGAACCGTGATAGTCAGACAGTTGAAATGTTCACAGAAGATCACGCATTTCTGTTGCCGCTATAACAACAAATACTAAAAACAGAATAAAATAAATATTTAAGGGGGCTCCCAAAAAACAAACGTGATTTTTTCTGCCGTTTTTATAGATAATGGTACGAAACCCTTCGTGCGCGACTCGCACTTGGCCGGTTTTTTTTAACTATCGAAGGTAAGCCAACAGATCAGCGAAACAAAAAAGAAGGTTTATACCAAATGCTCAGAAAGGTTAACCCAGAGCCCGTTCGGGTCTATTTAGTGGAGACTAATTACTAATGCAAAGCATTCGCTCCACTGACTGATATTTTAGTATTTCACATAAGTATGACTCACTCAATAGAATAAAATGGAATTCTTTATTTTTCTATAAACATTTTTCTTATAACAGAAGTGTGAAAGAGATAGAAGATTCTCGATGATTGTTACTCAATCACGATAACTAACGGAAACTGATGTTTAGTATAGCGTTAATGATGCAGGTACTCGGAATTAACACCTACTCATGAGCCCAAAAGAGATGACTGTAAGCCAAATTATTCAGAAGGAGAGATTTTGGTCGAATCCACAGAACTAGGTGTTTCGCTGCGATTTAGATGACATGCTCCTAGCGAACTCCATTGAGTTAAATGTATGTACTACGTACTATATTGTAAGCCACACAGTTAGGTGTTTCGCTGCCATTTAGATGACATGCTCCTAGCGAACTCCATTGAGTTAAATGTATGTACTACGTACTATTGTAAGCCACACAGTTAGACGTTTCGCTGCGATTTAGATGACATGCTCCTAGCGAACTCACACAGTACTTCAGTGTAGGAAAAATATGAAGCTCTACAGGACGTATAGCTCCATCTCTTTCCCCACGAAGTAAGATTAAAATAATACTGCTGTAAGCGGTGGTCAGACCAAATAAAAAACCAAGACAGAGCGTTGCGAACAATACAGTGAAGCATGCCAAAACTACACCTCCGCTCTGTGCATACACGCTCACACGCACTCATTTACAATCAAACTACACCTCACTAAGTGCACACATGTTTACGAAACCGGCCTCACGTCACTGTTGACAGCACTCTGTCTTGGTTTTTAATTGGTCTGAGGTAAACAATACAATATCATCTAAAACAAATATTCTTTACAAGAATGACCTCAGCACAAAAGTCATATTGTTTTCTTTCAAATTCTAATAAAGGATTTATTCTCTCATTATTCGGCCACACAGCTTAATTCACTGATACTGATAATGCCAATTCTTTAAACAAAAAGGTCTTACAATATGATGACTCATACGGTTTAGTGTCATGGCCGTAATTCTGTCAAATAAGCAAAATAATTGTATCGTTTCCGCGTTATTATGTACTCGTATTGCGAAATTGTGGGTATGTATGAATTAAGAGTTTATCCTTATATTATAAATTCGAAAGTAACTTTGTCCGTCTGTCTGTATGTTACCTTTTCACGCCTAAACCACTGAACGGATTTCGATAAAAGAGCAAGGAGATAGATGGCATCCCGGGGAAGGACATAGGCTACTTTTTATCGTCATGCATGCCACGTGGGCGAAGCCGCAGGCGGAGGTAGTAACTAATATTATAAATGCGAACATGAGTTTCTTTGTTTGTTGCGCTATCACGCTAAAACGGCCGAACGGATTTGGATGTAATTTGGCACAGGTTTAGACCCAACTTGAAGAAGGAAATACTACTTTTCTTACTGGATCGCAGACGAAGTCGCGGGACACAGCTAGTTATGATTAAATTTAAGTATAATTCAAAAGTATGAACAGTAGCCTACTGTTCATACTTTTGAATTATAATACTTATTCATAACGTTGGTTAGTGGCCCAAGAACTCGCAGAATGTCTATCTGTTATTGCATCAATTTTAACAGTAGATGATTTGCGAGATCAAAAATAGTGGAAGGCAAGTATATGTCGAACGAACAAATTCAATCATTCGCCGCATAAACACGGGCCTCGGAATAAAGTGGTACCATAAACGTTAATGTCAATGACTTCATAATTAGAGGGGAAACGAGGAGGTGACCGCACACTGTTTTTACTAGCGCTAAGGATGCTGTTGGCCATTTATTTGCAGAATTCAGAAACGTAGAAGAGAATCGGATTCTAGTAACAGTTCACAGCAATGGTATGTTAAAAGATTTATGTAGATCGGGCGACACGTAAGAACAATTACGAAAAAAACCTCATCTAATGACAAAATTACCAGAAATCCGTTTCCATAATCAAATAACGATGACTCATATACACAAAAACATAACATTACATCACGAATGTGATACCCGAAGGGTTAGGTTCGTGATGAGAAGTGTACTCTATGGTACACCCACGTTTCTAAAGTTATGTTAGTCCCATGCAGTAGAGGGCGAGCCTATTGCCATCAACCGAGCACAAATCCAGAATCCTGCTACGACTGAGTAATTCCAGATGGGCAAACCCAATAGCACTGAGATGGGCAAACTCAATGTATTGTGATTGGCCCGGACATCAAGCAATAGACAAAATTGGCAAACTTACTTTGCTTGAATGCTTGTAATGCTTTGCTTGGCTTTTGGCTGCTCTGTAGATGCGTTTTTTTTAAATTACTTTTTGTAATGTGCGTTTTGTTTGTGCAGAATAAACAATTTTTCTTTCTTTCTTTCTGTCACTTTGCCCGACTCGGGAATCGAACTCAGGACCGCATGCTCAGCAGTCAGGCTTGCAACCACTAGACTAACAGGGTAAGAAGAATTACGTAAAAATCATCATCAATTTGCCTAGCCTTTTCTCAATATTGGGGTCGGCTTCCAGTCTAACCGGATGCAGCTGAATACCTCCACAAGCCAGTAACTGGGTAATACGATACCCCTTTGTAAGACTGGTTGTCAGATTTCAGTCAGACGTTTTGTCAGACGGCTTGACGTGCTTTCCGAGGCACGGAAGAGTCTCAATATGTAAACACCACCCATCCACAGACCAACCCTGGCAAGCGTAGCTTAACCTGACGGATCGACCCGTGCGGCTGTTATTACTTAGCCACGAGCTCCTCTCGTAAAACAATACTCATATAACGATGACTCAAATAGTTTGTTATAAACTGTTTTTACAGTAGTATCTGCTAATTCAGCATGACAGTCCTACTTTATATCGTTAAGTTGGTACTGCAGTAAGTGACTAATCTCTTTAGGAACCGCTTCATTGGGCTCATTGGCATAGCTGTGGTTACTATGGCTTCGTAAGTTCTCGGCTTGATTTCCTAGGTTTAGCAAGTAGTTATTGTTGGTAGGCAAATGTTGTAATATTGCAGTTTTTGTAACAATATTTTGATTTAAAAGAGTGTCCGTGGAGTTTCTTGCCCGTTCTTCTCCATAGGAACTTGCTACGCTTTAGAATTGGTCCAGTCGTTCACAGTGATGCTTACCAACGAAAAGCATTTTCACTTTTGTTATACATATAGATTACGGATGCTCTTAATGTGCACCTCTTTCTACATCGTTCTCACATGTATAATGTTACCAATACATTGATTTAAAAGAGTGTCCGTGGAGTTTCTTGTCCGTTCTTCTCCATAGGAAACTACTACACTTTGGAATGGGCAACTAGCTTCATCTTTATTTTTTGTAAATTTAATGAAACCAATTGTTTCATTGAAATAAATGCTTTGAGTTTGAGTTATGATTCTGGTTGGAGTTTTGTCTGAAATGGCAATTATGTAGGGATTTATGATATCATCGATGACAAACGAATCTGCATATTTGCATCTAATGATGATGTAAACATCTAAGAGCAAAAGGCCTGTTTTCTTCGGACCATTTCTAGCTTGTCGGAGTGGAGAAGTAATATTTTTTTATGATTTTGCCCTACTTGAAGTAATCTTTTGCCCATAAGCTACAAATCGATGTTGCTTCAAACACGCTACATTTTGCTTTCAAATCAAAAGAAGCCATATTTATGTTAAAACGGCTTTATTTGCAATACCAACACAACATCCAGGATGTACTTAGCTTTGATGCAATTTCCTGCATCAGACATTCAGAAGTAGTTGATCATACGATTCCGTATGTTTTCTTTGATGCCCAAAATACATGTGATGAATGAATGTGTCATCTTGACTTTATTACAACCAAATGGTAGTTTTATTTATAGATTGCGTACCGCATTGGGATCGCTCAGGTGGTCTATCTACGATATCATTCTAAGATGAATTAGGGATATGAGTCGGTCTTGCTTCAAATTTTTCACTTTTATTTAGTTTAGCTGCACCCCGCGGTTTCAACCGCGTAAGTCTCGATCCCGTGGGAATATCGGGATAAAAAGTATCCTAAAAGTATCCAGGTTATAAACAATCTGTTTGCCAAATTTCATCAAAATCCATTCAGTAGTTTTTACGTACAAGAGTAACAAACATCCATCCATCCATCCATCCATCCATCCATACTTACAAACTTTCGCGTTTATAATATTATTTAGAAGTTTTTGTTACACTAATGAGACTGTGACTTTTAATGGTTTTCTAACTTAGAAATCCAGATATATAATATGTATTCCTTCAATAAAATTATTCACTTTGATAAGTAATCTAATACTAGTACTGTAATCTTTTTGTATGCACGTGTTTCTGTGACAAATAAACCTATTATACTAACTATTTTTCTTTCTTTAATGTGAATTAATCAGATAACTGGCTGACCTTTTAGGTCCAGGATTCTTCTAGATATGAACGGTTTCATAACCAGATTTAGATTTACTAATCCCAAATTTTATCAAAAAACCCAAGCATTCGAAGTAAAAACTGCACCAACAAAGCACTAAATCTTTGATATTAAAATGGGATTTCTAAAAAGTGAAACGTACCATGTGCTGGCATGCAAATGTAGGTCGCAGTTGAATGCCGGCTTGCGTTGCGTCTCATTGCATTGAGGTGCACTGCATTTAACAATACTAACTGCTATTTGTTTAAAAAGGTATGGATTTTTAATGCACACCGTAAGTCCACTTGTAGGGCTACAATTCGCATTTTTCGATTTTAAGTTAGCTTCGGTTTATCGAGCTTCGACCTTAGTTATGATGTTGTCAACCCAAGCATCTTTGAAGGTCTTCCAGGAGTCCACGTTTTGAGCTCATATGATGATGGTAATTATAACGATGCAGATAAAGTAGATCGTGAAAATAACAAATAAATAAACTTTTGAGTAGAAAACTAACGTAACTGCATTGCGTAACTTTGCATACTATTACCGACAAGAATTGACTAGACTCTGTTAAACCAAGGTACTTACTGCGTAAAGAGAATTGGAATAAATACAAAAATCTTCTCTAACTGAAACTCCAAGAAGACATAATGTCACTGACATATTGACATCATAAAATCTTTCATAAATTGTAGTGAGAATTTAATGTGAAATACATTACAGTATCCCGAAATATAGAATCGACTCAGTCGTCACTCATCGTCGTCATTTGTTATGAGAAATTCTTCAAATATCTTATAAAAACTTCGTAATAATGGGACTTGACTTTCCTTGTGTAAATGTTAGACTAATTTTAGGTACTAAATGCGTTGTATTCCCGAAACGGGGCAAATATTTGTATAGCCTACAGAGATTAACCGTCTGGGTATCTATATCGTTGCTTTTAATGTCACCTAGCGGACAGGGAATTCTAGTGCGGGCATAGACATTTACAGTAAAAAAATCTGTATCCATACCTTTCTTGTAATATAAATTGGTATAATTATCATTTAAATTCTTGGACAGTCGTATAAATCAAGTGTAAATTTGGATAAGGTGAAAAATGCGACCGAATCCAATTCGAGCGAAGCATGTTCAACAGTTTTGGGAGGCATGTCTCACATTTAAATTCTACAAGTTCTAATTATAAGAAAAATCATATACTTTAAGCTGGTTTGGTGGGAAAATTCAAAAAATGGAGTAAGAAGACGCCTCGCAATTGTTATAACACTTCGTACTTGTTGGCAGGATGATTTCGGAACTGCATGCTACTGCTGATCTTGAGGTCCTTCCTAGGTTCGGTTCTCAGTGTTACTAGGTTTGTCCATCAGGAATTTCTCATTAGCAGCCCGGAGTCCGGATTTTTGGCCGGTTGATGGCAATAGGTTCGTCCCCTATTACATGGGACTTGAACATAACTAAGGATGATAAGTGTACTATAGGTAGGTGCATCTCCGCCTAACCCTTCGGGGATTATAGGCGTGATGTTATGTTGATTTCCGAAGGATACGTGGGAGCAGGACTACAACTTTACGTTCATAGCTTGCAAATAGCATTGCTCCAGTTTTCAGCGGGAAAAGTCGCCATTTTTTTGCCATCTCAATGCCCAACAGTGACTACGTGAATTGACATTGCGTTTGTATTAACTTAAATACTGTATTCTTTTGCAGAGGTATCAAAACAAATTAACGAACTGCAATGGGAGTTACCTGTTTCTCAGGACACAGTACAAAATGAGTCATTTGCATCGTTTGCGCTAACGCTCATGTGAACGAGTTAACCTGTGCAGTCTTGGTTCCCAGAAATACTTTTATTGCGCTTAATAGCACAATACTGCTATGCAGAATATCGTGTGTGCTTAATAGAAGGTAATCGTACGAATTTAAATGTACTTATCGCGTGTAGCCTGTGTGAAAGGCAAATGCATGACTGTGTAAATGTTTTTAGATTTTAATTTTTGCACTTTTTGGGTAAAAACTGCCCCAACTTCAGGGTAATATGTTTCGAGAGTATGTATATCTATTTTATTGGCACACTCTGTAGCCTAAACGGCTTGATGGATTTTAATATATGAGTTGTCGTTAGATTCGTCTTAATTGTGGGAGTAACATAGGCTATATGAATAGTTATACATAATTATATTGCATCTGGTATCACTCGGGTTTTTTTTAATTTATTTTTTATCAAAGCTACTTTAAGACGAGGTACCTGAGGTAGAGATGGTTACACGTTACTTAGCACATACTTTAGCTAAGCATTATTTCTGTCACTGTCGCAAAACACAAGCGCAAGATGAAGAAGTCAAAACGACAAGTGCAAGATAGGGACTAACTTATTAATATAAGTAGCACGTGCTATGTGCTACGTATGTTTACTATTGATTTCGGCCTTAGTTTTAAAAACACTTACTGGGCATGTCACCGATTACCGTAACATAAAAAAAAAATTAGAATAAGGAATAAGGTTTATAATGGCCGAATCCTACAAATTCAACCAAGCAAAGTTAACCAAAAATCGGTGAAACGCTAACAATACAGACTGGCAATACTTTTTGTGGAGTGCATTCCACGTCTGGTGAAATGTCCACATTCCTCACTCTTCTGAGGAACTAGGCATTTTAAATTCAATTGATTTATACCCTTAAATGAAAGCGTTGATTCGGTTTTCGTTTTGGATGTGAAACGAGTTTTTGGAAAAGTTTACAATTTATTTCTTCCGAAGACAAAACCAAAACCTTTAGTATTTCCATTACGTCAGAAATGCCATTTGTATTTCCATTACATTAAGAAATGGAAATACAAATGGCAAAATTTATTCTGAAGGATAGAAGTCTTTTTGATAAGACTTCTTTTCTCGTATAATAAATAGGCTTCAGAATAGCACATGCTGTGATCAAAAATACTAGCCAGGATGGTGGTAGGATAGGAAGGTTCAGGTAATAAGGCCTTACGCTTGACATGAGGGTAGATGACGATAGTCTGAAAATTGGACTGACAGGCAACATAGAATGATTCTCCTGTCATCTGTCGGTCACCGATTAATACCGAAATTCTGCATAAACTCCACCATAATAACACTTTTCCAGTTACGCCATTGATAAGAAAATAATTAAAAAGAAAAAGGTTTAAACGGTTTCTTTACAACCAAGAGTTTTTATGAATGGAACGATTCAAATTGGTTCTTTTTAACGGCTGTACAATGGTTTACTTTGGACACGCTCTTACGTCCATTGATGACTTCCAAACTGCTTTGAGTGACCTCTTCTGTAGAATTGGAGCATGAGCCGATAAAATTGTTTTCGATGTGATGTGATGTAATCGCAGGTGAGAAAGTGGTGTGAAGAAGTTGTTCCTGGCTCTAGGGTTGCTAACTTGGCTTTGAAACATGTATTGAGCTTAGCTCTAATTGATGAGCGGGAAATTCTCAGTAGTAGCAGGAGTCTAGTTTTGTGGCTGTTTGATGGCAATAGGCTCGCTCGCCCTGTATTACATGGGACTTAAACATATCTGGAAAAATGTGCGTGTACACCTCTGCCTAACCTTTCGGGGTAACAAGGTGTAATGTTATGTTTTTTTTTCTCTTCATGTAATGTCAATTAAAACCTACGGTTCGGATTGACTGAAAAAGTACGCCATCTTTTGATTTGACCTTTGACTACGTCTTATTTTAAACATGCATTTAATTCAACTATCCAACAAAAATAAAAAATTACACTCTTTTTGGTTGTAGAACAATAAAAATAAATTAATTATATGTTTGAGCACTTCGGCTACGGTGGGCAAACTGGCCCTTTTCCTTTACCTTTTCTTCCACACGGCCCTTCATCTGCTCCCTCCGGTTTACATGGATGACTTGTTTATCCATGAAATTAGTTCTATTACTTATTATAGCTTTTCTCTTATAAAGCTCTTTGATTTTCCAATTTAGGACAAAAAGGGCGTCACTTCAACTTGTTTACTTTGATACAAAAATCACTGATTTAACTAAAATCTACCAGTATTTGACAGAATTGTTTACACAACTACCATTTGTCTCTAAAGGCACAAAAATAATTTATTGTAAAAGCCTTTACATTTCGGATCGATTTGTCAAGATCGTCGTTGTCGTTTGATCGACAGACCGATGATATGCCTAAGCCCTTAATGTGTAACAAAATAACAAAAACAGTTTATTAGAATGACTCAACAAATGTACCGCTTTGAAGTCTCTTGTATGTAAACAATACTCGTCTGTACAAATAATATCGTACAAACACTTGCTCGCTTGTTTAAATTGTGTTTTATGAGAAAAATCTTCATTCTGACAAGTTCTTGCTGAAAATCAATTTAAAATGAAGCTGTATCCACAGGTCCGTACAGGAGTTATGATAGTAAGATTTTTGGGTTCTTAGTTCTTACATTTGGACACGATAACGCGGTAGACCTCGAAAGAGATGGATGAAAGACTTTTCATGATCGCTAATGGATTGCCCCCATATTGCAACAGACCGAGAAAACTGGAAAGACGGAAGGGAGGCCTTCGCCTTGTAATATTTGGGGCGGGTATAAAAATATAAAATCTCTTTTTGCAAAAAAGACATCAAAATCGGTTTGAGACTGGCAGGTTTTCAGTGAATGTTCGTGTGGCTAAAACGGCTTAGAGACAAGAGGCGCAATCTCCCATCAGATGGGAGGACCGTTGGCCGCTGGAACAAACCAGTCTTTGAGTGAGGACCGCGAATCAGTTAAGGTAGTGAGGGATATAGAGATTCCATACATATAGATGAAATGATGGATGAGTTGCGAGAAAAGTTAAAAGAATAGGGGAAGACCAAAGAAACGGTGGATGGATTGTGTGAACGAAGATATGGCTACAAAGAGGATGAATATTGAGGTGGCCGGCCCAAAAAAAATTGGGAGAAGGGCAAGATGATTAAGATTTTTTTAACGATGTAGGTGAGGCAGTATATCATCAAAGTATACTAATTTGTTATGATTTTTTTGTCTGTTTGTTACGAATAACGTCCCAAAATACTAAATTTAATTTCCAAAGAGTTTTTAGTTCAAGCTAAGGATCCTTAAGGTAGGTTGAGAGTCAGGACTTCGCCACTATATATTCTGGACTGAGATTGGGTTAAACGTGCTATGGATTACCAATTTCGGGACTTACGAATCCTACAGATTTAAAAAACAGAAGCACCCAGTGTGTTTTGTGGTAAAATCTAACTTTACGCACATAAATATTGGACATCCATCCTACAAGGTACGCCAAGGTTCTCACAATCAACCGTTCGTTTTACGATTAATCGAGAACAGTGTTCAATATTAACAAACGCGTATGAGTATATGAGTTAATCATAGATCGCATCGATCTTTACATGTCTTTTATAGCAGTAACAGTATCGCAATCGGGGACAAGGCCTTTCGTTGCCCGTTTTCCTACTAGCAACACTGTGTTTCGATATTATTGTGTGGCTTGTATAAACTTCGTGTGTTGGGGCACAGTTTTCGTTGTGTGCGTAGTCGGAGCGCAGGGCACATCAGCTTGTTAACAATATTTGTATATAATATTCATATTAGCATGTTATTCTATGTCTGTCACATATTATTTATGTTTAATTTAGTTTTAGTAGATAAATAGATATAGTTTATAGTTTCTTTACCTCGTTAAACTTCTATACATATTATTATATAAAACTCGCTTTTCGTGTTTGTCTGTATTGCATGTCCGTGTTGTTCTTCTAAACCACGCAACAGATTTTGATGAGGTTTTCATCATCGTTTAAATAATTTATTTCTATAATAAATAAAATATAAAAACCTTCCGGTTTATGTGTATAATACGTTAATATTAGTCACATATAACTACGAAATCTCGATATTTTGTCAAGTTGTCAAAACCGTGAGCAGGACCGGATCGCTAGTTTTAGCTAAAATGTTATTTAATCATAGGGTTAAGCAATAACCATTAAGTATTGAACGTCCGACTTGAGAAGGTAATTTTCAAGATACTTAATGAGTTCATCAGAATATTAATTTATGCGATGGAAACTTAATTATCTTATTATTTGAGAGACGCTTACGCAGTGGACTGTCAGTAGTAGTAGACAAAACTACGAATTTCGTAATAAATGTACTAGAACAGTTTTTAAATGCGTACAAAACAAACGATCATTTATTGTCGAAAAACGTTGACCAGACCGGAGCGATAAAAATCTCGCGAACCATAACGACTGATGAATCAGCTTTTAAATGGTAACCCTGACAATTTATGGAGGACATAGGTAATTACATTTACTCAAGTTGGAAACTGACGCTTTCCGTCGGTCGCATAATAAGCGGTTCAGAGCACCTCGAGCCAATGTTCGTAAAAAAAACACAGCGATGACCCGTCTTGTCTGAGGAGAGGAATGGAATGCAACGCGACAAAGTCGAGATGAGCGCAGCGCACCGCTCACTCGAGGATCGCGTTCACACAATTTCACGTATTCGGGTAATAACGATAGGCAGTAACTCTAAAGTACATGGGTATGTCTAGCTAATATGCCGGAGAGGCCGTTCACAAGGCGCGGTCGTGAACGAATGCAATTATTTCATGCTCGATGTGCTTGTATCCGCCATTACGGTGGACGCGTTCGAATTTTGAATATGCTCAAGCTCGAAGTTTAATAGGCTTTTGTAAGTATTTAATTTGGCTGCGTTCATACTCACATGAAACTCGATTGTTATTGTTTTAATTTACATTTTCTTGTTATCTCTATGATTCAACGAGTTTATCGTGTTATATTACGTATTGTACAGATAGGTATACCTATTTATAATTTAATCTTTCGTAAAACCACGTTATTATGAATGAATGGTAATGTTATTGACCTTGTTTCACTATTATCAGTCACTTTTTCGTGTGAACCGCTTTTATGAATATTCTTTTTTGTAAATTCTAGATATGTACAGGTACCTTAGAGTTGTAGATTTATTTATGTAAGTACCTACGTAATCGTACCTACCTGGGTAGGTATGTATTTTGATTTCGTGATGTTTGTAGTCATGTTTAGTTTATCAAAGTGAGCTTCCGAAAGGTATAGGAACCATGTACGAAGTATTAGGTATTTTACAAGCTAAATATCAACACTATTAGATTAATACGAGTACCTACCTAACAACAGCTATGATGGTTGATAAGAATAATATAAGTAGTTATCTTAGTAACTAAGTACCATCACAGGTACGTAGGTATAAAAAAACGTTGACAACTAATCAGGTGGGTACCTACAGTAGTAATAAACAATAATAACATTACTTACATAACTGTTGTATTTCACGTTTTAAATGGATTATTTAGCACAAAGCAAGCCGGTTTAGCGAACCTTTTCAAAAGTTATCAGAAACGCTTCTCGGTTTCTCACACATTCACCTTTGAATGACTTGTGCCGTACCTATCTAAACACAAAATAATATATCTAACTAACAAGTACGGAGTGATGACCTAATACGATGCTAAACCTTATCTAAAGAGCACTTGAAATATCGAAGCGTTGTCAAGCTGACACACACTTTTTATAACACTTTTAAATTGCATAGTTAAACTGTTTGCTCAAGAAACAAAAACTGTTCTAAATTCTAATATTAGGCGTTGCAACGGTTCGTTGTGATTTACCAATCACATTGCACGCACCTGGCAACAATTTACAGAAAACAGGGGAAAAAAAGGAAACATTTGAATTTCGAACACAAATAAAAACAATTGCATGTTATCGTAAGCATAGTATACCTGAATAATAAGGTGATCACTTTTACACTCGAGTTTTAACAGAAATAGAGAACAAACTTTCGCACCGCTTAGTACTCAATCGATGCACGTTATAGAAGCACAATTTAATAAATAACTGTTGCAGAACTCACGGCAACACCTCGCCGTTACACGAATATTGTGTTAAGAACGCAAGGGACACAGCTAGCCGCCACTAAAATTATTGATTTACAAAACAACAAAAGATATAAAACGGCCCGACTGCACACCCCCGCGCCGGCCGAATCGATCAGAATGATAATTGTCGTTGTCGCGCACAAAGAGACTACTGACTACTCACCTAGACAGTTGGAATGCACACACACATAAAACAACAACACACAATTGATGTCAACAATGTTTCGGATCACGACGTTCAATACACTAATTAGATGTGTTACGACACTTATTTATATTGTTTTTATTGTGTTTAACTGTTAATTAGTGCGAATTAAAACCGATTTGTGTGTCGGAGACGCGAGCAATTCGACGATCACTAGCAAGATGGCCCCGCGTATGCCGCGCGGCGCCCACCCCCCCGCGCGTCGCGCGTACGTGCAATGAAAGATAGGTGGCCGGTACACACGGCGCGAGCAGAACGGACGCCCGTCCCGAGATACGTCGCGAGTTCTACCTGCAGAACAATACAATGCGATAACGCACCATTTCGCACGCCGTATTTGAACATTTTGATTATGTTGGAATGTTGTCGATTTTGCATAACGAATGTAACTACCGTGTTATTGTATGGTGAATTTAAACAAGGCTACAAGCAAAACTAGCGTAACTTCTTGGGTATATACGGCTACACATCAAACATTTCCAGTATAATCTGACCTCGCATTGTACGGAAATCCTAAACAATGCAAGATCAGCATAAACTGGAAATGTATAACTTGATGTGTAGCTGTGTGTATTAGTCGATTGCTCTTTGCCTGTAAATAAATAAATTTGTAAAAAAAATGCCATTTGTTTTATATCTATCATTGAAGCAAACAGTTGGCGGTAGGACGTTTTTACTTGTTTAGGTTTTAATATTAATTAAAATTACAAGTTCTGATTACGCCATACTTCTATATCTATCATTGAAGCAAACAGTTGGCGGTAGGACGTTTTCACTTGTTTAGGTTTTAATATTAATTAAAATTACAAGTTCTGATTACGCCATACTTCACAGCATTTATTATTTCCGTCACTCAACCAAATACTTTATTAATTTTTTATAAAATAATAATACTCATAAATCCAAAACTCCGTATTCGCATAAGATAATCCAAGTGACATTGATTTACGAGCGAAATATCTCAAGACCTATCGCGGGACATTTAACGCCGCGCGGACCGACCGCAGTTCTTTCCCTTCACACCGCTTTGCCCGTGCCGAGACTCCCCCCGCTAGCCCGCCCTGTCCTCTGCCTACCGACCTCTTATATACTGCTCTCTTTACAACAGAAAAAAACACCAATTTCCCAAATTCCCGAAGCGGACCGCTCTCTCGCTCGCGGCAGACCTAAGATGGCCGACGGCTTCCATTTTGATCGCAGATTACAACGCGTCGCGTCCCCGTGCGCTCAAAGCCTAACCGATGTGGCGTCCTTTAGTTAAAACATACTTTATACACTTATCGCACATGTTTTTAGGCTAATTTTTCGCGTCCAATGCGACGGTGGCATCGTATTTGGTCGTTTGTATGTGTATTTGCGTATGTTGGCGTGACAGGTTGTTTGATTGTTATTGTATTGATTGGCCGCACGATGTGAAAGAAAGTCCGTCTGTCTAAACGTTGGCGTTAAAATGTAGCGGTGGGCAATAGCTATGGTTTTGTCTCTTTTCACCGGTACGATTGTGTCTACCTGTTAGTGGGCACAGAATGGCGTATGGTCCCCTTTTGCGCTCGGCTCGGAACAATGAAACGTAGATATTATGAGCGATTAAGTATTCAAAACTCGTTTTAATACTAATGCCAATTGAGCAGAAATAGTTCGATACCAATAGTTTGCGTATAAGTTATTATTTTCATCACCACTGCTCTCAAACCGGTGAAAGAAATGAAAGGAAAACATCGTGAGGAAACCGGCATGTCCTATAACCAAAACTTCGAAGACATGTAACATCTACCAACCCGCAATGGGCCCGCGTGGTGGATTACGGCCCACTCCCTCTCACAAAGAGGAGGCCTGTGTCCCAGCAGTAGGAACATTATAAGCTGATATACCTAATGCTTATGCTAGTTCGATAGAGACAACACAGAAATTCCAGGTTCAGTTCCCGGTAATCAAAGTTGTTTGGCCAAAATTTTTAGTTTCTCAGAATTCAGGGCTTGCAATCGTTCTATAAAAAAATGCGTGTAGGTTGACTTTAGGCTTGTTGCAATTTGGAAACTAGACGATTCAATAATAAAACTAATAAAATTATATTATGGAAAACTTATGTTCCCACGTTAAACTTCTATGGCACCTACCTTCTTCCCTAAGTACTTAGACAGTAGGTACCTACATAAATTGGCAAGAACACATCAAGTTTCGTCAGTATGTCTAATCTAGACTTCTAAAACACCTAAATGCCCTAGGCCTCTAGAACCAGAAAAAAGTTTCCAAAATCTTTGATTAGGAAGCCATTTATTAAAAGTTGCTCTCCTTTGTCTATGCCGCGCAAAAACTCCGGGATTCATAGAACGTAAAAAAAAATAGTAAGTAACCATAGATAAAACAAAACGCAGTAAGGACGTTTGTAGACATACGGGCCTTCCTGTTTACCCAGCGAGGAAGCTAGCGTTATGTTTGTGTTTATAACTTCACTTACGAATGGGGATGGGGGCGGTTGCCATTTAATTTCGAAACAGTTATTTTTAGGGCAGAGATTGAGCAAAACTCTGTAACATTTAGGTAGGTTTGGCCTTAACGAAACAAGAAAAAAATAAAATTGAAAGTAAAAAAACAAATGCCGTTTTTTAAAAATGGAACTTATAGTGTAGAGTCAGACATTGCTATGAAATGAAATTGTTTATTCTGTAAATAAGACGTAGGAATCCCTTCTACCCCTGAGAAGAAATGGCGAAACAAACTCAGCAGTACCCGCGTATAAACCCGATACAGAATATTGCTCCTTTTCGTCTGTTATTTAATCTCGTAGACTAATTTGACAGGTGCAAATGTCAAACTCCAATTTAAAAAACAAACAACAATCATGAAGTTTCAAATGAGTCTTTAACTTGGATGATAAAAATTAAAAATTTAAAAAACCCCCGACAAAAACAAAGCGTCTAAAAAGTAAAAAAATAATATCATAAAAGTTGTAGGTAATATTTTGATCCAAGCGTCGTCGTGTCGGGGGACGGCCAATGCAAACGCCAACACACACTAGGCATAATGAATGTATGCTGTTGTAGAAAGGATAGCTGCTGTTAACTTCCTATTTTCATTAGCCGTCCCCCGACACGACGACGCTTGGATCAAAATATTACCTACAACTTTTATGATATTATTTTTTTACTTTTTAGACGCTTTGTTTTTGTCGGGGGTTTTTTAAATTTTTAATTTAATTTTTATTTCCAGCTTTTTAAATTTTATATTATATTACTAGTAGAAACACTACGATCAAGACGCAGCTCGCCGAAATCTGTGTAGCTGTACGTTTTTTGCCACAGTGAAGCTTGTTACCTACTAATTCACTCTCATTTATCTTTCCTACTCCATCATCAGACTTTGATCACCATCTATCTGTAACCTATGTGTTGAGACCTTTCCAATGAGTCCAAACGCGATACCTCTGCTGTAAGTTCGTGAGGGAGTTGGGTATCCTGCAAATTCCAGGCGATGCTGCAGCATCAGCTCAAGGTTACTACATATATTCTTTTCATATAATTGAAATAAGAGAATTCTAAATTTCCAATCTATTAGACCTGTGGAAGATGCTCACATCCATTCATCAACTAGAAAAGAGCTCATAATTTTCAAACGGCTGAACCGATTTTCTTGAATCATAGCTAAGAACACTCTCGATTAAGTCACCTTTCAAACAAAACCAAAAAAATCAAAATCGGTTCAGCCGTTTGGCAGCTACGATGGCGCAGACAGACACACAGATACACAGATACACAGATACACAGACACACAGATACACAGATACACACGTTAAACTTATAACACCCCTCTTTTTCCGTCGGGGGTTAATAACACCCCTCTTTTTCCGTCGGGGGTTAAAAAACTAGGCATAATGAATGTATGCTGTTGTAGAAAGGATAGCTGCTGTTAACTTCCTATTTTCATTAGCCGTCCCCCGACACGACGACGCTTGGATCAAAATATTACCTACAACTTTTATGATATTATTTTTTTACTTTTTAGACGCTTTGTTTTTGTCGGGGGTTTTTTAAATTTTTAATTTAACTTTTATTTCCAGCTTTTTAAATTTTATATTATATTACTAGTAGAAACGCTACGATCAAGACGCAGCTCGCCGAAATCTGCGTAGCTGTACGTTTTTTGCCACAGTGAAGCTTGTCACCTACTAATTCACTCTCATTTATCTTTCCTACTCCATCATCAGACTTTGATCACCATCTATCTGTAACCTATGTGTTGAGACCTTTCCAATGAGTCCAAACGCGATACCTCTGCTGTAAGTTCGTGAGGGAGTTGGGTATCCTGCAAATTCCAGGTGATGCTGCAGCATCAGCTCAAGGTTACTACATATATTCTTTTCATATAATTGAAATAAGAGAATTCTAAATTTCCAATCGATTAGACCTGTGGAAGATGCTCACATCCATTCATCAACTAGAAAAGAGCTCATAATTTTTAAACGGCTGAACCGATTTTCTTGAATCATAGCTAAGAACACTCTCGATTAAGTCACCTTTCAAACAAAACCAAAAAAATCAAAATCGGTTCAGCCGTTTGGCAGCTACGATGGCGCAGACAGACACACAGATACACAGATACACAGATACACACGTTAAACTTATAACACCCCTCTTTTTCCGTCGGGGGTTAAAAAGGCGACTTCTCAGTATAAAATAGTAGTCTATGGGCGACTAATTCAATGATAGACACGCTGACAGCATCCGTAAAATCCTTCAGTATGTGAAAGAGATCTTTGCTATGCATCGACTTTAGGAGCAATATTAAAAAAATTAAATTAAAAATTTAAAAAACCCCCGACAAAAACAAAGCGTCTAAAAAGTAAAAAAATAATATCATAAAAGTTGTAGGTAATATTTTGATCCAAGCGTCGTCGTGTCGGGGGACGGCTAATGCAAACGCCAACACACACTAGGCATAATGAATGTATGCTGTTGTAGAAAGGATAGCTGCTGTTAACTTCCTATTTTCATTAGCCGTCCCCCGACACGACGACGCTTGGATCAAAATATTACCTACAACTTTTATGATATTATTTTTTTACTTTTTAGACGCTTTGTTTTTGTCGGGGGTTTTTTAAATTTTTAATTTAATTTTTATTTCCAGCTTTTTAAATTTTATATTATATTACTAGTAGAAACGCTACGATCAAGACGCAGCTCGCCGAAATCTGCGTAGCTGTACGTTTTTTGCCACAGTGAAGCTTGTTACCTACTAATTCACTCTCATTTATCTTTCCTACTCCATCATCAGACTTTGATCACCATCTATCTGTAACCTATGTGTTGAGACCTTTCCAATGAGTCCAAACGCGATACCTCTGCTGTAAGTTCGTGAGGGAGTTGGGTATCCTGCAAATTCCAGGCGATGCTGCAGCATCAGCTCAAGGTTACTACATATATTCTTTTCATATAATTGAAATAAGAGAATTCTAAATTTTCAATCGATTAGACCTATGGAAGATGCTCACATCCATTCATCAACTAGAAAAGAGCTCATAATTTTCAAACGGCTGAACCGATTTTCTTGAATCATAGCTAAGAACACTCTCGATTAAGTCACCTTTCAAACAAAACCAAAAAAATCAAAATCGGTTCAGCCGTTTGGCAGCTACGATGGCGCAGACAGACACACAGATACACAGATACACAGATACACAGACACACAGATACACAGATACACACGTTAAACTTATAACACCCCTCTTTTTCCGTCGGGGGTTAAAAAAAATGGCACATGACATGATTGAAACATTATCTAGGGATGCACAATGCAGCCCTACCTAGCACTTCGTGGGTGCACAATGCAGCCCTGCCTAGCACTTCAAGATACATAATACTGTGTGATGTTATAGTACCTACCTATATTCGAACAAACAGTTTGTCAGGAGCAGTCTTGTATGGTATTATTGGTATCCACAAAGCAGAGACCGTTGAAGAGGTGCGTACACTACCATTGTGCACAGGAGCGCATATAACCAGCCAGTTTATGCATTTCTTTTTAATTTTCTATCCTTTTCTACTATGCCAAGCAAAGGACGCAATCCACAGAGCCAGTAGTATTCCAAATACAAAAATACCGCCAGAAAGCGCTGCTTGGCTGTACAGAATTAACCACAGATAATCTAGATCCCAGTACAGGTACCAAGGCACAGATTATAAAGTCTAAGTATCAATAATATCGATGGCAGATTGATTCGCCGACTTGACAGCAAGCGGTCACCACATATGTGAGGTCAATGCTCCCGTGAGGTAATGGCGGCCAGCTTACAAGAACTGTCATACTTCTTGTTATCCTTTTAAAATTAGTTCTCGTATAAATGGATATATTTGACGGAAGTTGACAAAGATGCTAGTATAATGTACATTGATATCAACAAGTTTTTTTGTCTTAGGATCATCAGAGAAATTTTCAAAAACCAGTTTGAAGGTTTCTTTTTCATTTATCTGGAGTGGTTTTGTTCTTATATCGTTATTAAATCTCATTAGGGGCCAACTGGTTTGGTTGAGTTATCTAACTTGAGCGTTAGAAAAAGGATGAGCTAAAGAGGTATTTATCGAACGATAAAATAATGCAGGCCTACAGATGTTTTTTTTTAAATCTATAGTGTGTATGTTAGTCTTATAATAAAGGATATTTTTTGAAAACGCAATGAATTTGGTTAAAATTAATTGAGGCATTAATTGTTAAAATAATAATTTAGGTAGGTACTGGCAGTTTAAAATGAGCAATCGACGTAAAAATTACATACGAGTACAAGTAACATTTATTCTCGTGATAAATAAATTAAACTAATAAGTTCTTAGTAGGGTGTTTTTTTGCATGTAATAGGATATTCTGATGCAGCTGTCGCCGACTGTACCGGTAGGGTGACCATGCGGATGAGAAGAGTTGGGATATTTATTGAAATGGCATTTTTAAGGAAGTTTCGCTTTGTTAACCCGGAGAACTTACTGTACGTGTGTGCAGTGCAGTGTGATAGATCCTTGATTTTGTAAGGATTTGCTGCCTTCGAAATTCAGAATCCATATTTTTTCGGATTTCCCTATGTACAGTCACGAGCAATAATATGTATACACTTAGCAAAATTCAATAACCATTTTTTCGTGGAGCGACGATTGCAACTTTGAGATGATACCTATATCATAATAATATGGGTTCCAACATACTATGTTCGATATAACATAAAATTACAATCAATACGGTAGGAGAAAATCACTATTAAAAGTTGCTTAGTGTATACATATTGGTGCTCGTGACTGTATGTGGCCTGCCTTATTTGATTTGATTCAAATTGGGGAGTCAATTTAAGGTAAGTTAATCTGCTATAATGTCTTAGCTTAATTGCGTAGCACACGATCAATCATTATCTGAAACTGGATCATTTTGAAGGATATTGCTAATACATTAAGAATCATTTTGAAGGATATTGCTAATACACGAAAAATTTGTCTGCTCACCATCGTAAATAACGCAATGAATGTTTTTGAACTGTCAAAAGTAAACAGTCCTTGTCCAGGTCATGGTCTATCCATGTGGCAAATTTCATAAAAATCCGTTCAGCCGTTTTAGCTTAAAAGCGTAACGAACAAACAAACTCACTTTCGTATTTATATTATTAGTTAGGATAGGATAATGAGTTATCAAAATATTGAAATTACAGTTGCTGCTAATAATTGACTTCGAAAAGAACCTTGTTTACGTCTACTTTGATGTAACAGCTGCAAGGGCGTCATTATAATATCCTATTCTATGCAAAACCATTATTTTACAATATTGTAAGGAAACGACCGACGGCGTAATTAATTATATTACCCTTGATTACAATATTTATGAGCTGTAATAACACATTAACAAATAATAATGATAAAGTAATCTATCATATTTTCTGTACCTACTTTGACCGTGCGCTGATATAATCACCACACAGGATACTGGGTTAATATCCTGGGCAGGGCAGTCAGACCAGACCCGCTATCGTCCTTGCTCGCTTACCTATTCATTGCTTCACCATGGGATGCGGCATGGGTTACTCTCATGTAGTTCATGCGGGACACAACATATAAATGAAGCTAGCGTGATTTGTGACCATGCTTTCCGCGGGTTTGAAGGAGCGAGCTAGCAGCAACTACTCAACGTGCTCTCCACGTTCTCACAATATTGCTCACTCGTTTGTCTCGTTTTCTCTCATAAACACTCACGTCTACTGCTCTGGTTACGCAAAAGCGGCGAACATTTTGCGCACACGTGGCGTGCTCGCTACGCACACTCAGTGGGCGTGTTAAACAATCGCCTCTCTGGAAACACGCTCGCAAATCACCAGTGTATACCGTGTGTCTCGGGATGTGGCATGGGCTAGTCTTTTTTACTTCGTGAGGAGCACAAGATAAGATATACAACACCATCATCATCATCATCATTTCAGCCGAAAGACGTCCACAGCTGGACATAGGCTCCCCCAAGCACCGCCACTTCGACCGGTTCTACGCTACTCGCATCCAGCGCATTCCCGTGGCCTTCACCAGGTCGGTCCACCACTCCACCTTGTGGAGGCCTTCCAACGCTACGTCTTCCGGTACGCGGTCGCCACTCCAGAACCGGATTTTTGATGTGCTTTCTTCATGCATGTGTGGTGTGGTTAAGTACTTAATTTACTGAATACCGGTTTTCTATAGGTAATGCTTTAGTAAAAACTAGAAATAGCAGCTTCCCCTTTTCCTGTACGTATTAGCAACTATTATTACCCAGCCATACGTACATCCTGTTTTAATCTAAAACATGACTTCGGATTTCATCAGCTTTTGTGAGTTAAACGACTCTAAAATAAGAAAGAGAGTTTCAAATATTATTCGGTTAACCTTATAAGTAAGTACTTAACAAGTGTAAGTAAGTACTTACTTATTTTTTTTGTTAAATATTATTATGGTTTTCATGTCGAGTCGGAGAGATCCGCCTGAACCCTTAATATTTTATTTTATTTTATTTCTTAAGAAAACTTACAGCTAGGATACAGATAGTTAACAATTAGTGAGAGAAGGCCAATTCAAAGTTTTCACTGACAATATTGGGGTAGCACAAGAAACAGCAGACAGGCAAGCGAAAGTAAGAATAAGTAAGCACTCGGAGAGAATTAAGAGAAGATTTATTAGTTAGATAATTTAGTGATCTTCAAAGAAGGTTTTACATAGTATTTTTTTAAGTTTAGGAACCAGTGTTCCTAAACTTAAAAAAACCATGATTTATTCTCCACCAGTGTGGAGAATAAATCAAGATCGTCAACATTCTGACACATCAAGTTGTATGCCCTGCTAGCTCTTATCATAAAAGAGTTTTGTCGGTATATGCACCGCACAGAGGGAACATACAGAGGTTGATGATTCCTTAAGGTGAAGGATGGAACACGCAGCCCAATTTTATATATGTATAAACGTGTCCTCTAATTAATAAACCCTTGGAAAACCTACTCCTCTTTGGAATTCCCTCCTCACACACCCCACACATCTAGTTAACGCCCTTCAGGCGTTACAGTACTTACTTAATAATATTTAACAAAAAAATATGATTCAGAATCAGGACTGTCCCTATAATAAAGAATACGTAGTCACCCCATAATGTCGTACAATCAATGTCGAAGAATTTTGAATACCGTTGAACGTAAAAATAACTACCTTTTTGAATTCCTTAAAACTGGAATCTTTTGAAAGCACACTTTTAATCTTTTTTATTATTATTGACGCTTCGGATTATTGTGATTTGAATCTGATTACGAATTCTTTTGGTTTATTTATAAATAAAATTGGGGAGTGAAGTGATTAGATAGGTAATAGTAAAGGAGTGAGTAAGAATTAGCAGGAATTATCCCATTTTGGAGAGTAGCAGAGGAGCTCGTGGCTAACTAATAACAGCCGCTCAGGTCGATACATCAGGTTAAGCTACGCTTGCGCTTGCCGGGGTTGGTCCGTGGATGGGTGACCATTTTCACATATCGAGACTCCTCCGTGCCTCGGAAAGCACGTTAAGCCGTTGGTCCCGGCGGTCATTTGTGGATCTTTGACAGTCGTTACGAGCCGTCAGAAGCACGAAAGTCTGACAACCAGTCTAACCAAGGGGTATCGTATTACCCAGTTACTGGGTTGTGAAGGTCAGATAGGCAGTCGCTCCATGTAAAATACTGGTACTCAGCTGCATCCGGTTAGACTGGAACCCGACCCCAACATAGTTGGGAAAAGGCTAGGCAGATGATGATCCCATTTTGGAGAGTGGTAACGTACGAATTGTAAGGACTTGTAGGTCATAGGTTCGAACCTAGCCAGGCCTAATTTGTGTAAATTATTTCATCACCACTGCTCTCAAAACGGTGAAGGAAAACATCGAGAGGAAACCGACATGTGAACCAAAAATTTTAAGACATGTGACATCTACCAACCCGCACTGAACCCGCGTGGTGGATTACAGCCCACACCCTCTCACAGAGTGGAGACCTGTGTCCCAGCAGTCGGACGGAACATTATAATATTATGCTTGCTAAGCTAATATTCCCTTGGTTTGTTACAAATAAGTTACAAGTAGGGTATGAATGAACAATAGCCTTTGATATTGAATGAAAGCAGACCAATATTGCTCATTTTATTATATTTTCTTTTCGATTTCTAACTTAAGGCTCGTACAAACAGGTGCGATATCGTGGGCGCGACAGGCACTGCAACCCTTGTCGCGCCCGAGGTATCGCGCCAGTCTATACGAGCCTTAAGTTAAGCAGCAAAATGGTACCTATATTTTATTATTAAAAATCTCTTTTAATTCTTTTGAAACTTCGCTGCACTTCGCAAGCACTCATCAGCATGGACTTATCTTATCAGTGTCTGGTACAGAAACAACAATATTTGAAATCAAAATTAGAACACAATCCATAGTCAACGTCCGCGTCAGCGTAAACTGACCATTTGTCTGTTGGGATTAAAATCGCTTCCAATGAATCGATTAAAATCGGTTCCTGAATACAAGCAATCGATACTCGATATGCAGTAGTAAATGTTGATAAAGTGAGAGACATGCCACATCTAGAGGTGAAGCGACCTCCATTAATATTGATTTTATGCGAGAGGGCGGCGGCCGACAGGGCTGCGTGTTGTTGTTTATTTTAGAATTTATTTATTAGATTTGCGTAAGGGTTTCGACAAGACAGTTATGGCGTTACTGAGTAAATGGGCTGTTAATTTGGATAAACGATGAAGCGAGGCTAGAGGAGAGTTTCATCTAGGAACTGCACTGAACTTGAGTGGAATTTGAGTTTAAGTTAGATGTAAAACCAAGTGTAGTATTTTCTGCCCAGCATGACTTTTATGGTGCAGAGACGTGGACACTCACAGGAGGTTGTGTCTAGCAGATGCGGAATTGCATAAAGGCTCGTGCAAACTGGCGCGAATTCGTGGGCGCGTCAGGCAGCGCAACCCTTATCGCGACTGTTTGTGGGAGCCTTAATGCCGCTGCCTTCGCGCTGCTGCGTGTGTTCTGTGTAAGTAAAGCTGTGACCTTGTGGCGTCCAAGGATTGAAAGGAGGAGCGTCATTCATCCGGGGCAAAATATTGCTGTTACTAAAAATCATACGAAAAAAACTATTGCAGGACCTAATATTCATGGCAGCGATAAACAGATCCGGACGGAACACATAAGGAAAACCGCAAAATATAGGTAAGTTTTAAGGTAACCGTTTTAATGAGTAGATTGAGTAACATACCATAGTACAGACGCCAGCAGGTCAAGCTACCCGAAACTGTCAGATTTTCCCAATCAACCTTGAATCTTAATGCTTTAGCGATAAAGTTGAAAATCTATTAAAGAAATTTTGGCAGATTGTAGTAGCTTGATGTGCTGGCGTCTGTACAACCATTGCGAGTTGAAATGAAGTTCATTCAACTTCTATAGCCACACACTAGGTACATAATTGATAATTATGAGGATGGGTCATTTATACATACCACAAATGAATCAAGCCGTGAAAAAAATATTAGTTAAGGCCCTACCCTACCTCAAATTGCTTAGCATGATCCTCCGTTATGCCGAAAATACTGCAGCATTCATTTGAAATAAATATAGGTCCTATGTTTGGCCAAAGTTACCTCTAAACCGAACTATTAACCGCTGGAATTTAACCGAACTCACTATACAACAGGTCTAAAGTTTTTTTTTTTTTTTTAATTACCATTATTTACACCGTAAAAAGCAATTACGTAAACTATTCGAGGCTTGAGAACCGCCAGCTCCCCTCTCCGTCTCGCTCTCACTCAGGCCGCGAGTAGTATCGTGTGAGCGAGATAACATCTGAGGTAGGGAAGTGGACAAACCCGGTACTCCAGCCAGTCCATTCTTTTCCATCATAAAATAGGTCTTCTTTTCTTTTCATCTGGTTAGTGACTTACCTGGTGTCAGAGTTTTAAAGCTGCCCATGGGCCTCTGACTTAGGTTCACATGCCGTCGAGAAATATCTCTCAGGCATGCCGGTTTGCTACGCTGACGACACGCTGGTCCTGGCGCAGGGGACCGGTCGCACCAGGCGGCGGCCGAACTCGCGACACGCGGGGTTGCGACAATCGTCGATAGAATCCGGCAACTGGGACTCGAGGTGGCCTTGCACAAGTCTGAGGTCATGGGTTTTCATGGTCCTCGGAACGCGCCGCCGTCGGGTTCCCAAATTACGGTAGGAGGGGTTCACATCGGCGTCGAGTCGACGATGAAGTACCTAGGACTCGTCCTCGACAGCCGGTGGAACTTCGTGGAGCATTTCCGACGTTTGGCTCCCAGCCTGGACCAGGCTGGAGCTGCCTTGGGGCGGCTCCTGCCCAATCTGGGGGGTCCAAACGCCTCCTGCCGGAGGCTCTACGCGGGGGTCGTGCGGTCCATGGCCCTTCACGGGGCACCGGTGTGGGCGCGTTCCCTTAGGCTGCGGCCAGCCCGCCGGTTGAACGCGTCCCATAGGTTCATGTCCATTCGGCTGGCCCGGGGATACCGCACGGTCTCCCGCGAGGCGGCGAGCCTCCTGGCCGGATTACCGCCATGGGATCTGGAGGCGAAGGTACTCGCGCACATCTGGGAGTGGCGCGAGGAGATGAAGCGCCGGGGCGTAACTCCGCTGCCGCGAGAAATCGCGGCTCAGCGGACAGAGCTCCGGCAGGATCTCATGGCGGCATGGAGAGTGCGATTGTCGCAACCCAGTGCTGGGCACGCCACAATTGCGGCAATAAGTCCCCTCTTTGAGGAGTGGCTAGAGAGGCTCCACGGCGTCCTCACCTTCCGCCTGACGCAGGTCCTCACCGGACACGGTTGCTTCGGGAGGTTCCTGTTTCGGATAAGGCGGGAGGAAACGCCCGGGTGTCACCACTGTGTGGATCGTCCGGAGGACACGGTGGAGCATACGGTGGAGGTCTGCCCTGCTTGGGCGGAGCCCCGCCGTGTCCTCTTGGAGGCGATTGGCGGCGGTGACCTCTCGCGTCCGGCTCTGGTCCAGGCCATGGTACGGAGCGAGAGGGCATGGGAAGCAGTCACCTCCTTCTGCGAAGCAGTAATGCTCGCGAAGGAGGAGGCGGAACGCGTGAGGGAGAGGCAAAGTTTGCGCCCTCACGCCCCTAACCGCCGCCGTTGGAGACGCCCTGGGCGTCGGGAATCCCAGGCGGATTCCCGGCCACCATAGGCGCGGGCTTGCGGACGGCGAGCAATGGGTAGCTCGCCGTCCGATTAGGACCAGGCCCGGGTCGATGGCGCGTCGTGTTCCACGTGCGCCTCAAAGAGATGTCAGCACAATTGGCGGGGTCCGCTAGGACCGATGCCTGCCAGGGTTGCGGGTTAGTCCGAAAGGGATACCGGGACCTTGGCAACAGGCAACAGAAGGAACACGGGTGGGTTTTAGTCAGTAAAAGTCTGACACGCCCTTCCGCTCCGCCCAGAGCGGGAGAAGTCATTGGATGAATTCCCACCCACAAAAAAAAAAAAGCCATGCCGGTTTCCTCACGATGCTTTCCTTCACCGATTTTTAACCAAGTGATAATTATACAATACGCACATGAATCCGAAAAGTCAGAGGTGTGTGGCTTATAATGTGTTGTTAAAATAGGAAGTATCTTTCAGGAAGTCTCCAGAATGGCCCAGAGGGCCTAGATAGTCGCTTTCAAAGCGTTTCATATTTCTAAAAAGACTTTCAGTAGGATTGTCATAAACTTTTCGATAGCTTGCCGCTTGTGAGCCACAGATGCCCCTCAAGTTAAAGAGCTAAACCTGCAAGTCATAAAAAAATCAAAATCAAAATATTTTATTTCACATAAACCTACATAGGCACTTATGAAACGTCAGAAGCTAGGTAAGCTCTTCTCCATAGGAAACGACGTTTCCTATGGAGAAGTCGGCAAGAAAGTTCATAAAAGTCCGTGATAAGGCCTGTCGTACTGTATGGATCGGCCGTGAAGAAGACGGATGAAAAAAGATTGCATGTAGCGGCAGATAAGAATGTTGAGATGGATGTGTGGAGTGTAGAAAATGGATAAAGTAAGAAATGAGTTAATGGGGAAGTTTAAAAGATGCGACAGTGACAGAAAAGTTGAAAGGAAATCGTTTGGCCTGGTATGGGCATGTGATGAGGAGGGGGAGGAAATGCATGTGACTAAAAGAGTGATGAATAAATGTTGATGGATGGAGAGGGAGAGGAAGGCCAAAGAAAATATGGACGGATTGTGTGAGGAATGATATGAAAGAGAAGGGATTGAATGATAGCGTGACGGTTGACAGGGGAGAGTGGAAGAAGGAAACGTGTTGCGCCGACCACAAGTAACATGGGACAAGGGCAGGAAGAAGATAATGTCAGTGCCATACATTTTTGAGCTTTTCATAATCGTTATCGCTGATAGAATGTCACTTCATCTAGATATTTCGCGCCAAATCGGGACTAGACTTCCCCAAGATGGGTCACGATCATCAGTTCTGAGGGATCGAGTAGGCACTTACCTATAAACATGGTATGAATAAGAGTCAAACAGCGTATACCTTGGTAGTAGTAGCTAGATATATAGCAGTCGTTACGGGTAACGACTGGAACCCAAAAAGTCTGACCAGTTACTTCTTTTATCCAGTTACTGGGTGTTAACCAGTTACTGGGTTGTAGCGGTCAGATAGGCAGTCGCTTTATGTATAATACAGGTATTCAGCTGCATCCAGCTGGACTGGAAGCCGACCCCAACAATTGGGAAAAGGCTAGGCAGATGATGATTGGAGCAATTTTTTTGTATGTTTTTGACGATAGGTAGGTACAAGAAAAGAAATAGCACCCATGAGTAAGAAAATAATTATATGCTTATAATCTAAGTAAATATGCAATTTATTTTCGAAAACACAACCCTTTAAAATAACAATAAATATTATTATTTTAATCGCTTTCACACAACCCTAGATCGCAGTCAAAGCCCACGGGATGTCACACGCGTCTGAACCAAGTGAGAAGTGAGAAAAGGACAGCAACACTCTCGTAGTAGGAGTGACAGAGACAACCATATGTCTCCCGTTTCAACTGATCCTACCACGTACTTGGTAATTCTTTTTACTCAAAAGGTACAAGTCGGGTTATACTGTATTCTTTGTTGTTATGGATTTTTGGCGGGATTTCATTATGCCGGTTCGAATGATTCGGTTCGGTTGATTTCGAATTGAGTTTTTAAATTCGATTTTACGTTTAGTTTGAGAGTTTTGACTTGAAATAATTAGTGGTTTTTAAATCTTATTTTTAACTTTGGTCACAAACAGACCCTAACAGGGTATTGTGTTACCCAGTAAAGGCTCCCAACAAACAGGCGCGATATAGCGGGCGTGACAATGGTCGCGCTGCCTGTCGCGCCCGCTATGTCACGCCAGTTTGCACGACGATTAACTGGGCTGTGGAGGTCAGAGAGGCAGCCGTTCCGTTAGACATTTTATTTCTCTTCCACAAAGGATTATAAATCTGATAAATCCTTCGGGAGATTGCGGCTTCGTCAACATTTTAGCGTGATTGAGTAAGGCTCAATTCACACTGAAATGGCAGCGGCCGGCAGCTCGCAGCCAGCGCGGGCGCAAATGGCCGCGCGGCGATCGGCTGGCAAGCCGCCCGTGGCAGCGAGTCGGCTCGCGTCGCTGGGAGACTACGCGAGCCGCCGCGGCCGCGCCGCGAGTATCTCTATATTTGTTGATAATGTTGCACATAAAGTTTATGTAATGCCTTGTCATTAAAAGTGCCCGCCGCGTCGCTACCGGCCGTTGCCACGCCGCGCCGTCGCTGCCATTTCAGTGTGTATTGAGCCTAACGCATCCAAACATGCTTACAAACTTTCACATTTTATAATGTTATATACTAATAGTAGGATTTAGTCTGACCTCCGCACATTCTTTATATGTAGGTACCTTCTTATATGAGTTAATTAACACGGAGATACCACATAGGTACAGACCGGCTACAAATCAAGCTATACATTTCCAGTATAAGCTGACCTCACATTGTACGGAAATCCTACACAATGCGAGATCAGCTTATACTGGAAATGTAAAGCTTGATGTGTAGCCGTGTGTCCCACCACAGGTATTTTGCATTTCCGCCGGGCATTCGGCTTTGCATTCATCTGCCTTGAGCTAGCATAGTGTGTAGGTGTGTCCGTGTGTAGAAATAAATATTTAGGTATGGTAAGAATATTTTTTTCGCTTCTTCTAGGTTTTATAACATAACATTACCTTTATTACGCTCGTAATACTCGAAGGATTGGGCAAAGGTGCACTTACATATTTTATCTACACCCATGCTATAAATCCTCTACAAAAGTATCTGAAACAGTTAGCTTATAGCCAACATTAAAACATCCAGTGTCATAGTAACCATAATATCATCCAAACGGCTGTTATAATGTTGTACTGAATTTCATTATGCAACTCATTTAAAAAAAGGAACATTGTCATTCACGAGCGTTTCACTAACAAAGAACCGTAATTTAAAAACAAAACACATTCGAATTCGAAAAATTCGAATTCACGTCGTACCGCGCCATTTTTGTTCGATATTGGTATTGCAAAGAAACTTTTATAGAAGATTCATATCATGGGTGTGGTTAAAAACTTGTATGCAACTGTACATCTAAAACACTCATGTGATACTATTATTTAACTTTATTATATAACAGTTGCATAAATAACTAATAGTGCACCCACATTTTGCAAGTTATGTTTTAGTCCCAGGTAAGTTTTCTTTATATCAGAAATGAAGAGATCCGTTGGAGAACCAAGGTAACCGACATAGCCCGAAGTATTGCCAAACTTAAGTGGCAGTGGGCAGGGCATATTGCTCGCAGAACAGATGGCCGATAGGGCCGAAAGGTTCTGGAGTGGCGACCACGTACCGAAAGACGTAGCGTTGGAAGGCCCCCCACAAGGTGGACCGATGACCTGGTGAAGGCCGCGGGAATGCGGTGGATGCGAGAAGCACAGAACCGGTCGAAGTGGCGGTGCTTGGGGGAGGCCTATGTCCAGCAGTCGGCTGAAATGATGATGATGAAGTTTTCTTTTATTTTTTTCTGTAAGTAAGTTTCAGGTATTAACCTACCCAGACTTTTGTTTTTTTTTTCTGGAAAATCCTCCGTCTGGCCCTAGGGTGAGCAGACGGTTGCGTCGGACTCTTAACGTGCTTTCCGAGGCACGGAGGGATGTCGATATTTAATGGATGGTTTCCCATCCACGAATTGACCTCTAAAAACGTAGGTTAACCTTTGATCGACACGTGCGCACCAAATTATGCTCGTTTAGCCTAGGGCTACCATCCACCCGGATTTTGTCCGGTGATGTTCAGCTTTTTGGGCCCCCGTCCGGACTTTGTCAGGCCTAGTCATTTGTCCGGAGCTTTTATTTTTTAATAAAAATAAAATTAATAAGTAAGTAAGTATTCAAAAAAAGAAAGAATAAAAGTAAAATGTCCGGCTTCTTGTCACGTCTTTTCAACTTTCGAACCCTAGTTTGACGTCACCATAAGTGGTTAAAAACAGCTCTCAATGACGTAAATAACATTATAAATAGAAAGATCTATTTAATATAACAAGTGATATCATTATTTTTGTTTCCATGTTTCCCCCTAGAAAGTTATTTAACTTGTTTAATAAAAGCTCGGAAGCTGATGAGTGGGAGGAAGAGTCGTTTCCGGATATTAATAGTACCTATCACCTACCTACGCTATTATCGTGGGAGTTATTATAAGACTTTAATGGCGGCAAAACATGGGACATTTTGCAAGGTATTTATCAACTGTAAAGGCTCGTACATACTGGCGCGATATAGCGGTCACGACAGATCCTTCCATATAAAAAAAACATAGCTTAGTTGAACCTGTTTCCACCAGTGCTATGCTATGTAGAGCAATGAATATGATTCGTGGATATCAAACGCATCCATAGCAACGTAGCATAGCATAGCACATCTCTGGTGCCAAAACCTTAGGTTAGCTACTGGATTACAACCAGCTTTGGATTCATCAATGGGTAAAATGTCTATTCACTGTCAACACGATTACTTACTGACAAATGCGTGCACTGACTGGACAGGTCCACTCAATCTGTGTGATTCTTTCCTCAATAGACCATTTCAGACACCAATCTACATGGTCTTCACATGATCTGGCCAAGATTATGTATGGACTTTAAAAGAGACCTCTGAGTTTGTTTCGGCCTTTCTTCTCAGAGAAGTCAGATAGGAAACGCCGACCTCATCTAAAATGTGATTGACGTGTAAAAGTGTTCGTACAAACCTACTTACAGAAATAAATCATCGCACCCAAATCGACAGATTTCTCTTCAAACTGCGTATTTTTTACCCAACATCAAAACACCTAGGTGATCGATACAGAAAGATTAGCTTTGACCTCAAAATGGCCGAAGGAGCGTCCTGTCTAGTGTCCTTTGTAAGGACTTTACAGAGTACTCGCTTAATACGCAATGCGGAGTTTACTCTGCGAGGTTTTATTTGGGATGGGTGTACTTTAAAAAAGGACTGTTTTTCTGTTAGGGTTACGATTGATTTTGGCCAAATTCGATGTGAAATCTATACATACATCTACACTAATAATAAGATACAGATAAAAGATTTGTACTTTTGTTTAGTATTGAATTGAATGAAGTCAAAATCTACAGGACCGATTTTTAAAATTCTTTCACCAGTAGAAGAGCTATTATTACTGAGTAACTGTAAAGCCCCGTGCAAACTAGCGCGGTATCGCGGCGCGACAGGCAGCGCGACAGGCAGCGCGACGCTTGTCGCGAACATAATCGTCGGCGCGATGTCGCGCCTGTTTGTGGGAGCCTTAATAAAGATAACACGCGGGCGAAGAAGCCGCTGGCGGAATCTAGTCCGTACATAAACTCACGCCTTCTTCCCATGGGGGTAGGCAGAAAATACAGCACGCCACCTGCTACGATCCTTACATACTCCTTTTGCTTCGTTCGTCTTCGTAAAACTGCTCTGAAGAATATTACTTGTGTGGTCCAGTCGGGCCCAGAATAATACCAGGGGACCACGTCTACTAATTAACAAACGTGTCAGTGGTCTCACAATGATCAGTTTTTTACAGATTTTGTATGTCAAAAACTGATCATATTGAGACCACTGACACGTTTGTAAATTAGTAGACTTGGCCCCCTGTGCTGCGGTCTCAGACCAAATAATGACGATAATAATAATAATATGATGGAAGAACTACAACAGACGATCTTTTTCAGTCGAAGAGAGAGAATATTCTCCTACAGCATGCACACAGAAAAAATCCGAGAATTTATCACCACTCTTGGCGATAGGTTACTTACAGTTCGATAACTGAGTGGCGGCTTGGAACATGAGGCGAGTCGTTGCGTAGGTAACAATTCGATGTGTCAGCGGGGGTGAGGGTGGGTTACTGCGCAGCGAGTGGCTAACTTCCGAGCCGCCATTAAGTTTGAATCGAACTATACCTATCAATACTAATATCTTAAATTCGAAAGTAACTCTCTGTCTGTCTGTCTGTATGTTACCTTTACATGCCTGAATCACTGAACTGAACGGATTTCGATAAAATTTGGCAAGGGGATAGATGGCATCCCGGGGAAGGACATAGGCTACTTTTTATCGACATACCACGCGGGCGAAGCCGCGGGCGAAAGCTAGGTAGTAATTTTTATAAATAACGTGAAATTCGTTGTTATAACAAAAATAAGTAGGTTTATCCTTCGGCAATATTGTGGGAATTTTCGGAATCGGGTCAGTACCTACCTACTTCAGTAGGTTGTTACGAAGATTCTAGCATAAATACAAATTCACAAAATGTCCTTCTCCGGGTCATGGTCTACCCATGTGCCAAATTTCATCTAAATCGGTTCAGCCGTTTTAACGTGAAAGTGTAACAAACAAACTCACTTTCGCATTTATAATACGATTTTAGGATTACGATATTAGGTTTAGGATAAATATTAGGATTAGGATAGATGTCAAAACAAAGCTATATTTTGCTCTACTTACTACTTTTAGAAGTAGATTAGCCGGCAGCCCGGCAGCTGAGAGTAGATAGATAAACGAACCCGCCCGACCGATTCAATATTCATCAATTTGTAGACGGCATTTGAATGTATAAGTACTACTACAGTCGATTTCCTGCAGTATTATTGGATTATATTCTATCTAGATTAGGTAAATGCTAGCAACCTGTGTAGTACTTACTTATCTACCATAGTAAAACAATGAAAATTACTGCAAACACCAAAACTATTGTTATTGGTAGGTATTCGATTATTTTAGAACAAAAACAAACATATATTATGATTTGTGCATTTACTACATCATTTTAATAATGAATAACTTACCAATGCAGTACTGAAGTCGCACTAGACAACCACTAAACACATTACATTCACTTTGTCACATTTTTTGCGTAAATTAGAAATGAATTACCGATACGAAATCATAACAGCGATACAATTACAAAGTGACCAATTGTATTGTAGCAAATTATTTATAACAGTGACATCTTATGAATAAATTTAGCAACAGTTCAAAAGTGGGCATGCTAAGTTTCTGAAAATAGATAAGAGATGGCAGTATTCAGTTTACTAAATTATGAAATAGATGTCGCTAGTAGTGTTAAAATTTTAGTTTTGTAGTTTAGTTCTGCTACCCAATAACAGATGGCCCACGACAAATTGGTTAAATCAAAACGGAATGATTTTATGAATTTATGTTTGTGTTGGCCCGTTCTCCTATACTAACGATTATACATATAAGCAAAGTCATTATATTTATGAATAAAATAATCATAACATCTGTTCGAAAGGTGTGCCACCTGTAGCAAACGCACCTGGTGTGAACTTCCAATCAAGTTGCGCTTATTTAATTCTTTGAACATGACAAGCAGCTTTAACTTTTAAGTAGGTATTTATAATCAGAGCTATTTTTAAATTCCCTTTGTTACTTGAGCGTTAGAATTTTCGTAATAACTGCAAACGTTGAGTCACGCACGTCCTGTCAAAAAATTCAACTCTAATACTTATACAACCCTACAAGACTCTACAGCTGAACATGGGCTTCCTTAATTAAACCTGTAATTTTAAAGCCGTGTTTTATTTCAAAAGAGCATTGTGGAATTCCCTTCCGGAAAGATCAGTACAAACAATCTTCACTATCGCCATCTATGATCAAGTAGTCGAACTAAAAATGACGTCACAGCAACGTCGACCAACCGGTTCGGACAAGTTGCACGGTACCGTTGGGTTGAACAACCTCCAAGAGATTTGTTTACGCGGGAAGCAGAAACAACTGACTATCCAAAAGATTGTGAATTTCGGTGGGATTTTTTAAATTCACACGTAGTTAAAATTCTAGTAAAAATAAAAATTAACTTTGTAACGTTAGTTTTTAAGTTTTGAAGCATTTCGAGTTCAAAAAACTTTGGGTAACGGGCTGCCTACTGTTACTTTAAAAACCGTCCTTGGTGTTATGTGCAGTCACGTAATTAAAAAGATGATGGTCTTTGCGAATTGACTTGCTAAATTCTTGAAATAATCATGCTTTTTGGATTTTAGTCATAATTTTAATAAATTGCTCATGCAGTGTTGTGTGAAATTGATGTTAGATTATTATCATTTTCTTTCATCTCCTATATACACATACACTAGACTTTCTGAAAAGATACCTTTTGAAAAGGTTTGCAATATCCGAAATTTAAGACGTGTCTGCGATGTAGTATGCACAATATTTACTGACAAATGCGTGCACTGACTGGACACGTCGGCTGAGTGGTTCTTCCGTCAAAAGACTACACTAATCTACTTGGTCCTCACTTGGTCTGACCAAGATGTCTGGACTTTACAAGAGACTGTGACCTCTGAGTTTGTTACGGTCTTTCTTTTCAGAGTAGTCCGATAGGAAACCCTGATTTCATCTAGTTTTTAAAACATAATTTATTTTTGAAGTGTAAAAGTGTTTGTAAAAACCTACTTACAGAAATAAAATCATGTATAAATTTTAAGAAGGAATAAAATGGCACATTCGATCTAGGCACGGATTTCCTACTGGATTGGAGTGGATCGGAACATTGGCATACGGTAGTTGTATGTTGGAGGAGCTTGTTGCGTTGTTGGAGGAGCTTGTGGCTAAGCAATAACAGCCGCAAGGGTCGATCGATCAGGTTACTGTTAAGCTACGCTTGCCGCGGTTGGTCCGTGGATGGGTGACCATCTTTACATACCTAGATCCCTCCGTGCCTCGGAAAGCACGTTAAGCCGTTGGTCCCGGCTGTCATTTGTAGATCTCTGACTGTTGTTACGGGTCGTCCGAAGCCCGAAAGTCCGACAACCAGTCTTACCATGGGGTATCGTGTTACCCAGTAATTGGGTTGTGGAGGTCAGATAGGCAGTAGCTCCATGTAAAATACTGGTATTCAGCTGCATCTGGTTAGACTGGAAGCCGACCCCAACTTAGTTGGGAAAAGGCTAGGCAGATGATGATTTGTATAGACTAGGGGAAATACATTTGAGGACTCTTTACCAAATCAAAATACAGGCCAATTTGTGACCTGCCAGGGTTGCGGGAAAGTCCGAAAGGAACACGGGTGGGTTTCAGTCAGTAAAAGTCTGACACGCCCTTCCGCTCCGCCCAGAGCAGGAGAAGTCATATGAAGATTTCCCACACTCAAAAAAAAAAAAAATGTCAATTTGTGACGAAAAACAAACTTCATCGTCACATTCTGTCTCACAAGAGGATTGTTTACGATTGATTGAAAATTAAATATTTATCTGCTTAACAACCTCGCGGTCTAGTGGCCGCAAGCACCTACTGCTGAGACCGGAGTCCTGGTTTCGATTCAAGGGCAAAGTGTTATGGAGTTTTTCCTTCAAAAATTTCAATTTAAATCAGTAGCAGCCCGGAGTTTGTGCCCGGTTATGTGGTTGTGTAATTTATGATGAAAAATGTAATTTATTAATTTGTTTTAATTAATTCATTTAGTGGCAGCTCTCTGATCAGAGGGCCTAGACAAAAGACAATCGCTTCGAAAGCGTTTCGTATTTCTACAACGACTTACAACAGGATTGACATAAGGTTTTCGATAGCTTATGTCAGTCCTATACATTTTTGCCTTTTCCATCATCGTTATCGCTGATAGAATGTCACTTTGTCTAGGGCCTCTGTTTGGGTATTTGGTTATAGATTTATGTGTGTATGTACTATAGATACACCTCTGCCTGTCCCTATAACGATGTTATCAGTCTTATGTTATGTTAATAATTTATTAATGAATACAAATCATTGACTAAGGAGACTAAGACTAAGGAGCTCGTGGCTAAGTAATAACAGCCGCTCGGGTCGATCCATCAGGTTAAGCTACGCTTGCCGGGGTTGGTCCGTGGATGGGTGACCATTTTCACATATCGAGACTCCTCCGTGCCTCGGAAAGCACGTTAAGCCGTTGGTCCTTTGTGGATCTTTGACAGTCGTTACGAGTCGTCAGAAGCACGAAAGTCTGACAACCAGTCTGACCAAGGGGTATCGTATTACCCAGTTACTGGGTTGTGGAGGTCAGATAGGCAGTCGCTCCATGTAAAATACTGATATTCAGCTGCATCCGGTTAGACTGGAAGCCGACCCCAACATAGTTGGGAAAAGGCTAGGCAGATGATGACAAATCATTGACTAAGTATGTAGGCAGGCTAGTGTGTGCAATGCCGGTTCTAGAGGTCCCGTATGGCCTACAGATTGGCACTTGTTCCGGGTTGGTCGTTCTTGGTGTTTGTGGCACATTGGCTTTGTGTTCGAAAAAGGCTATGAAGTTATAGGAGAAATATCTATTGTTGATGTTCTTCAGAAAGGTCAGGTGCGCACTGCTTGCAACCGGCGTGCGTGCTTGACCAGGGGGCCTGAAACGGCTACATTAGTAATTCCTTTAAAAACAATTCATTTCCTGAATCCCCAGCTGTCATTAGCAATTCCTCTAAATAGTTCCTTTGCCGTAATGTTGGCTCCACTGTTAACTTTAACAACGGACTGGCAACGGCAACCATGGTTGCCCCAACCATAAAATTTTTGGGGTAAACCATATTTATTTATATATACTTTATTGTACACCACAAAAATCTATAACGAAAGGAAAAAAAAACCAAACACTACAAAATATACAATGGGCGGCCTTATCGCTTTCCGCGATCTCTTTCAGGCAACCTTGGAATGGACAGTGATTTGCCTGGACATAATATGGGGCTGTCGTATTGACATAAACCGCCAACTGTCACTAACGAGACAATAGATTTTTAATTGTTATCCCATTCTAAAGGCCGATCGACAGTTGAGGGGAGCCCTCTGGTGTCAGAGTTTTTATGCCGCCCATAGGCCTCTGACTTGGCTTCACATGCCGTCGAGAAAAAATTTTCAGGCTTGCCGGTTTCCTCACGATGTTTTCCTTCACCGTTTTTGAAGCAAGTGATAATTATACAATACGGACATGAATCCGAAAAGTCAGAGGTGCGTTATTTGGGTTCGACTCCCGGACCTATGACTTGGCAGTCCGACCATCACACCACTAGGCTATCACTGCTGATTAAATCCCATTGAATGGAAAAAACATTTACATTTTTTTCTTTCACATGATTAGCCAAGTCGTGAGACATGATTATGACCGATATGTATTATGTATACATTAAATGATTTTCAAGCTGCAATAAAAAGGGGTCTCCCTTGTTTCATCGAAAATAAATTGCCAAATTATCACTTCCCAAACAATTTTCCGCATAATTTCATTTGCCAAAATATTACTAAGCAAAAAATCTCTTCACAAATAATTGTAACGCAAACCTAATGTTTGGCAACTGAACGTTTAAACAATAACTTGTTTACCAAATAGTACATTTACCAATTATTATGTAGTCAAATATTTCAGTTGGCGAAAAATAATATTTGCCAAATGTTTAGTATCGTCCGTTTCGGGTAGCCTGTTTTTTTCTATATAATCTAGTCGTTTCTGGCATTCGCCGGCCGCTGCCGCGGCACCGCTCGCTTCGCTCGCTCGGCTCGCGCGTAGTAGGTCACAGTTTTAACCTAACCTAACCTAACAAATCATTTGACCAAACGTTTATTATCTAAAGATTGTTTGCTGTATTAAATCATTTGATTAAAGACCAAATGCCTAAATGACATTATCCTTGATAATATTCTGCCAAGTAAAATTTGACCAAATGAAAATGTGCGTACTAAAATAATTCCAAACATTGCATTGATATAAAAAAAGGTTGCTAGGGTAGTGAAATTTTGGCAAAATCTTTCCGGCAAAACGGCAGGATCCCCTCGTCTGCTCCACCGGCCATCGGTCCTTCGACAAACATGGCCAGACCACTGCTACTTCAGCTTGCAAGCTATGTCGGTTCTGTTTCGGATAAATACATTATTGGCTGCGATTGCAAAATCCCGCAAAAACATAACTTAGTCAGATTCAATTAACACAATCCTCTAGTAATGGGTGTCTGTCAATAGTTGTAACTGTAGATAGACAAAATCACAGCAATTTATCCGATTTCAGTATGCATATAATGATTATGAGAACTTCGACTTCCGAATGACTATCGTAAAATACTTTATTACAAGTTTGAAATATTAAATTCGCACGGAACTTGAAAATGAAAATGAAAAAAATGAAAAATTGTTTATTATTCTAGCAAGTAAACCTTAACAACTAGTGATTGGAGCCTCCTTTTAAGCAAATATGCCTATGTTAGGAGACTCCGCTCTTCCATAACTTGAATAAGTATCATTTACTTGTCTTAAACAAATACATTTTTTTTATCAAACGTAAACATGTAGCACGCACGCAGGCAACTTAGGCAGGAACTTTTAACACACTTTCATGAGAATGAGAATCTGAGAACAATTAGAATTATGTTTTGTAATAAACTGTAAGATATGTAGTAAGGGTTACCTTTTCCCTTACTTACCTTGCCATATATGATAAAACGTAATTTTCATTGATAACATGGGGGTAAGAAAAACATCGTGCGGAAACTAGCATTAAATCTATACTAATAATAAAGCTGAAGAGTTTGTTTATTTGTGTGAACGCGCAAATCCCTGGAACTACCAGTAACTGGGTTGTGGAGGTCAGATAGGCAGTCGCTCCATGTAAAATACTGGTGTTCAGTTGCATCCGGTTAGACTGGCCGACCCCAACAAAGTTGACAAAATGCTTGGCAGATGATGACGAAACCTATTTAGTTATAATCAGAAGGGTGTTCTCAAATAGGAATGATAAAGCCCAATGACTATAAGTTACTTCTCTTGAGGCAGTGAACGTCAGCAGCTGCCTTCAACTGCAGAAGTCACCTGCAAGTCTACTTGCTGCAAGTCTTAGACACTAAAACTGACAAAAAGTTTAGTTAAGGAAGCTGATTGGCTTATTTATTAACACTTTGACGGACAGTGAATGAGACACAATTGAAGTTTTATTGTTATTACGGCTGTGTGCGTTTACTGTCCGCCAAAGTGTTAAGTTTGCTGGTGGACATCGTGAATAAGATTTGAACCTAATGATTCGTTTCAGATTTTAATTTTCAGTTGTTTTTTCTCTGATTGGAAACTGATGAAAACTTATTAAGTACTAAATTCGATGACCATTTTGATCATGGAAATAATTCCTAATTGGCTTATCAAAAATAATTGCAGTTCAGTTTTGCAAAATTCAAATTGCCTGCCAATGTGTTTATAAGGCTTACCCAGAGGCCAATAAACTCGCAGAGAGGAGCATAAAATTCACCTTTTCCGATTGAATGGCAATTTTTCAATCATAGACCATTAGAAATTTTATTCTTTCTCCCCATGCAAAATAACTGCAGCCTATCTAAGATTTTACGATGCCAACAACCTATGCGCAAAAAATCCTCGAAAACCGGAAATCTCCGATCATTGGCAGCAATCAAAATTGACCGTAAATCGAATTAGCCACGCGTCCAAAATCATCGTCGTTCGATGGCAGAAGAAGATGTGAGTGAAGAACCGGCCTTAACACCGTTACTGTTCGTTCATCACGAAAAAAAATACAGTTAGCCCGAGACTCGAGCGCGCGCCGCAACGAAAAAAGCACAACCCACCGCTACACCACATCTCTAGGACGTACCGACGGGTATCCAAACGCGCGGGAATTTTGACATTGACAGCTCTCTTGGCGCCAAACCAACCTTTTCAAATTGTGCAGTAACTTGTGCCGTGAACTCGTGCAAACTGTGTTTATTCAAGTGAAAATGTCTGAAAACGGATAATACATTTTTTTATTGTGGCAACTGTGGTGTTTTAAGAATTGTTTGACAGTGGTATCGAGCAAAGGATTTTTGACAAAATGCCGAGTACAATAAGAGGTGAGTTTAAAAAAAGTTACTTTTGCAACAGATTAAATAGCGTCAAATCACAAAAGGGTTTCCGAACTCTTTGGTTGTTCCTGTTTGTGCGTTCTAATTTTAAATCTTATTCGAGCATAATTTAAGAAGAATTTTAATGGACACAGTTTTTGGCTAATAGACGATTTCAATCAAAGTGGTATTTTAAATATTTCTCATTAGAAATAGTATTTTTTACGCTGAAACTTAATGTTGTATTCGCTGAGGTTCATAGAGGTGAATGCACTTTTCCGTTCTGTTGACGGAAACAGAAGTCGTGGGTAACAAAGGTAGAATTTGAATTTCATACGATAAGCTCGCGTTTAGAAATTCAAATTTTGGGTATCAGTCACTTTCTACTAAGTTTGCATGTTTTCAGTTGAAAAAAAAAACCATTGTTTTTTTAAACGAAATCCATTTTTATTAAGTCTTTATTCATAATTCGGTCACTATTATCATAATTAAAATTATGACGTCATCGAAAGATGTTTTTTCTGAAAACCCATTTTTCTCATTAAAAACGAAGAAGAATCTTATAACAAAAAAAGTATATAGGAGATAATTTCGACAATAGCAAAATTTTCTACTTATAGAAAAAGGAATTCAATGAATATTTTTGCCTTTTATGAATTTAAACTAAAAAACATTGTTTTAGTTTGTGGTTGTATGATCAAGTTTCGCGCCCTGATTCAAAATTGTATGTTCCTTCCATCGTTGCTAAGGTAATTTTAATTACTTCTATAATGATTCCTTTTTCAAAAACTCTGAATAGCCAGATTATAAATTCAATCAGCATTTTCTGTCTTCCCTCTTTTTGATTTTCGCAAAATCGTGCCATTTTAGGGGATTTTACCCGACTGCGTCAAAAAGCGGGTTAATTTAATTACTTACGAAAATTGTCAAAAATACATATAATAAAACTGCTGTTATTTATTCAAAACTGAAACTATGACAAAGAATACTAAGCTACTTTACTAAATAATTTAGGTAACGTGAATGACCTAGACTCCAATAATGGTAGTCTCGAACTATCGTCTATGGTTGTCCTACGCAACTGAAATAGCAAATAAGTTCGTCTATGAATTTTAATCACGTAAGCTCTAGGACACTGTACACTGCTAGGTCACTATCAATTTTGTATATACTGTGTTATACAAAACGAGCAATGGTTATGAAATCGGTCGGTTGCGTAGGTCATCGAGTTACCCTATTTTTATGGTAAAAGACATGACCAAGACTTTTGCATAATTCATTTGCCTGTGTTGATATTAGGATCGCTTTTCGCCTTTAATAGTTTTATTTGCCTCCTTGCGTTTCCTGTGACTCATCATCATAATCATCATTTCAGCCTGGAATACTACCCGGTTCTGGTCATCCCTCGTCCTCTATCCCGTGGATATTACCATGATTATCATCAACAAACAGAACGAGTGATCGGAAGCTTGTCCCAATTTTTGCTGGAGATTGTTCAAAGCCAAGGACATCTTCTACTCTCATATTGGAAAGTAGTACTTTTTAGGAAAAGATCATGTCAATATATTGGTCAGTGAACCATGTCGATAGTGGAGGTGACCCAGGGTGCACCAGACTTAATATAGGACGGTCAGTTTCCCATGTAGCTAAATCTCTTCATAATTCCAGTCGTAAGTAGTCCAGCTATCTAATTGCGTAACTTATTTTCGTAACCGATTAAGACTAATTTGTTTCATTTTGAAAATTCATTGCGTTATTTATGTTGTTGAGCAGATTTTTTTCGAACTTGTGAAGCAATGGATTAGATATTTGTTTCGAACCGATTCCAATTCTGATTTATCGTGTTATAGGCAATTAGAGTGCAGAATCGTTTCCCCCATGTAGCTAAGTCGGTTTGGTATCGAATTATGAGGAGTTGTAGACTCCTCATAATTCGATACCAAACCGACTTGTTGTACACCGATTAGGCTACTTCATTTTTCGAAGTCCTCACCAAGTTGTCTGAACTCCAAACTCAAAGCATTTATTTAAATTAAACAATTTACAGGCACTTTTGAATTGTCAAGGAGTCGGTCAGTCAGAAATATGAAGCTAGTTACCCATTCCAAAGCGTGGTAGGTACCTATGGAGAAGATCGGGCAAGAAACTCCACGGACACTCTTTTAAATAAAAAAATTGATACAAAAAATTGGTTAAATCATTAATGTTAAAATGATACATGTGAGAACAATGTAGAAAGCACGTTAAAAGCGTCCGCAATTATAAAATATAAATAAAAAACATTTCAAAAATTAAAATAATAAAAGCCATGGCAGCTAAGACATGACCAGCCACAACTGACGCCGCCCGTTCACGAACATCACATCTGGGGATAAAATTTTGACAGAGTTTGTATGGCATCTCTGTCAAAAACGGATCATTGTGAGACCACTGACACGTTTGTAAATTAGTAGACTTGGCCCCCTGATAATGAGACTTGACTACTAGACCAGCAGTCTTACCAACTTCACCAACATTGTCGCCCAACCTTCCAACCTTGTTACCAGTTCTTGAACTATTATTTGCCGCCATCCTCCAGTTACATTCCCTTGGTTGAATCTTAAGACAGTCACGTCGTATGCTAAGCGGGTCGTGTCCTAGACTGCATGGCGACTGCACCTGGTTTATATTGTGGTGACGTCACTGTTTCGGGATGGGGTTCCTGAACTTTTGCTGTATGAGGTCAGGGAATAGTATCAGCTGGTGACAGACAGCTGTCTTGGCTGTCTGACTGTGTTTGTTACTCTTGAAACTGTTTTTCTGTTCCTTCAGATGTAAGTACAGTACAATTTAGTTCTGTGCAGATTTTGTGTTCGTCTGTGTATCAAAGTCAAATAATTTTTGAACATCAAAAACAAAGAAATAGAACTGATTCTAGTCGCCCCTTGAAAATGTAGTTTTCGTATGGAGAAGAATGGCAAGGCTTCACCGTTACTCTTTTAAAAAGGATGTAGGAAACAGGGCCCGGTCAGTGACTATTATCAGAAGGAGACTGTAGACTGCCCTTCTGACTAATCGCTCTGCAGTACAAAGTATGATTTCATCGGCATTATCTGATGCTGTCTTCACTCAAAAAAAAAAAAAAATGGTTTTTCACTATCAATTTGCCTTCTGCACTTCAGGCTTGTATTTGTAAAAACCACAACTGGGGGCCAAGTCAAAAAATTTACAAACGTGTCAGTGGTCTCGCAATGATGAGTTTTTGACAGATTTTGTATGGCATATCTGTCAAAAACTGATCACTAGGAGACGATGCATGCACATGCATGATGAGCATTTTCCTGTATCTGAAAATCTATTAAGGGTAACACATTCGCTGAAAGCAATTTTACTCAAAATTCTGTACGCAGGACTCTTTTGAATATCTTTCTCTGAAGTGGTTTTGTGGCTATAGAATTTCGCAATTATGCCATCTGCGAGGCCAGTTCCAAAAAGCGACAGTTGGGAGCATTGACCTTGTGTACGGACTACGGACTTCACAATTAAGCTCCAAATAAAACTATCTACCACAAATATTTTTATCAATTGTTATTAATTCATACAATTCTTCAAATTCTTCATACAAAGCAGCTTTTTTCAGCAGCGGAAAACTCACAAACGCCGAAATTTTCCCAAAAAAAAGCCAACAAAAAAGCAATACTGCTTTACCTTTTTTTGCTTTACTTTGTAAAGTATTATATTATTTTTAATTATTGTGAATGTGAAGATTATGTGGATCTTTCTTTTCTTTTTTATTATTTATTTTTTCTTAATTTTAATTAATCATAGTCTGGCAGTTTGAGTAATTTATGAGGCCTAACCAAATGTCCTTTCTTTGGTATTGTTCGTCAAATCGTTGAGCTCCTTAAATTCGGAGTTGAGCTGCACGATTACTGACAAATGCGTGCACTGACTGGACAGGTCCACTCAATCTGTGTGGTTCTTTCCTCAAAAGACCATTTCAGACACCAATCTACATGGTCTTCACATAATCTGACCAAGATTATGTCTGGACTTTAAAAGAGACTGTGACCTCTGAGTTTGTTTCGGCCTTTCTTCTCAGAGTAGTCAGATAGGAAACGCCGACCTCATCTAGTTTTAAAAAATGTGATTGACGTGTAAAAGTGTTTGTACAAACCTACTTACAGAAATAAAATCATTTATCATTATCATTTACCTACCACAAACCTTTATCGCAGCTTAGCTACAACAAAAAAAAAATCCGATTCCAAATTCAAACAGCCAGCATCCATAGATTCTGCGCGCCATTCGCCATCGACGTGCATTCTGTGCGGCCAGCGTCAGAAAAGCGACAGTAGGGCGGTGCTCGGCCCTGTGTACCGTAAGCCGCAATCCCTTTCTTTGTGACGTAGCGTACGGTACTCTGCGCTAGTGATGTGAAACTGTGTTTGTATCGATAAGGCTTTTGGGGTCGATAGTTTATTTTGAAGTTTTTGTGTTGTGATTTAATGTTAGCTTAGGTTAGTTCATTGATTCGATGATGGATAAAGATGGCTTCAATGTGATTGGCGTTAGGTTTAAATAGAACTAAGTGTATTCAAACTTCTTTTTATTAGTTAACAAATTATTTTTGGATCATCGTTCGGTACTATCATCTCAACGGAAACACCTGAATTTTCAGGAATTTCATAGAGAAAAAGAATAATCTAAAGATTTAATCGCTCATCTCTCTCACGCTTAACAATTTAGGTCACAGTCAATGTCTCCGACACTAACCATGACATATGTATACAAGTACTTGTCTGCCTTTTAAAAAATGAACCACAGCCACAGACAAACCATCGACAACGCCCCCCTCTAGCAGTGACGTAGCCTAACGGTGATCGCAGTTAGGCTCACCCACATACTGTGTAACTGTGTGCATGCGTCCGTTATATGGACGCGTTCCGTGCATGCGACGCCGTGGGACCGGCTGTATACCGCGCCTTTGCTTAAAAAAAAACGTAAATGACAATTGCGTGTCGCGCGCGCTTAGTCAATTATAATTTATGGTCTGTTGTTTTTCTGTTATGTCATGTTACATGAGCGGCGAAGGGTTGTGATTTTTAGCCTGTGCTTCGATTGATGTAAAATGAAATTTTGTATTGCTTTCTGAAATGATGTCTTATGTTTAGCCGAGTAGAATTATCTGAAAACTGAAAAATTGGTCCTAGGAGCAATATTATTTGTTATACTTGATAAATCCTCAAATACCTTTTGTATACCTTCAAATTATTTGATATCCTATCATTTTTTTTTTTTGAGTTTGGGGTATCATCAAATGACTTCTCCCGCTCTGGGCGGAGCGGAAGGGCGTGTCAGATTTTTACTGACTAAAACCCACCCGTGTTCTTTCAGTTGCCTGTTGCCAAGGTCCCGGTATCCCTTTCGGACTTTCCCGCAACCCTGGACTAACCACCGAAACATCGCCTAAACCTAGTGATAGGTTAATGCAGAAGAGATGCACTATTTCATTAATTTTGACAAGATTAAGTTCAACAAAGTTTTTACCTATCTCATTTGCAACGGGCTAAGTATAGGCACAAGAATAGTTCATTCTGTGGTCAAAGATGGGCCAGCCAGCAAGGATGGCAGCGGTGGTTGGAGGCCTGAGTACAGACGTACACACGGCTACACATCAAGCTATACATTTCCAGTATAAGCTGAACTCGCATTGTACGGAAATTATATACAATGCGGGATCAGCATAAACTGGAAATGTATAGCTTGATGTGTAGCCGTGTGTACATGTTTACGAATGTATTTGGTTATATGACTTTACAAGTTATTGCGTGTGCGTAAAGATCATTTTCACTTAAAGTAGTAATAAAGATTGGAGATTTTTCCGCACACTAAGTTCGGATGGTGATCGGTTTTACGAATTTTGCCGATGCTACGTTTAAGTTGTGTCGTACTGTAGCCTTGCTAAATAAGAGGCTTTTACCATGCGTAAAATCCAAGTAGGTACGTGTAGCGCTCTCTGGACTGGACCCCGGCTACCAACTTTGATAACCGGCTAATCTTTTTACTTCGAGAAAAAAAAATACCTTATACAATATGCTCACTAAAATTGCATCTGACTAAGCGTCAACGCACACCAAGACCAAAGCAGAGCATTTCCCGTGACTACTGAAAAATGAATCTTATTACAATTCCATACATTGCAAAATCAAATACACGTTGAGCGTCCAACTTGATGCTCGACCATGCTCGAGCTTGTTCGTGTATTTAATTTTGGAATGTATGGAATTTTCATAAGATTCATTTTTCAACTCAACTTACCTAATTTAGAGCTTTCAGAGCTTTTTCTACAAATGGCGAAACCACCGCCCCATTATCTTGACTATCAAAACTCCTTTCAACTCAGTTTCACCAACGGCCAAAAAAGGAACAAGTTTTTAAACCTACAAGAGTTCAATGACTTTTAACGAATATGCAACGGTCAGTTCGAATTTCGAAAGGTAGATGTATAGATGTAGCCCAGTCTTAAGTCTAGACTTGGGACTTTATAGCTACAAATAAACTAGGACATCGCTTTGTTAACTTTTTTTGGTGCTTCATTAAGATTGCCAGGAGAAAAAAGTTTTGTTGAAAAAATTTGGATGTTATTTTAGAATTTACGATCGATTTTGCTTACAGTCTAAACCAGTCTTGTATGACGTCATCCATATCTCGTCAGGAATTTGAAAACAAAACAATCTGCCCAGCCTTTTCCCAAGTATGTTGTGGTCGGCTTCCCGTCTAACTGAATGCAGCTGAATACCAGTATTTTACATGGAGCGACTGCGTATCTGAACAGTAACTGAAATAAAAATAAACAAGTGTATTTTAAAAAATCTCTCTACTTTGTGCGAAATGTTTGTAAGTGTCTTTAAAACCTTCTTTCAGTGGTCAAATAAAAATAACCTCAACGAAAATGTAGAAGGATGAATAAGCGCATACCTTTGTGTATTTTTTATTACGCACTTTCCTCAGAAGTGAAAAGTAAACGGGTCTAATGGTTAACACATTAAATTGGCACTATTCAAATGTCAATCAGACTGCGTTCTGTATTCAAAATTCAAACAGTAAATTTTTACAAGCAAAGGTAATTTTTCTCTGCTATTATTTATTCCGTTACTGGTTAGGTTAATTCATAAAATGTATTGTTTGGAAGACAGGTTTTTTCACACAGTAAAATTATTAATAACAATATATTAATGATTAAACTCATGTTTTTGTAAAACAAGTGCTAAAATTGTCACTGAATGGATCACCCTCGAAAATACTTTCTATTTTTTTTTTTTTTTGCGATAGTAAAGTTCATAATAAGTGAAAAAGCGCAATGTTTTGGTGGAAGTCTGTTAAAACTTTTTGACTCACAACTATATCTCACCTCAATCAATCAATCAATCAATAAATATTCTTTCTTATTTGACGAAAATGCACGCAATAAATAAAATAATAAATACTTATGTACGTAAATATGACAACTAACATTGGACTCTCTGCAAGCACAACGACCTATACATACAGCCTTTAAAATAAGGTATAATGTCATAAGTTTTTGAAAAAACCCAATGATTTTTCTATTTTTATTTTTTCCTGTTACTTTTCCTATATTTTATGGTTTATGTTTTTTACATCAATAATCAAAATCCACTACAACTCAATCAGTCATTAAATGTCCGATCACTGAGAATTGGTGCCGAATGCGGTCGTTGAACCCGACCGGTCTTCGGCCAACGCTTAAAAAGTATTTACTATGAGTCCGTTATATTTGCCGTGTCATAATATTCTATTGAAATATTAAAAAAAGCTTGTTTTTAGTTTTGGAGAAGAAAAATGGCGGATGACTCCCAGTTAGGTCAATGGTTCGGAATTCAAATTCAAACTGCAGTTTTGTCGAAACTACAAAAAAATAAACATAAAGTTTGTAACATGCAGTAATATTACGATAAGTTATGTAAATTGTAAAGCAAGTGACAGACCATGCCTCTAAAATGCAGGACACGGCAAAAGAATGGGTAAAGGCCATCAACATGTTATTTTAACTGTTACATCAACATATTATCGACCTTGCTCCCCAAAATACTTAAGTTACCAAAAAAATCACAACTGAAAACTACCGTTAAAAGAGAAGAGATCCATACAAATTACAAATGGCGACCTATATTACGAGAAATTTTAAAATTCGCGCCACGATTCGAAATACGAACTTCAAATTCGTGAGTCGAAAGTTGCGCAACGAATGCCTGAAGTGGGTTCAATGAACGCAGTTCGGCTATTTCCCGTTAGGAGGCGCACGTGAGGTTTTACTTTTAAATTTGCAATTTAGTACCGCTATCGGTCACCAGAGTGCGCTAACTCGCTTTTACTGTTTTTAGAGCCTTTTTTCTACAAAAAAAAGTGGTGTAATTTTAGTTTATGGTTAAAAATTTGCAGTAATCGTTCATTTTAATGGTAACGGAATTTTGGAAGTTATATTATTATTGCAGTTAAAATCGAAAAAAAAATAGCTTTATACAACAATAATTTCTGTCTACTTCATTGAGGTTCAATGTAAACTAGAGCAAACACCGCGAACACATTTTGACAGCAAACGTCTTTAACTGAATACGCGTAAACCGCGGTTGTCACATTTGACATCCGCGGGGATACATGGGTTTGTATAGTGCGTAGGTGTCTCATCAAATAGTTCCTTTGCCGTAATGTTGGCTCCACTGTTAAATTAAAAAAAACAGACCTCTATGGGAGCTCTGTTCCGGCGTAGCGTATTCGTATTGGTCCTACAACAGTTGAGCCAACATTACGGCATAGGAACTATTTGTTGAAACGCACTCTAATTTATCCGTGTCTATCTATGTCCTCCACAACCTAATTACGTTACTGGGTAATACAATACCCCTTGGTAAGACTGGTTGTCAGACTTTCCCGTAACGACTGTCAAAGATCCTCGAATGACAGCCGTGACCAACGGCTTAACGTGCTTTCGAGGCACGGAGGAGTCTCGGTATGTTGTAAAGATGGTCACCCATCCACAGACCAACCCCGGCAAGCGTAGCATAACCTGATGGGTCGACCCGTGCGGCTGTTATTACTTAGCTACGAGCTCCTATGTTGTATTACTACTAAAAATCCCGTAACTAATTAGTATGCAAAGCATCTTCAATGATTATTCAAAGTTTAGTCACGTGAAAATAACATGACAACATGACAACGATTTAAAAAATGCAAAGCAAGCCTCTTTGGGTGTGGGCATGCATTCTTGTAACGGGGAGAATGTTATAGTAAGCTGCCTAAATGACGTCACAAATTAGTAACATAACATAACATAAACTCAATGTCAAAGTCAAATAATTTATTTCAAATAGGCACATAAAAGGCACTTTTGAACGTCAAAAATAAAGAAATAGAACTGATTCTAGTTGCCCCTTCTAAAAGGTAGTTTTCGTATGGAGAAGAATGGGCAAGAAAATCCACCGTTACTCTTTAAAAAAATTGTTTTACTTATTTTTTTTTATTTACAGAATTATAACCATTAAAATCATCAATATTCACATTACAAAAACAATGACACACCTTCCAAAATTATCACTTCACGACGGTAAAATAACCCACAAAACTTAACATTAAAATCCATTGCTCGGTCTCAACCACATCTCTTCAACATCCTTTTAAAAAACCGCTCATCGAACATAGAAAACTCGCAAAAAAGTCGCTTTGTTTGCCCGCAGTGGGTTCACATTTTAGCCTTGAAACCATAGCCGCATAGCGGCCTACGCACACATTAATAGGACATATACACGCACACTAGGATACCCTAGCGTACCTAGGTCACAGCTAGAACCTATAAAGGTAGGCTACATATAGAACCTCCTTTCAAGGAACTCGCTGATAACTTTTTCAAGCTCCTCTCGGTGAAAAGTAAATGGGAATAGACTTTGTAATTACTATCTTGCCAGCATCTGTTTGGCTTGAAAGCTTGGCATAATTAAATTCGCAAAAGTCAAAGCATACGACTTATTTTAAAACTAGTTAGAATTTGAAAGAAATAAACTGTTTTAGGTCGCTCTGCGCGATATGCACGGTGTTTCTTTCAAGCATCAGATCAGAAATGAATTTATCCGGAAAAGAATCGGAGTTACCGATATAGTCTGCAGGGTAAGCAAGCTGAAGTGGCAGTGGGCTGGCCTTGTTTGTGGAAGGACCGATGACCGGTGGAGTAGACGAGTCCTGGAGTGTAATTCAAAGAAAAAACAGTTAAAACAGATTCAATCAATCAATAAAGTCAGCCTATCGCAGTCCACTGCTGGACATAGGCCTCTCCCAAGCTGCGCCACAACACTGTGTCCTCCGCCTTCCACATCCAGTCTGTCCCAGCTATCTTTTTAAGGTCCATTTAGCTGGGGGACGTCCCACACTATACCATTATCGATACACAGTCTCCACTGCAGAGGGCCTAGACAAGTGACAATCGCTTCGAAAGCGTTTCGTATTTCTACAACGACTTTCAACAGGATTGACATAAGCTTTTCGATAGCTTATGTCAGTCCTATACATTTTTGCGTTTTCCATCATTGTTATCGCTGATAGAATGTCACTTTTTCTCGGGCCTTTGACTCTGGACTCGTCTACTCCACCGACCATTGGTCCTTCGCCAAACATGGCCAGCCCACTGCCACTTCAGCTTCCGATTCTGCAAGACATGTCGGTAACTCCGGTTCTTTGCCCCATGATGAGACAATCGTGAGGAGCTCGTGGCTAAGTAATAACAGCCGCACCGGGTCGAACCATCAGGTTAATCTAGGCTTTCCGGGGGAAGGTTGGTGGATTGGTGACTATCTTGGAAAGCACGTTAAGCCGTTGGTCTCGGCTTGTCATTCGTGGATGTCGATTCGTGTTGACAGTCGTTACGGGTCGTCAGAAGCCCGAAAGTCTTGACAACCAGTCTTACAAAGGGGTATCGTATTATCCAGTTACTGGCTTGTGGAGGTCAGATAGGCAGTCGCTCTATGTAAAATACTGGTGTTCAGCTGCATCCGGTTAGACTTGAAGCCGACCCCAACATAGTTGGGAAAAGGCTAGGTAGATTGATTGATTTTTTTGATGAGACAATCCTAGAATTTATGATTTAACGAGGTTGGATAACTTATTCAATTCAAGATAATATTATACAAAGCGAGAGAATTCATTCAAGGGAATAATGGTTTGTCTGTACGTGCTATTTTTATCAAACTGTCAAACACAGCGTCTTGCGAGAGAGAGATATGCCATTTATTTTCATGTCATTTTCATATTATGAGACGGTTGAAATTCCATGTTTTCCGGCGTTGTATAAACCGTTTTCTATTTGTTCTTGGGCATTTAAAAAGCGAATTATAAACTCAAAGCTTTCAAATAATGAATAATTTGTATAACATTACGCCTGTATTCCGTGAAGCGGTAGGCAGAGGTGTACCTATAGTAGGTACACTCATCTCCCCAGTTATGTTTAAGTCCCATGTAATAGGGGGCGAGTCCATTCCCATCAACCGGGCACAAATCCAGACTCCTGGCTGCTACTGAGAAATTCGTGATGAATAAATCCGATAACACTTCGCCGGAGTTTTTTTTTAGTCGTTAATTTCGTTAATTATAATAAAAGTATTTCGGTAATTTATAATTCTAAAGTCTTGTGAATCATAGACTGTTTCTAGAAAACTTTATAAGCAATATATTTTTATCATTCTGTACGCTTTGAACTTAGAAGAGTGTCTGTGGAGTTTCTTGCCCGTTCTTCTCCATAGGAACCTACTACGCTTTGGAATGGGCAACTAGCTTCATCTTTCTGACTGACCGACCCGTTGACAATTCAAAAGTACCTGTAATTGGTTTATCTATACTAATGCTCTTTCTCTTTCTAATATTAGAGATTGTATAGATAGATAGGTACCTTACAAAGACCACAACTCTCAAACCAATTAAAACCAACGAAACAATTAATAAACAATAGATACTTCTCTTCAAAGCCTACTCAATGAATCTTCTTAACATCTTTGAACCACTACGGAATTTAACATAATACTTACTGGTAAAGAGACAAATTATTGATTTCTTATTTTCTTCGCTTCAGGATCGCAGGTTCGACGATACGTTACGGTTGTCTGGGTAACCGGGTATTATAATATAAGGGTAGGACGCAAAATTTTAGGTTATTTTTGAATACATCAGAGCGTCAAGGTATGATTCCGAACAATACTGCACGTGGCAGTGCTGCCTCGTCACTACTGAGGCCCTAGACAAAGTGACATTCTATCAGCGATAACGATGATGGAAAAGGCAAAAATGTATAGGACTGACATAAGCTATCGAAAAGCTTATGTCAATCCTGTTGAAAGTCGTTGTAGAATTACGAAACGCTTACGAAGCGATTGTCACTTGTCTAGGCCCTGTGGTCCCCATACATTTTCTATAGGTTTTTACGAGACATTTCGAGCACGGCAGTTATACTGCGCGACATTGCTGCGACGGCACTGCTGCGAGGCAGTGTCGCCCTGCCGCTGCGGCAGACTAGTAGCGCGAGGTTCATCACAGCGATAAAACCTCGTGCAGACTGGCGCGACGCGACTGTAACAAAACAATTTCTAAGAAAACTTCATGGTATAACAACTACCAGAGTCGCATCGCGCCTACCTCAACGAGGCTTAATACGCAGCGGTGCTCGGAATCACGCGGCAGGCAGCACTGGCGCACAGTGGCTAACCTAACCGCCGCCGTTGGAGACGCCCTGGGCGTCGGGAATCCCAGGCGGATTCCCGGCCACCATTGGCGCGGGCTTGCGGACGGCGGGCAATGGGTAGCTCGCCGTCCGATAGGGACTAGGCCCGGGTCGATGGCGCATCGTGTTCCACGCGCGCCTCAATGATATGTCAGCACAATTGGCGGGGTCCGCTAGGACCGATGCCTGCCAGGGTTGCGGGTTAGTCCGAGAGGGATATCGGGACCTTGGCAACAGGCAACTGAAGGAACACGGGTGGGTTTTAGTCAGTAAAAGTATGACGCAGCATTGCCGCGTGCAGCGTTGTTCGGAATCATACCCTCAAGTTCGCGTATCTCACTTTATTATTTATCAGAGCTATCAAAAACCTCGAGAAAGCACGTCGTTATATGTAATGCCCACAAAGCGTCAAACGCATTCACTGAAAACGCGTTTGACGCTTAAAGGCTCGGCAGACAGACGCGACGTGACTCTGGTGGAACAATTTCTATGAAAACTCACGGAAATTGTTCGGCCGGTGTCGCGTCGCACCTCTGACAGGCCTTTGAGCATTTTGTGTCACTGTCATTTTTTTTAAAGTTTCTGGATTTTACAGGCAAAATACTGGTATTCAGCTGCATCCGTGATCCGTTAGATTGGAAGCCAACCCCAACATAGTTGGGAAAAGGCTAGGCAGATTGATTGAATGTTTTTTTTTGGAAGTCGGTTGTCGAAGTCTTTCAGACAGCTGTGCTGGGGAGTTTTTTGCGCCACTTCTTCTTCCCAGCTAAAGCACTAGGAAGTGGTGAAGGGTGGGCGTCTTGGGGGACTGTCTTATGGTAATTTTGACGTTCGAAAAGTGCTGATTCTCAGCCTAGTTTGAATAAATGACTTTTGATTTTGTTTTTTTCAATTCCACCCAATTTGTTACAATGATTCAATTAATTAACTTCCAGAGACGTCACTACGATTTGTTTAAAAACAAAATGAAATAACTTCCTTACGTATGTTTACTTCGACTTTCCTTGTTTGGCTGTCATCAGTACGCTTATGTAATGAAGCTTTGGTAGTGACAGCAAAAAAGTTGACCGAAATATTTTCGGGGAAACGGTTTTTTTTTTAGTTTGAATTAAAAGTTAGGAATATTAGTACGTTGATTTTTGTTTTGCCAGTAAAGCAAGATATTTTTTTTTTTTTAATTAACATGTAGGAATAATAAATATGTTTTGTAAAGTTTTTTTTATTAAGAATCTGAACTTTGTTGATATTGAAATAGAGAGTGAATGAAAGAATGAACGTTATCGAATTTGTCTAAACTACCGCTATCGGACAGCCATCTAAATCAATCAAACGGTGCCTTATTTATGTTTTAAGAAAAATCTATTTCCAATCAAAAAGAAAAACAAAGAAAAATGAGTTCATTCTCATTACAGCAGCAAATCGACATTAATCCTTATCTTCGAAAGCTTTTTTGTTCATCATACATCTTTGCGTTCAACATCAATTTTGTAATAACAAAGAACATGAAACAGAATGTAACATTAAACATAGAGTTTTCCTTTTTTTAAGCAAACCCTGGAAATATTAAGAGTTCACGCTTCAAGGCCATAACGTGGTATTATCCCTATTTTTTTCCCGACCGTACTACTACCAACATAAATTCGATTATATGCTTTTTCACCATTCTGAACGATCGAAGCGCGTAGAAAGGGACGAATATATGCTGTGAGAGGGAGAGAGAAGATTAAGGTGTACCGCGCATGCGTCGGCACGTGCCGCGAATGGAGGACGGAACACACGGGGTGAGAATTGAGGGATAAGTGTTGAGATATTTGGTGCTATAAAGATAAGGAATAAATAGTTTTATAAGAAAGTCTATGGGAACGACTGCGTTTAGGTTGAAATGAGAATTCTCAGTTTAGGATTACTTAGGCACTTTCCAATAATAACGTAATCTGCTGAATTATTCCAACCTTCATAAATGGGAATCAGAATTGTTACAACTTTACAATATTTTTGAGAATAACCCTTGAATAGAAACGGACAATGTTTGGCAAACTGTATAGGAGAAGTTAAGTTTTATCAAACTTATAGTTATGTAACAAGAAAAATAAAAATAAAAAATTGATTTCAAAATGAGAAATCTCTAAAAATGTTGATATTTTACATTATTAACACATAAAACAATAGATAATAACTATAATATCACTATCAGTATCCAACAACATAAACATATCCATCATATTATTTTTTTAAAGAGTAACGTTGTAGTTTCTTGCCCATTATTCTCCATACGAAAACTACCTTTTGGAAGGGGCAACTAGAATCATTTCTTTTTCCTTTGTTTTTTTGACGTTCAAAAGTGCCTATTCGAAATAAATTATTTGACTTTGACTTTGAATTAACAACCACCAAAAAAAAAAATCTCAAGAAATATCCCGAGACGAATACACGGAAGTGTGCTGTGCACCCGGCCTACGCGGCGACGGCGTAGCGCTACGCTTTCGTAGGCCTGGCAGTGGCTACGGCGGCCAACGCGCGTCTACGTCGCTCGCGAAATTAGGACAATGTGTCACTGAGTCTACCAAAACAAAACAAATATGTGAACATCACATCGTGCCTAGATACCTAACACTGCCATTAAGTAATCTATTTCTAACGCACAATTAATCTACCTATAACTAAATCCATTTTTCGGTAGGACGTTCACCCCTGACCTACTTTTAATGCATCTGCGCGGTGCAATGCCGCAGTCTACCTAAACAACCCAGTATCATCAGAGTGTTCAAGGACGGTACCAAGCAGTGATACCCGTGTTCATTAGTTCGTAATCCTTCTCTAGATTAGCTTCGTGCAATAATTTTAATCACTTTCGACTGACTCTGATAAGTCTGAACTTTCTTCTGTTAGTGTTCTGTGGATATCGATGTGAGGTATCGAGAAATAAGTCTGTTATTGGGATAAGAAAGGACAAGATGGCGGGACGGGACGGTTCCTTGGAAGGTCAGCTGACTCACGTCATCCAGCATCATATATCGCAGCCAGGAACCGAGGCGCAAGTGAGTGTACATCAAGTGCAGAGCCCTTCAGGTAGTGGGACAAAAAGACACCAGATCATCATTGACATCAAACAAGACATCGATATAGATGAGTTGTCAACCAGATCGTTAGCTGAAAGTGTGATGGAAACACTCGGAGCCCGTTCAGCAGCTGTATACATCGATAACTCCCATGTAGCTGGCGACAACTCGGGAGATCTCGAATCTTTGACGACAGTAAATGTCATCGTCGCGAATGATTTAAGCCCGAATGCTGCAAGTCCTCAGGTCGTTGAAGAGCCTGATGCTGTACAGGAACCGGCAGAAAGCTCGGGAATATTACCAGGGAATCGTATAGCCGTTGATAGGATAGTTGAGATGACAAACGCAAGTACTTCTGGAGAATCTACATCAACCACAAATACTGCTGTCACAACTGTTGCGACCACCACTGCGTCAGGTATATGCGCCATTTTTGTTATGCAGAGAATTTAGTATAAATAGACAATTGTTATAGATTTTAAGTGCTTTCGTGAATAGAAATCTGCTTTTTCTTATATTTAAAGCTGCTTTTTTGGGCTTGTAACTGTCCCTCTACGTGAGCTGCATATCTGAGTTTGTGAAACTAGCTTTTTAGCTCCTAAAACCACCCTGTTATTGTCCCTCAATGTCTGCTACTTTGGTTTGTATTTCGGGCTAACTTTTGGACTATTTATATTAGGCTTAAAATTGACCTACTGCAGTGAAAACGTATATCCTCATACTGGGCGGGAACTATCATTGATTCACAGGCGATTTACACACACACACACACACACACACACATACACAACACGACAGAGGCGGTTCAATCTTGGTTTCCTTCCGATGTTTTCCTTCACCGTTACCGATTCGTTTTCCAAGATTGACAAGTGCTTGCCAATTTTCATTCTATTTTTAGCACTGTCATTTGTTTTATCGATCACCCCAAATGTTTACATCCGTCAACATCTTATTAAGTTACGGGATGTGTATTCTATTTCTATCCCTCTTTATTCATATAAATAAGACAAAGATAGATTTATAAAGCGGTTTTAAATGTCGCCATTTAGTAGACGGATGATTTCTTTTTACAAAAGTAAATATCGTGGTTCTGTATCTCATCATCTGCCTAGCCTTTTCCCAACTATGTTGGAGTCGGCTTCCAGTCTAACTACATGGAGCCACTGCCTCCAAAACCCAGGAACTGTGTAACGAAACCCCTATATTATACGATAAATCATGTGTCGTCCAATAACAATCATTATTAAAGCGTAATTTTCAATATATTTTTAATGACAATAGTTTCTCGAAGCTAAGCTACCAACTTGTCGAGATTTTATTGATTTTGAGTTGAAATTGACGTCAGAAGCCTGACAGTCTGATAACCAGTCTTACCAAAGGGTATCGTATTACCCAGTTACTGAGTTGTGGAGGTCAGATAGGCAGTCGCTCCATGTCAAATACTGGTATTCAGCTGCATCTGTTTAAACTCGAAGCCGAGCCCAATATAGTTGGGAAAAGGCTCGGCAGGTCAACTAAAGGTTTAAATAATACCAGCGTATTATTGTCCCACTTCAGGGCATAGGCCTGTCTCATACAGAAAAGGTACGAGCATTGCTCACCACGCTTGCTCCAGATGGGTTCTATTTAGACTTATTCCAGGTTGGCTCACGATGTTTTCCTTCACCAATGTCGGAGATATCCAAGATAAACTTGTAAAAGATAAAGTTGGTAAGGCATAAATTGCCTTTTGAGAAATGTTCCTCCTAAAGGCTATTTCAGGCACTGCCCTACATTTGTTAGATGAGACAGTTTTACCATAATGTTTGGATATAAAAATAGACTAATGCGTTTGTCTTCTCAGAGATTATCAGCTTGAATATATCGGCGTCACCTTAAAAAAACTAAAAATTGGCTGTTAAACTGAAAACAGAAACACCATTTACCCTTCACTTATTTATCTGCCCTCATCATCTGCCTAGCCTTTTCCCAATTATTTTGGGGTCACCTTCCTGTCTAACCGGATGCAGCTGTATACCACTATTTTACATGGAGCGACCGCCTATCTGACCTCCACAACCCAGTTAGGGTAACACGATACCCCTTGGTAAGACTGGTTGTCAGACTTTCGGGCTTCTGACTACCCGTAACGACTGCCAAAGATCAACGAATGACAACTGGAACCAACTGCTTAACCTTTCCGAGAAGTGGAGGGATCTCGGTATGTCACCCATCCACGGTCCGACCTCGGCAAGTGCTGCTTAACCTTGAAGATCGACTCGTGCGGCTGTTATTATGTAGCCACGAGCCCCTTCACTAATTGGTCTGCCAAGCTTGGTAAAAATTCATTAATCAATCTGCCTAGCCTGTTCCCAACTATGTTGGGGTCGGCTTCCAGTTTAACCCGATGCAGCTGTATACCAGTATTTTACACGACGCTAATACCTATCTGACTTCCACAACCCAGTGACTGGGTAACACGACACCCCTTGGTAAGACTGGTAAAATACATCATGCTTCAATATACTTTTGCATTTTATATTAAAAGACTTATTAATTTCAGTTTTAGAAGGCTTCTGTAGCCTCAATAGAGTTCTTTTAATTAATATTAATTAATATACGTATACATAGTATCGCGTTACACAATTTGATCGAAGTCTATTCAAGGTACTTGCGAGAGGCAAGCCTGCCTATATACCTCTTATGTACAATGTACATAAGCTTATTGAAAGACCGGATTTCCTCCTTAACGTAGGGTTTCGGCAGTGAGGGCAATTTAAGTGTGTATGCTGTGTCGAATCATACAATGAACTAAGCATAGTTCGATGCTTTACAAAAATCAACATACAACCTGATACTGACCTGCAAATTGCAAAAAACGTAAGAAAATTTGCAGGTCAGTATCAGGTTGTATGTTGATCTAAATATTATTAGCGCTCGTAACAAATATGGATTTAGTGAATTATAAACATTAAAATCATAATTTTCCTGACTAAAAACCATCCGTGTTCCTTCAGTTGCCTGTTGCCAAGGGTCCTGGTATCCCTTTCGGACTTTCCCGCAACCCTGGAATTTCCTGCAACCCAACAGGGATACTACTATACCCGTTTGGCACCTTTTGTGTACAGAACCTTAAAATCATGCAGGCAGAGTCCACAGTCCACTGCGTCTGTAAAAATAATCCTTAAAACAACATAGCCAGGGTGACAATGTTTTATTTTTAGACCGATCCGTTGCCGTTAGTTACCTTTCTGTAAAACCATTTTTGTAAAGCTTGCAATCCAAAAGCTTCCGGGAAAATCCATTTTCACGTGAAACCGCGAAGCAGAAAATTTGTCACGTTTTTTCATGGAAAACATCAGAGTCAATAATTTCGTTCTACGAATGGAATTTAATGGCGACGTCTGTTGTTATTCGTATTTAATTTCCTTTATACACTGAAAAATGTGATACTGTAGGTTTAAAACAGCCACTTTGGCAGAATCATAATAGGAAAATATTATGAATCATCCTAAAATGTCAGTGTTATCCAGTTAATGGGTTGTGGAGGTCAGATAGGCAGTCGCTCTAAGTAAAATACTGGTATTCAGCTGTATCCGGTTAGACTGGAAGCCGACCCCAACATAGTTGGGAAAAGGCTAGGCAGATGATGATGATGATCCTAAAATGTCACAAACTGACAATTCACAATAAATGATCTGCGTGCGATTCATACGAAATAATTCATCTCTTTGACAGTTTTCTATGGAGATTCGTAAAATGGTCCACACATTATGAATTGCTTTTATGTCAAAATAGAGGAATTGCTAATGACAGCTGGAAATTCAGGAAATGAATTTGCTTTTAGAGTTATTGCTAATGTGGCCGTTTTAGGTCACCTGAGGCCCTAGACAAAGTGACATTCTATCAGCGATAACGATGATGGAAAAGGCAAAAATGTATAGGACTGACATAAGCTATCGACAAGCTTATGTCAATTCTGTTGAAAGTCGTTGTAGAAATGCAAAACGCTTTCGATGCGATTGTCACTTGTCTAGGCCCTCTGGTTATGCCCGATGTCCCCAAGTTCCAAGTTCCTCAAATGATGTTTCATACATTTATTCCCAACGTCTCCAAAACATCACATACATACATACATAAACTCACGCCATCTTCCCATGGGGGTTGGTAGAAACCACAGAACGCCACCTTCGATCCTAATTACTTTTGCCTCGTTTACGTTAAAAAAACAATGTAAAGTTCAAACTTGACTAATCCTGGTGTTGACGTGTCCAAAAGTGTTCTAAATAAATTAAGATCAGTACCTACTTGTGAGTTCATTTGATCAAAAAGTGAATGAATAGTTTGACTGATATATCAATGAAAGTTTTAACTGTCAAATTTTGACAAATGATCTGCAAAAGCCAGAAGAAAGAAGCCTGACAAAACTAGTCTTACTAAGAGGTTTCGTATTACCCAGTTACTAGGTTGCGGAGGTCAGATAGGCAATCGCTCCATGTAAGATACTGGCATTCAGCTGCATCCGGTTAGACTGGAAGCCGACCCCAACATAGTTGGGAAAAGGCTAGGCAGATTGATTGATTGATTGATCTGCAAAATATCGATACTGTTACCCACACATCACATCACTAATGTTAGAACTTCTATTACTAAAGATATGCACTCAATATGCTTAAATGCATGTTATGCTTGTGATTTTAGCAAGGACTATATCTTGCCGTCTTGTTCTTTCAATGCTGAGCGATGGTCTCCTCAGTTCAATATCTCGGTCGGGCAGAATGTTACTGGGTTTTCCCGTTAAGAAATTCACAGTATCAGTCCAGAATCTGGATTTGTGTCCGATTAATGGGAACAGGCTCTACGCATAACGATGAACCGTGATTTTGCCGCTGCTAAAAACTATACGAACAAATGGGGTCTGGCTGTGTCGTGAACAGTGAACACGGCCGTGTGTTTTACGTGGATACTTATGTGTATGTACGTTACGTGACCTCACTCAACGTTACGAATTCTTTGAGCTATCAAGTGGTGTAATTTTCGGATGTTTCAACATTCAAACTCAAACTCAAAGCATTTATTTCAAATAAACCAATTACAGGCACTTTTGAATTGTCAAGGGGTCGGTCAGTCAGAAAGATGAAGCTAGTTGCCCATTCCAAAACGTAGTAGGTTCCTATGGAGAAGAACGGGCAAGAAACTCCACGGACACTCTTTTAGATCAGGGGTCATTGTACTCATCATTTTGAACAACTTTTTCTATGGAACTTTGAAATCGCGAACAAAAATCAGCTGTTCCATACATTTTGTAGATTTAAGTGAACACAAATATATGGAACAGCAGATTTTTTTTTCGCGATTTCAAGGTTGGTGCCAAAGAAAAAGTTGCTAAAATTATGAGTACAATGACTCCTTTTCGGGTTTAGCATAAACAATAACTAATGTTGTATAATATGTAGCTGCAGCAACAAACTGTGTCCCTCGATTTTGTTTTCAACAGTTTTTTGAATTGCTTCCCACTATGTAAACATATTTAATGACGTATGCACGTCAGAGGTTTGTATTATAGCGATCTTTCAATTACACATAGCCTTTTTTACCCGAAGGGTTGGGCACAGGTGTGCCTTAGTACACCTAAATTTCGACAGTCCCATGTTATAGGGGGCGAACCTTTTGCCATCAACCGGGCACAAATCCAGACTCCGACCTGCTACTGAAAAATTCCAGAAAAAAAAACCCAATGACACTTTGCCCCACCTGAGAATTGAACCCAGGACTCATGCTCAGCTGTAGCGCTTGCGACCACTGTACCAAGAGGGCAGTCAAAGCCTTTTCAATTATTTTCGATGATATTCAGCATAGGTCACTACATATTATAAAACAAAGTCCTCCGCCGCGTCTGTCTGTCTGTTCGCGATAAACTCAAAAACTACTGCACCGATTTTCATGCTGTTTTCACCAATGGATAGAGTGGTTCTCGAGGAAGGTTTGAGTATATAATAACAGACATCCACGCGGGCGAAGCCGCGGGCATCAGCTTGTGAACATAACAACGAAAACACAAAATGCTGTATTACGAAAAGTAACGACAAACGAACGGAATCGTGAGTAAAGCTAGTCAAAAGTTCAAACGCATACTGTGTATTGATCTATCCTCTATTTTTATTAGGTTAGTGGCACAGATTACTTAATAGTTCAGTTAGAAGCAATTTGTACCTACGTTTGTTTGTAACGATTAACTTATCTGAAATCTAGTCAGACTGAGTGTTATCGGTCATTGACCCATTTCACGTAATTATTACGACTGTATCCGTTGAATAAGTGAGTAAGCAGGAGTGTTTAGTAGAAGGATATTTCGCCATATATTAAAAGTTACATTTATTGGGGGCGAGCTTATTGTTATTAACTGGGCTGCTACTGAAAAAAATCTGTCACTTTGCTCGACTCGAGAATAATTGCGACCAAGTCATTCAATCAAGGCGTTTATTACAATAGCTCAATGGTTAAAATCACGGACTGGCAAGCACAAAGTCGTGAGTTCGAACTCTATTTGAAGCACTATTTATTGACGTATTTTCTTCAAAAGGCTGAAGCAGGAGTTCTCAAGCGGATATTCCCAAAGAGTATAAAATCGTAAAAGGTGGCGACACCTGTAGTCAATTTATTACCTTCTATAACCTGAAGTAATAACATTTACGCGTATTTAGTTGGAAAAATATAAAACTTTGTGACTGGGGTAATTTGTGATCTTGAGTTTTGTGTTTTTCTTTACTGAACCTCGATCATTTGATGCCTAAATATTTTAAGATAGATCGGCGAAATTATAAATCTGAGTACCCCTGGGTGACCTCAGATTTTATAGGTTCCTATATCCGATGATTTATCCCAATAATAACTGCCTCCAACCAACAAAATGCCAGCTAACGGCAATAATAATAACCATCGGAACATGATAATTATACAGTTACGTTTTATCATCGTGATATTTTACGATAATACTATAAATAATTTAAATTGCCGACACTTCCAAGAATCTATAAGCTTAGATTATTTATACGTATAAACTAGCGACATCTATTGAGCAGAGGCGGTACTAGTTTGACACATATAAGAACCAGCTGCAACGGTAGTTTTGTGTCTAAACCCTTTCTCAGGCTATAATCTTTAGTAACAGTAATAGGACACCCGTAGTTGTTTAATTATTTCAAATTAAGCTCATTCATTTGATAATTGTTCTACCAGCAGTTAGGTCGTTGACGTTTAACGACATCTAGCGGTAAAGCTGAGAAACTGTTAATTTTATTTTTATTTCTAGTTCTTCTAAGTATTCTTTTACTAAGCCGTCTTAATTGCACGACTAAGTGCGAAGACAAACATAAGTTATGGATACAGTGAATTACCTACACTCCGTCTAGAATGGAACGTTTTTATCAGTCTGACCCAAATATCATTATGAGTAATCGAAAGCACTAGAGCGCACACAAACCCACATTCAGACGATTAAACAAATAGATATATTTGCCCATCAATATAAAAATTATAACAAAAAAAAAGCATTACCTCGAATGTTACGGTAGTACAGCGCCATCTGTTATCAAGTAGCGACATCAGTTTTTTGCCGGGTACCGTTCAACGGGACCGCTAGCTACTGACACACTTTTGACTCAGCTGATGTCGCGTTGGTGTGTCGTACGTGGGAAACGTGTCGAAGTGTGCGTAGAATCCGGGATGCACCGATCCGTTAGCTTTGGGTTCTTTATAGAAACCAGTTGGAGTGCCATAGCGTGTTTGTTTTGTGTTAAAACCTCTTTTGTGTAAGGTCTTTGACTGTCGTTAATTGTTTTCTAACAATAAGGAACGTGTTAGGGTTTGGAGTTCGAATTTTGAATTTGACGTTTCGAAGTTGCGGACTTGCGGTGCAGTTATGACGTCATATGGGCGAATGGACTCTGATACACATCCCTGCCAAAAACTGCTCGTAAGAAAAATAAGAACAATCGCTTTCACAATCGAAAAATTTTACTTCAGAAAATAATTCGTATCAATATTCGCTAACCCTTACAAACAATCAATCACACTTATCATAATTATAAAATTTATATCATAATCATAAATAGTCAGCCTTTTTAATATGCCCACTGCTGGGACACAGGCCTCCTATCAGTGAGAGGGAGTGGGCCGTAATCCACCACGCGAGGATAGTGCGGGTTGGTAGATGTCACAATATCATCGTAATTTAAAATAATTTATTTCACAAAGAAAAACAAATATTTTTAAAAGCATAAGTGCAAAATTATGTCATTTTACTTTAGGGATGTCACACAGCAGTGAATGTAATTTAATTATATTTTAAAACCCTTTTTTAGCAGAGGCTGTCGCAAATATTTTTGACAGACAAAACACAAACAGACGGAAATGTTGACTATGAAACAAGGAAAGTATCACTAGGGGCTAGGGGTCAGACGCCAGGGCTGCGGGAATGTTCGAAAGGAATACCGGGGCCCTTAGCAACAAGCAACTGAAGGAACACGGGTGGGTTTTAGTCAGTAAAAGTCTGACACGCCCTCCCGTTCCGTCCAAAGCAGGAGAAGTCATTTGATGATTTCACACCCTCGAAAAGGTTCAGGTTAAGCTACGCTTGCCGGGGTTGGCCCGTGGATGTGTAAACATCTTTACATATCGAGACTCTTCCGTGCCTCGGAAAGCACGTTAAGAAGTCTGACAACCAGTCTTACCAAGGGGTATCGTATTACCCAGTTACTGGGTTGTGGAGGTCAGATAGGCAGTCGCTCCATGTAAAATACTGGTACTCAGCTGCATCCGGTTAGACTGGAAGCCGACCCCAGCATAGTTGGGAAAGGCTAGGCAGAATGATTGATTGAATGAAACCCACAAAAAAAAAAAGTTGTGGTCAGACAGCTAAACAGATCATAGTATTTTGTTGTTATAAAAATCTAGATTACGTGTCTAGACTTCACGTTTCTCGCTATCAGTCATTGTGCTACATAATTTTTATCACTATCGAAATTACGAACACAAAATAAAAGGATCACTTTATTATTAAAAAAGTTTATCTACAACAAAAATAAACAATACATACATTCATAATATACTACATATCCATACTAAATCCTAACTAATATTATAAATGCGAAAGTGAGTTTTTTGTTACGGTAAAACGGCTGCACGGATTTGCATGAATTTTTGCCCTTGGGTACACTATGACCTGGATTAGGACATAGGATACTTTTATTCCGGTAGTACATATCCGTGAGCTTATTTTCGACCTTTACGCGAACGAAGCCGCGGGCAAAGGCTAGGACAAAACAAAAGAAAATCATGGTTTTTCTTCCAAAAAACAAAACACAATCAGCCTACAATGTTCCCACTGCTGGGACACAGGCCTCCTCTCTGTGAGGGGACAGAGGGCCTAGACAAGTGACAATCGCTTCGAAAGCGTTTCGTATTTCTACAACGACTTTCAACAAGATTGACATAAGCTTTTCGATAGCTTATGTCAGTCCCATACATTGCCTTTTCCATCATCGTTATCGCTGATAGAATGTCACTTTGTCTAGGGCCTCAGGTCGTAATCCACCACGCGGGCCCAGTACGGGTCGTAGATGTCACATGTCTTAAAATGTAATAAACTTGAGGCCGAATTTTAGGAAATGACTTGGAATTCAGTCATTAATTTTATTATCCTTATCATAGTTTGTAGTCGTAAACGGAGGGCAAAGGATACATAGTTTTCGTACTAAAAAGAACATTCACTGAAGTAAATTGTCTGATGTCAGCTATGAATATATCTTTGAAAGAAAAATCATAGAGTGACTCAATGTTTATGAAAGTTTTCACGACCTTCGGTGAATATGTTAATGAATTAATTGATGTTGTCTATGTATTAATTAACGATATTTCTGTCCTTTTCAGGTAAGCCGAGACACTTGGAGCTATCAACATTGGTAACAAGTATCAATACAAAGTTTTCAAGACTGAAAAATGGAAGTTTCAGTTTCCAGTGAAAGCCTAAACCCGAACGAATAAAATCTTGTGTTCATTTTGAAAATAATTAGCTTTATCAGCCAATAATGTACCCACTGCTGGGACACAGGTTTCCTCTCTGTGAGATGAGTGGGCCGTAATCCACCACGCGGGCCCAGTGCGGGTTGGTAGATGTAACATGTCTTCGAATTTTTGATTCTAGGACATTTCATTGCCGGTTCAGTGCTTTTCAGGAACAGTGGCTCCTAAAAAGACACATAATTGATTAAAAATTAATTAATTAGTATGACTTATGTATAATTAATTACGTATTCTCATATTCTGCTGTTATGTATAGAACGGATTATTCATTCGAGTGTAAGCTTTGTTTTTCAACTGTTTTCAACAGCGGACCTGCCTCGGAACATATAAGGCCTGAATTCCTCTTGCGCTGATGTCGGTCGCGTACTCGTAGCAACGTAGTACGCGCCGCGAACGTCAGCGTTGCATTGCAGTATGGTGCTATATAGAACACAATGTATACAACATGTAACAGAATAAGCGCAAGACCTGAAATTAGTTTGCTCAGAATCGGCTTCTGAATCGATTTCCATCATTATTTATATGTGTTAATTTTTCATGAAAAAAATCTTTTCTTTAACTGAAATTAGAACCACCGCGTCTTACCAAGGTAATAAGATATTTTATTTAAGGAAATTTAAGCCTTATCTCAAAGGAATAAAGCCTATTCAAATGCATAAACAAATTTGTAATACGCTCATAGCTATCCTATGTTTCATGTTTAGTCAGGAAGTCTATTTTGTAAAAAAAAACTAGGTGTCGTTTAATTAAATTAAATTACAGATATTATTTTAGTCTTATAATTTAATATTCTAATTGGGGTGTATGAGCTCTTGCGTTTATTCCGTTACAGGTTGTATACGCACGCTCGACCGACGATCAGCGTAAGAGGAATTCAGGTCTAAAGGTACCTAGGGTTGCGGGAAAGCCACCGAAAGGGATACTCTTGGCAACAGGCAACTGAAGGAACACGGGTGGATTTTAGTCACTAAAAGTCTGACGCGCCCTCCCGCTCCGCCCAGAGCGGTAGAAGTCATTTGATGATTTCCCACCCTCATAAAAAAAGGCCTAAGGGTACAATTCATAAGAATAAGGATGGTTTAAATAATAGGAATGACGTTTTCTTTTTTACTCAAAAAAGGTAAGTACGGCTTGCAAATCCTTCTTTACCCTAAGAACACGTCTTCCTAACCATTACCGCGCCCCCCGGTGTACTCCTTGATATGCAATGGTCTCTGTAGCCCCATGAAGCATGAGACTCCAGGGGCTAGCGCAAATCTTGGGGTTCATTCAATTTATCGGTCTGCTGCATTCCATCCATTCATTCGTTCGTTTAAAATTTAAAGGCCCTATTTTATAAATTAAATCATATCATAATGAAGTTTTATAATTATAATACTGAATAACAAACTATTCCTAATGACCTAGCAACTACACTTATTTTATACAAAAAAAAACTTTGCTCGCAATTTCAATTTAGTTTCAACAGTTTTAGAAAGCAAACTCATCGCAATTTGATAGCGCACACGTGATACGAAACTATTTCATATTACAATAATTTAATTAAAATTACTTTTTCATATTTGGTTGGTCTGTCAAATATCGCGCGATGTCTATGATGCGATTGCGATGCGATTAGTCGCTGAATCTCATTTTGACGTAGTAAGCGAAACTACATCAGTTTGAAGTACAGTGGGTCGCACGTCAGTGGTAATAAAGCCTGTATAAGATGGCCTCTTACATCAAAAGCATAATCAGCCTATAATGTTCCCACTGCTGGGAATCAGGCATACTTCATCGGCATCAGGATTGGTAGATAGATCAACCAACCCGCACAATGCCCGCGTGGTGAAATACAGTCCATTCCCTCCCAAAGAGACGAGGCCTGTGCCCCAGCAGTGGGAACATTATAGGCTGATTATATAGCGTCTTCAAAGGCGGGGCCATCCCATACCAATCTCATCTCAAAGCAGTCAACTTTAAAAGTAAACTCTTAAGTGGGAAATAGATTAGACAAGACAGTAAAAATCATTGTTATTTATTGTTTAGTGAGCTCGTGACTAAGTAATAACAGCCGCACGGTTCGATCCATCCGGTTAAGCTACGCTTGCCGCGGTTGGTCCGTGGATCTTTACATACCGACACTCCTCCGTGCCTCGGAAAGCTCGGTAAGCTGTTGGTCCCGGCTGTCAGAAGCCCGAAAGTCTGAGAACCAGTCTTACCAAGCGGTATCGTATTACCCAGTTACTGGTTATAGAGGTCCGATAGGCAATCGCTCCATGTAAAATACTGGTATTCAGCTGCATCCGGTTAGACTGGAAGCCGACCCCAACATAGTTGGGAAAAGGCTAGGCAGATTGATTTGACCTGGTCGTGGTCGTGGCCGTCTAGTGCGCGAGATCCCTTCACGAAACCCCCCATTCGTCTTTCACGCATAACATTTTCGAAAAGTACCTAATTCTTAACCAAAACATAATGTCTGTTATCTATTTATATCGTACATTGACCAAGTTACTTTGATACGCGTTATCAGTGCGATACGACCGAAAATAGGTTACTGTATCTTTTGGAAGTAGCTATTACTAATGTTCATTGTAGGATTTTGAGGTGCGGGAATTCTTTTGAGATCGATTCGAACCTGGGAATGGGTGGTAGGCAGACATAGTGGCGACTAGATGAAAACGGTTCATAGATGTATAAATTTTTGAATTGTGGATAAAAAAATATTTTTGGAGTTGTAAATATTGTGTACTAAACAATTATACAGCTAACTGTAAAAAAAAATAAAAAAACAGAAGGACACTAATCGACGGTGAAGTATCAATATCTAATAACTAATATTTTTGCGGTTTTCACTTTATTGCATATTCGTAGTACATTTTATATCGCTAATCTGAAACATTTTATTGAAATCATTATCACCATCCCAAGCGTTTCCTACTATTTTTTAAATAAAAGTTACTTTTTGATTCAAATGTTAAAAATTATAGAAAATAAACGTGTTTTTAGCTTCCTGTAAAATCATGGTTTTGTAGTTATTAGATATTGATACTACACCGTCGTAATGCGCCGAAGTACTCGTCTGCCTCGCTGTCATCCATCATCCGCTTTGTGAAGTTTATAAAATTCCCATTTCATGAAAAATACACGAAGTTTTCATGAGTTTCCATTTATTTTACAGCCATTTTCATACTGTTGTAGTTATTATATTTAAAAAGTCTCCTGTACTCAATAAATATAAACTAAAATCACGCTTGCTTTCTCCAAAGGATACGGTAGAGGTGTTTCTATAGTTGCTTTCTTACCGTGCGTTTGCACTGGCGAAACATTCACGACAAAACATGTTGAAATCTCTATTTTCTGTCAATGTTCCATACAATTTTTTGACAGGAACTAGAGATTTCAACATGTTTTGTCTTGAATGTTTCGCCAGTGCAAACGTACGGTTATACTTTCCACGCCCGTTCAACAAATGAGGTGTACTCTTGTCGAGTTTTGTCAATGTGTCGCTACGTTACACACGTCACAGGAAATTCAAAATGGACGACACCAAACGTCACTTTTCAATTAAGAATTCTTTATTCGTTTTTTATATAACTCTCTCGACATTTTCCGAACTCGTTTCAGTTTCATTGTTATTTTGTTTCTATAATGCATAGCTCGTTTCAGACCTTTCTCAAGATTCTTGGGGTCAGCTTCCAGTCTAACCAGATGTATCTGAATATCGGTATTACTTTGACTAACTTGTCTTTATCAAAGAGACGGACGCTCTTTAATAATATGGTAATGTGGCATTCTTTTCATAATGTAGCCATGGTTTTCAAGTTACCCTCTTTTGAGTACATTGTGAACTTGTTTTTCAAAATACACTGTGTGAGTAAGATTTGCGAAGAGGGTTCTGTATGGTTTTTTTTTGCATGGTGAATGTAATTGCAAGCTTTGATGTTTTTTTTTGGGGTAGGTCGCCAATAAAGAAATCTATGTTTGATGGCATTTAATCATTGTACGGTATTTTTTATATAGTAATGTTTCTTTTCTTGCAATAACCGCGATTGTGATTAAATATACAATGCAAGCTTGATAGTGCACTGCACGTGACTTTACAAAAGGGTTTTTGGTGACACATATTATTATATATTATCCTCAAATGTGGCTAGTGTCCATGTTACTCGTTTAACATGACCTGCGAACAATTAATCTGCCTAGCCTTTTTCCAACTATGTTGGGGTCGGCTTTCAGTCTAACCGGATGCAGCTGAATACCAGTATTTTACATGGAGCGACAGCCTACCTATCTGACAACTGTAATACGATACTCCTTGATAAGACTAGGCTACTAGGCTACTCCTTGATAAGACTAGGCCAGTATTTCGGGCTTGTGACGACTCGTAACGACTGTCAAAGATCTATGGGACCTGCTTTCCGAGGCACGGAGGAGTCTCGGTATGTAAAGATGGTCACCTATCCACGGATTATCTCGGCAAGCGTAGCTTAACCTGATGGATCGATCCGTGCGGCTGTTATTACTTAGCCGCGAGCACCTCCTGCGAACAATATTGTTATTATAATAGTGGCTTTACGAGTAGGCGAAGAAGAAATGATGGATGGACTGTGTGTAAAACGATAAATGGCTAGAAAGGGAGTGACTACCGAGATGACGACTAATAGAGAAGTGTGGAAGAAAAAGACATGTTGCGCTGACCGCAAATAAATTGGGATACGGGCAGGAGAGTGATGATTTTAAATGGAAGTTAATCAATTAATTTTATAATTACCTTTGAATTTTATTTAGGTATAAGAAGCAAATAATGAGAATATATTACTTATCTTTACGATTCTTTATTTAAGTTGCGAAAGAGAAAATTATCAAAGGGCATCAAAAAATTCGTCCGCATCGCTGTCAACAGGAAAAGTGCCCAAAAGGCTGGCAGCATTGCCACATAGTATGGCAATGCTGATTCTTTGCCCAAAAAATAGGCCAGCCCTCTGGTTACGTGAAGCGTCGACTAAGCGTTTGGCGATGTCTTGAAAAACCAAGTGGGCACTCGGACCCCATGGCCCTAGGGTTTCAACCCCAAACGGCTCGAACATATACGTCCCGATAAGATTGGAGTATTTGCGCCGAATTTTTTGATGCCCTTTGATAATTTTCCCTTGTACATAATTATTATTATAGATATTATTAGTGACAGTTTAAAAATAAATTAAAGTTCTGATTTAAATAAAATAATAATAGTTGCGAAAGAAGACATAACATGGAACATGCTAGATCATCATCATCAGCCTATAGCAGTCCACTGCCGGACATGGGCCTCTCCAATTGCCCGCCATTCAGCTCGATTCTCTGCAACTCTCATCCAGTTGCTACCAGCCACCCTGCGAAGATGACATGTCATGCTAGATATCGGTATTGGGAAAAAAAAAAGAAAGTTAGGTTCCGAAAATTACTGTTTTAGGCTGAATAACTTAGCGTTAGTTGTATGTCATTCTATTGTGTACCAGAAAATTAACATTTTCACCTTTTAAATCTAAAACACGATGGATTTCCTCAACTCTAGAATACCTACGAGTGCTTATGTTTTTCCTAACTCAGGTAAAGAAAAACTCGAAAGAAGACGGTAGCTTTCAGTAATAGACATCCCCTAAGCACCATGTTTTCTCCCCTCACCGTACTGGACCCAAATAGAATCTCCACAATTTTTTATTCCCACACGGAACCCTAAAAATTTCTGTAACCCCTGCCTGTCCGGTTTTTCTGTTCAATGGACTTTACATGTCCTGTCATTCTGGGGGTCCAACAAGCAACAAAAGGGTTAAAATTGCGAGTAAAAATCCTCAGTGAAGGGTTGATTGTCATTTTAGATTTTGGAATGACCTACTTTTTATATTGATTTGAAGATGATACTTGTGCGTGGACGGTAGGAGCGGCCATTTTAGTTTTTTTTTTTTATTTGACGTTATGAAAGTTCAAAATAGTTTTTTTTTTTTGTTAAAAACTATTAGTTAGTTGTTAAACACTGTATTCTGCCTCAGAAAATTGTAAACTGCCATGTGAAGGAAAAGCCTGTTAACAGTTTTACGGGTAGAAAGGTGTAAAACTGGTTTTATTTTTATTATTACTTAGGTGCCATTTTATTAACTACTAACTGACTATATTAATTACACAACATAGTTCTTGGGCAGTAAAATAAATTCCTTAGCCAAACCTATGCCTGTGACAATGATTGATAATAATTATTTTTTTCAGAATTATTTTTCAACATATATTTTTTTCAAACTATTTAAATGTGACATGAACATGACGTGAGTTGACATTTTGTTTTAGAAAAAATAGATTTTAGAATACAGTTCTATACTTTGTTGACAGTTGTCCTTAATGCTTCTTATTGCTCGTAGGGCAGACAGAAATAGTCTGTGATATTCTCGTAGTTGTATTTAGCGAGCCTATTTGGCTTCGAAATCTGATTGTATTTATTTTCACGAGCAATTCGAAAAAAAAATTTCGTTGAACTGCCAAAACATTTGTTTTTTTTCGTTAATTTTAATTGTCAAGTTAGACGTCAAATTCGCCTGTCGCTTTACGAATTGAAGTTTCGAATCGAACTTTCTACAAACGCTGCCAAAAATCATCGTTCTTTTTTCAACTTAGCACTAACTTTAATAAAACCAACCAGGCACAGGCTTAACATCAACAGCCTCTATTTATACCGGCAAGACAGGCCGATGGTTAAATGTCTTCAAATTAAATGCTGGGGCCGACACCTTCACAGTCCTGCACGCCGTGCGCCATTCGCCTGCGCTTACAAAATTCAGTTTGACTTGCAAACCGCGCGCGCACGGCCGCTCTACGCCCAAATTTTTTGGCACCGCGTACTTACATTTTGGAAAAAAAACAAACGTCAAAATTCCCGCGCTTTTCTTGCATCAACTTTTGTGTTCCATTTTTAAACAAACTTTTTAACAGCCTGTGCCTATTGCATTTTGAACTCGTGTTGTGAACTTTTTGGATTGTTTAACAAATGCATTACGTTGGATGTGAGTAGTACTTTTATAATTATACATTATCTACATAGAAAATTGTTCGTCCGTCGATACGAAATAGCTTTTTCTTTTAGCGTTTGCTATTACCAATAATTGTGTCTAATTAATATTACATTACATCTGGATTGTAAGGGTTGCATAAATTACTTTTAATTCATAGAATTAAAAAGTAAATTATCCCCGAAAAAATTACAAAACCAAGGCAACACTGATTTTGAAATTCGAATTCGAACACGCAAACAAGTTAATCCACAGACTAAAAAAAATGCGTTCGATTTTTTAAATATTTTTTTTTAATGGCAACGGCCCGTATAATAATCACCCGTATAACAATTATTATCTATCACGAAACTTGCAATTTATCAAGGTCTCTTGTTGCATGAGATCTTGTATTGCATACTGTGCGAGCGAGAGACAAAGAATTCGACCTTGCGTTGGAAAGAGACAGAGGATGTTAGGAAACTCTTGGGAAATATCATTTCTCTCTTTCGGGGGCTGAAGGGCACTTTTTATGAATATTTGTTTTTAAGATAATTATTGTGTTATCTTGCTTTATTTTTGTTTGTACTTTATTTGGGTCGATGTTAAAAGGATCGTGAGATGTTTGATTAATTAATTAAACTTTATTTATGGATTTAACTTTATTTAAGTATTTATCTTTAAGAGTTAATAGGTCATGCTCTCAGTTTGTTGATAAACTAATTCATCAATTATAGTTTTAGTAAATAGATATTAGATACTTAGTAAGTGTTTTTGGTAGATATTTTAACATGTGAGTTAGAAGCTTTTGGTTGTTAATTTTGCTTTTTATTTAATAATTATAATGATAGGTAATCATTATTATGTGTTTGATACGACATTGCGAATCTCTTGACCACTTCCTAATATGCAACTTTTTTTTTTTGTTCTTGAATTTTTTCTGCACAAACTTAAATAATGGGTTAAAATTTAGTCTCAAAAGACCATTTAACAATGGGTTAGCAACTGTTGGGCAAATAATTAAATTAAAATTAGACCTTAGCTATCAATATGCGACGTAACCTTAGCTAGAATCTATGTACCCATGTATTACTGTCATACCTTTTACAGAATATTGTGAATGAGACTCGCTGCATTCGTATTATGATGGATATACTCGAAACTCAAACTCAAATCATTTATTTCAACAACCATTTACAGGCACTTTTGAATTGTCAAGAAGTCGGTCAGTCAGAAAGATGAAGCTAGTTGCCCATTCCAAAGCATTAGAACTGTAGAAGAACGGGCTAGAAACTCTAGGGAAACTCTTTTAATTAAAAATATTGGTTACATCATTCAAGTTGAAATTATACATACGTTATGATGTATTTACCTATGTCATCAATTAATAATTTTAACTAGGTAATACCATGTACTCGAAAATATTTTTTCGACTTGGACTTGATGCAATCAGAGTGCTTTTTCAGTAAGCCTCATAATTTTTAGATCATGAGGCATGCTATTTAATTGCACAATTAATTAACCTGATTAATAACTGTATAAAGGACCATATGCATCGCAAGGACTTTAGATATTTTTTAAACTTTGGCTTAAAAAACTTATAGATATTATGATAAATGTGGATCTAAAAAAAAAACTATAATCTCCAAAAATCCACGAGTGAAACCAAAAACTATTTCTCGCCACTCTAAAATTAAGTCTTTTAACTCTAAAAGTATTTCTAATCACTCTAAATTTTTTCCCGAGGACTCTAAAATCTATCTAACATCTTGCATAAATCCTTTATCCTTGTCCCCGGTCGTTGCTACGTATTTATTTCAAACACAAGACTACAAGTAGCTGGTTTTGTGGCTTGCGTGAGGCGAGGCCAGTCAGATCTCCGTACCTATAATTGTTCATTAATATTGATAGATAAACTTTTTGTTCTCATCCCAGCAAGTACTTGGTTGGTTTGCGAAATATTTTAGAGTTTTTGGTATAATAGTAATATTTGTGTTTACGATGTTCTTGGCGCTGTTGCTTTTTACCCGACTACGGCGAAGGGTAAAGAAGGGTAATACGTACAATTTATGCTATAATTACATGACTTAGTAATGATGTGTGACTCCGGCTATACGAAAACCGAAAAATGTCGATATCGATGTCATGTTTATAGCTTTTTAGTTGTCGTTTTTGTCGTAGTTGGATTTAAGTTTTTAACTTACTTTTTCTTCTTGTTATAGTTAAAACGTTAACTCATTCAATAAAACCATTTACAGGGTACTTAAAGTTAAAAAGTAGTCTGTTTCATGGTTTTTAAAATTGATATCTTTCAGATCCTTTTGCAGGGAATGTAACTTTATGGCATGTTGGAATTATTTATCTAATGATTGCAACGATATTTTTTTTCGATAAATCGATATTTTTAGGGCAATATTTATTATTTCGATATAAAACATCAAGTATCGAAAATGTATCAAATACGATATATTTCCAATACCAACACCGTTGTCGGCACTGACTAAAACCGCTGGAATTCAGAGCCGTATATAATTAGTTCGGTATTTATATGAATTAAAAACAAATACTATTGAACTTCACAAATATTTTTATTATTTAAAAATCGTTGAAATTTTTTACATACCCATCGAAATCGATAATTTTGCTATTTTTTTCCGTTATTGATTTTTTAGACATCGAAACTTTAGATATCGATACTTTATGACACTTCATGCATCCCTAATTATTAGTAATGAGAAGAAACTGATAAGAGTTTAATAAGGTTTTACATTTTCGAAGGTAAAAGAGCTTTCTAAAAAATAGGTTTAAAATAAAATAGAAACCTGCCCATTGTGAGTCTCGCTGCAGTCTCAAGTTCCAATGACTTATTGCTACATCTAGCCTTGAATGCAGTACTAAACGCAGATAGAAACATATGTTGAATACAACTGTGCCTTTAACTTACCTAACTTAAATTAACCTAGTCCCAGAAAATACTATTTCTGGGACTAAGTTAAGTCAATTTAGTCCCAGAAATAGTATTGTCACATAACATCAGGCCTCTAAATAATTCCCCAAAAGCTGAAGGCCAATTTCTCGTACATAAAAAACATTCACATTCAAGTCGCAATCTGTCAAACTTGGCAAAAATGTAGTTAAATTTATTGTATTTTTGACAGATTGCGAATGTTCTTAACCATTACGGTAAACGCCCCCCAGGTGTATCTTAGTATGTACGTTACACCCACATTTTGCCAGTTATGTTTAAGTCCCATGTAATAGGGGGCGAAATAGTATTTTCTTCAAATAAATATTAATAAGCTGACTAAGTTACTTTTAAGTAAGAGTTCGATAAGTAAATTTATGTTCGGGAAACTTTAACTTAATATATATTTACAGAATTATAATCATTAGAATCATTATACATCTCTCTAAGTTATATTTGTTCCATTGAATGACTATTTCATGAAATCATGACATTTAGAAACAAATCTAAGTTTTTGAAATGGAATGAGTACTTTTTTGAAGATTACCCCTACATTTACAAACTATATAAATTATTTATGAGTGTATAGTTAATTAAACTAAACCATTCCAAATTGTCATTGTCATACACCATAGAGCATGTTGCGTATACATTAATTTCTTTTCAGTAATATTGTAAACAAAAAGTTCCTTTTCGTATAAGAACTCTTTGCTGTCAAAGAGAATTGAAAATGAGAAAGGAGAGTAACGGTTACATATTGTTAAGTTAGTGAGCAAAAATAGCCAAAATTACGTGTATTTCCTCATGCTCAGTGTCGTTGTATTTCTTAAAAGGCTTGGCTTTCTTACTCATGCACTTTCTAATGTCGCTAGAGCGTTTTAAACGAAAATATTTCGCCATTTATCACTTAGGACAACGGAAGTTGATAACTGCCAGGATGTTTTTATTGGTATTCCATTTTTTAAATTAGTCGTGGTGTTGGGATGTGTACTGAAGGGTTTTTGGTGGGAAATTTTTGAATGTCGAACAGGAAGAAAAGTCCTTTATAAATGCTATAGCTACTTTTTGTTTATTTGTTTTTTGTGTGAGAGACGCGATATATGGCAAACTTTTTTTTTATGTACGAATATTTTTTTTTAACGACTATTTTTTTTTGCACTTTATTAACTTATAATGGTATCACCAAAACAAAAAAAAAGACAAAAACAATCCATGACAAAAACCGTGAAATTACGACGAGACACTAATATAGCTCTAACTTTCATAATCATAAAAAAATTCTCTCACTTAAAAATTTTGATATATCGATACTCGACTCGATGTCTAGATTTTTTATATCGATATTCGATTCCTACATCCGGCTTGCTTTTAGCATATCTCTTATAATGGTAATAATAATTATGGCATCGATCAACTCTCGACTTTCACGCGAGATTTTGGCAGTTCTTACTTTCACTTGAGACTGGTGTGGTACAAAGTGGAGACTGACGGCGATTTAACACTTATTTTTTTAAGATGGGATGAAAGTCTGACAGACAGTCTTACCAAGGGGTATCGTATTATCCAGTAACTGGGTTGTGGAGGTCAGATAAGTAGTCGCTCCGTGTAAAAATACTGGTATTCAGCTGAATTTTCGACTGGAAGCCGACCCCAACATAGTTGGGAAAAGGCTTGGCAGATGATGGGATGTTTAGGCATTTTTTTAAGAGGCTGTCCTTGCTTTGGTATAGTGTGGGCAAATTAATTGAGTAAACAAAAAAAAAACAAAAAAGTTGTATTTTTTTTAATAGTTTTTTGTTTTTTTTCTCCTAAGTTTTAAATACGAATACTACTGAATGAAATTGTAAGTTTTGTTAATATACTAATAAATATAATCTAAGCAATAAAAATTAATAAAAAAAAAGTTTATTACTTTTACATATAAAAGCATGCAGCTTGTTAAAAATTTGCATAATTATCCGCAAATTATCTCCGACATTTAGGAAAGGTTCAAAATAATTTTCACTTATATTACGCAACTCAACAACTTAACAATTTAGAAATGCTTTTCATTATTCAATAGTCACGTAATAATTAAAATAACTTTTTGATTAAAAGACAGTTATGTTTTTTTGGAAATTATCATTTATATTACGAATAATAATTTTCGAAAAAACATAGTTACTGACATAAATTATTCATTCATCAATTTTTCATTTATGTAACTAAAATATCAACTATCTATACTAATATAATAATAACACGGAAGAGATTATTTGTTTTTTTTTGTTTGAACCCGCTAATCTTTGGAACAGCCTATTGCATTTGATAGCCCAATTCTTCAAGAAGGATATAGGTTATTAAACATCATGCTACAACATTAAGGAGCCGAGCAAAAATACAGAAACGCTAAACGCTAACGAAGTAATAGCGGCCGAAGAAGTTTAAAAAAAAAATGGCTGTTATTTTAGTATATTGTGTATCTTACGACTTCCACGAGAATGAAATCGCGGGCAGAAGCTACAATCATATTTAAATACCTTTCATTCATCCGTTCATTTACATTCACTTGCAAAATCGCAATTAAACAATTAAGTAAGTAATACCTTGCAAAACAATGCTATCTTCACGATCTACGCAAATAAAATCACATTCACTTACATAATACCTAGTCTGTTCTAAACTAATTTCATGTTTTCATTCATAATGGAAACTGTAATTGAACTTAACTGAAGGATTCTTTTTGAAACTTTTTGCTCACCGTCATGAAATACTCCAATTTTATTTCCTAACGTTTTCTGTGTCACTTTTCAACCAGGCATGATAATTTAGCAGTCTAACACTAAGCCGAGTGTGGTTCCATCGCTTCTTGCTTAGAAAATCAAACCATTTCACTATTTGCAAGAAAACATTCCAATAATCTTCAAAATTGTGATGATTTAAAATATGACTCTCATAACCATATTTATGATTTCTTAACCTTTAACAGCTACCAAAGTAAATATTTACCAACCTCTCCAAAAATAGCCCTCCTATAAATCAAAACGCTCATTTCACTCCACAAGCGTCACTCTCACATTCACTTCTCTAACCCGCTACCGCGCATGACTTACACCTCTACCGCCAAAACCGGCGACTTTCATCGGCGCATGGGCACACGTAACGTTATCTTGCGTAACACTAATGTGTCGTGCACGCATCGACCATGATTAATGTTTTCGTGGAATTTTGGACGTTTTTTATTTTCACATTTCGAGTTAAAGACAATGCGGGCAATGCAGAAACAGGTGACTTCTTATCCTGTCTCCTGTTTTTCATACACGTTTTTGAATTGAGAATTTGGAACTTATCAAATTTCACTTTAGCGTTAGTTAAGGTGAAAGCCCGCAAAATGCAATACCGTATGTCTTGGCAAAAAACGTAAGAAATTTTGAAGATTGATGTCACCTTTAAGTAATGATAAAATAGAGTTGGACAATTTTTCAATTTCAAATTCACAATTCAGTTTTTCTTAGCTTTTCATGGTTTAAGAAAAAGCTATGAAAAACTCTAAGATTCCATCTGCCTTTAGAAAGAAGAGATTCAGGTTTTTCATCAAAATTGTTTAGTAGTCTAATAAATAATGACAAACTTTTTTCTAAGACCATGATCGATGGACCTGCCACCCTGTATTCAAATTTAAAATCATTTATTTACAAATATGAGTAAACAATGTGCAGATGTTTTATATTAATTTAATAATTTTTTATCACAGTCTTGGTATCACCATATTTTACTTTTCGGTATGTAAAGTAAATACGTAAAAAGAAAACACAAAAACAAAAAAAATATTAAACAGAATTATGTATATAAGTAAGTATCTAAGAAACTACTTAATAATATGGGCTACATTTCATCCTGAAATACTCACCCTTTTAACGTAGGCGAAGCCAAAGCAAAACCTACTCTATAGTATTGCATAATAAAGAGTATTTTAATTGAAATTGCAAATGTATTAGATGTATAAATTAAACAACTCTGTGGGACTATCTTAAAATAGTTCTGCAGCTTTAAATGTTACGCAACATTTAAGATACTCGTAGTACTTGAAAGGGAGGCATAACTAACAAACGTTATACATTAATATGTATATATACATACATATACATGTATATAGTTTTTTAGTTATGCCTATACTGACTTCGTTTTCTGGTCCATGTTCATATACATTATGTTAGTACAAATTCTTAAACATGTATATAGTTTGTATATATAATATACATATACACTGAGCCACAAAAACTGCACTACTGTCTTTATAACTTTTACTTTAACTGTTCCTATTATTACATTCATTTAATTTGGAAGAATTATGTGGCCCTGGGCCCATAACCTTTTATATTAAATAAATAAAGCAAGTGAAAATAATTTGCAACGTTCTATATTTGAGAGATTAGATTACCACAGACTACAGAGTTTATTCTCTCGTGATGTAACAATTGATAAAGAAAGGAATTTATAACTAAATACAAATCTTATGTCGATAACTAAAAAAATCAAGTCTAAATTACAATATACACACACAAACATAACATCATGCTTTTATTCTCCAAAGGGTTAGGCAGTGATGTACCTTAGCACACCCACATTTCTTCAGTTATGTTCCATGAGTCATATGTAATAGGGGAAAGCCTATTGCCATCAACCAGGCACAAATCCAGACTACGGGCTGCTACTGAGAAATTCCTGACAAAAAAACCCAGTAACACTATGCTCAACACAGGAATCGAACCCAGGACCTCATGCTTAGCGGTAGCGCTTGCGATCACTAGACCAACGGTGTAGTTCAAATCGATTGATATGAAAATCGAATCACTATTTAAAATAAATAGAACACAAAAAAAAAACAACCACTAAATTGCTAAGTATCGTAAATTAAAAGAACTCATTACACCATAATTGCACAAACACGTAAATTCTATTCCAAATTCAAACCAGTAAAATAAAAACTCATTAGTACACTAACAAGTTTAAAATAAATACCAGCCAGTACGCAAGTACATTCACACCCCACCAGTGTTGCAACACTCAATAAAGAAACGGTCAACAATAGGCAAACACCTACAGCTATACAGCCTAGTAACCAGACATCAAAGTGAATGACATAATAGCCTGTACATATCTATTCATGCAGGCCATATAGCGAGTAAGAAAAGTAGTGTTTTAGTCGGTATACCTCAGTGGCCACGCGGGATCGATTCCGGGCATGCGCAAAGAGGACGACCATTTCCGACCCCCCTGCGCCCCTCAACACTGTAGCTGAAACACCCCCACGCTGCAACTGCACTTCAGTGCATGCGAGGACGCGACCAAAGAAAAACTTGAAAGAAATAAAACGCAATTTCCAGTTGTTTCAAAAAGAGAACACTATATTTGAAAAGAAAATAAAAGCGCGTTCGGGTTATGTGTCGGTTCTTCAATCGTTAAAATGTTATCTGCAAAGTGTGGACTCGGACAACCATAGACCGGTCACAAGTGGAAGCGAACACACTTCAGCTATTAACGAACTATGAAGAAGAAAAAACGAATGCACGGTACACAAAATAAACGCATTCAATGCCATTTATTAAACACAAACCACTTCGTATGAGCACGTCGACAATATTAAACAATTCCGAAAGCATTTAACTCACAAGTTTATTAAAATTTATACGCAATATTTAATCACAAAACCGTTAGTTTTTAATAAAAATCAATAATTAAACACAAATTAGTGATACACTATATTAATAACCTCCCGAGCAAATAAAACCCAACCTTAAAATCGAAATTTTAGACTGATATATAAAATTCCGTAAGTAGATTTAAAAATAAATAAAAAAATATAGTATTTACATTAGTTGAGAATTTGAGAAAGTTTATATATAGAAATAAAAATTTAAAAAGTATTTATTAAATTAAAACCGCAATATAATACAAATATTAATCAGGGATCAGAGCCGTAGCCTTAGCATTTTGTACGACGGTCGAACAATTTTGACACTTGCTGTTTTCAGTGTACAAAAATGGATGATCGAGTGTTTGTGTGTGAAAGTTAAGTGTTATGGTACCATTGTGCTAGTGTTGGGCCTTGGGGCCAATATGTTGAACATGTTCGATATGTGGAACTCTGTTAGCACCAAGCTGGAGCAGACCAACGTCCAACAAAGCCAGCAACCGCACACTTCAGGTGGGAGCATTAAAGGTAATTTCCACTTAATAAAACGGGGCAGGTGTTTGGGGCAAACTTTGGGCCGAAAGTTGGTAGTAATTACTGTAATTGATTGGAAAGTGGTTTTATTGTTGAACAAAAGCTAGAAATCGGTTTCGGTAAATTCATGCTCGTTTTAAGTACTTTTATTTACTAAAAAATTGATAAACAAAATTGGAAAACATTTATACTGAAGTGATTTCACCAAGTTTGCCCCAAGCAAAATAGCAGAAATAACTTTCACGGGTAATATTTGCAAAACTAATCAATCGATAACTTTTGGATTTGCCAGAATGATGTAACGACGATATTAAAACGTTAAACACGGTTTGCATGTGGTTACACATTTTAGTAAAGTGAAAAGAATTAATTTTAGATTTTATAGTTTGTAGCAAAAGCCCCTAATAAAAGTATTGGTTGATTCTAGAAGAAAAATCCAAAAGTTTATTAAACTAATTCATATTCCCCATAAAATTATAGCATGTTAAGGCCCCTGTCGTATCTGCGAACCCCATAAAAACACGAACTTTAATATCCATTAGAAATTCTGCATAGAAACAGCAAAGTCATCACGTTTCGCACATATAAATTAGCGAAAGAGTTGCAAATTAAAAAAAACACGGTTGCGTGAAACAAAACTATAATAAAAAATATTTAAAAAAATATGAAAGTATGGTCCGAAAACTTCTTTTTCCGGTATATTTATATCCACATAATTGTTTCTCATATAGCGGTCTTGCGTAAGCTATAAGAAAGTGGCCAATTAAAATTCGGTTGTTGTCGTCGCTCTGTCGTGATATTTCGTAATTATTTTATAGTCTTTTGTGAAAAAATATCCATTTTATGCATGTATTTTTTTCTTTACCGCTTGTAGCAGTTTATAGCATGAGCAGATTTACAGAAAATTGCATATATTTTTGTCGCTTTTGTATTTTCTGCTGCCTTATCGACCCAGCGTGCTAGTTTTCTTTTCAGTCGCGTTTCCCTGCTATTTAAACAGCAACGTTTTCATTTCCTTAAAGCATGATAATAACTGCCATATAATTTTCCCGTTGCCAATCCCCATTTTAGACATTCTCGCTTCCCACAGAGAGAAATAGGTTATCCTATTCACGGCATCAAATGTCCTATCCGCCATTTACTACATATACGTAGGGGGCATGAGTATTGAGAGGTTGTTACCCCAACGCTTACGGTCGCCACAGTGACCCAGTTCCGAGCCACAGTCTTATAACTGGCACGGGATGACAACCACCAGATGCACTCTATTTTTTAAATGAAACCTTCTTTTTTCATTCTAGATTTTTTGTCTTTGGTTTTATGTTGAGGTCTGCTTGGTACTGACCGCTTGGATATAACCTAATGAAAGGTGTCTTTGGTGTTTTTTTTTCTATGCTCTGATTTCAGTGAATTTTATATTTAGTACTAAATAATACTTCATGATATTGGAATTTATTGCTACTGTTTTCATTTAATTCATCAGTCATCGTGAGTGAGGTGTTTAAAGAATAAAAAACAGCCTAATTGTTTGTTAATTGTTAATTTTGATACCCTACTCATCACTGATCTAATCTTTTAATATACAATACGAATGTGTCAACTGCACCTCTTCCCACGCAAAATGTATTTTTGCAATCTTTAACAGTTGCATAATTTTGCTAAACCCGTCTTTGAGACTTGGATCGGCATTAATTGTGGCTTTTACCTCTTATGAGTAACATTGTATAATGTATAAAATAAAACAGCACTGAAACGAAAAATTCATAGATCCGCCATAGATTTTAGGGGGATAATACCATCATAATTTGTCTTGAGATCTATAAGTCTACCCAAAACCAATCTACAAGTATCAAGACTTGGTAACATAATATTCTCAGCATTAAACAAATAGGTATTAATTTGTCTTAATGTAGAAGCCCTAAGGACGGATGTCTTACCGCTTCGTCATTTAGGTCATCAAAAATATCATTAGCTTCAATCCTCGTTGAGTAAGTTCTAGGGAATGTAAACGCTTGACACATTCACGAAACTTCAGATTGATTCAATGCTGAACGGCATAGGTGGCGCTCTAATCGTTGGTTCAAAGTTTAGTGATTTGTGGTTTTCCTTATATTTCTGTTTTCTATCCGTGCGGTCCATTCAGTTTCGAAGCTGTTTATAAAGTCTGTGTGGCTTAGAAGTCGGAGTAGTATATTCTGGCACACCTACGTCGTTGTGTAACGTTTATTTGATCGAGCATAAAAGGAGTACCTAACCGTGGGGTTTTCTTACCCGTTCTTCTCTACAGGAAGCTATGTGCAAAGACTATTCAATTCATACTTGAGTTAGTATAAGTACTCTACTTGAGTAAGATATTATAACCATGGTGATCATTCTTCGACGTCCATTTCTTCATTGGCACACAAAACGTCAATCATGATAATCTATCAATATGTCAAACCGCCATTGTAATACTGGAGCTATTAAATTCTCTTTTTAATGACATTGATCGCCATGATATTCAGCCAGCGATAAAAAGTTGTTCTTTTTTCAATTTCAATTGACATTTCGGTGGTACTTTCACGCGTGGCGCGTTCGGTTTATTGCACAGAAATTTATAATAAAGGACATTGAGCGTTTCGCATGCCGCTGTTAAGAAAGCTTTATAGGGTTGTAATTGCAAAAAAAAATGGTTTTATTTTCGAGATAGAAAAGACTTATTCGGTGCTGAAAAAAGGTAGGGTAGGTAGGGTGTAAGGGTTGTCTATATTGTTATTTATCGTATTAAACGGAAAAATATTAAATGTATAGGTAACTAAATACCTATTTTAATTTCATTAAAAGAATAAATAAAAAGCATCCAGTTTTAATATCGTAACAGCATTTAATATAATACTCACGGCTTTAAATTACCTAACAGACTTTTATATTTCAAGAGAAAGTTGATTCAGATCTAACATCTGCATTGTCCTGTCCAGTATAAATAAAAATGGCGGTGACTAAACAAAGAGATATAATTCTCAAAATTCTATTTGAGATTTCAACGGTTTGCGAAATTGTGGACTGGGAAAGTCATTGAACATTTTCATCAGACTTTTGGATAGACGAGGCAAGTTTTCTTTGTCTTTAGATAAACAGTGTTTTGGGTCCAATATCTGCTATTGATTTATTACCAAATACAGAAAGAAAACTAGAAAAAATCCATTGAAAAGTTGAATTTCCAAATACAACATTGGCCCATCCCATGCCATAAACAGTAATCCACCCACATCAAAATACCTATCACTTTCATCTCATACATCAACCATTTGATACTCCTTACATTACAAAAACTTTCTTTTTTACACCGATAAATTACCCACACATTTTTAATTAATTACATTCACATTTAAAATTACACACTTGAAATCTCAACACAATTTGAATGAAGTGAAAACCCTAAAGCGAACAAGTCTGGTTTCTTTTTTTAAACGCAGTTGCGTAACAAGGCATTGCTAACCAGTTCCATTTAGCATAAGTTATGATTGGCATACGAGTTCCAAACATGAATGCGCCCCTCCGATTTAGAACATAAAGAGAAACTGACGCGATTTAAAAATAGAAATATGTATTTTTTTGCAAAATTCATGATGAAAATCAATCGCCTGTAGTTAAGTTATCATAAATCTTTACAATAAACATACAAATAAATAACATTGAAGTGTCTGTCTGCAATGTCAAAATCACAGCTTTTTAATAAATGGCTAAATGAAAGTAAATGCGGTACTTATTACAAAAAAAAACAATTAAAAACAAAAATTCTGTCTGTCTGTTTGTTCAGGATAATATTTGCAACGGCAGGACGAATTTTGACGGGACTTTCACTTCCAGATAGCTGATGTTTTAAGGAGTAACTCAGGCTACTTTTATTTCAGACAAAGAATTAGTTTAAAGTTGCAATTTTTTCAGAAAAACTTCGATCTCTTGCACATTTTTTACTGAAACTTTTCTATAGTTATTCGTTTATAACTATTTGAATACTATAAATTAAAGTCGCTTTTCATGTCTTCTGCATGACCGCGTTATTCTTCTAAACTACACAACGGATTTTTGTGCGGTTTCACCATTATTTATAAAATATATTCCGGAAGGTTTATTATTAAACTTTTTTTATATTAAATAAGTTTCTATGTTTTGTCCAGCCGTAAAATCGTGCGATTCAGGGGTTGGTCGTTAGTAATATAAAAGGACATTGTATGCGTCAATCGATAGTAAACTTTGTAGAAAAGACAATTACCAAATTACTCGCACTCTACAACGCTCTAGCATTTTTTCCAGTTAGCAAAAAATAAAAAATTTGCTGACAAAAAATATTTTTTTTAACCAAATTCACGTGCTCGTTTACAAAAAGTCTGCTTAATTCGTAAGGGGTAATAGTACAATAAGAAAAAACTTGATTTACAAGCACAATAGCCACATTTGCCAACCAGCAATACAAGTTATTGCCGAGTCTGCACACAGTTCGAATTACCACCGGACGCAATATTATTTGGTATCAAAACTATTTTATAATTTTATTGTCAGCATAATTTTGAGAACTTGGTCATGTTTTTAAAGTATTTATTTTGCTTAATTGGTTCGTGTCATCTAAATAGAATATAAAGCAACAGTGGAAATTGCTGGCTGCAGACAATTTATAGAAAAAAAATAGCGCTAGAATTTTCAATTTTAGAATAGTTTCCAATTTCCTTTTGTTTATGACTCATTTATTATGCATGACATAAGTCGCCATATTGGAAAATTGGTTTTATACATAGCGACTAATTTCTGTTATTATAATTGCAATCCTTATGAAAAAGGAATTTATTTGCTAGAAAACTGAGAAATACTTTCATAATGCCTATTTATATAGGTACCATTATTTTTTTGAATAAAGCTATATTTTCAAAGAAATTATGTGATTTCGAATACATTGGGCTCAAATCCTTGTTAACAATGCTAGGAACGATATGAATGAAAAATATTAGTATGTCAGACGAGTCTCTAGTGCAATTCGTAATATAATTGGAGGAAATGGATTATTTAGCTCGTAGTAGCCGTAGTGGAGTGTTGCTAGTCTACTAACAATATGGCCGAGTTATATTTATAGGACGTTTCATCAAATAGTTCCTATGCTGTTATGTTGGCTCCACTGTTAAATTTTAAAAACGGATCTATTAGGTAGCTCTTTAGCGGCGTAGCGTTATTCGTATTGGTCCTACAACAGTGGAGCCAAAATTACGGCATAGGAACTATTTGATGAAACGCACTCTAGAATTTTGTCTGACACAACATGTTCACAATGTTATGCCATTTTGAACGAAGATAAGCTTAACGAAGACTTTTCACGGTTTGAAATTATGTTTCAGAACTTACCAAGTGTTTATTTAAACCTTAAAAAGTAATAGAAAAGTCATTGCTATTATGGATTCTACAAAATGCCACCTTATTGGGGTGAACTTTAAGCCTAACTTTGTAGAATATAAATAACTAGCTGCGCCCCGCGGTTTCACCCGCGTAAGTCTCGATCCAGTGGGAATATCGGGATAAAAAGTCTTATGTGTTAATCCAGGTTTTAAACTATCTGTGTGCCAAATTTCATCCAAATCGGTTCAGTAGTTTTTGCGTGAAAGAGTAACAAACATCCATCCATCCATACTTACAAACTTTCGCGTTTATAATATGAGTTAGATTAGATATAGTCTTATAATATAAATATAAATAAGACGAGCAGCAGCAAAAAAATAATTATTTGTTCGTTAAAAATAATGAACCGCTATTTACCTATTAGTAAATGGCCATACAAACATAGTCCATAAACTGCTCTATAGACTTACCTAAAACCAACTTAAAATGTCCATACATACACGTATGAAAAGCACCAGGATAGTATAAACATGTGACAGGTCGCAAGTCGGTTTAGTACTAAAGTGCGCGTGCGCAAGAAAAAGTTGCCTGGCCAAGACCCATATAGCGTGTTCGATGTACTCTGACCAACGTGTTTTGATACTTATGCGCGAATGTTGACATGTGTTCGACGCCATTTTAGGTTTTTTATTATTGAAAATAATTACATACTGATTCGGTTTGAGCCTGTCAAAATAGAACCGCTGGCTTGTAATTACTGTAATAAATATGTCTGACATTTTAAATTAGAAAAAAATATTTTAGACTCTTGCTAAGTTTTTGTGGCTATCGTTAGCATCTAACAAACATCATAATTATAGTTATTTAACAGATGTTATGACCGTTGCCTAAGGCTTTTTAAACTTGAGTCATAAATATTCTAAAAGAAATTGACAACTTTCGTTCGGTAACATCCTGATTTATGCTTTAAACAACTGTTTTTATTACCTTTTATTTCTCTACTTACGTTTAAATTTATGGTTATAAAATACGGCGGAATTTATTGCCAATGATAATGCACACACATAATGGAGATAAAAGAATAACTTTGAATCTAAAAGGCGGATATAACTTTTACTTTTTGTAAACAGAAATTTTAAATATGCGAGCTTAGAAATTCACAGCATTACAATGATAGAAAGTAATAAAAAAGTTGTCAAAGTTTTATGACATTACTAACGTAATCCTATTAACATGTAAGCCGGTAACGTTTTTAATAATATGACATCTATTAATTTTGTTTTCTTTGAAAGTTTTGTTTTTAATGTGATTAGAAAAAGTTTTTTTTTCCAATTGACATTAACTTTAAACTCCAGACATTTACAGCAGTACTAGCTTCAAGCATCAGCTTTAACAGTCTTTATACATTTTTTTTATTACATTTCGTGTCTGTCTAATTTGTAATAGTCCACAATGTGAAGCATAAGCATAAGCATGATCAGCCTATAATGTTCCCACTGCTGGAACACAGGCCTCCTCTCTGTGAGAGGGACTGGGCCGTAATCCACCACGCGGCCCCAGTGCGGGTTGGTAGATGTCACAGGTCTGTCGAATTTTTGGTTCTAGGACCTGCCGGTTTCCTCACGATGTTTCTTTCACCGTTTCAAGAGCACAATGCCAAACATTTATTTAATTATATTTTAACTTAATTTCGTTTTTGTTTTACTTAGCAAATAAACACCTTTGACTCTAATACGCAGTGATTTTATTAAAACATGAACAAATTTGATCAAATCCACGCTAAATGTCATAAAATACCACTTAAAACTAAAACATATCATGACAAGTATCAACTCTTATCAGTCGCAGTCCACACATTTAAGTATGCGCATGCGTGGAGCGTGCACTCAGGTACTCGCCACTGATATGATAATATTAGCTGGCTGTGTGTTGTACTGTGCTGCGTTTAGACCGCCTAGTCTAGCCGGTGGCTAGTGTACTAAGTGGTTAGTATTACGAAGTGAGTAGGTGAGGTTTACTAGTCATAATCGGGAATTAATTGAGGAGGAGCTAGTGGCTAAGGAATAAGAGCCGCACGGGTCGATCCATGAGGTTAAGATACGCTTGCTGGGGTTAGTCCGTGGATGGGTGATCTTTACATATCGAGATTCCTCCGTGCCTCGAAAAGCACGCCGGCTGTCATTCGTGGATCTTTGACAGTCGTTACGGGTCGTCATACGCCCGAAAGTCTGACAACCAGTCTTACCAAGGGGTATCGTATTACCCATAGTTACTAGTTTGTGGCGGTCAGATAGGCTCCCTGATATTAAATATTAAATAAGTACGTCATAGTAGGACATCGCTTGATTTCTACCATGCAATATGATACAGACCACACTAGCTCAAGTCAGAGAGGGATGGAAAGGAGAAAGGGAAGCATATGGGACAACACAGACTAAAAATAAAATAAATAAAGAGCCGGCAAAATATGTGTGTACTTACACAGTAGGTACGCACAGCTCTGTCAAGAGCCTACCTCTTTGAAGAATACAGGGGGCTGACTATAAAGTATTAATGCTATCATTATTCCACTGCGAAAAAAGGATGGTGCTAGCGGCCTTGTATAGCTCCGTCTCTCACTAACACTGGAAAAATGGTGGCATTAATACGTCGTGATGCACTATGCTCCGTTCATATAGCTTAATCTGTCTAGTTAGAATCCAGTAGCGGAGCAGCTAGCTCACTACACCACAATAAATGACCGGGTGAGTGGGTTAGGCCAGCGTGTGACATAATGATATTAGTTAGCCGTGTGTGCATACACTGTGCTGTGTTTACACCGCTTTGAATCTAAGCCTTGTAATTGACGTGAATGTTTCACGTGGAGTATTTTTTTTTGTTTGGGAAAATTTACAGTAACATATCATGACTCCTGCTGTATTCCTAGAAGGGATGGTCAGAAAAGTATATAGCACTCACATTTCGCCATTTATATTTAAGTCCCATGATCATAGGGGGTGAGCTTATTTTCTTTAACCGGGCACAAATCTAAACTCCGGACCGCTACTGAAAAACCTACCTACTTATTGTAACTCCTTTTTATCATAAACAACTTTCCAGTATCGCTACCCCTTACTCATAATCTACCTATAATGTTCCCACTGCTGGAACACAGGTCTCCTCTCTGTGATAGGGAGTGGGCCGTAATCCACCACGCGGGCCCAGTGCGGGTTGGTAGATGTCACATGTCTTCGAATTTTTGGTTCTAGGACATGCCGGTTACCTTACGATGTTTCCCTTCACCGTTTTGAGGGCAGTGGTAATGAAATTAAATGAACAAAGTAAAGTGCCTGCCCGGGTTCGAACTCACGACCGGCATGCAACTCGTATGTCGGGGCCGATAGCACTGGGCCACCACCGCACTTCCAATAAAATAGTAACGAAGTCAAAACTGAACATGGAATATTAAAAAAAAAAGTTATTGCTACTAGATGTGGAAAAGAGTCTGATGCCGAAAATATAGTTTTTGTTCGTTTGTTGTTTGTTTGGATGTATGTTCCGGATTGACGCGAAAACGGCTAAACAGATTTGGTTGAAATTTGGCACACATATAGTTCCCAGCAGTGGGAACATTAAAGGCTGATAATGTTTACCTTATTAAAGATACACCTCTGCCTGTTCCTTCGAGAATATAGGCGTGATGTTATGTGTGTGTGTAACCAACTTCAATTTAAACGCAATCACGCGACATTTTCGCAAGCCACAACATTAATGACGTCACTAAAAACAGAACACTTATAACTCTACGTTTCAAATTTCGAATATAACAGTTCTATTTTCAAACAATAACGGACAAAACCACAAAGCACGTAACAGTTGCGTTATTTCACACTTTGCTATCTCAATATTTGATCTCACACCGTATTGGTTGTTTTATTTTATTGCCCACTGTGAAATGCACCTTATTGGTAGTTACTGCTGCTGTTTGCATGTTCATTTTGAAACACTTACACTTCTAAATGTAATGAGCCATTATAGCTTATTGACGTCTCCGAGGTTTAGAGCTTTGGTTTGTACATTCAGGGAAATGCCTTATTTGTGCATTTTGTCATGTCTAAGGAATATTACATCATAGAGGGAAAATAAACTAGCGCTAAGGCTCGATGCGAAAACTTAACAATGAGGTGACAGGTATGGAGAAAGACAGTATTATCGGGGTTGGCAACAAACTGAAAAACTGTGGAAAAATCTTAGAAAACCTTTTAAAAAGAAATTGTTTTTTTTTTTTACGACATATTTGCGTCATTCTAATTAAAAAGTTGTATTCAAATTAGGCTAAGAATTATCACTTTTTGAATGTCAAAATGAATTCACTTCTTTTTTATTTATTTATTTTTATAATAGATAGTCCAATAGAATTCTACCAATTGCTATAATAACTAATTTTACCAAAACAAATTTCACCATCAAGTCGTCTACGCAAGTTCTAGTATTTCAGTCAAGTACTAACCCTTTTCAAACACTCCTTTAGAACAACTATTTAAACGGCTACATGCATGTGTGCGTGTACGCATGTCCGCACGTTGCATATATACCGGTGACGTCATCGGGCCGTGTTCTATGCAGAGGGGGAGAGGGGGGGGGAGTTGTCACAAAACTTTAATTACTGACATAATTAATTGTAAAACGTGAAACTGAAGTTGTTGGTATTTTGAAGGCAATCGGTAATTGGTTAGTTTAATTAGGTTTCTATAAGTGTTTTATTAATGACTAGCTATTACACGCGACTTCGTCCGCGATCCAGGATTAAAAGTAGCCTATGCCCATCTCGGGTTCATGGTCTACCTATGTGCCAAATTTCATCCAAATCCATTCAGCCGTTTTAGCGTGAAAGCGTAACAAACAAACTCACTTTCGCATTTATAATATTAGTTAGATAAGGTAGGATGTAATAAGCAAGCTAAAGTGGCAATGGGCCGGCCATATTAGCCGTAGAACCGACCGATGACTGTTGAGGTAGACGTGTTCTTGAGTGGAGACCGCGAATCGGCAAACGTAAGGTAGGACGCCCTCAGACTAGGTGGACCGACGATCTTCGCAGGGTGGCTGGTAGCAGCTGGATGAGAGTTGCCGAGAATCGAGCTGAATGGCGTGCAATTGGAGAGGCCTATGTCCAGCAGTGGACTGCTATAGGCTGATGATGATGATACAAACTTTTTATACTACCAACCTTTGATAACTTATAATAATTTATTTGGGATCGCCGCAGCAAATCTTTCGCTTCCGGAGAGCTCCTAGCAGTCATCTCAGAGGCCCTAGACAAAGTGACATTCTATCAGCGATAACGATGATGGAAAAGGCAAAAATGTATAGGACTGACATAAGCTATCGAAAAGCTTATGCCAATCCTGTTGAAAGTCGTTGTAGAAATACGAAACGCTTTCGAAGCGATTGTCACTTGTCTAGGCCCTCTGAGTCCTCTTCCTAGCCATGTGGCTAGGAAGAGGACTCAGATGATGATGTCATCTTTCACGAAATCCATACTAACCAAACTAATATTATAAATTCGAAAGTAACTCTGTCTGTCAGTCTGTATGTTACCTTTTCACGCCTAAACCACTGAACGGATTTCGATAAAATTTGGCAAGGAGATAAATGGCATCCCGGGGAAGGACATACCACGCGGGCGAAGCCGCGGGCGAAAGCTAGTTCATCATAAATCTTCTCTCAAACTTTTGAAAACTCAATTTAACATTAGCCACGCCCACAATATTGGCAATTTTCATCAGTTTTTCTTTGGCACGCCTCAAGGACGGACACCTGACCCCGTTTCGGGTAATCAGTACACAAAAACCATTATCACCTTGATGGGATATTGCAAAATGTAAAAGCGTTCTGATTCTAAGTGTTGAAATTCAACGGAAGGTTGTTTTCTCTTGACTGACAATTGTTTGTATTGTGACAGTTAAGGCTGAAAAGTCTTACAGTCTAAGCTTTATTAGAATATCTGTAATTTTACGTTGACAGACGGAGAGGTATCGTAGTAATATGTTCAAAATCCTGTCTGTTAAAAACCACTGTCTCATATTTTGTCAGCCATCGGTCCCACTCCTATGCGTTTGAATTCGAATTTCGAAAACGTACCGCTCTAAAGTGAACGCAATGAAATGACGCATAGAAACTCCAACTTACTGTTGCAGTCTTTTTCGAATTTGGAAACAGCTCTATCTGACAGCAAAACTGACTTTTCAAATTCAAAATTGGTCGATTCTGATGACTTACGTTCGAAAACCAAAAAAAGATTTTACGAATGGAATAATGATGCGGCAGTTTTATGAACATTTTGAACTGCATATTAAATTATTTCTCAAAAAACTGGCCCTAATGGTCTATAATGCTTTAGTAAAGGACAAACACAGATAATTAAAATAACAATAGAACATCTAAAAGCTCAACTGACGCCATTTTAGATAAAAAGCTAGAAACAATACTACAATCAGTGTGGCTCTAGGTCGAATGGCCCGATAAATGATAATTTAGTGCCTAAACATGGACTTTGATAGAACGTTCTAGTCTAGGGCCTAAACGCATGATAGATTTTAAATTAACCGACTGTGGTGGCGTGGCGGATGGCGACTGGTAAAATGTTAGGCTTTTTACAAACGATTCACTTAGCTGTCAAATGATGACTTTCGTAAAGCTTTTAAGCAATTTTACTTAGGCTTGGGGTTTAGGAGCTTAGGCGCTTAAAAAAGCTATTGTAATTGAAGTGGAAAAAAAAAGATATTGTGATTGGTTGAGCAGTCAGACCAAGGGGTATCGTACCTATTACCCAGTTACTGGGTTGTGGAGGTCAGATAGGAAGTCGCTCCATGTAAAATACTGGTATTCAGCTGCATCCGGTTAGACTGGAAGCCGACCCCAACATAGTTGGGAAAAGGTTAGGCAGATGATGATGATGATGATGTGATTGGTTGAGCAAACAGCATAGATCCTGTGATTAGTCATTTAAACTGTTAATCTATCGAAAAGTGTGTTAAGTTTGTATGTAGGCGGTAATCTCCGACACTACTTTTAGAGGTATGAGTTACGGAACAGGGTGTAGATTTCACTCATACTCCATAGTAATGGGAGGATCCTTAGACGAGACGGGTGTTGTGTCTGGCGGGCAACTACCCGAAGATTGATGTTGGGAACTTGTACTATGTCGCGCGGTAAACTCTAATTGTGCGATGCAGGATTTTGTGTAACGTTAGGTCTTTGATGCCTAGTTCGCATGTGGCGATGTAGATGCTGCAACATACTCATGCGATTTCAAAAAATATTTCACTTATAAAAAGCTACACTATTGCCCAGTGGTATTTCTAGCTTTTATGGTATGGCTTCCCCACGGACAGAGTCGCGAGCAGAAGCTAGTTTTCTATTAAGTAGCTCGTTTGTCCGCGCCCTTATTTCTATTGTGATGCATTTTAAGATAAAATGATTTAATTAGAATACTCAGAAACGCATTTGTTATGCAATTATTATTATCTTAGAAATTGCATGCTGACACTTTTGATAGTACAAGCAGACGTCAAGCTAATGATCTTTTATTTATTACCTAAACGCATAATTTTCACGTTCTTACTTAAATTACTTGATAAACAGAAATAAGTTACGTTTAGAGCTTTTTTATGACCAACTAGCGCGGCCATTTTCCGATTTCCTTCATTTTTTAAATATTACAAATATGGCAAAAGTATCTTCCTATTCTGCAAAGAATATCCTCGGCTAGGCTGAATAGAAAGATGCCTTTGCCTATCAATTTATGCGTAAACACTAAACGCAGCTAAGCTGTCACATTAGTCTTTTTAAACGCGCATTAGTCTGGCCTTGTACATTTCTTTTCGTTGCAGCCAAGTCATCTTTTTCGCGGCCTGAATAGTGTTGCCTGCTTTAACCAGTGTTGCCTGTCTATTAATGGGTAATAACAATGATGATTTTGAACGTTGATAGTACTTGATAGTAGCCACATCCGTGGTTTTGAGCGCGCATTCATAGATAGCTCGGCCTTGCGAGTGCTATTCAACTCGGTGACACACTTTTCAGTTGGCTACAAGCCGTGTGACTGTACAAAGAATAATCAACTTTATTAAAACCCATTATAGTTGATATTCCAATGAATGAAGTTAACGTAAAGTTTTAATTGAGACAACGCACCGTCCTATCGCGAATTTCGAAATTTGAATTTCGAATTTGGCGTTTTTTTATACTCTCTCGCTCAATTTTAAATTCGGATACGTTCAATGGTAAATTGAAATTGTTGTTTTTTTTCAATTGCATAAAATGCAATTTTAATGGCCGCCAAGGATTTGTAATTTAATTAATTTAACTGGTTTTTAATATGACTCCATTAAAAGCACTGGCCACATGTTAACTTTAATTCATATTCATGAGGTCCATCAAAGAGTCTTAATACTTGTCGGCCATTTTACGTATTAGCAATAATTTATTACTGGTCGCTTTGAAGGGCCGTGTTCTAGAACGAGGTTCAACCATGTATCTCGAATTTTTCGAATCAAATACAGAACGACAATAAATTTCGTAATAAACTCTACTCGAATCTAGCTGTAAATCGAGATTCATCCGAGAAAAGTTCTAGAAAATGGGACTTAATAATTTTATCATTTAAATTAGTACTTAATTGATTACCATGTATAATGGCAAAGTAGGTAAGGCTTGTCATAAACAAATCGAAGGTTGTATGGAATTTCAATTTTGTTTTATTATCCTGATGTGCCTGTTTATAAATCCTTCATTCGTCATGTTTATTTTTTTATTTATTAAAAAACTATGTGATGGGCCGTACACTACCTGCGTGCTCTTGAAATGATGAAGGAAAATATCGTGAGGAAACCGGCATGTTCTAGAACCAAAAAACAAAAAATCGAATACATGTGACATCTACCAACCCGCACTGGGCCCGCGTGGTGGATTACGGCCCACTCCCTCCCACAGAGAGGAGGCCTGTGTCCCAGCAGTGGGAACATTATAGGCTGATTATGCAGTACCTACACTACCTAGGTACCTACTAGCATCTTGATAAAAATCTTCCATTCACTCCAACATACATTAAGTTTCAAGACTGACTGACAGGCAACGCACAGTCGCAACCGGTGAAGTCAACAACTTGGAGTAACCCTTCAAGCTCACTTTAACCTCTCTGCTCGACAAGACTTTGACACGTGACACATCAGCTAACTCGACAGGATGTTGCGAATTCCGTCATAAAAATCAGGAATTTACATGAACTTTCAGCATTTGAATTTATTAAAAAAAGTATGTTACCGCATCTATTTTATACAATAAGTTTGTGGCAAATATCATAAATTATATGTCGAGGTCGGTCAAACCGCGTCAGTCGACTGCGTAAGTTGTTTAAAATAGGTATAAATACACCTATTCAAAAGGTAGGCAACTCAGATTCCCTGAAAATATGTACATAAACAATCTTCTCTCTTGCTGAAAATATGCAAAAGGACCAAATAAAGATATTATCATTCTTTCTGCATTCTTACTTTTACCATTATTCATACTTAAACTAGATAAAAAACACGATCAAATATGAACAAAAATTAACAAAAATTGTGGTGCGACGTAACACTTCTTAGTGCTTACCATCACCCAATTTTTCGATTTCGATTCAAATGTTGCACTCAGCCTAATCGATATTCGATATAATCAAACTTGATTAAAAATTGTAGAAACTGAATAAAAACTCTTTGGTATATTTTTCATTAATTATTTTATTTTGAAAATTAATTTTAGTAATAAGTACATATACATACACTGTGGATAGTGGTGTAACGTTTTAGGGTTCCGTACGACCGAATGAAAAACTGAACCCATATAGGATCACTTGTGTCACACGAGTCTTGTGTCTGTTCTGCATTGCTGCAATTTGCTTCGAATCTACTGGACCGATTAGGTTGAAATTTGGTACACATATACATTTTGGTGACCCAAACATGGAAATGTAACGTAAATAAATGGATTTAGCAAATAGTCACTTTTGGGGGGCCAAACCAGAAAATTGAAAAAAAAAGTTTTCGAAAAAGCGTTCATACCTGCGACGGTCTTCTTCTTATTTGATAGCAAGAGAGAAAGAGAGGGAAAGTGGGAATTTAGTCAAAATGAAAATCCAAGATGGTGGGTTCATTTTTTTTTTAATTTTTCCTCTTATCTTTCGTTTTCATAGTTTGCGATAATGCTAAAGTCAATAGTGAGGTCAAAATTTAAATCCAAGATGGCGGCTGCGACACGTTTTTGTCATGTGTGTCGTGTGGTTTTCGGGTGATAGTGTCGATACCCAATAAGATGAAATTATAATTATATTGTAAATAAATTATCATAGACATCAGTCGCTGTCGATTGTAAACTTGATAGCCAAAATCCGTAAAAAAAGGACCTCTTAATTATTTCGTCACGTCCGTTCGTCCATTGGTTCGGATGTCATACAGGCATTTTACTCGGACACCTATTTATACTATACCTACCGTTGAAAATTTGGAAGAAGGTGTATTCTTTACACCGCTAAAAATCGTATAATAAAATTACCATAAACATAATTAGGGGTGTCATTCCCCATACATGCAATCGAGGGATGAAAAAAAGATGTATGTAAAGATGTATGACTCATAAGCAAGCATGTAGCATTGTTGGATCTTATAATTAAAATGATAAGATGCTTCTAAGTGACTGCTTTTTGAAGTGAATAACCCATTGTAACCGAAAATAACCCGTATTTCAACAATGAGTTACGGGTTATTTTCGGTTACAACTGCAGAATTAACTTGGTTTTTCGTAGTTTTTTCTAGAAATACAAACTTATTTTTGCAGTCGAAGAATTAATGCTGTGCAATGTGCATGCGTATATGTTCATCCCAACTACGGAACCCTTTTGTGCGTGGTCCGACAAAGACTTGGTCAGTTTCTTAAATTTCGTTGGGAAACTACCACAAAAAAAACAATTTCTAGTACCTACTCAAGTAACCTAATAAAAACAAAAACTAGCAAGCTCATACAACTAACAAAACATATTGACGTTATGTAAAATTAATTTCTCACCATTATCAAACAAAATTTTGTTACGCCTACCTAAAAAGTATACTGGGCATTCTGTAGCAAACTATCAGAAAAGTTTAAAAAATAAAATCCACATTAAAATAATTTTGTCCAATATATTAAAATAATTTAGAACAGCGAGCGCATTCCATTTTTAAATTCAATTATAGAATCATTTCGGCGCGAAATTCAAAAGATGAGGTACCTAGCCCGGCCATAAGGTCCTGTCTATTGAGTTAATAGAATGTATAGGTTTCAATATAATGTCCGAAAAACGATTAAAATAACATTAGAAAAGTATAAATTATTAATGTATCCAGTGCTTAATGTATTTATTGTATAAAACAATTTTATTTCAATTTCCAAGTATCGATTTCTTATATTTGACATATTAATTAATCGAGAAGAACGAAATTTAAAAAATAATCGTTTGGCATAATCGTTTTCGGACATCATTACAATAAAAAAAAGTATAATGGACGGCGATTTTGAAAACAAATTCAGTAGTGGTAATGAATAATACGTGTTATTGGACCCGTGTTCGTATATTATGTTAAGATTTGGATATTTTCTAGTTGTATATAATATTTTGAATGATATTTGTCACATTTTAAATCGTATCTACATGTGTATGAGTGATATTCGTGAAAAGTAAAAATGAAAACACGCACGATTGGCGCGAAACTTCGTCTTTGGATAACACAAAACTTCATTACCACTATTTATTTAACTTGAACAATGGATGAATTCGTCAAATAATTAAATGATGTGTTATTCACTGCCCCTGTGGTGGGGTTTGGATGTTCAAAATCACAAATTTTTATGTTTTTTAGCCTCGACCACCACTGTCATCAAAATGGCGATTATGGTATTTACAGTCTTGAATTTTATATAGGTGAATTAATTAACTTGCGCGCTGAATATGAAAGATTTAATGGCGTAAACATAATGAGTTTTTATCCAACTCTCAAAATTAACGCACATTCATAAGATTTGATGGGTAGCATATTAAATATTTCCATAATCGAGACAGGGTGTCGTATGTGGTAATTCTGGGGTCCAATTGGATCCGCTACCGAGCCGGCGGAGGTTTTTGTGTAGGGGTCCAATTGGGGGCCCTTCCGAACTATACGGTTAAGATAGTGCGTTCATTTTATCTTGTCCCGTGACGCGGTTGGTAGCACTGTTCCGTCAGTCGCCATTTTTACCGACTCCAAAAAAGGAGGAGGTACTACGTTCCGATGATTGTTTTTTTTTTTTTTTTTTTATGTATGTTCACCGATTACTCCGCGTTTTGTTAACCGATTTTAAAAATTCTTTTTTAGTTCGAAAGGGTATACTCCCGAGATGGTCCCATATAAATTTTATTAAGTTTGCTTGCGTAGTTTTTGAGCTAGCTTCAATATTACGTATTTTTTCCACAGTCTATGTAGACGATATAATTATTAGACTCCTTCAATGTTGTTTACATAGCAGGTAGTAACTTGTGTGGGGTAGGTACCACCACTAAAAAGTGAAAAATAAAAACTTTTTACAAAAAAAAACAACCGACTTAAAAAAAACACTAAAAAAGTGAAAAATAACTTTAATTTCGGAAGTCGGTGGCAAAAAACGAAAATTCATAAAAAGCAAAGACACCGACTTCCGAAATTAAAGTTATTTTTCACTTTTTTAGTGTTTTTTTTAAGTCGGTTGTTTTTTTTTGTAAAAAGTTTTTGAACTCTATTAGTATTGAAACTAAGCTTGGCAAGCAAGGGACAAGTTAAAGTGAACGGTCTGTAAGTTTCACGGTTGACACTAATGACACTAATGACAGCTGTCAATAGTTGTCAATCCCTAACATCATGTCAAGACAGCTTCCCACACATACAGATAGGCAAGCCACCTCACCTATGTTTGTGAGATTTTTGTCAACAATAAAATCTGTTTCTATCATCTCCCTTCAAAACTGATAACATTAAGTTTACTCTCAGCGCACTGACGTAACACGCATGTGTCAAAGACAAACAAAAAGCGAACGCGTGCGCTTGCGCAACACACACAGGGCTCGGCACGCGGAGAATTTTACCTTTAACACACACAGAGGCAGAGAAAATAATTTATAACACACTTAAACGTATTTTATGTTTTTTTTTCATGAAGGTTGGCAACAATCAGAAACTTACAGAATTACATGTACTACAAAGCTTACAAACCTACGATCCTTCATCATAATCAGCCTATAATTAAAAAAAAAAGCATACGTATTTTTTTTTTGTTTTACTTAATTTGATTTTCATTTAATTTTATTTGTGTTGTGTGCTTCTATGAGTCTATGGTACTCTAAATAAATTATTTTTATAATGTTCCCACTGCTGGGACACAGGCCTGGCACTGTGAGAGGGACTGGGCTCTACCACGCGGGTCCAGTGCGGGTTGGTAGATGTCTCATGACTTCGAATTTTGGTTCTAGGACATGCCGGCTTCCTCACGATGTTTTCCTTCAACTTACATATTACTAATTTACATGTTAATCCTCCTAGCTCGTTAATTTTCATCGCGATACGATACCCATCATATCTGCGGAGTTTTGTTTATTTGTTTGTTACGCTTTCACGCTAAAACGGCTGAACGGATTTAGATGAAATTTGGCACAGGGGTAGACTATGACCTGGAAAAGGACATAGGACACTTTTTATCCCGATATTCCTACGGGATCAAGACGTATGCGGGTGAAACCGCGGGGCGTAGCTAGTGTTGTATAATAAAGTAAAACATTCGAGTTCCTACTAAAGTTCCTTATTCGTCTATTACAACAACATAACAATATGAAACTTGTTTACTATTGATATAAAAGATTAGTCACCACGCTTTCCCTCGAATATGTTCAGTGTTGCAACGAGGAAAATACGTAAAGAGTCGTACCAACTGCGTAATGGCGTGAAGGTTGTCGAAAGTGATAATATTTATAATGGCAACATTGTATTGTTGAAAAACAAAAAAATGTTGGATTAATTATTGACGGGAGGGATGATTTTATTTTGAACATCTTTATGAAATCTAGATTGATGGAGATGTCTTGAAAGATAAACGATTCGTTTGTCTTACCACGTTTGTTTACCCAAAGGGTAAAACGGAACCCTATTACTGAGGCTCCGCTGTCCGTCCGTCCGTCTGTCACCAGGCTGTATCTCATGAACCGTGATAGTTAGACAGTTGAAATGTTCACAGATGATGTATTTCTGTGGCTGCTATAACAACAAATACAAAAAAACAGAATAAAAAAAATGTATTTAAGGGGGCTCACATACAACAAACGTGATTTTTTTGCCGTTTTTATAGATAATGGTACGGAACCCTTCGTGCAACCGAGCAATAAACGTGTGCTCCGAGGCATGGGAGTCTCGGACCCTTTTAATATTAAAAATAAAAACACAATTATCTTGGAACGAGAAGTAAAAGTGAAAACTTCACACGTTGTATTGCCCTCGTGGCACCTGATTAGCAAGGCAACACTAAAAGGCAAGCAAATTGATGTTTAACTGTACTTTCATATTACGGCTCTCATCCTTTTATTTATATTTTGAGAAATATGGGATTGGGCGGGACATGTCAGCCGCATGCATAGCGACCGCTGGGCCACAGTCTCCACACGTTGGGTGCCTGCAGGCGTAGCATGAGCACTGCTTTGTCGACGGAAGACTAGACAAAAATGACGTTTCCTGTAGACAGTATACAGTATACAGTACGAGACGGCATCAAAGTAGAAAGAGTCAACTGCACTTTTTACGAAATTCACTCTTTTACATAATTCGACGATTTTTCAGAATTCTTTGTTTTATCATAGGATTTATCAGTTGTCAGTGTGATTTTGACAGTAAGGATAGAAAACTTTCTTCCGAAATAGTCTACCTACAAAAAGACCTAGACAAAGATCGTTAGAAATGAAAGACAAAATGACAGATTGTAGAAAGATTTCTACGGTGGATGTCAAAAATGAAGAAACGAACTGTCACTTTGTATAGAAAAAGCTATGTCTATTCTTCGTAGAGATAGAAAGCGCCATGCTACGCCTGCTGAGGATGGACGGCGCCGCCGAGGCCGGCCCAGGAAGAGATGGCGAGACGATCTAGACGCGTACCCGCAAGGGTTGGATCGAGGTGGCCCTAGAAAAGGATGTTTGGAAAGATTTGGGGGAGGCCTTTGCTCAGCAGTGGGACAGTGTAGGCTAACTTATAGAAAAATAAACCTACTACTCTGCGTCTAGCGCTCGGTGTGGCAACACGTCGTGATCTGGTTTGCGACTGGTCAATCGTCATCCTGAGGATGCCTCGTTGAGAGGTGAATCGTGTCGATTTCTTACAGGGTTTTTTATGACTCTTGGAGAATACCTAAGCGGAATGGGTTACTAAATATCTCTATGGTATTTTATAATCGATTTCCATAAAGTCACGCCAGAATCAATTAACTATTTTGAGAAATAAAAAATCGTCGAAACGTAAGCATAATCAGCCTATAATGTTCCCACTGCTGGGACACAGGTCTCCTCTCGCTGAGAGAGAGAGGGCCATAATCCACCACGCGGGCCCAGTGTGGGTTGGTAGATGTCACATGTCTTTGAGCTTTTGATTTTAGGACATGCCAGTTTCCTCACGATGTTTTCCTTCCACCATTTAGAGAGCAGTGTGGCCTGTTTGGACTCGAACCTTCGTCCTACAACATCGTAAGTCACGGCCGTTACCACTGGGCCACCAGATATCTAGCATAGCAATCTACATAATCCTGGACTCGAACTATTATCAGATAACTAAGAAAAAACAAAAAAGTCACACGTAACGCTAGGAATTCAAATTAAGAATCGTACAAATGACGTCACTCGTCAGTACACCGCGTGCGTCTGCGCAGCCTTGGCGCTGTTTATATTAAGGTTGTATCAACATGATATGCCTTTATCAGGCATCGATTATACAAAACTCCTTTTACTAATCGACATTTTAGAATCGATTTAAAGATGGCGCTGATTTTAATTGGGTGTTATTTTAGTAATTTATTTTGTTTACTGCTTTGGTTTGCTAAGGTTCTAGAAATTACCAGGAGATGGCATTTTGAAACATACATAACATCCTGTCAGAGCTGCGGGAAAGTCCGAAAGGGGTACCGGGGCCCTTGGCAACAGGCAACTGAAGAAACACGGGTGGGTTTTAGTCAGTTAAAGTCTGTCACGCCCTTCCGCTCCGCCCATGAGAGAAGTTATTTGATGATTTCAAACCCTCAAAGAAGCCCGAAACTCTGACAACCAGTCTTACTAAGGGGTATCGTATTACCCAGTTACTGGGTAGTAGAGGTCAGATAGGCAGTCGCTCCAAGTAAAATACTGGTATTCAGCTGCATCCGGTTAGACTGGAAGCCGACCCCAACATAGATGGGAAAAGGCTAGGCAGATTGATATTGCATATCAATTAAAAATTAAAGTAAAAGTTTTCCATGCAAGCTTTTTAGCGGGCAAATATGGTCGACTTATCCTTAAAGATTTAACGATCATTTCGTTCAGGGCATGCATAACTAAAACTAGAGATTACAATCTTTACGTCACGATAACTTTCTTTATTTCTTTCTTTTAGACAACTTTCTATTTAGTTTCGCATCTTAAGCCTACAACATTCCTGTATAACTCGCGAAATTACATTCGCGTAATTTTTGTATACATTGACGAAATGATTTGCAAGATTTACGGTTGTTTTGCAAAAGTGTATTTATTTAGAGTTAGGTTGGTACAAGGTCTATGGAACCTGTAGCAACCGTAGCAAATGTACTAATCGATGGAATTGGTCTAAGTGTCAAAACTTGACAGCTGTTACTGTAATCTTCGTAATGGGCACGAACTAGGTATAGATTAAGTACTAACTGTTGCCCGCGACTTAGTCTACAATCTAGGATGAAAAATAACTTAAGTCGTTAACCAATGCCAGGTGTATCTGTGTGCCAAATTTCATCCAAATCCGTTCAGCCGTTTTAGCGTGAAAGTGTAACAAATAAACAAACAAACTCATTTTCGCATTTAAATATATTAAGTCATCATCACCAGCCTATAGCAGTCCACTGCTGGACATAGGTCTCTCCAATTGCACGCCATTCTGCTTGATTCTCGGCAACTCTCATCCAGTTAATAAAAGACCAGTCAATTAATTAAGTATTAATTAGTATAACACTTGACAATACTGTACATAGCTTCTCTTATTAAAAGAATTTTCTGAATCGGATCCATTTTTTGAGAAGATTAATTACCCCTATTTCGTATTCTACAACGAATTTCAACAGGATTGACATAAGCTTTTCGATGACATACGCCAATTCGATTGACGCGTCAGAAATGTTATGTGAAAGAAATAAATTGGTAAGACAACTTAATTTGTCAATACGGACATTCAAATCACACTATGACAGTTGTGATGATTTGAATATACGGACAAATTAACTGCACATGGAAGCTTCACATGGAAAATTGATGTAGAGTGTCGATTCGACGTTCAATCTATTTGTAACATAAGTCGTCATAGGAACCACCAGGTGACCTGGTTACCAACGGTTATCAACAACAACCTTGACGTAAAGCAACTAGATAATTTAGGTTGCTTCATAATCTACGGCAACCAATGTTAACCATTTCAGTTAATGACCTTGGGGTCAAATTGAAGGCTTTTTTGGGTATTTTGTAAATGAAGTAAATTGAATATTTTCTTTTGCTTTTCATTAAAAGCAAGGCTTTTGTTCAAAGTGCTTTTTAAATCCTCGATAGCAAAACATCACGCCTGTAATCCCATAGGAGTTAAGCAGAGATGTACCTATACATTACATTTACATTTCGCCAGTTATGTTTAAGTCCCACGTAATAGGGGGCGAGCCTATTGCCATCAACCGGGCACAAATCCGGACTCCGGGCTGCTACTGAGAAATACCTGATAGAAAAACCCAATAACACTACCCGAACTAGGAATCGAAGCCCTCATGCTTTGGCTTGACTAAAATATGATTCGCGACCGAAACAAATATGGATTTACAGAATTATAAACATATAGAATCAGCAATACAAGTCTCTAAATTCCCTGCCAGGGTTGCAGGAAAGTCCGAAAGGGATGCCGGGACCTTGGCAACAGGCAACTGAAGGAACACGGGTGGGTTTTAGTCAGTAAAAGTCTGACACGCCCTTCCGCTCCGCCCAGAGCGGGAGAAGTCAATGGATGATTTAAGATAGTTAATTGATTCAGGCGTGACTTTGCGGAAATCCAGAACGCGACGTGTTACCACACCGAGCGCTGGATGCAGAGCCTCTGCGTCCAGCGCTCGGTGTGGTAACACGTCGCGTTCTGGTTTGCAATTGGTCAATCGTCATCCTGAAGATGCCTCGTTGAGAGGTGAAACACGTGTCGATTTCTTACAGGGTTTTTATGACTCTTGAAGAATAGTCAAGCGGAATAGGTTACTAAATATATCAGCGTCTATTGTATTTTATAATGAATGATGTATCAACCCTCAAAAAAAAAAAAAGAAAAAATGTCTCTAATTTCATTTATGTGTATTTAATGACTACTCGTATTTCATGAAATCATGTCATTTGGCAGGAGTTGTATTGCTGATTCTAATGTTTATAATTCTGTAAAGCCATATTTGTTACGGTCGTGAATCATATTATAATAAACATACAACCTGACACTGACCTGCAAATTGCAAAAAACGTAAAAAAAAAATGAATTTCGTGGGCTATCTTAGCGCATCCCTGTTAAATTATGTAAGCTGCGCCCCGCGGTTTCACTCGCATAAGTCTCGATCCCGTGGGAATATCGGGATAAAAAGTATCCTATGTCCTTCTCCAGTTCATGGTCTACCTATGTGCCAAATTTCATCCAAATCCGTTAAGCCGTTCACGCGTGATGGCGTGACCAAGGGAAATAGGGATTCATTTTTATAAATATTATAAATATAGATATATCATGTTTTTCTCTTATTGTTCTCACACACTATTGTCTACAAATCTTTCTCATTTCTCTTTTCGCAGGTCTGCTGGAAGAAATTTCTTGAGAAATAAGCAGTACCTTTGTAATCATATTATAATTATGTCGTATCTATTATGTATTTTACTGTGTGTACATAAATAATAAACTAAATAATCCTAACTAATATTATAAATGCGAAAGTGAGTTCGCTTGTTTGTTACGCTTTCACGCTAAAACGGCTGAACTAATTTGGATGAAATTTGGCACACGGGTAGACCATGACCTTGAATAGGACATAGGTTACTTTTTATCCCGATATTCCCACGGGATCGAGACTTACGCGGGTGAAACCACGGGGTGCAGCTAGTGTAAGATATTGAAGAATTTATTCATCTCTTATATGCGTAATATATTCGTGATTCCTGTGTAAAAATGTTGCGGTTTGCGTGTTGCTCACAAAAGACGGTGAAGGCCTACGCTTTTGTTGTGTGTATACACCTATAGCAAATTGATTATTGTACAAAATAATTATGTGTTGGATAATGATCTTTATAATTGGTTATACGCACGCCTGTTTCGATGGCGTATAGGCAGAGGTGTGAGAAGACAAACAAATGTTTTTTTGTTACCACGTCTTCTATTACTGTCGATGGCAAAAATAATAAGATTTTATTACTAGCTGTTGCCCGCAAGTTCTTCTGCGATCCAGTACGAAAAGTAGTCTATGTCCTTTTCCGGGTCATGGTCTACCCATCCGCCGAATTTCATCCGAATCTGTTCAGCCGTTTTACCACGAAAGCGTAACAAACAAACAAACTCACTTTCGCATTTATAATATTAGTTAGGTAGATAACTTCATCCGTGGATGGGTGACCAAGACCTGTATACCGAGACTCCTCCGTGTTGTAAAGCCGTTGGTCCCGGCTGTCATTCATGGATCTGTGACAGTCGTTACGGGTAGTCAAAAGCCCAAAAGTCTGACAACCAGTCTTACCAAGGGGTATCGTCTTACCTAGGAACTGGGTAGTGGAGGTCAGATAGGCAGTCGCTCTATGTAAAATACTGGTATTCAGCAGTAAGCTGCATCCGGATAGACTGAAAGCCGACCCTAACATAGTTGGGAAAACGCTAGACAGATTTTGTTAGGATATTTCGGACTGTTTTTCATACTGAGTTAAATGGCAGGACATTTAGGAGTTTATTTATAAAGGTTTTTTCACAAATTAAAGTTATTTTTCACTTTTGTAGTGGGTTATTTGGAAGTCGGTTGTTTTTTTTTTGTAAAAAGTTTTTATTTTGAAAGAAAGAAAGAAAAAGAAAGAAAAATGCGTTTATTGGCATTGTAACACAAAAATACACCTTAAAACTAAAAAAAAAAAAACAGAAAACAGTCATTACAATGCCAAAAGGGCCTCAGCTCAGCATATTGTCAGATGGCAACACACAGTTTACCACCTGACGCTGATTTTCAGCTGCAACCCACGAGTGTCACGAGTTTTGCTCGTTTATATAGATAATGGTGCGGAACCCTTCGTGCGCGAGTCCGACCCGCACTTGTTTACTTGTTGTTATGTTGTGTTGTGTGCCCTCTATTCTGTGCTAAATATTTTTTTCTTACTCCTTTATATTCTTTCTTAATTTTCTTTTTTTTTTATTGTGTTATGGGACTGCTCTTGACCTCGATCTTGCCTGATGGAAAGCGTCTATGATGGAACGAGCAAGCCTAGAAGATGCCTGTTCACTCTTGTTTTGAAGGCTGACGGGTTATACGTGGAAGGGAACACTTTTTTTTTCTTTCCGTTCTTTCTTTTTCACACTTACAAGTATTCAGTAGAAATTACCATAGCACCCCTTTCCATTAATTACGTCACCAGTGTTTATCAGCAAACCGGTGTATTACATAACCGGTGAAAGTAATTTCGGCTCCTGACACTCGAAATATTATGTGCAATGTGCTTGACTTTACTTGAAGATTTCTCTCTATCTGCATTTAATATTTTTAAATGATTATTTACTGGTTTTAGTAGTCTCAAAACCGGTCTGTTCTGTAAAAAAATATCAACGTAAAACCTTAGGTGAAGTGAACTGTCAATAGTGTCAATGACTAGCATCCGCCGATACATTCTGTAAAAATCTCACCGTGAAAACGTGAAGTGAGCTTGAAGTGATCTGTCCAAAAATAGTGTCAATCCCTAGCATAGTGGAATGACAGCTCATTTGAAGCTCACTTCACCTAGGTTTTCACGGTAAGTTTTTTACAGAATAAATCGGCATTTCTTCTGTGAAGATGCTCGTTAGGGAAGTACTACTATCCACCATGCCTGACCACTGACCACACCTCATTCCTATTTCTGCCGCCTAACACCGTTGCAGTATTCCGGCTTGAAAGGTATGGGTGCTGTAGTGCAATTCTGTGAAAACTTAGGTGAAGTGAGTTTGGTGAAGTGAGTTTTGAGGTGAAGTTAGCTGTCAAACCCTAGATTCCCTAGCGTCAGTTCACTTCAAGCTCATTTCACCAAAATGATGTTGTCCTTCCCCATTTTAAGCCCACAAGGCTCTTAATTAATAGTATAAAGAAATGTGTAGTTCCAAAATAACTTACAAGCCATTATGAAATTCATATACACAGCTCTACAAAACCGTAGCGTCTCCGCGTCACAGATAACAAACAAAATTGTTCGGATACTGTAATTACGCGAAGATTAATGTATGAGATGCTGTTACGCTGTGACTGTGGTTAGGCAGCTCGAACCTCTGATGTAATGTTGTATGTTTTAACGTTTTCTATTTTATTGTACTGTGATCGGTATTATGTTTTTTTTTAGAGAAATTGGGGTCTAAAAGTCGACATTTCTTTTCAATTTTTTATTCCCATTTTTGAGCTCCTAAGGGCCACCCTAAGAGTATGGCGTCACCGTGTAGTGTGGACAAGAAAAACATTGTTTCCGTACGTAATTATTTTATTGGGTAAAAAACCCCATTAAAGCAATTTAGAACAAACATGGATAGCTCTATTATGCTTCTAACGCGTTCTATTAATTATAATGAGATGCGTGGCAATGCTGCCAGCCTTTTAGGCACTTTTTCCACTGACAGCGATGCGGAAGAATTTTTCGATGCCCTATTAGCTCTTCCTTTATATTTTATTTTTTCCCTTTATACATAATGTTAGTGTTAGATTCTATATTTAATTCGTCAAAATAAAAACGTAGTATTACACCTATGAGATGAGAACTTCGCGATACGTCAATGATAGCAAAAATGGCCGAATATTAATACTTACTTAAAAACTTTTTTATAATCCCCTGCTATATACGTTCATTGATATCAGGACGTTTTCACTGCACGGTGACAATAGGCAGAAGCGTCCTCTTGTCTGATAAACACAACAAACTGATCAAGTCATCTGTCAAGACTTCAAGAGATGTGAAAATGACAATTTTCATCTCAATGACTCGCCCTTGCCTACTTGTAGTGGTCATTTTGAATTCTATGTCCAGTAGTAAACGGCTACGGCTGGAATGAAAAAGCTCACTAAACGCATTCACGAAGGAAAAGCTCAAGAAGAAATATAAACATCAACGCAGCAATTAATATTAAAAAGGATTCACAAAGCCAGCTCGATTAAACGAGCCCGGAGCTTTTATCGAACTAAATTAAACAACAATGAAAAAAAACCAGTTATAAGTAACAGTTATTTTTAAAAGCTTTCTTCGGAACGCATATCCGAAACGAAAATAGCAACGCATACACGTCATCATTCCACTTTCGAATAGGTGAAAGTTGTACCTATGTGTGAGTGGGGAAAAAATCAAATTTCGAACGCGGAAGTTACGTTCGGATATGCACACGCAAGCTTTCTGTTATGTGATATTACGATACCGATTGATAATCGTTTAATTAAATAACTTTTATATCGATATCTCGTTGCGTAAGTTTCTTTTATTATTGAAATTTTTGCATAAAATTCGTTACAGTGGTTTTGCATGTTGCTTTTTATTATATTTTACTAAGGGTGTTTTACCACTTGTGTTGATACTCGATTGTAAACACTAAATTCGCACGTATAGACAAAACAATGCTGCACAAAAAGGCGTGCAACATTGTATGTATTACAAATATGTCTAACAGAATTGTTTAGGTCCTGTCTGTCCAACCTAACTAAACTCGAAACACATTGCGCATAAACTACAAAGTTCCGAACCCAATATAACGCTAGGAAGTAAATCAGTTTTATCTATACGATGACAAAACAGTACGATAACAGCGCGAAAACAACCACCGAGTAAACATTTAGTTAGTTTTTTTACGTAACACGCGTCGTTTACAACCGTCCAAATACCAATGACCCCTTGACGTAAGAAAATTCTTAAAAAACACCGGTCGAGATAGGTCAACTTAAATTGGACGGGTGCAGTCAATAAGTAAAGATGGCGGTCCCGCGGACATATGTTCGGGCGACGGAAACGACCGAAGTGCGCCGAACGCGTTCGTAAGTGGGTCACACGGATGCACACACACATAGATGGTTAGGAACCATGAGCGTCGCGCGCCGCACTACTCATCGTCTCGTGATTACACGATGGGCAAAAAAATGTTTTGTGTTGACACACTATGCGAATTTTCGCGTTAGCTAGTGTTGTAATCTTTTAATTGTTAATTTTTATTTAGTGTAGTTTTAATAAGGTGTTTTGTTACAAAATTGCAGTTTCGTTATTAAAAACGTGCTCATAATCTTTCCGATGAATAATGGAGACATAAACTGTTCAAGAGACGCATTTAACTATTTATTTTATTAACATAATATAAATAACTTAAAACACTATAATTTTCAAACCCCGCCAACCAATAATATTAAATGCAAAAATTAAAATCCTCATAAAATTAAAATAATGAATAATAATTATTTGTATACCTATAAAGTACTAGAACATACGGCATTGACCAATTTTAGTTAATAATCATTCATAGTACTTAAATTATGCAGCTAGGCTGCCTAGGTGTCAGTGTTAGTAAGCACCCGAATGGAATAGGTAATCATCTAAGTAAACTAAGTATAGTTAGGTTAGGTTAAGTTAAGTTAAGACGTAACTTGGGAACTCAAGGCCTGTTACACGACTAGTTATGTGCTGGCCGAGGTAAAAGCCGTGTTTTGTAAATAACATGTCGTTTTATATCTAAAATTGTTTAGAGTATATTAAAAAATGATTGGGATTTTTTCAACGGATTTGTAGCATTTCGGTTTAACATTTGTTTTTGCGATTATTTGATGAATCTCCTTTTCATTACACGACTGCCCAAAAAAGGAGTGTTATGATTTCAGGGTTCATGTATGTATGTGAGTTTCTTTTTACCCTTCGTTTCTATATTTATTGGCAGGTATAGCTAGTTAGCCCTTTTATTTTTTTAGTTAATTTAGTATAATAAGTTTACCCAATGTATATATTTTTTCATATTAACATAATAATTTCCTTTCGTTTCATTTACAGTTTCGCAGAGAAATATAAAATGTTGTATTGTATTTACTTAAAAAATATTAAATTAAATGTTCTCTCATGTTGTCACAAGCTATAATATGAGAACAGCTCAACAACTCAAGCCAAAAAAAACAAGACAGCAATATTGCTACAGTTCGATTCAAACTTAATGGCGGCTCGGAACATGAGGCGAGTCGATGCGCAGTAACAATTTAATGTGTAAGCGGGGGTGAGGGGTGGGGTACTGCGCAGCTAACTTCCGAGCCGCCATTAAGTTTGAATCGAAACGAAAACTTTTTTTAGATCAACTAATTGTGTAAAAAGCCAAGCCTTTTAAGGCCACCAAAACTTCTCGAACACTAACTTGTCTTAGCAACAGCAGCGCATGCGCTCAGCGTTCTCTAATTTACATTATTACAGTACATGACCTCACGCAATACGCACCTTGTATCTACTACTATTTCTGCTTACTACTTCAAGGAAAAAAAGCGTGATGCATAGTTTGTTTGGGTTTTCCCGAATGAATACGCACCTGTTATGTTGCCTTGGTTTGATGGATGCGTAGTCGCAATGGCTGTGAGGAAAAAACAAAAAAAAACATGATAAATAAATAAATAAACAGTGCTATGTCACCCTTTTTACCCGACTACGGCGAAAAAAAAGGACGGTTATGAGTTTGACCGGTTTGTATGTATGTATGGATGTTCATCGGTTCCCTCCTATCTTCTAAACCACTCATCACAATTTGACAAATGAGATATCGTTGGAAGCGTCTTGATCGTCCGCTGGTTATAGGCTATGTGACGTCACATTAAATGGCGCCCTCTAGGGGAAATAAAGTAAGGAACTAAAAAAAAATATCGTTTAATGGAATACCAGTTTCTTGTATGATTCCCTTTTAATTCAATCCTAGCCTTTTCCCAACTATGTTGGGGTCGGCTTCAAGTCTAACAGGATGCAGCTGAATACCAGTATTTTACATGGAGGGACTGCCTATCTGGCATCCACAACCCAGTAACTGGATAATAGGATACCCCTTGGTAAGACTGGTTTTGTCAGACTTTCGGGCTTCTGACGACCCGTAACGACTGTCAAAGATCCTCGAACGACAGCCGGGACCAACGGTTTAACGTGCTTTCCGAGGCACGGAGAAGTCTCGATATGTAAAGATGGTCACCCATCTACGGACCAACCTCGGCAAACGTACCTTAACCTGATGGATCGACCCGTGCGGCTGTTATTACTTAGCCACAAGCTTCTCCATGTCTTTAATTATTAACTTAATAAATTTTTAATGTGTTGTTATAGCGGCAATAGAAATACACAAACCGTAAAAATTTCAACTGTCTGCCTATTACGGTTCATGAGACAGACAGACAGACAGACAGACGGACGGACATGGACAGCGGAGGCTTAGTAATAGGGTTCCATTTGGCACCCTTCTAGTACGGAACCCTAAAAAGTACAAATCAAGAAATAGGTCACAATACAATAAAATTGATTATTAATAGTACTCACTATTATTTCTGAATGAAGTTAATTGATTGTCAACGTTTTTATTTATCCATTTATTATTACCAATAATTAATTGTTGATTACATTTTAATACATTAAAGCTTAATAGTTTTCACAAAAGGTTATGTAAAGAATTGATTTATTGTGTTCGTTTCAATTGTTGACATCTTGAAATTGATACTCGATTTTAATTGCAGTGTTTTTAATTCTGTTGTCAAAATTAACATAGCATGACGTCTGTACTCCATGAAGTGATACAGCATAATCAGCCTAATATCATATTCCCACTGCTGGGACACATGCTTCCTCTTTCAGTGAGAGGGAGTGGGATGTAATCCACCACGCGGGCCCAGTGCGGGTCGGTAGATGTCACATGTCTTCGAATTTTTGGTTCTAGGACATGCTGGTTTCCTCACGATGTTTTCCTTCACCGTTTTGAGAGCAGTGGTGATGAAATAATTTACACAAAGTAAAGTGCCTGCTTGGTTTCGAACCCACGACTTACAACTCGTAAGTCGCGGCCGTTACCACTGGGCCACCACTGCTCATTCTTAAATAGATGCATCTATATTTTGCAAGATATTTTTTATAGTTATATAGGTAAGTACTGTTGTAGGTATAAACTAAGTCTGACAACTAGTCTAACCAAGGGGTATCGTATTACCCAGTTACTGGGTTGTGGAGGTCAGATAGGCAGTCGCTCCATGTAAAATACTGGTATTCAGCTGCATCCGGTTAGACTGGAAGCCGACCCCAACATAGTTGGGAAAAGGCTAGGCAGATGATGATAGGTATAAACTACAGGTGGTGCTATATACCAATGTGCTCAAAGCGCACAACAAATTATTTCGATTCAATAAATAAAGAGAAATCGGAAGCAATGAATTCAGATATTTTATGCAATCGAATTAAATTGGTTTCAATTTGAAAAGTTTTCAATTCAATTTGATTGCAGCATTTTCAAGTATTGGTATGTTAATTGATGTTTATTAAAAGTTAAAACAGAATATTAAACCAATAATGTTTTGTAGTTTTTAACCGACTTCCTCAAAAAGGAGGAGGTTCTCAATTCGTATGTTTGTTTTTTTTTTTTTTGTATGTTTGTTACGCGATTACTCCGCCAATTATGAATCGATTCTGATGATTCTTTTTTTTTTTGGTAGGTCATGCTTCAGAGGTGGTCCTACTTATATAAATTTTACTTGCGTAGTTTTTGAGTTAGCTTCAATAATTACGTATTTTTCCCACTTTGCGTATGTAGACTATATTATTATCTTAGTTGGCTCGGTCACTGTTATTTACATAGCAGGTGGTATACGAATTTGTGTGGGGTAGGTACCGCAACTAAAAAGTGAAAAATAAAAACTTTTTACAAAAAAAAAACTAAAAACTGAAAAATTTAGAAGAAAAAAAAAAGTTATTTTTCACTTTTTAGTGTTTTTTTTGTAAATCGGTTGTTTTTTTTTTGTAAAAAGTTTTTATGTATAAAAGCCTTTTCTTGAGTTCTATTATCTATCGCTTGCTCTTCCTATTTATTTGTGGTCAACACTACTCGTCTTTTTCTTCCATACTTCTCTATTAGCCGTCATCTCGGTAGTCACCCCCTTTCTAGCCATATATTATCATCTTTCACACAGTCCATCCATCGTTTCATAGTTCTTCCTCTACTCATATAGCCATCCGATCCACATTCAAACTAGATAGATTTAAGGGAGTATTGCACTCAGTAAATGATGGTGAATAAATATTTGTTAGTAGAAAAAGACATCTTGCATTGACCAACAAATTGGAATAAGGCAGGATAATAATGGTACACACGGCTACACATCACGCAATACTTCCAGTGTATGCTGATCTCACATTGTATAGGATTTCCGTACAATGCGAGGTCAGCTTATACTGGTGTACAAAAATATTAGCCAATCTTCAGGAACGAAACCGGCATGTCCTAAAACCAAAAATTCGAAGACACGTGACATCCACTAACCCGCACTGGGCCCGCGTGGTGGATTACAGCCCACTCTCTCTCACAGAGAGGAGGCCTGTGTCCCAGCAGTGGGAACATTATAGGCTGATTATGCATATTCAGGGAAAACACAATGTGATGAAGTTATGCTAAAGTATATATAGACAATAAACCCAAGAATAGTCCGATAGTAGCTACAAACTCGTCCGCAAGGAAGCTAATACTGTCTACGAACTCTAGCTTTACTATAGTATATCTGTGTCCAGTTCTGACTAAGCCTTCTGTGATCTCGGACGCTTGATGTATTATTTATATATAGTATACCATGCTCAGCTATTGTTTCAATGTTCACAATCTTCTGTATCTCTAGTCCTAGGTCGGGAATCAAAACTTTCTGCTCTCAGTGGCAGAGTTTAAAAGCTTCTGTGGTTTTAGTGCTTTCAAAATCATTATTATTGACACTAATATCATTATTGTTAGTGAACTAGGTGGCTATCGTCTTAAACATACACAAAGACACGGACAGAAGCCTCGTCTCGGTGAGAAGGAGTGGGCAACGTGGGCCACGCCGCCGGGTTGGTAGATTGTCACATGTCTTCGAATTTTTGGTTCTAGGATATGCCGGTTTCCTTACGATGTTTTCCTTCACCGTTTTGAGAGCAGTGGTGATGAAATAATTTACACGAATTAAAGCCCCTGTCTGGGTTCAAACCTACGGTCTACAACTCGTAAGTCGCGGCCATTACCACTGGGTCACCCCTAGTGTCTTAAACATATACATTGCCAATTTCAAAAAAAGCTCTCCTTTCTCAAAAAAATATTTAGCTTTGAATTCTTGATAGTAGTAAAATGAAATGAAATGAAATTGTTTATTCTGTAAATATGATATTGGAATCACTTTTACATGTCATATTAAAAAGTTGTAAAAATAAGCTAGATGAGGTCGGCGTTTCCTATCTGACTACTCTGAGAAGAAAGGCCGAAACAAACTCAGAGGTCACCGTCTCTTTTAAAGTCCAGACATAATCTTGGTCAGGCCATATGAGGACCATGTAGATTAGCGTCTGAAATGGCCTTTTGAGGAAAGAACTACACAGATTGGAGTGGACCTGTCCAGTCAGTGCAAGCATTTGTCAGTAATAGATAGATATCTCACCTAAGAAAACGATGATGTGGTCATACATGCTACTAACTCCACATTATTCAATTGCATCTTTCTCTTGTCTTTATACCAATTTGTTTACGGTCGGCGCAATATATCTTTTTCTTCCATACTTCTATAATAGTCATCATCTCGGTAATCACCCCCTGTCCAGCCATATCATCTACCACACAGTCCATCCATCGTTTCTTAAAAAAAACCCTTCTCAATTTGTTGAATCAAAAGCCAGAAGCTTTGTCCAAATGAATAGTTCCAGACAAATAATCATAAAATACATTATTAAACTCAAACTATAGCAATACTGGCTCTTTAATATGCAAAACAGTCGTCGATAATTTGCTGCGGAATAATTCACAATGTCCAGATCATGAGTTCATGTGCCGGTTATTAATATTCAGTATTTGAGTTTGTCATAAACTGGCATAACTAGGAATTCCTTGATTATGTTTATTGTGGGCTATGCTGGTACGAATCATGATTGTTTGTGATTTAGTTTATGTTCTCAACTTCTGTGTAAAAGGTATTCATCCAAACAAACTTAATTATTGTCGCATTAACCTTTAATTTTTTCCTTAAACTCGAAATAATACCGTATTTTTACAGTTACTGTTAGCCTGCATCATTTTGCAAAGGCTATCAGCACCTATACTATGACGTATTAATGCCATCATTTCTCCAGTGTTAGTGAGAGACGGAGCTATACAAGGCCGCTAGCACCATCCTTTTTTCGCAGTGGAATAATGATGGCATTAATACTTCATAGTCAGCCCCCAGCTCTTCCAAATTCAAACTTATTTCAATTAAATAATTTACTTTTGAATTGTCAAAGAGTCGGTTAGTTAGTCATAAAGTTGAAGCTAGTTGCACATTCCAAAACGCAGATCTCTATGGAGAAGAACGGGCAAGAAACTCTGAGGACACTCTTTTAATTAGAGATGTTACAAAATCCTAGGGACATTATTCTTCAGTGTGGAACTTATAAAACCGTAATACAGATTCATTCACAATCCGAAATTTTGAAGGAAATTCCTAATCCATTGCTTCTTATGTTAGAAAAATTTGTCTGCTCAACAGAGTAAATAACGAAATTAATGTTGTTGAACTATCAAAATGAAAGGCATTGCGATCGATTGCCATTCTACGCAATTACCCTGCAGTTTACCTATACTAATTGCTAAAATCACAACAGTTTGCAGAAGCACAGGAGTTAACTGGTTAACTCCATTAGTTTCGCCTGCTAATTTACAAACGTGTCAGTGGTCTCGCAATGATGAGTTTTTGACAGATTTTGTATGGCATATCTGTCAAAAACAGATCATTGTGAGACCACTGACACGTTTGTAAATTAGTAGACTTGACCCCCTGGTTTTATGATGCTGTTATTAACATGCAGTATGGTTCCCTTTGATAGAAGTGGCGGTGCTTGGGGGAGGCCTGTGTCCAGCAGTGGACATCTTTCGGCTGTAATGATGATGATGAAGATGATGGCTCTCGTTTCATGAACGAAACCAATAGAGGAAAATCTCCCTGAAAGAAGACTGAGGTCCTAGACAAGTGACAATCGCTTCCAAAGCGTTTCGTATTTCTACAACGACTTTCAACAGGATTGACATAAGCTTTCCGATAGCTTATGTCAGTCCTATACATTTTTGCCTTTTCCATCGTTATCGCTGATAGAATGTCACTTTGCCTAGGACTTCTGACCAATAGCTATATTTTGCAATTTCTCAGAAAGCTAAGAAAAAGCAATTTTGACAGCTTACGTCAGTTGTGCTGCAGTTAAATGCATGCACGTAAATTTTAGCAACCTTTGACTCTTCAAGATTTACATGATTGTCTCGCCTCGTGACATTCTCGAAATCTACAATTAAATAACTTGTCCATAATTGGACACTAAACTTAGACATGTCATGGTCAAGTTAGGCATTGTTTATCTTATCCATAAAACATATTTTTTCCTCCACCATAATGTGCATTTTAGTCACGAAATCGTAGACTAATAATGATGTTATTATTACACTATTTCAAGCGATTCTGACTCATGACAGCTAGACTGCTGGTAATATATAACTTACGTGTTTGCAATAGATATATCTATTAGGATTTTTACACGCGAATGATTTTGCTGTCAAATATAATTGAGGAATTGCATAATTTGTACAATTAGAGTAATCTCTGTCAGGATGGAACTGCCAAATTAGTATGAAGGGATAAAAATATAATTGTTGATAGACATGTTATGACCAAATCTATTCATCAAGCCCTTGAGAGTTAGAAAAGGGCAGCATTGCTGTACTGGAATATCAAGTCATTCACTACCTTTTGCCCGCGGCTTGCCCGCGTGAAAGTCGGATATCGTCCCACGGGAACGTACTACCGGGATCTTAAGAAATGCCGGGTTTCCTATAAAACTCTCGTCTCCTATATCACCATCTATAGGATTATTTTTAAAACAAAAAGTATGCCTATGTCCTTCCCCAGTATGTCATCTATCTCCTTGCCAAATTTTGTCTAAATCCGTTCAGTGGTTTAGGCGTGATTAGGTAACATATAGAGAGACAAGAGTTACTATAATATTAGTATACTATAGTACTATACTATAGTACTATACTATAGTACTATAGTATAGTACTATAGTATAGTACTATAATATTAGAATGGAATAATGACTTCATTTAAATGAAAGGATTCATCCTACTATGTATGTTTGGATGTTTGTTACTCAATCACGCAAAAACAGCTGAACGGATTTGGATAAAATTTGGCACGCAGATAGTTTATAACCTGGATTAACATAATATAGGGTACTTTTAGCCGGGTAATTGACATGGACCCAATAATAAAGACCATGCAGACGAAGTCACGGGCTGTAGTTAGTTTTACAATAAATTCTACTATTACAAGCAGCGACATTAGCACAGAATTGTACCACTTATGTCAACTAGCTATATCATTCCCGTTTGTCAGTCGTCGAGTGCAAAATGCCCCGCTTGCAAATGCCCTAAATCATTATTATCATTGTTGCCAGTTCCCACGTAATACCCATACGTATATATATATATATGTATGTATTTATGTGTGTATGTATTAGTGTATTGTAGTAGGTCAGGTTTTTCGCAACGGGTTCTTGACTTCTTTTTTTTATAACTAGCGGTGTTTGCGGTTTTAGATGTTATGCTAATTTTTTTTTATTGTTTCGTTTGTTGCATGCTGTTGTGATTTGTATGATTTTTAAGTGATTCATTCATCATTATAATCATTGTTTCGATTTGCTTCACAGGATTGCCTTCGTACGTTATTAGAATGATTCATTTTGGCCTGCAATTCTACATCAAGATATAATGTATCTATAAGGACGACACCTTTTTTTTTTTTGAGTCTTTGAATTCATCCAATGACTTCTCCCGCTCTGGGCGGAGCGGAAGGACGTGTCAGACTTTTACTGACTAAAACCCACCCGTGTTCCTTCAGTTGCCTGTTGCCAAGGTCCCGGTATCCCTTTCGGACTTGCCCGCTTGCTTCGGGATATAGGGATGACACCTAACCATTCTTTATTTTTGTCGTAACATAAGCTTATACCACTACTGATGAACAAAATACTCTACTTAGGGTTCTCCATAGCCGCAAGGGTTACCGGGCCCCTTGGCAACAGGCAACTGAAGGAACACGGGTGGGTTTTAGTCAGTAAAAGTCTGACACGCCCTCCGTCCGCCCAGAGCGGGAGAAGTTATTTGATGAATTCCGAAACCAAAAAAAAAAATGGTCCTCCATGGCATTCTAAAGTTACTAAATACTTCTTAAAATAATCACTAGCACCAAAATTGCGTAACACACGATCGATTACTATCGGTTTCATTTTGACAGTTCAACACCATGCATAGCGTTATTTACGTTGCCAAGCAGACAAATTTTCCGAACATATGAAGCGTTTGTCTCGCAATAAGGGTGCACATTTGGCCAAGTAGACTTATGATTTGATGAAAATTTCTAATTTATGTCTGTAATTTTTATGGTGTACATAATAAAGAGTATTCTATCTATCTATTCTATCTATGATAGTAAAGATAAAGAACACTCCTCTTTCTCAGCAACTTCGTGTCACATAACCACAATTAAATTTTAATCTACAGCTGATCTAACTAATATTATAAACGCGAAAGTTTGTAAGTAAGTATGGATGGATGGATGTTTGTTACTCTTTCACGCAAAAACTACTTAGCGGATTTGGATGAAATTTGGCACACAGATAGTTTATAACCTGGATTAACACATAGAATCTTTGTATCCTAATATTCCCACGGGATCGGGACTTATGCGGGTGAACCCGCGGGGAGCTGCTAGTAATATAATAAAAATAACCTCGAGGACTGTGGACCCTGGGCAGTCAGCCCCGATAATACCTCGCTGACAGGCTAATATTTTTATCACGACATTATATGCTATTCTTGTAGTTCCAACGATGGAAGACGTACCTAATTCTATTTTCTGTCTCTAACTGAGTATTTCAAGGTCGGTCAATGATTCCATTACCTTCACTGCACTAAGATGCATTTTCCGGTTCAGCCTACTTCTATTTTTCCCCGAGTTGAATACCAAATAGTTTTGGTATGTATATATCCATACTAGCTTTTGCCCGCGGCTTCGCCCGCGTGGATGTCGGAAAATATGCCACGGGGACGTACTACAGAGATTAAAAGTACCCTATATTATGTTAATCCAGTTAAACAGTGTCTTCTCACACTGCTTATTATAGTATTCGAGGTGCGGTTCGCGGATTGATATAATATGATTGCTGGAGGATAACAAATCCTGAAACCTAGCAATAGTAACGGAATTTATAACGGAATGGAAAATTACCTACTTGAACGCCAAATTTGAAGGTAACTGTAGAACGGAAATTTTAATTCTATAAAAAAAAAGTTAAAGTTAACGTAAATAGTTACCTAAATAATTCAAATTACGCTTATACTTATATAGTTAAAGTACCTCTTTATATACCACATTAGAGGTTCTGCCCTCAGGTGCTAACACAACCAGGCTGCTAGATGAGCTCACTCTCGAGCAGGCCACGTAAAACTGGCCGTGCGAGAAGCAGTCCCCTCTAAGATCAATTCCCGCTGTTTTCAGTGACTGACCCTGAGACTTATTAATCGTCATTGCGAAACATACCTTAAGGGGGAACTGCAGCCTTTTAAACTCGAATGGGTACTCCGACGGTATTAGTGGTATCCGCGGTATATATACCGATTCACCTCGAGCACAGCCAGTAAATATAATGGCCTCTACCACGTTTTTATGTAAGGCTTTCACACGCAGCCTGGTTCCATTGCACAACTTGGGCGGATTGAGATTTCGTAGTAGCATTACTGGAGCACTTACTTTGAGGATAAGTTTGTGAGACGGTAGACCAGGTGGGTTGAGTGCATTTAAGAACTCCACAGGATAGTGTACAGCATCATCCGTATGCACTACAGTGTCCACAGACTTGTATTGGTATTCTGCACCTTCGAATGATTTCAACAAAGTGTCATTAATCACGGAAGCCTGATCGTTTTTAGGTGTCAGAATCGCACGTTCGCACAGCCACTCCATGGATTTGCTATGTAGGTTTTGGACATCTGGATATATTTGAGCTATTAGGTCATCAACGGTGGACACAACTGAGGCAAGATCTGATGGAATTATAATCTTGCCCTCAGTTTCCGTATATTCTCCGTTTCCTATTTTAAGGAGGAGATCGGAGAATTGACCAGCGCAAACATCACCCTTTAAGTGCACTCGCATGTTTTTTTTAAGGTGGAGTTTTATTATTAAAGGCCAAAGATTTGAGGCCTTAATGCAAGCCCTAACTTCGTCAGCTCGAGTTCCCCTCGGCACTACCGGTAGAGTCTGACGGAAGTCTCCAGCTAACAACACTGTGATTCCACCCATCATATCATCGCTCCCTCTGATGTCTTTTAGAGTTCTATTTAGTGCTTCAAAACCCCCTTTATGCGCCATTGTACTTTCGTCCCAAACTATAAGTTTACAATCGCGCAGCACTTGGGCCGTATTACTCTGCTTTGAAATGTTGCAGAGTGGAGTTTCGATATGGATGAGATTTAGCGGCAGTTTGAAAGCAGCGTGAGCTGTCTTGCCTCCCTCCAACAGTGTAGCTGCAATTCCTGACGATGCGACAGCTAAGGCAATGCCACGATTACGCCTTACTTTCGCCAGTACCAAATTAATAAGAAAGGTTTTTCCAGTGCCACCAGGAGCATCCAAGAAAAAGATTTTCCCAATTCCTGTCTCAATATTGTCAAGGATTTGTTGATAAACATAAACCTGTTCATCTGTCAGTAACTTCTCATTATTCGACACTGCCTCCCCCAGGGCGCAGGTATCATAATTGATCTCCCTCAAATATTCTCGATTACCTAAAGTTGCTGCAGATCTTTTTGGCTGAGGTAATCCGTATTGTGCCAAGTTTTGTCCCGCTTGAGCTAACACTGCATCTTCGATCAATATCAAGCATCTGTTGTACACTTCGTCTATGAGCAGCTGCGCACTATCTTGCAACTCTCTCTCCAGTTGCCGTTTGATGTCCTCAGAGAGACTGTCTTTGTATTTCTCCCAAAGGCTTAAAGGATCAGAAAGTTGACAGAAAACTAACATTATAGTAAATAGCTCTCGCAGCTTCAAAGGAGAATCGCACAATGCGGCTTCCTCTAAAGTAGTGTCCCAATGTTTGTCGTCTTCCAGCAATCCAAGGGCCTTGCACGCAGACTGAAATGTTGGATGGAGGATGCCATTCACAGTCTTCAAATCCTCAAAAGATGTCGGACCTCTAACCTCATGAAGTAGCAGGCGTAGGTGGTAGCACTCCGTGTTGTTTGGATGAATCGTGTAGACCCTACCTAGAGCGTGCTCTTTCTTTACTCCGGGCCAGCCTTCTACAACTTTCCCCTTTTTCCTCCTACAAAATTTTTTGTTGTTCCAGACAAAGTAAGAAGGGACTTCAAAGTACAGCAGCGTCTTAGCAAAATTGTCCGTTTTACAGATTTCAAAAAAAGCTAGTAGCGTTGTTTGAGGTGGGCTGTTTATTTTCTGTGACAGGTTATTGGAGGTGAAGTATACACGCTGACCGTTTTCAAGATGAACAGCGAGATGTAAAACGGGGGGGAACCTTTCATGAATGGGAAAGCTTAAGATCCTCCAAACTGCTTCAGAACTACTTATGTACCGGCCGCTTTCGTAGATTTTTACCTCATCTTTCTCATTCTCCAGAGTAAAGGCCGCTTGATCACTACCCTTGTTCACGTACTTACAAATATATTTGATAGATTTAACAGAGTTGCAGTACTCAACATTAACATGAGCATTGAAAGTACGTGATAGGACAGGATTGTAAGGCACTACCCAGCGGTTGTCCAACTCAGTTTCCCGAATTTTTATTGTGTGACCACCGTCAGCTGGTGACCTCCTCCTATATTGCGGATAACCATCGTCTCCTGTCTGGGTGTCCTTGAGAAGTGGTCGAGGGTACCTCTTAGTGCAGCTACTATCTTTCATGCAGGGTGATTTGTAATTTAAATTACCACAAGGACCATGTATCATGTTGGCTTTCACAATATCGTAAAGGATAGGGTCTTGTTCAGGGTCAGGTATTTCTGCACAAATAACATTGTCGATTTGATCTGGGTTGATACGCTGCTCTAGCCATAGCAAGATGTGAATGTGAGGAAGACCTCGTTTTTGCCACTCCACTGAGTATATGAAGCAAATCATACCTCCAAACAAATTGCCTTTGGTTAGAAGAGCCATCATCTTTTTCACCTTTAGGTGGAATACCCTGGCAATAATGTCGTGGCGATCGTGTGACTTTTGACCAGGTAAAAGCATATCTGTGATCTCTTTCCATCGGGGGTTACATGTGAATGTGATAAAGAGGTCAGGACGGCCGTATTTGCGCACGTATGTCATGGCGTCTTGTGTACGCTCGTGCATATAGCGTGGTCCCCCGGTAAAAGATGACGGGAGCACCACCTTCTGACCCAGGTGCTCACCATCAATATCCTGCCTCCCTATGGCATCCCTCAAGTGTACATAACTGTCAGCCCTCAGCTGCCCCTGGTTATTCCTGATATAGGTCAACCTTTCCGTTTCTATTTTAGCGTACATGTCAACCAAAAACTGACTAAAAAGGGAGCGGAAATAAACCAGGTGATTATCTTCTCCTTGTCTAATCATTATGCGAAAAGAATAAAAACTCGCAGCGGAGACTGTCTTTTTAAGTGTTAATTTGGTTTCAGGATCACGCTGAGGTAAAGAAATAGAGTACCCATCCTCGCCACGACAAAACAAAAGCGGATACTGCAGGGCATCGTACGAACGGTGGATCGCACTAATGCGCTGCAATGAGTTATCGTGGCTTTCAAGGATAATGTCTCGTTTCTCAAATTGCTGACCAACCATTACTAAGGCCACCTCATTTGACGTAGGAGCATTGAAGCGACCCCTGTGACTGTCCGGCGGCTTCCTCTCAGAATTAATGACTACTTTGAATGTTTTAGATGTTGCAGGCACCTTGTCCAGGGCGACCTTAAAGTCTCTTATATAAGAATTAAACGTATGTAGCATTCCCTGTAGTTGTTTGACTAAGCCAGGTTTTACGTCGGGAAAGTTACTGCACCTCAATTGTACTTCTCTATCATCTTCGCCAACAAAATATATTTGTAAGAATTGTGGTTCCTTTTGAGGTGCTGGCAGTAAACTTCCAACCAAGTGGTATACCTGTCCCTGAACTTTAAAAGTAGGCATAAAACCGTCCTTTGTTATCAGTTTAGCTCCAAATGAAGTCATTTGAAAACAGTTATTATATTTACGAATACCGTTCATAAAATGATTATGTTCTGGATGTATATCCATTATCAAGCTGTAGAGAGGTTCAGGTATCTGTTCATAAGGCGGGAGCTGCACTTTACCAGCGCTACAGCACATGCCGGGTGCCTCATCCTTCCATTTAAAAGCATTGCACCACCGGCACTTGTTGCTCATGGAACCCAAGGCCACGGTGCTGTCGATTGCATACTCTGTGTCGATATCATATGCCATGCCGGAGTGAGCCTTGATTTTCCAGAGACGTCCTTTTCTTTCTACTCGTCTCCCAAGATTATTTCGATCATATCGAGACTGTGACGCCCTATGCACCTCAGGGTGAGCTTGCTGGTACCTAGCCACAGCTTCTCTATGCACCTCAGGCTGGGTTTGCTGGTACCTAGCCACAGCTTTTCTGTGCAACTCAGGGTGAGTTTGCTGGTATCTGGCCACTGCTTCTTTGTGCACCTTACTATTAGTTTTTTGATACTTGGACACAGCAGCACGATGAATAGACGGTTTTTTTTGTACATACTTTTTAGAAGCTTTTTTAAGTTGTTTTTTCCGAGTAGCGTCGGTGCATCTGGTACGACGTTTTTTAGAACATTTGTTAGGAACGGTAAGAGATAATGATTGATACAGAGATGAGTCGCGATCTGGTTCTGATAGGGGCAGTGAGATAGTAGGCACTTCACTTCTTCTCTTAGTAATCTTCTTGGCGACGACAGGGATAAGTAAAGAAGGGGAGGCGGGCTCGGACATTATCGCGGTCTCACAACGTACGTATACATCGAAATGGCCACGTGACAGATCATGAGAAAAGCGTAGCCGTCCCACGGGGTTACCTGCAGTACCAAAACTTGTATACAGCTCACAATTGCGGTAAACTTCAAAGACCCACGGAAAGAGTTGGCCTGCCGCCTCCAGTTCACATAAACTACCATAAGTAAAAGGGCGTGACATGTCAATGCAGTATTCAGCGGCGCAGGAATAATTATCCCCATTATTATCGTGGGACATAATGGCAAACTCTTCCCAGTTGGCCGCCACATGACTAACGATTTGCTCGCGCACCTCCCTGGCCATCACTTGTGTGTCATACAGTAGATAGGAGATGGCCCGAAACAGACATGCTCCATCCCCAATTATAGGAACTATGGAATGAGGCACCATAATCCCATCAATTGTTAATGATTCAACAGCCATTGTAAAAGATTACAAAACGTAACTGTTGTTTTGTGTTTAACTAAGTCAGAAAATAAAGAGTGGTAAAGAAAATATTATAAAAACAATTTTGGAAAACAAAGGATTGCGCTAAAAGTCACAGTTTTTAAAAGACGGTTTTGCATTAAAAAGTACAGTTCAGTTGTATCGTAAATGATCGCTGTGCTTGCGCTAAACGTGTTATATAGACAAATGTTGCATTTATAATGAGTTGGCCCGCCTTCTCGCACTGCTTATATAGTATCCGAGGAGCGGCGCGCGGATTGATTTATGATTGAATGGAGGATAAAAATTGTAAAACCTAACAATAGAAACAAAATACAGGGTGTTAAAAAAATTGCTTAGGGGTAAGTATAAAGGAACACAAAAAAAAAAAAAAAACGGCTCGCGACCAATGGCGCAAGACGTGGGCCCATTTTTTTTTTTTCCTTATTTTCTTTATCGATACTGAACCTGTCCCTAAGCTATGGCACGCAATTTCTTTAACAATACTGACGGATAATTACCTACTTACACTTATGGCACTTACTTGCATGCCAAACTTTAAATCCTCTTTATTCTCTATCCTGTAAGAACTAAATAAATAAGAATTTTCATATAAAATGTATCCCTGCTTTTCCCCCTCCTAGGGGTAAATTTTAGAAAAATGGTTATTTTTTGAGTTAATCAAGCCACGCGGTAATTTCCTACCCTGTAAATTTGACTACCCCTTTTCACACCGTTAGGGGTAGATTTTTTTAAAACCTTATTCTTTATTTATTACGTTACTTACGTTATTCTTTATTTTTGGTTTAAAGTATAAATACTAAGTTTCGAGTTAATCAGACCACGCGTTAAAATTCTTTCATACAAATTTTGACACCTTCTAATTCTCCTTTAGGGGGTAGTTAAAAAAAAAACAAAAAATACACGTTTTATTATTTACTTAGAATAAGTATTTGTGCCAAGTTTCAAATTTATTAGTTTAAGGAATAAGATTTTCCATACAAACTTTCATCCCCTATTTAACTCCTTTAGGGGTTGAATTTCGAAAATTCCTTCCTTATTCCTTGTCTACATTATAAAGAGAACCTCTGTGCAAAATTTCAGCTTTCCAGGTCCAAGGGTTTGGGCTGGGCGTTGATGAGTCAGTCAGTCAGTCAGTCAGGACTTCTCTTTTTATTTATATAGATATTTCGCGATATATGTAGATATATTATGTAGGGTACTTTAGGGCTCTCGTGGCTAAGTAATAACAGCCGCTCGGGTCGATCCATCAGGTTAAGCTACGCTTGCCAGGGTTGGTCCGTGGATGGGTGACCATTTTCACATATCGAGACTCCTCCGTGCCTCGGAAAGCACGTTAAGCCGTTGGTCCCGGCTGTCATTTGTGGATCTTTGGCAGTCGTTACGAGTCGTCAGAAGCACGAAAGTCTGACAACCAGTCTAACCAAAGGGTATCGTATTACCCAGTTACTGGGTTGTGGAGGTCAGATAGGCAGTCGCTCCATGTAAAATACTGGTATTCAGCTGCATCCGGTTAGACTGGAAGCCGACCCCAACATAGTTGGGAAAAAGGCTAGGCAGAAGAAGACTTTAGGGCTTTATATTTGAAGTTACTGATTTGGCACATAGGTAGGGTAAAACAGTCACTTTGGCAGAATCGTAATAGGAAAATATTATGAATCATCGTAAAATGTCACAAACTGACAATTCATAATATGATGCTGCGTGCGATTCATATTTCGAAATAATTCATCTGTTTGACAGGTTTCTATGGAGATTCGTAAAATAGTCCACAAAATTATGAATTGGTTTTTGTGTCAAATTAGAGGAATTGCTAATGACAGCTGGAAATTCAGGAAATGAAACGCTTCTAGAGGAATTGCTAATGTGGCCGTTTTAGGCCCACTGATTGGCTTGAAGAGTGATGAATATAAAATAGGTATAGTGGCAGATTAAAGGCTCTTACATACTGGGGCGATTGGTCGCGCGACGCGACGCCGCCGCATTGTTCGCCGTGAAGTTTTCTCAGAAATTGTTTTGTTAAAATTCGCGTTGCGCGACGAATCGCGCCAGGATGTAAGAGCCTTTATAGATTAGGAATAGATGGCAGTCTTATTTGTGAACTTAGACATTGGTGCCGATTCTGTTGTTCACAAACTAAACTAAATTTAAGTTCAGTGCATCTTTATCTTTCTATTTCATTATGAAAAGGACAGAAGATAAATTTTAGTTTAGTCCTGTCAAATTTAATCAGCGCCCATACAAGTTTAGACGTGATTTAAAAACTTATCTACTAAAATTACGTCAATTTACGTCAAGCGCTGATTAATTTGACAGGACTAAACTAAAATTAATCTTCTGTCCTTTTCATAATGAAATAGAAAGAAAAAGATGCACTGAACTTAAATTTAGTTTAGTTTGTGAACAACGGAATCGGCACCATTTTCTACCTACCATTTTCCACCTTCTCTACCTAAATCCCCATCGAAATATTTTGAGCCATTTTACCCCGAAGCTTCTCTCTTGACGTGACCAATTGACCATCATTAGTCTGTCCACGACTAGGTGTAACTACACTTGTCACGTGAGTTGGTACCTTTTTGCGGAACCTTAATTAGAAAAGTTACTATTTCGGTTCCCTACAAAGTGGTTGAGCTGGTGCCGTCATGTTCGTGAACGGGCGCCGACAGTTGTGACTGGTCATCTCTTATCTTCCAGGGTTTATTTTTATTAATCTTCATTTTTATTTTACATTGTTCTCACGTATAGAAGCAACAAGAATACTGTACCCAGGATTTTGTAATATCTATATCCATATTTAAAAGAGTGTCCTTGGAGTTTCTTGCCCGTTCTTCTCCATAGAGATCAACGATTTGGAATGCTTCAACTTTCTGACTAACTGACCGACGCTTTAGCAATTCAAAAGTGCCTATAAATGGTTTAATTGAAATAAATGCTTTGAGTTTGAGTTGACACTGTTAGAGTTTTGTTCTTTAAAATAATCTTTCATCTAAAACTGCAGTAACCAACGACGGTAGCCAATCTTGATGTTGGGTTACTGTTGAATCTCCCTCTTCCTGTCAGACTGAGTCTAAAAGCAGTTGGCTAAAAAAAAATCTCTAGAAAAAAATAGGTCACTACATTTTCTACCCATTATTTTTTTTTTTGTAACCTGCTTCCTATTTGCGTAATACACGATCAATCACAATTGGAGTCGGTTAGAAACAAATGTCTAATCCATTACTTCATAAGTTAAGTTGTTGAGCAGATTTTTAACTTATGAAGCAATGGATTTGACATTTGTTTACAACCGATTCCAATTCTGATCGATAATACATTACGCAATAATACCACACAAATAGGTTCAACTCAATTTCCTTGATAGTACAAAAAACAAAACATCCCTTCAAATAAACCAAACGATTTCTAAGTTCAAGAATTTGGGCTTGGCATCGATGAGTCATTGGTTACATAAGTTATCCATCGGTTAGTAAACTGCTATAACGAAGATAAACGTTCGGATAGAACCTTTAACTACTGGCACAACTATATAAAAGGGAGGTAGGTATTTCCTTAGTAACTCAAATGTCAATTGTATGAACTTTTGACTTTACTGTCATATTTCAAGCAAAATATGCACCGTTTGACGTTTAAACAGAGTTTATGGAAGCATTTGATTTGTAATAAGATCATAAATCAACTCGACTTCACAGGATATTTCATCAAACCACGTCAGTAATGAAACCGTTACGAAACTCTAATTAAAACTAAACTAAAAAGTCTCAAAGAGAATCCGCATCAATCCATTTCATTTGCCTCAAAAAAAAAAACTTTAAAAAGTAAAAACATAAAGGGTGGTGAGGCGAGCCAGTCAAAGAATTTCCCTTTTCAGCTTTTAAAAAAGTACTTGTATGAAACCCGCATTCCTCTAAAGATTAGGCCGCACTCACACAGCCGCGCGCCACGTGAAGAGACGTCGTATACACATGCACATGTGCCGTGTGACGTGTGGGTACACCTCACACACACTGACGGCGCTCAGTGATGTAATGCCAACGTTGACGCCTGGCAGACATTTTTTATAGGCTCTGACGCAACTTTTTTTTTATAAGCGTACTTGTTAGGCCGTTTTCAGGTTTTACTCGGTTTGTTTGTTGTGTGTGGTTCCGTATTTGTTTTAGACGTTCTTTTTTAGTAAATAAATGGATGTGGAAATGTTTTTGATATGATATTTGGAAATAAGCGTTTTAAAGAGATTGATAATTGAAAAGCTTTCACGTTAAAAGCAAACTATAAAAAGGTACCGATTGGAAATCTCTCTTTTAATGAAGGCGTTAAAAAAGACGTAAAAAATCCTATTTGCGTTATCTTAGCATACTGTATAATATAATTATGACTATGTAATTTTTAACTAACAAATATTATTTTTCTTTACAGGTAAGTTATCCTACACCCAAGAAAAAATGGAATCATTCACCAACAATTATCGTGGTTTGTAGAAACATTCAACTAACAGTTTACATAAGAGCATAAAATTAAAATAATTTACGACATAAAATATGATGCAGTGTGTAACGATCCTTACGATGCACGTACAATACATGGAAACAAGGTATAACTGTAAAGCAAGGCTGCACACATAGACAACAAGGACAGGTCAATACCCTCCGTTGCCTTGCACGAACATAGCGGCTATATACAACACCGCTGTTGAGCGAGCGAGACGGGAATATTCCTCACAGTCTCGCGTTTCAAACGAGGAACTCTCCGCGTGCGACAAAGATGACGCCATATAGCCGGAAAGGGATAGCTATATAAATATTATGACTGTTATTTCACTTCCTCTGCTGTGATGCAATAGCAATTTTACAGTAAAGCATCTATTTTGAGACAAAGATTCATTTATTTTTAGGATTTCGTAATTATTAATTGGTTATTTTAATTATTAATAGTAAAGGTGTGTTCCAAACGGTGCTCCAGTAAACGTATTTATTACTATCTTGCAACGTTGTAATGAATGCACTTTTGCTTGCTAATTTTGTAACAATTTTGCAACCCGACTGTGTGATATTTTTGGCGCAAAACAATTGAAATAGAACTTCTTGAATGAGTACGGTGTCAAATAAAACAATTGAATTATTTAACGTAAAAAACTTAAGTACAAAACAAAATAGGGTCGCTCAATAAAAAGTTCTCATACGTTATAAAATTTATGACAACGCCATCTAGCATCGGGTAGCGACACTTTATTATTGCTGATTTATTACCTATCACGCATGTCCTCATTTTCGGTCAATTCTCGCAACGAGCGAATCATACCGGAATATTAGGATGCGAGAAAATTCCGCTTGTTAAAAGTCTAAAGTTTATCCTCTTGTTTCGAGGAAAATCGATTAAAAAAGCCATAACAGCAACTACGCATGCCCTAGTTTCAGTTCTGTGGAAATATCACGTCTTTTGTGGCGTTTTCAACCTACTCCGCAGTACATTTGAAAAAATCGGTGGGCCTAAGGAACGTGCCAAACCGTGTGTCATTGAACCCCTTCAAAAAGCTGCCGTGCACTCCCTGACCATCACAAAATTCAACCCTAAAGCCTCCAGATCAACGCTCAATATTGCACTCCATATTTCAAAAAGAAGAGTCCATTTTGAAAAATCCATCCCGACACTTACGCTCTTTCGTTCGAAATTCAAAAATGTAAAGACGGGCACACACTTGCACACGGTATATACTAGCCACGCACAAGTGTTTGTCATGTATAAAGAAAGTACGTGTGAGCTTTCCCTGTGTTGAGTTACACAACCTCGATGTTCTGTCTTTTTTTAGCACGTACAAAAACTATTCCCATCTCCCTCTAGCCGACTGTTATGTAATAACGGTTGTTGTGATTTAGCCGCGTAACATTTTTCTCTCAAACCGCTATGTCTCAGATTTTTAATCTGTCATTTTAGATCTGTAGTTTTGATTAAAATATTTTAATTGCAGTTCTGATATAATCTTTTTGAAGTCTTATTAGACTCTAATTAGAACCGTGGAAATATGTCTGTATGATACTGTAATTACATGAGCTTTTTTGGTTAGTTAGAATGTTATTTTCTTTTCAAAATATATGTGATGCGATAGGCCTATAAATAAACTCCACATGCTGTCAAAACGTATGCACTTCACACACACAAGTGCGTGTAAAGAGGTTATGTGTGGCAGGCGCGGCTCGGTGTGCCGTCGCTTGTATTCATTTCCTAGTTGCTCCCCCGATGGCCCGCTTGCAACATCTCGGTGTGAGCGGGTCTTTACGAATTCGGCGCGTACACGAAATAATTCTGAACGCGAAAATTCCAACATTTTTTAAGTGCCCTAGTGCTTGTGTTATCTGTGGTGTGTTGTGTGACAGTGAATTAATAGGAATAATGGAATGATGTCAGAGGTTTGACGTTTTTATTCAACGCGTTCACAACTCGGTTTTGGCGGCAACTTCGGCAACAGTTTGTTTTATTTATTCGAAAGTTTTTTACGTAACTTTTTTTATCATATAATTAATAATTAAGTTATAATTACGCAATTAGAGGTGCGAAGTGAGTTTTGCATGTGAATTTTAACAAACGTTAACTGTTTAGCTAACTGTTGTGTCTGCCCATAAAGTTTAAATTGGTCACGGTAACTTTAATAATGGAATAATAAGCTCAGTTATGTGATAGTACTGTTTAAAATTAGACAGTTTTGTAACTTCCTAATAACAAGTTGTTGTTAATTAATTTTTATGAAGACGGAGAGTGTTATTATGTAATTAATTGTGATTACTTAACACAGAGTTATAAAGATATTAGCGGGCATAACATTAAATTGATTGTTGTTATGTTTGATAGTTATTATTATTTCCACTACAAATAATTTACCGCATCTAAATACCTATAAAAGTTTGGAAACCATCTTTAAAAAAGTTTTATGTTTCCTTCCTTATGTTGAGCGTACAATCAGAGAGAACTGAATGTGACTAAACGAGCCTATTACGATTTTTATCATAACCGCTTAGTAACAATTTAATTCACGACCTTATAAAGTTGTATAATATCAGAAAAATAAACAATTGTGCTATTATATGTATTTAGATTACTGGATGACAATAAAATTGTAGGCATTTGGTTACACTGCATAGGTACTTATCAAAGTTAGTTGTTTTTAAATAAATTATAAAAATACTCATTAAAAAAAATGAAAGAGAGCATTGCAAATGAGAAATATATTTGAATTATTAACAGTATTTTGTATTTAAACCTCGATAAAAAAGTAACACGTCAGTAATACGCAATTAGAAAAAAAACAGCAACGAAAACTATTAAATTATTAATTATTAGTGTTCAAGACGCAGATCTTTTGAAGTATTTGTTCTAGGTACGTCCAAAAGCTGTCTATAAAAATAAAAATTCCAAACTTTATTGATTCAAAAGCTTATAAAATTGTAATTTACACTGTATAAATAAAGCAAAAAAAGACTGCGAATAATGATAAAATAAATAAAATAGTGTAGGTAATGCAATTCAAACAATTGTAGGCACCAATCATAGAATAGAAACCGCAACCCGTCGATTGTTTACATACCTACTATATCGATAAGCTGTATCTTGGTTTCGACGTATTGGAAAGATAACTGTCCACCTAAGTTTCATGCTAAATTCATTCTTCAAGTTTCATGCTATATTATGTCAAGCTGTACAAATAAATATGAATTACAAAGATTACTAGAGCTTTTTATTAGAAAAACGGAATTAAAAAATAAATAAAAGTCCTGAGTCCACAATCAGCTATTTTTTATGTTGCTATATGTAACCATAATCAATTTAAAAGATGGCAATTTATAAATTCATTATAAATCCAATTGTACCTATAATATTACCAATTTAAAAGTTAACTAAATATGAAATAACTCAGAACAACTTTATCAGCAGTGGTGTATAACCACAAATACAGAAAAAGTCTTTGTTTTAATTATTTATTTATGAAACAAACAACAAGTTTCGATTGAAAGAGTCATACATGACTACATCAAAATCAGACAAAACTATGAAAAGGAATGCTATTGCTGCTCTCTTCCTATCATGACATGCAACTTCCTGATGTCACCACAAAAAGCATGACAAGCCAGGATACATCTTGACACTCTAACCCTAAGTAACAAAAGTCAACTAGCCAACTATTATCACACTATCAAGTTTCAGAGGGAACACTTTAAATACAGCCCTCTCTTTCACACCCATTGTCCAACAACGAAAAGAGAGGGACAGGGATAGTTAAATTGTCGAAAGATAAAGGATGACCTATTTTCAGGCCACGTGGCGTATAGAAAGCAGTCTTGCAATTTCCTTGTTAGTTACCAGGGATATTTTAAGGGGCCTGTTATGAAAGAAGTTGATTTTAAAAGGGGCTGGTTAGTGATTATGAATGGGTATTATTTTGCCAATGTATGTAATATTACGTAGGGCTTCGTGAAACGGGAAAAGATGTGAACAGCTAAGTTGTAACAATATGACGCTGTGAGAAACGTTTAAAGTCACGCACAGCGGTAATTTATTGTAGTTTGAAGACTAACAGGGCTTGTAACTGTGCTAGCTTCCAAGAGAAATGGGTTAATTGTACGCTATTGGTACTGAGTTAACAACAAACTTTAGTTTCACATTTTTAGAAGAATGGGTACGAACCACTTGACAACATAAAATACACTATTGAAATAGTGAAAAACGAGACAACTCAGTAACCAATCTGTTTGTAGATGTCTCATTGTTTTGGTCTCTCCAGCAGTTTGAATTCGAAAATTTCACCGTAAAATCCTTGTTGTCTATCTTTTGAATAAGATTCTTTCAACTTTGGCCCCAAAAAAGGCTTATTAATTGTTTTTCGCAAAAAAATCAATCAGCAATACTAAAAAATACGTAAACAGTGCAATTCGACCCCAAACTTGTAACATATGTAGGTCAACCGCAGGTCACAGCCTGACACGTTTTGGGCTAGCTCTCGAACGGCCCTAATTTGACCTCCGCGACCTTGGATCTCAGGTTCAATAGGATTCGAGGTCAAAGTTGAACTCCTGCCCCAGTTGTGTACGGAAACTGAATAACTGAATTATCAAAGGACACTGGTTTGCAGGACAACGCGATAATTGCAAATTGTTTATATCATCATGTGTAGGCAGTTTTTTTTTGTTTTGTTTATTTAGGTATTGAGTTTTAGATAAATATCGTGAGGAAGTAAACATACAAAAACAACGGTGTTTGACATTGAGTATTTTACATAAATGTTTTTCGTTGGTAATCCTGATTGATTGTTACCCAATGAACATTATCTTGAAATAAAAAGCGATATAGCTTTACTTAATAAAATAAAAAAGAGCACCAAAAAGTACAATAAAAAGAAATACGATCCTTATTCCTTTCCATAAAAAACTCTTTTTCCAATAGCATTTCCAAATGATGATTTCACTAGAATTTTTCCACATACAACATTATCGATTCAATGCTTAACGCGTACGTAGCATACGAAATATACAATTACCAGCTCTGCTAGACATTTCTAGATTAGTCCGGTTGCGTAATACTGACTGCCACACTGTCCAAATGTTATGTATGCTGCTTTCATGAATTAATTTATGTTTAAATTAAGTATTTTCACGCGCACATTTTCCTGGTGGATGAGCAGTGCTCTTTATAACTTTTGCCAAAATTGTATGTTGATGAAACAATAGTTAACTTACACTTACACTTTGTAGCCTGTTAAACCTCAGACCAAATAAAAAACCAAGACAGAGCGCTGTCAACAGTAACATGAGGCCGGTATTGTAAACATGTGTGCACCTAATCAGGTGTAGTTTGATTGTAAATGTGTGCGTGTGAGCGTGTATGCACAGAGCGGAGGTGTAGTTTTGGCATGCTTCGCTATATTGTTCGTAACGCTCTGTTTTGGTTTTTATTTGCTCTGAGGGTAAACCATGCTTATCTTATGAAGTTATGACTGAAGCCTTCACCTGAGCCTACCCCTTCGATTCTACTCCAGCTACCTTTTCATACTATCTTGCTTGGGTATCAGATTTACTACTTATGCGGATTTTTTAAACAAAAAAATGACAGAAAAAACTGTTTTTTTTTTTGCATTGTATAGGATTGGTTCATATCTTTTACTATCTTATATTGCTACTATTATTATGGACTCTTTCCCTGAATTCGTTTTTGCTAGTTGATGATAATACGATAAAACAGTTGATATTTCGACTATATATTTTATTTATTCATCCGTATCTTTCTGGGAAATATGTAATGCGAAAACTGGCGCCTTAGTTTCGACCCAATTTGGCAATAAAAATGAGCCATAGTGAGAACGAGGTATTAGGTTTTATGCAAAATAATACGTAGACGTTCCATTCTTAAACGAAGCTTTTCTTTTGTTCAAGACTTTTTCAACCAATCTTCTTGGTCGAAAAAAAAACCAATTGGACCCTCTGATTCCTTTGAATACGTCTGTCTCGTGACGTCATCTTTATAAAGCCTCTGAAAGGAGAATTTTTGTCTCAAAGGAACCCTTTTTGTATTCAATACTGCGAGACTAACCTTGGAATTCGCTAAGATTTAGCAGTGGGGGTCGATTACGATACCAACTTCGTACGGCGAGCGGTATTACCTAACTAACTTGAATACGGTTTCATAATGCGTAATAGCAAACGCATAACGCTTAAACAACTTGTTTTATTCCGTATTTATTCATATTTAAACATTATTCCGTTCAATTATACCAATTAAGTTAGGTGCGGTTTTGGTGGTATGGACAAAAAGTTGGAAAGGCTCGGTGGTAACGCCATCTAGCGTTGAATAGCCGAACTTTTGTAATTTTCACCTCTGTGAAGATGTAAAATCTTAAACACGAAAATATATTAACGGTTCTATCTACGTGTCAAGATTCTGATACTAACTTTTTAAGCATTTCCATTACGAAAATATTTTCCTAACTGAGAATGTAATTAAGAAACTCACTACTAGATGGCGCTGTGCATCCTGCGTAACACTTGGGTCACCGACCGGCCATACACTACTATGTCATAATATTTTTTTATAGCAAACTGCATAGCTACGATAATCGTTCGCTGAGCGATTGCAATTTATTGTTTTTTTATTTACTTTGCTCATAACAATAATGGCGACGCTAATCGGATACGAACTGCACCACAGTACTTATTTGCTAGAATTAAATACGCTTCGCTAATTAATCACACTTTGTTTAAGTATTTTCTATAGTTTTGTATCGATTCTGATTTACACACACATATCTCAACATTGATTTGCTTGTGGTAAGACTCTCATAGCCGACCAAGTGCACGATTCGTATCGGTTTCTATAGTTTTGTAAGCGTTAACGCCAACGGAAAGATCAAATTGTATAAAGTTGACAGCAGCAGTCACGTGACATCTCTAAAGCTAATGTCAACTCCATACAATTTGATTTTTCCGTTGGCGTGAACGCTTACAGAAAATCTATAGCCTCTGGTCGATGCGATTACTGGTCGTGGTCATTGCCGTCTAGTGCGCAAGATCCCTAAAAGTACCACCACAACGATATCGACTAACAGATTCATATCTTTCGAACATTGTATTTTTCCCTGCAGATTTCTTAGGACCTGGCTTATTGGTGATGTTCTTCAGAAAGGTCAGGTGACGTGAGCATGCTCAGATCTATGAATGTAGGAGAAGCAAAAGGAATGTTTTCTGTAGTTTCTGCGTAGCTTTATGGGAAAAAGCCGTGAGGTTTTGAGGTGCCTTAGGTGGCAACCCTAGTTACCAATATCAAAAGATACCATTTTACATATTTCTCTATTAATCTGTTGCTAATTTAAACCGCAGTTTTCTACCATCTACCAAGTAACTATCGTTTTAAATTCTAGCGGCAAGTGTATGTGAGATGCCAACGGTATCAGCACCTGTTTAAGACACCTGTATCTTACATGGCTTCGTGGTAGGTGCACAACGGTATAGGCAGGGGTACGGTATACCTACACGTATTTACTTTTACGAGGAATTAATCTGTCTGTGTGGACAGCTTATGGAGCAATCTGTCAGGCGGTGTGTTAGATCTTGAGGGTCAACCTACAAAATTATTTCTAATACACATAAAAAGAAAAGTCTCGACTCACTGACTGATTCTCCAACACCCAGCCCAGCCATCCATGTCTTGGACTCGAAATCTGAAATTTTGCACAGAGTTTCCCTCTATTATGTAGACAAGGAATTAGAATATTTCGGAATTCCCACGGACTAGGGAGTAAAATGGATTGTGGAGAAAGTCGCTGGCAAAGTGCTATTTATCGTATGTTTTAGGCCAACTTTTACAAAAAAAGAATAGAATTCTAGTTGTTTTCTTATAAGCTTATATTACATCCTGATTAGGGCATTTTAGCAAAAACCTTATACCCGGGGAATTCTAGGATTTATATACTTCAATAGCCAATTTGAAGCAATTTTTCCCGGTTGGATGTTAATTTTGTAAGTTTTGTGCCTGCAAACGCACCCACGATTCTGAAGAATTTCGGTCTGAATGAGCATTTATTTTTAACCCATCAAGTAATTCAAGTTGTATCCCTCTATATTTGGAAGACGGTTCAGAGAACTTACGTTTACACCTACATAATTGGACATGAGTATATATTTCTTTCTTTAATAAATGACACATCAATGATCTAATGAGGCATAGATCATGGATAGGGAACCTTTGTGTTTCTGCGAAATTTTTTATTATACCGCCGACTGTAAGCTCACATAAAGACCACTACCTCGACAATTGATGCTTTACGCAGAATAAATCAGTCCACTACTGGACATGGATTTATGGGTTTCTAACTCTTGGGAATTTGAGTAGGTTATACTATACAGTCTCCACTACCAGTTTCAAGACTAGTAGATGAGATAGAAACTGAATATTAAAAAAAAAAGTTCGAAATGCAAGCTATCGACCAAATCAGGTTTTTGGATATCTTAATATAATATTTTATTTTAATATTCTCATAACACTTTAATGCAAACAGTTAAGATTATGATAGCCTGTCATATCGTAAAGCTACCAAATAGCCTGTCATATAAAACTACCAAAGGTTTGCAACGTCTGCCATAGATAATTTAGTATACAAAGGCGAATGATTAATTACTATCCTATGTATAATTGATGAATTTTTAAATGCTATGCCTCCTGGTGCCGTCGATACATTACTTTTTTGTAGTAGGTACTTACATACAATAGCAATTTTTCATTCAATTATCTTTTTTGTAGGCTGGTATTATTATAGTGTCATTGTATGTGATACGAGTTATTGGTATCAATGAAAAAAATGTTGTTCACATTCTAATAAGATTCATTTAGGTAGACATTAATCATCTCATATCCCTTTTACATAGGATTACCTACCTCTTTGAGAAATACAGGCGTGAATTTACGTTATCTTGTAGATAACGATAATTTGGCAACGCAAAAATGAACGCAACCATATCTTTAAATTGCACAAGGAATGCAGCGTGTTAAGTTTGAACTTCGAACGACTCATTTGAAAATGAATAAATGCCTGAATAAAACTTTACGCAAAACAAACACAATAACGATGATTGCAATAAAAATACACATTTTTCCTCGACGAGGTGCGTATTGCTTGGAAAAAATAAATCAAGCGTGCGTCATAAGAGGTACATAATACGAAGATAAGCCCGCGCAAGGGGTCGTTCACCTCAGTTTGGCAGTTTGAACTTTGGTACTGCCACTCGACGATAGATGGCGGTCTTCTCAAAAGTTGTTAATTTTTAAGGACAAATAGTAAATCTGGTATAGGAATTCTAGATCATTCGCAGTTCAGTGATTCGTTATTTTTACGTGTTAGTGTGTTAGTGAGGTTATATGTGAATGTGCGAACGTTGTAAAATTATACCTTTTTAGGAGCTTTTTGCGGTATGAATCTAAGTCCTATTCATATTTGGTTTAGTTCATAATGTTTTAACAAGTTTAGGTGTTTTTAATTTTACGAATAGAAAACAAAGTACTATTTTGAACCATACAGGACTCTTTTGCATTCAGATTCCTGCAGGTTCATCCACACAATGTGTAGTATCACAAATGAAAGGAACATTTGTAACAATTGTTACTTTAGTACTTAGCTTATGAATGTACCGGTACAATAAATGGCGTTGATATGACATCATAGGTTGATATTCCACACCTCATCTCTAATACAGAGATTTATCGTTAAACCTTACCAGATTCACACGCAATCACTTGCAATACCCAAAGATATCTCTAAAGATAAAAAGTAATCAACACATTTAATCTCCTTTTTAATATAAATAAGCCATCTCATTTTTCAACACTCACAATAAAATTCAATACACTTGAAACCATTACAAACATTACCAAAAATAGTAGCACAATAATTTCTGATAGGGTGTAATTCAAACTCGGTTCATTAACCCTAACGTTTGACCTTTAGTACGTCTACTTGATAAGAGATGGCGTTGTCCAAAGGTATTTCCCTGGTACGTCTGGTGCTGAGTGCGTTGCTCTTTACCTCAGGTTGTTGGACCCAACGAAAATGTTTTGGTAAAAAAGCTGAATAAGTAGTATTGTTAATTTATTTGTTTATCAAATGGCTTATCTTTCTTGTTTGTCTCTTATTGTTTGAATGTGCATTAGTCATTGGTATTATGTTGAAGAATAAGCCGTTTCATTGCGTGTTTTTGATCCCGGAAGGGACGAAAGGTGTTGATGTGAATCAGATTTTTGTGAATGTTTACCTTTACACACACACTCAGGCATACCTACGTATTTTTGCTCGTAGCCCGCAAGACGTGTTCCTTCGGAAGATACAAACGAATTCAAACGATCTTTAGGGTATGACCACTAAAAATCGTATAAAGTAATTAATGACGAATGACACGTAACTATTGTAATTTTTAGAAAATTATGCAGATCAACATAATAAGAGGCTTTGTTAAAACCAATATAGGAACCTAGCGAATATACCTAACGGTTTTTAGAAAAAAAGAACTCGCCGTTTCTAACTAGTTCTTTATTTAAAATTATGCTTCTCTTTTTTATCTTTGGAAATAAATAACAGACTTTCTTATAAAGTTCCAAATTTAAAATTCCTTGTGTAAATGATTGAATTGTGCAAATAAACCGGTTCTAAAAAGATAACTTCCATAATTAAATTCTTTGTCTGTGGTTCTGCGCCATCTGGAATTGGGAATTGCGTCCGGTATTAGGCTCGACCTTTGTTTTGTGAGCCCTAATACCTACTGAGCGTGAGGTCCTGGGCCCTGGGGGCTACTGAGCGTTTTCCAGCAGAAAATTTCTCAGTAGCCGGAGTCTGCATTTGTGCCCGGTTGATGACAAGCATGATGTTATGTTTAATGAAAGGAAGCGATGAGGAAGTTTGCCATCTTTTCCTGTACAAATAGTCTATTGTCAATTCCAAGTATATTATAATATATTAATTAGAAACATCATGGAGTTTATTTTTCTAGGTCATTGACATACTTTCGGCTATTCTGAGTAATATTGTTAATAACTATTATCGAGACATTTTGCCTTATTTACCGGTAGAAACCGGCGTCAGTCCCTAAAGGGGGATTAATGCAAACAATTTTAAGCTTTGTAACGTTGTAATTAAGTGGAAATACTCTAAATAATCATCTGCCCTTTTTCCAACTATGTTTGGGTCAGTTTCCAAGTCTAACTGGATGCAGTTTCTTCTCCTAAGTGTCGATGGCTATCTAAATAGACTCGGTCCAGAATTCGGCCTCGTGTTTGGCGCCATCACTAGCGCCCGTCAGTTCCTGTCACGTGCAGCTGACAGGACACGCAGGACACGACATTAAGTGTCCCATCGTTTGTGGAACAGCATCACATTTACACTCCAAGGCGGAGTCGTCTTTGAATCTCCACCTGGACAGGTTTTCTTTGCTTCGGCCAACCTGGGTGCGGAGTCTGTTTAATGACTTCTAGGTTATCCAAGGCAACTCATGTTCATGTGGGAGACACTGGATGCAGCTGAATAAGTATCTTAGCAGTATCATCATCATTTCAGCGGAAAGACGTCCACTGCTGGACATAGGCCTCCCCCAAGCACCGCCACTTCGACGGGTTCTGTGCTTCCCGCATCCAGCGGATTCCCTCCGCCTTCACCAGGCCATCGGGCCACCTTGTAGGGGGCCTTCCACCGCTACGTCTTTCGGTACGCGGTCAAAATATCATGATGACAGGCTACTAGGCTAGGATACTTTTATCCCAATATTCCCATTGGATCGAGACTTACCCGGACAAAACTGCGGGCCGCAGCTAGTAAGTTAAAAGAGGAAAATAAATAAAAAGTAAATAATTATAACATTCCCTTCGATTTAATACAGTCTACCTTTTTCTATTTAAAACTATTCCTCAAATATAACTAGCAGAAAATATATATTGTCATTTAATTGAGTTCAATGACCCCGATTTGACTAGTCGCTGCATAGATAAACATAATGTATTGACTGAGTCACATACTAGCGTTAGCTATGGTTTTGCCTGTATTTTGTCCTCCTAGCCAGCTTTGACAGCGTTGTGGTCGGCCAAATTAACCACAGATGCTTCTGAATATAATTTTATTTTATACTATCAGCAGCCCCCGACTTCGTCTGCGTTTATTTTTTATTTTATCATTCTTTAAGGTATATCAATCTGCCTAGCCTTTTCCCAACTATGTTGGGGATGATATTACCGATTTCAAATTCCATAACGATCGGTTCAGTGATTTAGGCGTGAAAAGGTAACAGACAGGCGGTTGCTGTTTTACTTTGACGTTCGAAAAGTGCTAATTCTCAGCCTAGTTTGAATAAATGACTTTTGATTTTGATTTTGACTTTCGCGTTTATAATTTATTATGGAGCAACTTTTTTTTTTTTGTTGTTGGGAAATCTTCAATTGTCTTCTCCCGCTCTGGGCGTGTCAGACTTTTACTGACTAAAACCCACCCGTGTTCCTTCAGTTGCCTGCTGCTAAGGGTCCCGGTATCCCTTTCGGACTTTCCCGCAACCCTGGCAGTAATAAGGAGCACCTCAATTCTGGTTTCCACAATACAATTAAGTATAAGTATTGGGCTCTACTGATTTTCTTTTGTTTTTTTCTCCATACATATTGGTTTTGTCTTTCATCATCATCATCAGATTACAGCAGTCCACTGTTGGATATAGGCCTCTCCAATTGCACGCCATTCAGCTCGATTCTCAGCGACTCTCATCCAGCAATGTTTGTAAATATGTGAGCACCATGTATCTATCACATTCTTAATTAATTTATTTGTCTTCACATGTAATTATATAATTGATGTATACCAAATATTGTAAAGCATTTCTTTTAAAGAGAGAGGGTGGAGTTTCTTTCCCATTCTTCTCCATACGAAAACTACCTTTTGGAAGGGGCAACTAGAATCACTTCTATTTCTATGTATTTGACGTTCGTTTAATGTGCCTACTTGAAATAATTTGACTTTGACTTTGACTTTGACAGCTTCTACCAGCCACCCTGCGAAGATGTATGATACACATACGTACATAAAGATATACCAATTCTTTTAATATACATTACTATCATTATTTAAATATTTTATTGTCAATCACTTCTTCATTCGTAATTTCGTAGGTACGTACAAATATTTATTTTTGTTAAGAGCTCTTAAATAAATTAAATATAAAAAAATTAAATAAATTAAATATAAAAAATTTAATATTTAATATAAACAAATTAAATATACCATTCGTTTCAGTTTCCTAGGAAACTGAAACGAATGGTATATTTAATTTGTATAATTTGAATACAATATTAGCTGTGGTACTTATTACTTCATGAATTAGGTGTTTTTAAAATAGGTGAGGAACAATTAAACACTTAATTCATTACAATAGGAATTTTCCTGCATTTTGTTCGACATCTTTTACCTACAATAGATTAAAATTAAAACGCATTTCCTTATTTTTTTTTTTATGGCTCATGCTTTATACTTTTTTATTTGAATCATTTACCCTGTATTAACTGATACAATATTCTACTAAACCTGATACAAACATAATTTTTACTAAACTTAAAACCCCATAATTTAATTCGCAAAAAAAAAAAACTCCAACTTCCGCATTGAACCATAACCAAACAAGGCAACCTAACCTTCATCGCAGATAAACGATTCTAAATTCAAAACAAACTTCCAAATTCAAATGCAGCCCAGCCGATGACGTCACACGATGATTAGCCACACTATCAGCTGACGTAAGATGTCAAGTATCGCAGTCTCGCTCTCACATTATTTATAAGCGGGCAGCGACCGGGTCGTTGAACTGCCAAAATTCTTGGGTTCATTGAACGACCGAAAGTTCGATGCTCGAGTTCGTTGGAGTACTTACTTTGCTATTTTTTTTTGTATGTAAGCTTTGTACCGTTTTCACTACCCTGGGCGGTTGTTTTTAGGATTTTTTGAGGACAGGACAGTGAGGGGTATTTTTTTGAGTAAGTTTTTGTGTAATTTTAATTAGAAAAGAAGTTTTTTTTAATGAGTTATGGTCATTTTTGTGTTTTGCAAAGATCTGTTTATGTTTTTAAGAAAAATGTGAAGTGTGATTTAAATTACATGGCTGTAATTAAACCTATGTTATTCTTAATTTAAAATATTAACAGGAAAAATATGTTTTTATGAGTTCACGTAAACAGAATATTTTTGGCACATGTCTGTAAAAATAAAACTCAAGAGCAATTCTAATAATATTTATAATGTTTTTTTAATGTTGTTTTTCTTCTAATAATAAAAATGAGAAGTTTTATTGAAGAATTTTCGAAAAAAAAAAACCTTTTTGAATTACGTATTTTTTTTATATTGTTTATGAATCTACCTATCAATTTTATCAGCACATTTCCATCAGTAATTTAACTGTTGTACTTCTATAGAAACAAACAGGATAAAAACAACGCAGGTTGAAACACTACAAAGAGTTTGTTCAGGGGTCAACGACACTGTGTTTGGGTAATTCAAGCCTAGACACAGTACAGCAGGAATCGAATCCTGATTAGAAAACAAGTCGTAATAAGAATTCTTTTTTCAAATATTGACAAGTGACGTTGCAAAATTCTGTTTATGAAAAAAAATCGAACCGTAAAGATCATCATTTGTTTTTATTTTAAATCGGATCACTCATATGTTTTTCCTATTGAAAATTTTCCTTGGTATCTGCAAAAAATAAGAAAGCTTAAAAAGAAATAATATGATTGGACACTGACTGTCCGTTTCTGAAAGCACTAATCTGGTGTCATACTTTATATTAGCTCAAAGTCAAAGTCAAAGTCAAATAATATATTTCAAATAGGCACATATAGGTAGTTTTGAACGTCAAAAACAAAGAAACAAAACTGATTCTAGTTGTCCCTTCCAAAAGGTAGTTTTCGTATGGAGAAGAATGGGCAAGAAACTCCACCGTTACTCTTTAAAAAGCTGCTGTTACGATTAGTTTGCCAAAATATTAACAAATAATAAATTATGAGTTTAAAATGAGATTTTAGTAATCTAATTTGAATAGGTTTCCGGAAATCGGAATCAAAGTGTGATTGATAAATATTTTAGAAATGAGGAAAAAAACATAATTATATTAAAATTATTTGGCTAGATTGAAAGTCGAAATAAATCTAGGTTTAATTATGAAAAATAAACTAACAAAGAACATTTAATTCTTATTATTAATTGGTAGGCATTAAAAAGGATAAATCCGAAATCAGAATAAACTCATAAAAACCCATAAATAATCCTATAAAAATATTTTTTTAACAAGTTAGTTTTCACAATCCTAATCTCCTAAACTACTGAACCGATTTGTGTAAGACTTTCGCTGTTACTAGAGCAATATATCATTACGCCGGTTATTAGGGAACTAGGCTACGCAATATATTAATGACAAGGTCACGGTTATTCAATAGTTTAAATTAATGAGTCTTTCTCAGTCAGAAGCCTAGATTAGACTAGAAAAAATGTACGTAAAGAACTGACTGATTGTCATTTTTTTTTGGGGTCATTAGTAACTGCAGGCTGTATTTAGCTGACTGTTAGGCAAACCTCTTCTTCATACATATAACTATTAGATACTGGCTCAGTGTGCGTTGGCAATTTCAAATTTTCGTCGTGAGATTAGCCCCTGCCGTCATTCAATCAAACACCAATCAATTCAGGGGTGATCTCAGTGATGATCTTTTCATCACTGGACAAGTATGAAAGAAGATCACAGGCTCCAGCTTACCCAAAAAATTGGGAAAAGATGGCCAGCTGAAGTGGCAGTGGGGTGGCCATGTTTGGCGAAGGACCGATGGCCGGTGGAGCAGACGAGTCTTAGAGTGGAGACCGCGTATCGGCACGCGTAGTGTGAGACGCCCCCCAGCTAGATGGACAGACGACCTTATAAAGTTGGCTGGGACAGACTGGATGCGGATGGCGGAGGACAGGGTGGTGGTGTTGTGGCGCAGCCTGGGAGAGGCCTACGTCCAGCAGTGGACGTATTTCGGCAGAAATGATGATGATGAGTGGCTATCTGACCTCCACAAACCACGATACCCCTCGGAAAGACTGGTTGTCTAACTTTCGCCGGACGTACATTTAGGTATTTCGTCGTGTGTAGGTTATTTTAATGCCTAACTGTACTGTACTATATCTATGATATCACGTTTTGGTCTAAAGGTCAAAGCTCATTGTTAGGTCGATCGCCCATAGACAATGTAGACAGACATGTTATGACGTCACGGTTTCATTATGTCCGTGATCCAGCAATCTGTTTGGGATTAATGACAGTTAAGTCGGCCATTTTGGGAATGTATCTACCAGACAGTTGTTTAGCTAAATAGTGATTACGTATTTAATAATCATATGTTTTTATATACAATCTAACACTAAAATTATATACAAAGCGAAATAAAAATTATTATAGAAAGTAGGGCGTCAAAAGAGCTAAATAGTAGAAATTGATAGTTGAGGATGGAAGAAAAAAACATGTGTGCTGACCTCAAATTAATGATGATAAGAGCAGCAGAATCATGCTGATGATATTTGAGAATATTTAGTTCGATTTTGAGTAGGAAATATTTTGTTTAGGAAATATTTTGAGTAGGACATATTTTGAGTAGGAAATATTTTGTTTAGGAAATATTTTGAGTAGGAAATATTTTGAGTAGGAAATATTTTGAGTAGGAAATATTTTGTTTAGGAAATATTTTGAGTAGGACATATTTTGAGTAGGAAATATTTTGAGTAGGAAATATTTTGGTTTGCAGAAAATAAAATAGTTTTGTTGGTGAATGGGGTAACAAAACATTGTACACACGGCTACACATCAAGCTACACATTTCCAGTTTATGCTGATCTCACATTGTATAGGATTTCCGTACAGTGCGAGGTCAGCTTATAATGGAAATGTATAGCTTGATGTGTAGCCGTGTGTACATGTTCTTACTATTTATTTATCGACTTGAGGCAGTAGCCTTCTTTCGTGTGTTGGTCGTGAGTGAGATTACTGTTCATGGGGTCCTGGATTTAACCTCTCTGCTCGACAAGATTTTGACACGTGACACATCAGCTAACTCGACGGGGTGTTGCGAATTCCGTCATGAAAATCAGGAATTTACATGAACTTTCAGCATTCGAATTTATTAAAAAAAGTATGTTACCGCATCTATTTTATACAATAAATTTGTGGTAAATATCATAAATTATATGTTGAGGTCGGTCAAACCGCGTCAGTCGACTGCGAAAGTTGTATAAAATAGGTATAAATACCCCTATTCAAAAAGTAGGCAACTCAGATTCCCTGAAAATATGTACATAAACAATCTTCTCTCTTGCTGAAAATATGCAAAAGGACCAAATAAAGATATTATCATTCTTTCTGCATTCTTACTTTTACCATTATTCATACTTATACTAGATAAAAAACACGATCAAATATGAACAAAAATTAACAAAAATTGTGGTGCGACGTGACACTTCTTAGTGCTTACCGTTCACCCAATTTTTCTATTTCGATTCAAATGTTGCACTCAGCCTAATCGATATTCGTTATAATCAAACTTGATTAAAAATTGTAGAAACTGAATAAAAACTCTTTGGTATATTTTTCATTAATTATTTTATTTTTTAAATTAATTTTAGTAATAAGTACATACACGTACACTGTGGAAAGTGGTGTAACGTTTTAGGGTTCCGTACGACCGAATGAAAAAACGAAACTCATATAGGATCACTCATGTCACGAGTCTTGTGTCTGTCTGTCACAGCCAATTTGCTTCGAATCTACTGGACCGATTAGGTTGAAATTTGGTACACATATACATTTTAGTGACCCAAACACGGAAGTGTAATGTAAATAAATGGATTTTGCAAATAGTCACTTTTGGGGGGCCAAACCAGAAAATTAAAAAAAAAAGTTTTCGGAAAAGCGTTCATACTTGCGACGGTCTTCTTCTAATTTGATAGCAAAAGAGAAAGAAAGGGAAAGTGTGAATTTAGTCAAAATGAAAATCCAAGATGGTGGCTGCAATTTTTTTTTTTCCTAATATCTGTCGTTTTCATAGTTTGCGATGGTGATAAAGTCAATAGTTAGGTCAAAATGTAAATCCAAGATGGCGGCTGCGAAAAGTTTTTGTCATGTGTGTCGTGTGGTTTTCGGGTGATAGTGTTGATACCCAATAAGATGAAATTATAATTGTATTTTAAATAAATTACCATAGACATCAGTCGCTATCGATTGTAAACTCGATAGCCAAAATCCGTAAAAAAGGACCTCTTAATTATTTCGTCACGTCCGTTCGTCCATGGGTTCAGATATCATACAGGCATTTTACTCGGACACCTATTTATACTATATCGTTAAAAATTTGGAAGAAGGTTTATTCTTTACACCACCAAAAATCGTTTAGTAAAATTACGATAAACATAATTAGGGGTGTCATTCCTCAACATGCAATCGAGGGACGAAAAAAAGATCTATTCACATAAGCATGTAGCATTGTTGGATCTTATAATAAAAATGATAAGATGCTTATAAGTGACTGCTTTTTAAAGTGAATAACCCATTGTAACCGAAAATAACCCGTATTTCAACAATGAATTATGGGTTATTTTCGGTTACAACTGCAGAGTTAACTTTGTTTTTCGTAGTTTTTTCTAGAAATACAAACTTATTTTTGCAGTCGAAAAATTAATGCTGTGCAATGTGCATGCGTATATGTTCATCCCAACTACGGAACCCTTTTGTGCGTGGTCCGACAAAGACAAGTCAGTTTCTTAAATTTCGTTGGGAAACTCCCACAAAAAAAAAAAAAATTCTAGTACCTACTAAAGTAACCTAATAAAAACAAAAACTACCAAGCTCATACAACTAAAATAAAATATTAGCGTTTGCGGAATTAATTTATCACCATTACCAAACAAAATTTTGTTAAGCCTACGCCTACCTAAAAAGTATACTGGGCATTCTGTAGCAAACTATCAGAAAAGAGTATAAAAAATAAATAATTGTCCAATATATTAAAATAATTTTGAACAGCGAGCGCATTCCGTTTTTAAATTCAATTATAGAAACATTCCGGCGCGAAATTTTATTCAAAAGATGAGGTACCTAGCCCGGCCATAAGGTCCTGTGATCCTAATAACCGAAAAACGATTAAAATAACATTAGAAAAGTATAAATTATTAATTTAACCAGTGCTTAATGTATTTATTGTGTAAAACAATTTTATTTCAATTTCCAAGTATCGATTTCTTATATTCGACATATTAATTAATCGAAAAGAACGAAATTTAAAAAATAATCGTTTGGCATAATCGTTTTCGGACATCATTACAATAAAAAAAAGTATAATGGTCGGCGATTTTGAAAACATTTTCAGTAGTGGTAATGAATAATACGTGTTATTGGACCTGTGTTCGTATATTATGTTAAGATTTGGACATTTTCTAGTTGTATATAATATCACGAATAATATTTGTCACATTTTAAATCGTATCTGCATGTGTATGAGTGATATTCGTGAAAAGAAAAAATGAAAACACGCACGATTGGCGCGAAACTTCGTCTTTGGATAACACAAAACTTCATTACCACTATTTATTTAACTTGAACAATGGATGAATTCGTCAAATAATTAAATGATGTATTATTCACTGCCCCTGTGGTGGGGTATGGATGTTCAAAATCACCAATTTTTATGTTTTTTAGCCTCGACCACCACTGTCATCAAAATGGTGATTATGGTATTTACAGTCTTGAATTTTATATAGGTTCATTAATTAACTTGCACGCTGAATATGAAAGATTTAATGGCGTAAACATAATGAGTTTTTATCCAACTCTCATAATTAACGCACATTCATAAGATTTGATGGGTAGCATATTAAATATTTCCATAATCGAGATAGGGTGTCGTATATGGTAATTCTGGGGTCCAATTGGATCCGCTACCGAGCCGGCGGAGGTTTTTGTGTTGGGGTCCAATTGGGGGCCCTTCCGAACTATACGGTTAATTCTGGGTTGGGCAAAGTGTTTTTGAGGCCCGAAGTAACGGCAAGAGATCTTCAATATAACTGGTGAAATGTACGCCGTGTACTATATATACTCCTGCCTGCCTCTTTGGGTAATTCAGGCGTGATGTTATGTTAGTTTATTAACTAACATAGTATATAGACAATGCAGAGTGATTCGTCAGTTTACAGCGCGTCGACGTCCGAGGCGGGTTGAATGACCTCTGGCGTTAGTAGCCAGGCCAAAATATTTTGCTTTTAAATTACTCTTATATCACTGCTTATCCTTTTACTAAAGAAAGTTTATAATGATTACATAAAAATAAAAGTATTTGCGGAGGTCACTATCTCGATTCCCAGTTCGCAAAATAACAGATTTCTTGCCATAAAAAATATCTGCTGTACTATGATTTCTGGCCTTAAAAACCTTGAAAAAGTGACGTTTCATCCTTAATAATTAAAAAAAAAAACATTTCACCGTATTTCATAAAAAACATTACAGTTTTTCTTAGACATAACTAACATCGGAGATATATTTAGTTACATTTTCCTCTTAAATATTCTTCAAGAGTCATAAGAAATCGACACGTGTTTCATCTCTTAACGAGGCATCCTTAGGATGACGATTGACCAGTCGCAAACCAGAACACAACGTGTTGTCACATCGAGCGCTGGACGCAGATTGCTGGTATTATAATTCGAGGAGTTCTTACGTCACTAACAGACTGACTCACAGACATATTTCTAGTCTTACAGCCTGTTGCTAGGTCCCATCACCATTTTAGCCCCATAAAACTTCCATCTCGTTTTTATAACCTATGTCAACATTGTACGATGTTGAAACCGACAGCATTATTTACATGGGCTGGTTAATTCGCACGGGCAACCTGGCCTGGGTACGTTGACCTGGGATGAGTTGATAACTCCGGTTGGTTTGAGGAAGTCCTCAGTTTTTGGGGGACGGTTGTAACGAGATTTTGTTTTTGAGCCTGGATTTTGATTTGTGGTTGTCGGATGTCATAAATATTGTAATCTCAATTGGTGACAGGTTGATACTTTTTTTGTTTGACAGAAAATGACAGCGTACTTTTTTATGACCTTGGAATCGAACCTTGCACAGTAGAACTATCATTTGTAATAGTCCAAAATAATAGTTGGGAACCAAAAAGTAAACTGTACAGATTTTTAGAGTGAAAACACGAACTAAACATGAAAAGAATGTGCTGTTTATTTTATTTTAGTTTAATAAGGGGGAAATACAACAGTTACACGATATACATTACAATTTATGTGTGACAGAATATCTTAAAAACTAGTTAACATTTTTGTGTAGCCATAGACAATAGAGTAGACACGAAGCAGATTTGACATTTAAAAAAATATCTCTTTTTTGCAGTTTTGCAATCAATAATTGACTATCCAAGAAAAATACATAAACTTTATCACTGAAATGGAGAAATGTCGAATAATCAAACAAATAGCTGTTTCTTATCTAATAATGATAGTCGAAAAAATCAAAGTAAAAGGTTACTAAAGTACATACAGATAAGTGTGAGTTAGCATTATGGCACAACATGGCGTAATGCCATATTAAGTCATTGACCTTAAAAAGTCATATTTTCTATGACACACCATAATAATAATGACAGTGCACAGAGTCACAGACCAGAGACAACATCATTGTACGTCACATACCGAAAAAAAAAAATCTTATGTCAAAACAGTACTATTGTAGGTAGATCCCATAGATTAGAAATCATTTCGAAATTCGAACGTGGTCGAGATTTGAATCCGCGATTATTTACTTTAAACACAAATGAGTTCGCTTTCGAATTGTGTGCTGTCACTTGAGTGAGGTTCCAAGTGGACTTTACAAAATATCATGTCTCATGGCAAATAAATAAATGATTACTGATTACTGCATTACTCATAATTATGTATCATATCCATACATCTGCACATATGAGGACCTAAAAAACGCTACTGATATCGTGATTGGCGAGGTCACCTACTGGGCCCAACTATTAAATCATTTACCATCGACTCAGATGAGGAATAGCACCACTGTTTTTACAGTAGATTTTGACTATGTGACTGACTATGTAGATCTGCGCAATGCCACACGCATTACCAACTTGGTGTATCGGAAAAAATTGGTACTAATTTTAAAATTATAGAATTTGACATTCCTGTCAAAATTCCTTGACGTACAGCGCCACCATGAACTGCATAGTTTAATTTGTAATACAGTGTCGTGTCATAATTACCGTGTTTTCCCTAAACACAATGCCTAATAGAAGTTGTATTGAGCAAAATGACGTGTATCGTGAAAACAGTCATAGTAAGACAAATTATTCTAGAAGTTCTGTACAGAGTTGATTGAACTTCCTGAAGCCAAATTCTTTAACGCTGCTCAATTTTAAGCGGCCGTTAAGTTTTATACTAAACTGAGTTTTAGAATTTGACCGTTAATCAGACGACTGTCCAGTGCACCCTACGAACATAGTCCCCTCATTCGTAAGGGCTATTTTAAAACACCCCCATACACATACAAAAATTACGTATCTTCACCCCCACCTACAAAGTCATGAACTCTAAAATTTGAACCATCCGGGTTCAAACCATACATTCACCCCTTGTGACGTCACAGGGATTCGAACCCACACCAAGGCCAAACCACGAAGGTCGTCCGTTGACACCGTACGTTAACCTAACGGTCATTGGTTCACAGTTTCACACGATTTTACTAAAATGGGATGTTGGACGGAATAATATGGAGTATACAGTCAATGGAGCAGAGTCAAATATGTTTTGTTAGGTTGGTAGTACATTGATTATCTAGGTCCCTGGAGGTTGGTAGTTATTTAGGATTTAAAGTGACTGCACACATTTCGAAAGCGTTCTCATTTGTTTTTTTTTTTGTATTAAATTATTTTCTACGCACCGTTTGAATTTCGAAGGCTGCAGGGAAACTGGCTAGCATTTCAGTATAGAGGTTTGACGGGTGGCCGGTGCGATGAGGGTTTCCTGAAATTATATTCACTAGGTGGCAGCACTGAGGCGCCAGGCCCGGGCCCCTGTCAAAACTGTCAAAGCGCTTATTTTTTTTAATTATGGCTGAATGATGAACAGCATCATAAAAGACCTCTTGTCATATTGGCGCCAACTGGTGGAATATTATTTCATGAAAACCCTCATTACAGCAAGCACATGCGTTATTTCATTTCTAAGATGTTACAAAATCCTAAAAGGCAGCAGTAGCCATTTTTCTGAAGGTGGTGTCACATAGGCTTGTCATAGACAAAAATAGTTTTGTCTTTTCCTAATACCTGTCAAAGGCCTTAGTCCAGCATTAGGTGTTCAAGCTAGTATTGAGGATGATATCATTTCAATAGGATAAACTCTACGAAACAATCTCTAGGTAAGTATAGGTCAGTACTACCCAGAAAAGTTCAATGCACGGCCGACGACCGCCGAAAAAAACCGAGTTTAGCCGAATCTATGTCAATTTTAAATAGTTCTATTATGTATGATTCTATTTTGTTTCGTTTCATTTTAAAAATAGAGTAGGGAAGACGCATTTTTTTTTAGAGTTTATTACTCTTTTATAGTAGATTTGTAATGTTGTCTATGAATAAAAAATAGTAATAAAATGTAGCCATTTTTCTGATTCTTCGAGCAATGATAAGACTAGAAAGAGATTGTCAAATAAAAGGGTATATTTTTCAAACCTAGGATAGATTTTTTGGATTTTTGGCATCAATATCACCACCCTTGACAGACCAATCCGTTTTTTGGACAAAACCAGTCAATTCAAAAGAAAATCTAACTCGTCTTTGACCGACCTCGGAATGAAACCCACATCCCTCCTTCTCTAGTATCTAACTACCCTTTCACATAACCCAAGTTCAAAAACCTAGCCAAAAAGGGAAAAGGCGTTACCCGTCTATCATTATGTACTTCTCAGTTCAATACTCTCGCGTCATGTTTTTGTTACAGGCCTACCACCCTCAGAGGGAATGCCCTCTAGGGTAAACGACCTCCAATAGGTAAGAGACCCCTATAAACCTAATGCAGGCACCTAATGTGTCAGTGGTAGTCGTTAAAAGGGTAAATTGATCCAAATTGTTCCGAATGGAGGATTTTTTTAACGTTGAGAGGCTTACGGCTAGTGAAGGCTAGATTAAAAAAGGCTGTAGTGCTAAAAGCGCTATACCCTACCTCAAATTTTATCTCGCTCGCACCTTACTTCTCGCGGCTTGAGTGAGAGCGAGACGGAGTCGTGCTGGCGGCTCGCAAGCTTCGAATAGTTTAGGTAATTGCATTTTACGGTGAAAGAACGGTAATAAAAAATATTAGACCTGCTTTATAGTAAATATGAAATATAGAAATGAAATAAACAATTTCATTTCATTCGTTTAATAGTTCAGTTATTATGCAAAGTTTCATGATCTAATTTGAAGTATTTTTTGAATACCGCAGCGGTTTATAGTTCGGTTTAGAGGTAACTTTGTATTTTTCCATAGAGAAAATTTTATGTAATCGTGTTTTCGCCAAACATAGGACCTAGCATCAATCCTCAACTTTAACATATATTTATTTCAAAATTAATGCTGCAGTATTTTCGGCATAACGGAGGTTTATGCTAAGCAGGGTACGGTGTTAAAAACGGTCCTGGTTCTTGTCTTTATTATTGTTTGTTTTATTTAAACTTGGATACCATAATATTACGCTTGTATTTTAGATTAAGGGATAGGCAGATGTAAATATAGTAGACCTACATTTCGCCAGTTTTATGCCATGTTACGAAATTGAATAGGGTTATTGACTGAGTTGCCAATTGCCAAAAAAAAATCTTACCATAAAAAAAAACTTTTTTTTTCCTTCGACGTTGGTAGACACTACTTTCCATCAGGGGGCTGACTACGAAGTATTAATGCCATCATTATTCCACTGCGAAAAAAGGATGGTGCTAGCGGCCTTGTATAGCTCCGTCTCTCACTAACACTGGAGAAATGATGGCATTAATACTTCGTGGTATAGGTGCAGGTAGGTATAATTTTCCTGGCTGATTGGCAATGTATTAAAAAAATCAAACTAGACAAGAGGTCTCCTTCTTTCAAAGAATTAGGAATGAGTTCCTTTTAACGCCTAATAATTTTGGCTACAGCAGAGCAAAATTATCACCACTCTCTAGATTTTGTCATTTCTCTGGTACTCTTTAAGTATTTCCCGTATGTGGGAGGGAACCATGTTCAACCACAAACTTTATGTAGATTGTTTTGTCGATCGATCGATCAAATATGTGATCTTAATCGATCACAGATATTTTAGCCTAATGATCTCATAGAAAATAACTTTGGAGGATGACTCAGTTTTTTTTTTTGCCATTTCCTAGTACTTAGATTATAATTGGATTTCCTTACAAGTCGAATCTTGTGTCGTCTGTTCTAGAATCTTCCCGTGTATGAAAAATGGTCCTTCCCGTGTGTGAAAAATAGCTCATCCCACGTGTGAAATAGAATAATACGCTTGCCGAGGTTGGTCCGTGGATGGGTGACCATTTTTACATACCGAGACTCCTCCGTGCCTCGGAAAGCACGTTAAGCCGTTGGTCCCGGCGACTGCCTACACAAGTGACAATCGCTTCGAAAGCGTTCCGTATTTCTACATCGACTTTCAACAGGATGGACATAAGCTTTTCGGTAGCTTATGTCAGTCCTACACATTTTTGCCTTTTTCATCATCGTTATCGCTGATAGAATGACACTTTGTCTAGGGCCTCAGATGCAGCTCAATACGAGTATTTTACATGGAGGGACTGTCTTCCTGTCCTGCACAGCACAACCCAGTTACTGGGTACACATGATACCCCTTGGTAAGACTGGATGTCAAACTTTCGGGCTTCCGATTACCCGTAACGACTGTCAAAGATCTACAAATGACAGCCGGTGCTTAACATCACCTCCATCCGTCGTTTTCTTTTCATATCGTTCTTGCAGATTCTATGGTCATTATTATAATCACCGAACAGTGTGGCGATTCGTTTCGAACCGGCGACCTTCAATGGAAAACACCTATTTTCTGTTAGGCCGTTTAATGACGCGTTTTTAAATTTAGAATGCGTGATGTCATTACTTGAAGGACATATTGCGCGCCAAAATAATGTCTGTCTGAGGTGTTCCACCTTAAGATAGGGTTGCTCGTTGCGAAAATTCTTCATTTTGGTATATTTTTTGTTTGCTTCATGTATTTGTAAAAGATTCTTTGTGACAATTTATCATGTTACTTTGTGATTTTATACTTCAAGAGAGGGATGAGGGATAGCAGTATACAGTCTTCCCTTTCAAAAAAATTCAGTGCCAATTTTTTTTTGCACAATTCCGGAAGCTAAACTTTTTCAACGATCCAAGATGATCTTTCAAAACAACTGCCAACCTTACTCTACCGTAAAAAAAGGCTTCAAAACAAGGTACATACAATTAGTCACCTGTCCGTTGACGCCCATAACATGAATGTGCGCGTGAGTTTACGCGCGTATAAGTTCATAACTACAGGAGTTGTGTGTGTGAGTGAGATGCTCGCGTAAACATGCTGGAGAATCCCGTGTGTGTTCGCGATGAGTATGAAAATGGTTGTGCTTGTGTGCGTGAGGCGCGTTCGGTTCACCGACCCGCCTGCGCAGTGGGGCAGGCGTTGACCCACCACGTGGGCAGGCAAGGAACCGGCCGGTCTTATCGCCCTGTGGTGACTTCCCGGTCGCATTTTTGTGATTTTTTCATTCTTTTTTCGAGTCATACGTGTGTTGCTAAGGAGGTCTGTTCCTATGCTGTCTCTTTTTATCTGGGCTGAATAGGCATGATTACTTTACCAAAAGTTATGGAAAAGTTTTAGTACATGTGTTGTCACTAGTTTCAGTACACAGCCATTTTTTCAGAAAAACAAGATTCCAATTTTAAAAATGGTCTCGTGACAAACCAATTCGTATTTCGAAAACCAAAATACTATTCAATTTTTTTGACGTTTATTTCCAATCTTTGTTTTCATGAGCCAGGACTTATTTGGATCTAAGGTATGGCGCGTAACAGCCATACAGGTTTTACTCAGAGCAACTGCCGCCTGACCTCTGCAGTCCAGGGGGAAACCAGTATATAAACCACCACAGTATAATGCTTTGCTATACAGATGGCTTTGACGGGCTATTAGAATCTTGATATTTATCATCCCTTTATCTTGTTCCAGGACCTTTTATATGTATTATGTCCGTGTGGTAACTGAGAATGAACTAGGACACACCCTTATTTAACCAACATCCAAAATGGAAGAGGTTCTATGTTCGTTTATGTTTTTTTTTTTCGGTCATATAAGACAGCTAGGAGCCTAGGATATCGGAAGAACGTCAGTCTTCTTTTATTACCCGACTCCCTCAAGGGGGGTAATGCTTTTAAGAGTATGTATGTATGTATATCTATTTCCTTGGCACGCTCTGGGGCCGTATTATGAAGTATTAATGCCATCATTATTCCGATGCGAAAAAAGGATGGTGCTAGCGGCCTTGTATAGCTCCGTCTCTCACTAACACTGGAAACATGATGGCATTAATACGTCGTAGTGTAGGTGCTGTACTCTGTAGTCTAAACGGCTTGATGGATTTTAACATAATTATGAAGTTTTGTTAGATTCGTCTTAATTTGCGTTCTGCTTTCAAAATGTGATGATTTTGGTGATATTTTATGACAGCTCGAAGGCCTAAAATTATCCGTATCCTTATTTTATTAGATATTTCGTAAAAAAAAAACACCGCCGAAGTAAAACTCTTTGAATGTTTTATCCTTCATGATAAATTGGAGAGCGTCCCAAGAATTAAAAAAATCTGTCCTTTTGGTCTCCGAAAGATATCTATCAACTGCATTAGCAAAAAACGGCTCTTTCGATTTCGATGAAAGTTGCAATATATAGGGGTTCACGGGGGCGAAAAATCGTTCTAGCTAGGTCTCATACCTGGAAAAAATAGTTTTCGCTATTTTCACCCGAGCAGAGCTCAGTCGACCAGTTACTTTGTTAAGGGTGAATGTTACCAAAAAAACTGAACGCGAGCAGCCTATAATACGTATAAGGGTTGTCAGTGTCATTATTTTCTGTGGAATATTGACAATGACAGCTCCTGAACGCGGTATTGCTTGCGTTCAGATATATTGGTGAAATTCGCCCTCCAGCTCTCGGCGTGGCAACACGTCGTGATCGGGCTCACGAGTGGTCAATCGTCATCCGGAGTATGCCTCGTTGAGAGGTAAAACACGTGTCGATCTGCTTGGGACGGGGTGGCATCACCGGTGATGCCACTCGGTCCCGGCAAGTACATCTCTGGTAAGTCCCCGGTTAAACTGACAACATTTTCGGGTTTTGGATCTGGCCTATAGAGGAGTTTTCCTTTGATAACATTGATTGATGTTAAATTCGGCACGAAAGCGTATCGGTCGGTTGTGAATAGCTATGCTGGCAGAACTCTAAAAATTTTGCGGCGCGTGTGTTGTTTATACTAAGTCGTTCTTTTAACGACCAGTAGTGTAAATATACAATATGTCTACGGAAGTTCGTTACATAAACCTAGTTTTTCAAACTGTATGTTTTGGTGGAAAATCTGTTTTAAAATTCCTCAATCAATCAATCATTCAACTCAGCCTATCGCGAATCGCGATTCACTGAAGGATATAGGCAATTTTCTTCATAATAAAAACATTTTTTTCATAGATTTTGATTACTTATCCACACGTAGAAAGTGATCTTCCTTAAACTCGATGTAAATGGTGGATTTTTTTTTATCGCAATAGAAACTCTTTCCTTCCATATTTAAAAAAAACCAAATGAGAGAAAGGTCGTCATCATCTATCGCTTGTCATTTGTCAATGACATTATTTCATTAATAACACCTAGACTTTTCACAAAAAAAAAAGAAAGTCGTTCGGTTTTTAAAGTGTTACCTACGCGTAACACCGCCATGTTTGATGATTCCATAATCACTATCACATGACGTTCGAATTACGAAAAACCGGGTTAAAATTGTTTGTATTTTATTTTTCCATGTTAGTTTTGGTTTAACGCATCTTTTTTTTTTCTTTTCTTTTGTACTTGGTATCTGATTGTCTGCAGCGAAGATTAAAATATTATTTCTTGTCTACGGCCTCAATTCAGTTATTGTTGTTTTGACAATTTTGATAAAGAAAGTCTGCAGATGTATTGATAAAGGTTTAGTATGAGTAGAGTGTATGTCTGTGAACTAGAATTCAAAATGCCTACCTACTACCATTTTTATCTGTAGGTAGCAACGTCAGTCGGTCTCTTATTGGACGTTTTTTTGCTAGCGAAAGAACTCTTATTGTCAATCTCTTTCTTTTTTAGCAACTTCTTTTAATTTAAAAATTTAGATTAGAACTCTTTTGGCAGGTTTTTTTGAAGATCCACTTTCAAGGATTCAGCTGTAAAGATGGTGAAAAAGTGCATTAATCACTATGAGAAAACATGTACGAAATAAATAATTGAAACAAAATTCAAAACTCCGCAGAAACCCGTTAAAAATCAACTTCTAAACTCTCAAATTCGGAATCCAAATTCGAAACGCCGAACCAAAATTTCAAATTCTAACCAATAGAATTGGCGAATGCATTGCGATTCAAACGTAGAACGTTAGGCCGAAGCTAGACGAGGCAATGAACTCGCGAATTTCGGGGTTCGTTGCCCGAGCGACGAACCGAAAACGTAGCGATAACGCGGCGCGATATCGATTGGCGATTTGTTAAACAGATTGATGTTCTTTAGACCGGGATTGGCGAATAGCAGGAAGTCCGCCTTCCGTTTTCTTTTTTTAAATTTTTGGGGGGATCCAACTTCTGAACAAGATAAACCCAAATATTTGACCCAACTTTAACCCAGAACGGTTAAAGTTGGGTCAAATATTTGAGGCAAATGTTTGGGTGGGATATTCATTTTTAGGGTTCTGCTTGTTGCTAAGCAAGGAGTGGAAGGACGGACTGTAAGGTTTATCAATTTTAATCTAAGTTTTTTTGCAATTTTGTCGCGTGGTTTTAGATAAGGCTTGGCATAGCAACACAACACAACACTGTGACTACATCTATATTATAAAAGTGATAATAATATTGAGTCGATGCTCCATAAATGGGTTTTTTTAAGTGCACCTTTTGAGGAACATAATTATTATTTACCAATTTCTTGTTTCTATCTTCATTAGTTATGGCTGTGGCGATTACGGTCAGGTTATTACGAAACTGCATAATATAATGTGTAAATAAATAAATAAGTAAGTATTATAACTATGTACACACGGCTACACATCAAGCTATACATTTCCAGCATAAGCTGACCTCGCATTGTAAGGAAATTCTATACAATGCGAGATCAGCATAAACTGGAAATGTATAGCTTGATGTGTAGCCGTGTGTACATAAGCAGCCATGACTGTCTCATGGGTCTACTGGCTGCTGGCGCGACTCTCAGCAGATTTGGTCTCGATCCCTAGCTCGTGAAAAGCGTAATTAGGTTTTTCCATCGTGAACTTATCAGTAGTAGCCTGGAGTCTGACTTTGCCACACGACAATGGAACTGATAACATAACTGGCATAATGTGGGTGTACTAAGACCTCCGCCACCCCTTTTGCGGATTACTGGGAGTGCTCTTTGTAAAGTAAGCACGCAGGAATATGTTACAGCTATTTTTCAAAAAAAGAATCTTATTTCCGTAAATATTCGGGAAAAATACGACGAAAATTCGAACACGAGAATTTGAAATAGTGTGTCACTTAGGTCGTTTATTGACCTGCGAACTGTGTGAACTTATTGACCCCAGCCGTGACGTTGAACCCCGGATAGGTTGGTAGGGGGTGAATTAGTCTATGGTCACGACAATTTGAATTTCGAATTAGGAACTGTATTTTTATTGCTTGTTTTTTTTTATAAAGGTCGTTTCGTAGGTATGTCTCCTATGTTTTGGTTCAGCAATCACCCAATCTCCGATGAGTGACACGTACGAGTAGATCCAGAAATCTAAGTTAGTCATAATTAGGTTTAAGTAAGTTAACGTGTTCGAGTGGGTATCGAACCGACAGTATAAATAGATACTGAAACAAGCTGTCAGAGGGCCTAGACAAGTGACAATCGCTTCGAAAGCGTTTCGTATTTCTACAACGACTTTCAACAGGATTGACATAAGGTTTTCGATAGCTTATGTCAGTCCTATACATTTTTTCCTTTTCCATCATCGTTGTTGCTGATAGAATGTCACTTTGTCTAGGGCATCAGTTGTTGACTTTTGGTAAAAATAAGGTAGGTATCATTTTCACAAATTTTCTTTAACTGAGCGATGAACATGAAAAAAAATCCTAAAATGTCCTATAGTTCAACGAACGAACCGAATCTGGTTCAAAATTTGTAATTCTCATCGTTTATAAATCCGGAATTGGTTAATTTGAAATTCTTTCCTGCTTTTCGTAGCCAGCAATTTACAGTTTTCCATTTGAATTTTGGAACTGCGATTTTTCGTTTGCGTTTTTTTTTGTCACACTCTGGTGATTATAGACGCAGTCTCTATTTAAATGACTGAAAGATTTGTGTCTATGGTCATGAATAAAAAAATATGCAAAAAAAAATATGGTAAATATTTTTGACATCTAGTAGCGTTGACAAACTTTGTTAGTGTCTCTGAAGAATTTACTTTAAAAAAAAACATCTTTCTAAAAGCTAGTTGAATGCAATGGATAATGTTGAATTGTTGATCTGATAAAATAAGGATGCAAGTTTAACTAAACTGAATACTGCACCGTCAGTTCTACCGAAGGATTCTGAAGGAAACTAATCCATTGCTTTGTTTATAAAATTATTTTCCTCAACAATGACACTAACGTAACTGTCAATGTCAAAATGAGAGGCAAGTGTGTTACATAATCACTAATCAGCCCAAAGGTTATGTAATAAAATAAATTAAACATTGAATAATGTTCCTTTTTCTGTCCTTTCAATTCCGTCCATCAGTCAAAGAGAGATAGCAAGAAAAAAACATAAAAATTCCCCAGACACAATATAAAACTACGCATACATTACCTACATACTTTAATTTATTATAAAAATTACATTATTACACACGATATGATGTCATTGCTCTGCCAACTACTTGCGATATTATATGCCTATAATACTTTGTTGTAATACCTTCACATAATTATGTTAAGTCGCGGAAATTAACTGTTTATTAAAATAACACACTATAGGCTGTTTTTTGATCTCGTAGACTAATTTGACAGATGCAAATGTCAAAGTCGGAGTTTGACATTTGCACCTGTCAAATTAGTTTTACGTCAATTTGCCTTGTTAGAGCCATTTTATACAGCTGTCAAAGAATGACATCCTTTCACAGTTAGTACCTGGGTGACCGAGATCTGCTCGGGTGAAAATAGAGTAAACGAATTTTCTCAGTTATGAGAACTAGGTAGATCGATTTTTCGCCCCCGTAACCCTATATTGCAATTGTCATCGAAATCGTTAGAGCCGTTTTTGAGAATGTGACTACAAATATTGCTCATTTAATAGTTAGTATAGGATCCAAGCACTAACCTACCAGCATCCTTATTGCGACTACAGTAAAAAGCACTTTGATTTTGACAATAATGTAGAATCGGAGATCAAAATTACTGAAAGCACTTTAAGAAACGTTTGACAGCTGTCAAAAAACGCGAGTCAAAGCTCTGATTATTATTTCGTGGTGCGTTTGATGCGTTCCAATGCGTAATATATGACAGAACGCACGTAGGCCCCATGTCCTTTCCCGTTGAGGATACCAAAAATTAGTCGACCAACCAGCTTCGTTCACAATCGACCGCTAAATGACTTTCATAGCGCTTTTTTGGGCAGAAAGACAACAACAGTGGCGTTTTAAATGTTCCTTTTTTCGTCTTTTTTTGATAAATATAGAGATAAATAATGAAGAGAATATTATGCCTAAACCTTGGTAAAATTTAAATATTACCTTCAGTGTGTCTAAATAATAAAAATAAACAATAAAAAATTCTAAGCCTTACAGACGTACCTATAGCTTTTCGATTTGCTTTGAATAAGATGTTCCCGTCTCTATTTTGTAGTTTGACAGTTGTGGGCTTGTGTGGCAGTGACAGGAATAACGCATAACCAAATTACGTGCTAAGTAATATTCATAGATCTCGGCCTGTAACGATTGAAAAGCTCTTTTCAGTTATTGAAAGGTAAAACCAAGTAAAAGTTTAGTCAATTGTGTGCATTAAAACTTTACAACAGTTTGCACAATATAATCTCCTACTGAGCTAATGAAAAGCGTTCTAAAAATAAAAATCTTATACTTGTCTAATTAACCTAACTTATATTTGTTTACACGGAACATTCATGAGTTACTGCGATTTTAAATTCGTATAATTTGTATGTTTCTTAAAAGCATAAATTAGCACGTTTATGTGATTCGCACTTTATTGATTGAATAATATAAGCAATATCTAAGTTATTAATACATTAGCATGAAAAGTTACAGCATTTCAACGAGAAAAAAACGTAGCTTCTTGCTCTTTTCAAAATGTTGTATGTTTTCGCTATATTAGTAAAAATATACAGATATTTGGGTTCATATATTACAATTTACATAATGATAGAATTGTTGGTTGTTGATCATTTTGATAGCATACCTATTAGTTTAAATTGATAATAGATAGATAGATAAAAAAGGTATTCAGTGCACACAAAAGAACAATTAAATTATAATAAATTACATGAATAAAAAAAAAACAACAAAATATACAAAAAAAAGTAAAAAAAGAAAACTATCATTTTGCGATTTTGTCTTGAGTAAATATTTTTTTTACTAAAACCGATTCTATCCCGTCAAGTAAACTTCGGTGCTTCAACTGACGAATTAAGAATCGAACCAATTCAAAATTAAAATCAGGCTGCAAACTACGTCGTTGTATGTTTTGAAACTGGTTCTAAAATCAATTTTTTCAAAGAAAGTTGAAAATCGAACGTAATATTTTTAAACTAACGAGCTTCGATCAACAATAGTACTAGATTTCCGATGAGCGCATCAAAAACGGCCAGAAAAATAAGACCACAAATAATGTTGTGGTCTTATTTTGCAACATAGTTTTTTCAACCATATTATTTAGAAATTATGATTTATATTTACATAAATATTTTTGTTCTTATTTTAAAAATTTGTTTAATTTTCTATCGAAGGAGTAAATATATTGCAAACTATAATAAACTTTATTTTTTAGTGGTAAGGTTTATAGTCAAGTTTTAGGCAATCGCGGCCACTTGAGCGATGTGTTTTTGTTCCTAATCCTTAATCTAGTGCTATTGTTGATCGAAGCTAACGAGGCTACCAGTTACAATAGTTTACTAGGGCATTGCCAGTGACATATTTTCGACCTTATTTTACGCTAACCGCTGCAACCCAATTCCCTAGATTGGATTGGCATGATGCGTAGGTTGAAAACTGTTAATATTTATTATCGAGTAGAATTATAAATGATTAAATTTTTAAATGTCGTTTAGAATATAAAATTATATTTAAATTAACATTAATTTACAAACAAAAAAAAATGTTTTGATCGTATTGTGTGCACTGAGCACAATCTAAACTTAATAATAAAGAAGAGAAAAGCTTTTGTATGTTTGTTTGTTACACCTTCACGCTAAAACGTCTGAACGGATTTGGATGAAATTTGGCACATGGGTAGACCATAACCTGGGTTAGGAGATAGGATACTTTTTATCCTGATATTCCAACGGGATCGAGACTTATTCGGGTAAAACCACAGGGCGTAGCTAGTATTTTTTATTAATTTCTCTAAAAAGCCTTTAAAAGGTCCTCACGTTTTACTTTTTACCTTACTGCGCCAAAGCCAAAAAAGGAGGGGTATGTGTTTTTCCGACTTGTTTCGTAGACAATATATAGAGACTAGAGCTACAGAATTAAAAAGGCAGTACAGCCTACGAATGCCTACGATCGATGAGATTGCGCAAATAGTACAAATTGAATTTGCTTGTCAGGAAAATTCTCATTTGGGGATTGGAAAAGTGCCCAACCAAGTACTGTAGGCTGGTTATAGTCATTGGACCTGAAATACCAAGAGTAATTTATTAATTTGAAGTATTTAAAAAGGATTTTTTGCACAACAATCATTACTTTTGGTTGCCTACTAGTCCATAGTTAAGACTTCGAAGCCAATTTCTGCTGTTAACACTTTAAAGAATGTAAAGATCTCTTAGTGTATATCTCTTAGTCTAGCGATATTATAGCATTCTACTGGTGAAATAATTTATAAAACCGGTCAACTAAAAAAAACGGTTTTTTGAGTTTATTCATTACAAACAAAAATACAAATCTTTTCTCTTTATAATATTAGTGTATATGTATGTATGACTAAGGACTCTTCCATTCGGAAGTGTAGATTTTTATTAGTATTTTATTTTACTAAACCTAATAACCACGCCTTCATTCCCTGACAAGTCTATCTAAGTTAAAAATACGGCCAAGCCTACTAAAGGCCGGGCTTGGAACAAATATAGTAGATTGTATCGGGAACGTTGATAAAACAGTCGACTCTGGCCAGCAGCTGATCAATACATCCTGTTTCTTACTTCCTTTGCCCGAAACCACTTAAAATATCTTTTATTATAAAAAAAATAGCTGATCTGACAGATGTTGTCCTGTCAAAATTTTTATATGGTCTTAAATTGACTCATAATGAGTCCTAAACATGTCATAGAAAAAAGGAACCTTCAGTTATTCCCGAATTTGAACATTTGTGTACAACCAACCATATCTTTTGTTGGCATTTTATTGTTAAAATATCGAGGGAAAAAGGCGCTGAAAACCGAAATACAGGCATTGCCTAGTTCGGTTACAGTGGCTACATCCATGTAATTAGAAATTAATACTGCCAAACTATTTTTCTGTAACCTATTACTAAGAATTTTTTTGGAAATAAAGATAAAGATAAATTATTATTTTTGGAAAAATTTTAAAAATCATATTTTCCCATATAAAAACTAAATTTGAACTATTTCGAACATTTTAAAATAAAAAAAATTGCCAAGTCGTTCCAGCCGTTCTCAAGTGATGCGCTTACCAACGAACAGCATTTCATATGGAACTTATGGAAGATAAATGACGAAGTTAGATTTTTTACAATAGATAACGCATTTGGCCCACCGGTGGACTGTTAACAGCACGACGTAGCACGTGGTCCGAAATCAATAGGTCGTTAGCCTGTAAGTAAGAGTGAGACAGCACCACGTGACGTCACATCACCCGTCCCTTTCTAGCACAAGGTCGGCGGCTTCCCTCTAGGGTTATTTACTTTTCATTTTTTTCTTCATATTTTGGGGATTACTGTGTTTTTCGTCACGGTTTATGACTTGATTCTGTGGTCTATGGTTTTTTAAAAATGGCCGACTTTTCTCGGGATTTTGATGATGTTTGTAGGTTTTTTTTTGTATAATGTCACTTTGATTAATGGAGGCTCAGCAGTGAGAGTAAAGTTTAATAGTGTGGTACTTAATAGTGACTTATACGGGCTGTTGGTTAATCATTATTAACCGAGTTTTTGTTAGACAGTAAAAGTTTTTAGAAGAAAGTTTTTATTTGTTTATTAATTTTTTTTTTCAGTAATTATTATTTAAATGTAACGTTTTGTTACTGATAATCTTATCATTTTTTATAAATAATTAACTTTTGCTATAAATAAAAGAGTGACCTTAAAGACATTAACATGTCAATGACATAATGTCATTTATCAACAAATGACTTCCTCCTTTGATAACTGAGGAATATCAAGTAAAAATATAAAATAGTAGAATAAAATTATATTCATAAAAGTTGGTCCATCTTAGCCCACTGTGTAGAGTCATTGATCCATAGCGAAAGGTCATTTTTGGCAGTTACACGGATAAAGATTTTTGCACAGCTTAAGAATAAGTAATAAAAAGAACTTTCTACTAAATCTGACAGAATATTTTCAAACAAAAAAATATATACGAAAAATGACATAAAAGTTTTTTTTTTTGCATTTTTTTTTTCAGTGCGTTGTAATTTAAGAGGAAAATAATGTAAACAAAAAAACACTTTGCAGACGCGTAACGAAACAAAATTGCCTACATTTATATTTGCGGTTGACGGCACATTTTTCCTGGGTCATTGACCTGTTAACACTAGTAATCGAGTTCAGGACTTCAGGTATTGTTTTGACAAAGCAATTGTTTCTGTTTAGTGGGAAAATCTAATTTGATTTAGTAGATTTTATTAGATTTAATTTCATTTGGCAGAAAATTGCAAAAAAAAAATTGACGGAATTTTATTGGTTACAAAAGTTTTCAGTAAAAATGTCCAAATTGCGAAATTTTTGCACAATAATACAGCAATACTATGCAAAAAAAAAACGAATTAAAAAAAAAATTGCCTATCATCGCCTGCCAGCATTCGAGACCAAAACTCGCGAAAAATAGTAAAAATAAAAAAATAAACCGCCAGGGAATCTTCGTTTTGAAAAAAGAACAAAAATATTCGAGTCGTTGGCGAAAAAATTGGCCAGGAAAGGCGGCGACGTAATATCGCTCAGCGATTCCACATTCAAAACTAGAGTTCAACAGCATTTCACCGAAATCTACTTTGTTTGGGTCCCGGGGTCAATGAACTGCTGTGACGCCTCTGAGCCAGTGTGCGCGCGCCGCTGTATCTGTACACGACACCGACGTACGCACACAAGCAAACAACGCCTTGTGATCCGCTCGCTCACTGATGGGCAATTTTGTCTCTTAATTACACAGTAATTACACACGTTTCCGTACACTTCTTAGGCGATTTGGGAGGTACTCCAGTGCTAATTGACGCCCCTCAAGGAAATTCCCCTTAAAGATGAATATTGAAGGAGATTTTTTTCCCATCGTAGTCCGCCGCCGGGGCGACTGAACTATCGCTATGAGGTAAGTTGATTATTCGGTCGGAATGAAAAAATATATAATTTTTTCGTGAGCCTGGCCGAAGATTCGTCAATGCGTCAGTCACGTTCGGGCCGCTCTGGCGTCAACATCTTTGGACTTGCCAGTTGCCGACGCGAAGCCGAGTTGTGAACAACCTATAGTACAAACATAATATAACGTACAAATTTTTCCAGCAGTGAGGTGATCCCGTATTGTTGTTTTTCCACAAAACAAGTGACAGTGCCTATAAGTGCAACAGTGACAAGATTTTGTTTTTCTTTTTTGGAAAATGGAACGTAGTGGCGTCTAACGACTTATTTAAAATTTAAATCTTGTGGTCCACGTAAATTCGGATAACGGATTTTAGATAATTGAGCAGCAGTGTTCGGTTAACTAAAATCTTTTGATAATAACAACAAATTGGCATTTTAAAAAATTCCCAAAAATATTTTTAAATTCAAATAAATTTTCTTCTGCTTCGGTTTTCTCTTTACAGATTTTTTGTGTTTGTCAAGTATTGATAAAGAGATAATATAAAGCCAGTAGAATAAGGGAACAAGTGAATAATTACAATAAAAGTAATAGTGCCTTACGTAGATGTTTATTTAAGACAAAAGGAAGAAAACAAAACACAACCACGGAGACAAAATGCCAAAAAATTTGTTGCTCTTCAAAAAGTTAATACCTGAAATAAACTTCGCTAAAAGAAATCTCACATCACCGCTTGGCCGGAATATATTTATCAGTTAAACACAAATATCTGGTGCTTAAAATTAAAAGTCAACAAAGTTGAAGAAACATTACAATTGGGAGTGCCATAGTTTTTTCGAAGAAAAATTCTGATGGTGTAGCTACACACAAAAAAACAAAAACCGTTGCCTTACCGACATAGTCGATTAAAACTTAAAAAAAGAAGAGAAATTAACAATCCGTTGGAACACCAAATCGCACAGTGATACTAGTGTTAACCGCAATGCGAATTCGAACACAAATTCATTGGCCGAAAATAACTTAAAAAAGTTTTTAACCTCAAGAGAAAAAAGAAAGCACGACGGAAAAAAATTCGAAGATTGAATTTGGAATGATGAACAGCAATCAGTTTCATGATTTGTTCGGGTCGCAGTGGCCTCCCGACCAGCATGGAGGGCACTCGTCTGCCTCCACTATGCTGCACCAGTCCCAGGGTCTACCTCAGGGTATGCAGTTGAAGAGAGAACCTCATACGGATGTGCAGCCGGGGATGCACAACCAAATGGGCATGGATATCACGTCAGGGTCTGTGGCGGACAGTACATCCCCTCCGCCAGGCAGTAGTGATGGGATGTTCGGCTCATCGATATCTGGCATGTTCATGGATAAGAAAGCCGCTAATTCTATAAGAGGTATTTACTTTTTTTATTTATTAATCGCCTTGAGCATGATAATGTTAAATACTCAACATAAGAAAAATAAGAGTCTAACTTAATTCCTCTCGACGTAATATTTTTTTTTTCTAATCGTAAATAGAACTATTCTGCCAAAATCTCAACGTGAAAATATGCTAAGGATTGGCACTACTGACAGCTCACTTCAACTGAGTTTTGACACTTACTGGCTTACTAATAAACTTATTTTAAACAACGTTTATTAGTAAGGAGGAAGGATATTTACAGATCATATCGAGTGTTCTTCCTTATTAAGGCCGAAAAGTTTTTCAATTGTTAACTCATAATTTTAATTCATTATATTTGACAGTTATAAACTAAGGTAACTCAACTTACAATGATTTGTCGCGCACAAATGTAATTGGTCCTTTATTCACGATACTGTTATGCAAATAACACTTATCTATTTTGATTATGTTTGTTTGTTTGCATTGTCCAATTTGTTGGAGCAAAGTGCGTATTTATTACTGAGATAACCATTTTTTAAGGGGTTCAGCAGAAGTATTGACAGGTTTACCACAAAAAAAGAGTTTAAAAAAAATTGCCACCTGTCACTTGTAGGCAATTTTTTTGTTTGCCAATTTTGCCAATTAACCAATATGTTCGTATCCTAGTTATGTTTTTTTATCATATAAACTATAGTAGTAGTAACAGTAATAGCCCGGAATCTGGATTTGTGCTTGGTTGATTGCAATAGACTCGCATGGGTCAATCAGAAAGATTTCGCCAGTTATGTTTAATAACTGGCGAAATCTGATCCGAATCTTCAAAAGTAATCTAACTGGTTTAATTGAAAAAAACATATAAAAGAAAATCGGAAGTACCCTTTTCAAAAATGACAGCTCAAATTCGCCCTTAAAATAAAAATAGATCAAGTAAAAGTGAATTCAGGAAAGTGGGTTACTGTGCGTCTAATTGGTCTCTGCCTGAAATTGACACTACTTATGAGTTATTAAAGTTTTTAGGTCACCTCAAGGTCGAGTACGTCTGCTATGAGGTGTTGAATTAAATACAATCTTAATGTCACTTATGTCAATAAATCAAACGTCATTTTATTCTAACTAGGCTGGCATAATAGTTGACATCGGCTTAGTTTTTAAAAACTAAAAACAATAAGAAAATAATAAAATAAACTGCCTGAGATACAGCACTTTAGAACGTCAAAATGACATAAGACAGTCACCCAAAACGCCCGCCCTCCACCACTTCCTGGTGCTTTAGCTAGGAAGAAGAAGTGGTGCAACAAACTCTCCAACAGCACAGCTGTCGGGGGTAGTATCACCCTGCAGTAACTAGATTGTGGAGGTCAGATAGGCAGTCGCTCCGTGTAAAATACTGGTATTCAGCTGTCTCCCGTAAGACTGGAAGCCGACCCCAACTTAGTTGGGAAGGCTAGGCAGATGATGATGATGAGTACCTTTGGGTTTAGCTGCCTAGAAAAAACTGTAAACTGCCTGACTGACACGTCGTTTAGTCACGTTTTAAGTACATTTTTGCGTCATTCGGCCCACATTTTAGTGAACATATTTACAAAATCGATGCATTTATCTACTGCCCCAAATTGCATTTAAATGTTTGTGCCCCAAATTATAATTTTCCACAATTGCCTACCGGGTTTTTCTTTGTTTCATTTATTTGTGTTAATTGTTAAAATTGGGGTTATGTTGATGTGTAAAAGGACTTACGTTTAGTTGTGTCATTATAGACATATAGTTTGAATTTAGAACTGGCTGGACAGGTCCATTCATATCTGTGTGATTCTTTCCTCAAAAGACCATTTCAGACACTTCTGCATGGTCCTCTTATGGCCTGACCAAGATTATGTCTGGACCTCTGAGTTTGTTTCGGTCTGGCTTCTCGGAGTAGTTGACTAAGAAACACCAGTCTCATCTAGTTTTAAAAGATAATTTAATTTTGACGTGTTTTTTTAGTCGTGTCTGAACTTGTAGACCAACATGGAATGGAATGAAAATTATAGCGATTTTCACGTATTACATTTTTATTTTGCTTCATGTTCTAGAATATAACAGACAGTTTTAGAAATAATTTTGTTTGAATGAAAAATATAAAATTCCACAACCAGCTATTCAAACTCTTTTTACAACATTAATAGGGCTCTCTCACACAAAAAAAAAAACAATAGAAAAACAAAACTGTGACAGTACTTTGCAAGCCATTATATAAATAAAAAAAAACAATTACTAGGCAAGTCAAAGTGCAGGTTAGTGTCATTAACCCCGTCGAAAAGCGACACGTGGATGCCACTACAGTGGTAAAACGTCGTAAGTGAAGGCTGTATGCCGCGTTGTCTTTGCGTAATGTAAAGCATTTAGATAATTGAGACTTTTATTGATGGAATGTCAATTTGAATGTAATTTAGGTTACAGGTTTTGAATTAGGAATTTTAGTTTAAGTCGAGCGAAGCAAGTGGCTTTGAAAATAGTTTTTTTTTTTTAAATTTGTTAACATGTATGAAATGAAGAAGAATTTTCTAGTAAATATATATTAATCCTAAGTTAAAAAACTGCACTCCCACGACAGAAATATCAATTTAAATTCGTTGAGATCTCATTTTTTAAGTCCAATTGCCAGTCTCATTACTCATTACAGTTGGAATGGCGCAATAGAACAATTTTGAGGTTGTCATCCGGCGACGAATTGGCCTCAACTGGCCGGGTTCAAGGCCATTGCCCGTTAATTTGATGATACGTTCACCTCTTACATGGATCTTCATAACACTAGACTCATTTTTTATTTCGGGCTGTGTGAAATCTTGCCATTGCTACGTGGGTTCGGCTGCAGGTGGTGAAAATTTAAAAAATGAATTTACAGTTTTCGCCAAAAAAATCAATGGCTGCTGCTCAATAATATATTATTAAATACAATAATATTGAAAAGACACACGATAGGCGCCGGCCATCTAATAAAATTCGAGCTCACTTTTTTATAGCTTATTGATTTTCTGACGCAGAAATATTCCACGAGATCGGCACGAACGGTGGGTGGGGCACCAAAATAACGTTTCTAATTCCTTAATACCATAAGTCTCGTTTTAATTAAAATGTAATTTGGCATGTTTTTCATGATAAACAGGAAATGTTTTGTGTTCAAACGATTTTTTCCCAACACCCACTAACGTTTTCTTAGACAAAATAAAATTATAGAGTTTTTAATTGAAATTCGCATCAAATATTTTGAAAAACCCATAAAACAAATTGACAAACCGTTTCAAAAATAAAACGATCTCGTGATGTCGTCGACCCGTGACGTCACGTGACGTATGCTGTCACTTTTATTTTAGGGCGCGTTCAAACGAATGGTTTTGTTAACATTCTCGACAAATTATTGAAATTCTCAAAGTTAATTGTTTTTGCTTCGTGGGGGACGTGGCGAATGATGCTTATTAGACTTATTTCACACATAAATTATGTAGAACGATTGTAATGCCTTTCCCTTTCGGTTTTTCAAGTGTTTTTAAAAAGTGGTCGAGGGTTTTACCGTGACATTAGGGTCAGGAGAGCAAGGTGATTCGTCAGAAGTACTGTCACTTTTTATGACAAGTTTTGAATAATGGCGCATTAATATCTTTACTTTTCTTTAGAAATCTGGCCACCCGTATGAATGGTCTCACTGTCTCTGTGAGCAACAAATCAAGCTATAGGTACATTTCCAATAAAAGCTGACCTCTCATTGTACGGAAATCCTATACAATGCTTAATATGTAGCCGTGTGTAAGTACACTTGTAGCATAGTCATACATTATTCTAAAAAAAAAACAAAACAAAAGTCAACTGGTACTTATCATGTTTTACAATATTAATCCATTCCACAGTAGAATTAGAACCACAGCTTCACTGTTCATAGGACCACTTCACTCCGCCACTTAAATCTTTTATAAACAAAAAACCATATAAGTCTCCTTTTGTATATTATCGTATAGAGTCATATTACAAAATGGTGAAAAGTTGTTTGAAAGATGAGATTAACAATGTTTTAGGAAATATTTTATGCGTTACACTATGTCCTTTGTAAGGCTGCTACATCTACTCTATGTACACACGGCAACACATCAAGCTATACATTTCCAGTATAAGCTGACCTCGCATTGTACGGAAATTCTATACAATGCGAGATCAGCATAAACTGAAAATGTATAGCTTAATGTGTAGCACTTTGAAAAACATAATATTTTAGACGTGTTTTTTTTTTACAATCGGTTTACCGGATTTCATAAAAATAAACTTATCTGTTTCTAGTTTGTTGTTAAATAATCAGCCGTCCCAAACATTACAGTCGAGTAGGTATTAAAGTTTTGTATGGAACAGTTGATAATATTTTTCGCGATATGTTTGGTCCCATGGGAAAAGCTGTTCAGTTTGTTTTGTTTTTCTTTAAATATGAGCAGGAGCTCGTGGCTATGTAATAACAGCCGCTCGGGTCGATCCATCAGGTTAAGCTACGCTTGCCGGGGTTGGTCCGTGGATGGGTGACCATTTTCACATATCGAGACTCCTCCGTGCCTCGGAAAGCACGTTAAGCCGTTGGTCCCGGCTGTCATTTTTGGATCTTTGACAGTCGTTACGAGTCGTCAGAAGCACGAAAGTCTGACAACCAGTCTAACCAAGGGGTATCGTATTACCCAGTTACTGGGTTGTGGAGGTCAGATAGGCAGTCGCTCCATGTAAAATACTGGTATTCAGCTGCATCCGGTTAGACTGGAAGCCGACCCCAACATAGTTGGGAAAAGGCTAGGCAGATGATGAGCACACCTTTCTTAGACACGCTGTATATCTACTTAAAATCACACCTTAAAGAGATTGTCAAAATAATGGCAGTATAAAAAAGCTGCATTTATACCAAAAAAAAAAGCGCCGAAATAATTTACATGTCTTTGTATGTCCAAAACTGAGATTTCACAACAAAACTACAGAAATTCCATTACTAAGCTAAGAGCATCACATAAATGATTCATTTAGTTACTAATAATTACTTAGTCATCATTTCTTTCAAATAACTGTAGTTCAATAACCTGTGAGTTGTGACAGGCTGAAAACGTGGCTGTCATTATTACAAGTTTCCGCCATCTTGGATTTTGATTTGAAAATTGCTGTACAGTAGTTGACGTCAATTGTTTAAATTAAAATTAAAAAATAAATTAGTTCAATAAATGTCATAAATGAGATACGATGTTTTTCCACCGATTTTTAGGTTATTTTTTTTGAGTGACGTAAAATGTCGTAACTTCGTAAGTGTCGTGAACTCATGAAATAAAGGAAGTAATCATTCCACCTTCGCACTAATGTCAATGCCCTTAGATCTCTATTTTCTTTGTCAAGTTCGGTGCTTATGACGTTTTCGTAGACGAAAGATTTGGAACTTTTATTAGGTACAGACACATCCGTCCTAGATCTAGTTCACTGATATACACGTTTTTTTTTATTTTCTGCTATCGTCATTTATCTGTCTAGCCGTCTGGTTATTTTATCAAAGGATATTAGTTGCTAAACCTTTTTTTCTAAACAGTTTTTCCAATACATTATTTCTCATTGAGAGCACACACACGTTTCAAAAATAGAATGAGCCGTTAAACGAAACATTTTGATTGCAATGACGGATCAAAATAAATCAGTCATCGCAGAGTAAACATAACAAATTCTCAAAGAGCTATCATTCAGAACTGCTCTATAAATAATCAGAGATCAAGATACATTTGTCAATTATAACGGTCAAAAACCATTATAAACTGATCTATTGACACAAACATTCCTGAGCACAACAAAGGTCAATGTAAAATGGTTTCTCCTAATATAAAATGAAAAGCACGCGGTATCGAGGTCATTGGCCCGTGATGTCACTCGCGTCACAAAACGTAGGTAATTCGAAATACGGTAACGCGCTCGTCCACGTTACGTATATGAATTTGCGATACGATCTGTAATGCGGTTTGCGTTTGACCGATAACGGTCATTGCCTTGACTTGATAGTGATTCAGTGTTGTAATATTTTTTTGTAGGCTTGGTCTTACGTATGTTTGCTGTTTTTAAATGAAGATTTTATTTCGACCTTGTGTTTTTAATTTTATTAATGAAACAATTTTGGGTTTTATTTAGCAGTCTATTTTTAAGCTTTTACAGAATTTAAAAAAAAAAAATCTTTTCGTACCTTCTTTTGCCAATTGTTTACATTGACATGAAAATAGTTGGAAAACAGGAAAACTATTTCGTAATAATAATTATGAAAAAACAAACGTCATGGGTTTTTTAAATTAAATTAATTAATAACCTATCGAAGACTGAATAGTATCCATCGGTCATTGACAAATGAAGGACAATTACCTTTAGCGATTAAAATGCGCTACAGTGCAAATATATTTTTATTTGAGGATAATTATAATAATATACAAAAACCGCAACAAGCTACATAAGCTCTTAATAAATATTATGTATATTATCATTTTCCTGGCGTTTTTCCAAGTCTTAGTCTGGTTTCAGTCTCGGTTGAAAAATATAGTAGGTAACGTAACTGCAAAAATACTTTCTCTATTTGAGATACTGTTCTTTTAAATATAAAAAAAACAGCTACCAAAGGATCTCACGAGATTCCCTCCATATTTCAAAATAAATTAAAATTTGGAACGCAGTTTGTTCGAAATTCATCATTCTTTATTGCATGAATACTATACAATTTACTAGAATTCCTTTTCCTAAATTTGGTAACAACCATAAAGTAAAATTCTATATAATTTTGTATGGCATCTTGGAATGCAATGAAATATTGTGAGGAATAGCAAGGCCATGTACACTTTCGGATTGGTAACTAAAATAAATTATGTACCCATGTATGTACTGCTACTATTCCAAAAATAGGTTGTAGTAGTTCACGACCTTATTTCATTGTCCCCGTTATCCAGAGACAAAGTTGAAAACTATTAAGAGCCCTGCGATGTTGCAATAATACTTCCCCAGCCATTTTTCTGTACTCCAGCTAGACACTACTATTTTTAGTAACTTTACTCTTTTCTTTCCTTTTATGATATTGGAGACGATGATTATCACAGACATGACTAAGTTTTTTATTTCTTGTGGTTATTACACATTTATGCACCTAGATACTTTACAATGGTTCAGTTCATCACCCATACATTTGATAGGACTGTCTTAAACTGTCAAAATGACGTATAAATTAAGTATCTGACAGATACTTTACTTTCTGTTACTTATTTTATCACCACTGCTCTCAAAACGGTGAAGGAAAACATCGTGAGGAAACCGGCATGTCCTAGAACCATTTGAAGACATGTGACATTCACCAACGCATTGGGCCTGCGTGGTGGATTATGGCGTTCCCTCTCACATAGAGGAGGTCTGCTGTGTCCCAGCAGTGGGAACATTATAGGCTGATTATACTATAATTGTATATTTATTTATTTAAACTTTTCGCAATCAAACAAAAGAGGTATTAATGCGGACTTAATGCCTTAGGCATTCTCTACCAGTCAACCAAGCGGTGGTGGTGTATGACAGTTGATCGTCTGTAAGAAGTTTATAATACGTAGACTGTGATGTTATGTATAATTTAGATGAGTAATCTTTGTGTAGCACAATATTGAGCGGCAGACAGATCGCAAGGTCGTTCCTTGGCTTCCAATATATTATGTATAATATGTATATTCATTACGTCATTTGCAGACATGTTATAGTATTAATGGAGTTACAAATATGAATTAATTGTATAACATTATCAGATATTTTAATTACGTACTTGATTAAAACATAGTTGCTCTAGTTAACCAATATTTTTTAATAATATTTTAATTTAAAAGAGTGCCCGTGGAGTTTCTTCTCCATAGGAACCTACTACGCTATGGAATGGCCAACTAGCTTCATCTTTCTGACGACCCATTGACAATTCATAGAGTTTGAGTTTGAAAAGAAGTGATGTCACTATAATCTCTGTGTGTAAGCGAATAATGAGTGATAATGATAGCACTATCGTTATCATTGATCTGCAGTAATATGTTATCTTCTGCGGTTTTATCAATGAAAAGATAATTCTGCTTTTTTTTCGTCATAATATAAATAATACCCACCAATATTACATTTTTGAATTAAGTATTCGAATTTAGAATACAATACTGTTATACTTACTATTTATTTTTCTTTTTACCATGCCATTCTAAATTTAAATCCTCATGATTTAGTCACATGCGGCTTGCATTCTCGACTGTATAAAATAATAAAACCCTTTTATTTTATTCCATCATTTACCAATTCACAATACTGGACGGTTCATTTAAAAACTTGTGCAATGGTAGAAGAATGTGATTACAATACATTACTGAGACAATAGATCGGAGGGTCAATGACCGCTCACAGCTGATCTGAAGCCAAAAACTATATTTAATCGATTTATTGTTAAATTAGGCTGTTTGTGTCATTTCCTTGGTCTTTGGATTGAGTTAAAATATTACTTTTCAGTGGTTTTGTATGAGTAAACGTGAATCAAATCTTAGCTTCAAAAACTAAAAACAATCGTATCTTTCAAGTCTTACAGCATACAATCTTTTGTCGTCACAAGGCACATACGATGGTATTCCATTTTCAAATTGTTGACGCATAAACTTGCATCATATTGGCTCGCTCGTTATGCAATTAAAACAATATTCTTTTGCAACAGCCAGTGTTGTTGAACTTAGCAATAATGCTGCCTCGGCAAATAAGATATTTCTTCATCTTTGATTTTGAAATGTGAGGGCTGTTACTTGCATAAATTAGGTTACTATGGGGATATTTTTAATAAAATATTAATAGTACAGCCTTTTATTGTCCTACTGCAGGGCACGAAGGTCTTTTCCTAAAGAGAAGGCACGAGCATTAATCACCACGCTTGCTCTAGATGGGTTGGCGATTTCGGGTCCACATCTTATTTATCATGACAAAGATTTGCCAAAAACAAAGAAAATTTAGGAGATACGATTGTCGAGGTTCTCTGAAATTATCACTAAGTGGCAGCACTAAGACGTCAGGCCCAGGAATCTGTCAAAAGTGTCAAAGCGCCTTTTTCCATAATCGTGATTGAATGATGAATATCATCGTATATTTTATACTAGCTTCCGCTTGCGGCTTCGCCCGCGCGGTATGTCGATATAAAGTAGCCCATGTTCTTTCTCAGGCTTTAGACTATCTGTGTACCAAATTTCATTTAAATCAGTTCTGTAGTTTTGGCATGAAAGCGCCACGGACAGACAGAGTTACTTTCGCATTTATAATATTAGTAAGGATTAATTGTGGACAGGAACACCTCTTGTCAAAGTAGCGTCGAATGGTGGCGTGAATTTTAATGAAAAGTGTCATTCTGTTAGGCTGGGTCACTGCGTAAACTTCTGATCTGAGTTTGAACAGCCGCGGGATCAAGGTAGTCGATTTCAATCGAAGTAAACATCGTTATTAGTTCTATTTTTAGATCTGAGAGTGAGAGAGACATTATTTTAAGAATTAGTCACCAGTATTGACAGTATTTTTAGCTACGAAGCTGTTTTAAGTTTTCACATATTATTTTGTGAAGATTGCTGAATTAGCTATTTATTGAGAGTTATAAAAAAAAAGTAATTTTCTCAACTAAAATAAAAATATACAACATAACGAGAATATCCTGCCATTTAGCAAAAAAAATAAACATTAAAGATAGTATAGAAACAATTTCTCGACTCTCATTCGAATTTCGAACTAGTAAATGCAAAAATATTTTCGCAATTTACAAACCAATTGCTGTATGAAATTAAACTTTATTTCTAGGTAATAGAGTCTTGGTCGCGAATTTAGAAGTGCCACAATAACGTTGTGTGTATCGCTAGTTCGGACAACAGCGGTCGATGAACCCTGACGTAAGCCGTTAGATTAAAATTTAAATTTGGGACTAGACCATGGTTGGCACGTGTGACTGGTATAGTTTGAGTTTTTCGCGGAATATTGATCGATAATTATAACACTTTACCAATTTATTTTACAAGTTCGAAAATAGCAAGTATCTAGGTACTTATTTTGTAACAGAAGAACTAAAGTAACTGCCAGGCATAGATATATTTTTACCAATCCATTTTATGACACAACTTCAAATGAGTAAATTGTCCCTTCCGTATGAAAAAGAAATTAGCATAATTTTTCCAAATTTAAAAACTTTTGACATTTATAATTTTCAAGAACTTTGATTGACAACCCTAACCAAAGCCTTGTTGAGGCTTCGAGAGGACATTCACCCGTGACGTACGGTGGGTGTGTAAAGCATAGTATTGAATGCAAATTGAATATCGAATAATCACCTCGACTGTCAAGTGTACTCTTTGCTTAAAATGTCTATGGTCCTGTCATTTTGGTTCCTCATACGTTGATTTGGTGAAAGCGGGTGGCATAGCAACAACCGTGTTCGGAGATTTACTCTTATTAGGGGAGGAGCACGTGCTTGAATCACAGGCACGTGTAATGTCAATGTGTAATGTCAGTCTTACCAAGGGGTATCGTGTTACCCAGTAACTGAGTTGTGGAGGTCAGATAGGCAGTCGCTCCATGTAAAATACTGGTATTCAGCTGCATCTGCCCAAATCCACTCCCGACTATGAACGAAAATTTAAAATCTTGTGAGGTATATTTTTCACCATTTTCCCCGTCTTTCTACAAACTCAAACTCAAAGCATTTATTTCAATTAAACCATTTACAGGCACAGTTAATCAGAAAATTTAATATTTTTGCGTCAACAAGAATAATGTACCCAGGATTATTCTTGTTGATTCTTTATGTGAGAATTATATTTAAAAAAAAAATATGAAAACAGTGGTCCGTTATAAAATATCTTGGAACTTATAAAAGAGGTTTTTACTGAATGAATAATATTTTTTTCGAAATCATGCTGGTAAAAAAAAAAATCTAATAATTCGGCCAAAACCCATGTTACCTAAGTAAAATAAAATTGAAAATAGGTCGGGTGTGAGTTCAGTTTTTTTATTCTAAAATATGTGGGGAAATCTATGAAATTTTCCATCCTGAAGAATTACAATTGCTAATAATTTAGTTTTACAAACATTTTATTTACATTTACTGCCTATTTTATATTGTCTAGGTGAAAAATTCGATGGAAAGATAATTTCACTGAATCTTCTATTTATCTAAAAATATCACGAATAGAATAAAAATATTAATGTTATTCAAGATGTCTATAACAGATAAACTGAAAAACAAAAAATAAACAAAAAAAAATCTGGGCTATCTTCATTCATTCGAGAATAGAATTGCTACACTAAATTTTGAATTAATGCAATTTGTTTTACTTGCAGACCTTGTTATTGCAAATGCAATATTCTATTCTTCCAAACTCAAAATGATAAATTCCTTTTTTAAACTCAAGGGCCTTATAGTCCTCTCTGCCAAAACAAAAAAAAAAACAAAGTCATTGCATCACATAACTGTAAATCCTAAGCGTTCCAAATTTAAAAGGCTGACCTGACCGTTGTATGACGTAGCGGGGCGTGATACAATTCCGAACATGCCCGCGGTCGACGGCCGATGACGTCATGATCAGCTGAGCAGATAGACAGAGATAGATATATTTGTGTCATTGTGTCTCGCTCTATTGAGGTCGGAAACTGCTTGGTTGATTTGGATACAGTGGTTTTCAGCGTTTGAAAACGCTTACCAGACTTCCATGGGTAGTAAGGTTAAGACAAAATTTGAAAATTGCAGTGTTTATAAGACTTTTTGATATAAATGTTTTCGTCGGCATCCAGTCTCCAAGAAATATCAATATTTCACATAGAGCCACTACTATCTGACCTCCATAACCCAATTACGGGGAAAAACCGGTCATAAAGTAACACAAATCTGTAAACTTTTGACCCAATTCCAATTCATTGAATTCCAATGATGAAATGACAGAACCGTGCAAATGTGACAAAGTTGAATCAAGAAGGATATTGCAAAGACTGTCATTTTGTAAATTGTCAACTGCTGTTTCGTGAAACGGAACGCTTAAACTATTGTTTGTTGAGTTCCGTTTTATGGAATGCATTTAAGATTTTTATGAAACAATTGTTTTAGAAATATTGCCTCATTTTATTTTGTACACAAAATGGATTCGATAATCTAAACAATAATAACAATGAAATGCGTTGGTAAGCGCATAACTTGACAACGGCTGGACCGATTTGACTATATTTTATTGTTTTAAAATGTTTGTAATAGAACGAATCATAAGTATGTTTAGGGCAAAAAAAAAAATGGAAAAAAAGTTTTCCGGAAACCTTCAAATTCGGGGAAAACTGAATGTCCTTTTTTATGAATTATTGTTTTAATTTTATTTATAAACAGAAAAGAACTAGAATGGTATTATAAGGAAAGATTGATTATTAATCTTTTCTAACCACTTAAGCGGCGACAATTAACAAGAAATTATCTAAATAAATCCTAAAATAATTATTATCAATGACATATAACACTTTGTAAATATGTTTTTAATTACTTTTCTCATTAAACACTTAATGAGAGAGCCACGTGTAAGAAGTAACTTAAAATTTTTCCTTTTACTGTGAAAATAAATATTAAAAATAACATTACAAAATAATGAAAATTAATATTTTCATTATTTTGTAAAACTACTGTCTTGAATGGTAACTTATACTTTTGGACGCCCTTGGTAAGCTTAACGATTCATTTTACGAACTAGGAACCGTCTCTATTATAAAAAAAAATACCTACACATGCTGTGTGTAACAATTTTGTTTTGACTGTGTGACACAGTCTAAAATTTATGCGTACTAAGAAACAGTTAAAAAAAACACTATCGATTTCAAAATCACTGACAAGTGTCAAGTGACGCATTCCAGCTCCATTACAAATCTCAACAAAAGGGGATCGGGCAATACTCACTACACATACCTACACCCACCAAAGGGCTGTCCCTATAGTCACAGAGGCCGCACACACACACACCCTCCCGCAAGTCATCGACCGCGATCCGACCTTGCCTCGGGGTCGATGAACTTGCGACCAAAAATGGCCGCGAATCAAGTACGAGTTGTATCTTCACGGTTGAACGGGATTGGGATAAGAAGGGTTGTTGGATAGGTTATTTATAGATTACATTTTACTGTATAGTTGCATTTATGTTTTTTAGTTGGCACGGAGTTGATCAGAAAATTAAAGGACATTTGGAAAGTGGTTTTGATTGACAGTTGAATCAAATTTTTGATCAATTGTCATTTTTGTCCCGTTTGTTCCTGTGACGTGTACACAATAGTTTTTCTAGTTGATAGAGCTAAGGAAAGTCGTTACAGTGAAATTATAACCTTGATAATATTGTACTATGCATCATTTTAAGGTTTCGTCACAGACTGCCGCAAATCATTTCTGACTTGCTTTATTGACACAAATTTTCTTTAGCAACTGCCAAAAAAAGGGCACATATATTTTCCCTAATACCAAAATCACATAAATTAATAATATTTTTCATCTTGTTTCAGCTCAAATCGAGATAATACCATGCAAGGTGTGCGGCGACAAGTCATCGGGCGTCCATTACGGCGTCATCACCTGCGAAGGATGCAAGGGATTCTTCAGACGGTCGCAGAGCACAGGTCGGCATCTGTTTATCTGCTATTTTTTATTTACCATAGATTACAAACTGGCATTAACAGACCTCCTTTTAAGAAAGTGCTAGAGAATGGCCAGTAAATGCAAAAAAAATAATCGATCAGCCTGCTTAGACAAAATAAGACTGGCCGAAAACACTTTTTGAAAAAAGAGTTCTTATTATTCTTAAGCACTGCACCCACGCCACGATATCTGGATATAATAGACTTTTGGGTGTGATGCCCTAGCTAGACAGACATCTTTGTTTTACACACGAGGAAGGCTGCTCAAAGAGCGCTGCCTTACGTGAAATTAATATTGAACAAGCAAGGCTCTTGCTGCAGCTTCTGAAATTTCAATGAAATGTCGTGGGGCGCTTTTAACATAATGCAGACTGAATGGCTGCACACCAGCTTATTACAGAAACATATAAATCGCAGACCGTAAACGGTTAAAACAAAACTGCTGCTTTTATGCCTAGAAATAATTGATTCAATTAAAAAAAAATTATATTCATTCTACAACACAAACCTATGCATTGATTAGGCGACTGAACCATTCACGGTTTTTGTCAAGACAGCGTCGTGCAACTTTTAGTTAATAATAAAAGCTTTGGGAACTTGAAACTTCGGGAGATCGGACATCACCCATTCCCAGCTCTGGGAAGAAAATGCGTGTGTGTCTGGGCAATCTGGGGGCCAAGTCAACTAATTCACAAACGTGTCAGCGGTCTCGCAATGATGAGTTTTTGACAGATTTTGTATGGCATATCTGTCAAAAACTGATCATTGTGAGACCACTGACACGTTTGTGAATTAGTAGACTTGGCCCCCTGGTTGTTACCGGTACATTTTTTGCATGTATCGAAGGGAAATGACAAATACGTAACCATCACGCTAGACAGATCTGTGATTGCAGTATTTTTGACACTCAGTCGTCTAGCATTCCATTCAGTAAGGACCTATTTAAATGTAGGCAAATTACAAATACGTTTACATATTTAAGTACTTTTCTTATCAACGAGTATAAACCCTCCCGCAGGCAGGCGCAACGCGACACCGGTAGAACATTTTCCGTGAACTTTTCATAGAAATTGTTCCACCAGAGTCCTGAGTCGCGTCGCGCCTGTTTGCGGGAGCCTTAAAGCTATGTAGTAATAATTATTCTTATCGCAATTATTATGTAAACGAAGGAGAGTTATCAACAGTAAGGGCATTGGTTTCTTTCTTAGGGGTAAGCAGAGGTACAAATTAAATTATGACATGGCTAGACAAAGGGCATCTTTTGACTTTTAAATAAAGATTATTAAAGCAAGATGTGAAAGAGACAGAGAGAGTTTTAGGACACAAAGAAGGGAGAAAGCTATATGTTTGATAAACCGACAGAAAATTATGTTTGCAATTTTAATTTAAACAAAATCAATGCTTACTAAGTGGATTCATCTCCATAGATTTGAAAGAGGTAAGATTTGAAATTATACTCTATTTCTATTACCTATAGATTGCCATTCCAACTTTCTTACTGTTGAACTAATCCGTAACTTGCATGAATAAAATAATTTTAAGCTAGGGATGCATGGAAGCTAATGTAGTCAAGCGATCAAACTGAACCATAACTCCATTAGTCAATGGTTCAAAATCTGTCGGACCAAAGACTTCATTTTGAACGATTGACTATGCTGCTTACAGTCCTTTCACAATTATTTTTTTTACTTCTGATTTTGCATCACTGTCAATATCACAGTGATTTTTATTCACGTAACAATAAGTTTGCTGTTGGCTAACTAGGTTGTGGAGGTCAGGTAGACAGTCGCTTCATGTAAAATACTGTTATTCAGCTGCATCCGGTTAGACTGGAAGCCGACCCCAACATAGTTGGGAAAAGGCTAGGTGGGTAATTTGTCAACTCGTCCTACTAGGGCGCATTTAAGACGACTTGCAGAAAATCAAAAGAACACCCTAAATGGGCCGTAGGCATGTAGGACGAGTTGATGAATTACTCGGTTAGGTAGATGATGATTCTGGGACATGCGGGCCCAGAGTGGTGGATTACGGCCCACTCCTATCAAGGAGGCTTGTGTCCCAGCAGTGGGAACATTATAGGCTGATTATGCTTATTATGTATCGATACTAACCCTGTCCTCTCTTCCAGTGGTGAACTACCAGTGCCCTCGGAACAAGGCGTGTGTGGTGGACCGAGTCAACAGAAACCGATGCCAGTACTGTCGGTTACAGAAGTGTTTGAAGCTTGGAATGAGTCGTGATGGTGAGTGCACTGCTTTATAATTAAGTTTTTGAAAGGAGTTTGGCGGGCTGAGATTAACGCAATGGCTGAACTGTCAAAATGAAAGGCATTGCGATCGATTTCCATTTTAAATGCAGCTAAATTGAATTGAAATAAAAAATGCATAAGCAAGGCTAGTTACGATTTTATAAAAAAAAAGATTGGTCTGTATATTTTTTTTTAACTTAGACCTCAGTTCCGTAGGTATACATAGACGCCCCTAATTTATTGACGATGCATAAAGGCTCGTGTAGACTGACGCGATATCGTGGGCGCGACGAGGGTGCCGCTGCCTGTCGCGCCAGTGGGCACTAGCCTTAAAGTGAAGTAATGATTATAACGTCTGCTTAACCACGCATAACACTTTGAAGACACTAAACGCCAATATGCGTTATAACAATAAAACTTTTATTATTTCGCGTTCAGTTTCCTTGAAGGCGTTTATAAGTATGGGTTTTTTTTTCTAAAACCTTAATCACTAACATAGGTACCTAATATAGTCTATTAAAAAAAATAGGAAGAAATAAATATCAGGAAAATCGCAAAAACAAAGTTCTCTCTACCTTTGCAACATAAGTTTACATAATTATGCGCACACACACACATTTACACACACTTTTATTACTTTTTAACAATAATTCCAAATTCAAATCACAATAAAATAAAGAAAAGAATTCCGATTCACCTCAAAACCACGTGTCGACCGATGAGGAAGCGAGCGCTAGGTCATTGACCTCTTATCAGTTACTGATAACGCTCTGTTTATACAACATAAGTACTCAAAGCAAGTTTATAGTGAGAAAATGTGATGTAGGAATGAGTCCAGGAATTAGTTTTAATAATTTAGTTGAGTACCACAGCTGGGCAAAATATTTTCTATGAAAGCCCACTTTTGAAAACCCGGTTCAGTAAACAATTATGACCTTTACCCTTTATCTTGGTGCTGGACAAAATCTTAGCCGTCTAAGTCCACTGCTGGACATAGGTCTTAATAGAACCAGTTACCAAACACGTTTTGAATACGCCAGTTCATACGTTCTTTACAAAAACCCATACTTAAGGTTTCAGATAGACATAGTCACATCGCATAATAAATTAGATAATAATGCTTACAGGTTATAAAATTCCCTTATGAACAGACAAATGATAAATTGTAAATAAATATAAAAATTACCACTATGTGAGTAGATAAGTTGACAAGTACATGGTCCTCACATGATCTGACCAAGATTATGTCTCTCTCAGCTTTTTGCACCATTTCTTCTCATTCAGATAGGAAATGTCGACTCCATAAAAAAAAATGAATTGGAAAAGTCAAACTCAAACTCAAAGCATTTATTTCAATTAAACCATTTACAGGCACTTTTGAATTGTCAAGGAGTCGGTCAGTCAGAAATATGAAGCTAGTTGCCCATTCCAAAGCGTAGTAGGTACCTATGGAGAAGAACGGGCAAGAAACTCCACGGACACTATTTTTAATTTTAATAAAAGAAGTGATTCCGGTATCCTATTTACAGAATAAACAATTTTATTTCATTTCATTTCATCATTTTGTCACCAACAGTAGTTAGTTACTTATTTAAGGCATTTCCTAGACTTATGTCCGGTAAATGGTAGGTAATGGATGTTTATGAACTAAGAAAGATTATTATATGAACAAGGACTAAATAAAAGAAAGTTTTTTTATAATATGAAGTTATTTGATTCGAGTAACAAAGAAATTAAGAAAAATCTAATAAACACTCTTATAAGAAAATAGACTAAAAGATTAATTGTCTTTAAACAAGTACCTAAGTATTGGCACTTAGCACAAACGTGAAAAACAATGAAAAGTGAAAAAAAGAAACTGAACATACTGCTAGCGCCATCTGTTATCGGTTTTATCAAACTTTCTTTTAAACTCTTGAAATACCTACCGGAAATATGTAGTTAAACATTATTTTAAAGCATCATCACACATTATAAAGTACATTGAAAATATTTGACTTCGAAAAAATAACTCTTGGAAGTGCTGGTCATAGGGTTGTTCCATTATCGACACGAGGAAAAAGACCTATCTCCGTGACTATCCTAACTTTATTTTACTATTACTTTTTAATATGATTTATATTATAAATGCGAAAGTGAGTTTGTTTATTTGTTTGTTACGCTTTCACGCTAAAACGGCTGAACGGATTTGGATGAAATTTGGCGCAGGGGTAGACCCGATATTCCCACGGGATCGAGACTTACGCGGGTGAAACCGCGGGGCGCAGCTAGTATTATATTATATTTCCGCACTTTTCTAGTTACCACCCACAATCTCAACTTTCGTGCTCACAACGCCCTCCATTATTATATAAACAATATTCTGAATATAAAGACATCACAATAATAAAATGCATACGATATGTCACGCCAAATCGCGTGAGCTCACATAGCAAGACGTCGCCGACGCATGCAGTGACGAGTACTTGCGCAATACTTGTAACGATCAGATAGTGGTTATCGATAGGTTTGAACTTATATCGATAGTTGAGGAAAAATCGCGAATGTCGATAAATTAATAATATTCTCTCAATTTTAGAAATTGTAATTAGGTCTTTGAACAAATTGCTTCTATCAGATATTATGATGTAAAATCTTATTTTCGCCGCTGATTGATCCACCGAAATATTAACAATCAATCATAGTACGCTCACGTGCCACTTTTCAGTAGATTCAATCAATTAAATTGATTGAAAGCGTTGAAAAAGCTTCTGCAATTTTTAAGCACGTTCAGAGCTCCCTGCACGCTCAGCTTCATCTTCAACTTTGCTAATTGGGAAAACCTATTTTCACTACTTTCTGCCATAAGAGAAATACTAAATAATAAAATAAAACAATAACTGGGGCTTAGTTATTCTTCTTTTTTTGAATCGATGGTACGTCTTGACGTGTAAAAGTTTTTGTACAAACCTACTTACAGAAATAAAATCATTTATCACTGACTTGTCAAATTACTTGGATGGGCCCAGTAAGTAGCCACATTAATCACAGCGCATCAGTGGCGTTTTTTATGTCCTCTACGGAGTATCATGCCATATTAGTTCTCATTCTCATCCCTAGTTGTCTACCTACACTACTACTTCTGCATACCATGTCACGTTGTAGATCATAGATCATACATAACACGATACCGGCGACGCGTGCGCATACGACTTGTTGCGCAATGACTGGTTACTGGCTAGACGCACGGTTGTCGACAGATGGTTGTTATATCGATATGTTGGTATTTTGTGACTTTCATGTAGGAGAATTTTTAATTATTTAGCTAAAGAGGACGCCACATGTCCCAGATTATGCTCACACCTTGATAGACACAAAGAAATAAATATTTTGTGCGAGTTTCATTAAAACAAAAATAATTTATTCTTGATTGCACTTAATTTCTGATGATTTTTTGTTGTTAATTACACAGATCGTAAGTAGAAATCAGAATAACTGAAATAATGAGAATCTGTCTTAAAAGGTCTTGTTACAGTCTAAAACCATCATCATTCATTCAGTCATTAAAATCGCCAAAAAACTTTTATTAATAGTTCAACTGTCATTAACGAGACACAATAGAATTTTAATTGTTATATATCTTAAAAGACTTTTCGACAGTCGGATTAAAATATCGATAACCCCAAACCATCGATAACTCCCAACCCTACACATTGCACAATATAGCAGTCATGAAGCGTAACATAAACATATCCAAGTTTTTACAGCGACACACACACACGCACACAGTTTCTTATACGAACAACGCACACACACAAACAGGACGGCTTTATGTAACATGCACTAATTCAAATTACTAGTCTTATACTAGTACATTATTATTTTGTAATAAGTTATGTGTTGCGTTTGCACGCGGTTTTGCCTGACTTTTCGTTTTGGGCAAAAATGTGACTGACATTTTTTTTTACTTGAGCACTTTTTATTTTTGTCGGAGTTTTTGTGTGCGAAAAGTAAAGGAGAATGTCCAAAGTGCTGGATTTTAAACTGTCCTATCTTCGGCATTTTGCTTCCGTCTCGTTTTTTCATCTTCATCTAGATATTGTACCCACCAGTACGTTTCTATTTGCAATGTAGGTATGATATCATCAAAGCTTGCTAACCATGTTAGCTAAATCCTTCCGCATACCCAACCGAGCCTCAACTATTGATTTAAGACCAAAAATAAATATTTTTCGACACACATACAGTTCAAAGACTTTTCTTTGTCTTGAGTGAACAAACAACTATTGTTACAAATTTAATTGTTTCTACAAAAATCTGGGACGACAAACTATGGACCGACTGTTCCTAAATACATGTAGAAAAAATAACCAAAACACAAGACCCGCCTGGATAAACAAAGTGCTCACAAAGACGGGTCAAGCTATACTGGTTATGTAAAAGTCATCGAACTTCTAACAAAGAAAATTCATAGACGAATTCTAAACACACAGAACTCTATTCCTTGAAAAATAATTTAAGCAACGAAATTAAAAAGGCACCTCATGAGGAATTCGAAGTTCGAACCGCGTTCGTAATTCAAATCGGTCGCGTTGCCGCCCAACGGGATCGCGCCGAGTTACGTAGCAAGATACGTCACTTGCACGTACTATACATACATACGTCAGAGTTCGCGAGTTCGTTGTTCTACTAGGCAGTGTGCCAACGGCCGAAGTGTCCCGGACACACACGAATGCGCACCCTACACACACAACCAATCAACACCCGTTTGTTCACGCACACTATCAAACAAACGCGTTTCGTTCGTGTTTCGCACACTACACCGACCTATGTGTGCAGGTATTGAGTAACTAAGCGATGAAGCTAGGTGTCATTGAGAACATAATTGCATTGTATTGTTAGGCTCGCCGATTTTAGCTGCGTTTTTTTCGTCGTGTGAATATTAAGAGGCATGGGAACGATGCGAATATCGGATTCCCTGTTATGTCATTTGTGTCATTAGTTTTTCCTGCGCGACGCGAGCGCTCGTGGTGGTGAGTGGTGGAACTAAGCTAAAAATTTAATTCTTCGATTTCAGCGGTGAAGTTCGGACGTATGTCGAAAAAGCAACGTGAGAAGGTGGAGGATGAGGTGCGGTTCCATCGTGCACAGATGAGAGCGCAGACTGATACAGCGCCTGATTCAGTATACGACGCCCAGCAACAGACGCCGAGCTCAAGTGACCAGTTCCATGGTCATTATAATGGGTAAGTTACGCCATCTATTATCGAAAAGTAAAACAATGAAAATGCTACCTCTTGCAATTTGTTCAATTTTGAGGATAATTGTTAAATGTTTGGCATTATAAAAGGTTTATAGTTAATCCAATTGCTATCGAAGCTTATTAATTATTTCGTGTCTGTCTATTCGCAGAATTTGCTAAGTATTATAATTGTAAAGACTGCCCTTCAGACTGTAATGAATTACGTTCCACATCTTATGCCAAACGTGCAATATAATATGTTATTCATGCAACTTGGCAATAAAATACATAATGGTTGGCAGTCAAACGACAAAACTATGACTCGTTAGAACTCCAAGCTTTCTAGTTTACCGTCACCGTTGTAATTCATTACTGCACGGACTTCAATTTGTGTCAGCGGTGCATCAGATGCTGTCATTATTGTAAGCGTCCAACGGTATACTGTCGTGACGAAGTTGAATGGCGCTTAACGGTAAACTGTAAATACTGCCACCTAGTATCGAGTAGCGGTACTAAGCGTTTCTCATTAAGAATGATAGATGGCGTTGTTTTTATTATTGCGCGTCTCGGATGTCTGTTAATAGATTTACGATTTGTTTTTCATTGGATTTAACAGTAAATAGTTGTTAAGGAATGAGGGGAAAATTCTTAACGCGACAGTTTTTGCTGTGAACTGGGATACTTCAATTACTCATCATAATTGATAGCTTGTTGCTTGATCGCAACTTTATGTCGCTTTTTGTGTTTCTGTTAAACCGAACAGCCGTCGTTGGTATGCAGGTGTACTGATGATATTCTAAGAATTAACAACAGCACCGCTTCTGTTTTTAATGAGAGGCTAATTTACATTCAACGAGAAAACACAACTTGAGAAAAAGCTGACTCAAGTACCTAAACATTTGAAACTCCCAATTAACAAACGTTTGAACTTCTTTTGGATTATAATCACCTATTTAAATTACGACATAGTTGGTTTTTTGTAACTATAAGACAAATGCAATCAAATCATCAAAAACAGACTACCAACAAACAATCTTTTTTAATCTTTTGAATCTCCTAAATCACAATCTTCTCTCTCCAAGAAAAGTCTAACCAACTACTCTAACATCCACAGCTACCCCGGCTACGGATCTCCGCTGTCCTCATACGGGTACAATAACGCGGGTCCAGCCCTAACATCCAACATGGGTGGGATCCAGCCGCAGCCGCCTCAGCAACAACCCTACGACGTGTCAGCTGACTACGTCGACTCCACCACAGCTTACGAACCGAAACAGACTGGAGGGTTCCTGGATCCTGATTTTATCAGTCATGGTATGTACTTGGCTTTTTTTAAATGATATAATATTATCGTAGTGTAAGGAGTCGTTTGAGGACGTACGGCTACCATGATTATGAATGCCACGTATCAAGATTTATTGTTGACTTCAGTAACCACTGCCAAAAGTACCAAACACGACCAAAGTAACACTTCAGTGACAAAGGCTGGTGGGTCGGCCTCGCAATAATAAAAAATCTTTTAACATGAATTTATTATTTCATTGATGAGGGAACATAAAATTCGATTTTGAAGTCACTAGAATTTTTTTTACGTGAGATAATCTAATTTATTATAAGTAGGAGTATAACATTAAAATGAATAGTATTGTTAGTATCACCCACTAACACCAAACTTACCTATAGACGATCAACAAAAAGGGACGACAATAGTCCGACCATCCGGCTCAACATCCACATCAACAGCCACCACATCCACAACATCCATGCGACAGTCATCCATAAATGAGCTCCCAAGGACACGAATACAAGAATTTGATCGCTACGACCAAGACAGGATCCAATCACCCGCCTCAATTTCAAGCGGCGTGATAAATATAAAACAAGAAATTAAACCAGAAACATCAATGGGAGTTGATAATCTTGTTGCCAGTTACGTGGATTCGACGACATTCTTGCATAGTCCGTCAAACATCCAACATAGTCCAATGGACATCCAAAATTCTGTGTTGGTGAGCGGGCAAAGTTCGGTGTCGTTGACAAGCGAAGATTTGAGCCCAGATGACCTGACGTCCAGTAGTGGACATGGGAGGTTGATGGATCCGCTAAATATGAATATGTCTGGAATGGGCATGGTGAATCCTAATGCTGTGACGAACAGAAGACATCAGGGGTCCAGTCATAGTTCGAGTGATGATTTGCCTTGTAAGTGGATGAAATTGGATGATTGGTTACGCTACATGATTATTTTGCCAGTTTTTTTTTCGTTTATTGTTTTTGTATGTAGTATTTCTTTTTCCAGTATTTTATTTTTAGGAGTTTACTTTTAACTTCAAACAATGTCCTTTTGCCAGAAATTGTCATCTTAGCAATAGTAAAAAATTAGTGTAAGTGCTAATCTATCAGCAAAAAAACAGATCTAATGTCTAAATTCGGGGATCCTTAATGAATGAATGAATGAATGAATGAATGAATGAATGTTATTTATTTCTGAGTATATGGTACATTGAGATCTTACATTAAACACTGTTTCACACATACTACCATTGCTGGTGTAGAAATATTAAATAATAAGCTAATAATTTAAGTAGGTACATGCAAGTCAGAACTAGGTACATTAGAAGAATATTATATAAAATTATGAAATCCTGTATTAATTTTTATGTTTCATCAAAAAATGCATTATATATAATGTCATAATATCAATAGCTAAATTAAAAATATAAATCATAATGTCGAAAATATAAATCATAATGTCAAAGAATAAACCATAATGTCAAAATATAAATCATAATGTCAAAAAAAAAAAAAAAAAAATTACAATGTCCGAGAACTCATAATATTGTCAAAGTACTAATGTCATTATTAAGATTATTAATTACATTATCAAAAAGTATGGTTTAAAAATTCATTGACGGAATAAAAACACATGTCTAAGAGCCAATCAAACATTTTACATTTAAACTTATTAATTGGTAACATTCTCAAGCCAGGTGGTAATTTATTATAAATTTTAATTGTCATACAACTGGCATTTCTACTGTATAATTGCAATCTCTGAGCAGGAACTAGTAATTTCCCGGCATTTTTTTTGTTCAGTCTTTCAGAGACTTGTTCATTTAATAAAAATAAATGAGGGTATTTTTTAACAAATAGACAAACTTCAAAAATATAGAGAGATGGGAGTGGGAGAATTCTTAATTCCTTAAAAAAAAAAAAAAAAATCTCTGGCCCCAAGCAGTATTTCTGTATTACAATAATTGGAAGGGTATATGCGCAGACTTAATTAACAAAACCAAGACAGAGCGCTGCGAACAATACAGTGAAGCATGCCAAAACTACACCTCCGCTCTGTGCGTACACGCTCACACGCACACACGCACTAAGTGCACACTTACGAAACCGGCCTCACGTCACTGTTGACAGCGCTCTGCTGTTTATAGTTTTTCATTTGGTCTGAGGTTACGTGCTGATGAAATTACAGGCAGATGACACGTTTTAGCTTCGACGCGCGATTACGCGATCGGTCGCGAGCATAATACAGTTTTTGTTCGGAAAACCGTAAAGCGTCCTCTGTAAACTAAAAGTTCGAACGATCGTGTATTCGCACGACGGTCGCTTCTAAATATGACGCGGAGTTTTAGAGGTTGGGATGGCATCGAAAGACCCCATGGTTTTACTAGTGACTGTAACTTCGTCAAAAAGCAAGTCTCTTAACAAATTTATTTAAAAAAAACACCAATATTTTTTTTAAATATAATATTCCAAAACAGTTTCTAGTCATCGAGACTCGTTTCGTTTTTCGATATTTATATCATTATTGTCCCACAAAAAGTTATATCGTGGACGAGTTAAGCCTGGAACAGTGAAGCCTGGACCAGACATAGCATGATTGAAGCCATTAAATGGGAAGAATCGGAGACTGCTTCTTAGCTGAAAAGAAATTTAATATAAATTTATTGTCCCACAGTCAGGGCAGGCGGATTCTATATCCTGCCTTTTTTTTCTAAATAAATATTGGGAATAGGTATAACCTATGAAATTGGCGTTTTTTTCTCACAAATAGAGAACCTAGTCACTGCTACGATTTAAAATATTCATGAATTGCTTGGTATCACCATCATCAACTACCAATAGTAAAAAAACCTTATTACTTATAGTTTTTTAAACATAAAAAATACCTTAAAAATGACTCCTCATTTTGTTAGCAGAAATGACCACTATTTGTTTTTTGGATTTTTGAATTTGAAAATGATATGAATCTTTAAAATTCCCCATACAAAACGCTGATTTCATAGGTGGGACCTAAAATTTAACAAACAATCTTGAAAGGGACAAAACAAATCTTTCACAATAATATTCTAAGCCAGAAAAGCCTTAGTGATTAAGGCTTCATCTCACACAGAGTAGGAATGAGACTGAGACTGATTGACTGAAACTCTCAAAGATCTACAAATGACAGCCGTGACCAACGGCTTAACGTACTTTCCGAGCCACGGAGGGGTCTAGGTATGTAAAGATGGTCACACATCCACCAACCGAAGCAAGCGTACCGCGGTTGGATTAACCTGATCGATCGATCCGCACAGCTGTTATTACTAAGCCACAACACACAAGTCCATGTTATAATTTGATGATAAAATTAAATAAAAATTAAACTTACGTTATTCAGAACGGGTCCGTTTTCAGGTCTGTATTGTTCACTTAACCCATAACGGTTCGAATTGGGATCTTGGGGGATTAGTATCATTGGTATAGGCATAGTCAAACATAACGGCAATAGACAAGCAGCTAGTAATAAGAAATAAAATATTAGAAATGGCACTATGGATGGATAAACAGAGGTATATAGGGTTAAATTTTAGTCGTTTTAATCCACATAAGGGTACTCATCATTATGAACGAGTTTCACTATGAAATACACTGAAATTGCGAAAAATCAACTGTTCCCTACATTTATGTTTGCATATCTCGTTCTCGTCAAAATGTAGGGAAAAGCAGATTTTTTTTTCGCGATTTCTTGTTTGTTCCCAAAGTGAAACTTGTTCACAATGATCCCATAAGGATTAAAACGAAGGGCACTTTTCATAGCCCCTGTGTAATTCACGTGTGTTGACCGTATATTATGGCTGGTCTCTTGTAAGGAAGAAAGTTATAAAATAGGTATGATCACATGTTTAATATGAGTTACTATATAGAGTGAGTGAGTTTACCTTATATTTGGGAGGAAACTTCATTACACTGTTAGCCGGCTCAAACAAAGCCATTTCAAATTAGGGGTCTGATGAACGGTTACGGCTTGAATTCCTCATACGTTGACGTCGGTCGCGTACGCGTAGCAACGTAGTACGCGACGCGGACGTCGGCGTCGTAGTATGGTGCTATAAAGAACACAATGTACGTACACGCGATCGACGTACGCGACCGACATCAGCGTAGGAGGAATTCACGCCTTAAAATTTAATTTTAATACCCGCTCGGTTAGCTAGTGCGTGTGAAGGCTCAGTGAGAAGAGCTCAGTATCAGGATGAATATTATACTTACGCCAACATAAACAACAACAACAAGAACCCAATAGGAAGGCCGTTAATGGCTCCATACCGTAATTTTATAATATCTTTCTCGAAAATATCATCATGATTTTAATCAAAATTATTATTATAAATTTTCTTTAAGTTCTGTCAGTTGACATTAGAATTTAATTGACAATAAAAGATAGTTTCCTTTTTATTTGTTCCGTTCAAAAACACGTTAAAAAACGTTGTTATATTTATTAATTGTTTAATTTTGTATTTTAGTATCTGAATGCTTGCTAAAATTGTTTGTAGTAATTTCACTATTATTATGATAAAAATGTTTATTTATTTTATTATTTTGTAAGTAGAACTTTTTGCACATAATTTAATACACTGCCATCTATCGGCGAGTAGCTAAACGTTTTCTTTCTTTCACAGCGGAAGGCGATATCAGCAAGGTCCTTGTGAAGAGTTTGGCCGAAGCACACGCGAATACGAACCCTAAGCTGGAGTTCATACACGAGATGTTCAGAAAGCCACAGGATGTTTCCAAGTGAGTATACTGTATTTTTATTGACTGTGGCACTCAAATTATTGGTTACGAAACCTTCTCTAGAACTTTTCTAGTAGTGACGCGACGGGGGCAAGCCCATTGCTAAGACAAAGTGAAAATGTGCCCAAATTTTTCTAACAGACTACCCCATACGCACTGCCCAACCCAGGCACCGAAACCCGAACCGCAGCAGCTGCTGCCGCAACGGGTTGATATAAAAAAGTTAATTTATTTCCTATTTAAACCACTAATGACTTCTAATTTCCTACTTTGTGTGCGTTTCCACGAAAGTTGAGTCGAGCGGAGCTAAGACGTGCTGGAATCGATCAATCACAAACAAGACGAGAGACGGGTTAACAATAGGGAATATGCATGTGATTCAAATATGGGTCAAATATTTTTTTCTATAAACTATGTTACTTCAGAATTATGCCTCCATCAATATTTTTGAATAAAATTTCTTTTTGAGCGAAAAATTAATTTTTAAAAAGTCCCAAAAAACTGTGGGTAATTCAAATACTTGAAAAGGCTAAGAGCGGATGTGACGTAACAATCCGGGGTAACAATCAAAATGTCAATGTCAAGTCAATCAACAAGTGTTAAGTCAATGTCAAACGCTCATAGAAAAAGGAGTGTTTGACGTTGACTTGACAGTTGCTTGTCTGTTTTCCATACTGTGACGTCACCACACCAAGCGCGCCAAATGGAGGGCGTTTAAATAGCCCGGATCGGTTGGATATTTTTAAACATTTTTTTAACTACTTTAAATTGCTTTTTTGCCGTCGAATTTTTTTTTAACTATTATTTGACGATGTAAACTATCGAATAAAAATATTAAAAAAATACATGCATATTCCCTTTTGTCGATTCCTGCATGTATCCGCTTCAGTGGAACGCATCCTCAAATGGGTGATAAACGGGTGATAGACGTGCGAGCAAGTACTCGTACTTATGGCTCGGCGAGCTTACTCGCCCGTCTGTCATCGCCGCGAGCCGCGAGACAATTTGACAATGAAATTCTGAGCAAGCTTCATGTGGGTCACCGACCACGTACCTACTTTAAGTACGCACGTCTATCACCCACTTTACGCTTGCCTATGCCTCGTTAGTCTAGTGGTCCTAATATTGAGCATGGGGTCCTAGGTTCGATTCCCAGGTCGGGCTAAGTGTTAATGGATTTTTCCATTTGGAATCTCTCAGTAGCAAACGTACGGGAATAAACGTGAAATGTGCGTGAACTACACACCTGTAACGACTGTCAAAGATTCACAAATGACAGCCGGGACCAACGGCTTAACGTGCTTTCCAAGGCACGGAGGAGTCTCGGTATTTAAAGATGTCACCCATCCACGGACCGCGGCAAGCGTAGCTTAACCTGATGGATCGACCCGTGCGGCTGTTATTACTTAGACTACGAGCTCCTCAGATGATAATGATACTAAAGCTATCTATTTAATTTTTTCAGGCTTCTATACTATAGTTCAATGACGTACGAGGAAATGTGGCTGGATTGTGCAGACAAACTGACTGGGATGATCCAGAATATCATTGAGTTTGCTAAACTTATACCTGGATTTATGAAGCTTACGCAAGATGATCAAATACTGCTGTTAAAGTCTGGTGAGTATAGTATCCATGGATCATTCATCATCGAGTAAAGATTTTTTTTTTCTCAAATTTGAAGAGGATCTTTAACCAGCAGTGGGGCAGAATATATGGAAAAATAAGTACCTAGGCTCTGAGAAATTATTGGCTTTTTTCTATAAATATTTTTCGATGGTTTATGGTTTACTAAAAATATATTATGTATTGTATGTATATGTGTACAGAAAAATAATTTTAATTATAATTCTAACTCATTCATTTAATTTCTTTAAATGTTGGAAAATCAAAACTGGAAAAAGGGAAAGGGAGGCCTTTGCCCAGCAGTGGGCCGAAAAGATAGATATAAAGAAAGCATAATATACCTAGTTATAGTTTTTTTTTTATACTTCCAACCTGTTCACTATTAAATCATCACCATCATTAATCCATCTGTCACTATCATACTTTTCAAAATGACCAACAAATCATCTAAATAAACTAATTCTCTTCTCTCTAGGCTCGTTCGAGTTAGCCATCGTCCGACTTTCGCGGTTGATCGACGTGAACCGAGACCAGGTGTTGTATGGAGATGTGGTGCTGCCTATCAGGGAGTGCGTGCATGCACGGTAAGTTACATTTAATTTTGGAACTTTAGGAAGTTACATTTAGTTTGAGAATTTACATTTAATTTGAGAATTTGCATTTAATTTGAGAATTTACATTCAATTTGACAAGTAACATTTGAGAAATAAAGAATACTAGTGAAGAACATGTTATATTAAATTACAGAAGTTTACATTTAAATTTAAAATTTAACATTTAGAATTCCTCAGTGAACAGTTTTGCCGATCAAAGCTTTTAAACAAGTGAGGCGGTTATTTTTTCAACATTTATTAAATAACTAAAAATTTGTTAACTTTCAGTGATCCCCGCGACGTGGCGCTAGTGGTGGGTATATTTGACGCGGCGAAGACAATCGCGCGACTCAAACTGACTGAGACTGAACTTGCGCTCTACCAGAGCCTTGTGCTATTGTGGCCAGGTGAGAACCTATCTCTACAGCTAGCAGGCACGCTGTCTCATACATTAGACACGTATGCCTTAGAAATTACTTACAATGCGAATATTATATTGATACCTTATTTGCTTATGAACGATTTAGAAAAATTGGGCAAACAAAGATACATTTTGTAAATTTTAATATAGTCCTGGAAGAAGGACCACAAATAGATCTGTCATAACCTCTGAACCTCTATGGCCTATATAACCTCTGAATTCAATATTTAGTACTTAGATAAAACCGTATCGTTTCTATAGATTGAACAAGTCATCACTTTGTTTTTATTATTCTTCATCTCGGTAGCTGCTTACCTATCCACCTCTATGCAGGGATGGCTGATCAAGAATATTGTAGAAGAATGTAAAGATTATTAAGTCATTAACCTCCTACTTAATCCTCCACAGAACGGCACGGTGTCCGCGGCAATCCTGAGATCCAGTGCCTGTTCAACATGTCGATGGCGGCGATGCGGCACGAGATCGAGACAAATCACGCGCCCCTCAAGGGTGACGTCACTGTTCTAGACACGCTGCTGGCTAAGATACCCACCTTCAGGTATGTATAGTGATCAGAACTTACTTTGAATTTGTAATCAAGGAAATAATTATGGTAGGGACAGTAGCAGCAAAGTAATTGTAACAAAAAAAATTTTCAGTGATAGCTTTTTTTTTAGAATATTTAGATTGATGGAATCCTGATAAAAAGGTGTTTAAATAACACTAATACTAATGGTAACATTTTTTTTTTCAATTACAGAGAACTATCGCTGATGCACCTCGAGGCACTGTGTCGCTTCAAGGCGGCGCATCCCCACCACGTGTTCCCAGCACTTTACAAGGAGCTGTTCTCACTGGACAGTGTACTGGATTACACGCACGGCTAGGTCTACACCTGCCCCAGGTCTGAACCCACAGGTTTCTATCAGGTTGCGTTAGAACGATCTCATTTTTGCCCAATATAGCTGGACGGTGGCATTTTGAGACCTTTTCAAAGACTCTTGACAGCTTGACAGCTATTTTTTTTATTAATTCCTACGTAAAACTAAACGCATCTAAATCATTTGTTAATATATTTATAATTGTATGTATGTACCTTGAGACTGTTAAAATATTTACTTAAAAGTATGTACGTACAATAATTAAAAGGAGGTTTATTTAATTCGATTCTAGTTACATTTAAATGCGTTTAGTTTTACATTTAATCTCAGAATATATGATTTTTTTTTCATTGTTATGAAAATCTCTTATTATTTTTTTCGTAACAAGAAATATATTATGTAGCGTTACACACATTTTTGTGGTTTATTTAATACATAATTAGACATAATGTATGTTTGATTGTGTATTGTATACAAAGGAATATCGTAATATAATTATCGTAAAGTGTATCTAACTCTGAATGAAGAAATAATAATAATTATTATATAAAGATATAATAATAGGAATAGAGTTTTTATTAAGAAATAAATAAAAAAGTTATAAAGGTGTAGCAAGTTAAAGATCACACAGTTTCAATCGAGCGAAACATATTTTAAATAGGAATCTTTTTTATTAATTTTAACAGTTTTTTTAAAGAATGTAACTTGTTATTTATTTCAAATGATTATTATTATTATTGATGTTTTTTTCGCCTCTGTAGATTTTCGTTTTAAGTTGTAATATAGGAATACATGATACTGCCCATTTTTTGTATTTTTTTTCGTTGTTTTTAAATAAAGAAGTACATATATGTCAAATATGTTAAAGCGATGGAAAAATGCACATCATAATTAAAAGTAATTTTAAGTCGATTAACAGTCGTGCGTTGAACAAAATTATCAAATGAGAATGAACCTTTCAGAAATGAGTAATCAAATTTTCACGGACAAAAATCATTTTTGTAATATATAGCAGGCAATTTTAATTTTTTTTCATTTTCTCGCGTGTAGAGTAAATTGATCTCATTTTTTTTTTTCATATTCTTTGCTTGGGTGCCATCTATGGAATTATGTCACATTTTGCATAATAAAAATAATGAAACAAAAAAAAAATGAAAAAACACAATTTTGCATAATAAACTGTTGTATTTTTATCCGTTAATACGTAAATTATTTTTTTACCTTTTTTTATTTTAGCTTGACGCGATTTTATACGTATATTTATAATTTAATTTAAATTGCCTGCTACTAATAATTAGAATTATTAAAATAACCATCAATTTTCTAACATTACGCTAAGTTTGTCGAATAGCCTTTACTATAGACTGGATTATATTAATGTTAATAAAAAAGTATAAATCTTAACTTGTATTTTGTAAATAGTTATTAATCATATGTATTTTATATTAAATATCATAAGGTTCGATGGGTTATCTTTAATTTTACATTCTATTAAAAAATATAAAATAAAAGAAACAAATTTTTCAAAATGGACTCCGAGCTTGCTTGACAGATCATGTGAAAAATGTTGTTTTTTCCTTTCTATATATTATATATTTTTTGTTAAATAAAGCAATCTGTTATTGTCTAGTTTGGTTTTATTTTTTTTTAGTTCCTGTTTTCCTTTTTTATTATTTTCTATTACTGATAAAATAGGTATAATCATATAGTGAGATCATACATCATAATAGATTAAAAAAAACATACGGGTGGTTCAAATGTTAATTTTTAAACATGATATATTTTAATTTTTTATTAAAACTCAGATATATACGTAGAAATAATTAATTTTTAATATTTCCACAACTATTAGTATATGCAATACAGTTTTTCAAAGAGTGTGTACTCTTTTTTCGCAAAAATAAAAATAAAAATGTAAAAACCTAGGCGCACACGTTTAGATTGTTTAGTCATTATGTTTAGCTTTGATATGGGAATGTCCAATTTGTAATATTATTTTGTGAAAAATATAAAAATTATTTGTTATGTAAAATATACCAAAACTTGTATTTTTAATGTGTTTTGTGTTATATCAGTTCACTATTTCATTATGAATACTTCAAAATGTAAATCAATCAGCAACGTTTAAAGAATGTTAGCAAAAACAAAAAAAAAAACACAATGTATTTTATTTTTTTCAGAAAAAGTATATTATTCTGTATTTTCTTCATAACTTTCAACTACAATTGGACATTTCCCAAGAAGGTTTACAAAATAAAATTAGTAAAAAACGAAATATTGGAGAAAACGTTTTAGAGCACTAAGACTGAAAAATTGGCTGAAAAACCTATTACCTTCGCTTAACAACATGGTTTAACAGACAAAAAAACATAATAAAAATATTGCAAAATACAATTTTCAGCTATTCCCTGAATTTCCTGATTCAGATATTTAAATGTTTGAGACCGGCCATGTATCACGAATTTATTTTGAAAATAAATCAATACAATTATTAAATGAAATGGGTAATACACACTTGCGACTTTGCGACTACTTATGTCTGACTGATTTATGCTTTTGACTAGTCGCATGCAACATATCTCTTTCGAATGGTATAAAAAATTGGGAGTCTACCTGGCTGTATAATTTCAACACATAATTCGATCACCAAGCCCTGCTAACTGTGGTTATGAAAGCCACCTTTTTTTTTTTTTTTGAGTGTGGGAAATCATCCAATGACTTCTCCCGCTCTGGGCGTGTCAGACTTTTACTGACTAAAACCCACCCGTGTTCCTTCAGTTGCCTGTTGCCAAGGTCCCGGTATCCCTTTCGGACTAACCCGCAACCCTGGCAGGCATCGGTCCTAGCGGACCCCGCCAATTGTGCTGACATCTCTTTGAGGCGCGCGTGGAACACGACGCGCCATCGACCCGGGCCTGGTCCTGATCGGACGCAAGCCCGCGCCTATGGTGGCCGGGAATCCGCCTGGGATTCCCGACGCCCAGGGCGTCTCCAGCGGCGGCGGCGGTTAGGGGCGTGAGGGCGCAAACTTTGCCTCTCCCTCACGCGTTCCGCCTCCTCCTTCGCGAGCATTACTGCTTCGCAGAAGGAGGTGACTGCTTCCCATGCCCTCTCGCTCCGTACCATGGCCTGGACCAGAGCCGGACGCGAGAGCCACCTACAACCATCATCTCGTATTAACGTTGGTCGTCATCTTTGCCTAAAAGGCTGAATATAAATTTAACTGTAGATTTTTTAAAGCTGTACTCCCGTGTCTCGTTCTTTCAGATATTTTTCTTTTCTGAATTAATGTTAATGCTAACACACTCCCTATTATAATGATTTAGCCGTGTTATTTCTTCACCTTTATCTCAATTTTCCAAATATTGTGAGCAACGTTGCTGTTCGTTACTTTTCAAAACATCATGGGACCGATATAGATCTTAGTCAGGCGTTTTCTTAACACAAAATAATCGCAAAAAAAAGTCGCAAGTGTGCAGCCATTCTAAACAACGCCGTGTCCATAACTTCGAGCAAAACTTAGACTTGATTGGTGCAAATCGAAGGGTGAAGAGAGGAGCATCTTGCCTCTCTTTCGCACATATGCGTATGAGTGTCAGTGCGATAGTGATAGTAAATAGGGTAAACGTTTTACTTGCTGGGTAGTTTTAGTAGGTATTTCTAAAACTTTTGTACTATGTTTTGCTAAATTTTCACTAAAAAACTAATATAGATTTGGACACGTAAAGGATAGAATAAAAAATAATGTATTTTGGAAAAAGCAAGCATGATGAATATGGGAATAATCGGTAACGGGTGTCTGTGTGTTTTTTTACAAAAATTGGTTCGATTTAGTAGATTTTTTTCATTAATTCGTAATTCTTTTCTAAGAGTTTCTATTTTGTAAAACGGTACCTACGAATTTATGGGTATCTGAGATCATTATAAATAGTAAAAAAATAAATAAAAATAATAAAATTTTTGTATGTCTTGTTTTTCTATGAGATGATTTATATTATCAAAAATATTAATTTGTTAATGAAATAATTAAGTATTTTTACACATTACCTGAACATATGAAGAGTAACAAATATAAAAAAAAACATAATAATATATCTATGTAAAAAACAGAATATATTAAAAAACATATTTTGTATGCGCGGTATGATCGAAAATTGTGACAGAAGAAACAAATAAAAATAGTAAAAATCTTTTTTAACCGACTTCAAAAAAGGAGGAGGTTCTCAATTCTTTACTCATTTTTTCGTTCAGAAAATTTGGGTTTTTAACCTTTTTCGATGATGTTGCGCATGAGCTTTGTTGGTTTATGAACTCAAATACAAAAACATTGTACCTATGTACCTAAAGTAGATAAAGGTGAATTTTGAGAACCAATAGTAAATAAATGTTATTGTTTTTATTATTATTATTCTCGAATCACTTGCAAATGCGTTTGTGTTTTATTTCTTTTGCCTATTTTACCTTTAGATTTCGACCTGAAGCAGCTTTCTTAAAGCTACAGTTTCCTGAAGAGCGGTGGCCGCATACATATAACGGCAAAGTATAGGTAGTGGCAAAGATTTAATTTGTTAGATTCGCCCTACCGCATCAAAGTCGCGTTTCTGTTTCGTTTTGACACCTCAATGATGCAGTGACTTGACTTGATTGACATGGCAACGCTAATAATTAATGTGTGAGCTCACTCTTCTCGAAATGGAAACTAGTTCGCGTGACCAAGTACGGTACGGTACCCTGCCTGGCGCTTTATTTTGTGTAAATTTTTTAATCACTACTGCTCTCAGAACGGCATCTGAGAGAACGGCGCTGTATGAAACCATACCAACGTTCTTTCATAATTATCGGTTCAGTGGCGTCACTCGCCGGTAAATTGCAGACACTATGTAGCGGCCACCGCTCTTCTAGGAAACCGTAACTTTAATCGCCAAACAACGGAATCCAAGCATGGAAATTAAGTATCAATCTGAGAAAGATTATACAGTACCACACCTTTAAATATGACCTGACCACACCTTTTTGGAACATGCTGTATATTATATGGAATGCAGAATCACTGTTTTACAAATCTAATATTTGTGTCTCTTGTAAATAATTCTAATAAAATATATATAAATATAAAAATAATATAAAAAAAATAAAAATAGTAAACACAGTTTTTCAGTGCCGGGCATTGTTGGGTTAAGTTAAAAACTCTCATACCCTCTAAAAATTAAATATTGGGTCCCCACCTATGAAATAGGAGTTTTTTTCTCACAAATAGAGAACCTCGTCACTTCTATGATTTAAAATATTCATCTTGGTATTATACCGAATAATGACCATCATAAACAACCACCAATAGTAAAAAAACCTTATTACTTATAGTTTTCTAAACATAAAAAATACCTTAAAAATGACTCCTCATTTTGTTAGCAGAAATTACCACTATTATTTTTTTAACTTGTCGCTTAATCTAAGTGGCATACTTTATCTTAGTTTTTAAACATTAGTGCATAAAAGTTTTAAAACATTAGTGTTCATGGTTGTTATATAAATTAAGAAAATGTTAGTATGAAAAATGAAACTTCTTTAAAATTCCCCATACAAAACGCTGATTTCATAGGTGGGACCTAATATAATTTATTTCCACTAAGTATAAACAGTAGGTACAATACATTTTTACAATCACAGAGTTATACATACCTTACAAAAACCTTACGAAAATTTAACCTTTCCCACATTTCGGGGTTTTTCTTGTCCCCAAATAAAGGAATATAGTTTCCATTGTGGTAAATAACTGGCTAATCCTAAGAAAAATACTGCAGCTATAAACACTGGGAAGTAAATCGTTCCGTATGTCATTTTAAAGATTGGGTACGGGAATAACCCTCGTTGGCTGTACGTGTGCAAGATACTGAAAAAAAAAAACATTGTTTAAGAATATTAAAAGTCTGTTTTTGAATCTTGTAGAATAATTTGACAGGTGCAAATGTCAAACTCCAAATTGACCAAACAAACAACAATCACTTGAAATGTCAAGTTAGTCTTCGAGATTAAAAAATAGACTTTAGATTATTCACTTAAACCTCCAACTGTCATTAACGAGACACAATAGAATTTTAATTGTTATCGGCCATTAGAAGGCCAATCGACAGTTGAGCGGAAGGGATAAAGCAGTGTCTTCATGTCACGGGCGCTATTTTGAATTCAAAATATTTCTTAGTCGGGTTATTGGGTTTTTATATCTGGAATTCTCATTAGCAGCCCAGAGTCTGGATTTGTGCCCGGTTGATGGCAATTGGCTCGCCCCTAGTACAGTCACGGACTTTAATTGATGAGCCACCTTCAAACTTTTCAATTTTGCAGTTTCATACATTCACGAAATTACACGATTAAACACGAACTTAAAACGCACGCTCGTAAACAAGATGACAAATAAATTACTTTTAATCGGAAATAGTCTTATCCATTAGAGGTTGACTAATAAGTTCTTAATGATAAAAATAAATAAAATATTGCATTAAGTTTATCCAATCTATTTGATACTGACCTCCTTTGACGTGTAAAAGTGTTTGTACAAACCTACTTACAGAAATAAAATCATTTATCATTTGAATCGAAGCTCATTAACTCGATTATTTTAAAAACTTAACTGAAGACAGTGACAGTTGAAATGTCGATGTCAGAGACGTTAATTTCGAACTTGTCGAAATGACTTTAATATTTCTCCGTACGCTAACGTTACTATCACTACGCTTAAACAATCGTTGCTAGGTTACTGTTGCTAGACCTGCAATTGGCTGACTTTGGGTAGTGACTCTGCTGTCAAGTTTTTAGTTCTGGCTCTCAGGTTAGCCAACCGGTAAAGATATGAAATATAATTTTCTTCTTCTAATACGAAGACATTATGACTTTCCGTATCGGGAACCGAATAAACCCGATTTGCATTACACGGCTAAAATACGAACAGTGCCAGGTGGCTCATCAATTAAAGTCCGTGACTGTACATGGGACTCAAACATAACTGCCGAAATGTGGATGTAGGTACTATAGGTACACCTCTGCCGAACCCTTTGGGTATTACAGGCGTAATGTTGTGTGTTATCTATACAGGGTGTTAGGGTAAACACCGTTATCCTTGAAATCAGTAGTTTGGTGTCATTTATAGAACGTAAAATCAATGGAAAATTACAACTTTTTTTTTTTTTAACTACATTTTACCACAAAATGCGCAAGTTCGTTGCCCTATGCGCTAGGGCAACGAACTTGCGTCTCAACACAGGCGGAGGGTGCGGGACGTGACCTGACCGGCCGCGAGCGCGACCCTTCCCTCAGTTAGTCAGCTGTTTCGCTAGCGAGCACGGTGTCGGATAGAAACTTTTTAAAATCTTTTAATGAAAATAAGGTTTTTTTTTTGTTGTTACTGGGTCATTTGTTTTTATATTTAAGTCAACTACCCATGGTTTGAGTGACAACGGTGTTTACCGCGACAACCTGTAGATAGAATAGTGTTGAATACTTACACAGAATTATACAGGATGCTCAATACTACCAAGATGCCAAGATTCAGCCGATGTGACTTTTGAACGGGTCTCGGCAGGTATACTAGTTCCCATAACGCAGCAGGCAGTATGCAAAAGTGCATTATCAAGTTAGATTTAAAAGAAAATATCTTGTCTATGAACGCAGGGAATAGTAGCTCTCTGTCGTAAATGAAGATTGGCCAGAATATTGTGAATATTAGCTGAAACAAAATGATAAATGGTTTTATTATTGGGCGATTAGCGTTAAGTGCCTGCTACACGGTCGCGTCCTGACAGGTGATCTTGGTGGTTTTCAACCGTGTAGATGATGGTTTACTACCAAAGAAACAGCTCTGCTGGTCACCAACCAAGGTTACCTCTGTCGGGGACGCGGTTGGCAACCGTGTAGCAGGCATTTTACTAACCAATTAAAGTTGAAAAGTAATTAGCTACTTAAATGTTTTTTTATTGTTTTTTTTTATTGGAATATGCCTGAGCTATTAATAATTGGTATGTCTCTACCTCAAAAAGAAAGAAAGAAAGCTTTATTTGCATAAATTGTAGGTACATGACATAAGATATTAAAATAAGTTGTGATCCTTGTACAATTTACCTTAAAATAGGCATGCAAAAATTGTTGGTTTTATCTCATAATATATTATAATGATCATGCAAGTAATATTATTGAACATGAATATTGAATACAAATTAATTAAATTAGGCATGTCAAAAAAACAAATAAAAAACGATGAACGAACACAATTACACGAATATAATGTCAAAACGAATACTTTATTAAATTAGGTTATTTAATAATTGTTGATAATCAAAAATAATTAGTTTATGTCATCATCACCGTAACGCCGACTCATTGAGTCGGCCGTCAAACGACCCCACGTCTGTAACACCGACTCAATGAGTCGATTCAACAGATGTGGCTCGGGTCGGATTTAATGCCAAAATTTTTTTTTTTAAGTAAAGCAGTATTACAGCTCTCAACATGTAAAAGATTTTTATACTGACTCCTGACTAGTCTTTGCCTCATTTGTTGTACTGTAGTGAAAAGGTGCATGTTCCTTTTAACGAACATTGCCATTTCTAGAACATACATTGCCGGAAAGGTTAACAGTTTTAGTGACTAAAACACCGGAACGCAGCTATCTGTTGTCTTCATGTCCATAATTGACCTTAAGCAACGTTTTTGGGCTTTGAATACTTGTTCCCTGAGACAAGAATTTCCCCAGAAAATGATACCGTATCTCAGAGTAGATGCCACGATCCCATGATATGCAATCAAAGTTGTAGATATGTTCACTTTTCTATCTAGATTGAAGAGGACATAAGCAGATGCATTTAATTTTTTGCAAACTTCTTCTGCTTGTGGTTTCCACGTTAATTGACTGTCGATAATTATGCCTAGGAATTTCGCTTTTTGTACTTCGTCTATCTTATGACTATCATATTCAATAATTAAATTTGGTAAAGATGTTCGTTGGTAAAAAGATATTATGTTTATTGCCTTTATTTTGTCATTTATGCCAATTTATAATGTCTTTTAGTGTATTATTAATGTCTTCTTCATATTTATTTGTATCAGAACAACCAATTAATGCGGTGCTGTCATCAGCAAATAAAATCATTGGGTCCTTAATGTGACCTGGTAAATCGTTGATATACAGCAGAAATAAAAGAGAACTTAGGACCCCACCCTGAGGCACGCCGTGTTTAATATATCGATATTCGGATAAGTATTTCTTTTCGCGTTTGCTTTTAATACATACCCGGGATATTTCTGTGTATTGTCTACGGTCGATTAAATATGATTTTATTAGATTGAACACGTTTCCTCTTATGCCATACATATTGAGTTTACTAAGTAACGTTTCATGATGGACACAGTCAAAAGCTTTTGTCATATCGGTGAGGATTGCACATATAGGTAATTTCTTGTCAACATTTTTTAATATTATTCTAAGTAAGTCAAAAACAGCTGAATTTACACCTTTGTTCTTTCTAAAACCCTTCTGTTCAGTGCATAAGGAAAAAACGGAACCTTTATAGGATCACTCGTGTGTCTGTCTGTCTGTCCGTCTATCACAGCCAATTTGCTCCGAATCTAATGGACCGATTTATTTGAAAGGTATCCATATGTATTTCTGTGATTCAAACACGGACGTGTAACGTAAATAAATGAATTTTGAATATGGGGGTCACTTTTGGGGGTCAAATAAGAAAATTTAATTAAAAAGTTTTGCAAACTGTACCGTGTGCCGTGGTGTTTGACATTTTTTTAATAATTTTAATATAAACACTCATACATTACAGAAAAACTTATAAGAAGTCTATGGTTTTAAATAACATGGTAAAAATCTCAATATTGTGCCTACAAACTTAAATTTGCAGTTGGAATGTGAATGTGTGGGTTTTTCAACTACAATGTTAAGTTTGTTATTGGGATATATTCATCCCATCTGCGGAACCCTTCATAGCGCGTGGGCCGACACGCACTTGGCCGGTTTTTATAATAGAAGTCAAATATTCTGAAGTTTTTTTATAATAGAGGTCAAAAGGTATAATATTTTGAAGGTTGCGAATAACAATAGGTTTTTATAATTATTTACATGACCTAGGTACAAAAACTAAACGCTTGAATTTTGCAATTATCTTTTTATTTTTTCTTAAGTAGCTACGGTAATATAACTTATTCTTAATTACGAATAATTTTATTATCCTTACATATTATAAAACAAAGTCCTTCGCCGCGTCTGTCTGTCGTCCTGTTCGCGATAAACTCAAAATCTACTGCATCGATTTTCATGCTGTTTTCACCAATGGATAGAGTGGTTCTCGAGGAAGGTTTTAGTATATCATAACCGCCTTCCACGCGGGCGAAGCCGCGGGTATCAGCTAATTTGATCTAAAATAGAGACAATAGGGGACGACCCAAGTACCTACTATTCTAGCTTATTCCTGCAGGCGTAGCATGAGCACCGTTTTGTCGACGGAAGAGTAGACAAAAATGACGTTTCCTGTAGACAGTAGACAGTACGAGACGACAGCAAAATAGAAAGAGTCAACTGCACTTTTTACGAAATTCACTCTTTTACATAATTCGACTCAGAATTCTTGGTTTTAACATAGGATTTATCGGTTGTCAGTGTGATTTTGACAGTAAGGATAGAAAACTTTCTTCCGAAATAGTCTACATCTCTAAAGACGTAGACAAAGATCGTTAGAAATGAAAGACAAAATGACAGATTGTAGAAAGATTTCTACGGTGGATGTCAAAAATGAAGAAACGAACTGTCACTTTGTATAGAAAAAGCTATGTCTATTCTTCGTAGAGCTAGAAAGCGCCAAGCTACGCCTGCTGCTAGGTTATAAGTAGTTAGTCGCGAGAAAACTTATCTATATTGTTCTAGAAATCTAGACATTTTACGTATCAACACAACTGCTCTCAAAACGGTGAAGGAAAATATCGTGAGGAAACCGGCATGTCCTAGAACCACAAATCCGAAGACATGTGACATCTACCAACCCGCACTGGGCCCGCGTCGTACACACGGCTACACATCAAGCTATACATTTCCAGTTTATGCTGATCTCGCATTGTATAGGATGTCCGTACAATGCGAGGACAGTTATAATGTATAGCTTGATGTGTAGCCGTGTGTAGATTACATCCCACTCCCTCTCACAGAGAGGAAGCCTGTGTCCCAGCAGTGGGAAGTGGGAACATTATACGCTGATGGTATACGTAAAGAAGCTGTGTGCACGATGGGACTCTCCATCAGCAAAAATTAAGAACTTCCATACACTTTATGTGGATTCTTTATGTGGACTCCCATTAATTTTTAATTTAATTTAATTTTTATTATTAATTTGTTGTTATAGCGACAATAGAAATACACAATCTGTGAAAATTTTAAGTGTCTATCTATGACGGTTCATGAGATACAGCCCGCTGACAGACAAACGGACGGACAGGACAGCGGAGGCTTAGTAATAGGGTTCCGCTTGGCACCCGTCAGGTACGGAACCCTAAATAGGTCAAATACCTACTTCGGAAAATGGTAGACATTTTTATGTGGGTTGGATCTTTTTGGCAGAACTAAGCTCAATTATGTAGTAATCGTCGGATTTCTATCAGTTGTCCTTCGCACTTGGTGACAGACCGGATGCTCAAAATCGACTTCCAATTAGTGTATATTAGTCTTACCATAGCCACAGGGAAGATGACAGCATTGAAAAAAGTTTGTCTGAATCTTCTGATGCTCTTTGGTATCAGGTTGTCTCTGCCTGTTACCGTCAGAAAGTCACAGGCAAACGCTAGCGAGAAGTATGACAGCTGGAAGGCCTGAAAAAACAAAATAATGTTTTAAAATGGCGCCGATAGGGCGCTTTCAATTTATGCGTTTCGTGCCGGACCGCTGCCGCACGCTCACCTTGCCGCAGGTTATATCTCGCTGTCGGGCCGCTGCAGTACGGTAGCAGTCCGGCACCGAACGGCTAAATTGAAAGAGTATTTTACTGCCGTGCGTTTTTATCCCAGTGATGTGACATCAGTCAAGCCATGGACTCTGACGAAGAACTGAACACGTGATGCTTGCGACGTTGCCGTCCTGTTGTCGAGCGTTCGTGGTATCGGCGCCGCACTGTTGCCGCACCGCGCGTTTTGTGTGAACAAAAAGGATCGTCCGTGCGCTGTACGACTAACGCACCGCTTCGGCATCGCAGCAGGCCGTCAAGAAACGCATAAATTGAAAGCGCCCTTACACGCTACGATCTACCGAAGAACTCCTCAAGTAGACCGAGATACCCTATTGCTGAAAACCGAGTTCAAATGACTTCAGGGAGGTTCTACCAACAATTTTATCGGATCGAGAATCAAACGCAAGACTCCAAGTGCAGCAGTTGCGTTTCAATCTGCCTAGCCTGTTGCGAACTATGTTGGGGTCGGCTTCCAGTCTAACCGGATGCAGCTGAATACCAGTATTTTACATGGAGCTACTGCCTATCTGACCTCCACAACCCAGTAACTGATACGATACCCCTTGATAAGATTGATTGTCAGACTTTCGAGCTTCTGACGACCCGTAACGGTTGTCAAAGATCCACGACTGACAGCCGGGACCAACGGCTTAACGTGCTTTCCGAGGCACGGAGGAATCTCGGTATGTAAAGATGGTCACGTATCTACGGACCAACCCCGGCAAGCGTAACTTAACCTGATGGATTGACCGGTGCGGCTGTTATTCACACACTCACACTCACACCACACACTCACCTGTAACTGTTTTTGTATGTTTAATCTTAATCTAGGTTATTTATTTTCTTTGCACTTAATTATTGTAAACTTTCAAAATGGGGTAATGAACTAAATTAATAAAAAAATCTTGCGCTAGCAGAACAGAACAAATATTGTTAACCTTGGTATTATTTGGGTCACCAAGATACAGGCTGTGCCTAGTTTGGGACCCGCTGTCTAATCTGTTTAAGTCTTCTGTTAGTGAGAATTTCATACCATGCTACTTGTATATTTAAGAACTTTGTGTATGCTAAATAAAATGAATTTGATTTGATTTATTACTTAGCCACGAGCTCCTCTTACTTAAAAACTCCCATAACTTACAATATTCCATACTGTCAGATATTGACTCTGCATTGATGTCATGTTCTTGATTTCTTCATCCTTCATCAACTCTTCATTCTGCATGGAGAGGAACATGACGACAGAGTTGCCAGCGTGCAGTCCGAGCGCCACAGCCTGCCCGAATAATCGGCAGTAGATGGAAGATGACATGATCTGAAAATGATAGGAAATTCATTTAATTAAACACATTCCCCGAAGGGTTAGACACAGGTGTGCAGGGTTATTTTAACACCGAATGAGACACAATTGAAGTTTTATTGCTATTACCTACGTCTATGTGCGTTTACTGTCCGCGAAAGTGTTAGATTGGCAAGTAAAACTTTGCAGACGCGATGGGATTCGATACCTCATCATCTGCCTAGCCTTTTCCCAACTATGTTAGGGTCGGCTTCCAGTCTAACCGCGGTCGCAGTTACTTGACTATTTTGTATTTTTACCCGACTACGGCGAAGCAAAAAGTAGGGTTATGATTTTGACCGGTATGTATGTACAATGTATGTATGTTCATAACTTCTAAACTGCTCATAATAATTTGACAAATGAGGTATCGTTGGAAGCGTCTTGATCTTCCGCTGGTTATGAAAATGGCGCCCTCTAAAGGACAAAAAGTCATGAACAAAACATTTTTTTTTAATGATTCCATCAAGTGTTTCAAATGAAAGGGCTTAATTTTTTTTTTTTTGATTTTTTTTGTTACTTGCCATAGACCGACATAATAATTAATAACACACTTCACTTTACCACGATGAAACTAATTCGATTACGTAATTAATAACAAGTAATTATCACAATCAGTGCAAGATAAAAGAATTATAGTTATCAATAATAAAATGGTGCAGTGGTGGCCCAGTGGTAACGGCCGCGACTTACGAGTTGTAGGTCGTAGGTTCGAACCCCGACAGGCGCTTTACTTTGTGTAAATAATTTCATCACCACTGCTCTCAAAATGGTGAAGGAAAAACATCGTGAGGAAACCGGCATGTCTTAGAACCAAAAATTCGAAGACATGTGACATCTACCAACCCGCACTGGGCCCGCGTGGTGGATTACGGCCCACTCCCTCTCATAGAGAGGAGGCCTGTGTCCCAGCAGTGGGAACATTATAGGCTGATTATGTAATAATAAAATGTTTCTTTGCCTAAACCCGTGGCCCCGAGCCACACGCTCAAGCGAGACGCGTCTTGCGACAGCCACAAGCCAGTCTTTTCCCAACTACGTTGAGGTCAGCATCCAGTCTAACTAGATGCAGCTGAATACCAGTATTTTCCAACAGGAATTATGAGAAATTCCTGATGCTAATTGCTGATTTGGGAGTTAGCAAAGCATTTATTTCAAATAAACCAATATTGCAAGTACATTTGAATTGTCAAGGGGTCGGTCAGTCAAAAAGATAAAGCTAGTCGCCCATTCCAAAGCGTAGTAGGTTCCTATGGAGAAGAACGGGCAAGAAACTCCACGGACACTCTTTTAAATCAAAATATTGTTATAATTTATTGGTTACATCATTCATGTTGAAATTACCTATTACTACATGTGAGAACAATTTAAAAAAGACGTGCACGTTAGAAGCGTTCGTAATTAAAAAATAAAAACAATTCAAGAATTAAAATAAATTAAAAATAAGCCGTGGCAGCTAAGAGATGACCAGTCCCTACTGACGGCAGAAAATTATTATGCAGGATACAATTTTCAATAATTTGCATATAAAATTACGACTAAAAACCACAATCACATTTGTAAAAGTATATAACAAGTTTTGCCAGCTCATTGGCATTAAAAATAGATTGTAAGAAATATAACATTCACTTAAAACAATTTTATTTAAAAACATTCGTATTTTATAATGCATGCTGTCATTTTGTTTATAATAATACGAGTGTAACACTGGCGTGTCATTGCAAGACAAAGGCTGCTCATAGACAAGGAATGGGCATTGGTCACCACGCTTGCTCACTGCTTGTTGGCGATCTTAGAACGTATCCAGGGTGTAAAAGATATGACATGTTTAAAAACCTATTAAGAGGAAATAGGGTCGGTCTTTTATCCATAAAAAAAGTCATAATTCGAGGTTCGGCTCTCGTCTATTTCCTCCTCAATCAATTTATAAAATACTAGCTGCGCCCCGCGGTTTCACCCGCGTAAGTCTCGATTCCGTGGGAATATCGGGATAAAAAGTATCCTATGTGTTAATCCAGGTTATAAGCTATCTGTTTGCAAAATTTCATCCAAATCCATTCAGCCGTTTTTGCCTGATTGAGTAACAAACATCCAAACACACAAACACACAAACTTTCACATTTATAATATTAGTAGGATCTTTCAAATTATAAATTTTATAATCAATTTATAAAATATCTTTCAAATTGTAAATATCCTTCTTAATCAATTTTTAAAATATCTTTCAAATCAAGAAGGATATTTACTGTGCCCCTATGTTTTTCTTTTTTAATTGATAGTTGTCAAATTTGTACAATAGGCCTCTGATGACAGCGGTCTAAACAGGCAATTTAGAGCATTTTCTGAGGGTTCTAGTGGTTCTACAGATAATGTATCATCAAAACGGAAAACATAGGGGTATAGAACTGGTTGATTTTTTTTTTACTGTAAAAAATCTTTGCCTTAACGTCATAAAGCTGAGAGAAAACAGGCGAGAGCATTTGTATGGGGAGGGGACCGACCCTATTTCCTCATGGGGTCATTATAATCATAATTATGAGCAACTTTTACTATCCAATGGGACCGAACCTGAAATTGCGAAAAACAATCAGCTGGTCCATACATTTTATTTTTACATACATTTTGATTTTGATTTTTTTTGGTTCGTTTATTTGAAAAATATTATGTTTATTTGGTTAGTTTTTTACCGTTTGTATCTCCTGTGCGTGTCCCAAATAAAATGTATTTCTTTTTTTTTCTTTTTTTTACATCCGGAGTCACACGTATCTGTTTGATTTATAGGGCCCTAACACGTGTGACTCCGGATTTTTAATTTGTCTGTCTGTGATTCTTGTTTATACCTTTTTAGTCGACTTTTTTGTCGCAGTTGGGTTTTAGTTTCATAACTTTAATTTTTTGTATCTTCATAATAATGATATAAAATAAAATAAAAATAAACCGGAAAAGTGTTAATAAAATTTGCAAAGTCTTAAGGCTCCCGCAGAAAGGCGCAACGTGACTCTGGTAGAACAATTTCTATGCAAACTTCACGGAACTTGTTCTAACGGTGTCGCGTCGCGCCTTTATGCGGGAGCCTTTAATGATTAACATTTTTTTTATGGGTTTGTGTTTGTTAATTATCTACTTATGCACAAGAACTTAAATACGTCACACGAGAACCTGTTACATACTTATTTTCAATAACCGGTTTTTGGGACAGACTTCCTTATTCATAATAATTCTAAAACAAGCACGATTACTATAATAAGGTCAATCAAAGGTTAAGTACGTGGATGGGTGACCATCCATTACATATTGAGACCTCTCCATGACTCGGAAAGCACGTTGCGCCGTTTGTCCCGGCTGTCATACGTAGATCTTTGACAGTCATTACGGGTAGTCAGAAACCCGAAAGTCTGACAACCAGTCTTACCAAGGGGTATCATAGTAGGTACCCAGTTACTGAGTTGTGGAGGTCAGATAGGCAGTTGCTCCATGTAAAATATTGGTATTCAGCTGCATCCGGTTAGACTGGAAGCCAACTCCAACATAGTTGGGAAAAGGCTAGGCAGATTGATTTTTCGCTGTTGACCCTCTAAACCAACGTTCATGAATTTTTTTTACAACTAGCAAATACTTGGAGAAAGAATTTAAAAACTTTTTTCAATATCAAAAGTCATTTTATTCAAACTAGGCTGAGAATCAGCAATTTTTGAACGTAAAAATTACATAAGAGAGTCTCCCAAAAATTGCGCCCCTAGTGCTTCCATCAGCTGCACATGGGCCTCCCTCCTCCTCCAATCACACGCCGTTCAGCTCGATTCTCGGCAACTTTCATCCAGCTACCAGCCACCCCGCGAAGATCGTCGCTCCACCAGCCTGAGGGCGTCCTACCTTACGTTTGCCGATTCGTGGCTTCCTAGTGCTTTAGCTGGGAAGAAGAAATGGCGCAACAAACTCCCCAGCAGCACAGCACAGCTGTCTGTTCAGTTATAAGATTTTTTCTGTATCTACCTAAATAAATTCACTGAATTGTTGGTTTAGTGGTCGCAAGGCTAAACATGAGGTTCTGGGTTCGATTCCCAGGTCGGATAATGTGTTATTGGGTTGGTCCATCTGGAATTTCTCAGCAGCAGCCAGGAGTTTGGATTTGTGCCCGGTATCAACCGGGCACAAATCCAAACTCCTGCCTATATTGCCATCAGGCAATATAGGCTCGCCCCCTATTCTGCCTAACCCTTCGGGGGTTACAAGCGTGATGTTATACCTACTATGTAAATAAATTAATAATATATACTTTATTTGACTATCATTTAGTCATTTACAGAATCATCCATATTTATGTTAGTAAATAATTATAGTTTGGTATACCATTTTAAAATTATTGTTTTTACTATTTATAAGATAATAAATGTTTTGAAGTTCACGGTTAAATAAACATAAATTATTCACATTCAAATAATTTGAGATAAGAAACAAGTTATTTTAAAAATAAAATGAAATAATCCTAACTAATATTATAAAATGCGAAAGTGAGTTTGTTTGTTTATTACGCTTTCACGCTAAAACGGCTGAACGGATTTGGATGAAATTTGGCACGTGGGTAGACCATGGCCTGGAATAACACAGGTACTTTTTAACCCGATATTCCCACGGGACCGAGACTTATGCGGGTGAAACCGCGGGGCACAGCTTGTACATGCTTAAGATGTTATCAATACGGAAGCTCAAACCAGGAAAATGGAAATTGAACTAGTGTTTCAGACATTTCAGGTAAAAGTTTCTGAAAAACATCAGGTATTTTCTTTCGAAATGGTACTTAAAGTTCTTAAAATATGTGTTGCCATAGGTGCGTTCATCTAACGTCCTCTTCCACCCCCCATAAATGGGTCCAGAGGCGACGGATTTGGAGACATCCGTCGCCTCCCATCACGCAGACAGGACCCGAGATGGCGATGGGTATTGTTCCACTCACGCTTCTTTCTCTATGACGTAACGGGGGAGCTTCAACAACTAACTCTCCCTAAGAGACGGGGTCCGAAAACCAAAAAAAAAAGGTGCTGTTATAACCGGGATCCTTATTAGGTTTTTAAAAAAAGAAACTACTACTGAATATTAGAAATACTATATTCCAACAAACACGAATGTAAGGAACAAGTGCACGGGATGATGGTTCGGAGACGACTGGCTACTGGATCGAGGGGAAGATAGGTGAGGAGTGTCGGAATGCTGCGTCAGCAGCGAGGATGCAGCGTAGACTGCTGAATAGGCCAAAAGGAGTACAGAGGGAGGACGTAACAGCCCCCCGATTAGGAGGAAACTTACGGGTGGAAGGTAAGTTGACGGGATTAGAAAGAAATACAGGTTTTTTATGGGTTTTAGGACATTCGAAGACGAGGAGCAGGGATATTTTCAGTACTTATGGATGCCAATTCTATGGGAGTGTCAGGTTCGGGTTTACATTTTGATGTTTTATAATAACGATACAATTTATAGGAAACATATAGAATTAAAATAAGGCTTATTATAACAGTAGTGTATGAATAGTAACTACCATAGACGACGATATGAGGTTTCTCAATAACTTCGTTAAGGTTTGTTTTAATCTGATCGGTTGCTTTATTATAATTCGAGAAAAGGGAATCTAAGTTGTTGATGTTTTTTAAACTAACGTAAGGAACTTTGATTTTGTCCTTTAAGTATGTAGTAGAACTACAACAAGTGTCATTAATTAATTCAAAATGCAATACTATTGGTTTTATTTTTATTTCAATGTTATGTTTAGGTATCAACTTATTGTCATTGCAATAAGCAATACAATTGTCTGGTATAGTTAATATACCAGTACCGGAAATAGAGGATTCGGATAAATCTTGATTACTACATTCTATTGTGATTTTAGAATTTTGGCTAATCATGTAGATCCACTGGTTACTATGTAGTTTATGAAAGGTTTCGAAATTACCGTTAACGAATTCAGTTTTGCAAAGAGGTGGAACGGAATTCAGAGCTTTTGAGATAACCTCAGTTTCACATATAGGTACAGCTGATGTGGGATATACATTGGAAATTTCACAAATATAATATTGTGTATTTATTACTTTACACGCATTAAGTGAATTTAGTTTACAATAAGATTTTTTATCTTTAGTTATGCCCAAATATTTAGTGGATGGTATTATCGTAGAGTACAATGTATTATTTACGGTTTTAAGGGCAATAGGGTAAGGTATAGTATGATACAAATCAAATTCTTTTGTATTCACCAAGGGCATTTGTAACACAAATATAATTTTGTTATTTGCGTAGTAACTGGATACATCGGATATGTTTTCTAAAATATGGATATTATCTAGAGTTAAGGGTACAGGTAGTTGCTTAGAACTAGGGAGAAATCTATAATTACCCACAAGATCTGAAAACAGTTGCTTAGGGGTAATGATAGATGGGTATAATATATTAGACTTACTAAACATAATAGCATTAATAATATCTTCTAACTTAAATGATAACGTTAACAAACTACTTTCTAAAATATTTGACAATCCCGATATTTTAGATCTCATTAACAATTTGTTGGAAACAAGTGTTAAGTTTGTCATTTCCTGGTTCAACTTATCTATGGCATAACTTAAACTTTCTTCATTTGCATTTATTTTTTTGATTATTTCTTTTAGAGACAAAAGTGTAGATTGTGTAACCATCATGTTTTCTTTCATGAGGGTTGCCAATTTGGTTTGATCGTTTTCCAAGGTTTGAATGGCATTACTATATTTTTCGGCATCATTCTGGTCCATGTTACCAAACAGATATTTAATTACAGAGCCGATTCCGCCAAACCAAGGTGATCTTTTATTGGATTTCGACATAAGGTAGGAAATAGAATCAAAGTCTCTAACTATGTCAGTATAGCGGGACGACAATGGTTGGAACAAATAGTGACAATCATCTTCGTAATATGCATTACTTTGATTACATAAAACTTTCGAGGTTGTTAGAATATCCCTTATGTTATCTAAATGTGGTTGAATGAAAGATATATCTATAGGGATGATAATATCTAAAGTATCATCAGTTATTTTTAGAGAGCCAATAGGATCAAAATATATGCCTGCGTCATCTGATGCTGGCTGGATATATTCTTGACTGTCTGACGCCAGGATAGGATAAATGAAACCAATTCTGGAAGGAAACGATATTTATAGGTTAGCTAGATTAAAAATATATTTAAAATACTAAGTCATATTACTAGTGGCCAGTTTCATTTCGTCAAAATGATGTTTGACGTGACGTCTGTTTATTAGGAGCGATGCTGTGTTGTTTCCATGAATTTTCACAATTTTAAATGGACCTTTCCATATTGGAGAGAGAGCTTTCCTAAGACGCAAATGATTTCTAAGGTAAACAAGATCACCGACTTTATATTTAATTGGTCTTGTGTGAGTGTCATAATAATTTTTTGAATTTAATTTTGATTTCTGAATATGTTCTATTGCCTTCGCTCGGCAATATTTAAGTCTGTTTTGGAGTATGCGGACATATTCAGGGTAAGTTGCGCCTGCTGCTTCTTCATAGATGGAGGTTGGTATGTATGGTTTATTTCCGAATACTAGTTCGTAGGGAGCAAAGTGAGTAGTCGAATGGACGGCTGTGTTATACGCCAGCATAGCTGTATATACAAATCGGGGCCAGTTATTTTGTTGATCGTTTACATACGATTTTAAGTACTCTTTTAAGGTAGAGTGACTTCTCTCAAGAGCACCCTGCGTTTGAGGATGATATGGGGTTGACCATAATTGTTTTATCTTTAGTAGATTACAGGTTTGTTTGAATAGCTCGGCCGTGAAGTTGGTACCTTGATCTGTTAAGATTGTTTTTGGTATTCCGAATAATGTAATGAAGTGTACCAAACATTCACATGTTTCCTCAGCAGTAGTGTTAGTGATTGGATATGCAGCTGAGAATTTAGTAAGGTCGTCCTGGAGAGTTAGGATGTATTTATATTTATCATTACCGGCTTCCGGTAGTGGTCCTACGATATCAAAGGCTACTCGTTCAAACGGGCGTGTTGAAAGAGATGTAATTTGCATAGGAGCCCGATTGGTTTTCCTAAGGGCCTTGTTAACCTGGCATTGCGGACATTTCTTAACATAATTTTCAATGTCTGTTCGCATGTTTTTCCAGTAATACTTCTCCTGTATGCGTTTTAGCATTCTACCAGAGCCTAAGTGACCGGCTATAGGGAGATCATGGTTTTCTTTCAGGATTTTTGGGATTTCACTTAATGACGGATAGATGATAGTATTTTTATAAATGTGTATAGACATGTCTGAATTATGAAACAGATATATAATCATGTTATATAATTTGATATATTGATGCGTATCGAATGGATTATTAAAGTCAGATATAGCTATCTCGGGGTTGTCTTGACCTGTGAGACTGACGATTAACTCGTTTCTTACAGATTTGAGACACTTGAAGATGTCTTCGTATGTACAAGTGTCAAAGTGATTGACTTTAGTGAAAATGAAATAATAAATTTTGTTTTCTAATTTATATTTAAGGAAAGAATGTAGTGTTCTTTCTAATAAGGAAAATTCACTTAAATTAGGAATGTTTGATAAAACTTCTTGAGTATATGGGATGGATTCATCCATATCTATAGATGTAGGTATTATTATATATCTTTTATTGGTTTTGGATAGGCTTTCGTTGTGTTCTATGATGGTCACGTTAGAATTAAAATCTTTAGAAATAGTTTTAAGGAATTCTGAATAGTTTCCGTCTAGGGTAGAAGAGCTATTAGGGCTGGAGGTATCAGGAGGAGACATTAGATTTGGATGATCGCTGGAGGATGAAGGTAAGTTTTCATTTGTTGTATTATCTAGGTCATCAAGGTTGCCTAAATCTGGTAAGCTTGTAGGTTGGATAAGATCTGTAAGGTCTTCCAGTTCAATTAAGTCATCCGGGGATTCAGCTGGAAGAACATCTGGATTCATTGTTTCATCATGATCAGGTGAGTTTAAATTTTTATTAGAAGTACTAGGTATAGGATTTATAGGATTGACAGATTTAATTATGGGATAGCGGGATAATGCATCAGCGGCATTATTGAGTTTACCTTTTCGATATACTATCTCATACTCATATTCCTCCAGTTTTAATCTCCATCTTTGGAGTTTACTACTGGGGTCAGAGTGATTAAATAGCCAACGTAAGGGACGATGATCGGTAATTATTGTGAATTTTCTGCCATAGAGGTATGGACGGAATGTTTTACAGCCGAAAAGAATTGCGAGTAGTTCTTTTTCAGTTGTACTATAATTGCACTCATTTTTGTTGAGTGTACGGGACGCATAGGCAATAGGTTTATCTTTACCTATTTCGCCTTGGGAAAGGATAGCGCTGATTGCGTAATTGGATGCATCACAGCTGAGGAGGAAGGGTTTGGAGAAGTCAGGGTATGCTAATAAAGGAGCTGTAGTTAATTTGTTTTTGAGGGTTTCGAAGGATAACTGATGTTCGTTTGACCATACGAACTCTACGTTCTTTTTCAGGAGATTAGTTAGGGGTTTGGCAATACTTGAGAAATCAGGGATGAACCTGCGATAGTAGGAGACAAAACCAAGGAATGATTTGATATCTTTGGGAGTTTTCGGTATAGGGAATTCATGAACTGCTCGTAGTTTTTCAGGATTTGGTTTAACGCCCTTGTCAGTAATGACATGGCCTAGATATGAAACTTCTTTTCGTAAGAATTCACATTTGTCAGGTTGTAGTTTTAATCTGAATTCACGGAGTCTAGAAAATACATTAGTTAGATTATCCATATGGGTAGGTATGTCAAATGAGTAAATGACGATGTCATCAAGGTAGACGAAGCATTGGATGCCTTGAAGACCAGATAAAGCAGAGTTCATTAATCTCTGAAATGTGGATGGTGCATTTTTTAATCCAAATGGCATACGAGTGAACTCGTAGTGCCCTGTTGGGATTGAAAATGCTGTTTTGGGAGAATCATCAGGAGACATGTTTATTTGATGGAAACCGGAAGCTAGGTCTAATGTGCTGAAGTATTTGCACTTCCCTAATTGGTCTAGGATATCGGCTATGTTCGGAATAGGATAGGAATCGCCGATAGTCACGTCGTTAAGCTTGCGGTAATCGATTACGACGCGCCATTTTCTTTGACCGGAAGCATCGAGTTTCTTGGGTACTACCCAAATTGGCGAGGACCAAGGGGACATGGAAGGTTTTATTATACCTTGTTTCAGCATTTTTTCTACTTGGGAATCAACTTCTTTCTTATGGCACTCGGGAAATCTATAAGTTTTTACGTGGATTGGGCTATCTGAGGTGGTTTTAATTTTATGCTCTATTGCGTCAGTACAGGTTAGCTGATCGTTGGGTATGTGGAAGATGTCTGAGAATTGAGAACAGACAGAGTATAGTGCTTCGGTTTCTTCTGGATTAAGGTGGGACACGCGAAGCTGTTTTAATACTTCTTCAGTGCGTTCCCAGACTTGAGATTCGTTCATGGTATTGATAAGGGCTGAATCTTCTAAGTCAAAAGGTTTTAGATGTAATTTAAGGTCAGAACTGATTGTTTTGGATTCTTCTGAGGTATTAACTATGGAGATATTAACGCGGTTATTGTTTTTTACTCGAACTATGCAGTTCGCTACTAGTAAGTCTTTAGATAAATGTTGGTCTATTATTAGACCTTCTCTAATCTCTGGATTTGCTACAGTACATTCAATTATTTTTTCCGTACGTGGTGTTATAGTATATATGGGGTTATTGAAGTGCATTTTTAGTTTAAAATCTTTTAACTGTAATATTCCTTCGTCATAGTTTATCTGGCAACTCATTGAATTAAATAAATCGTTGCCGATAATTCCATCATAGGGTAGGCTTAGCTCTTTAACTAAATTGAATGTATGAGTTAGGTATTTACAATCAGTGTGAGGTTCTTCATGTGTATATATGGTAATGGGAATTTGTCCCAATGTGCATAGCGGGTGTTCGATAGTTGAATCGATACCCTTTATTCTGAATATGACTGATTCGTTAATGACGGGCATTTGCTCAATTGCTGATTTCTTGATAACACTTATACAAGCACCTGAATCGACGAGAAAAGAAAGATCTTTAGAAGATACGGGAGACTTCACTTTAATGAATGGTAAGTATTTATTTGATATATTAGATGTAAACTCATATATTTCTTTATTAATATGTTTTTTATTTTCAGGATTCCGGATGGTGTCTACTGTTTGGGGCTGGTTACCCTGTTGCTTGACTTCAGTGGAATTTAAGGATTTAGAGTCTACGATTTGGGGCTGGTTACCCTGTTGCTTGACTCGTTGGAGTTTTAAGGATTTAGAGTCTACGATTTGGGGCTGGTTACCCTGTTGCTTGACTCGTTGGAATTTTAAGGATTTAGAGTCTACGATTTGGGGCTGGTTACCCTGTTGCTTGACTCGTTGGAGTTTTAAGGATTTAGAGTCTACGATTTGGGGCTGGTTACCCTGTTGCTTGACTCGTTGGAGTTTGGCGTCGTTTGTAATGGAATTTATATGTCCCGTGCGACGCCTATGCGGGACATGGTTTAGTTTAAATTGTCGACAGTATCATAACTGTCCATATTTTCTGGTTCGGTTATGTGGTTAATGTGGGGTTTGAAATTTGATGTGCTCGGTTGCGCACTTGAATAATTATATTTATTTTGGTTATATTTTTTATTGTTATATTCGCGAAGTTCGCATTTTTCTAAGATGTGTCCTGATTTTTTGCAGTATCTGCAAAATGTTTCGGTTGAAGGAGATTTCGGTTGGTAAGTTTTCTGAGATTGATTATTATTGAAGTTATTGGGTCTAATAGGTTTAGCCATTATATCATTATGACGTAATGATTTTGTGGCCAAAGATTGTTTGTATGAGTACTGTTGAAGTTTTTCCTCAGAGATCGCGTAATTTATTGCTTCGTTAAGGTTTTTGGGATTTCTACACCTCACGATATTAGCTATACGAGGGGTGAGGCCCATTGTGAAAGTATGGAGAGCAAGGTCCTCCATTGCAGCTACTCTGCCGGCAATTTCACCCTTTCTATGATTGGATATTGAAATTTCTGTAAGTAACTTGGATAAACAGGTTTCTATTCTAAGTGAAAATTGGTTTACATTTTCCTGGGCGCCTTGTCTGCAGTCTTGGAGCTCTACAAGAAGATGAGCGTAATGTTTACGCTCTCCAAACTGGTTCTGAAGGAATTCCTTAAGGGATGACCATGAGTCAAATTCCTTAATGGAACACGCTATTTCGGCTCTGCCGTCTAGTTGACTAATGACATATTTGAAGACGATGTCAGTTTGGAAAGAAGAGGCTAAAGAGATCGCGTTGTCGCAATTATTTATGAACGCATTTAGTTTTTCTCTGCTGCCATCGAAAGGCTTAATGAATTTCAAAATTACACTTAAAGGAATGTTTTCTCCAGACTCTTCTTTCAAGTTCTTTGAATCTTTAGACATGATTGAAATCGGTTTGAAAACAAAGGTTTAAAATTAGAAGGATAAGATTAGTTATGCTAACTGATATAGGAATTACAAAGAAGCCTTATCGCTTATGCACTGTGTTGAGACTGGAACTGCGACGATTGGCGAGACACAACATCCGTTGATGCGGTATGGATTACAATATTCAAGATAACACGTTGTTGACTTGTAAGTTATTTATAACTTGGACTTTGATCACTTATTTTGGGATAATAATTATGTTCACAACTCACAGTAAAATTGCGCACATGTTCTTCATGTTTTCGCTGGAACTAGGTCTGAACCTGGAGGACCTGGAGCTGGAGCTGGAACTGGAACTGGATTGACCTTGGTCAATACCAGATTTTCCGGTGAGGTGAGCCGTCTCTTGAGGTTATTAGCACTATTTAGCACTTGGCACTTATGGAATTAGCACTTAGTATTTTTAGAATTAGCACTTTTTAATTTAGCACCACTTTTAGGAGGAGTCCAGGGATTTTTCTATCCCACCGCTGCCACCAATGTTATAACCGGGATCCTTATTAGGTTTTTAAAAAAAGAAACTACTACTGAATATTAGAAATACTATATTCCAACAAACACGAATGTAAGGAACAAGTGCACGGGATGATGGTTCGGAGACGACTGGCTACTGGATCGAGGGGAAGATAGGTGAGGAGTGTCGGAATGCTGCGTCAGCAGCGAGGATGCAGCGTAGACTGCTGAATAGGCCAAAAGGAGTACAGAGGGAGGACGTAACAGTGCGTTCACCTCCAAGCTGACTGTTTCACCGACTATTTTTACATCAATTCTTGCAAACAAATATTTCAGATTCGCTTTGAAATGAGTAAAACTATTCAAAAATTCTTCTTTAAACTGTTACTCCAATACTAAGTCTTTCCAAATACACATATACAGCAAAAACTCACCATAAACTAAAATATAAAATCACGTCTATTCACTACTAATATTGTCTTAACTAAACGACACGTTTGATCTACACAAATCACACCGGCATACTGCCTTATTTGTCAGATAACGGCATGGTCAAGACCGAGACGGTCATAGATTAACACAGAAGGCCAGCTTCATATAATGAGTGAAAACAGGCGCATGCACACATAAACATGTGTATGGCATGTCCTAGAACCGAAAATATGAATACAATCATGTTGATTCAGGCGTGGTTTTTCGGAAATCCATTATAAAATACAATAGACGTTGATATATTTAGTAACCTATTGCGCTTAACTGTTCTTCAAGAGTTATAAAAAACCCTGTAAGAAATCGACACGTGTTTCACATCTCAACGAGGCATCAGGATGACGATTGACCAGTCGCAAACCAGAACACGACGTGTTGCCACACCGAGCTTCGTGCGTCCAGTGCTCGCAGAATAGTTAAGCGGAATAGGTTACTAAATATATCTATATACTTCTCAGTATGGAAAAAAACAGATGTTGCGCGTGTGCCGACCATAAATAAATTGGGAAAAGGACAAGAGAATGATGACGATTTCATACTATTTCAATCGAATGCCAGTCACAAGAGCACTTGCACTCGCTGTACACGCGGCTAAACATCAAGCTATACATTTCCAGTTTATGCTGATCCCGCATTTTATAGGACTTGCGTACAATGCGAGGTCAGATTATACTGGAAACGTATAGCTTGATGTGTAGCCGTGTGTACGTGAAGTGTGTCTATGTGTGCGTGTGTTTTTGTTAGTTGTATGGAGTTGACTTTCTGTCTATTCTGTGGTATACCGGTGTATTTTACCGGTTTATCATAGACCTCATCTCAACATACTTATATTTTGATTATAGACGTGAAGTGAATTTTTACTTGTGTTTTTTTGTAAACAAACATAGCATTGTAGGTGCAGCGGTTCCTAGTGCGATACGTGGGTGTGCCTGGGTTCGAGCCCTGAGTTGAGCATAGCGTTATTGTGTTTTTTTTTTAAGTTGGTAGTAAGTAGATTTTGAATAGTCATCAGAAGTCTGGATTTGCGTCGACTTTTAAATTATTATATAATATGGCCATATAATGGGACTTATAACATACATCAAGACTGTAATCCCCGATGGGTTAGGCAGATGTGTGTACCTATAGTACCCCCCACATTTCACTAGTTATGTTTAAGTCCTATGCCTTCTACTGCGAGCTATGTACACACGGCTACACATCAAGCTATGCATTTCCAGTGTAAGCTGGCCTCGCATTGTACGGAAATTACATACAATGCGAGATCAGCATAAACTGGAAATGTATAGCTTGATGTGCAGCCGTGTGTACTCTGCCCACTGCCACTTAAGGGCGCACCCTACCTCAGATTTTACCCCGCTTGCACCATACTACTCGTGACCTGAGTGAGGACGAGACGGAGTGGGGCGCTAGCGGCTCTAAAGCGTCGAAAAGTTTAGGTAATGGCTTTTTACGGTGAAAATAAAGGTAATTAAAAAAAAAAAAAAACATGAGACCTGCTTTATAGATTGTTCAGTTATTATGCAAAGTTTCATGATCTTAATTGAAGTATTTTTTGAATGCCAGCGGTTTATAGTTCTGTTTAGAGGTAACTTTGGATTATTTTTATGTAATCGTGTTTTCGCCAAACATAGGACCTAGCATCAATCCTCAACTTTAACATATATTTATTTCAAAATTAATGCTGCAGTATTTTTGGCATAACGGAGGATCATGCTAAGCAATTTGAGGTAGGGTGCGCCCTTAAGTTTGGCAATTCTTGGGGCTGTCGGCTACCTTGGTTCTTCTGCTGATCTCTTCATTTCTGGTTCGATCACATAAGGAAACTCCAAACATAGCCCTCTCCATCTCATCTCTCATCTCATCTCATCTCATCTCATCAGATCTCTTTGGGTGACTTTCAGCCTTCTTATAAGGCCCATTGTGAGCGACTAACGAACCATGAAAACGTATTCGTACATTAATTTATAACATGTAACGAAAGAAGGCCGATGTCAGATGAGATCTTACCTTCATTAATAAGAGAGACAGAAATGCTGAATCATATACTGTTTACATTCATAAAAAAAGAAACATTATTTTATTTATAATTATAAAATAATACTAGCTTATTGTTGGAATGTCATAATGGCATGATTATGATGCTAGAATGAATAACCAATAGCCTTATATTGTTTAACCGTATTTGTTTCTCACAATCGGTAGATTTTTTCAACGACTAGGTAATCTACCTATCAACGAGTAGGTAGGCAGGTTTTTTTTTTGTGTTTGGGAAATCATCCAATGACTTCTCCCGCTCTGAGTGGAGCGGAAGGGCGTATCCGACTTATACTGACTAAAACCCACCCGTGTTCCTTGAGTTGCCTGTTGCCAAGGTCCCGGTATCCCTTTCGGACTTTCCCGCAACCTTGGCAGGACGACTAGGTAACCTAACCTAAACTTTTTTTTTTTTTTTCCGTGGTGGAACGTCCTCATGGATGTCCTCCGCCCTGGGGCGGGTGGGGTCTGTCAGACTCTTACTGACCCCCATTCTATACAGAATGTATGAGAAAACGATTTTTTTTCATATTTTTTTTCTCGTGAATTTTTCCAATTTTTTAATAGTTATTCTGCTATTCTGAGCAAAGACAAATCCAACAAATCAAAGATCATCAAAATCGGTCCAGCAGTTCTCGAGTTATAAGTGTTGTAACAAACACGACTTTCTTTTATATATATAAGATTATTATAATTATACCACAGTCACAGTAACTTTATCTTATAGTCTAAGGACGGAGTTTCGCTATACACAATTAATAATTCTAGTTCATACTTCGTAGACATTAATAATTATAAATAATAAAAAAATAAGCAGCCATGGCGACTGCCGTCAGAAGTGAAAACATGAAACTGGTTTTAGCGCCATCTAGCTTCTATAGGCAGCACTACGGCGCGAGCATGTGACGCGAATCCATAAGTTTACCTACCAAACTTTTCACTTCAATAAATGAAACAAATTCTCTTAGCAATCAATGTCATAAAAACAGCTTATCAAGCCTTGCTTTTAGTATTTTATGAGAAACTTAATCTGTCAGCCCACTCCTTAAAAAATACTTACATACATTGAATTCTGCACAACGAAATACAGTAAATAATTTAAAAAATATTTGCCCTATATACCTTTCACAAAAACCTACCATATTAAAGACTTTACCTATTCAATTGACTAATGACCATTTTCACCAACGCAAGGGCCATCTAAATTAAAATACAACTGCGCATTTTTTTGGTGTCGCCTAGTGTAAGCAAAAAGGTTCATACATAACTATTAAGAACTTAATTCACTTTTTTCATATCTTCTCTATTGTCCCAAACCAGATCAGTAAGGTACCACTGCAGGCAATAGAAGATTTGCACCGAAATGACAGAAACGCCTAGGAATAAGTACAGATAAATTGTACCGTCTAGGAGATTTAGTATCGGGTACACCCAGATGCCTTGGGTGAGGTAGGAGGTGACCAGCCTGGAACAAAAGAGTAAATTTAATATTGGGGAGTGCCTCCGCTGCCGGCAGGCACAACGCCATCGGAATCCGGCTGTGACATTACTGCCGGCAGCCGAGATGACAGTCCTACCAACTTATCTGTGAACTGAAAGGACGCCACCGTTGATTCAGTGATACTAATTGATTGATTATACAAATTAATTCTAACATTCTAACATCAGAATTAATTAATTCATCTACATTCTAATAATGATAATAATTTTATTGTGCACTGAATGTAGTAGACACTGACAATCGAATGACTTTCAACATGGCGGCCGTAGTTACAATTTTTGCCATTTCACAGATAAGTTGGCAGGAGTGTAAAAACATCGGCTGTCGTCACCGCCCCGGCTGCCATTATAAAGGACAGCGGCCGCGCGCTGTTTAAAAAAAACCCTTCCAGTATTCAAAATCCCAACTAACTAACCATAACTAAAGTATTTTTTCTATATATTATAGAGCCAAATTGACAACTAACGTCAGCGCCGGCAGCAAATTCAGCAACTGGCGCTGGGAGCCAATTCGGAACACGGCGCCGGCAGCTGAGGCACTTCCTAAATATTTACATCGTCTTCAACTGAACCCATTGGAATCTGCCCATTCTTCTCCCTAGAAAACTACTAGAACTATTGGAAAGGGCAATTCAATTGGACGCTCTCTTTGTATTTTTATTTACTCTTACGGCGAAAGCGCCTGGCGTAGCATGCGAAATTCTTTTCTTACGTTTTTTGCAATTTGCTGATCAGTATATTAAAATCATCGGAAACCCAAAGAACATTTTGCCCAACCCGGGGATCGAACCCAGGCCCTTACGCTGACCAGTCGCGTTTGCGACCATTATACCAACGAGACAGTAAATGTCATAATTTAACGTCTTTGGTTGAAAAACTTATCTGACCAAATGTGAGTTTACACACGGCTACACGCACCAAGCTATACATTTCCAGTTTATACTGATCTCGCATTGTATAGGATTTCCGTACAATGCAAGGTCAGCTTATACTGGCAATTCATAGCTTGATGTGTAGCCGTGTGTACTATACACATCTCATCATCATCATTTCAACCAAAGACGGCCACTGCTGGACATAGGCCTCCCCCAAGCACCGCCACTTCGACCGGTTCTGTGCTTACCGCATCCAGCGGGTTCCTGCGGCCTTCACCAGGCTCAGTCCACCTTGTGGGAGGCATTCCAACGCCGCCAGACGTATGCACATCTGCCTAGGGGAAATACGTGATGCTCCGTAGAAAAAAAAAACTTACACAGCCAAATAGCCAGTAGCATAGCTATACATCAGAACTAGATTCGGGACATGACTCTCTGGCGCTCTTCTAGGTCTGAACACAATCTCCCATAGAACCACGGGAACTATAACTGTGTGAATGATATGATTAGCTGTGCTAGTGAGGGCTTTGTCCACGCTCGGAGGCAGTATCAGGCTACGCTCGTAGGAGAAGACTGTCCAGAATACGACGGATACAGTCTGGAATAAGAGAGTAAAACAATGAGGCGCCATCGTCAACGGCTGAACTCAAAAGTACAAACAACGTCCGTACATTTAACGTGTCATCATTTCAGCTGAAAGATGTCCACTGCTGATAGGCCTCCCCAAGAGTCGCCACGTCGACCAGGGAGACAAGTCTACTAATTTAAAAACGTGTCAGTGGTCTCACAATGATCAGTTTTTGACAGCTATGCCGTACAAAATCTGTCAAAAACTCATCATTGTGAGACCACTGACACGTTTTTAAATTAATTAATACTCGGCCATTAATACTCGGCAAAAAATTAATACTTGGCCCCCTGTCTGGATCCTGGATCCTGGATCCCACGACCATGTCATGTCATCGGTGCACTTTGTTAGACACTTTACCCTCTTATTCATAAACGTTTCTTAAAGTTAAACAGTCATATAAACGTCAAAAATGTATGGTTAAACAGTTGCTTATTCATAAATTAACTTTATGCAGCGTTTATGAATAAGGAAGGCGGTTAACCATTAGCGATTATTCCAACGCCGTGGCAGGTCCACGATCGTCTTTGCAGAATCTCTCAGCCCCATCGGCCATCCGCTCTGCGAGGAATGTACCTATATTGTCTATACATAATCAGCCTATAATGTTCCCTCTGCTAGGACACAGGCCTCCTCCTCTCTGTGAGAGGGATGTGGGCCGTAATCCACCACGCGGGCCCAGTGGGGGTTGGTAGATGTCACATGTCTTAGAATTTTTGGTCATGCCGGTTTTCCTCATGATGTTTACCTTCACCATTTTGCCTATATTACCACTTCAGTTGGGCAATTCTTGGGGCTATGTCGGCAATACTTAGCACAAGAATACTTACAAAGGTGAATGGGAAGATCAGGCTAGAGAACAAGGGATCTCTGATTCTCTTCAATGTCTTGAGGAGCGAGCTGTCTTTCCCCTCATTGGCGAGTGACAGCACGTCACATGATAGTCCGAGAGCTGAGTAGAACATTTGCATGTACTGAAATATTGGAGAAAATAGAATTAGCTATTTTTCCTATTATGTAAAATCTAGCTTCCGCCTGCGGCTTCGCCCGCATGGCATGGCAATAAAAAGTAGACTATGTCGTTCCCCAGGATGCCATCTATCTCCTTGCCAAATTTTGTCGAAATCCGTTCAGTGGTTTAAGCGTGAAAAGGTAACATATAGACAGAGTTACTTTCGAATTTATAATATTAGTATGGTTAAGTATGGATATGTAGGGATTTAAAAGCTTAACTTAGGAGCTCAGACCGATTATAAAACCAGGAGAGCGCTGTCAACAGTGACGTGAGGCCGGTTTCGTAAACATGTGTGCACTTAGTGAGGTGTAGTTTGATTGTAAATGTGTGCGTGTGAGCGAGTCTGCACGGAGCGGAGGTTAGCTTTGGCATGCTTTACTGTATTTTTCGCAGAGTGTTACCCAGAAACTGGGTTGTGGAGGTCAGATAGGAAGTCGCTCCATGTAAAATAATGGTATTCAGCTGCATCTGGTTAGACTGGAATCCGACCCCAACATACCTGGGAAGATGCTAGACAGATTTATGTAGCAAGTCCTGTACATTGATTTGGCCTCAAAAGTAACAAAAAACTTCCATCATCTTGAATCAATTTGAAAGATGACATAAAATACTTACAACTCGTGGCTACGTAATAACAGCCGCACGGGTCGATTCATCAGGTTAAGCTACGCTTGCCGGGGTTGGTCCGTGGATACCGAGACTCCTCCGTGCCTCGGAAAGCACGTTAAGCCGTTGGTCCCGGCTGTCATTTGTGGATCTTTGACTGTCGTTACGGGTCGTCAAAAGCCCGAAAGTCTGACAACCAGTCTTACCAAGGGGTATCGTATTACCCAGATACTGGGTTGTGGAGGTCAGATAGGCAATCGCTCCATGTAAAATACTATTCAGCTGCATCTGGTTAGACTGGAAGCCGACCCCAACATAGTTGGGCAAAGGCTAGGTAGATGATGATGACATTAAATACTTACAACATTCCAAATAGTCAGGAACTTGAGCTGGTCTTCAAGGAACCTCCTCACATCAGGATCCTTCAACACATCTCCTTTGAAGGTGTTAGTCATGTGCACCGCGTTCATGACGTGCATGGCTAGGCTGATGGCATAGCCTAGCATTCGAGGGTATATCGTGGATGGGATGTACCTGAAATTATACAGACATACTATTTACTAAGAAGACTTCTTTACATACCGAGACTCCTTCGTGCCTCGGAAAGCACGTTAAGCCGTTGGTCCCAGCTGTCATTTGTGGATCTTTGACAGTCGTTACGGGTTGTCAGAAGCTCGGAAGTCTGACAACCAGTCTTACCAAGGGGTATTACCCAGTTACTGGGTTGTGGAGGTCAGATAGGCAGTCGCTCCATGTAAAATACTGGTATTCAGCTGCATCCGGTTAGACTGGAAGTCGACCCCAACATAGTTGTAGAAAAAGCTAGGCAGATGATGATGACTATTTACTAAGAAGAAGGAACTGAGAAGTAAACTGAACTGACCCCTTGGCCACGACATCACTGCCCGTGCGCACTGCGTCTTGCGTCTGCGACCGCAGCGAGAACAAATCTTAGAAGTTATTTATAGCGTGTCATGAGTTGCCGCGATTTTTCTAGGGTTCTTCCGCTCTGGGCGGAGCGGGAGGGTGTGTCAGATTTCTACTGACTAAAACCCATCCGTGTTCCTTCAGTTGCTCGGACTTTCCCGCAACCCTGGCAGGCATCGGCCCCAGCGGACCCCGTCAAATGAGCTGACATCTCTTTGAGGCGCGCGTGGAACACAACGCGCCGCGCGTCGACCCGGGCCTGCGAGCTACCCATTACTCGCCGGCCGCAAGCCCGCGCCTACGTTAGCCGAGAATCCGTCTGGGATTCCCGACGCCCAGGGCGTCTCCTGCGGCGGCTAGGAGCATTAGGGCGCGAATTTGGCCTCTCCCTCACGCGTTCCGCCTATTCCTTTGCGAGCATTACTGCTTCGTAGAAGGAGGTGACGGCTTCCAATGCCCTCTCGCTCCGTACCTGGTCCAGCGCCGGACGCGAGAGATCATCGCCGCCAACCGCCCCCAGGAGGATACGGCACGCGGCGGCGCGGTGCTCCGCCCGAGTGGTGGCAAAAAACGAAAATTGAATAGCAAAGACATCGACTTCCGAAATTAAAGTTATTTTTAACATTTTTGTTTTTTTTTTTGGAAGTCGGTTGTTTTTTTTTGTATTATATTTTTTTTGTTATTGAGGTACCTACCTCACACAAATTCGAATACCACTACCTGCTATGTAAATAACAGTGAAAAAAAAACAGGTGAATTGAGAACCTCCTCCTTTTTTAGGGTTCCGTAGTCAACAAGGAACCCATACAGTAGTTAGTTAGTTAGTTAGTCTTACTACGCTTGCTGACTGCAATGTAGGTCTAGGCAAATGATTAATTACACGGCCTCTTGGTAATAATATGCGGCTTAGATTAGACCTGTCTATTTGTGCACCCAAATACATAATATCATCACGCATGTATACCATGTAGGGCTAGGCAGAGATTTATAGTTGGTAACTCAGACTAAATAAAAAACCAAGACAGAGCGCTGCCAACAGTGACGTGAAGCCGGTTTCGTAAACATGTGTGCTCATATTTTGGTGTAGTTTGATTGTAAATGGTTATAAATGTGTGCGTTTGAGTGTGTACGCACAGAGCGTTGGTGTAGTTTTGGCATGCTTCACTGTATTGTTCGCAGCGCTCTGTCTTGGTTTTTTATTTGGTCTGAGGTTGGTAATTGGTATACACACATTCTCACTCGTGAGGATTGGCACAAGAAAAGAGTTGAAGAACGGGCGCCATCAGTAGGGAGTGGTCATCTCTTAGCTGCCACGGCTTATTTTAACTTTTTTTTTTTGTTTTGTTTTTTTATCTTTTTATTGCGGACGCTTTTAACGTGCACCTCTTTCTACATTGTTCTCACAGGTATAATTTAATTTCAACGAATGATGTGAGTAACCAATATTTTGTAACAGTATTCTGATTTAAAAGAGTGTCCGTGGAGTTTCTTAGCCATTCTACTCCATCTCTCTCCATACTCCAGGGCAATACGATACCCCTTGGTAAGACTGGTTGTCAGACTTTCGGGTTTTTGACGACCCGTAACGACTGTCAAGATCCACAAATGACAGCCAGGACCAACGGCTTAACGTGCTCTCCAAGGCACGGAGGAGTCTCGGTATGTCACCAATCCACGACCAACCTCGGCAAGCGTAGCTTAGCCTGATAGATGGACCCGTGCGGCTGTTATATGTGCGGTGATGTGTGTGCTACCAAACCAAATTTCAACTTAATCGGTCAATTAGATTCACCACACCATCACAGACGGATAGACAGACATATAAGTTTTCCTATAAGGGTTCCGTTTATCATTCGAAACGGTTGGCAAATAAATAAATTATGTTGAAAGTTGAAACATACAATGGTGCTCACATAATTTACAAATATTTACCTTCGAAAGTTTTTGCTAAAACCATTTATCAAATAATGTATCGGTGTGTGAATTAAGGTGCCTAGAGGCTAATTCTCGCGTTTTCACTCGTACATGTCATTTTCGACATTATCACTCGTCTCTCTATGTCGCATATAAAATGGTGACATTCTCCTACAAGGCATTCGTACAGCACGAATCAAAGGATAATATTATTGCCATTAGAGTGCGTTTCATCAAATAGTTCCTTTGCCATAATGTTGGCTCCACAGTTAAAGGACATGACCAGTTCCTGCACTCGAATTCGGGAACTTGTGCAGGATTACAGTGTATACACTATGATTTAAAAATTAAGATCTAATTTATCATGGATAAATTATACCGAATAAAGCCAAGGTTAAAATATCTGCAAAAACAGTAGTTTAATTGCTTCCGCTATTCTTTTAGAGTGCGTTTCATAGTATGCCGTAGTGTTGGTTCCCCTGTTGTATGACGAATTTTGTACGTTACGGCGCGCGGCGCCACCTAATAGGTCCGTTGTTAAAGTGCCAACATTACGGCATAGGAACTATAATGATGAAAAGCACTCTGTAAGTACTTTCCGATTTTGACGTTCCATTGTATCCATAATCAACCGGTAACCATAATAAGCTAAACAGTATGGGGAAAAATAAAATAAGAACGAGTTATTTTCGATCAAGAGAATAAATGACATGGAATAATATATTATAATGCATGTTTTGTTTTTGATTAATTTGATTTATTTACATTTTATAATCTAAGTTTGCACGCCTACAGGTTAGGTTTTTATTGACATTTGGTGTATAAAGGACTGTTATTTCTTTGACAATGCATCTGACATTAGTGGCGGGACCAAAGGCACAATGTAGGAATCTTTTTCATAAAATCCCCAATTAATCGATTAGAGTCAAAGCATGAAATCGATTCTCACAAAAAATATTTTTGAAAAATATATCAATTCAAAAATATTTTTTTAACTGTGTTTGATTAATAATAATATAACATAACATCACGCTTCTAATGCCTGAAGGGAGAGATGTACCTATACACCCTCATTTTGCTAGTTGTGTTGTAAGTCTCGTGCATTAGGGGGCGAGCCTATTGCCATCAACCGGGCGCAAATCCGGACTCCACTTGCTACTGAGATATTCCAGATGAACAAACCCAATAACACTTTGCCTGACCAGGGAATCGCACCCAGGACCTAATGCTCAGGTGTAGCTGAGCATGAGGTCCTGGGTGCGATTCCCCGGCACAGCGCTACAGCGCTTGGGACCACTAGACCAACGAGGCAGTCAAATGATTTCGATTTTAGTGTTTTAGGTTCGAGAAAAAATCGAGTATCATTTATCGATCTCAGATCGCCATTCACCATCCCTACCGATCCACCCGATCTTGGCGTCACGTTGTGTTTACATATTCGTTGTGTACTGTGCGATTATTGTGTTCTATTTCTAACGACCATTGCTAATATTTACGAACTGATAATTATCTTCAAAGCCTGATTACCATTGCTATATAAAAAGGATTCTTCGGTTTTGCTCTACGATTCGATTAAATGGATATTGTGATGAGATGCATAAACTGTGGTATATTTCGAAAAGCGAGACTTGCCCGGTGGTTGAATAATCAGGTATGTACTTAAACTACATTGGAACAATACCTACTATATAACAACAAGACTGCAGGTTTAAAGTCTGACATAGCGGTTCGATTGCATGTGAGCCAGCAAAACTTAATAAAGCAGAGTTTATTTGGGTAAAGGGTGGCAATGCATCAGCAAAAACCCTGCTATGGGCGGCGGTGATTGCCTAATTCCCGTAACTAAAAACGTTCAAATTCAAGTCGCAATCTCATCTCAGCGACAATTATTGTCAAAAACTCGATTACCACAACGCCTAGCGCCATCTCATATCGAAAACCTGAGTTATTTAGTGAATACTTATCTTTATTTTTCTCAGTTTCCTGATCTTTTAGACTCGTGAAACTTTTTTGTCTGGAAACTGTAGAATACAACAATTTCAAAAATAAAACAATATTTGCTGCACATTGATTTCGACACCTATGCCGGCGCCCATAGTCCCACTGGTCATGTCATTTATACAGACGTATTAGGTAGCGGCGTAGCTTATTCGTATTGGTCCTACACTAGTGGAGCCAACATTACGGCATAGGAATTATTAGATGAAACGCACTTTAAAAGTCTCGCGTAGCGATCCATTCCACACAGGTAACGGTGATACTTTTTAAACGCAACCATAGATGTTCTTAATATTAAAAATGATTGATAAGCGTATAAAAGGTTTTGAACAACATTTTATATGTATTTCATAAGCATTTATCAAAAAATAATACATTTTGAATTTCGTAACACCATTTTATGATTTTTTTTTAATAAGTTTTCTCTAAAATATCAACAACGGAATGCACTTGACTGATTTTGACAACTGTGATGTCAGCGATTTCCGTTACGTCCAAAACGTAGACAGAGAATACTAGAGAGTAATTGATAACTTTTGTCGCATTCACACAAGAAAATGAGCAACATATGCCGATGTCGTGTAACGAAATGAGACAGAACGATGGGATTTTTTTTTCACGGCGCGTGTCATGTTTTAGCTCAATATTTTGATAAACAAAGTTTGACAATTATCGTCTTCCTGAAAAATTCAGTTTTTATGTGTTCTAAGTTAATAAATGTATGTTATTTTATGTTGTGAACAATTTAGACCAACACTTTTTTTTAAAGCATGGTGCGCTGTTTTGTTTATAGGGCGTAAAAGTGATAGTGGAAGGAAAATGCCCGACTTGTCTTTTCATTCGTAAGTACACCCGTTTTTATCAGTTATTAGGCTTGCAATAACATTTTATTGTGTTTATACATTGTGTATAATATACCCTAGACGTAAAATCATCGATAAAAAGCGCAAAATTAACAATGATTAAATTCTAACAAGAATTTTGGTGTTGCCAAACTTTTCTATAAATTATTACCCACTATTATGGGAAATATGTATTCTGCAGTGTGTATTATTATATATCTAAAAGATTAATGGTTTGTTGCAGTTTTCTTGAAGAGGATAATTTACGTCGGTATTGGACTGTAGCTACAGGACGAACAGATTGGACACCAACACCAAAACCGATAAAAATTAGAAACATTAATTTCGTATGAATGTTTCTAATTTTTAGCGAAACATTCATACGAAGCTTGTTTAATTTCAAGACAATATAGACTAAAATCAATAAAAGCTAATTAAAAATAAACATGTTGTATTTACTCATAAAGCAAGAACATAGGTACTATAAGACATGGTAGGTAATTAAAATCACATCATCATCATCCATCGTCAACCTCTTGCCCAAATCGCAATTTATTTGAGTTCAGCATCAGCCCAATTGCGTAATACACGATCAATGACAATCTGAATCATTTTGAAACAGATTGCTAATCCATTGCTACAGAAGTTCGAAAAAAAATTGCTTAACAACGTGAATAACGCAATTGAATGTTGTTCAAGTGACAAAATGAAACAGATTAGTCATATTCATTTAAGAAAATGTGTTACGCAATTAGATAGCAGGAGCATGTCTTCTTTCATACATCACATGCCTATACCGATGATAATCGATTTATCAGTCACTTTCAGACTTTATCTTGTTTTCCACTTTCACAAATTGTGAAGTAAATTTTTTACAAATTGTGCGGTTTTTTCACAAATTGTCGGGTAAAGGAGATGTCCGCTTTTTGTGGGGACGTTGGTTTTTTATAAGAAGAAAAATCTAACCCGCACCAAACTACAATTAAATAAAAGCGACAAAAATATGGAACTATTGAAAATTATAAACTATTTAATGTTAGTACATATATTTTCTTTGTTGATGGCAGCCCAAATAAAACCTCCCACACACTTTGACAATGTCTTAATAAATTGACAGAAGATTCTATTCTTATGTCAATTTCGACAAAGTGTTGAGTGTTGACTGACAGGACGTCTGAACTAAAAATTTACTCTGTGGTTTCGCTCCGTTCTATTAACCAGTGTTATCGTATTTTATTTTATTGGGGCTTTGCTTTCTCTGAATTTCCTGATTTTAAAGACTTGGCTCGTTCATAACGGATTATTCTACTTTGCACATGATAGCTTATGAACCTTTAAACCTGATACCTAACTAAATTTGCCAAAAATGCATCAACCTTTTACATACTGATAGAATTGAATAACAGAAACAAGCACAACATTGGTGAGCGTCAGCTGGGTCATCAATCAGTTTTGTTCGGTGTGTTGTGGCATTTCTATCACAAGAAGAAAAGGCAGGCGCTCTCGTCCCTTACCTGATGGTCATCCTGAACGGGCTTTTATATAGATAGCTCAGTTTCCTGACAATATTTTAATAAAAGAAGACATTGAAAATTAAGAAAATCAATAAATCAATATTGAAAACTAAAAACATGTTTTATTTCATAACAAAACTGTAACACTTGCGTCCAAAGCATTTGCTTAATTCAGCTTTTAAATATCATTGTCGACAAGCTTTGCATCCACTTCCGATCTCAATATTCTAAGTCATAAAAAAAGAATTCTTCTTATTTAAAAATGTTCTTGATCAGTAGATACTATAATCATTTATTACTCCTGCTAAGCAACTCCTGTGGACTTCCCCCCCCCCCCCTTCCTTCTTCCCTGTGGTAGGTTCCCGTACCAAAAAAATGTAAGGCACCTGCAATAACACAATTATTCATTAAATGTATATTTTATACAATAATTTGTACAATTTATAGTCTGGGACCTGGGACCAGGTTTACCAAAAGGTACCGTAGTACGTGTAACTGGGTTGTGGAGTACAGATGGGCAGTCACTCCATGTAAAATACTGGTATTCGGCGGCATCTGGTTCGACCCCAACTTAGGAAAAGACTAGGCAGATGATGAACTATTTATGTGCAAACACACAACAAGCATAGGAAACAAAAATAAGAGAAAAGTCTAGTTTTCGTACTCGAACTTTCTTTTATTCTTGTTGTATCAGCTGAGTCAGGAAAGAAGAGATAATGTTAGTAGGCTTACCGTACAACCATATTTTATACTAACCTTTGTTGTAACGTCTAGATTTGTTCTGCATTCTATCACTGGTTGTATCATTGTTATAAGCATTTCTGCTAGATTTTTATTTAATCTGAAATGCTTTTTAAATACTGCCTCGCTAAGGTCAAATGGGTCCACAGTATCCAGAATATCAGAACGTTGTCGACGTGGTGGCTCCATTGTGGCATTTGCAGCGTCTTCTACGATGTTTTGGATGAATTGAACTAAAAATTCGTCACTCATTTTTGCTTCTAGAAATAATTTGCTTAATAAAATATTTTCATATGTTCTTTCACTTCAATTGACACAATAATGAATGATATTTGACGTTTGTACGATTGCCGACAACATATCGACTGCTCCCGACCACTCTTTGCATGTCGCATGTAAACTAAGACATGTCGCGTGGCCTTCCTGCGAGAAATGCTCGAACCGACATGGCGAGAATAGCTTGACTTGATTTTTACGAGTGAAAAGTACGAGTCGCATGACAATAACGCATGCGACATGCGCGAGAATTGCCTTCCTAATCCTGAATAACCGGTATTTTTCTTCGTCGTTTTTATAGCATAGGCACTGTGTAGGTACTGTTTTTAAATCCGGTATTAGAAAAAAATCTAGTACACACGGCTACACATCAAGCTATACATTTCCAGTTTACGCTGATCTCGCATTGTATAGGATTTCCGTACAATGCGAGGTCACCTTATATTGGAAATGTATAGCTTGATGTGTAGCTGTGTGTACCTTTTTTTTTTGTGGGTGGGATATCATCCATTGACTTCTCCCGCTCTGGGCGGAGCGGAAGGGCGTGTCAGACTTTTACTGACTAAAACCCACCCGTGTTCCTTCAGTTGCCTGTTGCCAAGGTCCCGGTATCCCTTTCGGACTAACCCGCAACCCTGGCAGGGCTGTGTGTACCTACGTAGTGGAGCTCAGAGGGCCAAGTCTACTAATTTACAAACGTGCCAGTGGTCTCGCAATAATGAGTTTTTGACACATTTTGTAAGATTTTGTATGGTATATCTGTGAAAAACTGATCATTGTGAGACCACTGACACGTTTGTAAATTAGTAGACTTGGCCCCCTGATAGGCATTCCCTCCGTGTAAATACTTGTATCCAGCTGTATCCGGTTAGACTGGAAGCCAACCCTAGTTGGGAAAAGGCTAGGCAGATTGATTGATTTTATTAGAAAAAACTCATCGACTAGAAAAAAATAGCGGTTACAAGCGCTGCAAGCAAACACACAGGCGCGATATCGCGGGCGCGATAAGGGTAGCGCTGCCTGTCGCGCCAGTTTGCACGAACCTTAATGCTGAGCATGAACTGGGTTTGATTCCCAGGTCGGGGAAGTATTGGGTTTTTCATCAGGAGTTTCTCAGTTGCAGCCTGGACTCAGTAGGGATGCAAGAAGTGTAAAAAAGTATCGATATACCTATATCGTATCGATATTTAAAAAAAATATAAATATCGATTTCGATATAAAAAAAATATCGATATATCGGTGGAATTAAAAAAAAAAAAATTACTTTATGTAGTTCAAGGTTTATAATCATCTAAATACCAAACTAGGAAAAAAAGTACTAATAATTTTTAGGGCTCTGAATTCCAGCGGTTTTAGTCAGCGGCGACAACGGTGTTGCTATTGAAAATATATCGTTTTTGATACATGTTCGATACTTGATATTTTATATCGAAATCGAAATATCGCCGGAAAATATCGATATATCGAACAAAAAATATCGATATTTCGATATTTTTTCTGCAAGCCTAGGACTCAGTTGTGCCCTGTTAATGGCAATAGGCTCGCCTCCTATTAGTTTAGACTTAAACATAACTGGCGAAATGTGGGTGAATTATAAGGACACCTCTGCCTAACCCTTATGCGACCAGGCGTGACGTAATGTTATGTGTTATTAGAAAAAAATAACTCGCATAAAAAGAAAAATAAATCTTACCGGCTTGATACTTCTGTAGGCGACATTTTCAAAATATATTTTAAGATATATTTTTTTAAATTTAATTTACGAATTATTATTTAAAACACCTTCCTTAATCATTAACTTCACTAATAAAACACTTAAACAATGACCTTTTTTTGGGGAACTTAGTAGAAAAATACGTAATTATAATAAAAGATTTATTTAATTTTGTTCAGATTTACAAAAAAATTAGGAAATCCAAAAATTTTTACTCAAGTGATATTATGGCCAACGATATTTTTTTACTTGCACAAATTATGGAAGATTTGACTGATAGTTTTATTTAAAAAATATCAACTGCAGGAATAGTTGGCCGCGTAAGCCATGTACCCTGTTTCGCAACAGACTGAGATATTTTTCTTAATTAATGTAATCTGCAGGTATAAATTGTCCAAATAAAAGCTAATTTATTTTATTCCCACGTATACAAAAATCAACTATATGTAAGTGTAGATTAAGGTGATTTTAGATTGTTGTTGAAAGTGTAGCGCAATCTGAACCTTATGTGTTGGTCTTAAAGTTATTTTTCCACTTAAGTAAACATAATTTTTTGTTAACATTTTTGGAAACTAAATTGCGAACGTAGAATACATTGTGCCTAGTCTTTTTTGTGATGGGTGTTTGCTTGGATAATGTGTTTATTTTCGTATGCAACAAAAACAACTGAAGAATGAAAACCGCATAGGTAATTATTGTAATTTTTAAGGTTCCGTACGTCAAAAGGAAAACGCGGAATCCTTTTAAGATCACTTCGATGTCCGTCTATATCTGTCAAGACACTTTTTCTCAGGAACGCGTGGAGGTGTCAAGTGAAAATTAATATCAAATACGTAGGTCTATGATCCTTTGGAGCTCTAAAAATACTAAGCTTCTAAGTCAACGCTCTTCTAAATAAAGGCTGAAAATGCTAAGTCAGCCTTTTTGGCTTCACACAGGTCTTCTTTTCGTTTTACACTTTTTTTTTTTAAGTGAAAACTTTTTTAAACGCGTTGAGCACTTTTTGGGTGAACAAAAATCATGGAACTCGCGACAACATGCTTGAAGTGATTTGTTTTTTTAAAGATAAAGATAAAGATAAATTTATTTGTTCAAACATGTGTTACATGATACAAAAATATGCACATATAGGTGGAAACATAATTTTAGCGGACCAACATGTTTTGCCTCACTCGGCGTACAAAATGTTCATAAATGATATTAATTAAATAGGTAGGCAATTATAGATTAATTATTAATGTAAGGTTCAAATATGAAATTAGAGTCTGTGCAAAATATAGTCAATAATTCAGTTAACAATTAAAGTCAGTACAAAATGTAGTCAATACAATACTCAAAACAAATAAAACAAACAAAATATGTCAAAAAAAATTATAAAATTAAGTCAAAAATAAAATTCAAAATTTATCATTTAGAAAATCAACAATATTATAGTAGCACTTATCAGTAAGCAGCTTTTTCAGGGTTTTCTTAAACAAATTAAAATTCAATTGCTTAATGTCATTCGGAATGTTATTGTATATTAATGGGGCCATGCAAACCACACTTTTTCCTAGAAGTGCTGTTTTAGCCGGGTGTGACTGCACCCAAAGTCTATACTTCTCACGTCTGTTTCTATTAGAATTGTTTGACAAAAGAGGGAACCATTGAGGATTACTTTTCACAAATACAGCTATTTCTAATATGTAGAGTGACGGAAGTGTTAAAATTCTGTGCTTTATGAACATTGGTCTGCAACTGTCCATAGTTTGTAACCCAAACATAGCCCGTACACAACGCTTTTGAGCTTTGAACACTGTGTCTTTGTTCATTGAATTGCCCCAGAAAATTATCCCAAATCTCAATAAAGATTCGGCAAGTCCGTAATATGCCGTTAGTAAGGTGTTTGTATTGACAGTAGGAGCAAGTTTATAGAGGGCAAATGACGAGCTGCTGATTTTTTTACTCAGTACGTTAGTCTGTGTTTTCCAATTTAGTTGCGGATCAATGATTAATCCCAGAAATCGGGCTGTATCCGCTACTTGTATATTAATGTCATTGTATGATAAATTAAATTTTGATAAATTATTTAATTTTTCCCTTTGTCTAAAATGCATTATGTTAGTCTTATTAAGATTAATTTTCAGATTATTATTGTTAAGCCAGGTAATTATAGAGTTTAATGAATTATTTGCGTCAAAATTATAGTCAGATAAATTTTTGGATGTTATAGTTACAGTACTGTCATCAGCGAATAATGTCATGGGTTCTTTAGTTGCATTTGGTAGGTCATTAATGTATAATAAGAAAAGGGGAGGTCCCAGTACACTTCCCTGGGGCACACCATGCGTAATGAGACGTTTTTGAGAGGAGAAGATCTGTACCTTTTTAGTTTTCATATTGAATTTTGATATTTGAGTTATTTGTTGTCGGTCTGTTAGATATGATTTTAACAATTCCAAGACATTACCTCTTATACCGTAGGCTTCAAGTTTCTCTAACAGAATATTATGGTCCACATAATCGAATGCTTGGGACATGTCACAGTAAATAGAACAAACAGGTAAAGATTTGTCAACATGTGCTGAGACAGTGTATATAAAGTCGTAAACTGCCATATTAATGTTTCTATTTTTTCTGAAACCTTTCTGTTCATCACATAAGATTTTATGTTGATCTAAATATCTATTAAGTTCGTTATATATATATTTCTCAAAAATTTTTGAAAATACTGAAATCAGTGCTATGGGTCTATAGTTCTCCATTAAATATTTATCATCTTTTTTAAATAAAGGTTTAATTATTGTCAATTTGAGATCTTTTGGAAATGTCCCACTTAATATACAAAGGTTCATAATATGACTCAAGTGTTGTGAAATATCTTCATTCACTGCTTTAATCACGTTCGTTGCAATACCGTCATACCCTACACTACTCGTGTTTTTAAGATTTGCTATAATCTTCTGCATATGGTAAGGCAGGCTTGGTGATAAAAACATTGAGTTGGGTTGCTGATTGATCAGAGCTGTGGTATCCTTACCAGCACCTGGGAGAGGGATTATTTTGTCAATAAAATAGTCATTGAATTGATTTGCAACTATTTTAGGATTTGATGTCAATTTTTCGTTAATTCTTAATTCTACTGTCGACTCCTTAGGTAAATTTAATTTGTTATTATTTATAATTTGCCATGCCGTTCTAGTTTTATTAGTCGATGTATTTATTTTGTAATTGTTTTGTGCGCGCTTAGTAAGATGTATAATTCTTTTAAGCAGTTTAGAATAGCTAGTATATTTATGTTTATTAGTTAATGATGGTTTCCGTCTGAATTTCCAGAGTAATTCTCTTTTGTTTTTACTACACACTTTAATCCCGCGCGATATCCATTTTGGCTTGGTATTTACTTGCACAGTGATTTGCGTTAGCGGAAAGCACAAGTCATAAAGTAATTTAAATGTTTCAATAAAATGCTGATACGCTGCTGATGGGTCATCGGTTTTATATATTTTATCAAAAGAAAGGCATTTAATATGTTTTTTGAATTTTTCGATGTTTTCTAAACTGAAATCCCGTTTCATTTTGCGCCAACATTTTAATTTAAATATTTTCTTAACTGGTAGCTTAATCAATTGGGCAGTATGGTCAGATAAGCCAAATTCCAACACCTCCGTCTTACAATTTTTATTAAAGTTATGGGCAAAGTTATCTAAACAAGTATTACTGGACAATCTTGTAGGCTGTTTAAGTGCTAATGTAAGATTATATTTTGACAATAAAAACTCGAAATCTAAGGTAACATTGTTACACTTCAAGATATGTTGAAGTCACCTGCTAAAATTGTATTATGATTTTTTCGTCTAGAAATACATTTTAATATCTTGTCAAGCCTACCAAAAAATAGATTGAGGTTACTTGATAACGGTACTCGGTATACACAAACTATTATAATTTTGGAGTCAAGTAATTCAATTGCACAACATTCAATTACATTCGTTATGGACAATTGACTAATTTGAGAAATTTCTTTAAACTTATGCGCCTTATTAACTAGAATACAGGAACCACCTCTTTTACTGCAAGTACGACTATAACATGCCGCGAGTTCATAGTTATTTATTTTCAGGTGCTGTTCATAACCCGCTAACATAAAGTGTTCCGTGACACATATCACATCCACGTCAATATCTTTGTCTTTTAGCTCTTCTATATTTACTAATAGTGGGTCAGATTTGTTCAACAGTCCCGCAATATTTTGATGCAGAACATTAAGATATTTAAAATCGAAAAAATAATGAATTTGCTTCTTCTTCAGTATTTCCAATATCTTCTTGAGTCAAGTAACTTATAGCAATGTCATTAATTAAATGTAACAAATTTTCAAAAATATTGCGTAAACCATAGTCATTGATACGGCCCTTTATCAAGTCAAACATTGTATGGTCATAATCTAAATTACAATTACAATCTAAGAAATATGCATGTTCATGAGATAATATATCCAAGTACAATAAATTATTAAACGTCTCAATTCTCCAGTTATAAATATTGGTGTAGTTTTGTAGTTTGTAGGTGGGGGTACAGATTATTACATTTGTATGAGAAATTTGTTTCAAAGTATCTCGAATGTTTACAATAGTATTAAAATAGTTGCTTGTAATTTTAAAGTCTTCCTCTCCAATTAGTAACACACAAAAGTCACTCATAGTATAATCACACAGTTTAGATTGGATTCCGCTAAGTAGATGCGCTAATGTTCCGTTCGGTGTAATATAATGACATAAGTGATATTTGTCAATAAATAAATCTTCGGCTATCGATAAGACTTTATTCCAATTATTTGTGCTTAATATACATATCTTGTTTTTCTGAGCAGGAACGGGGATTGAAGTTGACTGACTCATTATAGGAGCCTGATTCAAATTAATGGTAGATTCACTTGGTTTAATACGATCATCATTTTTAACCTCGAATAGTTTGTCATGCTTTAGTGAGCATGAGCCTGATGAAGAGGGGTCGTCATTCGTGTTCTGAATTATTTGCTGTTTTTGCTTTGATTTATTGCCTTTCTTTGTCTTAGTTGGTGGCGTTTTTTCTAAACTGTTGATCTTTCTTTCATCATTTCTTTTTTTTAAATTACTGTTTTCTATTGATAACAGTTCTATTTTCTTCAGAGCACTTTTTAGTTTAGATGTTAGATTGGCAATCTCATCTTTTAATAATTGAATTTGTTGGATGTCCTCGTCTTCGGACACGTCGGGTAAAGTACTCGCCGTACAGTTAGGAGTTGGTAGAATAATGTCACTGTCGTCGTTAGATGGTTCCGATCGTGAACGGGTACGCCGGAACGTTATATTTTCTAAGAAGTTCATTTTGAGAATAATAGTAAACTTTCAAAAATAATTCTGTTTGGCGAGATCCGAACCTGGGATCGCTGGAGTTTACGTAGCTCGTTACACCGCCAGGACAAATGGTATTAACGATTCTTGTTGAAATTAGCGTTCGCTATAAGTGTAGGCGACACAATTGTAACCTAATTTATTGATTAGTCAAAAGATGTCACTGTACTTAATTTAATAATGAAGTAAATTTTATGAACTGTCAACACTGATTAGCGGTTGGTAACTAATTCTCTTGATTGTTTGGTTTGCTGAAAGATGGCGTTACAGTCAAGCTATTTCAAATAAAAAACGAATGTTATTGTGGTATTTTTTTTTGGAAATCACTACATTAGTGAAATTGACGGCAGAAACTAAGTTTATGTTTTTCGTAATAAGTTTTAAATGTCACAATCTGCTCACAAATCACCTAAGAATGTCTAGTTCCGTATTATGCAAGTCACTATTTGGGTATCGTAGAAACACTGTTATTTAAGATTTTCGTGCACAATTTTCGACGAAAACACTGTCACAGTTCGCTTATATCTTAAGCTTAACTTTGTAATATGTTACACTGTCCGAAGTCACATTAAACTATTTTTTATAATTACTTTAGTAGGATCACAGTCAAAAGCAATGTTTACACTACAGCGCCATCTGACGGACCTCAAGCGCGCCAACTACAACAACAAGCGCGGACTAACTTTTAGCGCCATCTACCGTCTACCGTTTGAATTACGTTGAGGTTACGCATTGTTGCTTAGTTTTCACTCTTCTATCGGCAATCTCCAAAGACTGCCCGCATGTTTTTTTAATTTATTATTATTTTTAATTACTTAATTTCATGATTTTGATAGTTTTAATGTTTGTTTTTATTGTTTTATTTCCTGTGCGTGTTCCAAATAAAATATTGTTCTTTCTTGCTTTCTTTATACAGTCAATCAAAACCCATAAGGTACTTTCCCGCGTTGTCCTAGAATTATGAAATTTATCAAAAATTAAGGTCTCACAGCGCACAAGTATAGGAAAAAACTCCGAAAATCGTGAATTTGTAGTTTTTTTTTGTTGCGATTACAAACTTATATTTGCAGCTCGGCAATGGACCGTGACGTCCAGTACCACCAAAAACCAGTCTTACCAAAGGGTATCGTGCTACCCAGTAGCTGCGTTGTGGAGGTCAGATAGGCCATCGCTCCATGTAAAATACTGGTATTCAGCTGCATCTGGTTATACTGAAAGTCGAACTCTACATAGTTGGGAAAAGGCTAGGCAGGCAGATTGAACTGAACTGTAGACCAAGATAGTTAATTGATTCTGGCGTGACTTTGCGGAAATCCAAAGCAGCGTGTCTCTGCGTCCAGGCAGCGCTCGGTGTGGCAATATGCCGTGTTCTGGTTTGCGACTGGTCAATCGTCATCCTAAGGTTGCTCTATCGCTATGCCTCGTTGTGAGGTGAAACACGTGTCTATTTCTTACAGGGTGTTTTATGACTCTTGACGGAATCCTAACTAATATTATAAATGCGAAAGTGAGTTTGTTTGTTTGTTACCCTTTCGCGCTAAAACGGCTGAACGGATTTGGATGAAATTTGGCACAGGGGTAGACCATGACCTGGAATAGGACATAACATACTTTTTATCCCGATATTACCACGGGATCGAGACTTACGCGGGTGTAACCGCGGGACGCAGATAGTAGGTTACTAAATATATCTCCGTCTATTGTATTTTTTTAACTTTCTACGCAAATAAACATTTAAATTCTATCCTAAAACTGTAGCTTGTCTGTACACTACTGGCCATCCCTGCAGGAAACATGTAATGGCGTGATGATAAGTTAAAAATCTTGTTTTTCACTAGAACTAACTAACTGTCTGATATAACGGCCCCAACCGTTGGGCCGGCCGGTTGTGTGAACTTGTGTGTCAGTATCGATAAAGTTATCTCTATTTACATACTTTACGGACGGAAAATCAAGGTAAATACAAAGTATTTTATTACCTATTCGATAAACTATTTAAACTTAACATCAAAAATGTATTATCATGTGTATTTTCGATAAAAAAACTTTGTTTTTAATGTTTAGAACGGTGAAATTGTTTTCTATGTGATCTGTCATTTTTGCCGCGTCATCATCAGCCAATGGCTGGAGTGAAACTGTGTGACGTCAAAACTGGCTTGTATTTATGTCAAGTGCTAGTCGTTATGGTAATGTAGGGATTGTTTATAATTGCACTGCACAAACCTCCGATGAACAATAGTAATAGATTTCAGATAAGCGCATCAAGAACGGCTGGAAAAATAAGACCGTAATAATAATGTTCTGGTTTTATTTTGCAACATTTTTATTTGAACCTTATTGCTTAGAAATTAGGTTAATATAAATTAATTAGGAGGAGCTCGTGGCTAAGTAATAACAGCCGCTCGGGTCGATCCATCAGGTTAAGCTACGTTTGCCGGGGTTTGTCCGTGGATAGGTGACCATTTTACATATCGAGACTCCTCCGTGCCTCGGAAAGCACGTTAAACCGTTGGTCCCGGCTGTCGTTTGTGGATCTTTGACAGTCGTTACGAGTCGTCAGAAGCACGAAAGTCTGACAACACGGTCCGGTGAGTGGGTCGTCTAATGGCTGGCGCACACCTGGTAAGTCGCAGCGCGGCGCGGTTGTCACTGTTAAACAAATATCAACGTTGCGTACCTAAAAATAAAGTTGAGAATAGATAACCTGCGATGCGCGCCTCTTGCCGCTTACGGCACGCTCTCGAGCTGATGGAAGGTTATTTATTATCAACTTTATTTCAATCGATACAAGGTAGATATTTGTTTGGCAGTGACGAATGTGCTGCGCTGCGCCTTGCCAAATGTGCGGGCGCCCTTAGGGGCGGAGGCCCTTTCCTGTTTGTATCTCTGAGATATTTATTATTTTATTCTTAACATAATAATTAGTGCTTATATTTGTTTATTTGTGTAGGTAGGCTTAAAAATTTAAATAGACTACCAAGAAGGTAGGTATCCAAAAGTTACTAACTGTTCATTATTAGATAGATTTTAGTTATTTATGCAATTGTTATATAATAAGGGATATTAAAACACGAATGTGGGTTATCACATGAGTGTTTTAATACCTAATTATTTACAGTTGCATACAAGACTTTATCTACACCCATGATATGAATCTTCTATAAAAGTTTATTTGCAATACCAATATCGAACAAAAATGGCGCGGTACGACGTGAATTCGAATTTTTCGAATTCGAATGTGTTTTGTTTTTAAATTACGATGCTTTGTTAGTGAAACGCTCGTGAATGACAATGTTCTTTTTTTGAAATGAGTTGCATTATGAAATTCAGTACAACATTATAACACCCGTTTGGATGATATTATGATTATTATGACACTGGATGTTTTAATGTTGGCAATAAGCGCTTTCAGAAACTTTTTTTTATAGAGGATTTATAGCATGGGCATAAACATCTTTATTAAACTAAACGTGACTAAACTATGGAACATTATTGCCGGCGAATGTAGGCGAAAAAAGTTGCTGTTTCGCAAAATGACGTGTTTTTAACTGTCACTTGACTAATGGTTCCTCTCTCAGGAGCCCTGTGGGCCTAAAACGGCCACATTCGCAATTCCTCTAAAAGCATTTCATTTCTTGAATTTCTAGCTGTCATTACATTAGCAATTTCTCTAATTTGACACAAAAGTAACGGACCATTTTACGAATCTCCATTGAAAACTGTCAAACAGATGAATTGTTTCGTAATATGAATCGCACGCAGATCAAAATTCATTCATTAATTATTATGAATTATCAGTTTGTGATATTTTACGATGATTCATAATATTTTCCTTTAAGATTCTGCTAAAATGACTGTTTTAAGTCCCCTGACTACCGGTAGCTTGGACCCTGTTCCCGATACCGGTGGGCTACTATTTTTTTAAATGTTTTTTTTTAAATATTTTTATTAAAAAATATTTTTATAAAAATGTAATCAATAAGAACAAAAATGAAATAAAGGAATTAATAATAGATAGTAATAAAGTAATTGTTAGTCATGCCAATGCCACTCGCACGCCGAGTGCTATCAACTATAATTTCAGATCATGCACAGATTATACTGGTTCAAAGTTGTTATGTTAATGTTAATGAACGATTTATGAGACATAATCGTAATGATATTAAATTAATTCGCTGCAGGCGTAGCATGAGCACAGTTTTGTCGACAGAAGAGTAGACAAAAATGACGTTCCGTGTAGACAGTATAACAGCAGCAAAGTAGAAAGAGCCAACTGCACTTTTTCGAAATTCACTCTTCTACATAATTCGACTCGGTATTCTTTGTTTTGTCATAGGATATTTTTTCTGATGGTGATTTTGACAGTTGGGATAGAACTTTCTTCCGAAATTGTCTACACTTTTATAGACCTAGACAAAGATCGTTAGAAACGAAAGACAAAATGACAGATTGTAGAAGGATCTCAAATGAAGAAATGAAATGTCACTTTTTATAGAAAAAGCTATGTTTATTCTTCGTAGAAATAGAAAGCGTCATGCTACGCCTGCTGAAGTGCAACTGTAATACAACAGATAAACCGCCTCTGTCTAGTGATCCGGAGATCCCGGGTTCGATTCCCAGTGGGGACACAATATTCTGATAAGATAAGATAAGATAATATTTATTTTGTGAAACATGAGTACAGGTTGAATGGCTACATGTTTTGCCATTTATGGCGTACAAAATTAGTTGCAACAAACAAACAACAATAAAAATAAAAATCACAATGTCAAAATTTAAATTAATGAATTACAATGTTAAAATTCAATTTAAAACCACAATGTCAAAATTTAAACTTAATTCGAGTCAGACAAAAACAAAATACAAAAAATAAATCAAAAAAACAATCCAATACGCATAATTACAATTCTATACAAGCAAAATGTCATTTAAAAATTCATCCACGTTGTAATAACACTTCTCTAGTAATAACCCCTGATCTGCTCGGTTTGGTTGGTGGTAGGGCTTGTTCTAAGTCCACCTGGCTAGCTACCACCATCTTATCTAAGTCTGTCGCCATAACAACAATGTTAACAGCATTGTTGTGTTTCGGCAGTTTGATGCCGAACTTTCATTACCGGACCAACCCTGAAATCGCGAAAAAATATCTATTCTGCCTATTCTACATTGTACTTACATGTATAATTGCAACATGAATGATGTAACCAATGTATTGTAACAATATTCTGATTTAAAAGAGTGTCCGTGGAGTTTCTTGCCCGGTCTTCTCCATAGGAACCTACTACGCTTTGGAATGGGCAACTAGCTTCATATTTCTGACTGACCGACCCCTTGACAATTCAAAAGTGCCTGTAATTTGTTTATTTGAAATAAATGCTTTGAGTTGAGTTTGAATAATCTACTGTTCCCTACATTTTGACGAGCTATGCGAACATAAATGTTGGGAACAACTGATTTTTTTTTTGTGATTTCATGCTTGGTCCCGTACTGAAAGTTGTTCATAATGATTAGTACAATGAACCCTTAAGAGAATGTCTATTAATTCAATTCCAATTTGTATAAGGCGGCAGAGATAAGTGTTATCGGTTATCAACTTTTCTTATCACCAATGGATGATTATTAGGTATTTATGACGAGAAAGTAAGTTCTAAACTTATCTAGCTACTCAAGCTGCTTACATTATTTGTTAGATTTTTGAAGATCGGCACGCACGTGTGATAGATAAAAATTAACGATTATTTATCGTCATCGTATTATCGACATTATGTCTGTGGCCACCGTAGATCTTTTTTGTCGATCGTTAAATCAACAATCGAATTTTTATCACAGGTACTCTCACATGGCGCAACTCAAGTTGTATCAATTTTTACTATATTTTATTTGCTCTGACGACATGAAATAGTATAACGCACTAATTTTATGAAAAATAGCGAGAGCCGCCATGGAAAAATGTACATGATGTATCTTTTCATAAACGAAATCTCTTAGTACTCTTAGTAGGTACACACGGCTACACATCAAGCTATACATTTCCAGTTTATGCTGATCCCGCATTGTATAGGATTTCCGTACAATGCGAGGTCAGCTTATACTGGAAATGTATAGCTTGATGTGTAGCCGTGTGTACCAGGACCAACTACACTGGCCGTCAAATCAATAAACTACACTTTTAAAATTGAAATTTCTCCTAAATTGAAGAAGCTAGTTTAGTTTTGAAATAAAAAACTTTTTATTAAAAAAAAAATATTTTGATACTTTGAGACCAAACCTGATATTGCGAAAAAAAAATCAGCTGTTCCCTAAATTTTGACAAGCTATGCGAACATAGGAACAGCTGGGGGCTTAAAACGGTTACTTTAAAAGAATCATAATACGAAAATATTAAGAATTTATGAATCATCGTAAAATGTCACAAACTGACAATTCATATGATCTGCGTGTCATCATCATCTGCCTAGCCTTTTCCCAACATAGTTGGGGTCGGCTTCAAGTCTAACCGGATGCAGCTGAATACCAGTATTTTATATGGAGCGACTGCCTATCTGACCTCCACAACCCAGTAACTGGGTAATACGATACCCCACGGTACGTTATATGATCTGCGTGTAATTCATAATTATTACGAAATAATTCATCTATTTGACCGTTTTCTTAAAATGATTCAGATTCGTAAAATGGTCAACAAATTATGAATTGCATTCATGTCGAATTAGAGGACTTGCTAATGTCAGCTGGGATTCAGGAAATGAACTGCTTTTAGAGGAATTGCTAATGTGGCCGGTTTAGGCCCCCTGATGTGTTTTTGCGTTCCCTTCCGCGTTGGTCCCAAAGTGAAAGTTGTTGATTGAGAGATTTCGTGTATGAAAAGATACGCCTTAATAGTTATTTATGCAACTGTTATATAATAAGGGTTATTAAAATACGAATGTGGGTTTATCACATGAGTGTTTTAATACCTAATTATTTACAGTTGCATACAAGATTTTATCTACACCCATGGTATGAATCTACTATAAAAGTTTCTTTGCAATACCAATATCGAACAAAAATGGCGCGGTACGACGTGAATTCGAATGTTTCGAATTCGAATGTGTTTTGTTTTTAACGGTGCTTTGTTAGTGAAACGCTCGTGAATGATAGTGTACTTTTTTTTAAATGAGTTGCATAATGAAATTCAGTACAACATTATAACACCCGTTTGGATGATATTATGGTTACTATGACACTGGATGTTTTAATGTTGGTAATAAGCTAACTGTTTCAGAAACTTTTATAGGTGATTTATAGCATGGGTGTAGATAAATGTATTAACGCTATTAGTTGCACCACAGACGTGTTGAAAACTGGCTTTGTTTCGGTCATCCCGTGTGAGAATGGTCTAAGTAAACTAAGCTATTAACCATCAAGTAACTTCATCACAATCTTGTCGTAGGAGCTCGTGGCTAAGTAATTAACAGCCGCACGTGTCGATCTATCACTTTAACCTACGCTTGCCGTGGTTGGTCCGTGGATGGGTGACCATCTTTACATATCGAGACTTCTCCGTGCTCGGAAAGCATGTTAAGCCGGTGGTCCCGGCTTTCATTCGAGGATCTTTGACAGTTGTTACGGGTCGCCAGAAGCCCGAAAGTCTGACTACCAGACTTATCAAATGGTATCATATTATATTACCCAGTTACTGGGTTGTGGAGGTCAGATAGGCAGTCGCTCCATGTACAATACTGGTATTCAGCTGCATCCGGTTAGACTGGAAGCCGACCCCAACATAGTTGGGAAAAGACTAGGCAGATTGATTGATCGAACTACGTCACAATCTTGTCATGATTGTTTCCACTGGGCTACCAATGGTCTCGGGAAAATCCGGCTGATATTTTTGCTAACGAATGACCGCATCTCTCTTCCAGCACAATGTCCCGACTGATCAAACTCCATGTCCTAGGCTACGTCGCCACAATAGTGATGCACGTATCAAACATCCTGTATATGGGTTGGTTTAAAAAGACCCATCCCACTGACAACGATCAAGTGAAACAATTCAAGAGTTTGGAGTACCGATTCTTCACGACATGGAATTTTGTAAGTACCTATTTCTTTTTTTTTATGAGGGTGGGCGATTTCGGAGCCTGCTTATGTAATTTCGACGTTCGAAAAGTGGTGATTCATAGCCTAGTTTGAATAAATGATATTATTATTATTATATATAAATATATAATATGATCGTGATATCCTAACTTAATATTATAAATGCGAAAGTGAGTTTGTTTGTTACGCTTTCACGCTAAAACGGCTGAACGGATTTGGATGTTTGGCATAGGGGTAGACAATGACCTGGAATAGGACATAGCATCCTTTTTATCCCAATATTCGGAATCGAGACTTAAGCGTGTGAAACCACCGGGCGCTAGTAAATAATCAAATGAAAAATAACTTCTAAGTGTCACGTTCCGCCCATTTACCCGCAATAATAATTATCAACTTAGCTAAAAACCTCCCGCTGTGGGCGGAGCGGGAGGGCGTGCCAGACTTTTACTGACTAAAACCCACCCATGTTCCTTCAGTTGCCTGTTGCCAAAGTCCCGGTACCCCTTTCGGACTTTCCCGCAACCCTGGCAGGTAAGTACCTGTCTGACACTTCTATTTTTGAAGTGAAAACTTCTTTAGGCGCGTTGAGCGATTTTTGGTGGGGGGTAAACTTATGGATTGGCGCAGTGCTCACTATAGAATATAGATGGCGCTTATACCAGTTTTAAGTTTTTATCAGCTTTAAAGTTTTAAGTTGTATGATGATGATGATTATTATGCGGGTGTAACTGTGGGGCACTGGTAGTATAATATTACAAATGCGAAAGTGAGTTTTTTGTATATTTGTTTGTTACGCTTTCACGCTAAAACGGCTGAAAAGATTTGGATGAAATTTGGCACATGGGTAGACCATGACCTGGATTAGGTCACAGGATACTATTTATTCCAATATTCCTACGGGATCGAGACGTATGCGGGCGAAACCGCGGGGCGCAGTTAATAAAATAATTTTTAGATGCAAATGTGACCTCGGTGTTTGAAATATTATTCAAATGTAGTTTTTTGATTATTTAAGATCTTCAACAATGGAAAGAGAAAACACGTTTTTTAATAGGTTCTCATAACAATCCTGTTTTACAAATACAAGCTAACAATAGCTAAGATTTTTTTATTTTTTTATTCCATCCATTTATAGCTAAGATGATAATTATTATTGCGGGTAACTGTGCGGAACGTGATACTTAGATATTTTTCATTGTATTATTAAATTTACTAGCTGCGCCCCGCGGTTTCACCCGCGTCAGTCTCGATTCCGTGCGAATATCGGGATAAAAAGTATCCTATGTCCTATTCCAGGTCATCCACGTGCCAAATTTTATCCAAATCCGTTCAGCTGTTTTAGCGTGAAAGCGTAACATAAAAACTCACTTTTGCATTTATAATAATAGGTTAGGATTAAGTTAGGATATCACGATCACTAAGCTCAAATCAAATCAAGTCAAAAGTCATTTATTCAAACTAGGCTAGGAATCAGCACTTTTCGAACGTCAAAATGACATAAAACAGTCCCCCAAAACGCCCCCCCTTCACCACTTCCTAGTGCTTGAGCTGGGAAGAAGAAGTGGCGCAACAAACTCCCCAGCAGTACAGTTTTCTAATTATCTTCTACTGTATGTTTCAGATACTACAAATAGCTTATGCCATCTACGCCCTGACCTGCGACCTCTTCATCTTGAAGAACGCTAAGAAGAAAAACTACGAGCTACCTTCCCCTATCAGTGACTTCAGGGAGATTCTGTTCGCTGGTCTGGTATGGCCTAGCTCCATGGTAAGTTCTTTGAACGATATGAAGAATTTAATTCAAGAAGTACTGCTTCACTTCAAAGTCCAAGTCAAAGTCAAATCATTTATTAAAAAAAAAAACAAAAAGGCACTTTCTTCAGAAGAATTTACAAAAAAATCGAATTTTGTGTCTATCCGAGACAATTACAGAGTTACGGCGCAGTAAATCAGTAAATCCGGAGTCATACACACACACACGGATACACAAAATAATACACCCTTTACGAATCTAGTTCTGTAAATTGACACAGTCTCTCTGCTCAATCGCACTCCGACCCCCAAGATACAAGCCTTGCTTAGTTTGGGGGTCAACAGTCAAACCAAAACATTGTGATGTTCAATCTAATTTAATTCATGTGTAAGAGCGATGTCCGTCATCACCTTTTTCTTTTGCTAATATTTTTTTTTTTTTTTTTGTACACGTGTCGAACAGATTACGTGTGATTTTTAATTGGTCTGTCTGTGATGTCTTGTTTATACCTATTTAGTTGATTGACGTTTTTGTCGTAGTTGGGTTTTAGTTTTTTTACTTTTTTTTTTAGGGGTTTTAATATAATATTATAGGTATTCGAAATATGGTAATTAAGAACTTTCATTTGATACTCAACATCGTATGATTAAATTTTTTTTTTTAGGTTCTATACTTTATGCCATCTAAAGGGCGCCATTTTCAATTTAATGTGACGTCACATTGCCTCTAACGGCAGCTGTCGAACAAGACCCTTCTAACGATACCTCATTTTGTCTTATTGTGATGAGTCGTTTAGAAGATATGAGGGAACAGATGAACACACACATGCATACATACATACATAAATACTTACATACATACCGGTCAAAATCATAACCCTCCTTTTTGCTACGCCGTAGTCTAGTAAAAAATAGTAAAGGTCGGATCGCATCTAACGACTACTCTCTCTCTTTCCAGGTTGTATTTACAGTATTCTGGGGTCTGTACAGTTACGACAGAGCCCTCATATTCCCAGAGTTTCTGGATGCAGTCATACCACCCATTTCCAACCACGTCATACATACCATGATAGTTCCTGTGGTGCTATGGGAGGTGGTGACCAGACCCAGGAAGGAACCGGAGAATCATGCCAGGAATGTGAGCCAGTTGACCCTACACCTCTGTGTTTATGTGAGCGTGTAAGTACCTGCCATCATCATCTGCCTAGCCTTTTCCCAACTATTTTGGGGTCAGCTTCCAGTCTAACCGGATGCAGCTGAATACCAGTATTTTACATGGAGCGACTGCTTATCTGACCTCCACAACCCAGTAACTGGGTAATACGATATCCCTTGGTAAGACTGGTTGTCAGACTTTCGGGCTTCTGACGACCCGTCAAAGATCGACAAATGACAGCCGGGACCAACGGCTTTATGTGCTTTCCGAGGCACGGAGGAGTCTCGATATGTATAAATGGTAATCCATCCACCGACCGACCCCGGCAAGCGTAACCTGATGGATCCACCCGTGCGGCTGTTATTAATTAACCACGAGCTCCTCTCCGTGTGAGTACCTTACCAATACCTCCTAAAAAATTTCATTAGTAATTGTTACGGTGTACGATAAATAGTATTCTCTCCAAGTAATTGCGTAACCGATTATGGGCCGACTTTTCCGACGGTAGATATCTTTATCCTGGTAATTCGTCAACTCGTCCTACATGCCTACGGCTCATCTTAGACCTAAGACGACTTGCAGAAAACCAGAGGAACGTCCTAAATGGGCCGTAGGCGTGTAGGATGAGTTGACGAATTTCTCCTATCTGAGGAATAATTTTGAATTCCTGACAGTTTTTCCAAAAAAAAACTGTCAGACGTCAATTTTATTCCACGGATAAAAGATATCTGACATTGGAAAAATCCCCCTAAGGCTGCGTTTCCACCAGAGATGTGCGATGGAAATGTGTCGTGGGAGGATGTCTAGCTGCTGTGCTGTGAAAATGTGTGGGGGTTTCCACCAATGCTGTGCGATGAAAATGTGCCTACGAGGATGTGTAGCGGAGCTGTGAAAATGCGTATTATTGTGTGGTGCGAGGATGACTGGCTGGTACAGTATGCGCAAACCTCGCAACACACATTCCTCGCATACATCCCTCGCACACATCCCTCGCTTGTTTTGTATGCGCAAAAATCTAGCTCCGCTGAGTCGTTTCCACCAGAGCTGTGCTGACCGAGGCGAGGTAAATGAAGCGATTCTATTGGTTCTTTACAAACACATCCCTCGCTACGCATCCTCGCACATCTCTGGTGGAAACGCAGCCGTAGAATAATCTTTTTTTATTTTGACAATTCAACAATATTCATTGCATTATATTATATCCGAGCCTTGCTTGCGACCACGGGGCCAATGGAAAAAAAAAATTGTTTAAACAAAATTATATTATATAATTGATGTATACCAAATATTGTAAAACATTTTTTTTAAAGAGTAACGGTGGAGTTTCTTGCCCATTCTTCTCCATACGAAAACTACCTTTTGGAAGGGGCAGCTAGAATCAGTTATTTCTATGTATTTGACGTTTAAAAGTGCCTTTAATGTGCCTACTTGAAATAAATTATTTGACTTTGACTTTGTGGGTATTTTTATTTACTTATCGTAGTATTCTTTGTTCTAGACTGTACTTCACCTTCATCGAGCGAGGGGTTTGGATGTACCCCATCTTCAGGAAGCTCTTCGGGACAATTTACTTCTTTTTAGCCCTAGCGGCCATGGCTGTCCTGTTCTTTATATTTTATTATATACAATGGCCAATTACGAACATGATACATGGCTCAAAGAAAAAAGCTGAGAAGAAAAAAGCAAAATTAGAAAAAAAAGTTAAATGATACCTACTAGTGAAATAATTTAGATAAATTTATATTATTTGTTCAGTGTTTAAGCTCTCTTTTTTAATTGTTTAAGATTTTAAATCGATTAACATGAAAGTTAAATTATTTGTATAATTTGTTTTATTATTTTTATCACCTCTGCGTAATGTAGACTGAAATCTATGAGCCTAACACACGAGCGCACAGAGTAAACGTAATGTAAATTCAAAAGATTGAAAATAAAATGGTTTAGAATAGTTATATTTTCGACTAAGGCCCTACCCTACCTCAAAGCGCTCGCGCTGGCGGCTCTCAAGCGTGAATAGTTTAGGTAATGGCTTTTTGCGGTGAAAATAATCGTTATTAAAAAAAAAAACATGGGACCTGCTTTAGCATAGTTTTTAAGCACTATTTGTTAACTAACAAAATGGATCTTGTTGTCTGAAATATAAAATAAATAAATAAATTTATAGTTAGTTCAGTTATTATGCAAAGTTTCATGATCTAATTTGAAGTATTTTTTTAATACTAGCGATTTATAGTTCAGTTTAGAGAATCTAGCATCAATTCTCAATTATTTTAACATACAATTTGAGGTAGGGTAGGGCCTTAAGAAATCGTTCGAAATGAAATGAAATGAAATGAAATGAAATGAAATGAAATTGTTTATTCTGTAAATAGGATATTGGAATCACTTTTACACGTCATATTAAAAAGTTGTAAAAATAAGCTAGATGAGGTCGGCGTTTCCTATCTGACTACTCTGAGAAGAAAGGCCGAAACAAACTCAGAGGTCACCGTCTCCTTTAAAGTCCAGACATAATCTTGGTCAGGCCATATGAGGACCATGTAGATTAGAGTCTGAAATGGTCTTTGAGGAAAGAACCACACAGATTTGAGTGGACCTGTCCAGTCAGTGCAAGCATTTGTCAGTAATAGTGGAGCTCAACTCAGAACTTAAGGAGCTCAACGACTCGACGAACAATACCAAAGAAAGGACATTTGGGTAGGTCGCATAAAGTTCTCAAATTGCCAGACCTTCGCTAAAACTAACAGAACGAAAAATAAATATCCACATAGTCCTCACATTCACAATAAAACAATACTTTACAAGTAATCATCATGTCATTTTTTATATAATATTCAATAATGTCAATTTGTATATAAAACTGGTAGGTATATTTTTATGGTTTTCCATAATATTCAAAATGTCACAATGCTTAGCGCGATGCGACTTTATATAAATGTAATATTATATTATAATACGTTTACGTCGCGCGTTCGTGTTTACCACTAACCTTAGTCGTAGTAGTAACCAAAATCAAAATCTTCGATAACTGTAACATATAAAGGTCGGTCCCTGGTTTGGATGACGAAGATGACAAGAAGATGACAGAAGTTGTGCTCTCATCGCACTTTCGGCGCCTCGAATTTTAAACCGACTTCAAAAATCGGTTATCAATTCGGATATTTATATTATTTAGTTTTATGTTTATTCGGGCATAACTCCGTCATTTATAGACGGATTTCCAAAATTGTTTTGTTTGATTGAAAGGGTATACTTTGGAGATGGTCACATTGTCATCAAGTCAGGATCTGATGAGGGGGTCTTGGAGAAATCGAGGGAACTCTTCAAATATTATTAGCACACTTATACGATTTGGGTATTTTTTATACTAACTCGTGCAGTTGCTCTCGGAAAGCACCATTTGGTGAAGTGGAACTGATGATGAAGACCACAGATGGTCACCGGAACTACTCAATAGTATATCAATAGTATTTCACTGGTTGCGATTCGATTACTTTGCCAAGCAATTTATGCTCGTCACAAAGTCACCATGTATATGGTGAAGTGGAGCTGATATTTAATTCGTAATAGTTTATCATTAAATTAACTAGTACCTACCATCGCTTAAGCAAGTTAGCAAACATGGAACTGGGGTAAATGCCATCATTATTCCACTGCGAAAACGAAAACGGCCTTGTCTAGCTCCGTCTCTCTCTCACACTGGAAAAATGGTGGCATTAATACTTCATAATACGGCACCTGGATTACTCAAAATAATAGCGACAATGTAGATTTACAATCATCAGTCTCTGAGTCGAGCCGATTTTATTATTAATTAATTAATTGAATTGTTTTATAATAAAATACAAAAAAATATTAATTCAATTAGATTTAATTTGGGTATTTTATTTTTCAATCGTCTCGTGAGGCGCGCGTTCCGCGCTGACCAGGGGGCCAAGTCTACTAATTTACAAACGTGTCAGTGGTCTCACAATGATCAGTTTTTGACAGATATGCCATACCTACACAATCTGTCAAAAACTCATCATTGCGAAACCACTGACACGTTTATAAATTAATAGACTTGGTCCCCTGTGCTACCACTCGATGACGCTGGGTTCTCATAAGCGACAACGCGGGAAATTTGAAATTCGCGCGATACGCATAATTATAAATAAATTATACATTTCACGCCAAAGCGCAGCATGGGCGCAGACCTCCGTCTCTGTATTATCTAGGTTCATCAAATTAAACTTAGAAATTAGAACAATATGTCTGGTTTTGATAACATGATTAAGTACAAGACCTTGAACTAATCAAGTTTTATTGAACTATTTGAATGAATACCTTATTTATTATGTATATCGCGCACCGGGGCTATTAGATATGCCTATATGGTTCAATTTACTGTTCTGATTAGTAGTAGTATTACTAATACCTACTACTCGTTTTAAAGTCTAAGCACTACCTTTATTGCTATTTGCTAGTTCCGGATCTGCTTTCGAAAATTTCTGCACGAAATTCGTTGTTTCATCCATAGTTATTATCGCGAAATAAAAACGTCGAGCGGTGTGCGAGAGAGAGCGCGACAATGTAGCCCCAGCATGGGGGTCTTATAATCTCTAACCGTGCGTTTGCACTGGTGAAACATTCACGACAAAACATGTTGAAATCTCTATTTTCTGTTAATGTTCCATACATTTTTTGACAGGAACTAGAGACACACCTTGCGAACTAGAGAACTTCAACATGTTTTGTCATGAATGTTTCGCCAGTGCAAACGCACGGTAAGCAAGAAATTCGTAGTTTCGTCCAAAGTTATGAGCCTTATGCTGGGGCTACATGCCGCGTTATCGCGAACTATAACTTTGCGCGGTCACTCGTAGACGTCGAGCGGTGTGCGAGAGAGAGGGCGCGAATTTAAGGTCGCGATAACGCAACAATGTAGCTCCAGTATTGCTCACGGACTTAAGATTAGTTCGGAGCCCGAACTAAAAATGAATGATAATACGATTTGACAGTTGTCCCGAATAGCGATTTATTTTTGCCCGTTCGAAAAATTGTATTTGTCACTTGTTTTGACGGCTCGATTAGTTTCAGACAAGCCCGTATCTTAGAGTAACCCCCCTGGACCGTCGACATTTTATGTGTTTTAAGCAAACAGTAAAATTAAAATTAAAATGTGCACATTCAACAAAGTAAAACATGTAATTTTTTCACATTAATAACTACTACTTTGTTTTTTTTTTAATTGATATTTTTAATCTTGGTTACGAGAAATCCTCTACTAAACGGACCAAAAAGAAAGAATAACGTTTATTTGGACACAATTCGTGAAACACAAAATAAAAACCACAACACGACACTCATTAATGGTTAGCTCTGTATTAGGGCTTCCTATTTTACATGTTTTTTTTTTGTTAGCTTTGAATTTTCAACCAGTCTTTTCCTTAAACTATAAAATGTATTAAAAATAAAAATAGCTAAATTAACTCGTTCGAACATCATTTTGTTATCTTTATATTTATCACCAGTTTTACTTAAGTCTTGGTCGGGTTCAAACGCGCGTTATGCGCAGGCGCATACGTATTTAATTTAATGATATGTATTGTTTTAATTAACTATCTGTGGCCATTGGAGGTCAAAACTTTATGTGGTGAATATTTCAAATAGCAGTGAGGACTTGGGAATTAAAAAAGAAATATAATATAATATTATGTAAGTAAATACTCTTATTTATTTTTATTTATCTCTCCAGAATTTGAAGCCAGTGAGGTGGTAAGACCCAATGATAGTGGTGGTTAGTTAGCTTCTTTTAGACTTTATTGTCCCACTGCTGGGCAAAGGCCTCCTTCTCGTTCCACCTCTTTCTGTCCAGAGGGCCTAAACAAGTGACAATCGCTTCGAAAGCGTTTCGTATTTCTACAATGACTTTCAACAGGATTAACATAAGCTTTTCGATAGCTTATGTCAGTTCTATACATTGTTTCCTTTTCCATCATCGTTATCGCTGATAGAATGGCACTTTGTCCAGGGCCTCAGAGCTGCCAAGAACCAATCTATAGTCGTTTTAACCCCCGACGGAAAAAGAGGGGTGTTATATGTTTAACGTGTGTATCTGTGTGTCTGTCTGCGCCATCGTAGCTGCCAAACGGCTGAACAGATTTTGATGTTTTTGATTTTGTTTGAAAGGTGAGAGTGTTCTTAGCTATAAAAAGGGGGTTTTTTAAATTTATCATCTTTGTTATTTGAAATTCAGTATAAATATTTTTCTACATTAAACATTAATTAAGAAACAGGTTTATAAATACTATAATTTAAGTCCAAGTATAATAATTAAAAATTGTCAAGGCCTTGGCAAGGCATTACACGTTTCCTAGATCTTAAAATAATACTAATTAGGTACATAATTTTAATTAAAAATACTGAATAATCAGGTAATCTAAATTAATGGTGTGAAACTAACAGCCAGGGGCATAATCATAATCATTATCATTTTTATTTGCATAAAACTAAACTAATTACAACTGTGGGGTACGAACCTCGGATTAGGGGGTCACTGGGGGTAAGGAGGACAGCAAGTCAGGAGTTTAAAACTACTGGGTTTCCTTCGACGTGGGCTAGCACTTCATCGAGGAAGGGTCGGGGAGGAATGTTACATGGGGGCCGCGGTCGCGGAGGACCTCGACGGCGAGGTCGGTGACAGTCGTCATCTGGTTTTATGAACCGTGCTGGTGGCCCTACTGCTCTCCTGGACGAGAGTTATGGGGCGGTATCGAAGAAACGCTTAGAGGTGCGTTTTACTTTGTAGCCAACTATGTTGTCATACACCGAAATGCGCGGAATTTAATAAACTAAAATCATGGACATAGAAAGTACTACGTGATACAGATGAATTAATATCGACTAAAGTTGACTAAATTGAAATCACTACGCACTTTTGACGGGTGGGACCTACAGGTCCCAGGTACATTTTATTGTACTGTGCACTGGGACAACATATTATGTCCCGTGGGCAGTTATGGAGGGGTAATGTTTTGCCAAAGTTTATTTTTCTTTTTAAATCTTTCAGAACCATGTCCCACCACATCTACTTCCGTATCCTGGGCTACGTGGTGACCATCACGATGCATATATCCAACATGTTTGTCATGATCAGCTCCTTCCACGGGGAACCGATGGAGAACGACTATGTGCGACATTTCAGTGAGATGCAGTGTTTCTTCTTCACTTGTTGGACTTTTGTGAGTATCTTCCTGTTTAGCAATTTATTTTGTGTTTAGTATGTGATTTACTAGTGTTGGGACGTGTGTGTTAGTGAAGCTACTTCCAGTAAATAACTTTAATTTCGGAAGTCGGTGTCTTTGCTTTTCAATTTTCGTTTTTTACCACCGACTTCCAAAATTAAAGTTTTTTTTCATTTTTTTTTTGGAAGTCGGACTTTTTTTTTTTGTAAAAAGTTTTTATTTTTCACTTTTTAGTTGTTGTACCTACCTTTTTGGTTGTGGTAGGCAGTTGCTCCATGTAAAATATTGGTATTCAGCTGCATCCGGTTAGACTGGAAGCCGACCCCAACATAGTTGTGAAAAGGCTATGCAGATGATGAGTTGTGGTACCTACCCCACACAAATTCGACCTGTTATGTAAATAACAGTGACGGAGTCAAATAAAATATCGTCTACATAAACCAAGTGGGAAAAATACGTTATTATTGAAGCTAACTCCAAAACTACGCAAACAAAGTTAATACAATTTATATGGAACGACAGCTGAAGCATGACCTACCAAACAAAAAAAAAGAATCATCAAAATCGATTCATAATTGGCGGAGTAATCGCGTAACATACATTTAAAAAAAAACATACAGACGAATTGAGAACCTCCTCCTTTTCGAAGAAGTCGGTTAATATATAACAGCCAGTTCTTTTACGGAGATTTTATCCAATCACCATCAATCAAGTAGGACTAGGCGAGGCAAGAGCACGTTGTCGAAATGTTGACCTGTCGCGAACCCGAACCATGAGGAAGTGAACGAATATTCAAATAAAGATGGAATACTACGGATAGCGCACGCTAGTGATGTTTGTTATATTTAGTATTTAGTACCATTTTTAGTGTTGGGATTCCAACAACTAGCAATAATATCGACGTCATCCTTAGCAGAACGGGTACCACTATTGACTTGGGGTGCATCGATAAGATCTCAGCAAGTGACGCACCCTAGGTAGATTCGCCGTTAACATTCGTTTCTGCTGGGGAGTTTGTTGCGCCACTTCTTCCCAGCGAAAGCACTAGGAAGTGGTGAAGGGTTTGCGTTTTGGGGGACTGTCTTACGTAAATTTGACGTTCGAAAAGTGCTGATTCTCAGCCTAGTTTGAATCCTGACAGGATTCAAACTAGGCTGAGAATCAGCGGTTGCGGGAAAGTCCGAAAGGGATACCGGGACCTTGGCAACAGGCAACTGAAGGAACACGGATGGGTTTTAGTCAGTAAAAGTCTGACACGCCCATCCGCTCCGCCCAGAGCGGGAGAAGTCAGTGGATCCCACCCTCAAAAAAAAAGACGACTTTTGATTTTGAACATTACTCACTGCCAATCTTCAAATCAAGGCATATGCTTTCTCGTCTTTAAGTTCGTAGTGACATGAGATAATAATGAAGAAAAGTTTATAATGTCGCGATCTTGATCTTTTGTGTCCACATTTCTGATGCGATCGTGCAGGAACCTTCTAACCTATCCATTGCCCTTCTAGTAGTGCCGTGTGACGTGCCTTCTCCCGATCTACTTATCATTAGTGCGTGTGTGCACGTTCTTTTAGATAGCAAAGTCTAGATCAGTCACGTAGTTTTTTTATTTTTCGTTTTTACCTTTTTCTCTCATGGAGTTTAGTGATGATGCGGTTAACGATGGTGCACGCTTCATTCAACTCAGCCTATAGCAGTCCACTGTTGGACATAGGCCTCTCCCAAGCTGTGCCTCAACACCCTGTCCTCCGCCTTTCGCATCCAGTCTGTCCCAGCCACTTTCTTAAGGTCGTCGGACCATCTAGCTGGGCGGCGCCCCACACTACGCTTGCCGATAGGCGGTCTCCTCTCCAGAACTCATCTGCTCTACCGGCCATCAGTCCTTCGACAAACATGGCTAGCTAACTGCCATTTCAGTTGTGCTTACTCTGAAAACTCTGTCGGTAACTCCGGTTCTTTTCCGGGTAATTTAATTTCTGGTTTGGTGCACGCTTGCCTAGAAGTAATTGACTATTCTTAAACTATTAAGCTGAGAAGTCGCGACTTGTACATTTATGTTTGAGTATTTACAGTGGTGAAAATATATAGTACAGACCAGAGGTCTAAATAAATAGGTTAATACAGTGGTTCATACTAGCAAGACTTTGTGGCGGCATCTACATCACCACATGGGAATTACGCAACACACTGACGTCACGCGAAATCGTGCATCGCGCAAGCAGGGTTTACCGCGCGAAGAGCATAATTATACAACGTGCCGCTACAATGGCGACATTAATTTAACACACGGGTAGGGCTAGTGGCCAGTTACCATAAAAATTATAATAAAATAAAATAATTCGTAAATTGAAAAAAAAAATTTTTCAAACAAACTAAATAATAAAAACATAACCAAAATTGAGATCACTCTTTGTAAAAGATTCATTCATGTAGGTACCTACCAGCTGGCTTACGTTCCATCGGTCAAGATCCTTTGTCGGCATAATTTCTAGGAAATTGCGCGGCTTTCCTTTTATTCGCCTACATATGATCCGTGACCCCGGCAACGTGAACTCTTCGCTACATTTCTTTAAGTACAGGTTGCTGCAGGATGGTAATTTAGAAAATTGTAAATAAATCAATAAATAATAACATTTAATGAAATTAAAATATTTTCCTAAAACGAATACGCGAAATCGGATACGTGTGTTAAATTAATGTCGTCATGGTAGCGGCACGTTGTATAACTTTCCGAGATCAATTGTCGGGCAGTAGCCCGCCAGACACAACACCCGTCTGGTCGGAGGATCCTCCCTTTTCTATGGAAGATGAGTGAACTTTACATCCTGTTTCTCATAAATTAAATACCCCAGGAGTTTAGAATGAGGTTTATGTATTATCTAATCTAAATCATGATTATTAGCCTTGAACTACGGCATAGAGTTTTAACCTATTTAATTTTCTCTTTTTCCAGACATTCCAAACAATATATGCAATATTTGGATTATCTACGGATATCCTAACTCTGAAGAATTCCAATTCTGTTGGCTATGAGGTCCCAAAATTTTTGGCTGATAGCAGAGATGCCATATTTTCTATACTTGTCTGGCCATCGACAGTAGTAAGTATTTTATATTATTTACCATATCATTCATCATCATCATCATCATTTCAGACGAAAGACGTCCACTGCTGGACATAGGCCTCCCCCAAGCACCGACACTTCGACCGGTTCTATGCTACTCGCATCCAGCGCGTTCCTGCGACCCTCACCAGGTCATCGGTCCACCTTGTGGGGGGCCTTCCAACGCTACGTCTTGCGGTACGCGGTCACCACTCCAGAACCTTTCGGCCCCATCGGCCATCTGTTCTAGGAGCAATGTACCGTGCCCACTGCCACTTAAGTTTGGCAATACTTCGGGCTATGTCGGTTACCTTAGTTCTCCTACGGATCTCTTCATTTCTGATTCGATCACGCAGGGAAATATATCATCGTTGGGGGATATAATGGGGGATATTTCGTATCATTGGGGTCGGTTAGATAGCCTACATCGGCAGATGGTTTGGTTCACGTTGAGAGGATCAATGAAAAGTGACTAAAAAAAGGTATTTATTGTACCTACATAATGTTGACATAAAATTATCAGTCACCTTGACCGTGAGACGAGTGTGAAAACAAGACAAATTAAAAATAACACTGATAAAATGTGTCTTCAATTTTGATTTGATTACGGATGCGTGACTATAAGTGCTCCGCGACACGACGCCGCGACCGCACTGCCACCGCGCCGCCGCGCCGCCGCGCTGCTCGGCCGCCACTCGGCCGTCGCTCCGTTCCGCTTGTTTAATTAAAGTATTATAAAGCGCGTGCAGTTTTGCAAACAGCTGGCGATGGAATAAAAAAAACAGTTTAAATAATACTAGCGTCGTGGTGGCGGCACGGGGAGGCGGCGCGGTGCCGGCGGGGTGACGGCGTTGTGTCGCCGAGCACTCACTCTAGTCCACACTCTCACCAGGCACACACTATATCACTTTATGGGGTTTATTTATAAACGTTCCTTAAAGGCGAATGCTCTCGGTGCATGTATCTGATTTGCGGGAAAGTCCGAAAGGGCTCGTTAAAGATTACTTATCTAAATGGAATGTAGCATTGCTTTTCCTTCTTAAAAACCTTTCTATCCTCTTTCCAGCTAGTCTTCACAATGTTCTGGACCTTCTTCTACTACGATCGTAACCTCATCTTCCCCGAGGACATCGACCTGGTCATTACCAACACGTCCAACCACATCATGCACACCTACATATTCCCGGCCACCTTGTGGGAAGTCATGTTCAGGAGTCGGAAGCCACCGAGGAGCCATAGGTGGCATGTTTTAGGTGTACTGATGACGGCTATTGTTTATTTTAGAGTGTAAGTATTATAATTATGTTCATTTTATCTTTCCTGACTTGTTAAGTTACAAGTCGACTGCAGACAGTTCCAGCAGGGGGCCAAGTCTACTAATTTACAAACGTATCAGTGGTGTCGCTATGATGAGTTTTTGACAGATTTTGTATGGCATATCTGTGAAAAACTGATCATTGTGAGACAACTGACATGTTTGTTAATTAGTAGACTTGGCCCCCTGGTCACTTGTTGTCGTGACATTACAGAGGCCCTACACAAAGTGACATTATATCAGCGATAACGATGATGAAAAAGGCAAAAAGGTAAAGGACTGACATAAGCTATCGAAAACCTTATGTCAATCCTCTTGAAAATTCTTGTAGAAATATGAAACGCTTTGGAAGCGATTGTCATTTGTCTAAGCCCTTGGGTTTTTAAGAATTTTTAGCTAGCGAAACCGACGTGTAGTGCAAACTGAAAGTCGAAAATCCAACAGCACGCTTTTGTTTAGGCATTAATCTTGAAAAATTTGGATGTTCTATACAAAGATCTGTTAAAACTTTTCAAGAATACAGAAAATCATAGAAGTTTTATTATGGTATAGTAACAATCTTTTTTCTCGTTGCAGTAGTATGACATGAGGTCCTGGGTTCGATTCCTAGGTCAGACAGTCTAATTGGGTTTTTTCTATCAAGAATTTCTCACTCACAGCCCGGAGTCTTTGTGTCCGGTTCATGGCAATAGGCTCGCCCATTACATGGGACAAACATAACTTGTGCAATTTGGGATCCGCTTTAGGGGTATGAGGAACAGGGTGTAAAGTTCACTCATCCACCATAGAAAAGGGAGGAGCCTCCTACCAGACGGGTGTTGTGTCTGGCGGGCAACTGCCCAATTATTGATATTGGATTCTTGTATATATGTCTATCGCGCGGTAAACTCTAATTGCGCGATGCAGGATTTATGTGACGTCAGGATTTTTGTGTGACGTCAGATCTTTGATGCGTACTTCGCATGTGGCGATATAGATACCGCCACAGCACTATCGACTGTATACCTCTGCCTAACCTTTTACAGGCGTGATGTTATGATACTCACAATTTTTTTTTCTTTCCAGCTTATTCATGGTCCACGCAATCAGAGGTGTCTGGGTGTACCCCATATTCGGCATCTTGGCAGGATCCATTATTTATTTATTTATTTATTTATTTATTTATTTGGTTCACCAACAATTGTTTACACTAACAACTTGACAAATAAATAAAAAACATGTCTTTAAAAACTTTGCACAGTGTAACAATTACTTAAAGGTAAACACCACATTTACTAAATTAAACTAAATTTTGTTAATTGTAAGCCTAAGCACATGTACAGTTTACAGCCAACATTAAACAAAAGAACAAATGTGTATGCGTATTGTATAACATAAAATGATGCATAAATAAATACCTCACAACAAATTAGCTAAAGAACTCGAGATTTTATATTTTAGCTTAATCAGAGAATCAAAGTTGACATCGAGTAGATCGCTACAACTATTCAGAACCGTACAGAACCTAGCACATGGTGAGTTAGATCCCAACACCGTTCCTCTCTGTGGAGGACGAAGTGGAGTTATGGGTTTACGTGGAATTCTTGCAGGAGCACGAAAGTTCATAAGTGCGAGCAGCGGTGGCGAGTCAATATTTCCTTTCAAGATTTTACAGGCAAACATTGCGTCATTTAAACGTCTACGCTCTTCCAAGGTGTGCATGTCGAAGACTTTTAATCTGTCCTTGTAAGAGGGTATTTTTTTAGCTAACCCGACAGAAAACGCCAAATGCCAAGCGAAGCGTTTTTGGACGCGTTCAAGACGCAAACTATGAGTAGCATAGTGCGGCCGCCACACCACACTACAATACTCTAATATGCTGCGTACCAAGCTATAGTAAAGTAAAACTTTCGTTTTAATATGACGAAAACCTTTACATTGTCTTATGACAAATCCCAACATTTTTGACGCTTTTTTAACAACATGATCTAAGTGTGGTACAAACGTCAATTTTTGGTCAAAAAAAACTCCAAGGTCACGTATAGTGTCTACTTCATTAACCCTGTCTTCATTAATGTAATATACTGTCTCTCTAAGATTATTTTTTCTAGTATACTTGACATGGTAACATTTCTTTGAGTTCAAATGCATTTCATTTTTTTTGCACCATCGGATGAGACTATCAAGGTCCTTCTGTAAAAGCGAGGAGTCACCATCAGACTTAATCATTCTAAGAAACTTCAGGTCATCCGCATACATAAAAATCACGGAGTGCTGCAAACAGCTGGGAATGTCGTTAATAAAGTAGATGAACAATATTGGCCCCAGATGTGAGCCTTGCGGGACTCCAGAGGAGATTTTATATATACCAGATTGGTGACCGTTCACCACAACAAAGAAAGATCTTTCTGCCAAATACGAAATAGCCCATTTAAGCAAGCTGCCAGTGATACCATACGCATGCAACTTATGACATAGGATTTTATGGGAAACTTTATCAAAGGCTTTGCTAAAATCAGTGTAAATGACGTCCGCCTGGTGACCAGAGTCAACAGCCCCAATCAAGTACTCAGTGAATGCAACTAGGTTAGTGCTCGTGGACCGTGATCCTACAAACCCATGCTGATGATCGCTTATGAATTGCTTGAGATGGTTCTGGAAATGCGGGCATAGTAGTGATTCAAACACTTTGGCAAACGTTGAGAGGATTGAGATGGGCCTATAGTTAGAAATGTTGTCATTGCTATTCGATTTATGTACAGGCACCACCTTTGCCATTTTCCATTTCGTAGGGAATACACCAGAAATCAAAGATTTGCTGTATATGGCCATGAGAGGATGCACCAACTCCTCAGCACAAGCCGAAATAAATATTGGCGGTATGCCATCTGGACCAGCACCTTTGTTAATGTCCAAGCTTTTTAATTTCTTAAGTAGGGTCTCACTGCTTATATTTGGACTTATTAGGCAAAGACTGGTATTCCCAAGAGACGTTGAAAATAACGTTGTATTAAACTCATCACTAGATACTTGATCGGGGCTATACACAGACGAGAAGCTGGAAGCAAACATCTCACATATTCTCGTACCATCAGACGTGATCACTGATCCGTCTGTCATGGTCATGGGGTAGGCACTAGACCCCCCTCTTTTATTTTTTACATGCGTCCAGAATAACTTAGGGCAGGTTTTAACCCTTTTTTCTAGATTTCTGATATAGTTGTTGTAACATTGAGTGACCAAGGCATCGCAGCGCTTACCCAGCAGTTTTAATTCAATTAAGTCAATTGGGTTTTTATATTTACGATATCTCATTCTAATGTTGTTCCTTGAGTTAAGCATTCGGATTAAATTACGGTTAAACCACGGTGGAAATTTTTGTTTCTTTGGTGCCCGAGAGGGAATAAATTCATGTATAATATGATCAAGTGTCATGTAAAAAGCATCCAACATCTCATTCACATCATACTGCCCCTTAAATATATCATCCCAATCAATTTGCTTTAAAAACGTCCTAATTGGTGCATAATTCGCGGTACGAAAGTTAGGCCTTAGCATGACATTATTGTAAGGTAGTCTTGCTTCTTTACTCAAGGAAACAACAATATCAAGAGGCGGATGCTGTTTGTCGACATTACTTATTGGACTTGTACTTTCACTGACACTACACGATGAATGTGTTGTTAAAACCAGATCCAATATACGACCCGCATTGTTTCTAACGTGATTCAGTTGGTTAAGCCTGTTAACAATTGTGAAATCAATTAAAGTTTCGCTAGTACTAGTCGAGCCAAACTTATTAGCCGAACTCCCTGCCAGACTCCAGTCAATGTTGCTCAAGTTAAAGTCGCCCACAATAAAAACTCCCGAATCAATACATTGGTCAAAAACAGCATTACAGCGATCCAAATAGTGCTCCAGAGAAGAACGGCTTATAGGAGGAGGCAGGTATACTGCGCATAGAACCATTCGACGAGCAGTACACGACATTGGCAAATCAATACTCACCCATAGGTCTTCACACCCACTTTCCCAACACTTAATACGCTTAGATTTTATTTGTTTCTTAACGGCTATTAAAACACCCCCCCCATCTTTCGCGCACTGAAAATGAGAACTTTCTCTATCTCTCCTATAAACCACGTATCGATCATCGAATAGCTCGCTGCTCAGTACAGAGTCATTTAACCAGGTTTCGGACAGAACAATTATGTCGTAATTATTGCAGGAAATGTTACAATATACAGTATGTGTCTTTGTTCTTAAACCTCTGCTGTTCTGATAGTATATTCGCAAAGTATTGAATTTATTTAATTAGTTTATAAGTGCATGCAAAAGTAATAATACTGTTATTTATTTTAATTAAAATATTACTTTAAGTTGTTCAAAATGTACAAACTTTTAATGAAAATATGATCATCACCGTCCGTCTTCCTGACAAATATCCTCCCGTTCCTCACCCAGACATATTTATATCCCTTTTCTTTTGCCTTAATCCTTGTTGCAGCATGCAGAGCTTTGTAAGCTGGTGATAAATGCTCTGCAATAAAGACAGGGGATCTGTTGCCAGCTATGCCAAAATCCGCAGTATTGAGTTTGTCATGAGTTTTATCTTTGTTATAAACAATTACACCGGCCAGCAGCTGATCGCGGATTCTTGGCGAGGCAAGCTGGATTACGATAGACCGAGGGCGAGAATTACTGGCGTTAAGCTTCGCAATCCGCGTGCAGTGTGAAATATCACTATCCTTAATCTCACAACCGACCACTGAACCTAACTGCTTGACGACAGTATATAGATTTTCCCGTTTATCTTCTGGTAGACACTGCAACTCCAGGTTGTTGGCCCGTGCTTGTTGCTCCAGATAATTAAGTCGTTGACTAAGATCTGTTACTATGTTTTGCAATCTAATATTCTCGTCCTTAAGTTCCCTCGTAGTACTTTTAAACTCTACGTGCTCCGACTGAATCTTATCAAATTCATTCGTGTGGAAATTCAAAGAAACTTTAAGTTCCTCAAAATCCTTGCGAATCGGGGCCAACTCCCTACCAACGATGCTAACAATCGTACTATTTATCTGTTGAAACATAACAGCGAACTCTGTTTTTATAACATCTTGTACTATAGAACGCACGTCCTCGCCAGTGAGCGCCGGTATAATTCCAGGAGGAGAATTCAAAGCAGGCCTCTTATTAGCTCTTGTTTTGCAACTAGCGACTAAATCCTCCTGCACTTCATTCTGACCTCCAGGCAATCGATCCTGTCTCGGCTGGTGCCTACGAGTTGTAACTTTGTCACAACCCTCAGACACTGTGTTGATATTAGGCTCAGACTGGATCTGAGTCAGACTAGTATTTTGCATCTTAGGAGGGGTTCTTTGAACACCTGCCATCTTAATTTGTATCAGTTGTTTCTGTTCGATACTGTATTATCCAATACTATCCGGTACATTCGCACCCAATCGCCCGTTCCGAGGTCACAAGCGCTGACGCAGCCTATACAGGTTTCGAAGACGATCTCGTAGCGCCCACACAGCACAAGCGGATGACGTCGTCGCCGCGCAGCAGGTGTGTAGCACTCAGCAATTTCGAATGATCGTGCCACCCAATTACGCCTATCACTTGGTGTTTGTTTACAAAGCAAAAGATTGTTGGCCAGATGACATGTAGCGCCATTATCTTCTACTTGTTCATTTTCGCTGTGTTTGCTTACCTGCCAGTCATATATTATACGCAGTGGGCCCTGAACGCAGTGGTACATGGCTCACGAGAGAAGAATCGGAAACTGTGTTAAAAATAATTTATTTAGATGATTTGATTTCGTAATACATAGGTATAATGAAAAGCGACATGTGAAAAGACAGAAAGAAAAAAAAAATGAACATGTGTGTATGAAAATGTGAATGTTGAAAAGAAATGTGAACGGATGAAGATGCCTGAATTCCTTTTACGCTGACGTCAATCACGTACGGTCGGTCGGTCGCGTACGCGTAGCAACGTAGTACGCGCTGCGGACGTCAACGTCGCAGTATGATGTAATATAGAACACAATATATATTCGCACGCGCGACAGACGTACGCGACCGACATCAGCGTAAGAGGAATTCAGGCCGATCATTGGTTGATATAGGCTCAGCCTACAAAGCGGGCTACGCTCGGAGTCTCGTTGAAGGATAAAATCTGAAATGAAATTACCCGGAAAAGAACCGGAGTTACTGACATAGTTTACAGAGTAAGCAAGCTGTTCGGCAGTGGGCTGGCCATGTTTGTAGAAGGACCGATGGCCGAGTTCTGGAGCGGCGACCGCGTATCGGCAAGCGTAGTGTTGGGCGCCCCCCAGCTACATGGACCGACGACTTAAAAAAAGTAGCTGGGACATACTGGACGCGGAAGGCGGAGGACAGGGTGTTATGTCGCAACCTAGGAGAGGCCTATGTCCAGCAGTGGACTGCGATACGTTGAGTTGAAATGATATATACCACCTACAGAAGATCAGGGAAGACCAGCAGGCGTAGCATGGCGCTTTCTATCTCTACGAAGAATAGACATAGCTTTTTCTATACAAAGTGACAGTTCGTTTCTTCATTTTTGACATCGCACCGTAGAAATCCTTCTACAATCTGTCATTTTGTCTTTCATTTCTAACGATCTACAGGATCTTTGTCTAGGTCTTTTTGTAGGTAGACTATTTCGGAAGAAAGTTTTTTATCCTTACTGTCAAAATCACACTGACAACCGATAAATCCTATGACAAAACAAAGAATTCTGAGTCGAATTATGTAAAAGAGTGAATTCGTAAAAAGTACAGTTGACTCTCTCTACTTTGCTGCCGTCGTACTGTCTACAGGAAACGTCATTTTTGCCTACTCTTCCGTCGACAAAACGGTTCTCATGCTACGCCTGCTGCATGAACTCGGCCAATGATGATGATGAAGAAAAGATGGACAGCCTTTTCGACTGCATTTTCAAGAAATCTTATTACTGCAGTCTGCAGATCATATTGTATCAGGTTAACAATGATTTTATGATTAAAAGGGTTGGAAATCATACAGCTGACTTTTATTTTCATTACGAGATTATACAGAATACAATAGACGCAGATATACTTAGTAACCTATTCCGCTTGACTATTCTTCAAGAGTCATAAAAACCCTGTCAGTGTGGTAACACGTTCTAGTTTGCAATTGGTCAATCGTCATCCTGAAGATGCCTCGTTGAGAGGTGAAACACGAGTCGATTTCTTACAGGGTTTTTAAGACTCTTGAAGAATAGTCAAGCGGAATAGGTTACTAAATATATCAGCGTCTATTGTATTCTGTATAATCTCGTAACCAGGGTCAAATTAGTAAGGATGAATGCGCCTCTTTTGTTGAATCCTAACTATGTACTCGTTATATTATAAATGCGAGAGCGAGTTTGTTGGTTTGTTCGCTTCCACGCTAGAACGGCTGAACGGATTTAGACGAAATTTGGCACATGTGTAGACCATTATCTGGAATACGACATCATTTCGTTTCTTTTAGTAGAATTTTGTTATTATGATCATACAATTATTGTCGTTGAAATGAAGAGATTCGTAGGAGAACCAAGGTAACCGACATAGTTTGAAGAATTGCCAAACTTAAGTGGCAGTGGGCAGGGCACATTGCTCGCAGAACTGATGGCCGATGGGGCCGAAAGGTTCTGGAGAGGCGGCCAGATACCGGAAGACGAAGCGTTGGAAGGCCTCCTTCCAGATGGACCGATGACCTGGTGAAGGCCGCAGGAATCCGCTGGATTCGAGAAGCACAGAACCGGTCGAAGTGGCAATGCTTAGGGGAGGCCTATGTCCAGCAGTGGACATCTTTCGGTTCAAATGATGAAACAACTGTCTAAAAATGGTAGTTGTGATTTGACGTTTCGGGCAATTTAAATTTTCAATTGGCCGAACAAATAATTTCCCTACCTCTAACTATTAGCACCTCTCACGTCATTATGTACTTTTTAGGAGAGAATACGATAATATTTATATTTCTTATTAGATTATCTTGCCATCTGTGGCTTTGTTGTTTAACAAATACTGCCGACCCGAACAAGTTTCAATGCCAAAAGTCTGCCATGCGTTTATGTCAATCAATAAACTCAGCCTATACCTCCAACCGTCATTAACGAGACACAGTAGAATTTTAATTCTTATCGGCCATTAGAAGGCCAATCGACAGTTGAGCGGTAGCAGTCCACTGCTGGACATAAGCCTCTCCCAGGCTGAGCTACAACACCTTATCCTCCGCCTTCCGCATCTAGCAAAGGTCGTCGGTCCATCTAGCTGGGGGGCGTCCCACACTACTCTTGCTGATACGCGGTATCCACTCTAGGACTCGTCTGCTCCACCGGTCATCGGTCCTTCGACAAACATGGCCAGCCTACTGCCACTTCAGCTTGTTTACTCTGCAAGTTATGTAACTTCGGTTCCTTTTCCATCTGGCGAGATCGAGGTCAGTCAGGCCAGTTGGGCCATAGCACAATAAAGAAAAAAAAACAAGAAAAAAAACTTAACTTTCTGACCATAACGGAGCATAGCCAGCTTATTAAGAGAAGAAATAGGGTCGGCCTTTTCTCCATACAAAAAGTCATAATTCGAGGTTCGGCTCTCGTCTATTTCCACCTCCAATATTGGACCTATTTGAAAGATATTTTTGTATAAATTGATTAAGAATTATATTTTACTGTGTCCCTATGTTTTTCTTTTTTCATTAATAGTTGTCAAATTTTTACAATTAGGCCTCTGATGACAGCGGTCTAAACAGGTAATTTTGAGCATTTTCTGAGGGTTCTATTGCTTTTACAGATAATGTATAATCAAATCGGAAAACATAGGGGCACAGAACTAGTTGATATTTATATATACTTTTTTTTTATGTTCTTTGTTTTTTTCTATAAATATTGTGTGCCTTACCTGGGTCAAATAAATTTATTTTCTTTCTTTCTTTCTTTTCTATATTTATTTTACTGCAAAAAAATCATTGTGCTGTTTGTATGGAGAGGAGACCGACCTTATTTCCTTCTTTCGAATCATCCTTTGTGTTACCTACGTAAGGGTGTAGGAGAAGTACTACAACCATTAGGTATATAGCCAAACATTATGAAGTTTAAAGTAAGTAGCTCCAAGAATGCTGTTTTCCAGTCTAAAGGGAATTTACCCATGAAACAAGTACATGAGGTCTTTTTACTCGACTGCCCCAGAAGGAGGGTAATGTTTTTCGAGTGTATGTATGTATGTATGTCTATTTCTTTGGCACGCTCTGTAGCCTAAACGGCTTGATGGATTTTAACGTACGAGGTGGCGTTAGGTTCGTATTAATTGTGGGAGTGACATAGGCTATATTTTTTTAACATGTTTCATCTGCAAATACAAAAAAAAGGGAGGGGAAGGATTAAAAAAAAAAAATTACAAGTATATCGGTACCAAATAAAAGCTAGTTATGATTTAATTCCAAGTATATATCAATTAAAAAAAAAGCTTGAAAAAAACAAATTATTTAAAAAACAAAAAACCCGACTAGGTTTTAGCAGTCGGGTTTTTGTTTTTCAAATAATTAGTTTAAAACAAGTTCGTTGTATGTAGCCCTCACGCATATAAACAAAATTTTACTATATGACGAGTCCTTAGATCTTTTCGCTAGTACCGAGCTGAGATTCCTGACCACTGCTGCACGATATCTGGAATCCATAGCTGCACCTAGTACCATCTCATTGCATTAGTTAGATTAACCAAAACTACTATATTTATATTTGTACACTAATAAATAGTGTTCAATTGAAATTATTTCAATTGAACACTATTTCATTCCATCCTAATTCTATTGTATTTAATTTTGTAGAATTCTATTTTATTTGTTGTTTAATTTTGAATTATTCTATTTAATTTTGTATAATTGCGAGTAAATTTAGTTTGGTTTTGTTTTAATTTTATGATTGTCTCTTATTGTTATTAGCCTATAACTTGTGTGTTTGGTGTCTTACTACTGTTAGTGCAAGTTGGTGATTAATAAATAAATAAATAAGTTTACACCCTGTATTTTATGGTAAAACGCGGACGAAGTCACGGGCAGAAGTTAGCAGGTACTTAATAAACAAATCACTTTGAGGACCCGTACTACGAACAGTCGACCCAAACAAAGTTTTACTCAAACACGTTATTTTAAACTGGCCGGAAAGGAGAAATTCATTCAAGATTGCAATAAAAAGAGTAGTCGAAAGAATCCGTTGTATCCAGTATAACTTGACCTATCCATTCCATTATTAAACTTCGAAAAAGGAGGTCTTACATAAATTGTCTCAACCACGTCTTGACAAATTTCTTCAGTAGTTGAGAAAGTTTGTTTTGATTCTTATTTCAGTGTAATAAGGTTGAGATTTGAGTGTGTTGTTGGGTGTTGACGGTAAATGGAGCGTGGTTTCGAGACTAGTCCAACGCTACTTTCCACTTCACGGTCAAGAACATAAGTGTTGCCAGTTTATGAATTTTACCTGATTGTTGGGAGTTATTTCAGTAGAGATTCGTTTTGCTATTATTTAAGTTATGTTTACATACAAATAACATTTAGCATTTTAAAAACTTAAGTTTTCCAAGTATTGTATGAAGCTTATTTTTTAGAAATTAATGTTGTGATTGAATTTTCTGAAGAAAATATTGGGTTTTCTTTGAATATTACAGAAATAAATAATAAAAGAGCAAGAAAATTAAGTCATATTGTTAAAACATGTCGAATTTTTTGTCTGTAGTCACTTGAACAGGACACGTCTGCCGTTTGCGGAAGAAACTGTGGCCCCAAATAGCACAGAACTGGTGCCCTGAGACAGTGAGACGGGGTCGTGGCAGACCACGTAGGAGATGGCGGGACGAGCTGGATAGGTTCCGTCAAAACTGGAAGGAGAACGCGCGGGCTCGCAAAAGATGGAAGGAGTGGAGGGAGGCCTTTGCCCAGGAGTGGGACAGGAGACTAGTAAAAAAAACTCACTTGAACTATGTGATAAGTATTTATTTATAAAGTTTTTTTTTTTTTTTCTTTAACTGTCAGGGATATTTTATTTATTAAAGGAACTAAATATTAGTTAGGATTCCATTAGTTAAGGTATAGTAGTATAATATAATTGTTTATAAACGTTGCTTAAAGTTAAGTATACAGGTACACACAGCTACACATCAAGCTATACATTTCCAGTATAAGCTGACCTCGCATTGTACCAAAATCCTATACAATGTGGGATCAGCACAAACTGGAAATGTATAGCTTGATGTGTAGCCGTGTGTACTATAAAATAAAACCTATTGCCTTTTTGGTCTAGTGATCGCAAGCGCTACACTGCTGAGCATAAGGACAGAGGTCCTGGGTTCGATTCCCGAGTCAGGAAGGGTTATTGAGCTTTTCCATTAGGCATTTCTCAGTAGCAGCCCGGAGTCTGAAATTGTACCCGGTTGATGGCAGTAGGGTGAACCTTTATTGGAATTAAACATGACGGTCGTAATGTGGGTGTACAACTCTCTAAGTACACCTCTGCTCAACCCTTCGGGAATTAAAAGCGTGATGTTATGTTTGTTCGTTATGTGTAGTGTAAATTAGAAAATTATACGTCAAAAATATTACATAAACATTTATACCGTAATTCTAAACAATACGAATAAAATAAACGATGATAAATGACATAAAAAAAACTCAAAGGACAACACTATTGACACAACCTTCATTAGTACGCAAAACAGAAAATAATAAATTCGAAAATCAGGCAAATTCAAAATTCAATACAGCCTTCCCCACAATCGGTTCACATAACAACATCATTGCGTTTACACTCGTTCACCCGCGCGGACGCTACCTGTGCTCGAAAAAAAAATAATTAAAAAGTTAAACTGTCATGGCGGTGTCCTACGCGGTTTCCCGCGTTCTGAAGCGCGCGTCCCCTTTCTTTTACCAAAAAAGATTGGAATCGACTGTCGCGAGTTTGACTAAAGATGAGATTTTAATATTATTGCGTCCTCCATTTACGAATTGGAGCAATATTATAAGAGATGCAGAGAAAGTCGTCGGGTATCCGACTTCGTTCATGAATTTGCGGTGCTTGCTGAGCGATGAATTCGCTAATATGGCGCTCTATCTGCGGAAGCTGGTGAGTAACGTTTTTTTATATTTTTTATAGTAGTAGGTAAAATTGGTGGAGCTGGTGGCTAAGTAATAAAAGCCGCACGGGTCGATCCATCAGATTAAGCTACGCTTGCCGGGGTTTGTTGAATAATCACGACATTATTTCTCAGGAAATCAAACTAACATTTTTATACAAAATCCGTGGATGGGTGACCATCTTTACATACCGAGACTCCTCCGTGCCTCGGAAAGCACGTTAAGCCGTTGGTCCCGGCTGTCATTTGTGGATCTTTGACAGTCGTTACGGGTCGTCAGAAGCCCGAAAGTCTGACAACCAGTCGTACCAAGGGGTATCGTATTACCCAGTTACTGGGTTGTGGAGGTCAGATAGGCAGTCGTTCCATGTAAAATACTGGTATTCAGCTGCATCCGGTTAGACTGGAAGCCGACCCCAACATAGTTAGGAAAAGGCTAGGCAGATGATGATTTAGAAGTAGGTAAAATTGTAGAATTCAGTGTTATTGTACATAAATATGTCTGAGTACCCATGTGTACGAGCCACGACCATGCACAAATGGTGTTTGTGCATAGTCGTGGGTTCGATTCCTGTCGCTTATCAAAAACTTGTGATTTCATCAGTTGGAATCTCTTGCAATCCTGTACCGTTCGTTTTAGAAACCTAATAGGGAATATGCATGTGATTCAAATATGGGTCAAATATTTTTTTTATAAACTATGTTACTTCAGAGTTATGCCTCCATCAATATTTTTGAATAAAATTTATTTTTGAGCGAGAAATTATTTTTTTAAAGTCCCAAATAACTGTCGGTAATTCAAATACTTGAAAAGCTAAGAGCGGATGTGACGTAACAATCCGGGATAACAATCAAAATGTCAATGTCAAGTCAATCAACAAGTGTCAAGTCAATGTCAAACGCTCCTACAAAAAGGAGTGTTTGACGTTGACTTGACAGTTGCTTGTTTGTTTTCACGGACTGTGACGTCACCACACCAAGCGCGCCAAATGGAGGGCTTTTAAATAGCCCGAAATGGTTGGATATTTAAAAAAAAGAAATTAAGTACTTTAAATTGCTTTTTTGCCATCGAATGTTTTTTAACTATTATTCGACGATGTAAACTATTGAATAAAAATACTAAAAAAATACATGCATATTCCCTAAAACGATCAATTGCCATTAATTTATCTTGTAGTAATATTATCAATCGCTTCAATTGCATTTGGTAGATGATAAAGCGTATCAATGTGTATCCAAACACGTAAAGCCGGCGCTAAGCACAGTCACTTAATTGAACACACTTGTGAGGTACGGTAATAAATTATGTGATCATACTTTGAACAAATACTCAAATACCCGTGCTTCACAGTGTTCAAACAAGTGTTCAAATGTGTGTTGCTGCGTCCGGCACCGGTATAAAAATTGCTAACTGCAATTGATCATTTCGAGGACCCATAATACATTAAAATTTATGTTCTTTCTGAAAGTGACATTCGTGTCTGTAAACGCATTTATGATACAGGAGAAAAAAAATCTCCTGCCCTTGATATCCGTGCCTTATCCCAATTCTTTTGGGGTCGATGTAAAATGTCTTTTTCTTCCATACTTCTCTATTAGTCGTCATTTCGGTAGTCACCCCCTTTTTAGACATATCATTTATAGTGTCTCATAATTAATAGGTTTAATTAAATAGGTATAGCATAATCCGCCTATAATTTTCCCACTACTGGGACACAGGCCTCCTCTCAGTGAGAGGGAGTAGGTCATAATCCACCACGCGGGCCCAGTGCGGGTTGGTAGATGTCACATGTCTTCAAATTTTCGGTTCTGGGACATACCGGTTTCCTCACGATGTTTTCTTTCACCGTTTTAAGAGCAGGGGTGATGAACTAATTTACAAAAAGTAAAGCGCCTGTCTGGGTTCGAACCTACGACCTACAAGACGTAAGTCGCTTAGTGAAATATAAATAGAATTGATGGTATTTCATTCATTTTAGCTTCTAGAAAGTTATTGGCCATAATCATAACGAGCTATATTAGAACATATTGAAAGTAATTACTGTCATTAAGGTAACATTTGTCATAACCGCGTGAGCACTAATGCGTGCTCTTTATCCATGACTAATTATGATCATCAAAGGTGATTAAGGTAAGTCTGCAATATATAAGTGTTACTGCATTAATGACATCATTATAGCCCACCAGAATAGAAGTATATAAAGTAACCTATTTCGCGTAACTATTCCTCAAGAGTCATGAACAACCCGGCTGACTGTTTGACTCTGCGTCCGGCGCTCGGCGTAACAACACCTCATGTTCGGATTCGCGACTGGTCAATCATCATCCTGAGGATGCCTCGTTGAGGGTGAAACACGTGTCGATTTCTTACAGGGTTGTTTATGACTCTTGAGGAATAGTTAGTAGAGTTATTTTACCCTGCATTAACAATGAAGAGTGAAAGTTTACATAAGGAAAACCGGTTAAAAATATCGTCGAATTTATAAATATCCAACTAATGATTGCCTTTCAAAAACAGAAAGTGAAAAGGAATCTTTTTATACAGGCTGATCTGATTTTAGATTATAAATATTATTTCTTTAAAGTAGCATATTTGCAACTTAACGTCGCGTCGTAACGGGTAGTCAGAAGCCCGAAAGTCTGACAACCAGTCTTACCAAGGATAATACAGAACCTACATGTTACTCAATCACTGGGTTGTGAGGCGGAGGTCAGACAGGCAATCGCTCCATGTGACATACTGGTATTTACTGCATCCGGTTAGACTGGAAGCCGACCCTAATATAGTTGGGAAAAACCACTGCAGATGATGATTTGCAACCTTGTCTAAAGGTCGTCAATTGTTTACAAATAATTGCACTTCTACATCTGCACTAATATTATAAAGAGGAAAGATTTGTATTTTTGTGTGTATGTTTGTAATGAATAAACTCAAAAACTACTGCGCCGATTTCAAAAATTCTTTCACCATTACACAACTACATTCACCCTGAGTAACATAGGCTATAATTTATAAAGATTACACGCGGGCGAAGCCGCTAGCGGCAGCTAGTTTTTTATAAAACTGGGTAAAAATCTCACCATGACAACTAACTTAGGTGAAATGAGCTGTCAATACTGTCATCGTGGTATCCCTAGCACCAAGTTGAATGACAGCTAACTTCACCTGAGTTTTCACGGTGAAATTAAAAAGAAACTAAAAAGATTCTTGCTATATAAATGTTATTCTAATATTCAGGAATATTTAGTAGATGATTTAGGGACATATTATTCTCAGAAATATTGTAGTTGATGCGACATGTGATTAATGCACTAATTATCAACATTTATTTACAAATATATTTTGACATTCCCATTTAACACATGACATTTAATTTCAATTATTCTAGTGGCATTATATTTTCCCTTTTTATTTCTTTTTAAATACATATTTGTTACATTTTTAAATATTTTTTATAAAAAACATGAAAACAAAACATTTAAAAATATAAAAAATAGTAGCCCATCGGCATCAGGATCAGGGTCCAAGCTGCCGGTGGTCAGGGCTCTAGAGAAAGAAACCTCCTCACTATGCGTGCCGTGTCCAGGAGTACTGCTTTCTGAATCAAGCCCTTGACCCAGCCGTGCAATGAGAGCCTCCTGAGATGTTGGTCGAGGCTCTTCGCTATTAGGCCATTGACCGTAACGATTATCGGTACAATGATTGCAGAGTCCACGTCCCACATGTCGACAACCTCGTGTGCTAAATCAAGATACTTGATTTTTTTATCTTTCTCAGCTTTCACGAGATTCTCGTCATGAGGGACAGAGATATCAACAATCATTGCACGGCGCTCTCGTCGATCTATCACCACAATATCAGGCTTATTGGCTACAATAGTCCTGTCAGTGATGATAGATCGATCCCAGTACAATGTGGCGTCACCATTTTCGAGAACTGGGTCGGGCACATACCTGTAGTATGGTACTTCATACTCCACAAGGTTGTATTGCAAGGCAAGTTGCTGGTGGATAATCCTAGCTACTAGATTGTGTCTGTGCAAGTACTCGCCATTAGCAAGACGAGAACAACCGGAAACAATATGTCGGATCGATTCACCGGGACAGTGGCATGCCCGACAGATGTCAACCGTACCGTCTTTGACAATGTATTTCCGGTAATTATTCGTCATGATGACTTCGTCCATAATCGCACAGACAAAACCTTCGGTTTCCCCGAAGAGGTCACCGAAACGTAGCCAGGATACAGAAGCCAGAAAGTCTACTTCAGGCCCATGGAGGGCCCGGAAAAAGCGTCCGTGTAGCTCTTTGCCTTGCCATACTTCCTTACGATCGTTAGTATCAAGTACTGTAGGTTTGCGCCAGTTCTCTTTCGCCAAGGAGAGCGGAGTAAGGCCCTTGTCGACTGCAACCACATCTCGGTGCATCCCCACGTCAGTTTGAAAGAAATATTCCCTGAGACTGCAAATCTCGCGGTTGTGGAGGGTTTTGGCATTTAAGAAACCTCGACCCCCACACTTCCGCGGGATGTACAGTCTCATCACTGATGACCGTGGGTGATGCATCCGATTTGCCGTCAGCAGTGTACGGACCTTCCTATCCAGGGCGTCAAGTTCCGTCTGAGTCCATTTGAGTATGCCGAAAGAATACATCAAAACCGGCATGACCCAGCCGTTGAAGGCTCGCACCTTGTTTCCGCCTGATAAAAGACTATTTAACACTTTATTCAGGCGGCCAAAGAAGCGCTCCCTCAACGATTGTTTCATGTCGGAAACATTGATGCCTAATGCTTCCGACATACCCAAATACTTGTAGGTTTCGGTTGAGGAGAGGGATCTAAGGTGTATGGAATCCGAGAGTTGGGTTCCCACGGATTCCATAATCCCCCCTCGCTTTACATGCATGACTGCCTAGTGGCATTATTATTAACAAAATTTGTTTTATTAAAAATTATTGTTTCAATTATTAATTGTTTAATATTGCTGTGATACAGTAAAAGCTTGAGTTTTGCATGCCTCAAGGCGTAATATGGTTGAACTATGCTTTATTTTTTGACAACTTTTTGCATTTACCCATATTAGCAAATAAATGATTTTGAATTTGAATTTTTAAATTTTACAGAATAGATCAGCATTTCTCATAAGTAGTGTGTAAAGAAGCTGTCATCAAACCAGAAAAAACTAAACTGCGTTTGCAATTTATTTGCCAAACATGTAAACAAACACGAGTTTTAGGAAAACCAACTGTAATACGAACACATAAGGTTCAGTTTGCGCTACAACTTCATATTTTTTATGACTTTTTCAACAGTAACTACTAGTCAGTCTAAAATCAACTTTATTCGCACTGTCATAAAGTTGATGTTTGTTTAAGTTATAATAACATCAATTGGAAACAAGCATTTAAATAGACCTTAAGTGCGTTGATCTCGATTTCACGGTGACCTGCTTAACAGATCGAACCTCCATTAAAGGAGAAAAAAAAAAAATTACACTCTTATCCAATATTATAAATGCGAAAGTGAGTTTGTTTGTTTGTTTGTTACGCTTTCACGCTTAAACCGCTGAACGGATTTGGATGAAATTTGACACATAGCATGACACACCTTAACCTGGTGAAGGACAAAGTAAACTTTCCATCCTGGATCGCAGAATTCGCAAACGAAGTCGCAGGCAACAGCGAGTGCCTGCAAGGGTTGCGGGAAAGTCCGAAAGGGATACCGGGACCCTTGGCAACAGGCAACTGAAGGAACACGGGTGGGTTTTAGTCAGTAAACGTGTCTGACACGCTCTTCCGCTCAGCCCAGAGCGGGAGAAGTCATTTGATGATTTCCCACAGTCAAAAAAATAAAAAAGGCAACAGCTAGTAGATAATAATAATAACTGCCTCGTTGGTCTTGTGGTCGCAAGAGCTACTGCTGAGCATGAGGTCCAGAGTTCGATTTCCGGGTCGGGCACATAAAACACCCGCTAAACAAAAACCACCCACTTTTTTTTTTCTTTTTCCTGAAAATTACCAAAAAACAGAACGATACTTAACTGTACTCTCACTGATTATCAGGTTTTTTTGGGGGAAATGAGGAAACCAGAGATTTCACGAAATCCCTAGGGATATACATCTCTGCCTATCTGGTTGAACCCTTCCTAAAATTATCTTTGCGTTTTAGCTGTAGGAAGGAACCAAAGATACACACACATGAAAAACATCACCCTCCTATTAACTTCCGCAGTCGGGTAAAAAAAAAAGAAAACACAGCCGCTATTTCGGGTACAGTAATATATTCGCATTTCATTATAAGCAGTCTGATTCATCCTAAATACATTTGGCTCAAGGCAAAAACTTACACACCTACTTATACCGGTTTTAACGTAGAAAGCGAAGGTTCACTTTCACACGACAATACCTCGTTCATAATATAACTGTTTATTTGTATTGTTGGTTAGTATCTCAGGAACTGCTTGGCTGGTTTCCTGAAATGGTTTTTGAAACTTTTGGAGGTCGCTTTTGACAATATAATTTGGTTTTGTAATGATTTCAATGTCAGAGAACGTTTAATATTCTGAGAGCCATTATTTTGATTTGTACATAACTATTATGTAGCTAGTTGAAATAAATTTGGACATAAAGGGACTCGCGGCTAAACGATAACAGCGAAGGTTAAGCTACGCTTGTCGCGGTCGGTTCGGAGATAGGTGACCATCCATTACATGTCGAGACCCTTCCGTGACTCGAAAAGCACGTTAAGCCGTTGGTCCCGGCTGTCATTCGTAGATCTTTGATAGTCGTTACGGATAGTCAGCAGTCCAAAATTCTGACAGTCAATCTTGGGTATCGTGTTACCCAATAACTAGGCTTCATTTGAGTTAAAAAGAACGTAGTGTATACATACCCACCTACACTTAATCCTAATTTTAAAAAGTTGACATGACGTCGCGTAAAATTAGTCGATATTCTATCGTCACTAGGAATTTCTCCTATATCTTCGGTGTATGTATAGACACAAAATCTCACATGAAAATCTACTGAAACAACTATTTGCAGACCTTCAAAATATAATACATTATATACTATTATGCAGAATGCAAATTACGAGGTGAAGGTCGTAGGTTCGAACCCCAGACAGGCACTTAACTTTGTATAAATTATGTCATTACCACGGGTCTCAAAACGGTGAAGGAAAATATCGTGAGGAAACCGGTATGTCCTAGAACCATTTCGAAGACATGTGACATCTGCCAACCCACACTGGGCCTGCGTGACGAGGACCCAGCAGAGGGGAACGTTATGGCTGATTATAATATGCAGGAATTAAACTTTCATTCATAGCGCAAAGCCGAGGAGCTCGTAGCTACGTAATAACAGCCGCACGGATCGATCCATCAGGTTAAGCTACGCTTGCCGGGGTTGGTCCGTGGGTGGGTGACCATCTTTATATACCGAGACTCCTCCGAGCCTCGGAAAGCACGTTAAGCCGTTGGTCACGGCTGTCTTTTCTGGATCTTTGACAGTCGTTACGGGTCGTCAGAATCCCGAAACTCTGACAACCAGTCTTAACAAGGGGTATCGTATTACCCAGTTACTGGGTTGTGGAGGTCAGATAGGCAGTCGCTCCATGTAAAAGACTAGTATTCAGCTGCACCCAGTTAGACTGGAAGCCAACCCCAACATAGTTGGGAGCAGGCTAGGCAGATGATGACTCATGCGCAAAACCAAATCGCTCAATCATTACGTAAAACCAATCCAACATGTAAATAAATTTATTTATTTTGTCCACAGGTCGGTAGCAATCACCTAGTAATGCAGACAGCAAAGAACGTACTCTACGGAGACTCCAAAAACCTTCAACCCTGGGGCCTCATCATTCTTCTCCTCTCGAAATCCGTCAAAACTCCCACTTACACTCCCCAAATGAAGAAGAATGAAGAACAAACCAGAGTGCTAGCAGAACTGACAGAGATGATGCGAACCGGTCATCTTATTCATAGAGGTATTGTCAACGTGCCTTTTGCTAAACGATCCATGGACACTGAATCAGCAATTTTTGGAAACAAAATAGCTATTCTGCTCGGAGATTATCTCCTAGTAACTGCCAATGGCATGCTGGCTAACCTCAGAAACTCAGACGTTTCATATATAATTTCAACAGCTTTAAAAGATCTTTCTGAAGGTGAATTCTTCGGCGAAAGAGATGAACAGAACATGCCGATTCCTGGTAAGCCTAAACCTACCGGCAAGGATTATGAAATTACTTTCGATACTAATTCTATTGCTGTGAACGAAGTGTTAGGTAAGCCTAGGAAGGAATGGACAGCTAGGACGGTTTATAATGGAGTTAGTTTACTAGGCAGGGGTTGCCAATCAGCTATGGTATTGGACAGACAGAATAGAGATACACAAAACCTTGCATACCAATTTGGCTGTCATGTTGGCTTAGCCTGGCAAGCAGCCACGGAAATACAGCAGCTAACTTCAGAGAGTAAAGAACAGTTTTGCTTAGCAAGTGCACCTGTACTCTTCGCTTTGGACAGCAATCCTAATTTATATCAAATCATAACACAATCAAAGAAAGATGTCAAAGATGTTGATTATGAAGATCTAAAGTTTAATATTTTAAAGACTGATGCTGTTGATAAAACCCAAAGGTTGTATGAAGAACATGCTAAGAAGGCCACGGAATATATTGAAGGACTTGCACAAAATGAGTCCGTGGATATGATTAAGAAATTAATTAATACTTTTTAAGAAATTTTTTTTACTAGTTTGAGTCCCGCATCGGGATAAATCATGTATATTGATGATTTTTTTGAATGTGTCAATGTGTCGTTTGTATTTCGATATTTTCTATGTTTTTGATGGCCCTTTCGATATCTTTTTGTAGCCCTTTTGGTCTAAAGAGTACATATACATGGGTGTAAGTACTCTGTTGCCTTGGGTAGCCTGGAAGTCTTCAAAAAAACTCCGGACCCAGGTAGGCCGAAGCAAGGAAGACCTGTTCAGGTGGAGATTCATAGAAGACTCCGCCTTGGAGTGTGTGTGTGGTGCTGTTCCACAAACGATGGGACACTTAATAACGTGTCCTGTGTGTCCTGTCGGCTGCACGTCACAGGAACTGATGGACGCTAGTGATGGCGCCAAACACGTAGCCGAATTCTGGGTCGAGTCTATTTAGATTGTCATCAACACGCTAGACTTTAATAAAATTGATATTCACAATAGCTTTACATGACACATGCTATATTTATAAATTAAAGTCGCCTTTTGCGTCTGTATTTGTGACCGCGTTGTTGTTCTTAACTGCGCAACGGATTTTAGAGAATTTATTTCGAAATGATTATGTGTATAATAATACACTCCTTTGCAAAAAAAACGGGCGGTTTTGATTTTTATACATTATTGATAATCATTTAGTTGTAAAGAGGTTTTAATAGCCAAACTATGTTACTGGCACTTAATAAAGAGTCTGGGTAAGAAAAAAGTTAATTCCAAATTCGAAACTTTTGTTTAAAAACAATAATAATCCCGTTTTCCGTTTGTGACTTTTACTAACATTTTGCAGGTTTGCGGTTAGGTTATCCTGGCAACTAAAACTAACTTCTCATTATTTTTAGTATAATAATTTATGTTTGTCGCATAATCTAGCCTTATTGTGACTTAAAAGTGATATCTTTGTGTCGATTGTAATGGCAGAAAAAGCAATAAGAGCTAGTAAAATTGTAGCGCTGCCGGAAGAGGGGTGTAGCCAAAAAATTATATTCTTATTGATTATAACAAATTACTAGTCATTTATACTAATGACATAGTAAAAATATTAATATTATCCATAAAAAAGCCAATGACTGTTAAGGTGCCCGTTTTTTTTGCAAAGGGGCGTATTAAAGTTAATCTTAGATGTTATAAAGAAATCTCCAAGTTTTGTCAAGCCGTATCCACCGTGTGAAGCAGGGGCGGATAATTAGCATATTACCTACCTATACATAATGCAATTTTGCTTTAAAGTATCTATTTTTTTCAAAGAAGAAAATGTACTTTGTGACATTGTTTTCATAATCTTTTTGAGAAGGTCAAATATCCAAAATTTTACAAAAAAAACTTTTGTGTAACTAACGGAAGAATTGCACGGTTTTTACGTGTTGTTTTTTTTGGTTTATTTTTCTTTGTGTCTTCCATAAACAATAAGCACTATCGTAAGTGTCAAAGTAATTAAAAGACATCTAATTAATAATTTATTATTGTTATAAAATCATCATTATTCAGATCATGTAACTATTAGAAGTAAATTAATTATATTAATATTAATAAGAGTTATGTACTGCAATGCATATTAAATTATTGACAATGTTGTTGTAAATTGGACCCTGTTAAGCAGAATAGATCCAACCAACAATTTTTATGAAACTACACAAAGGACTTTTAAAATATTCTGAATTTTGTGTCATTATACTAATAAATCGCCTGACGAATATAAACTGGTAAATCGCATTTATATATAAAAGTAACAAAACATTAGTTGGATCTAAACTGCGTAACAGGGTCCAATTATTATTAAAAAAGATGTTATAATAATACATTTTTATATTGAAATGGTGTTTCATTACTTTCAAACCTGGCAGGGATGGCTGTACGACGTATTTTTTTTTGTAATAAAGTTTTTCTCATTCGTCGATCTCATCATGCGTCTTCCACCTTTTAGCCTTACCAAATTCGGCTGACTATCAATATTTTACATTGAACGACAAACATCTGACTACAACTCGGTGACTGGCTAATATCGACGTCATATCGTCTTCTTCGTGTTTCAGGGAAAAAAAAAAACAGTAAAATTGTAGGCCTAAAATTTCACCACTTCCATGGCGTCGTCGGTGGCAGCGCAAAGGCAAAGAATGAAAAAAAAAAAAATGTAACTTCCAAAATAAAAAACCAAACAGAATACTTCGAAAATAGAAGTCGATGGCAAGAATCTAAAATACAGATCCAAAGACACCGGCTTCCGAAATACAACTTAATTTTTCACTTTGTTTTACTCAATTTTAAAATACAAAGTAATACTTCAAAATAAAGATGGCAGTACTCACTACAAACTACAAACCGAATGAAGATTGAAAATGAATGCGTGTTGAAGATTTATCTAAACGTGCCATCAACTTGAACTCCGAACTGCAGCTGTTGTATTGAAAAGTGAGTAGTTAGATAAATTACAGATTTAGTTGCTGATAAGTTTACCAAGCGAAACTACGCAGACGTGATGGGTATCGATACCTCATTCAATCTGCCTAGCCTTTTCCCAACTATGTTGGGGTCAGCTTCCAGTCTAACCGGATGCAGCTGAATACCAATATTTTATCTGGAGAGACTGCCTATCTGACCTCCACAACCCAGTATCTGGGTAATACGGTACCCCTTGGTAAGACTAGCTGTCAGACTTTCGGGATTCTGCCTACCTATAACGACTGTCATGCTGGGGCTACACTTCGCACGTAGTATTATAATATCTGTGACTTCGCGTTATCGCGAACTTTTCTTCGTGCGCTCTCTGTTGCTCAGCGAGACATCGAGGGGTGTGCGAGAGAGAGCGCACGAAGAAAAGTTCGCGATTAGGTACGTGAAGTGTAGCCCCAGCATCAAACATCCATACATGACAGCTGGGACCAACGCAACGGCTTAAAACGTTCTTTCCAAGGCACGGAGGAGTCTCGGTATGTAAAGATGGTCACCCATCCACGGACTAACCCCGGCAAGCGTAGCTTAACCTGATGGATCGACCCGTGGGGCTGTTATTACTTAGCCACGAGCTCCTTATGCAGAATGGCAGATGTTGATGAGAATTTTGTGGTAAGGGGAGATCCAGAGGCCTTTGCCCTGTAATGGAAAAATAATAAACTGGAAAGACTGTGTATTTTGCATGGAGCGACTGCCTATCTGACCTCCACAACCCAGTAACTGGGTAATACGATACCCCTTGGTAAGACTGGCTGTCAAACTTTCGGGCTTCTGACGACCCGTAACGACTGTTAAAGATCCACGCATGACAGCTGGGACCAACGGCATAAGGGGGATGCGCTAGGGTGGCCCGCGAAATTCAAATTTTCTTACGTTTTTGGCAATTTGCAGGGCAGTATCAGGTTGTATGTTGATCTAAATATTATTAGCGCTCGTAACAAATATGGATTTACTGAATTATAAACATTAAAATCAGCAATACAACTCTCTAAGCTCATGAAAGTATATTGAATGACTATTTCATGAAATCATGATATTTAGCACTTTCATGAACTTAGAGAGTTGTATTGCTGATTTTAATGTTTATAATTCAGTAAATCCATATTTGTTACGAACGCTAATAATATTTAGATCAACATACAACCTGATACTGCCCTGCAAATTGCCAAAAACGTAAGAAAATTTGAATTTCGCGGGCCACCCTAGCGCATCAACCTTAACGTGCTTTCCGAGACATAGACGTGACTTTACAAACATCAAAATGATTCTCTATGACAATCTTTTTAACCCACATATTCACTGAGGCGATCATAATAACTGGATACAAAACTATTTGTACATCATATCTTAATTAAGGTACGGTTCGCTTAAAACCTTGACCAAGTGAGGTGCTAAGTGCGTCACATTATGTTCTATGTGTTAATGGAGCATTCCCAATAAGTAATATAATATGGTATACTTAATTATAAATGAGAGTGACTCGGCGATTTTTTTCAGGGTTATTTTGTCATGAAGGATTTTCCATGGCAACTGGTAAAAATTAACCTCAAATGTGTTTCCTGTATTGCTGGCAGAGATAACATAATATTCCTACGTTTTACCAGTGAAATTCTATGCCCCATGTAATAGGGATGTATTTTTTATTTTGTATTTTTACTTGAGGCGAATGAAGTTATTCGAATGAAGTTAATTTATTTGTAGGCGAATCGACAATACCATAATGATACAGTACGCAGAGAGATTTGAGAGGATGAATGTAAGGCGACTAACAATAGTAGATTGTTATACAAGGGATTAAAGGGACGCATTTAAGAGTGCCCAAATAGGTCTTTCACCCGAGGTAAACTCTTATCTTCATTTCGAATGTGAGGAAAGTCATTAAAAATTCTTATATATTTAATTCATTGAAATTTTGTTAGTAGCACGTTTTTCGAAAAAGGCTTGACTCTTTTTTCAGCGCTCCATTTCATAAAAACATGGCGGCGGTAAAAGGTTTTGCACTAGTGTTTTAGCCTCTTCTCTAATTAAATCAGGCGTCATATCCATAGCTGGGGGCTTAAAACGGCTACTTTGGTAGAATCATAATAGGAAAATATTATGAACCATCGTAAAATGTCACAAACTGACAATTTATTCTTATTAGGATCTGCGTGCAATTCATATGAAATAATTTATCTGTTTGACAGTTTTCTATAGAGATTCGTAAAATGGTCCAGAATTACTTTTGTGTCAAATTTGTGCTGGGAATTCAGGAAATGAATTGCTGTTAGAGGAATTGCTAATGTGACCGCTTTACTGTTTTACCGCTAATGTGACCGCCCCCATGGTAAGACGGCGAGAATTTATGTATGTATGAGTACTTATGCAAATTCTAATGTTCCTGCGTCAAATGATACTACAAATAGACATTTAACAAGATTTACAAGAATATAAACCACAAACGATTCATTATCGCTAATTGTAAGTGTCATAAATGGAAAATACATACTTACTTAAACATTCTTTGTCGCACTAAGTTACCCATTATTTTTCCTGTTAAGAGGTAACGCGGTCACATGATCGTGGGCATCGTATTCCTCTGTTTTCTCCCTGGTTTATGGTAGGTACTTGAGCATTTTTATTTATTACAAGCTTTATATTAGCTTGCTCTGTTCGTATGTGTTTCCGGTTACTCCAATTGTCATCCATTTTTCAAGGACTTTCTGGCATCCGATTGAGCTGAAACTTGGCATACCTATATAACTACCAAAACATTTTGAAAAAATGATACCATGGAGGTGGTTCAGGGTCTGATGATGGAGCCGGAACGTGGCCTCCTTTTTTAGTTCATTAAAAGCTTGTTTTTAAAAATATTTTTTACTAAGTATGTTAGATCTATGTTATATGTAACATGGTTGATATTTGTTTTTTTTTTTGTTATTTGTTATTGGTACCTTAGAAATTAAAATAATTTTAGAAAAAAAAATGGAGTTTGAAACTAAAGATGCGTAAATAGTCACATTGATCTTGCTATAGTACCTAAAGAAAGAAAAATACAAACAGTAAAAAAGGAGCATTTAAAACTAACATTTTTTTTTTTTGTATATACAAAACCAACAAAGTAAAAAAGAACTGCGAGGTCAAAAAGGCTCCTATCACAGCATAATGCTGCGATATTTAATAAAATAAATACCGCAGCGGTTGGGACAGGGTTCGCTGTGATCCCCCATCACACAGGACAAGAGATCCTGCTCAGCGCTGACGTCACAAGTGCGATAATCATACATATTGGGCCGTCAGCGCCGACGCACAGCGTGACTCTAAAACCAGGCTAAGACGTAACGAGGAGAGTAGCAATATTCCCCCTAAGGGCCCGCCATAGCGTGGGGCCCGCATAGCGCGGGCCGTCACTAGTCCGGGGAAGCAAGTCGCAACTGCACCCGCACTCGCAAGTGTGCGAGGGAACACCGGGGTGGCTTTAGTCAGTAAGAGTCTGACAGACCCACGGATATCGACAGACCCACGGATATCGACAGACCCATCTGTCCACCTCAGGGCGGAGGATATCCATGAGTATAGGATTTCCACACCGACAAAATAAAAAGGGTCCGCTGTATTGCCACGGACCCATCACACACATAAATATCCACTACGTATCTACATCACTGCTTACCTTTCGTACCTATACGTTCCTTATGTATTAACAGTGACATCTATGTTTAACACAAGTTAAAGCTAAGTGAATAAGTTATAGCTACGAGCAGCTGTAACTTGGTCAGCTTGGAGAGTGTTAATTAATTTGTTGTACAGACGATAGATGGCGTTGACTGTCAGGCGCGCGGTGTGGAGAGTGGTTAGCAAAATTATAATAGAATGGTAGGTGGCGCTGCTCGTCTGGGCAGAAATTAATGTATCTACATTTATTTTAAAAAAATGCTGTTCGTTGGTAAGCCCATAACTTGACAACGGCTGGACCGATTTGGCTATTTGTTGTTTATAACTTACGTAATAGTCCGAATCATGTTCTTACGCAAAGAAAATTATTAAAATATTTTGACATCAAATTAACATTATTTTTTGTTGATAAAGACAGGTAATTAATTAGATTTAATATAAGTCCAGTCCAGTCTTACCACCCTGTATTACATTACCCAGTTATTGGGTTGTGGAGGTATTCAGGTGCATCCGGTTAGACTCGAAGTCGACCCCAACATATGTAGTTGGGAAAAAGCTGGGCAGATTAACTGAATTAGTTTTAATATTAGGCTGTTTGGCTGCTTCGAGTCAGGCACGAAAATCATTTACCTCCATTCCATTTTCGAGCAGCTTTGAATCAAAATAGAAACAACTGAAAATTCAGGCTAGTGGTAGCTAGTATATTCAGCCTATAATGTTCCCACTGCTGGAACACGAGCCTCCTCTCGATGAGAGGGAGTGGGCCAACGCGGGCCCAGTGCGGGTTGGTGGATGTCACATGTCTTCGAATTTTTAGTTCTAGGACATGCCGGTTTCCTCACGATGTTTTCCTTCACTGTTGAGAGCAGTGGCGATGAAATAATTTACACAAACTGCCGGCTTGGACTCGAAACGACAACCTGTTAACTGGGGACCAAGTCTACTAATTTACAAACGTGTCAGTGGTCTCGCAATGATTAATTTTTGACAGATTTTGTATGGCATATCTGTCAAAAACTGATCATTGTGAGACCACTGACACGTTTGTAAATTAGTAGACTTGGGCCCCTGGTAAGTTACCACTGGGCCACCACATCTCGAGTTTGGCTACTGTATCTAATCCAGCCACGTGTTTCATGAATAATTAAAAATTATTCTACAAGTCACTGTAAATCTAATTAAGAAATGGTGTAATTACAAGGTTTTTATACGAGCATCTTTCTATCTTTATCGAATCGAATTCATTTTCTATTTCAATCGGAAACACTGAATTTCCGATAAAATGCGTCATGATGGACTCATTTAATTTTTTGTTTATATTTTGGATGTTAATTAATTGTTTCTGTTTTGTAAAAATCCCCGCGCTAGTTCGGTCAGACATTACATTATTATAAAACAAAGTCCCCCGCCGCGTCTGTCTGTCGGTCTGTTCGCGATAAACTCAAAAACTACTGCATCGATTTTCATGCTGTTTTCACCAATAGATAGAGTGGTTCTCGAGGAAGGTTTTAGTATACAATAACCGACATCCATGGCGGCGAAGCCGCGGGCATTAGCTAGTAAAAAGATAAAATAGAGCATATTATGCGCTAAGCAGTAATTGCAATGGATTAAAATTTAAGAGACGTTTATAAATAAGACTGATAGTGTTAAGTGTGTATCTTTTCATATACGAAATCTCTTAAGGGGTCATTGTACTCATCATTATGAACAACTTTCATTAAGGAACCAACACCGAAATCGCGAAAAAAATCAGCTGTTCTTTATGTTCGCACAGCTCGTCAAAATGTAGGGAACAGCTGATTTTGTTTTCGAGATTTCACCTTTCTGAAGAATATCACCAAGAAGATCACTATATGTCCTTCTAGGAGGCCTCCCGGCGTTGCCACTCACATCTGCCTTGTAAATACCTTTTGCTAGTCGCCTTTCATTCATCCTCTCAATTACCAATTAAACCACCTGCACCGTTTGCCTCTGTACAAACTGAACATTTGTGTTTGTTTTATATAAATAAACTAGCTGATGCCCGCGGCTTCGTCCGCGTGGATGTCGGTTATTATATACTAACACCTTCCTCGAGAACCACTCTATCCATTGGTGAAAACAGCATGAAAATCGGTGCAGTAGTTTTTGAGTTTTTCGCGAACAGGACGACAGACAGACGCGGCGGAGGACTTTCTTTTATTATATGTAAGAATATACTATCTCGTAAGCTAGTTCTGGGCTGACCCTATTTAGGTATTTATATTGAAATTGATACATTTTTTTTCACTTTTTAAATGTCTGTTATATTACGTAAAATAAAACAATATTTCACTATGTAAACATACCAAATAACATACTAAATAATGATAATTAAATTTCGTCTCAAAATACTACGTATGTAGTTACCTCAATAATAACAAATTAATAAAAAATATTACATATATCAAAATAATAAACAACTCTTATCTATCAATTATATCAATAACTTAATTAGACTAATGATAGCCGGGGGCTACACTTGTCTTTTACAATGTTTTGGCATAAAAATCATGTTAAATATAATTATTATAGATGTGGAGAGATAAGCACGCTGTCATTTCCTCTAAAACCATCGTAGATTCTGTAGTCAAATGCACTTATGTTTAAGTCAAGATCAATTTATTTCATCAATCTGTCTAGCCTTTCCCCAACTATGTTGGGGTCAGCTTCCAGTCTAACCGGATGCAGCTGAATACCAGTATTTGACATGGAGCGACTGCCTATCTGACCTCCACAACCCAGTAACTATACTTACCCAGTCTAACGATATTAACGATACCCCTTGGTAAGACTGGTTGTCAGACTTTCGGGCTTCTGTCGACCCGTAATGACTGTCAAAGATCCACGAATGACAACCGGGACCAACGGCTTAACGTGCTTTCCGAGCCTCGGAGGAGTCTCGGTATGTAAAGATGGTCACCCGTCCACGGATCAAAATCAAAATCAAAAGTCATTTATTCAAACTAGACTGAGAATCAGCACTTTTCGAACGTCAAAATTACATAAGACAGTCCCCCAAAACGCCCACCCTTAATGAGAGACGGAGCTATACAAGGCCGGTAGCACCATCCTTTTTTCGCAGTGGAATAATGATGGTGTGGCGGTATCTACATCGCCACATGCGAACTACGCATCGAAGACCTGACGTCACATAAATCCTGCATCGCGCAATTAGAGTTTACCGTGCAGTGAACATATATACAAAAACCCAATATCAATCATTGGGCAGTTGCCCGCCAGACACAACACCCGTCTGGTAGGAGGATCCTCCCTTTTCTATGGTGGATGAGTGAACTTTACACCCTGTTCCTCATACCCCTAAATTGGTGACCCCGAATATGAACGTCAACGCAGCCTTCGTGCAACTACTCCAGCGTGACGTCATCATCATCACTCCCGCAAGCGGTCAGTGAGGCGAGTCACACAGCCAAGCCAACACCCGAGGCGTCAACGGGTATCCTGACCACCAGCATGCAGCGATCGCGCATTCCTGGTCATCACCCTCAGCCTCATCATCCCGACCCACTGGGGAATCACATCAATCACCTCAACCTCATCACCCTGAGCCACTGGGGAATCACCGCAATCAACTCAATCACCGCAAACAGTTCCGACCCACCGCGAACAATGCGGCACCCGATTCCGACTCACTGGAACCACAACTGGCACTGGCAAGCATCGCAAGATACAAGACTTAGCCCACTATCGACCTCCGGTCTCCGGAGGGGAGTGATGTGGCGGTATCTACATCGCCACATGCGAACTACGCATCGAAGACCTGACGTCACATAAATCCTGCATCGCGCAATTAGAGTTTACCGTGCAGTGAACATATATACAAAAACCCAATATATTCATTGGGCAGTTGCCCGCCAGACACAACACCCGTCTGGTAGGAGGATCCTCCCTTTTCTATGGTGGATGAGTGAACTTTACACCCTGTTCCTCATAACCCTAAAATGGCATTAATACTTCATAGTCAGCCTCTAAACTCTTTAAAATCTCCAGCCCTTATGTCAATTATTTAGGTTCGGCGCAACATGTCTTTTTCTTCCATACTTCGACATTTCGGTAGTCTAGTTACCCCGATTTAGCTATTACTTTAGGTGTATGAGGAACAGGGTGTAAAGTTCACTCATCCACCATAGAAAAGGGAGGATCCTCCGACCAGACGGGTGTTATGTCTGGCGAGCAACTGCCTAACGATTGATTTTGGATTCTTGTATATAGGTCCATCGCGCGTTAAACTCTAATTGCGCGATGCAGGATTTATGTGACGTCAGGATTTTTGTATGACGTCAGGTCTTTGATGCGTAGTTCGCATGTGGCGATGTAGATGCCGCCATCGAAGAAAGGGTGGAAGATGATAATGGCTAGAAAGGGGGTGAATACCGACATGACGGCTAGTAGAGAAGTATGGAAGAAAACGGACATGTTGCGCCGACAGCAAATAAATTAGAATGAGGGCAGGAGATGATGGCTTCCTTTATTTCTTTTTTTGAGCTAGCTTGAGGGTGCCGTTATTTTAGCGGTTCTTTTTTTATATTACACAATGATTTGAAACATTAGCTTACTCTAAACAAACATTGTGAACAAGACAGGATGCTGTATATCGATTTTATATTATAATTCATATAAAAATATTAATTTGTGTTATGTGAGATGTCCTTTCAGATAAGTTTTGATGTGTTAATCAAATCATATATTTTGATATACGGAATTACGGACCGATACTGCGTCATACAGTTTCGTTTGTGTAGAAAATGTCCACTGACGCCCTAGACGAAGTGTCATTCTATCAGCGATAACGATGATGGAAAATGTATGGGACTGACATAAGCTATCGAAAAGCTTATGTCAATTCTGTTGACAGTCGTTGTAGAAATACGAAACGCTTTCGAAGCGATTGTCAAAAACAATCCAAATAAAAATGAAATTGAAACCTCCACAACAGTTGACTGGTCAAATACTTCTAAATTACATACATACATAAATTCACGCCTTCGTCCCATGGGAAGGCAGAAACTAAAGAACGGCACCTGCTACGATTCTTATATACTCCTTTTGCTTCGGTTACGTTCATACATCAGAGGCCCTAGACAAAGTGACCTTCTATAAGCGATAAAGATGATGGAAAAGGCAAAAATGTATAGAACTGACATATGCTATCGAAAAGCTTATGTCAAAGTTGTTGTAGAAATACGAAACGCTTTTGAAGTGATTGTCACTTGTCTAGGCCGTCTTGCGCTTCTAAAATAAGGTATTAATAATGCATTTACAGTAAGTTACACTTAAAACATCAACATCTGACCAAGGATCATTATATCGACGTCAGATAACGATCGACAATTTGAAGTTATTCCGGAAAAACTATTAAAAGTATGCACGAATAAATTTTTATTCTAGTTCTCATATCCTCTTAGTGGTAGCAAGTTATTGATAGGCGGTAGCGATTTGAAAGCATGATTAAAGCTATGTACGATTACCTAGCCGTGGCCGCCACATAAAGGCAGCGGCTGTCATGGAAATGACGATGTCAAAAAACGTTCTCTAAGAAAACACACCTACTTACAACAATAAATAACGTTAAAATTATGTCATTCGCTGGTTCATTACAGACGCTATGTCGTGGCGGCCACCGCTTTTCTATGAAATCGTAGCTGTGACAGCGAAGGAAGCGGGTCTCATCTCATCATCTGCCTAGCGTTTTCCCAACTATGTTGGGGTCAGCTTCCAGTCTAACCTGATGCAGCTGAATACCAGTATTTTACCTGGAGCGACTGCCTATTTGACCTCCACAACCCAGTAACTGGGTAATGGGTAGTACGATACCCCTTGGCAAGACTGGTTGTTAGACTTTCGGGCTTCTGACGACCCGTAACGACTGTCAAAGATCCACAAATGGCAGCCGGGACCAACGGCTTAACGTGCTTTCCGAGGCACGGAGGAGTCTCGGTATGTAAAGATGGTTACCCATCCACGGACCAACCCCGGCAAGCGTAGCTTGACCTGATGGATTGACCCGTGTCATGTGGCTGTTATTACTTAGCCACGAGTTCCTCCGCTTAGCTTTTCGATAGCTTATGTCAGTCCTATACATTTCTACCTTTTCCAACATCGTTATCGCCGATAGAATGTCACTTTGTCTAGAGCCTCTGAAGTTTAAACGTAACCGAAGCAAAAGGAGTATGTAAGGATCGTAGCAGGTGGCGTTCTGTAGGCTCTGCCCCCGTGGGAAGTGAGTATGTATTACTATGTCACTATACAGGCTGTAAGGGTAAACAGTCTTGTCATTCAAACCATGCGTAGTTGACTTAAATATAAAAATAAATGACCGAACACAACAAAAAAAAAACGTCATTTTCATTAAAAGATTTTTAAAAGTTTCTATCCGACACCATGCTCTCTAGCGAAACAGCTGACTGACTGAGGGAGGGGTCGCGCTCGCGGCCGGTCAGGTCACATCCCGTACCCCCCGCCCGTGTTGAGACGCAAGTTCGTTGCTCTAGCGCATAGGACAACGAACTTGCGTCTCTTGTGGTAAAATGTAGATTTTAAAAAAAGAAATAAAAAGTTGTAATTTTCCATTGATTTTACGTTCTATAAATGAAACCAAACCACTGGTTGCAATGATAATGGTGTTTACCCTAACACCCTGTATAATATGTTTATTTTGCCTCTCCCCCTATTATACAGTATGTTAACTAACAAAGGGCGTTCCCGTTAACCTGCAATAGTATAGCGTGTCTATATGCAAAAAAAGTTATAAGAACTCAAAAAAAAAAAAAATTGTTTTGTTGAATTAATTGAATTTTCACTAAACGATTAAATGTAAACGTAAAAGAAACACTCTGTACACGCACACTTATATTTCAACGTAGAAAAACAAGTGTGACAAGTGGGCGTGTACAGAGAGTTTATTTTCCGTAACAATTTAATATTTTTTGTGAATATTTTACTATACAAAAACAAAAAAAAACATTTTTTTTTAATGGTCATATTTTTTTTAGCATGTGTAGACGCTATACTATTGCAGGTTAAAAGGGAACGGCCTTTGTTAGTTAACATACTGTATTATGGGATTCCAACCCTACTATACTGGCAAAAACGTGTCATTATTGTTTGAAATCGATCACTACGTATATTGTTACGGTTTTCGTTTCGCGTCATTTTTGGCTACGGTAATCTTTAAACAATGGAGTTTCAAAGCGATTGATATCCCTTCTTAATCAGTTGTATAGTAACAAAAGATTAACTATTATGCAATAATTATGAATGAAATTTATTAAGTATATAAAATAATGGTAGGTAATATGAACTAAAGTAATTCTACTGAGGTTCGAGTGTGCTTCAGCGAGGACGTTTGACCGCTATTTCGTTACATGAGGAAGAATTTATGGAGGACTATGGGAATAACATAGTACCATTCAACACCTCCCACGTACCTCTAACGTTCTTAGTTGCCACGGCTTATTTTCATTTATTTTAAATTTTTGAATTGTTTTGTATCTTTTTATCTTTTATTTACGGACGCTTTTAGCCTGCACGTTTTTCTACATTTTACTCACATGTATGATTCCAACATGAATGATGTAAACAACATATTGTAACAATATTCTGATTTAAAAGAGTGTCCGTGGAGTTTAGTGCCCGTTTTTCTCCATAGGTACTACTACGTTTTGGAATGGGCAACTAGCTTCATCTTTCTGACTGACCGACCCTTTGACAATTCAAAAGTGCCTGTTTGGTTTATTTGAAATAAATGCTTTGAGTTTGAGTTTGAGTTTAACTTTTCGGATTCATGTGCGTAGGTATTGTATTATCACTTGCTTCAAAATCGGTGAAGGAAAACATCGTGAGGAAACCAGCATGCCGGAGAGATATTTCTCGACGGCATGTGAAGCCAAGTCAGAGCCCATGGGTGGCTTTAAAACTCTGACACCAGGTTAGGTAGCCACATGAAAAGAAGATTAAACACCTCACTAAAATAACATCACCCCTTATCACCTAAATAGGCTAGGCAGAGGCGCGTGATTCATCTATACATTATAAATTAAAGTGACGCGGACATACAGACAAACACGAAAAGCGTTTCGTGTTTGTCTGTATGTCCGCGTTGTTCTTCTAAACCACGCAACAGATTTTGATGAGGTTTTCACCATCGTTTAGAGAATTTATTCCGGAAGGTTTCTGAATATAATACATTGTTATTAAAGTTACATAATTATAACTATGAAATCTCGATATTTTCTCAAGTCGTCAAAACCGTGCGAAGCAGGAGCGGGTCGCTATTATAATTATAATTATATATTAAAATATATATTATAATTATAATTATATATTAAAATATATATTATAAATATAATTATCTATTAAAATATATATTATAATTATAATTATATATTAAAATTATCCCATATTGAAGAGGACGAGCCTATCACCGTAGACACCGTAGCTCAGTCACAAATTTTGACTCCAGGCTATTTAATTGCTTATTTCTTTATCACCGTAGCTCAAATTTCGACTCCAGGCTGTTGAAAGGGATACCGGGACCTTGGCATCTGAAGGAACACGTGTGGGTTTAAGTCAGTAAAAGTCTGACACGCCCTTCCGCTCCACCCAGAGCGGGAGAAGTCATTTGAGGATTTCCCAACCTCAAAAAAAAAAGGGCTGTTGCTGATTTCTTTATGGCCAAGCCAATTAATTACAGTTGGTATTGAACCCAAAAAACCTACGCTTAGCATACGAAAATTAAACTAAAGCAACGAAATAAACCAAAACTACAAGAAAAAAAACCTTCTATTTATTGAGTTACTTTTTAAAAGCCACAATTACTCGGCGAAATCAGAAAATCTATCCAAAATCAACTAAAATCGCGCATTCACCCGCTCCGCTCATCATACAGCCTTCACCGCATTGCTTCGCAGCGCTACACCCCCTATATAAACGATACAGTAGGCTGCGACCGGACAGTATCTCCGCACCCTGTGTATAAGTTGTCGCCTTTAAAAAAAGAAAACATTGTGTCGGTTTGAATTTTCGCGTAAGTAGATTTTTTATTATTACAGAAAATAGAAGTTATTGGATTTACTTCACTATTTTGTGGAAAAAGTTTTTTTGTCATAAATTCATAAATAAACTAAACTCTACGCATGGGGAAGTTATTTATTATAAAATTAATGGTTGTTTAATATATGTTTAGTTATGAATTTTACTGTGAACTAAACAATATTATAATAAATTATGCTAAGTTTATTTAGATCGGCTAAAGGTAGGTAATGACTATGGTATTTCAAAAAAAAATATTTTTGTTATAATTAAAATATGAAAAAAACTACCCTTTTTTTACATGATTTTATTCTAATTGAATGAAAGTTTATTCAGAGACGTTAAAAGCAGTGACGGGAGAGCAAATGAATTTTAGAAAGGTATTTAAAAAAATACCTACCCTATGATATAACCCTACATAGCAAAATATTGATAACAAAGTATCAATATGTTGCTACGTAGGGTTATATACTTGCAATTTTCTTAAGGATCTCTAACTTTATTGAAAATAAAATATAGCCTATGTTACTTCCTGATAATTTAGCTTTCTATTGGTGGAAAAATGGTTACAATCGGTCCAGTAGTTTTGGAGCTTATTCGGTACAAACAAACAAAAAAATCTTTACTATTATTAATAGTATAGAGTTTTTATTCTAATTGACAGACGATTATGAAGAATTAATTCTTAAGGGGTAGTAATGAATTTAAACTATGAACTAAAACATTGTTTTCAATTAAAACCTCTTTTCAATTCTCAAGAAGTTCCACTTTTCGAAGTGAGTAAGTTGTAAGATTCTTAAGGAGAGATGCCACGAAACTTAAACTAGTTATTAATTTTATTAATTAAAATAAGTTCACCTGTTTTCTTCAGTTAAGGTGGATCCGCAATGGTAATCCGTGAAATTCAAATGTTCTTATGTATTTTGCAATTTACAGGTTAAATACATATTATATTGATACAAATATTATAATTATACGTCTATATATATTCTGTTACTTCAATGTTATGAAAAGAACATAGTAACCTTAACCTGATGCTGCAGCATCACCTGGAATTTGCAGGATACCCAACTCCCTCACGAACTTACAGCAGAGGTATCGTGTTTGGACTTATTGGAAAGGTCTCAATAGGTTACAGATAGATGGTGATCAGGGTCTGATGATGGAGTAGGAAAGATAAATGAGACTAAATTAGTAACTAGCTTCAATGTGGCTAAAATACGTACAACTACGCAGATTTCGGCGAACCACGTGTTGATCGTATCGTTTCTACTAGTAATATAATATAATATTTAAAAAGCTGGAAATAAAAGTTAAATTAAAAAACATAAGAAAAAGTGAATTTCGCGGTCTACCTTAGCGCATTCTCCTTAAAGGTTTAAAAAAATAAATTAAACTACCAAGAAAGGCCGGCCAAGTGCGAATCGGACTCGCGCACGAAGGGTTCCGTACCATTATCTATAAAAACTGCAAAAAAAAAGTTTGCTGTGTGGGAGCTCCCTTAATTTTTTTTTAAATTTTAATTTAATTATTTATTTTAAAAGTTAATATGTAACTAAATATTCTGTGAATATTTCAAGCGTCTACCTATTGCCGTTATCAATATCGAGCAAAAACGAGCAAAAAATCCAGTTTTTTTGTTTGGGGCTTCCAAACAAAAAAACTACCCAAACAAAAAACGACGACACGGTTGGCGCAGTGGCTGAGCGATGGACTGCTGCGCAACGTGTCGCGGGTTTGATCCCCGCACGGAACAAATATTTGTATGATCTGCAAGTAGTTGTTCCGGGTCTGGGTGTTAGTGTATGTGAGTTTCTATGTTTGTAAACGCACCCACGATACAGGAAGAAATTCTTAGTGTGGGGCAACGTTTTTTTTAAAAAAAAAAAAAAAACAAAAAAAAAAAAAAAACCCTAGATATTTATTTTATTCTGTTTTTTAGTATTTGTTGTTATAGCGGCAACAGAAATACATCATCTGTGAAAATTTCAACTGTCTAACTATCACGGTTCATGAGATACAGTCTGGTGACAGACGGACAGACAAACAGACAGACAGCGGAGCCTTAGTAATAGGGTTCCGTTTTACCCTTTGGGTACGGAACCCTAAAAAAGTAACCTAAAAAGATTCCTGTGTACAGATTACAGACTTAGATTAATAAAATCTCTCTCACAGTCATCATCAGTCTCTTTTATTAGATGGAAGTGACCCGTTCCTATCTGATCTTCTTTAAAAAGTTTAATATAAATTATTAAATAATTATGCCTTTTCATTCATATTTCTAAGCGGTTGGGAGGGTCAAAAATATGTGTGGTGGTGGCTAGGGGTTGGCTTTTTTATGTCAAACTTAGCGACTCGCGCTCCTGTATTTACGACTTCACAAAACACCGAGATTTTTTAGTTATAAATGTAACTTTAATACTAATGTATTATACACATAAACCTTCCGAAATAGGTTTTCTAAACGATGGTGCAAACCTCATCAAAATCTGTTGCGTGGTTTAGAATAACAACGCGGACATACAGACAAACACGAAAAGTGACTTTAATTTACAATATGTATAGATTTTAATAAAACAGGTAAATATTTGACAGCTATTTGTAACGTTGCCAACTTTAAGGATGAAAGCATTAAAAAAAAAAAACTATATTTCAACTAGCTTCCGCCCGCGGATTCGCCCGCGTGGTAAAAAGTAGCCTATGTCCTCCCCCGGGATGCCGTCTATCTCCTTGCCAAATTTTATTGAAATCTGTTCAGTGGTTTAGGCGTGAAAAGGTAACATACAGAAAGACAGACAGAGTAACTTTCGAATTTATAATATTAGTATGGATGTTGAAATCTAATTAAAATTTAGTTTCAGAAGCATACCAGTCGTTATTTTATTTTATTTTTATCTTGAAACTAAAAATTTCAAAATAAACAAGAGAAAATTCGACTTCCATTTTCGAGATCGGTACGAAAGTACAGTCCTCACCAATAATTACTGTTTACTTTGACCGCCACAGAGTCGATGCGTCACAATCTGTCACCGACTGTACTGATATTATTTGTATAACACCTTTAGAAGCTAGCCTTTCTATTTATAAGTGGGTTATTTTTATTTGTTTTTTATTAGACGTGTCAAAGGAAGAAAAAGTTATAAATCCTTTTTGAAGTGAACACTTCTTTAGGCGCTCTCTTTTTGAACAGTGAACGAAATTGAACCTTCGGTGACGGTGAATAGTGGTAATCTGTGTGGTTCTTTCCTCAAAAGACCATTTCAGACGCTAATCTACATGTTCCTCATATGACCTGACCAAGATTATGTCTGGACTTTAAAAGAGACTGCGACCTCTGACTTTGTTTCGGCCTTTCTTCTCAGAGTAGTCAGTAATGAAACGCAGACCTCATCTAGCCTATTTTTAATATTTTTTAATATGACGTGTAAAATTGATTCCAATATACTATTAACAGAATAAACAATTTCATTTCATTTAATTTGGAATCGGGTATACTCGGCTCCAGTCGTCATCAGCTGTCATCAGCTACGTCAAGTTTTCACTTGTATCGTGCGATCACACACACCTTTTTTTTAGGGTTCGGGTACAAACGTGTACCGGGAGACCCCTCTGCCCTCCGCTAGCTCGCTTAGTGAGGGTCAGAGGGGTCTCCCGGTACACGCCACAAACTCCCGTGCAGTCTTTTTCCAGTCTGCTGGGAGTTTGTGGCGTTCTGAATTCAAATTGAAAATGGAATGATGATGTGGCCAGCCAAAAAGGATTGCCAGTAATAAATGATAGGATGAGTATGGATGAGAACGACTTCGTCACAAACGGAACCCTATTACTAAGCCTCCTGACAGCAAGTCTTACGAAGGGTTATCGTATTACCCAGTTACTGGGCTGTGGAGATCAGAGAGGCAGTTGCTCCATGTAAAATAGTGGGATTCAGCTGGATCTGTTTAAACTGAAAGCCGACACCTACATAGTTTAAAAAGGCTTGTGGTTTCGGGTCGGTCTCTTCAAAGGTATTGGTGTGTCCATGCGCAGATGGTGACCCCTTTTTTTTTGTGGCTGGAAATTGATTAAATACTTCTCCCGATCTGAGCGAAGCGGGAGGTCTCAGACTTTTACTGACTAAAACCCACCCGTGTTCCTTCAGTTGCCTGTTGCCAAGGGGCCCGGTATCCCTTTCGGACTTTCCCTCAACTAGATGGTGAATATCGTACCAGTATATTAGTGAGGTGGTTGATGAGTAGGGACTGAATAAATTCCAATTTGTCGCTGCCTACCTATAGTACATTTGCGTGGTCGTATCGACGTAATTACTAGGGCTTCATAAACGTCTGGCGAGCCGGATTACCGATGCGGTTACGGTAACCTAACCGAATTTGATGGGTTTATAACTTGTTCACGTGTTTTATATAGGACAAGGAAGAAAACAGTAGAAAACTTCCTTGTTAGAAGGCCATGAGAAGAATTGATTTCACCAAAATATTCGTGAGTTTTCGTTCTGCAGAATGGTGCAAATCGTGGTCGAGTCGGCACAGTAGTTTTGGAGATATGCCCGAAAAATTGTGACGATTTTGCCCTTATTGGCCTTACTAGCTTATGCCCGCGGCTTCGCCCGCGTGAATGTCGGATTAGTCCAGGAAAATTAGGGTTTCACCTCGGAATGAGAGATAGTCAGCTATAAACTTGTATAAACCTTAATTTTGACAGCCTAAAATTTGTCTCCTACCTAACCTACTTATTGTAGGGTGTCCGAGTCAACAGATATTCCAAGGTCAAAGGTCAAAAAAACGTTTTTTTTACACATTTATTGCCAATATCTCGTTTCCTATGGGTTTTATGCTATTTGTATGTTTATAAATATTGTTGAAGATTAAATTCTCAACAACTTTTGTCTAAACATTTTTTTTATATCATGAACCATTTTCGAGCTAGAGGGCAGAGCGCGCGCAGTGTTTAACTATTTAGTGTATCATTCGAGGTTACACTGGCCGCAACCTAAAGAGCACTGCAACCCTGCTTTACGGCATCACATCGCGAACCACAACCATTCTTGCAGTTGCAGAATATTGTGTTAAGCAATTCCTCCGGAGCTGGTGGATTCATTGTCATAACAGGTTTCAGGAATTCATTCAGATGCCATCTATCTGAATGAATTCCTGAAACATAGGACTACTTTTTATCGACATACCGCGCGGGCGAAGCCGCGGGCGGAAGCTAGTTAAGAAATAATTCATCTGTTTGACTGTTTTCTATGGAGATTCGTAAAATGTTCCACAAATTATGAATTGCTTTTATGTCAAATGAAAAGAATTGCTAATGACAGCTGGGATTGAAATTAACTGATTTTAGAGGAATTGCTAATGTGGCCGGTTTAGGCCCCGTGATGTATGAACGTAAACGAAGCAAAATTAGTATGTAAGGATCGTAGCAGATGGTGTTCTGTAGTTTTTGTTTACCTGCATGGGAAGGTGTGATAGTTTTATGTGTGTATAATATAAATAGCTCCACCATCAAAATCTATCTAATCTCAAATATAGCCTAAGATTACATTTCCTGTTGACCCTATGAGGGTCAAACAGCCTAGTGAGTGTGTCAAAATTAAACCTTAATTTACTTTGTTACAGGTATTCACCAAAAACATCTATAATCCATAGACAGAATGGAGCACACGGAGTTCCGAGTGAAGGGTGAGAAAATATTCTGTAGTAATGAATACCAAGTTACATTTTATATCGGATGGTAAAATATTTACTTGCAAGATCCGACGATCCGCGATTTTGCAGACGGACACGCACGGCAGACGACCGGAGACCGCCACGCACCGCGCACCGATGTCTGCGATACCTCGCACGTACACCTTCACACGGTGCGTCGTGCGGGCTCGTCTGTGTCCGTCCGCAATATGGCGCACCGTCGGATCACGGCATTAGATTGATTATTTTATGCTTATAGTTAAACCTTATTAGGTACCACAAAACCGTTTAAAAGGTGTTTAGGCGAAACGGTTTTGTGGTATTTTAAGGAAAGTATTTAGGATCTGCCGGTCAATTCTGTAAAAATGTCACAGTGAAAACTTGGGTGAATTGAGCTTGAAGTGAACTGTCAGTAGTGTTAATCCCTAGCATCAAGTGGAATGACAGCTCACTTCAGCTTTTACGGTGAGATTTTTACAGAAAAGACAGCCGGTCTTGTTGTTTTAATTTTTGATTACTTTCATGTTAAGCTGAAATTTTCTGTCTTCAGGGTGAATAATCTGTAACTGAAACTGAGAAAAGAGCTTAAACAAAACTACGACCAATTATGTGTTTTTTCTATCTCTCTTTCAAGAAAAGTGGTCAAACAATAATTAATTTGATTTCCAAAAAAACAATGAACTGTTTTTCTCAAAGCACTTCACTTTTCTCTGAAATTGAGTTTTTTTAGTAGAAGTTCCATTATGAGATATTACATCAATTAGTTAGGTGAAGTTAAATAAAACAGAAGCAACAATATATTAAATTAAATATACCACCAGTCCCTATTTAGTATTAACCTTCAAATGGCAAGTACATTTCAGCCTACAATTACATCACAATTATGAAGTATCATGATATAATTATTATAGGAACACAACTACTGATATAATTGCATTATATTATTTTGTACGTTTTCTGAATATTAAATAGTGTTATTGAAATTATTGTAGGGTTATTTCCATGGTAACTTACTACTGCATACGTAGTTACAATACCTACATCCTACATAATAAACTTATACTGTATTTCAATTTTTATTTTGTAATAAATTATATTATTTAATTATATTATAACTAAATGTATAATTATTATATTATGTATTATCGTGCAATCAGCATGAGAAAAAGTACGTAATCGAATCATGAATTAATAATAATTCTACGAAGTAATTAGGAACGGAAACAGTAGGTACGATTTTTTTTTCAACAAATATTTTTTTCTTTTCTCAAAATCAAAAGCGATTTTTCCCGAGGAGTTATAGGAAAAAAGTAAAATAAATCCATAATTTCTACCTATTAGACAGCAGATGCGTTGAGCGTGAAAACCATAAAATCATATTATATATTATACCTGAAAGATCTGCACGGAAATACCTACTTGTTCAAACAGAAAAATAGTTCAAATCTATTCAATAAACATTCCTATAAAACCATTCATTCCTCACTGAATAAACCCCTTCCATGCTTCTACATCACAATATAAACTGTCAAACCAATAACATAAAATCACTGTTCCCTACCCTCATTTCGGATTTGCATCTCCTGTTATTGAGTCGTTCGATCCGGTGTAAACCAGTTTATTCCGGTTTATTCTGCTTTGTACTGGTTTATGCCAGTTAGTGTAAATCCTTTTTATGGTTGTCTCTTTATTGATAACAGTTTGTACTGGCTTTTGTTTCGAAATAGAATAATATGTGGATCGGGGATTCCTGAAGGAATGGAATTTTCTGTTTTATATTTAGATTTCTGCTTAGATCTCTGGATAAAGTCAATGCAATCGTTAACGCATAGAATGTAATAGAAAATTTATTTGCCCATTTTGTATTTGTGAAAATATATAAAATAGTCAACTTTTAACTGATCAGTTCCTCTGTAATACATAATAATCATGGGTTTTATCTCAATTAGCTGTAAATATTAATATTTATTACGACTCAGGAGGATGCGTCTTGAAATTCGTAACATCGTAGATGTGAAACACAATCGTGTTATCGACAGTCGTTATTTGACAGGATATAAAATAATCAATACACAATTAGGACAGTTGAATTTTAAAACTTCTATCGATATTTATTACGAATCCTTCATACTCTCTTCTCTATGTTTCATCGTTGGTGCGTTTCGAGGAATACATTTTTTTTATTTTATGTTAGCCTATACTGTCCCACTGCTGAGCAAAGGCCTCCCCCAAATCCTTCCAAAACTACTAATACTTTAGGTGCGCTTTATTTTTTGCGTTTCAAAGTAGTGGCGCTTCGAGGAATACCCCCCAGATAGAGATAGCAAAAAAATCAATCCCATCACCCATGTGTCTTGTTTACAGGAAAAGCATACAGTTAAAGTCCTTTGAGAGTGTCGGACGGACACAAGTGTCCGATTGTCCGGTGCCCTTCAATCAAACAGTTCTTTGTACTCACTGATAGGATTCTGACAAAACGATTTTTTTTTATCTTCCTGGATTCTTTGTTACAAAGCTTTGTCTTCTTACAAAATTATGCCAAGTTACTGTTGTATGAAAAGGATAAGTTTCCAATCTTTACATTGGGACTTGGAAAATGCTGAAAACAGAATGACACTGTGAACACTTCACAAAAATGTTTTTTTTTCATACTATTTTATTTCAAGTTGTTCCATATTTTGGAACAAAAGCAAGTACTTAGTAACAGTGACCCGGTATCAATACATCACCCTAATTCCATAATCACAATCTGAATGATTTTGAAGGAGATTGATATTGGGATGTATTTAATAGCACTTTAGATGAAAACAGCTATAAAATTGTATACCAGCATTTTAAAATAATAATACATCTATAATTTAATATTATCACTAAAATAATAATACATCTATAATTTCATATGACATTCATATTATCACTATAAAAATATTGGTTTGTTTCTGATTCATCTAATTCGAGTTTTCGCGAAAACCCTAGGGACATTGCGAAAACCCGGATTGTCTAATTATCTAGTCATTCAATAAATTTTAAAGCTAAGCATATAATAGTGGAAACCACAATTTTTATAGTTCATTTAATTCATTTTAAAGCTAAACTTTTTAAAGTGTGCAATATTATTTTTAAAGTGCGTTTACTTATATACTCATTGGTAATCCATTGCTTCATAATGTTCGAAACATTTGTCTGCTCAACAACGCAAATAACGCAATGAATATTGTTGAACTGTCAAAATGAAATCCATTGCTACTGGAAGTGTGTTACGTTTATTCAATGTTATTTATCTTGTACTTTAGTACTCATATTTACTTTTCTCCAAATCAGCCAAGGAGATGGTAGACTACATAGCGGACTACTTGGAGAACATTCGCGACCGTCGCGTGTACCCTAGCGTGCAGCCAGGGTATCTGCACAAGTTGCTGCCCAAGGAAGCGCCGCAGACGCCTGAGCAGTGGGATGACATCTTTAAGGATGTTGATGAGCATATTATGCCGGGGGTGAGATTCATGGTCTTATAAATATCTGCTAGTTACTTCATGGTCCAAAAGAAGTCATCATTCTCCTGCCTTTATCCCAAATAAATTGGGATAAGGGCAGGAGAATGATGACTTCATGGTCCAAAAGCGTGCTGATCTTGAGAATAATTCCAAATCCACGCAAAACGGCTATCGCTCAGCATAATGCTGAGACGCTATGCGAGACAGCGCCACAGCGCTGGTTTTCAGCGACAGCCGGCGTTGACGTGATGACGTCAACCGGTGCAGGATAAGTAATATTTAATTCGCATATTTCTCCAAATACGTACCAAACAATGTCTTTCGGCCACCACTAATCACCTTTTCTTGTTCTATCCTTCTCTGCAAGTTTAGCATGACCATTTGTCCACGGAAGAATAGACAACAAACTGACAGATGAACAATCACAATCTGTCATTTTGTCTATTCTTCCGTCGACAAAACCCGTAGAAAACCGGTTTCTAGGGTTGTCATGCTACGCGTGCTGGTGTTATCACATACTTTTCTCCTCAGCTGGTCCATTGGCAGAGTCCCCACATGCACGCGTACTTCCCAGCTCTGACGTCTTACCCCTCCATCATGGGAGAAATGCTGTCCAGTGCTCTCAACGTACTCTGCTTTACTTGGGTAAGTCAGAAAATAGGTAATTAAAAAGCTTGTTGTAAGGTCTAATACGCGTACCATGACCACCGTAGAAACCGGTTTTGTCGACGGAAGAATAGACAAAATGACAGATAGTGATTATTTATCTGTCGTTTTGTCTATTCTTCCGTCGACAAAACCGATTTCTACGGTGGTCATGCTACGCGTGCTGAAATGAAAGTAGTAGTCACATTTACAGTAACAATGGAAGACTACCTTTATGGTAAGCTAGATCTCATCTCATTTGAGACGACCCTGTCTGATTTATGAATCAAATCAAAGCTCGCAAAATGCGTTAATGAGTTTGTATTTATTTACCAGCGTATTGTTTTCCAGGGTCAGGCACTTCTGCTGAACTGGGCCCTTTTGGCGCAGCAATGAGGCACACTCCCCTGATAATGTCCTTTTTCGCACTTTTATAATTTTTATTTTATGACTGCTGTATATATATGTATATTGTGTTCCTTTTAGTCTATGCTAAATATATGTGTTTTCTTTCTTTCTTTATTTATATCTGTTTGATAATTATATTATGTTTCCACGGCTAAGGTACCAAAAAGATTTTTATGAAACATACATTTTTTGGAATATTAATAGTATTCATCTAACAAAGCTGTTCTCATTTACATCTCTCGTTCAGGCTTCTTCTCCCGCTGGTACGGAGCTGGAGACCATTGCAATGAACTGGCTGGGCAAGCTCCTGGGTTTACCAGATTGTTTTCTCAACGAGAAGAACGATAGTCCAGGCGGTGGAGTTATACAGGTGAGCAATTAAAATTTACCGCGCGATCAACATTATATACAAACTCCCGACATCAATCGTTGGGCAGTTGTCCGCTAGACACGACACGCGTCAGAGGCTATAGACAAAATCCCTTTTCTGTCAAAGTTGACATTAGCTTTAGAGATGTCACGTGACTGCTGCTGTCAACTCCGTACAATTTGATATTTCCGTTGGCGTTAACGCTTACAGAAAAGGAATTTTTTCTAGGCCCCCTGGTCGGAAGATCCTCCCTTTTTTACGGAGGATGAGTGAACTTTACACCCTGTTCCTCATACCTCTAAAATACTATGTCATCCATAATAACCATGTGAACTTAATGGGACCGTTCGGAATTTTTTTGGAGAAACTGGTTGTAGCCATGTTTTTAATTTAGTTGAACTACATAGTTTCCTGTGCACTAATTTAAAGCTATCTGAAGCCTGTAATCAGTAACAAAAGAATCAGTATGCCTATTATAGAACTTGTAAACAATGATCGTAGTTATAGCACACGACAAGATAGGTACAGTTCGATTCAAACGTAATAGCGGCTCGGAAGTTAGCTACTCGCTGCGCAGTACCCCACACCCCCGCTGACACATGAAATTATTACTGCACAGCGACTCGCCCCATGTTCCGCCATCAAGTTTAAATCGAACTGTACTGCTGCACACATATTATTCACCTTATCTGACCCCAATGATGGGAAGATCTAGGGTGGGTTATAAGGGCGGTTTATTATAATCAATTAAATACTAGACCTGGCATAAATTAGTTATCCATCCTCACCTTCTTCATTTGATTTCGTTCACACAGACAACAGCAAGTGAGGCTACCCTCGTCAGCTTACTAGCAGCTCGCACCAGAGCCCTGATGGAGCTGTCCAAGCTAAACCCTGAGGTACAGTCAGCTGAGCTGCTGGGACACCTCATCTGCTACTGTTCGGATCAGGCACACTCCTCAGTGGAGAAGGCTGGACTTATTGGTAAGTGATACAAGTACAAGGTAATTATATTTTCGAGCCGTTTGGGTTTGAAACACCCCTTGGGCCGTGTGGTCCGAGTGCTCATAGTTTGTTCAATGAAATTTCCCAACGGCTTTTTGACACTTCCCGTGATCCAAGGGCTGGCGCTTACCTTGATCAGGGGCTAAGCATTGCCACACAACGTGGTAATACCGCGTCTTTTGGGTACCTACATTACCACCTGACAGCGATGCGGAGGAATTTTTCGACGCCATGTTTTAGTTATTTGTAGTGTATGATTCCTGATGTCGGTGATGCCTTGTTTTTGTCCAGTTGTGTTTTAGTTTTTTATAACTTTGCTCATGTCCTATTTACATACTTTGGTAATATTCAACGTCGTAAGAAAACTGAAATCACCAAAACGCAGTGAGCCAAATTCTTCAAATGGGCAAAACTCAAACTCAAACTCAAAGCATTTATTTCAATTAAACCATTTACAAGCACTTTTGAATTGTCAAGGAGTCGGTCAGTCAGAAATATGAAGCCAGTTGCCCATTCCAAAGCGTAGTAGGTACCTATGGAGAAGAAAGGGCAAGAAACTCCACGGACACTCTTTCGGCCTTTTTCGTCTCGTATTTAAATGGTCCTTTATAAGTACCTACTTATTTCATTTGCCCATGTACTTTTATTCAGGTCTCGTTCGCATGCGGTATATTGAATCAGATGAGCAACAGAGCATGCGTGGAGATCAACTAGAGAGGGCCATCGCCAGTGATAAGGAGAAGGGACTGGTCCCCTTTTGGGTAAGTCTGGACTAACTTATTATAATCCATAATATTTAGAAAGAACTGCTGCCGGTTTTTGAAACATCCGCCGATTTTTTTTTTTTTTTTGTGGTTGGGATATCATCCAATGACTTCTCCCGCTCTGGGCGGAGTGGAAGGGCGTGTCAGACTTTTACTGACTAAAACCCACCCGTGTTCCTTCAGTTGCTTGTTGCCAAGGTCCCGGTATCCCTTTCGGACTTTCCCGCAACCCTGGCAGGCATCGGTCCTAGCGGACCCCGCTAAGCCTACGTGTGACTCTGGATTTTTAATTTGAAATTTAATGTCTTGTTTATATCTTTTTAGTAGTAATTTTTTTTTGGGGTTACAATGTATTTGAAATTTGCTAATTAAGCCAACATGGCATCACTAAAAAAAACAACATCATGCATACCGGTCAAAATCATAACCGTCTTGTTTTCTTCACCGTTGTCGCGTAAAAGAAATGCTGGTTGCTGAAACACCTGCCAAAATCCACGCGCAGAAACACGAACGCAGTTTCAAACACGATGCTATTTTGGCTTGATCATAATAGGTAAAAAAAGCAACCACGAAGGGTTCTGAGGGATGAATTTATCCCAAGAACTCATAAGAACTTAAATAAAAGTAAAGTAGGTTGGTACCTACGCACAAAATTGAGAGATTTACCATAGACTTCTTATAGGTTTTCCTGTAATCTATAAGTATAGCACTATTTTCAGTATTTTTTTCAGTGTTTTAGGCACAGTAATTTCAACAACACACAAATATACGGGATGCTCAATTTTTTTTTAAATATCTGTAAAAGTATTTATTGTAAATTATTACAAAAAAATGTATTTGAGATCCTCGCAACAAGCCCTTTCGTTTCATATATCACATATTATATATATATATACTCAATACTTTATTGCAAATTCACAATACGAGGTGCTATAGCGAGTAATCCTCATCAGACTAAGTACTCTCTCCGGTTTTTGGTAATGAGCTGTTTGTTCTGTCACGTATCCACCAATAGGTGGCCATTGAGATCATCCGATCAAAGAGTATTGATACTAGATCTTTTATGGTTTTTTTATTTCGCGAAGCAAGAGTGGGAGCAACCAATGAGAGGTCACCACTGCTCAAATATGTGTTTGATAGTCCGAAACTACTACTTTTACCTACTTTATTGTCTGTAATCAAATTTTTTGTGTAGATTGTTTATTTTATAATTATGTTAAACAACTCCGTCATTGTTTGACCATCAGATATCTGGCAGAAATTTAATATATAAACACAAAAGATCAACACAAATTTAAACTTTCCTAGACGATCAGCTTTCACAAATATTAGTTCCTAAATTGTCAACAAACGATGAAATTAGGGCTCTCCGAGTCAAGACTGCCTATGGGTCGCCATCATTCGGCACGAGCCGGGCGGGTTCTTTCTTTTTCGTTTTCAGCTGTTCCGTACATTTTGACGAGTTATGCGAACATAAATGTACGGCACAGCTGTTTTTTTTTTCGCGATTTCATATTTGTTCCCATAGTAAAAGTTGTTCATAATGATGAGTACAATGACTCCTTAAGAGGTTGTTGGTGTTTTACCAATAACCCTGTATAGTCCTCCAGACCGTATTTCGGCCACGGCGGCCAATCTTAACGGACACTAGCCTTCGGCGCGGGAGATATTATAGTGCACAAGTGTGCGCGTAGACACAGGAGCACTCTCTCTTCCCTTACTGTCATAGTCCGATGGTACGGCAATCGGACACGACCGGAGGAAGAGAGATCAGGCGCAGGACTAACGGATTCCTGCCAGGGTTGCGGGTTAGTCCGAAAGGGATACCGGGACCTTGGCAACAGGCAACTGAAGGAACACGGGTGGGTTTTAGTCAGTAAAAGTCTGACACGCCCTTCGTTCCGCCCAGAGCGGGAGAAGTCATTGGATGATTTCTCACCCTCAAAAAAAAAGAAGGACTAACGGATTAACATGCTTTCCGAGACACACATCATAGGGGTATCACACCGCCATGTTCCGAACTCCGGGTTGTTACTTAGAAATTCCTAATTGAAAAACCCAATAACACTTTGCCCGACCCGGGAATTGAACCCAGGACCCCACGGCCACGTCACATTTCGTGTAGTTAGTGACTAACCTGGTGTCAGAGTTTTTATGCCACCCATGAGCCTTTGACTTGGCTTCACATGCCGTCAAAGACGTAGCGTTGGAAGGCTTTCCCAAGGTGGACCGATGATCTTGTGAAGGCCGCAGGAATCCGCTGGATGCGGGAAGCACAGAACCGGTCGAAGTGGCGGTGCTTGGGGGAGGCCTATGTCCAGCAGTGGACGTCTTTCGGCTGAAATCACGATGCCGGTTTCTGGTATTTCGTTGTAAATTGGCAAGTCGTGTAAGTGTAAAATCTCCTTGAACTGCTCTTTCCATCCATACTAATATTATAAACTCGAAAGTAACTCTGTTTGTCTGTCTGTCTGTCTGTATGTTACCTTTTCACGCCTAAACCACTGAACGGATTTTGACAAAATTTGGCAAGGAGATAGATGGCATCCCGGGGAAGGACATAGGCTACTTTTTATCGACATACCACGCGGGCGAAGCCGCGGGCGGAAGCTAGTATCTTATATGGCAGATACCCATAGCGCGTTGCCGATTCTCCTTTTCTCTTTTAAACAGCTCTACCATGTGCCAAGCCAGCATATTACTTGTCTGCTATCCTGGCTTGAAAAGCTATCCTCGTGTAACCCTGTTCTAGCGAGTTATTCGGCTTTCGAGCTAAAGCGACGACATTCCGTCTGCCGAGTTTCATAACATTTTAAACATTGCAAAAAATAACTACCGGCTCGGAAGTGACTCGCTTTGTGAAACGTAGAAGGATTTTTTTTGTTACAAAATGCTGTGTGTCATGCATGTCCCTACACGCTGTTCATTGTATAGTGATACGACTGTCACATTAAAAAAAACATTTTAGAATGAGCGTTAGTAAAATTGGTATAGATGATTTTTTTTTTTTTTGAGAAGACCCGCTACGCTTGCTAACAATAATGTGTAAAACAAGGCATAGTTTTTACCCGACTACGGCGAAAAAAAAGGAGGGTTATGATTTTGACCGGTATGTATGTATGTATGTATGTATGTATGAATGAATGTTCATCTGTTCCCTCCAATCTTGACAAATGAGGTATCGTTGGAAGCGTCTTGATCGTTCGCTGGTAATAGGCTATATGACGTCACATTAAATTAAAAATGGCGCCCTCTAGAGGACATAAAGTCAAGAACTTAAGTTTTGTCGTACCATGTTGGGTATCAAATGAAAGGGCTTAATGAGCACATTTCAAAAAAATATACATATATTATAACCCCAAAATAATTTAAAAAAAGGTATAAACAAGACACCACAGACAGACAAATTTAAAGCCCTAACATGTGTGACTCCGGATTTTGAAATTTGTCTGTCTGTGGTTTCTTGTTTATACCTTTTTAGTCGTAGTTGGGTTTTAGTTTTTATTACTTTAATTTTTTTTATTTCAGTTAAAAAACTATCCAAAATTTCTAAGGATTTTTTTTCTGATATCATTAAACTCTGTTAGTTATTCGGATTGGTTTATAAATGTTGCTTAAAACCTGTCTTAAAAATGTCTAAGCAGACTTTATTAATTACTTATCCTGCAACTCTTATAAATAAGCTCCATTCCTGCATTCTAACTTAGTATGAAAAACAGTCCGTAAAATTATCCTAACAAAATCTGCCTAGCCTTTTCCCAACTATATTGGGGTCGGCTTCCAATCTAACCGGATGTAGCTGAATACCAGTATTTTACATGAAGCGACTGCCTATCTGACCTCCACAACCCAGTAACTGTGTAATATAAGACCCCCCCCCCTTGATAAGACTAGTTGCCAGATTTTCGGGCGTCTGACGAACCGTAACGACTGTCAAAGATCTACGAATGACAGCCAGGACCAACGGCTTAACGTGCTTTTTGAGACATGGAGGAGGTTCAACCCGTGCTGCTGTTTTGGGTTGGATTTTAGTAAAAGTGAAATGGGGTCGTAGTAAAAGTGAAACAATGTTATTGCTGACCGTCATTCTAGCAATCTCTTGAAGAACAATCTTCAACATTAGCATTTATTACGACGACAACAAGAATCTTGGGACAAATCACAAAGATATAGCTCTGCCCATCCATCAAGCTTATTTATTTCCATATTTATTAATCTTTTCTCTTATTTACATAATAACAAAACATCTCCCAGAAGACGTAAGAAATATTACAGAATCCTTTTAAATGAAAACGTTCATTATTTGAAGATTAGTTGGGACCATTTTTAAGTCCCATTGGCCGCGGTGGGACCAATTTGTGATGTCCCACAGATTGTGCGGAAGCTGCTTAGGACTTTAAAATGTTGTGCAAGTTATGAGCGACAGCGTTTTGGCGCAGACTGATTGCTGTTATGTTTATGTTTAGTGTTTTGTTTTATTTTAATGTAAATATTTAGTCATTCAAAGCTAAGGAAATGAGAAATTGGTCTAAACAAGAAATAATCAATTTAGTCATGGGAAACATTGAAATTAACGTTTAAAACTTATTGACTTTCTAATGATGGACATCTTTTTTTCACTTAATGAACCTTTATAAAAAAAATCCAAGTTGATCGTAGTAAGGATATTAAATATTTTTAGGACCGCAAAATAGGAATTGTTTGTCGTTCGCAATCATTATAATTATTAGGTATCCAATAATATTTTTAGGAGCGCGATATAGGATGATTAAAGGTTCGATTAAATACATGCTTTTGGTTATTAAAACCTCGTCAGGGATGGAACTCACTTGTGTGTTAGTGATTGCTTTTTGGAGATACATAACGAATGATATGTATCTTTTAATGTATTGGAATAAATAAAATTAATAGAAACCTTATGTAGTGTTAGTGGAGATAAAACAAATGACTGTGAATATTAATTTTTTAATTTATCGCTTTTTCGTTGACTTCAATTTCGACTTTCTTTATAGCTTATCGTTTCTTATGCTCTAGTTTGGTTTTTATTAAATTCGGGATAGCTATTTCCTGTCTACTTATACATATATTTTCTTGAGAATATAAAAATTAAGACAGAAAATCCGTTTATTTGCGATTATTTTGGTGATGGCGATAGCAGTGGTGGCCCGGTGGTAACGGCCACGACTTTCGAGTTGTAGATCGTAGGTTCGAACCCTGACAGGCGCTTTACTTTGTGTAAATTATGGGTCCTACCTATGAAATTGGCGTTTTTTTCTCACTAATAGAGAACCTCGTCACTTCTATGATTTAAAATATTCATCAATTGTTTGGAATTATATCGAATAATGACCATCATAGACAACTACCAATAGTAAAAAAAACCTTATTACTTATAGTTTTCTTAACATAAAAATTACCTTAAAAATGACTCCTCATTTTGTTAGCAGAAATGACCACTATTTTTTTTTAAACTTATTGTCGCTTAATCTAAGTGGCATAGAAGTTATCTTAGTTTTTAAACAGTAGTGCATAAAAGTTTTAAAACAGTAGTTTTCATGGTTGTTATATAAATTAAGAAAACGTTAGTATGTAAAATGCAACTTTCTTAAAATTCCCCATACAAAACACCAATTTCATAGGTGGGGACCTAATATTTCATCGCCACTGCTCTCAAAACGGTGAAGGAAAACATCGCAAGGAAACCGGCATATCCTAGAACCAAAAAAATTGAAGACGAAAAGCCCACTCCCTCTCGAAGAGAGGAGGCTTGTGTCCCAGCAGTGGAACATTATAGGCTGATTATGCGATTATTTTGTTACAAATCTTGACGACAAAACGTAGTTGTGCAATATCTCGTCACTTGTACCACCTTCTAGTTGTGAGTACAACAGTTTGTAGTGCCTTGAGTATATATTTTTAAAACCTTCATAATCTTGGAGAGTATTAATTTCAATAACATTGTAGAATATTTTATTGTAATTTCCCTTGTGTATATATTTTGGCAGAAGCCTTAAAGAACCTCAACTAACTACTTTCACAATTTAATCCAATCCTCAAAATCCGAAGTTTGGCGAAATCCTAACTAATATTATAATACGAAATTGAGCTTCTTTGTTTGTTTGTTACGCTTTCACGTTAAAACGGCTGAACGGATTTGGATGAAATTTGGCACAGGGGTAGACTATGATCTGGAGAACGACATAGGGTAGGTTTCACCGCAAACGAAGTCGTGGGCAACAGCTAGAAACAGTTATTCATTTTGAGTTGATTTTTATATCATTTACGAACTATTTATTAATGGTTGACTTGTTTAATCAAATCAGTATTTTATCAATAATTGATCGATTTTCTATCAAAAAGAGCTAAATTAATTCATTAACGCACTTTGTTTTCCAAACTCAAACTCAAGGCATGTATTTCAATTAAACCATTTACAGGCACTTTTGAATTGTCAAGGAGTCGGTCAGTCAGAAATATGAAGCTAGTTGCCCATTCCAAAGCGTAGTAGGTACCTATAGAGAAGAACGGGCAAGAAACTCCACGGACACTCTTTTAAAATCCTTTCCTTCTTATCATTTCCTATTCCTTTTTATCAATGGTCACCCATCCGCAAGCTGACCGCAGCAATATCTACCAATCTACTGTATGTTATTTAGCCCCCAGTGTAAATACACTAAAAAATTAGTGACGTAAAACAATAATTATTAGCTTACTCATGTTCATTCGTTAAAGAATCCAGTTTACTTCATAATAACATGTAATTATTCGCATGTGAAGAGTCGATTCGACTAGATTTTACGAAGATGTTTGGTTACTAGATGTGGCATGTTTTGATGAATGATTTACTAGAGGAATATTCTGATTTAATGTGTTGAATCCATGTTTCTAAAGTGATGATAGCTTTTAAGATTTTAAATGTAGGTACTGAGAAAAGAATGAATTAAGTTACAAAGTCAAAGTCAAATCATATTGACACACCCTAAAACGATGCGTGTGTTATGAAAAAGATATAAATAAAACTATAGTATTTATCTGAAAGAGTAACTATATCAGTTAATTAGAATACAAAATGATTTTAAGCATTATGTTTAAAGTCTTACATACTGGCGCGATTCGCCGCGCGACGCGAATTTTAACAAAACAATTTCTGAGAAAACTTCACGGCGAACAATGCGGCGGCTTCGCGTCTCGCGGCGAATCGCGCCAGTATGTAAGAGCCTTAAGGCCGCGTCCACGCGACCATTCGCGTGCATTTACAATACTTTTTATTCAGAAAACCGCCCTCCGTCGACCACGCCTTCAGGTTCACCGAACAAAAAGTTCGAACGATCGTAAACAGTACGACACAATTTAGATGTAACATCGGCAAAATTCGTAAAACCGATCACATTCCGAACTGAGTGCGCCTTAAAAATCTCAAATCTTTATTACAACTTTAGGTGAACATGATCTTTACGCAAACGCAATAACTTGTAAAGTTATATAACCAAATACATTAGTAAAATTGAAATGAATGTATGCGAATTTTCAAATGTAAAGTTGTATCGTACTATACTCGCTTTTAAATAAGAGGCGGGGGGTAACGCAGTGCTAATAAACGACAGTCTCTCACTGTCGTTTCCAGCCCCACGCTACATCCTTAACAACTAATTACGCAGACTCCACTCCACTCTTCAGTTTCGATCAAATTTTAATACAGCCCACCTGCTCCACCTGCTTCCATGCGATTGGCTCCTTAAGTGCATTGTGATTTTATACGCGTTGCCTAGTTACCAGAGTGGATGTAGTTCTATTTTTATCTAGACTGAAGAGCTTGATTGAGTTTCCTCGAATATGGTTGAAATTAAAACTAATTGCAAGCAATGCTTCTCATTCATAACAATTGTCGGGTAGTCGTCTGCTGGGAGCTTTTGCAATAAAGCAGCATTTATCATTTAAAATAAAAGAGTGCATAAGATAGAAAAATTACTTGGAACACCAGTAATTTTAACCTACATTAAGGGCGCACCCTACCTCAGATTTTATCCCGCTCGCACCATACTACTCGCGACCGGCGCTAGCGGCTCTAAAGCGTCGAAAAGTTTAGGTAATTGCTTTTTACGGTGAAAATAAAGGTAATTAAAAAAAAAGGCATAATACCTGCTTTATAGATAGTTCAGTTATTATGCAAAGTTTCATGATCTAATTTGAAGTATTTTTGAATACCAGCGGTTTATAGTTCTGTTTATAGTTCTTTGGTTTTTTTTATTTTTTTTGGTATTTTCTATCGAGGAAATTTTATGTAATCGTGTTTTCGCCAAACCTAGCATCAATCCTCAACTTTAACATTATATTTATTTCAAAATGTTAATAATGCTGCAGTATTTTCGGCATAACGGAGGATCATGCTAAGCAATTTGAGGTAGGGTGCGGTTTTAAACGGTCATTTAATCAGAATCATAATAAGAAAATATTATGAATCATCGTAAAATGTCACAAACTGACAATTCATAATAATGATCTGCGTGTAATTCATATTACGAAATAATTCATCTGTTTGACAGTTTTCTATGAAGATTCATGAAATTATGAATTGCTTCTATGTCAAATTAGAGAAATTGCAAATGACAACTGGGATTCAGGAAATGAACTGATTTTAGAGGAATTGCTAATGTGGCCGGTTTAGGCCCCCAGAACTCTATGTCGTATTGTCGGAAGTCCTTATCCCACTTCGGGGATATAGCCTACATTCTACGCATGGTGTTCATTGGTGATACTAGCTGGAACAACAGAAAATATATGATAAAAGTCAACCTTTTGTTCAGGTATGCGCAACCCTGGGTACCACCGGCTCGGTAGCCTTCGACAATCTTCGTGAGATCGGAGCAGTCTGCGAGAAACATGGCGCCTGGCTCCATGTGGACGCTGCCTATGCTGGTAGTGCATTTACATGCCCTGAATACAGGTAACAAGCGAGTTCTCTTTTACTTTGCTTGACGGGATCCAATGGTGAAATATTTCTGTAAACTGCACCTTGAGTTTACATTTTAAATTCAGGTTTTGAAATGGACTCAAAAAGATGGCAAAACAGGCATTAGAACGTTGATTTTCAGATTTTCCAAACTTTTTTGCAGAAAACCTAAAATAATTGGGGAAATATTTAACTGATGCTCTCTAAAAGTGATTGACTTTCTAATGATGGACACTTTTTAAATTAATGATGCACACTTTTTTAAGTGATTGAGCCTCTTTTTTACTTTCATTCCTTTTGTGAAAAGGAATGAAAGTAAGTAAGTAATTGGTCGTAGAAACTAAGCACCCGACCAAATGGGTTAGGTTAGGTTAGAACTGTGACCAACCGCGTACCAGCCGAACGAGTGAAGCGAGCGGTGCTGCGGCAGCGTCAGTCGAGCGCTACATCCAAGTTGGTCACAGTTACTTGACTATTTAGTGTTTTTATGTCCCCAAGATAGGAATTATTTGAGGTTCACAAAAAGAGGCTCAATAAAATATATTAGAGAGTTCAATCATTTTTGTAGGATCACTATATTATGTTCGATTATATTCATGATGCCAAATAATTGTCGATGTAAAGGTCCCCCAGGTCTGATCAACTCTCTCTGAGCAGCTTCTGTCCAATTTTTTATTTTATTTCCCTTAACTTGTGTTTATATTTTCATAATTATTTTTTATTAAACCAATACCTAATGTTATATGTTTATGCTGTTGCTGTTCTTTAATAAATAAATAAATAAAAGCTCTCTGATCTATGTAATCGGCAAATTACGCGATACTAGATTCATTCTGAATTGCAGTTCTTATATTTTCGCAGGCACTGGCTGAGTGGAGTGGAGATGGCGGATTCTTTCGCTTTCAACCCTTCCAAGTGGTTGATGGTCAACTTCGATTGTACTGCTATGTGGTAAGATTCCTAAGTAATATTAGGTCCCCACCTATGAAATCAGCGTTTTGTATGGGGAATTTTAAAGAAGTTGCATTTTTCATACTAACATTTTCTTAATCTTTATAACAACCATGAACACTAATGTTTTAAAACTTTTATGCACTAGTGTTAAAAAACTAAGATAACGTATGCCACTTAGATTAAGTGACAAAAATAAGTTTTGGCTTATTTAAAAGAAAAATAGTGGTCATTTCTGTTAACAAAATGAGGAGTCATTTTTAAGGTATTTTTTATGTTCAGAAAACTATTAGAAATAAGGTTTTTTTACTATTGGTATTGTCATTATTCGATATAATACCAAGCAATTGATAAATATTTTAAATCATAGAAGTAACGAGGTTCTCTATTAGTGAGAAAAAAAACGCCAATTTCATAGGTGGGGACCCAATATTATAAATGCGAAAGTGAGTTTGTTTGTTACGCTTTCACGCTAAAACGGCTGAACGGATTTGGTTGAAATTTGGCACATGGGGAGACCATGACCCGGAACAGGACATAGGATACTTTTTATCCGGATATTCCCACGCGATCGAGACTTACGCGGGTGAAACCGCGGGGCGCTGCTAGTGTATTTATATTATAACTAGCTGCGCTAAGATTCGGGATTTTTTCATTTCCCATAGAAAAGTATTCGGACTTTTAGGAACTTAAAATAAATGACTTAATCTCTCTTTTCTGTGATTATAAATATTGAGAAAATTTGGATAATTTATGGCATTTTCTGAAGAAAAATGATAAATTTTTCAGGGTAAAAGACAGCACCGCTCTTCACAGGACTTTCAACGTGAACCCTATTTACCTGAGGCACGAGAATTCAGGTGAATATTATGAATTTACACGACTGTCCCAGAAGGATGGTAAACCAATATCCTGAAATATGGTGTAACTTTTATTTGTCTCGCCTGCAATACCTTAAAAAAAAAGGTTCAATGCTTGTTTTTCACTTTTCACTTATGTTTTTGCAGTCGGGTTTTTTGTTTTTTAAATAATTTGTTTTATTATGCTAGCTATTATGACTTACCCCTTTTAAAGATATAATTTCTTAATGATTGTTTCTATTTTCCGTTTCAGGAAAAGCAATTGATTACATGGTAAGCTTTTTTATGTAATAATTTTAATTGCCCAAAGTTACGGTCAAATATATTTATATTTATTTATTTGATTGTTTATATACACACAGTAAAATACATAGAGATACGACACAATTATAATATGAGTACAAAGGTACTGCTTATTTCTTAAGAAATTTCTTCCAGCAGACCTGCGAAAGGAGAAATGAGAAGGAAATGTAGACAATAGTGTGAATAGTGTGTTTATATATTTTTTCAAATATTAATTTATGAATCCCTACGTTTATAAGTAACATATTATATGCGATATTACATATGATTGCATATTTTTTTATATTGTTGTTATTGCGATCAACGAAGTAACAAACTGAAACACTGCCTCGTTGGTCTAGTGGTCAAAAGCGTTACTACTGAGCATGAAGTCCTGGGGTCGATTCCCAGGTCAGGCAAGGTGAAATTGGGTTTTTTCCAGCTGGAATTTCTCAGTAGCCACCCGGAGTCTGGATTTGTGCCCGGTTGATGGTAATAGGCTCGCCCCCTATTACATGGAACTTAAATTATCTGGCGAAATATGGGTGTACTATAGGTAAACCTTGGATTGACCCTTCGGAATTCCCAGAAGGGTGTAAAGGCGTAATGTATTGTTAAGATAGTTTTATAAACATTTTTTTTAAATAAAACTTTTTAATATTATAATTAGGAAACTAAACTTAACTCATATTTTACAATAGGTTGGCGATAAAAAAACATACATAAAGAAGAAACTGAGAAAGATAAATAATAACCTAAAAGGTATTGATTACCCAACCATTACAGTCAACGGTGATGACAAAAAAAATGGTGATGACGGAGACACAGTAATTATTATGAAAGATAAACCAAAGATTGTAAAAGACATCAATGGAAATTTACCCAATGGTGATCACAAAAATGGTAAAATTATTGGTGATTTACCAAATGGTGATCTTAAAAATGGTAAACTTAATGGTGATTTACCAAATGGTGATAACAAGCATGGTAAAATTAATGGTGATTTACCAAATGGTGATCACAAAGATAGTGTTTTACCAAACGGTGATGTGAATGATGATTTGTATTATGATGATAATGATGGAAACCTCCATGGCTATAACAAAATATCACCAGGATGTGGTGAAAAGATTCAACTCGAAGATCCTGATAAGAAAGAGCTTCTAGTAAGAGTTTTATTAGGTGATGGTATAATGCTGATGGGTATTGGTGATGGTGGGGATGTTGGTGATGATGATTTTGCGGAAACGTGCACTGAATTGTCCCAAGACTTTACTAATATGACATAATTTTTAATGACAATATAGCGCACGCTGTATAAATTCCTAACACAAGCCAACATTATAGTATTCTTAGTTGATTTTTCTCTTCTATTGGCTCGTGTTATAGAAGAATTTCATATTAATTTGCTGTTATCAATATAGATTACTCAGCAAGGTTGGTGTTGGGGCTGACGTGTGCTAGATAGCCTTCGAGTACTTACATTATACTCGTTCAAGCTGCTAACATGCAATAACACATATAGCTTTATATGAACGAACAGAAAGCACTACATAATAACGCTATCGTATCAAGAAATATTGTTCACAACTTAATGATATCGCTTTGTTTTTTGTAGCATTGGCAAATACCACTGAGTCGTCGGTTCAGGGCACTGAAGTTATGGTTTGTGCTCCGTAACTACGGAGTTTCGGGAATTCAGAAGCATATTCGTGAGGTAAGTCATTAAGTGACAAAAACACCATGGGCCCAAGCATGCCTATGGTGTTTTTGTCACTTAACTTACCGCAAGGACCAATCCTTGCGTTCAAAAGTACCCTTTCCGTAATTTAGATATGAAAAGATCGCTTCAACTCTTAGCGTTGATCAACGGTTTCAAAAACAACACACTTAGTTTATTTTAATTCTAAACACAAAGGTACCTAGATAACCTTGCACAATTGAATAAGTAAAATTTTTAGTGCCCCAATAATCGTCACGTCGTCGATCTTATCGTTATCCAACCAATTTTCGATGTACATACCTTTGTCGTTCTGTATCTGTTCAAATAAAAACGCCTAGTCAGGTCTATCTAATTGATCTGTAATAAAACCTATTTTGAGAAATACAAAATTAGCTGCTGCTCCAGGTTCTAATTAAAAATATTTTAACACCAGGAAAAAAATTGCTTCGTCAACGTTTATAAGGTTACCCACTAGTTCACTGAAGCCATAAATTTACATATTTTAATTTGTTTGTTATTCATAAAGTTCGTTTACTCTATTTCGCGTATCCTGCATGTTTTTATCTTTTATTTTTTATATGTTTTCAGGGAGTTCGTCTGGCGCAGAAGTTTGAAGCCCTCGTGCTGGCTGATCAAAGATTTGAGATACCTCAGCCAAGGAATTTAGGTTTGCCTTATTGATTTAAGTAGGTATGCATTTAATGATTGATTTTGGGTGTTAACAAATTAAAATCTAATAATGAAAGATATCAGAATATAAACAATGAACAATTAACGTTGTATCTGTTTGTATATGACTCAAAAATAACCTGAATTAATAAAAAAATAGGATTAGTGCTACCAGAATTGAGTTATATTAATGCTCCATATACCTACCTTTACTGTTGGTATCTACTTTTAACAACTTAAAAGATTTGTTAGTACAACTTACCGATATTTATATTTTTGGCAGTTTTTTCTAAAGTAAGACTTGCATTTGCCCATCATTTTGTGTTGTCTTAGGCTCACAATGACACGTACCTATGAAGCCAAGTCAGAGGTCCATATACATGTCGTGGCATAAAATCTCTGATTCCAGGTTTGTCAGTAACCACACGAAAAATACCTATACCTATTGTATCTTTCAAATCCTAATTCAATATTCCAGGCATGGTAGCCTTCCGCCTCAAAGGCGACAACGCTTTGACCGAGCGGCTGCTGAAGCGCTTGAACGGGCGCGGCTACATCCACGCTGTTCCAGCCTGCTTCAAAGGAATCTACGTCATCCGGTTCACCATCACCTCGTCTAGGACTACTAACCAGGATATCTTGGGTAAGAAGGACTAGTCACACTAGATTATTTTTAAGAACTTAGCAATAATGTTCTTCCATGGTTCCTTATCATGCCAATACATTTCTAAACACCCTCGTCACGATCCATTGGTGACTCGACGAACTTTAGAATTTCTAAAAGAAGGGTTTCTGAAAACGTTTTTTTTACTCATACTTGGTTTTAAAAAGGTGCAGCTTCAATCAATTCTAATCGTAGTTTTATGTGCATTGTTTTGCCGAACTTTTAATTCTCTCATCCGGTAGGATCTCGCCGCTCATCTCGTCGATTTCTGGTCGAGTGATTGAACACCAAATTGATTATGGTATTAATTAATTACAGAGGATTGGAACGAGATAAAGACAGTAGCCAAAGAGATATTGATGGACGTGTTCGGCTCTGAGAATGGTAACATTGTGGTGCCCAAGAAACCAAGGATTTCTCTCAAAGGTAAAGGTCTATTGATTAATTCATTTGTAACAACTCTAAAGGCAAATCGCAGTAGACATAGATTTAAGACAAAAGTGACGGAATCCACGAGATTTTAGAAACTTATCTGTGTCTCTTCTTAACATAGGAGATGAGATCAAGACTGAAAATGGAGATTGTTTTGCATGTATGTACAAATATTCTGATCTTTCATTTTATTCGTTCGATTGAAAATTGTACTTAACAGATCAAATCATTATTCCTAATAATTGGTATGTTTAAGATTTTAACGTATTCATTCATGGTTTTCTGTGTTCAGTTCACATAGGGATAAAAATATTCATACATTGTAACTATTAAATTATCATGCTGAATATTATGTCTTGGTTATCTATTATGTTTCCTCCCTCTTCAATTTTTCCGGTTTCATTGTCAGTAATTTCTCTTTCTCTTGACACTTCTGTGAGTATGTCATCCACAAGAAAAATGTTTCAGAAACTCGCGAGCTGAACGCGACTTTCGGCACCAGTCTCCTCTTAGCCAACAGTCCTATGAGTCCGAAGATAGTGAATGGTACTCATGCTGCTATCTGCGATTATGAACAGGTACTCACATCCTGCGCGCAAACCTTCGCGCAGTTGAAAATGGAGCCGAAGGATAGTCCTGGTGAGTCTCATTGAGGATCATGTTTGAGTGCTAAAGCGATCCTAAACCCTTTCAATTAATCTCTTGTCAAATCTCACTTGTTAATTTTTGTCAGCTAACTGGCTGGATGGTTAACCTCTTGTTATTTTAGCAACGTGATATGTGACAGCAGATTTACTGATTAGTAATAAAATAGTTTAAAATCATACACTTCGAGCTTCATTCTACTGATTCACTCACTTCTAAAATTCTATTCTTTCGTTTATACTCTATTACTCATATTATATTAATGTAATTCGCTTCATCATATACACTTTCCGTAAGCTTTTATCACTGTCCACTAAATATCTTGTCTGTTACGATTCCAAAAGTGCACACTATTTCTACACTTCTATTAGCTTTCTTGGAGTCATCATCTACTTAACTGCTATCTCCATCATAGTCTTCTTCACATTTAACCAACTAACCTCACCAACCATTCACCCCATCATTGTCTTCTACCTCACACTCACACAAACTAACACTAACAGAAATGCGTCGCCGCATCCGAGGAATCAAGATGTGTGGTAAGAAGTTCTCGCTGGATTCCTGCTTGGATATGGTGCAGGGTATGATGGTGGAACAGAGTCTACCGCAGTGCTGCGAGGAGGAGAGGGAGGATAATATGTCTAACGGTGGGTAGAGTATTATTGAAAAGTCTGATTTTATACCTACGACCTTGTTATCTCCTTTGTATAAAGTTTTGGTTTTGTGTTCTTTCTTCCATCAAAATTCTTCAGCTATAGCAGTTATTTGGCGACCTTCCTACTCTTCAGACTGTCTGTTACCGTTCTAAAAAGTCTTCCCGCCATCTCCTTCTTGGTCTGCCTGCTATCGTTCCTAATTTAGACCTATTGAGCCACTGAGCTTGGTCAGGCCCATTGTTCATATAGAATCATTGCACAACATTTAAGTTCCACATAAAACCTGACCTCATCTAACCTAGATAACGTTTTTAACGATCAAGGATTAATAATTTTTAACCGCCTCTGTGGTCTAGTGTTTAGACCACCTGTCTCAGACCCAGAGGTCCCGGGTTCGATTCCCAGTGGGGGCAAAATTTTCTGCTCGGTTTATTTGGTGATAGGCCTTGTTCTAAGTCCGCCTGGCTAGCTACTACCATCTTATCTAAGTCTGTCGCCATAACAACAATGTTAATAGCACCATTGTGATTCGGCAGTTAGAAGTAAGATAGGATTCCGGGTGAAGCTCGCTTCCATCTTCGGCCTGATTATCACTTACCATCAGGTGAGATGCAGGCTAAGAGGATCCGCGAAGTTGTTTTTGGTAAAAAAAAACACCCTGGTGAGAAACCATGGATTGCTTAGCCTTAGCGACTCAACCAATGTATGATAAACTTTAAACGCATGGCAAACGGTCTACCAGTTCTGCCCAGACCTACCTGGTGGGATGCAAGCAATGTAGAATTGTAATAAATATTTTTTAACATAAAATAAATCTGTTTTTAGGAGCAAATACTGAAGCGCCAATGCTATAAATAAGAGGTAATTCAACCAAAATATTTTGGTGGCGGTAAAAACGAACGATTAGATTTTGAAGCTAACCAAATACTCCTAACAAAATATGTAATTTACTTTTCTAACCATAAATAATTAAAACGAAAATTCTCTTTCCTTTACAAAGTTAATTAAACTCCAGGATCAAGCCCGGGAGACAAGTCATCACTCTCATCATCACCAGTGACATCTATCGGCACCATCAAGCAAGAAAACACAGATACAAACCAACTGCAAGTCCCACTAGCGCCATCTAGGCAATACAGGTCGAAATCCGTCGACGTCTCACTCTCCGGGCTGTCACTAGATGACGCTAAAATCACTATCGATGTTAAAAACAGCGAAATTATAATCACACCCACTGGTTCTAAAGACGTAACTGAAGAAATGTCTTCTTCTAAATCTAATTTCAATGAAATCGAAGAGAAATTAAATATCGGTGATAAAATTACACAAGCGTTTGAAAATTTCCAAGATGGCTTGCAAATGTTGAGCGAATACAAGAATAATGTTGAGAAAACTGAAGATTGTAATACTAAATTGACGATACGGGGTCCTGGAAGTTATATTAAGAAGTTGATCCAGCAGTTTAGTGAAGGTCCCTTCGAAGGAGAGGACCCCAAGCCTGAAGCTGACAGAGCTATGTCTACTCATACTCAAACTATTAAAGATAAAGCTGACGCTATTTGTAAAAAATGCTTGCATTATAAAGGGAAGATTTCTAAGTAGGATGACGCTTCAGGCATGAAAAATAGTTAATTGATTTTCTTAATAATTATGTGGACGTTATACTTACTCTTATGACTAAATATTACAATTTATTTATTCTTTTTTCTGTGCGGCGTGTTTGAAATGAATGGTACATTACTGCAACGGCCGGCAAAAGAGGCATTCTCGCTCGTCAAACAATGCCTGGTTGCGGCCAAGGCTTGTATAGTAGTACTCTTCTCAAATAATGCGCGAAAATTCAAAAGTTATAGTTTCCTTATGACGAAACAACATTTTGTTCTATTTGTAAGCCAATTCGAAATTTTAATGAAGTCTATAACCTCCTTCGTTACCATGTGTTACACGATAGATATGAGTTTTCGTAGTAATTATTTTATTCGACCGCTAAACATGACAGATATGGATTTTCATACTAACCGGCCGCTGCTCGTAAGTATTTGACTAGCACAGTATTTTCGATTTATCTTGAAGAAGGTTGTCAAAATAATGCTTATTTCCAAGCATTTTTGAGAAAATTTATTTTTTGTCTATAAGATAACTCTTCTTGTAATTGAATATTATACTTTTTAGAAAACTCATTTCTATAACCTTGACAAGAAAAGACCGATAAAATGCCCTGAGAAACTTAAATTGTTGTCAAACAATTTTTTTTTTGTTTACCGTGGTTGTCAAATGTTTCATTTCCTAAAACGGTGTTGGATAAGTGTATTTTAAGTTATTGCACAATACTTTGCTTGTAATAGTAAATAATTATTGTTTTGTAAAATAATTTACACCGTTATTAGTTATGTTAAGTTATTTAAGAAAAAAAATATATCGAAGTTAAGTATTCAGCGAAATATATTGAAAAACGTAAATAATTATACCTACAATAATTTTAGAAATCTCAACTTTTGCCTGTTTTATAATTTAATCTTAATATTATAATAAAAATCGGTACCTAGGTAAATACTAGTTCGTTAAAAATTAAATTGCTTAAGTAGTTTTTATCTAAACTTGCTATGTTAAAAAATCAAGATATTTCGATAAGTATGTAGAAAATATTTTAAATTAATTCCTAGTTTTTGAAAAGATATTGTAAAAACAAATCTAAGTTAATAAAATCGATCAGTTTAAAAAAAAAAAAAAAGAATTGAGGAGGGACATTAATTTTTATCAAATCAAACTATTTATATAACTGAGAGTTTAGTATTTAAATGATCAAATAAACTGCTGTGCAATATCAATAAAAATGTAAAGTTTCGCTTTAAAAAATGCAGTAGAAAATATTATATTCATGTTACAATCAACATAAAGTATATAAAGTTAAATATATTTAATGTTATATTGAGATTTATAAATATAAAAGCTAGAGACAACAATACTACAATAAATTAAACTTTGTGTACTTATCTAATGACGTTCCCAGTCTGCATACAAATATTATACCCAATCGTTTAGTCACTTTATCCAATCAAACATTAGTATTAGTCGGCCCATCACTATTTTGTTAGTTTGAAAAAATCACGTTTTCAATTTCAAAATAAGAAAATAATTTAATAGAAATAATTTCTAAGTTCAAAATACTCCTATGAAGTATAATAATTATGGTCAGTGTTTTCATTTATTGTGGTATTGATGTCTTCTATAAAAGTATATTTTTGTCGTTGGCCCCAAAGGTGTAGTTAGGATCATTAGAATATAATTTTAAATTTTATAATTATATATTTTAGTTCGTCTTCTCCTAATTTGTTTTGATTTTATTATATTATGTAGTTACTTCTATGGTGCATCCAATCCAAGTGAAGTGGATACAAATAAACTTAACTTATTATAAAAAAGATCTCTTATTATTTTATTATTATGTTCACGCAATAACAATGTCAACATAAATTTTATTCAGTTACTATTGAAATTAAAAATACCTTGATAAATAATATTATACATATTCTTCGATTAGCTATATATCTTAATTACATACCTACTGTAATATACGTACTCTTAGGCTGTAGGCAAATATACACAAAATGTATGAAAAAAAATGTATTCTAGTTTTAATTAAATATGTAAGCAATAAATATGTTATGAGGCATTGAATTTTCTTGTTTTATTATGTAAAAAAAATTAGCCAAGTGCGTGTCGCACAATGAAGGGTTCCGTAGGTGGGATGAATTTATCCCTATAACAAACATCACTTTTTACTTGTAAAAATGTTATCTCATACATCATCATAAATATGATCACAACCCTTTGCCCGACCGGATCGAACCTCATACATAGATCTCCTGGTCAGAATTAAAATATTTGAATTTGAATAGCAGAAGCGCAAAAAAATATAATATAATACTTAAATTACATTATAAAAATATATTTTTGTAGTATTTTGGTAAAATAAAACGTCACTCTAATAGTTAAAATGTTTAATAAATACGTAACCATCAGTATTAACATTTTCCTATTTTATTTGAGCATTTTATTAATATTTTTACTACATTGTGGTGTGGTTGTTACGGGCAGAGTTCGCAGGGAATGTAGATAGTGACCGGATACAGTTAAAAGCAATAATATCAAAGTAATAAATGCAATGCAGTGATATACGTACGTTTCTATACGCATTCCGATAGGAAGTGTGATCTGCTATAATACAATTATAATCATTAAAATATTTGTAAATATGTAGTTGGAAATAAGCAATGCTATGAGAGTAGGGACAGATCTTTAAAATGATGTGAAACATCAAATTTAAATCATCAAACATATAGGTAACTCATATTCCACAACAGGTAAGTAATTAAATAAATAAATAAAATATACGCTATAATTAAAATATTAAATGTTATTTAAATAATCATATAGAATTCATGTTATGCAATTAATGTTTATTTGCAATAATTTTACTACTTAAGCTTAAAATAATACCAATAATACTTGATTGAAATAATATATTAGCGTACCTTGCCCGTATCATGGTATCAACAGATACTTTGCTACTTGAGCAAAATATACGAAAAAGCTCATTTTTAATTATTAATATAAATTAATTATAACAAATAATTTATAATTTCTACAATTCAGTCTTAAACGCTAACATTAAATCTATAAATAACAATAAATAAATGCATTTTCTTTAATAATTTACAATGACATAATACTAGGACAATATACAAAATTTATTTAATTTTTATACCCATTTTGTGGATTTTTGGCGCCAAACTTGAAATGGCGTAAGTCACGTCAAATATTTATATTTTAAGTAATATAATTGACAATACTCCTGTTTTGAAAAATATACATTTTATTTTATATTTAATAATGAAACAGGGTTTGACTGTACTCTAAAATAATATTAAAATTATTTAAATATATCAGAATTACAATTAATATAGACATTATTCATTAGAGAGCTGTTACATTTTATACAAATTACAAAATTATTTATAGGTAAGAATCGCTGAATATTTTTTTTCAGACTAACTGCATAGCAAAGTAGTATGAAGACATAAAAATAGTCGCGGATATAAAATATTTCATTGAAATTGGAAGTTAATATTTAATGATTTTCAAAGGACAGAACAATTTCTAGTTTGAATAGTATAAATCTTAATATGACGAAAGTTTCCCAAAGAATGATAAAAATTGTTTTTTTTTTCATATTTCACAGAAACACAAATAAATTATAAATTATCAACCATTTAGTTAGTAGTGTATTGTATTTTTTTCGTAATGCTTGAAGAAAAAAACAAAAATAATCGTAAGAATTCGTATTAATAAACATTCTCCCAACACAAGTTCATAATTGATTAATTTCGTATACCAATTCAACACAAAAATGTCACAATCACACACAAATTCAAAATCCAATTTCTCGACACAATTCATTCTCTTCCAATTTCAAAATTTCTTCTAACGAACACCAGTTATACTCTTTAGCCATGGCTTATAGAACGTGGTTCTCATATACACTCCAGGTAGGAAGGGGGCTGCACACTTGATCCCATGGGAGACTGTACCAACCAGCTGCCACTTGCCATCGTCACGTTGTAAGACTAGAGGCCCGCCACTGTCACCCTGGAAAGATAAGAAAAAGCGTGTTTAGATTATAAATATTTTACTCCTGTGTCGAAAATTGTGATCAAAATTAGATAATTCTAAGTACGATATGAATGAATCTGTCTGCTTGTAGCATTGTATGCCTAATATTCACCTAGTTCCGGAGTTAAAAGGACTAGACATTTACCATGGCTTTCACATGACACTGACGTCTCAAGAAAGAGGCAAAAAAAAGTCAGTATGTTACTACGCGTCCTCGTTTTATAATTTGATCTCAGAAAAATCAACAAGCTCTCTGACATCTTACTGACCAGTACTGACCATTTATTATTCGTGACCCTTCTTATTCATTTATTATCGTCAATAATGACTTTATAATGGCTTCCAGTCTAACCGGATGCAGCTGAATACCAGTATTTTACATGGAGCGACTGCCTATCTGACCTCCACAGCCAAGTAACTGGATAATACGATACCCCTTGGTAAGACTGGTTGTCAGACTTTCGGGCTTCTGATGCCCCGTAACGACTGTCAAAGATCCACGAATGACAGCCGGGACCAACGGCTCGGCCATCAATATAGTAGTTACAATACTTACCTCACAGGAATCCTTCTGTCCGTTAGCGTATCCTGCGCAGATGAATGAGTTGAGAATCTTCTTAGAGTGTCCAGCAGTCTGGAACATGTCTTGGCAAGCACTGTTCTCTATGACAGGCACCTGGAAAATCATAACTTTACATCAAACCTGAATTCCACAAAGGACCTATACCCATATTACGTTAATGTTTAATTGCCTTGTATCACGCACCTTGTGTCTTGTTCTATGTTCTATGTTTATCATCGTAATAATTTGTAATGGGGAATTTTACAGTCTTGGAATGTTAATGATGTAGAAGAGATAAAAAAACTAGGCGGTGGGTAAATAAAGACTTCATTAAAAAATAAGACTGTCACACAGACTAGTTAGTCGACTGTCAGATCCAAAAGGCAGAGATAAAAGAAAATAAGAGCGAAAAGAAAGAAAATAAGTTTATTTGTGGTGAACTTGACGCAGAAAAACATCAAAAGAACAAGTTGAGAGAAAATATGCGTCATATCCACGCAAAACGGCCATCGCTCAGCATAATGCTGCGACCCTATGCGAGACAGAGCCCCAGCGCTGGTTCTCAGCGACAACCGGCGTTGACAAAGACAAAACGTATTATAGACGAGAATAGTTATTTATGCAACTGTTATAAAATATAATAAGGGGTATTAAAACACGAATGATAATAGTAACACATGAGTGTTTTAATACCTAATTATTTACAGTTGCATACAAGACTTTATCTACACCCATGTTATGAATCTTCTATAAAAGTTTCTTTGCAATACCAATATCAAACAAAAATGGCGCGGTACGACGTGAATTCGAATTTTTCGATTTCGAATGTGTCTTGTTTTTAAATTACGGTGCTTTGTTAGTGAAACGCTCGTGAATGACAATGTTCTTTTTTTGAAATGAGTTGCATTATGAAATTCAGTACAACATTATAACACCCGTTTGGATGATATTATGATTACTATGACACTGGTTGTTTTTTATGTTGGCAATAAGCTAACTGTTTCAGAAACTTTTATAGAGGATTTATAGCATGGGAGTAGATAAAATAACATTTAAACAGCCAGAACATGCTACCAAAGTGATGAATATTATTACCTGTACTTCCTGTAATATAGCTGGCACTGAACCGCCGTACTTGAGCCGTCCCCAGCCCGTGACGGTGGCTACCCGGCCCGTGAACTCAGCCTCGTCAGGTGGCATGCAAATTGGCACTGGAATTTAATAAAATGTATTCAATAAAACTCATTTAATTCGGACTATTTAAAAGTCCATATTTTGTGACTACTTATTATATTATCTTAATACTTAATTTAGAAGCTGAGAGAATTTTAACACAGACATCGCTCCAGTTTAAACGTATTCCATTTTGAGGTATTCCAGGTGGGCCAATGAATGCGCTACTCCGAACATCTGACCTCCAGTTTTACCAAGTGGTATCCTATTGTACCTAGTGACTGGGTTGTGGAGATCAGATAGTATTAGGCACTTAGGCAGTCGTTCCATGTAAAATACTGGTATTCAGCTGCATCTGGTAAGACTGGAAGCCGTCCGTCAAATGAGATACGTAATTCGTGATTTCAAATTCAGGGTACGCCCTTTCCTTTGTGTAATTTATTTCATCAGTACGGCTCTACAAACGGTGAAGGAAAACATTGAGAGGAAATCGGCATGTCCTTGAACTAAAAATGTGAAGACATGATGATCCACCAACACACACCAGACCAGTGTGTGGTGGGAACCATACACAGATTCACAAGGAGGAGGCCTGAGTGCCTTGACAAGTGACAATCGCTTCGAAAGCGTTTCGTATTTCTACAACGACTTTCAACAGGATTGACATAAGCTTTTCGATAGCTTATGTCAGTCCTATACATTATTGCCTTTTCCGTTATCGTTATCGCTGATAGAATGTCACTTTGTCTAGGGCCTCTGTATCCCAGCAGTGGGAATGTGATAGGCTGATTATGCTCTTCGTGCCATAATTTCCTGGTGCAAGTTTCATTCAGGCCTTACTTCGCACTTACGATCTTCGCAAATACTACTGAGCCAATTCACTTCATACTTTGTAATACCTACATTATTTCTAAGCTTTACACTGTATTTTACCAATTTTTTTGAATAAAGGATCGTGGGCAAAAGACACCCAGCTCCGCCACGGTTCAAACCAGCTCCGCCACGGTTCAAACCAGGTCCGCCACGGTTCAAACCAAACCAACCAACTTACCAATATGAGCATCAAACTTGATGGGTGCTTCCAGCTCTAATAGCGCGAGATCATTCTCAAAGGTAGCTGCGTCATAAGATCGGTGCACGATGACTTTCTTCACGTTTCTTGATACTGGCTTCTTTGGTTCGAAGTCTCCCGATATATCGTTCTCGCCAAATACTGCTACTAGAGATGCTAGGAAGCTGTAAGTGGTGGAAACAAGGTATTAGAATTTATGGTTGTATAGGATTGCGGCCAGCGATTAGCCAATTCAGAGCACTGGCCGCAATCCTATCAATTAATGGCAGATTGATTGATAGGATTGCGGCCAGTGCTCTGAATTGGCTAATCGCCAATATTGGGCAGTAACGCATAAAATAGGCAAGGTATTTTTCGGAACGCACTGTGAATAAAATTCGTAATATACCGTTCGCTGTGAGGGCTAGCTTAGAATATAAAATTCTATCGACTGCCAGTTAGACATCTTATTATCGACATCTTTATTTCTTTTTGTAAACCACAACAAATTGGATTTATTTTACGACATTCGTAGAGTCCACATAAGTGTGAAATATAGCAGACAACCTGCGCTCCGCGGTTTCTCCCGATAAGTCTCGATCCCGTAAGAAAATCGGGATAAAAATTATCCTATGTCCTTCTCCAGGTCATGGTCTACCCATTTGTCAAATTTCATCCAAATCCGTTCAGTCGTTTTAGCGTGAAAGCGTAACGAAAAAACATACCAAAAAATAAATTCACTTTCACATTTATAATAATTAGTCTGGATGTATCGATAGTGAGGCTTACACTCACTATTTACCCGACTAAGGCGAAGAAAAAAGGAGGGTTATGATTTTGACCGGTATGTATGTATGTTCATCTGTTCCCTCCTATCTTCCAAACCACTTATCACAATTTGACAAATGAGGTATCGTTAGAAGCGTCGTGATTGTCCGCTGGTTATAGGCTATGTGAAGTCACATTAAATTAAAAATGGCGCCCTCTAGAGGACATAAAGTGAGGAACTTAAAAAAAAAAAAATGGTTTAATCGTACACACTGCTACACATCAAGCTATCCAGTTCCAGTATAACCTGACCTCACATTGTACGGAAATCCTATGCAATGCCAGATCAGCTTAAACTGGAAATGTATAGCTTGATGTGTAGCCGTGTGTACCATGTTGGGTATCAAATGAAAGGGCTTAATGAGCACATTTCAAAAATATTATAACCCCAAAAGAATTTAAAAAAAAATCAAATAACAAAAACTAAAACCCAACTACGACTTAAAGGTATAAACAAGACACCACAGACAGACAAATTAAAAATCCAGAGTCACACGTAATCTGTTCGATTTATGCCCTAACACGTGTAACTCCGGATTTTTAATTTGTCTGTCTGTGGTGTCTTGTTTATACCTGTTAAGTCGTAGTTGGGTTTTAGTTTTTGTTACTTGATTTTTTTTTATTTGTTTGATTTAGGCATGGGGGAAATTCGTTTAAAGACTAAATTACTTGTGGAAAAGGTAAAAGCTTCTGCTAAAAAAAAATGATAATGTTATTCATCCATATATCGCCACTCTGTGATAAATAAATAAATATATATCCATTGGCAAATTTGTGTGAATTTAATTTTTCTAGATTATATATGTTTCGTGCCCGGTTGATGACAATAGGCTCGCCTCCTATTATATGGGACTTAAACATAACTGGTGAAATGTGTGCCTAACCCATTGGGGATTACAGGCGTGATGGTACAGATTATAAAATGTTTTATGTAAAGCTGAATCGTCAAACTCACCCAGGCTGACAATGCGCAGCGGTAGTAACAAACTTATTGGTGATAAGGACGCCTCCACACTTGTTCTTGGTGAAGAGACCGAGCCAGGTGGACTCCCGGACCAGGACCTGCCAAGGCCACTCGCCGAACGCAGCGCTCTTACCGCCGACGATGCGGCCCGTCTTTGAAAGGGGACGGACGCCACACACTGGAAATATGAAATGAAAGTATTAGATACATAATATTTTAAGAAATTCGTGAAAGGATGTACCAATTAATAATTTGAACTTTAGTAAGGCATAAATTGAAATGAACTGTATATTTCTCGTCATAATGTCAAGTGCCCGTCGCGTAATGATGGATTCGCTGTGACGTCATTTAGATACACATTCATGACGACTACTTGCTGTAATGTAATATATATTTATCACCAAATTTTTCCGACTGTCTTTTCTTCATATCTTCTTTCTTCATATTTTCGATATACTTTCCGAGATCTGGCTGATGGTCTGCGAGAACTAAGAGACCACACTTTAAGGGCTGTAGTTTTTAATAAATTGATTTAAAAATTCTCAGATTCGTTCTACAATAAAATTGTTTTATGACTACTAGGACTGGACTTTTTTTTGCGATTGCCAGTATGGTCCCTCAGTTCACACATACATCTTTTTTATTAGCTTGACACGACATAAGATAAGAATAATGACGAATAGATGATGATGAATAGTGAATAATCAAATTAATTTAAAACTTCGAGGGACACTAAACGCCCATAGGCATAATAACAATAAAATGTCTATTGTGTATCGTTCAGTGTCCTTCAACCGATTAAAATAATAACTTATGTTTGAAATAGCCGCCTCGATAAGATGAACACAACTTATCCGACTAAGATGTAATTTCATAAAATATTTATTATGGTGAAAGATAGGCAGTCGCTCCGTGTAAAATACTGGTATTCAGCTGCATCCGGTTAGACTGGAAGCCGACCCCACCTTGGTTGGGAAAAGCTAGGCAGATGATGATAATTGTGGTGAAAGATCTAATACATACAAAGAATATTGATTGATTGATTGATTACATAACTTATCATACATAATCAGCCTGTAATGTTCCCACTGCTGGGACACGGGTCTCCTCTCTATGAGAGGGAGTGGGCCGTAATCTACCACGCGGGCCCAGTGCGGGTTGGTAGATGTCACGTCTTAGAATTTTGATTGATTGATTGAATACTCACAATTCTTGTCATTATAATCCACAGGGCGATCAACATAGTTCTCTGTGGTCAACTCATCTGCCAGTTCCGTGGTCGTGGTGGCCGCTTGTGTGGTCGTCGTCACTTTCTTCGTCGGCTTTGGCTTTTTTGTGGTCGTCACCTGAAAGTATTGGGATTAAAAGACGACGCACCTGTTTGAATGAATATAGGAAAGCCACTAACTTACTTACTTAACTGACTTCATAAAAGGAAGAGGTTCTCAATTCAACTGTATGTTTTTTATCTTTATGTGTGTATGTAGTGTACTGTATACCTAATAATAATATCTTCAGCAATTACATTCCAAATCCAGCAATCTCACACAAAAATTTATTTAGGAACAATGCAATGATTAAAATAAATCGTGTAGCCCGGCTACACGGTGCTTCGAAAGATTTCAACGCGCTCATTCCCAATTTTCCAAGTTTTATTTTGGCTTCCATGTTTGATGAAATAAACTGTACCTACCTAACAGTATCTACTACATAGTAAAGAAAACGTATCTGCTAGCAACAGAAAACGCTTAAATTGTATAATTATTACATCGTGCTACTGCTCATAGGAGTCATAGTGCATTTTAAAATGGCTCTAGAGGACCATAAATATCTAGATGGAGACTGCTTCATTATTACTTAGATAGAATAAACCTTACCGGCTTTTTCGTAGCGGCAGTTGTGGTCGGCGGCTGCGTTGTGGTTGGCCGTCGATACTGCGTGGTCAGCCGCACTGGCTTCTTAGTCGTCTTCACCGGCGGCCGTCGTGTGGTCGCCTTCGTCGTGGTCAACCTCAGCGGCCTTTTTGTGGTCGTCAAAAAAGGCCGTTTCGTGGTCGCCAAAGTCCTCTTCGGCTTCGTCGTGGTCGTTTTTATTGCTGTTTCGTTTGGTTTCCTACCTAATATGACTATATCGTGTAACTCTTGGAATGTACCTTGCAAGTTTCCAACTATTTTGTTCACAAACATATTCATCTTTTCGTTTAGTTTCTCATCCATTTCCCATGTTGGTGTGGTGAATTCCACGTCATGGAGGATATCTAGTTCATTGTCAGACATTGAAATACTTGTATTATATAAAGATGGGTTTGACCCAGAAGCATTCAGCATTGGGTTCCTTACAGGTGGGAAATTTATGAGATCATCAGGGGATGTCTGCATTTCTGGTTTATTCGTCGTTGGTGCTTCCGTAAATTCCATAATAGGACTTGTCAAAATTGGAGCAGGCCTTGTACCTATTGAAGCTTTGATTGGATAAGGAGTAGTCACAACTCCTGGTTTTGGAGTAATAACTACTGTAGGTGAAGAAGTCGATGGGTAGCTAGGTTTTCCCATATATATGTTATTAGTAGCAGCTATATGGTTGTTTACAGTAATCTGACTTATCGGTTTCTTGAAGGGTTCTTGAGATATTTCAACGAATTGAGGTTCGTCGGCATCTAGAGGTGTTTTTGTCGTGTGTATATCATTTAGAACTATGACAGTTGGTGTCACACTTGAGAATGTGTCGACGTTGGCAGCAGAGTCATAGGTGGTTACTACATTGGGAGGAAGTGCTGGTCTTCGAATGGGACTAGCTCCAGTCACATAACTGGTAGATGGAGGTTTCTTCGGGGTCGTAGGTCTTTGCGTGGTTGTAGAACTAACATAACTGAAGGTAGACAAGTCACCGAAATCAGTGGGATCAGTAGGATATCTATTGAAGGCATCAATAGCTTGACTAGTAGACTGACTAGGGCTTGGCGAAGAGAAGTAAGACGATGGCTTATCGTCCTGTGGCAAGCTGTTTGGAGTCGTATGAATATAGTCATAAGACGGCTTTTTGCTTGGTACTGGTTTTTTCGTCAAATATGTTGACAATGATGTAGGTTTTAGAGTGACGTAGTGACCAGTGGATGAGAAACTTGGATACGTGTAGGAGTATGACGGAGCTGGTGAGGATTTCGTCTCCATGATATCAATGGATGGAGTCACATCTTCCTTCATACTTGGCGTACTATCATTGAGCATCTGAATAATACTATTAATTGATGACAATTCTGGTTTCTGCGTGTCTTTTGTCACTGTTGAAATTATGATGTACTTTTCTGTTGAAGTCACAGGCTTTGGCCTGAATATTGGTTTAATTGGTCGATGGGTTGATACCGTCTTTTGAGCCTCCGTTGTTGAAGTGCTCGGAGTAACCGTTGGTTTCGTCTGCATTGACGACAGTTGTATATTGAAATCCGAAGGTCTGACGACCGTATCAACTACAGACCCATTAGTATGTACTAGAATAGTTTCTGGACCACCATGATCAATACTGCTGTGCGTATAATAATCAGGTTTTGGCTTCATATAAATAACACCGTTACTATCTTTAGGAGGCGAGCTGAGTAATGTATTCGTGATTTGAGTTAGCCCTTCAGAGATCATCTCGGCATGTTCTCCTTCCGTGCTCAAATCATCTGGTTTAAACGTTGTAGCTGATGTCTTATCTGCAGGTTTATATCCGGGGGTAACTACAGGTTTGTAACTGTTATGCCAAGCACTTAATTCTTCTGCATCGTAATCATCACTTTCAGTTGCTTCTGGATAGTCTAGGTAACTCGTCATGACGATGCCAGGTCCTTTGGGGATGTGGGATTGGCTGTCAGATTTCAGTTGGCAACAAGCTCCGAAGAGGAACCCATCCATGCAAGCCCCCACTACCTCCCCCCCTCGCTGGTAACACTCGTGGTTGAACATGCATATTGTGTTGCCTCTGTTGTATTTTGCGGCGCGTGATGCTTTGCAGTAGGTGGGGGTTATTCGGTAGCCGCCGAAGAGTTTTCTTGATTCTGTGGAAGAGAGAAATAATTGTTTAGAAATAATCTTCTACTGTAATAGTATTTTGAGAATTTTAAATGGGTCGTTCTATGTAAAGAAAAAAACAAACAATACAACAACAACAAAAACACAAAAAAACAACAACAACAAACAAACCAAATTTTTTTTTTTTTCTAATCATTGGAGTTTAATTTTTTTTTTCTTTGAAATGGTCCTAATTTAGGCTAGCCAAGATGAGTGGCAGCACTACTCTCTCCGGTCTCTTCCTATATTTAAATGTTTTTCCATAATGAGGTTTTATGTTTTAAAAAGATACATTGCTTTCCAGTAAGTCATTTAATTCGTCTCATTTTCTCGTGTTTTATTATGAGTATTTTTGTATCATATGGATAAATTGATCAACATAATTTTATTATGATAAAATGTATTATTTTTCTTTGAACATATTCAAAGTTGAAAGTTCACTAAACGACGAACATAACCTAGACAAAATATTACACTGAAACAATGTTTTTAGAAAACGCAAAGCAACATTGAAAAGCTCCGTACATCTTATATATTGTCAGCTCAAAGCTCAAAAGACAGTGTTTAAAATCTAGGCACGCGAGAGTCTGTCAGCTGCCTAGATTTCCCCATCTGAGTAAATTGTAGCCTAGCTATATGTGTGACACTTTCTTAATTTCACCCGTCGCGTCGTCGCGGCCAAATCGATTGATCTTAGGACATGACTTGCGAGAATCTTGGTTTGCATGTTTCTAATTTTGTTCGTTAGAGATGGGCAAGGATCTTCAAGGAAAGAGGGTATAGCATAATCAGCCGATAATGTTAGGCTAGATAATAACAAGAAAAATGAATATAATTTGTATTTTTGAACGTGCCACCTTTTTGAGCCTACTGCTTAACCAAGCGGTTATGGCTGCGGGTCCTCTGTCAGTGAATGAATGAATGTTCGTGTGTTGGTGTTGGATCATTTGGTTCCCTACAAAATGGTTGAGCTGGATGGTGCTGATCCACGTGTCATGTTCGTGAACGGGCGCCGTCAGTTGAGACTGGTCATCTCTTATCTGCCAGGACTTATTTTTAATCTTATATTTTGTATTGTTTTTGATTATTTTTCGTTTGATATTGTTCTCACATATAGAATCACCAAGAATACTGTAACCAGGATTTTGTAATATCTATACACATTTTTAAAAGAGTGTCCTGGGAGTTTCTTTCCCTTTCTTCTCCATAGAGATCTACGATTTGGAATGGGCAAATAGCTGCAACTTTTTGACTAACTGACGACTCCTTGACAATTCAAAAGTGCCTGTAAATGTTTTAATTGAAATAAATACTTTGAGTTTGAGTTTGAGTTTGAATCTGTCTGAGACAATAATAGGCTGGTATTGTTATTATTATTTATAAGTCAGCTCCGTAACCATAAAGCGGTATTCTATGTTCTACTAACCTCAATGTACTTATTAAACAAAAATTCGTCGAAATGTGTATCAATCGTGTGTAGTACAAATTATCGTATGCGTATCAATAAGCAAGCATGTGTGTCATATTAATGAATGAGTATTAAAGCCTGTTACGTAGGCAAAGCGCTGAGAATATTATAGCATGGTAATCATTCTTCGAGTTCAGGGCCAAACAGGAAATTTTAATTAGATTTGGCATCGACACGCTACAGGTGTGTCCAAACATATAGCGGCAATCGTGCGCGGCTGCCGCGCGCGAACGCTTCTTTCTGCCTGCCGCTCACAAACATTTCTAGCAAACATTCGTCAGTAATTGTGTTTAGACGAATTATAAGCTGAGCTACGACACACGCAACCGCTTTCATGCCAACTGAAATGCGCGGCGTGTCTCGGACATGCTGCGCAGTACCTACTGCCGCGCAAAAATTCGTCGGTTTAGTCTTAACTAGAGCGCGGCAGAAATGTGTCCTGCAAACGCCGCGTGTTGCTGCCGCGCTCTTGCCGCTCACTGTTTGGATACACCTTAAGAAGAAGATAATTATAAACACCGAGGGCGTCCGCGCCATCATTGCTGTACTGAAGTCCTGTTGACGTGGCCCTAGTGTCTACGGTCATTGCATTAAAAAAAATGTAGTACCACAATTTTCCACCAGTGGTAACGACCGCGAGTTTTGTAGGTCAATACTTTGTTTAAATAATTTCATCACCGCTGCTCTCAAAACGGTGAAGGAACATCGTGAGGAAACCGGCATGTCCTAGAACCAATAATTGGAAGACATGCGAGATTTTCCAACCCGCACTGGGCCCGCGTGGTGAACTACGGCGCACTCCGTCTCACAGAGAGGAGGCCTGTGTCCCAGCAAAGGGAAAATAACAGGCTGCTTATGCTGCTTACAAATCTTAGGTTTTATTTGCCATTCTTAGGATTTACAAGACACATTTTGTCAATTTAAGGGCCAATAAAAATGACACTAAGCGTTAGGCTAGCGCAACTTTGGCAATCAGAATTGCGTTTTTTTACTAATGCATGCTATGTCTGTTTCAAAGGGAAAAGAAATAGAACAGGGTAACCCAAAATGGGCACCAATAGCTTCACTATCGCTTTCACATCCACAGCACGTGATATGCAACGCACCTAACTTCCTAAATTCGCAAGTATAGAGGTCGACCGTTACGGAGCTAATACATGAACACAATTTTGCATAAAACGTAGATTCGTAAACGATACCATACTGTTCCACATGGCACTGAGCTAGTGTTGGAGTAAACTAGGGTTATTTTAAAGTACTCATTAAGTTTTCCGGGTTCCGTATCCAAAGGGTTCCAACGGAATCCTATTTAAGGTACAATTCCGTAGCCGACTGCACGCAGCAACAGCAGGCGACGTGTCTTAAAAAACGTTCTAATTCAAGTCGCAATCTGTCAATCTTATCAAAAATATTGGTAAATAAAATTGATTGTATTTTTGACAGATTGCAAATGAGATGTTTATGCGAACGTTCATAAAAATAACAATAAACAACCAACCTCACCTACCAAAATATACGGTACGGTACTACTTATGTCAATTGATGTGCAGTTGGCACCTTTTTTTTTTTTGAGGGTAGGAAATCATCCAATGACTTCTCCCGCTCTAGGCGGAGCGGAAGGGCGTGTCAGACTTTTACTGACTAAAACCAACCCGTGTTCCTTCAGTTGCCTGTTGCCAAGGTCCCGGTATCCCTTTCGGACTAACCCGCAGTGCAGTTGGCACCTCAATTGACATCAGTAGTAACCAAAAAAAAATAAACTACATATAGTCATTGCAGTAACACTAGAATGTAAGTATGAAAACCGCTTTTATTTCATTGAAATAAAGCCAAAGACAAACAATTAGACATTGTTACCGTGAGCGAGCTAACTGAAAGTCTGTTCGCTGCAAAAGAAACAAAAAAAATGGCTGACAAATTGACGGCGGTGATTGATTTAGTGCTAATATTCGCGGAAATTAAACAAAGTATGTGTTGCTTAAATTCCGTGTCTATAAATCCACCAACGAGACAGCAGAAGACATAGTCTGTGGCATCATTAAAAAATATAGCGGCACCTTCCGGCCTATTATTCATAGACTTTTAACGATCACTTTCTATTTCATTCTAAGGAATGTCTGAATCATATCAGCTGTTTATGACATAATTGGTATCTATAAAACTAATGTAAGAAGTCTCGTGCCTCTGAAAGCACGTTAAGACGTTGGTCCCGGCTGTCATTTTTGGATCTTTGACAGTCGTTATGGGTCATCAGAAGCCCGAAAGTCTGACGACCAGTCTTGCCAAGTGGTATCGTATTATCCAGTTACTGGATTGTGGAAGTCAGATAGGCAGTCGTTCCATGTAAAATACTGGTATTCAGCTGCATCCAGTTAGACTGGAAGCCGACCCTAACATAGTTGGGAAAAGGCTAGGCAGATGATGAAAACTAATGTATACTTAATTATGACATCAATGGTGTCAAGAATTTGACCTGCTCACTGTCTACTAGATATAGCGTCCTGCAAACTGGCGCGATATCGCGGGCGCGACAGCCAGCGCAACCCTTGTCGCGCCTGTTTGTGGGAGCCATATTAATGACAGCTGGAAAATTGTCGTTTATTATTCACGAGACGATGACGATACGACTTGTTTTTATAGAAAAACATACCTAAACAATGGTAGGTATATACATAGCTAATAGATAAGTAATTATCAATTGAAGATGTTAAGGTACTTAATTTCCTCATCATAACATCACGGCTGTTATTCCTGAAGGGTTCGGCAGAGGTGTACTTATAGTACACCCACATTTGGCCAGTTATGTGTGTTGACGGCGCGTTGTGTCACGCGCGCCTCAAATAGATGTCAGCACTGTGGCGGTATCTACATCGCCACATGCGAACTACGCATCAAAGACCTGACGTCACACAAAAATCCTGACGTCACAAAAATCCTGCATCGCGCAATTAGAGTTTACCGTGCAGTGGACATATATACAAACACCCAACATTAATCATTGGGCAGTTCCCCGCCAGACACAACACCCGTCTGGTCGGAGGATCCTCCCTTTTCTATGGTGGATGAGTGAACTTTACACCCTGTTCTTCATACCCCTAAATTGGTGACCCCTACTGAAGGGGTCCGCTAGGGCCGATACCTGTCGAGGTCGCTGGAAAGTCCAAAAGGGATACCGTGGCCTCTGGCAACATACAGGAAACAAGGAACACAGGGTGGGTTTTAGTCAGTAAGAGTCTGACACGCCTTCCGCTCTGCCCAGAGCGGGGGAAAATAATGATGCACTTGTCCGCTATTTATATTTCTTCAATCTTTGACCTTCATTTATAAATCGTCTCATCCTCGTCTCCTCACCTCTAAAACCACAACATACTAACACGTTTCGAAGCCGGAAGGATCGTTAAAAATGATCAGGACACAATGTGTGTCGATCACAACACGTATCGAATACTAATCGACACTGTCCGAATCGAATTCAAATTCTAATCGAGTTGTACACTTTCGAATCGGAGTTGTATCTTAGTTCATTTTAAGAGATTACGTTTCGGTCATTTGTTGGTGGTTGACCATGAATTTTATGTGTTTGTAATTGGAACACGTTTGTCTTTTGTTTTTGTGATGAAAGTGTTTTTATTTTTTCGTGTCGATATGTCGTAGGGTGATTTGATACTTCGAATTTTCGCGAAAACCCTAGGGATATTGCGAAAACACGGATAATTAGAAAATGGTGGAAAAAAATCTGCGAGCAAATTAGCTCGCGTGCGGTCGGTCACAGTTCTAACCTAACCTATTTCAGCCAGTTCAAAATAACGAATCACACAATCTAACTAGGTGAAATAGGTTAGGTTATCTACTTTTCACATAATTTTTTGCAAACGCGAAAGTGAGTTTGTTTGTTTATTACGCTTTCACGCTAAAACGGCTGAACGGACGTAGATGAAATTTGGCAGAGTGGTAGACCTTGATTTGGAGAAGGACCTAGGCTACCTTTTATCCACATACCACGCGGGCGAAACCGCGGGCGGAAGCTAGTCTTAAATATGCAATAAGACGTGCTATTTTTGTGCCGATTGAAATTACGAAGAGACGACGTAAGTAATCTATATCCAGGATAGGCATCTGATCTTCAAACAGAAAACTTCTTTGATTGACAACAAAATGAGGTTTGGTCCGAAAACCCCGAGGTTAAGGCTTCGCTCCGAATAATGAACGAATTAAAATTCAAATCGAGTAGCTACATTGCCACTTTCGAATCCAATATTCGAACATATATTTACTGTTGAGTCAAGTTCAATGGGTTTTGAGAAAGCTTGGTTTTTGGCGAAACGCCATGTAAGCCCATGCGCGACGATATTATACAGTATGTTATCTATCGAACGGATACTTGACTTTCTACATTGAAATACAAGTGTGCGTGTACAGAGTGTTTCTTTTAAGTATCAATATAATAGTTTTGTGAATATTTCACTACTTACATTGACGGCTCTAAGCCGAGCGCTGTGCGCAATACAGTATGTTAACTAACAAAGGGCGTTCCCGTTAACCCACAATAATATAGCGTCAATAGATGCTAAAAAATAATAACTCAAAAAAAAAAAAAAAAAAACGAAGTTGTGAATTATTCACAAACTATTAAATTGATACGTAAAAGAAACACTCTGTACACGCACACTTGTATTTCAACGTAGAAAGACAAGTGTGACAAGTGGGCGTGTACAGAGTGTTTCTTTTCCGTATCAATTTAATATTTTTTGTTAATATTTTACTACTTATAATAAAATAAAAATAAACTTTTTTTTTTAATGGTCATATTGTTTTTAGCATGTCTATAGACGCTATACTATTGCAGGTTAACGGGAATGCCCTTCGTTAGATAACACACTGTATGTAACTTTAATAATAATGTATTAGGCAATACTCCTTGATACGGCTCGCATTGTGAGGAGGTTCCTGTCTCTGCAGCCCTAACCACCGGTAGCTTGGACCCTGCTCCCGACACCGGCGGACATCTATTTTTTATATTTTTAAATATTTTTTTATATTTTTATTTGAATTTAAGAAATATTTAAAAATGTAATTAGTTAAGAAAATAAATAAATAAACGGAAATATAATGTATATGTATATGCTCTAAAAGTTTGTGAAAACTCATTAAAATATATTGCGTGATTTAGAAAAACAACGCGGACATACAGACAAACACGAAAAGCGACTTTAATTTATAATATGTATAGATATTGATGTGGAAACGATGTACCCAGAATAAAATTACTATACCACATAATAGTTATAGTAATTTTAGGCTTCATAACATTATCAGTACCGCTTCACACTCTGCTTAACCCCAACAACACAGAATCGATGTCATAACAAAGCAATTTAACTAAACTATAGAAAACCGATGACATGTCCAACAGTAATCGACAAAAACAAGCCGTGACGTCACTCAGAGAAAGTTACTCTCATTTTCACTAGTCACGCATTCAAAATGACCAATTTGTTGTGGTTTTATGTAATTTTGAAGCGATGTTTATTGGAAGAATTTTGTAAGGAAATCGATACAGGAAATCCGCGATTTTTGTCAATAGTTCAATATAATAATGCACTAAGAGTGCTGCTGCGTCTGCCGTCTGCCGTGGCGTATTAGTGCGTCGGGGATGTTTGCAGATAATAATATTGATGGTTTTGCCGCCATTATTGGGAACAGAGGGCCTAGACAAGATTTTTTTTCTACAACAACTTTCAAACAGGATTGACATAAGCTTTTCGATAGCTTATGTCAGTCCTATACATTTTTTCCTTCCCCATCATCGTTATTGCTAATAGAATGTCACTTTGTCTAGAGCCTCAGATGTGCATCCTTGATGAGTCGTGTTCGCGGCAGCACCAACAGTATTCTCAGTGTATTCGCAGATCAGTGGTATTCCCCGATGTTGCAGAGGTGGATGCGGCTCTACGCTGAGCTATAATTGTATATTTTTATTTGTGATTGTGTATGTAACCTACTAACACTAGAAGTTAAGGTTGATGCGCTAGGGTAGCCCGCGAAATTCAAATCTTATTACGTTTTTTGCAATTTGTAGGTCAGCATCAGGTTATATGTTGATCTAAATATTATTAGCGCTCGTAACAAATATGGATTTACAGAATTATAAACATAAGAATCAGCAATACAACTCTCTAAGTTCATGAAAGTGCCAAATGTCATGATTTCATGAAATAGTCATTCAATACACTTACATGAGCTTAGAGAGTTGTATTGCTGATTTTAATGTTAATAATTCTGTAAAAAACGTAAGAAAATTTGAACTTCGCGGGCCACCCTAGCGCATCCACCTTAAGTAAAATTGTTACTAACCCTATGGACTCCGGTCTGAAATAAACTATTTCTAATCTATTCTATTCTAATTGCATTTTAGGGGTATGAGGAACAGGGTGATAAAGTTCACTCATCCACGATAGAAAGAGAGGATCCTCCGACCAGACGGGTGTTGTGTCTGGCGGGGAACTGCCCAATGATTGATAGTGTTGTGTTTATGTCCACCGCGCGGTAAACTTAAATTGCGCGATGCAGGATTTATGTGACGTCTGGTCTTTGATGAGTAGTTCGCATGTGGCGATGTAGATACTGCCACAGCATAAATAGGTGCATCGTTAGAGCCGGTCTAGTGGTTGCAAGTGCTACTGCTGACCATGAGGTCCCGAATTCGATTCCCAGGTCGGACAAAGTGTTATTGTGTTTTTCATCCGGAATTTATTTATTTATTTAAACTTTTCGCACTAAAAAAGGTACAAAGGCGGACTTAATGCCTGAGGCATTCTCTGCCAGTCAACCAAGGGTGGTGAAGAGATTAGATGGCAGGTGCTCTAATTGAGAGGAACAAAGAGAAAAAATAATAATAATAATATATCATATTGCATTATAGATAAAGCAGTACAGTACATAAATAAGCTATAAACTTATGATACATATACTTACACATATATTTACTATAATAAATACTATAATATATATATAACATACAAATTCAAGGGTGAGCGGTGATGACATGACTCTACTCTATTTATTTTGAGAAAAAACTCCGCAATTTCCGCTTAAATGCATAACGACTGGTGGCCGTCCTGATATCAAGAGGAAGCGCATTCCAAAGAAGAATGGACTGAATATGAAAAGAAGAATGAACAAAGTCAGAAGTATGAGAAGGACAGAGAATTTCTCAGTAGCAACCCTGAGCCTGGATTTCTGCCCGGTTGATGGCAATAGTCACGACCTGTAATGGGACTTTAACATAACTGGCGTAATGTGGGTGTACATAGGTACACCTGTATCTAACCTTTCGGGGAATACAGGTATGATATTATGTTATAAGAGCCTGTCATTTGCCTAGCCTTTTCCCAACTAAAGTCTGGCAAACGAAAGTTGAACTTGAAAACACGCGCGAAATTTAAAAAAACAAGACTGTTTATCCCTGCACATAGTGCAAGAACACGTGTTCATAATTGAAACTTAATTTCATTTAAATAAAATAAAAATTCAAGTATCAACACGTCATATCGCACTATGTACAGGGATAAACAGTCTTGTTTTTTTAAATTTCGCGCGTGTTTTCAGGTTCAACTTTCGTTTGCCAGACTCTATGTTGGGGTCGGCTTCCAGACTAACCGGATGCAGCAGAATTTTACATGGAGCGACTGCCTATCTGACCTCCACAACCCAGTTACTGCGTAACACGAAACCCCTTGGTAAGACTGGTTGTCAGACTTTCGGGCTTCTGACGACCCGTAACAACTGTCAAAGATCTACAAATGACAGAACCAACGGCTTAGGCTGCCTTTCCACCAGATATGAGCGAGGATGCGCAGCGAGGAATGTCCGTAAATCTAGCCAATAACAACGCTAGCTTAGCTCAAGCAATGACAGTGAACCGATGTTATTGGTTAGTTTCACACACAACCCTCGCTACGCATCTTCGCTCATCTCTGGTGGAAACGCAGCCTTACGTGGTTTTCGAGGGACGGAGGAGTCTCGGTATGTAAAAATTGCCGGGGTTGGTCCATGGATGGGTGACCACCCATCCGTGGACCAACCCCGGCAAGCGTAACTTAACCTGATGGATCGACCCGTGCGGCTGTTATTACTTAGCCACGAGGTCGAGCTCTTTTGAACACTCTTTTAAATCTTATTGCAAGTAGGACACACAATTTGTCGGCCATTCACGATTCTGTTTCACCGAAACGACCACCTCGTTCTCCAAGAACAGTAAAAGATCTCTTATCTTTAATAACTTTTATAAATCAAAAGAAAAATAAGAACATGACATAGTTTCCCTTTCAAAACCATGGACAACCAATTACCTACCGAATCTTTTTTTTCTTAATTAAAAACAATGAAAGTTTTTCGTTGAACATAACTGTGCTTATCGTAAAAAGATAAACGTCTCTCTATGGAAAGTGTAACAACTTTTTTTTTTACATTATCGTAAGAAACAAAGGAATTTTGTTGAACTGACAGATTTTAATCAGGAAAAGTAGAGTAGTAAGTTATCTTATTTTTTGCCTCGTGTCTTGTAGTTTTAAAAAGATAAGTTGTATTAAAGCTAGACGAAAGCTGATTTCAAAATCAAAATCAAAAGTCATTTATTCAAACTAGGCTGAGAATCAGCACTTTTCGAACGTCAAAATTACATAAGACAGTCCCTCCAAAACGCCCACCCTTCACCACTTCCTAGTGCTTTAGCTGGGAAGAAGAAGTGGCGCAACAAACTCCTAATTTATACTTGCCAGCTGTTTAAACAGATCAACTAAATTATAGGCTAGCTATTAGACGTGCGACCAAGTCCGCGTACTTTTGGCTCAGCGAGCTTACTCGCCCGTGTGTCATGCTTAGTACGCGGACTTTAAAAGCGTAGCCCGCCTTGCCTCGTGGTCTGTCATCGCCGCGAGCTAATGACAATATTTGACAATGACATTTTGAGCAAGGTTCACGTGTGTCACCGACGGCGACCCGAGTAAGGTCGCGATCTTAAAAACCACGTACTTTAAGTACGGTATCCGATCCCCGCTGCAGGCGGCAGTGTTGCCGCATCACTACTGCACGCGTAGCATGATCGCGCTCGAAACGGGTTTTGTCGACGGAAGAATAGACACAATAGCAGATAAACAATCACAATCTGTCATTTTGTCTATTCTTCCATCGACAAAACCCGTTTCTTTGGCGGTCTAGCTACGCGCGCCCCATACATTTTCTATAGGTTTATATGAGATTACTTTGACTACTTAGACCCCGTGGGGCCAAGAATTTGTATGGTGCTATCGCTAAAGATAAGGTCCTGGGTTCGTTTCCCAGATCGGGCAGTGTTATTGGGCTTTTTCCATTTCCAGGAATTTCTCAGTAGAAGCCTTTTTTTTTTGAGTTTGGGAAATCTTCAAATGACTTCTCCCGCTCTGGGCGGAGTGAGAGGGCCTGTCAGAGTTTTACTGACTAAAACCCCCCCTTGTTTCTTCAGTTGCCTGTTGCCAAGGTCCCGGTATCTCTATCGGACTTTCCCACAACCCTGGGTCAGTAGCAACCTGGAGTTTGTATGTGTGCCCGGTTGATGGCAATAGGCTCGCCAACTATTTCATAGAACTTAAGGGCGTACCCTACCTCAGATTTTATCCCGCTCGCACCATAGTACTCGCGACCTAAGCGTGAACGAGACGGAGTGGGGCGCTAGCAGCTCTAAAGCGTCGAAAAGTTTAGGTAATTGCTTTTTACGGTGAAAATAATGGTAATTTAAAAAAAATAAAAACGTAAGACCTGCATTTTTCTGCTTTTTTTTCATGATCTTTGAAGTATCTTTTGAATACTAGCGGTTTATAGTTCTGTTTAGAGGTAACTTTTTTTTTTTTTTTATTCTACAGAGAAAATTTTATGTAATCGTGATTTCGCCAAACATAGGACCTAGCATTTATCCTCAACTTTAATATATATTTATTGCTGCAGTATTTTCGGCATTACGGAGGGTCATGCTAAGCAATTTGAGGTAGGGTGTTCCCTTAAACATAACTGGTGAAATGTGGGTGTACTATCAGGTATTATTGTATCGACTTATGAAGTCGTTTGAAATGCTAAGTTCAAGATCTTCTGCAGTAAGTCAATGCTATGCGTATTATATCTCGTTTGAGATCTGCGATCCGCACATGCTCATTCATCTTTCAAAATGAGGTGAAGTTACCAGTTCTCGTCCATGCAGTTGCAAGAAATTCCGATTTTTATTTTCAATTATTTTTCTCTTTTTGTAAAGTATACATAATGTTATCTAACGAAGGGCGATTTTTTTTGTGGTAATATTTTTTTAGCATGTATTGACGAGTTATGCGAACATGTACGGAACAGCTGTTTATTTTTCGCGATTTCATATTTGTTCCCATAGTAAAAGTTGTTCATAATGATGAGTACAATGACTCCTTAAGAGGTTGTTGGTGTTTTACCAACAACCCTGTATAGGTCGTGAAAATGTTAAATATGTTCTTATTTTTTCCTAAAATATTTTTTATCAATACTACAAGTAAAATAAATGAAGTGGTTAACTATAGGAGTTTGATATATACGGGATTACCTTAGCTACACAATTATCTACCTTAGAATTAAAAACTATATGCAAAGTTAATGACTTGTAAACTCTTTGTGGTCATAATTACCACTGTAATTGTAACCGCTAGCTCAGTCCGTTTTGACTTCAGATCATTAAGTTCAGGTTTTCTTACAATGTTTTCCCACGCCACATTACATGGCTAGGAAGGAAGTGAATTCTTAAATGACGTGTGAGAATTATGAAAAAAGGTTGGCTGTGCCAACTCCAAAAAAATTGGGATTACTATAATAGGAGGATGATAATGATTTCGAACGCCACAGATGTGTTATAGAACAACTTAGAAATATTATTTCGCGTTATGAATACCATGATTTAAGTCTAGCCTTGAAAATGGAAACCAAACCACTGAGTACCAGCCTAAAACTATTTTATACAACTTCCTGGAATGTATTCATTCATTTAAAAATTATCTCAATATTTCTGAAGTCAAAACAAATTCCAGATTGATGACAATTACTCTTAAGTAACTTTCTATGCCTACACTAACCAATATCTTCAAAGATTAATTTATACTAACTTAACATTCAACAAAAAATCCAGATGACAACCAGTTCCTCCTGCCCTTCACAAGCTTGACAAAATATCTTCAAAAAATCATTTGTCAATAATAGCATTTAACAAAAATTCCAGAGGGATGACAAAAGTGCCTCCCACCCTACTCGCAACAGACGGAAGTGCACCTATTTGCTAATCAGAGCGTGCTAGAAACGCATACCCGATACAGTCTCACGATACGATCATAATTGTATAGCTAGGATGAGACTTCATTGGGTTAGGTTAGTTATACCAGTTATAGTTTCTGTTTAAAGCTATACAGCCTATAGCCTGCTAACTAATAACAGCTGCACGGGTCGATCGATCAGGTTAAGCTACGCTTGTTCCTGGATGGGTGACCATCTTTACACACCAAGACCTCTTTTTACCTTTTGTGGTACAGTAATCTTATTCTAGGTGCATCGTCTTCACATATAATTATATAATTCATGTATACAAAATATAGTAAAACATTTTTAAAAGAGTAACGGTGGAGTTTCTTGCCCATTCTTCTCCGTACGAAAACCTTTTGGAATGGGCAACTAGCTTCAACTTTCTGACTAACTGAACGACTCTTTGACAGTTCAAAAGTGCCTGTAAATGGTTTAATTGAAATAAATGAGTTTGAGTTTGAGATTAAGTTTTGAGTTCACAAGTTCGAAAAAAAAATCTCCTCACCAAGATAAATAACGAAATGAATGTTGTTGAACTGTCAAAATCAAACAGAATTAGTCTTAATCGGTTACGGAAATAAGTTACGCCATTAGATAGCTTGCCTCAGAATTCTCAGAAACCTCTCTATTTTTACCCGACTACGGCGAAGAAAAAAGGAGGGTTATGATTTTGACCGGTATGTATGTTCATCTGTTCCCTCCTATCTTCCAAACCACTTATAACAATTTGACAAATGAGGTATCGTTAGAAGCGTCGTGATTGTCCGCTGGTTATAGGCTATGTGAAGTCACATTAAATTAAAAAATGGCGCCCTCTAGAGGACATAAAGTGAGGAACTTAAAAAAAAATATGGTTTAATCGTACCATGTTGGGAATGGGCATCAAATGAAAGGGCTTAATGAGCCAAATATATATATATTATAACCCCAAAAGAATTTGAAAAAAAAAATCAAGTAACAAAAACTAAAACCCAACTACGTCTTAAAAGATATAAACAAGACACCACAGACAGACAAATTAAAAATCCGGAGTCACACGTAATCTGTTCGATTTATGCCCTAACACGTGTGACTCCGGATTTTTAATTTGTCTGGGTTTTAGTTTTTACCCGACTACGGCGAAGAAAAAAGGAGGGTTATGATTTTGACCGGTATGTATGTATGTATGTATGTATGTATGTATGTATGTATGTATGTATGTTCATCTGTTCCCTCCTATCTTCCAAACCACTTATCACAATTTGACAAATGAGGTATCGTTAGAAGCGTCGTGATTGTCTGCTGGTTATAGGCTATGCGAAGTCACATTAAATTAAAAATGGCGCCCTCTAGAGGACATAAAGTGAGGAACTTAAAAAAAAATATGGTTTAATCGTACCATGTTGGGTATCAAATGAAAGGGCTTAATGGCATTTCAAAAATATATATAAATTATAAACCCAAAAGAATTTAAAAAAAAATCAAGTAATAAAAACTAAAACCCAACTACGACTTAAAAGGTATAAACAAGACACCACAGACAGACAAATTAAAAATCCGGAGTCACACGTAATCTGTTCGATTTATGCCGTGCCTGCGTTATTTAACACGTGTGACTCCGGATTTTTAATTTGTCTGTCTGTGGTGTCTTGTTTATACCTTTTAAGTCGTAGTTGGGTTTTAGTTTTTATTACTTGATTTTTTTTGTTACTTGATTTTTTAATATTAGGCTCAAACCTAATTTACACGGTACTAATTATACATTTACAACTTTTATTATATTTAACCCAGGTCTTTACAATAGGCATACTGTTTTTAATACCACATTGAATTCGCTTGTCAGTACACTACATGAGAATTTTTTTTTTCTTTAATGTAACAGTAACATAGTTCTCAACTAACTATGAATACAATTTATTAGTTTTACACAAAGAATTATTATAATTGTTTTTATGTGGTTTTATTATTTAAATAATATCGTAAACTTACTTCAAAATGGCTTAATTTAACTCCAAAATAATTAATCTAACTAAGTCTCTCACAATTAATTAAAGTTTATGAAGCTTTTTCTTACTTTTCTATTCATTTGGTAGACACATACAATTGCCTATAGAGACTGTACAATCATGCGTAAGTTCCCAGTTAAGTTGGGGTCGCGCGGTTGGCTTCCTGTCTACCCAAATGCAGCTGAATACCAGTAGTTTACATGGAGCAACTGCCTAACCGACCTGCACAACCCAGTTACTGGGTAACACGAAACCCCTTGGCAAGACTGGTGGTTAGACTCTCGGGCTTCAGACTACCCGTAACTACTGTCAAAGATTTACGAAAGACAGCCGGGACCAACTGCTTAACGTGCTTTCCGAGGCATAGGTTGGCATCGGTGACCATTCACAATCAGAAAGACTACCATAGCAAAAAATAATTGAAGCGCGAAAAAAAAACAAGATCGGATAATATTTCCGAACAATACACACATGCAGTCAAACGCATGACCTCCCATTTTCTCCACACTTGAGTAACAAGGAAAGTCGTAAGAGTAAGTTGACTGCACATACTAGTAGGTAATTCAATTTGTATGCGACATTTTCTAAACTTTCACTGGCATAAGTCAAAAGTAAATATTGCACGGCTCGCCAGCTATAAATGTCAACATGTAATATTTACGAAATGCGCGTAAATGGAACCGAGTTTGTTTTTAATTTGTATTTTTTTTCTCGCTCTGTTTAGCGGTTAATGTCGTGGGCTGGTAAATGACCACTGAGCGTGCATTCTGAAGTGGTTTGCAGGGTAAGCAAGCTGGAGTGGCAGTGGACTGGCCATGTTTGTCGAAGGACCGATGGTCGGTGGAGCGGACGAGTTTTTTTTTTAGGGTGGTGTAATCATCAAATGACTTCTCCCGGTTTGTGCGGAGCGGGAGGGCGTGTCAGACTTTTACTGACTAAAACCCACCCGTGTTCCTTCAGTTGCCTGTTGCCAAGGGTCCCGGTATCCCTTTCGGACTTTCCCGCAATCCTGGCAGGGAGCGGACGAGTCCTGGAGTGGAGACCGCGTATCGGCAAGCCTAGAGTAGGATACCCCCCAGCTAGATGGACCGACGACCTTAGGAAGGTGGCTGGGAGAGACTGGATGCGGAAGGTGGAGGACAGAGTGTTGTGGCGCAGCCTGGGAGAGCCCTGTTTCCCAGCAGTGGGAACATTATACACTGATTCTGTTTATGTTTATGGTCCTCCTGTATGCCTGTATGGTCTATCTTTTTTTTATCGTTACGTTACGAGGGAGCTCTTGGCCTGCATCTCACCTGATGGTAAATGATGATCAGGCTGAAGGTGTAAGCGAGCTTCACCCGGAATCCTCAACCACAGAGGAACTGGCTATCTTACTTCTAACCGCCGAAACACAACAATTCTGTTAACTTTGTATGAAGTAATATCAAGATTTTTTTCTTTTAGATTTTTATGATTAGAAAATCGTCAAACAAACGTCATTTGTACCGAATTTCTGTAATTTCTAAAAGTGTAACTGTTTAATAATGTGTGGGCACGGGTTAAAGACAAATAGAGAAATGTGTGATTTTTCATATTTGCTTGGGAGGGAGATTCTATCGACAATTGTGTATAGAGAATTGGGTTTTTTTAAATTATGCTAAAAATAATAGAGTCATCATCATCTGCCTATCCTTTTCCCAATTATGTTGGGGTCGGCTTCCAGTCTAACCGGATGCAGCTGAATACCAGTATTTTACATGGAGCGATTCCTATCTGACCAACCCAGTTACTGGGTAACACGATAAACCTTGGTAAGACTCGCTGTCAGACTTTCGGGCTTCTGACGACCCGTAACAACTGTCAAAGATCTACAAATGACAGCCGGAATCAACGGCTTAACGTGCTAAAAATATTAGAGTATTCACTAGAAATGTAAAATAAAATGGGTGTACTATGCCAAATCGGATGCCAAATAATCGAATATCAAATTGCTATAAATCGAACGTCTAAATAGTCGAACGTTCATAATATCGAATGGTTAATAAATCGAAAATTCAATACAAATCGTACACTCAATGCAGCGAGTGTTCAAAATATCGAACATTTGTTTGATTGAGCGTTCAACGCATCGCATATTCATTCTATTCATTCACCCGACTGCCCCAGAAGGAGGGTAATGTTTTGTCATTTACTATTAACCGGGCTACTGAGAACTTAATTTTTTTTTTCTGTGATATCTTAAGAACCACCTTTCCCGGTCCGAGGATTTTTTTATTTTATTTTATTTTATTTATTAAGGGATAATAAACAACTACAACATAAACATAACACATACGATTAACAAAACTTAGGAATCAATGCTGCAGTCCACTACATTATCCGCAGATAAAACATATTTATTGAGCAGTGGTTGCCACTAGACGAGCATATCCAAAATTAACAATTATTTTGAAATATATAAATAAATTACTAAAGTGAGCTATAGCTACAAAATCAAAACATAGCAGAAGCAAATTAATTTACTTAGATTAAATTATGCAATAAAGAAACAAATAATTACAATTACAATCAAATTAAAATTTTAAAATTAAGATAACATTTTTATAATATTAATTGCATTGGAGGATTGCAGGATCACGATTGACAATCATTATTATACTTCGAAAATGTTTTGTCACAAGTGTAACAAAACCAAATTCATTATCACGCACTACTACATGATAGAATGCGAGATCAGCTTATACTGGAAATGTACAGCTCGATATGTAGCCATGTGTACTAGCTAAGCCGTAAAATGTACAAAAGAAAAAAACAGTTGTCACCTAAAAGACAAATGAAAAGCAATGCGTTGTCGAAATATGTGAGGAGTGAATGAATGGGAATGTAGCCAATTAGTGAATGAATGAACGTGCCATTGTTTTAGATGGTAAACCATTTGACATTGTATTTGTTAAGAATTGTAAAAAGTGAGTCGGAATTTTTTTACTTAATTTGTGTGAGACAAAATAATAGGTACAAGCTACCTGGGGGCCAAGTCTACTAATTTACAAACGTGTCAGTGGTCTCGCAATGATGAGTTTTTGACAGATTTTGTATGGCATATCTGTCAAAAACTGATCATTGTGAGAACACTGCACGGCAGAGGCCTTATTTTTTGACGGGGTCCGCTAGGGCTGATGCCTACCAGGGTCACGGGAAAGTCCGAAAGGGATACCGTGGCCTCTGGCAACATACAGGCAACTGAAGGAACACGGTTGGGTTTTAGTCAGTAAGAGTCTGACACGCCCTCCCGCTCCGCCCAGAGCGGGAGAAGTAATTGAATGATTTCCCAGTCAAAAAAAAAAAAGACAGGCGCTCTACTTTATGGCGCGTCACATGTCTTCTAACTGGTTCTAGGACAAAATGCCAGTTTCCTGACGATATTTTCCTTCACCAGTTTTACAGCAATGGCGTCGAAACTAATCCTATTCCTCTGTAATATTATAATGTGAAAATGAGTTTGTTTGTTTATTACGCTTTCACGCTAAAACGGCAGAACGGATTGAGATGACATTTGGCACATGGCCATGAGGAGACCATAGCCTGGGTTAGGACATAGGATACTTTTTATCCCGATATTCCCCCGGGATCGAGATTTAGGCGGGTAAGACTGCGGGGCGCAACTTGTAAGTAATAAATAAATTCACGCCTTCTTTACACGGGGGTTAGCAGAAACTACAGAATGCTACCTGTATCTGATAGAGATTTCTATTAGGTTTGCTTTCTGTATGTGGTCTTAACGTACAAGCGTGTTTCTATCTTAGGTTCCACACTCCATTTTACCTACACGTTGAAACAAATTTCACAAAATAAATAATAAGTGCGTGCTTACCCTGGTTTGAACCTAAGTACGACTCGTTATAAGTCGGAGCCGCCACAGCTCTTACTACTGGCCATTTGCTGTCAATTTTTGAAGTGAAACTTCTTTAGGCACGTTGAGCGATTATTGGTAGTGGAAGCATCACAGTATAAATAAGTTACAGTATTATGTCTTCATAGATGACAGGCGAAACAACGTGCTTCGAAATCTCAGTGTGTATCAGTACGCAACAGTCTCAAGTGCGCGGCAGTTACGCACGGACGCGGAAGGTTTATCTACCGAGCGGCCACAGATAATTATTTCAAGGTCACTAGCTGAGACTCGCTCTCACCGAGAGGACGCCTGTGTCCCAGCAGTGGGAACATTATAGGCTGATTACGCACTGCCGAGACATATACTGTGCCTTTATTATACTGTGTCGGCATGATAATGTTAACAATATAATCTGTAGCTATGAGTATGACGTGCTGCGCTTGATCAGCGGTGAATTCTACTGAGGCCCTAGACAAAGTGACATTCCATCAGCGATAACTAGATCGAAAAGGCAAAAATGTCAGGTGTACAGAGGGCCTAGACAAGTGACAATCGCTTCGAAAGCGTTTCGTGTTTCTACAACGACTTTCAACAAGATTGACATGAGCTTTTCAATAGCTTATGTCAGTCCTATACATTTTTGCCTTTTCCATCATCGTTATCGCTGATAGAATGTCACTTTGTCTATGGCCTCTGTTGTTTATATTTTCATTTCTGTTGGCAGTCCCCATGACTACCTCTTTCTTGTTTATTGAATGACTCATGTAGAGTATAAATGCTTAAAAAATGCTTCAAATAGAAATCTCACCCCAATCACAAGTTGTATGCGTTGCATGATGCATGCATGACAAATGTTCACGGAATGCAACGGAGAAAGTCTCTCCTAATTCCGTCCGGTTTCCGAGATAGCCGTAAAAAAGATGGACGGATAAAAGGAAAAGAAATGAAGGCTCAGTTTATAAAAGAAACGGGTTGATTTAAGGATGTTTTTCTTCAAACCAAGTTCATAAAACTTATTCTTGTTTTAGTTAAACTCTGTTCGTTTTTTGGTCATTGACATGACATGCTAAAAAATATATGGCGTAACATAAATTTTCAATATTATTGATTCACTGTCCGTCTTCTTATACAGTATGTTATCTAACGAAGGGCGTTAACCTGCAATAAAAATTGGGTAAAAAGGGTGAGTAGGTATTTGTTGTTTATTGCAACAAAAAAAGACACGAACTGAGAGAAATAATAACAGATTATTATTTTCCCACAGCAGGGCAAGAAGAGGCGTTTGTCTCTTCTTATACAGAGAAGGCATCAGCATGGACTATCAGGGAAATCCGATAACATTCATCAGAAAAACAAAAACTAAGCCACCCACATGAACACGAGCCTTATCAATACGTTTCTATGACAATCCTATTGCTTACCACAAGATCCATTTTTTCAACCTGACCGTGTCTTCCAAAAAAATAAATAAAAAAAACATACATAATCAGCCTGTAACCTTCCCAGTTACAGGTTGAAAAATTGCTGGGACACAGGCCTCCTCTCTGTGAGAGGGAGTGGGGTGTAATCCACCGCGCGGGCCCAGTGTGGGTTGGTAGATGTCACATGTCTTCGTATTTTTGGTTCTAGGACGATGTATTCCTTCACTGTTTAGAGAGCATTGGTGATTAAATCGTGGCATCACACTGGGCCCTATCAGAATACCAGCGCTGCGGTATTTGTTTATTTTTTCTCAAATATCGTAGCATTATGCTGAGATAGAAGCCTTTTTGGCCTGGCACAGGTTTTCTTTTCCTGTATCACGTTGTTTTATTTTATTATATTACTTGTTTTACTGATTTTGTTAGATTTAATGTTTGTTTTTATTGTTATATTTCTTGTGCGTGTCCCAAATAAAATAATTTTCTTTCTTTTTCTTTCTTTCTTTCTAAATTATTTATACAAAGTAAAGCGCCCATCTGGGTTCGAACCTACGAGCTACAACTCGTAAGCCGCAGCCGTAACCACTGCTCTAAAAAAAAATATCTGACCCAATTTCCCAACCCATAACCGGTCATGACCCCAAAACATTACATAACCTACTAAATCGTCTTCGAACCAAACTATAAACCTAGTTTTACACCTGCACACCTGTTCCGTTCTATTCTATGTGGTTTTCACTTTCGGTGACCCGCGCGTTTACTTTCGAAGAACCGTACCGAGTCGGCAGTTTGTGAACTGATTCGATTTAAAGTTTTGATTGTGATTTTTGTTTGGATTTGTTTTGCTAAAGTGAGATTAGATGCGACATGCGAAAGGACTTTTTACAACGGACAAGTTATTATTTTACTTGATTGCGATCTCTGAGAGTCCGTTTTGAGTTTTTTTGAGGTTAAACTACCAACCGCTGTAGATTGTTATAATAAAATATATCTTTAGGAAACAAGGCTTTAGATTTAACGTCAAAATCCCCGGGACATTTTGTAAGAATAAGAAAAGCCTATATATTTTGTAAGAAATCAATCAATCATTTATTTTGTTAAACTTATGTATGGTTACAGATTAGATAGTATACTTTAGAAAATCTGTGCACTATGTTTTGCCAATAAATGGCGTACAAAATGAACATAAACAAGAATGAATGAATGAATGAATGAATGAATATTTATATGTTAACATACACGTAGGTACATACATTTGGCCTTATAAAAATTCAGTTGACTCTCTATGTTTTGCCAGTGGCGTAGGTACAAATATGATTAATTAATTTTAATACTATTGTACTCACCTGAGTACAATAATATTAAAATTTATTTCAGAAACATTATAAATTAATTACAAATTAATTAGTTTAGATTAATTCATAATTCAATAAAAAAAATGAAAATGAATACACTTACATTATGTATAATTCATTAATCATCAAAAAAAGGATCTTCTACCTATGCCGTATGACAAGTTGTAAATATTACAAAATGAAAATTAATTTAAAAACTCGTCTAAGCCCAACTTATCAGTTAAATCACATAGGAGACGTAGGTAATGAATCAAATCGAGTGACTAACTTTCGTAAGGATGCCTGCGCATTTAACATAAGTAAATGGATCACTTTCTTTAGAAAATGGAAAGTGGACAATATCATGATGGAATAATTTATCAATCCATTTGTCAAGATTTCTAACTGTCTAGATTACTTCTCTGATATCTGTTTATGCCTGGATGATTTCAATATCTGACTGTCTCGTTGGAGTGGTCGCAAGCGCTACTACTGAGCATGACATCGTGGGTTCGATTCCCAGGTCAGGCAAATGTTATTGGGTTTTTCCATCTGGGATTTCTTTGTAGCAGCCCGGAGTCTGGATTTGTGCATGGTTGATGGCAATAGGCTTGCCTCCCATTACATGGAAATATCAATCAATCTACCTAGCCTTTTCCCAACTATGTTGGGGTCGGCTTCCAGTCTAACCGGATGCAGCTGAATACCAGTATTTTACATGGAGCGACTGCCTATCTGACCTCCACAACCCAGTAACTGGGTAATACGATACCCCTTGGCAAGCCTGGTTGTCAGACTTTCGGGCTTCTGACGACTCGTAACGACTGTTAAAGATCCACAAATAATAGCCGAGTAAAACCGCTTAACGTGCTTTCCGAGGCACGTTGGAGTCTCGGTATGTAAAGATGGTCACCCATCCACGGACCAACCCCGGCAAGCGTAGCTTAACCTGATCGACCCGTGCGGCTGTTATTACTAAGCCATGAGCTCCTCCTTACATAAATCAGTAACTAACCGACTATTTGAACTCAAACATACCAACATAGGGTAGTTAAACTCATTATCGGCTCCCATAAATCGTTAACCACATGAGTCAGTTTGAGTTTAAAATACGGGTAATCTGATAACTAAGGTATTTCGGCCATGTTTTTTAAACTGTATTTTGACCTCAAAAGGATGCCTTTAATTTATTTTGTCTGTCACGTTAAGTTTTGATTTCTTTTCGTGTCTCTGGCCTGGTTTGAAAGCGAAATGGATTATATTGCTACCTTAGATCTGTGGCCCTAGTGAAAAGGGGTATAAGTCCGATTTTGTGGAAAATGAGTTAAGTATACAGAAGTGATCAGAGAAAAATGCTCTATCGTTTGGTGTAAACGGATCTAAGCTATCTCTAAAAATAAAGAAGTTACCTTGTGTAAAAGGGTCCAACTGACACCAAAAAAATTCAAAAGTTGGTTTCAAGTACTTTTGTATTTCTTTAAACGAAAAAAAAAAAAATGCATTTTGTGTTTTTTAATCTAAATTAACATAAATTACCCACTTTTTAATTTGGTTGGTGTTTATCAATACAACAACACCTGGTTCTTAAAAATGATTTAGTGAGTAATGTGATATTATTAGACATAAATCCGTTTTACCACCATAAAGGAAAAAAATCAAAGAAACTATTGGGATTAGTATGAACATAATCATTCCAAATGCGTATCCATTTTCACTTGTGTGAATTAACATTTAACATATGGGAGAAGGGGTATAATTTATTTTACACCCTCAAGGAATTCATTTTGTGGTTAGTATAAGTCACTATCTTAAAAACTAATTACTTTACATAAAAAATAACTCCATAATAATAAAGAGCATAAATTGTTTACCTATAAAAAACATCACATATATTTCAATTGGTAGTGGTTTAAATGTCACACGAGGCAAACACGCAATTTGAAGTGCGCGGAGTGTTTTTTGCGTCTCCTGTGAAGTTGCATTTTTGGACTTAGATCCTTTTTCACTAGGGCCACAGAGATTACCTTAGATTTAAATAAAATATTATGGATTGAAGAGGGGCTTGTGGCTAAGTAATAACAGCCGCACGGCTGACAAGTGTCACTGACAAGTGTCACGGTTGGTCCGAGGATCAGTGGCCATTTTTACTTAGCAATACCCCTCCGTGTCTCAGAAAGCACGCAAAAAAGGGTAGGACTAAAAAAACAATAAGATTGATTGTGTTCGGTTAGGGTCCTTAATAAATACAAAAACAATACCTACACATATTAAAAAAAAAAAAAAAAAAAAAAAAAACATATTTGTCACTTTTGTGTCACAATTTTGAATTACGTAAGTGTTAAAGAAGTTAATATGATATATGTCTGATCAAATCAATTAATGTCAAAACAAAACAAAATACAAATCAATTAAATAGGACAATGAATTAAATTAAGTAATGTCAGAATCGAAATAATACAAAAATTAAAATTATACATCATCATCATCACACAATGACAAATAAAGCACCCAAAATATGCCTGCTACAATAATGCCCAAGGCATGCTATAGGTATACTCGCCAAGCCTTTGCGATTTATTTATTATTTATTTATTTATAGTTAATTAAAACGGCACAAGTCCAATTACATTAATTAACATAGAATTATAAAGATTAAAATAAAATAAGCATTCAAATAACATACAATACAAAAATTAAATTCAAATTCAAAGATATACAAGCGATATATTATGTAGATGTAAGCCGCCCTGGACATATCAGCCTCACCATACCTTTTTGCTGACTGACTTCGTGCTCACACGAGAGTAGTCTAAGAAGTAAAGATCTGTTGTAAGAAAATGTATTAAAAACCAATCGATCTCAGCTTCACTCACTAAAAACCGTTATTTTTACGAACATTGCAGAAAACAATGACATGAAATTGGCGACAAAATACTCAAGCTATTTAAAATATAGTAAGGGTCGATTCCCACGTGTCAATTTGTACTTATTAAATTGTAATTTGTAACTAATTTGTACTTATTAAATTGTAACTAATTTCATTCAGCACTGGTGGCCCAGTGGTAACGACCGCGACTTACGAGTTGTAGATCGTAGGTTTGAACCTACGACCTACAACTCGTAAGTCGCGGCCACCACTGCTGTGGCCTTAAATATAAGTGTAGAGAAATGCAACGCAAGAAGAAAATTGGTAGGTATCATTTTTTTTTTTAAACAGCATCATACAGTACAGCCAATCCGTTGCCGTCTGACTCGACCTTAACTCGAATTAATCAACCTCTTTTTGGGCCAACGAAAAAGTAGCCCCATTAGTGTTGCGACCGGTCGGTACCGATACCAGTTTACCAGTTTCGGTACGCACCTGACCGGGTTTTTGGTAACGCGGCCCGAATAGTGATGCGACTATTCGGTACGACAATTTTTATATCGAACTTTTTTTAACAGTTTATATATTTGTTTAAATTAATTATTTTATTAACAGGCAAAATAATGCATTTCGCTGTTTTCAGGTTATGATTATGTAAGACGGCAAAAAAATCGAAGTTTTTTTAAATTAATGAATTCACTCTTTTATTATCAAAATTCTAAACCCCGTCATGTTTTTATTTTTAGTAAAAATGTAGTTTTCCTTCATAAACTGTTTTCGAAATTAAAGTTGAATGTTCCGCAAGGTATGTGAATAATTATGTCGGTAAGTTTTCCCTTACTTCCTGCAGACTTTAATTATGATTTTAATTAAATATAATTATTATAATAGCCTGTAACTGTCGCTTGTCGTACTGCGCCCACTGCAGGGCAAAGGCCTCTCTCATACAGACACAGAACGAGTATTGATCACCACGCTTGCTCGCTTGCATGTTGGCGATTTCAGACCATTTACGATTTCAGCATTCTGTAACCATTTCACCGTGAAAACTTAGGTGGAGTGAACTATCACTGCCTTTAACATTAGTAGGGATATTGATTTCGTTTCGGAGTGAGCTGTCATTGTCATTGTCATTGGACAATGACAGCTCACTCCGAAACGAAAATTCAAAACCCAAAGACACCGACTTCCGAAATTAAAGTTATTTTTCACTTTGTAGTATTTGTTTATTAAAGCCGTTTGTATTTTTTGTAAAAAGTTTTTTGATATAATTATTGTGCTGTAATGGCAGTTGCTTTTACCACCAACCAACCACGGAAACCGTAGCTTATTAATAATTATATGCCAAGAATCACACGGCAATTTGTGTACGAAGTAGGATAGGCTTGTTAGCCAGCAAATTAATGCAAATAAAATACTTTCCATTTAATTTAAATTTATTACTGAAATTATGAGTTTATTGCACATAGTATAAATTTTATTCTTGCAAATTACTGACTGTTTTTATGATTAGAAAACGTGATAGGATTTTTATTATTATTAAATAATATCGTCATCATCTGCCTAGCCCTTTCCTACTGCCTATCTGACCTCCACAACCCAGTAACTGGGTAATACGATACCCCTTGGCAAGACTGGTTGTCAGACTTTCGGGCTTCTGATGACCCGTAACGAGTGTCTAAGATCCACAATAAATGACAGCCGGGAACAACGGCTTAACGTGCTTTCCGAGGCACGGAGGAGTCTCGGTATGTAAAGATGGTCACCCATCCACGGACCAACCCCGGCTGGTTAAATAATATTGTAAGGATAGAAAATTCTAACATGTACTATCAAGTATGGTGACCAATACCTAATCGATTTTCCGTATGAGAACAATTTATTTTCTTGCTGAGCAATAGTTAGAAAAGAGACTACATGGAGTTTGTTTGTTGTTTTTTTATGAATAAGGGAAACATAATAAAAACAATTTGACCCATAGACAAAGTTCTTAAACCATAATGCATAAACGCAACCACTAGCTAGTGAGGTGAAAGTGCCGACTTTACCCATAAATCTACCCGTTAATCAGAAGCGATAAATTAGTGCCAGCCTTTATAGGGTTATGTGTCAACATGGCACTTAATTGGCACTTAGTTAGTGTCAACTGTTTGTGAGATTTCTTTCGTATGAAGTTGGTGATCGATGAAGTTTTCTGATACCTAATAAATGCTTACAAATTTTATGTTGGGGTGATTCAAAGTTTAATAGGTAAGCGTGTATCAAATTGTGAGATGGAAACTTAGCACGAACTAATGATGCTTTTTAATGTCTCATGTATTTTTTTATTACTAAATTACTTACGGTGAAGTAAAACATAGCGTTAGGAACCGGGACATCATCAACACGCAGCGAGCAAGCATGTTGATTATTTATTTATTTATTTGTTTAAACTTTGATTACAACGCTTGTTTTGTCCGAAGGGCTAGGCACAGATCTATGTTCATTGTATACAAGATTATTCGTAATATCAAGCAAACCATCAAGGAGATGTAGGAGAGAGAGGTCATTTGCAACCAAATGACCTGTCATGATCCCTATACAAATGTCAACCATTTTCAAGTAATTTGAATTTTAGTTCGAGACAGAGATGCATCGATACGTAATTAATCTGTCAATCTGCCTAGCCCTTTCCCAGCTATGTTGGGGTCGGCTTCCAGTCTAACCAGATGCAGCTGAATACCAGGATGTTACATGAAGCGACTGCCTATCTGACCGCCACATCCCAGTAACTGGATAAAACGATACCCCTTGGTGAGACTAGTCGTCAATCTTTCGGGCTTCTGACGACTCGTAACGACTGTCAAAGATCCACGAATGACAGCCAGGACCAACGACTTAACGTGCTTTCCGAGGCAAGGAGAAGTCTCAGTATGTAAAGATGGTCATCCATTCACGAACCAATCCCGGCAAGCGTAGTTTAACCTGATAGATCGACCCGTGCGGCTGTTAGCACTTAGCCACGAGATCCTAGATTGATAATTAATCTGTAATTATCATTATTACAACGTATGTAAGGACATCGCACCCAGTCCAGTCCCGTTACCAATCTTGCTGCCACTCAAATCGTTTGACCACAACCTCTCAACCATTTCTTATGGTCCGCACATGACCACACAACAAACATAGTTTATAGTGACTTGAATACACTATGTGCTAAATGGCCCCGGTAGACCACAAAACTATATTGTATAGTACCGTATGCGGTTTCGGCTTTCGGCTTTCAGTAACTTCAAGTACCACTATTTACCTAATTGTGAGTGGGTTTAATTCCACTTTATGTGTAACTTGTGTAAATATTCTTTATTGTGTTTAAGATAGTTAAAATGCGTGACTATTCTTTTTTGCTGTAAAATGTTGTCAAAGTTACGAGATTTATGTTTACTGTTAATTATTTTTGGACTCGCAAGAATAAACTGTTTTAAGTTAGGTAATTCTTTGAACAAATAAAGTTTAGGTATCTAGATTTTTGGTATTGGTTCACTGGCTACCTACCATTATTGGGATACCTACCATCAAAGGTCTGTGTTCTTTTAAGAGCGTTTATTCTGAAAGTTGGCAAAGTTGCAAATAACTGTCAAATGTTTACCTGTTTTGATTATTTTGGCAATATTACTGTATGGAACTATGAAATAACGCTAACTAACTGACTAGAATATTAATAATGAATTGCAATTATAGCACTGAATTTAAGTTGTAACCGGTTTTAGGTGTAAAAAAGCATTTTGAAAGTTTCCAAATCCTTTTTTACATCTAAAACTAAATATTCGGTGTTACGATATTATTTATTGCATTTCGTAATCAATATTTTAGACAATTACGAGTAGTTAGCCATATTTCCTATTTTTATACAGTAATATTGCCAAATTAATCAAAACAGCGTAATATTTGACATCTATTTGCGACGTTGCCCACTTTCAGAATACAGAGTTTATATGAAAGGTGTGGTCATATTCAAGGGTGTAGTACCTACAGACCATAAGACTGAACAATTTCTCCATAGGACCAACATCGTAATTGCGAAAAAATTATGAACTGCTCCATACATTCGGGTCGAGAAGGTATTTAGATTTGTATGGTACTGCAGATTTTTTTTTTGCGATGATGTGATTTCAATACCGAAATTTGTTCAATTTGATGGGCTGTTCTCACATCCTTAACGCATTTCTAATATTCACTGTACCTATACCTACCCCAAGAATTAATGCATTTTCGTTACGTCATCATCATCTGCCTAGCCTTTTCCCAACCAAGTTGGGGTCGGCTTCCAGTCTAACCGGATGCAGCTGAATACCAGTATTTTACATGGAGCGACTGCCTATCTGACCTCCACAACCCAGTAACTGGGTAATACGATACCCCTTGGCAAGACTTTCGGGCTTCTGACGACCCGTAACGACCGTCAAAGATCCACAAATGACAGCCGTGACCAACGGCTTAGCGTCCTTTCCGAGGCACGGAGGAGTCTCGATATGTAAAGATGGTCACCCATTCGTTCGTTACGTATTTCTCGCTAAAATCTGTTTTCTAATCTCGTAGCCTAATTTGACAGGTGCAAATGTCAAACTCCAAATTGAAAAAAACAAACAACTTAACACTTGAAATGTCAAATTAGTCTATCTATGAGATTAAAAAACAAACTTTAGTCACTCGTCTATAGGTTTTTAATAATGACGCTTCAATATAATTGCATTTTTTTTTTACAAAATGTTACGATGGTTTATATTCGTGTGGTTAAGGGTCACAGCAGTCGACGTTACCAAGCTGTTAGAATGATGTTTTTGTTGTTCAAACAGGTAAACTGATGACAAACCATAATACTACGTATAGCCAAGGTCACTTTCTACAAACACTTCCTCTTGGATTACACAGGATTCTCTTTCTACACCGTATGTTTGGATGTCTACTGGGCTTTTGAACGGTTAAAGTCAGTCCCAGGTTTTAAAAACTAAGCTGAGAAATCTGTTTTATTTGATTGGCTATTAGTATTTTGAGCCAACCAAGAAATTGTTAACGTTCGCATTCTACTCTCAGTCTTAATCTGTCAGAAAGAAATTTACAAACAAACAAACATACATACATACAAGATACGCGCGTAAAACACAACCCTTTCTTGGTAGTCCGGGTAAAAAAGCTCAACCTAAATAAGAGCCAGAAGAGTCGAAAGCAGTTTTGACAAGTTTTTGACATTGATTGTCACTGAGATGAGATTACGACTTGAACGTAATTTTAAGTTTATACGAGAAATGGCCTTCTCATTACCGGTAAACAAAAGTTAAACTGTATTGAATGACAGAACTCTTCGTGAATATGTATGTTGCAGTCATGTAGGTATGTGATACACAAGCTACAAGAAAGTGCATAAATATTAATTATTAAAGATGGCTAGTCTATGCCTAGCGTAACAGTGACATATTTCCCACAGCGGTCACAACTTTCGCGCCATGATAAACAGGTATTATTTTATGATTTTTGTCTATGGATTTTTTACTATGAGCATGACAGCGAGATTATTTTGTTTTTTAATGATCGCGTGTTTATTTGAATTTGGAACAATTTTATTTTTATTTAGTCATCATGTTAATTTCTTTTTCTTTTATTTTGGACGTATTCTTGTCTAGCCGTTATGAACTTGTTTTCTATAACTATGATAAGTTGTAATGGGCCAAATATTTCTACGAAATAAAAATCCAATGTTAACTTTGATGCCATAAACTAAATGATCAATGGTCGTTAAAATATTTTGACAATTGTTTAGTCATCTAAAAGTCATGTAGAGTATTAAATAATAATGATTATAATAAATAAGAAAATAAGCTTACCTCTATCATAATCTTCCCCCTTACAAGTTAGGGGCAAATTGTCCAGAACAGATAATATCACTAAAATTAAAAACATCATTTTCACATCACTACGGTGCATAGATTTTCCAAATTTAAACCACTTTCGAACTGTCATTTTGACGTTTAAATTCCCGCGCGCAAAAAATCGAAAATTATTTTTAACGTTCGATTTTTAAATCACATTCACATTTTTTAAATCATAATTTTTTTAGCGGCATCCACAAGATTTTCTCGACATGTTTCTCGTAATATTTTTTTGTTGGTTTATCGAGACGTCTACCCGTCGTCAGAACTGCGAACCTACTAGCCAACTGACCAACTTAACACTGTAAAATAAGAAACATACATATTACTAGCAAGAATTTACTTTGAGAAAGTCCCACCCAACTTTCTTTTGACAACTAAAAGTGAACCCTACTTTTCTAATTTCAAGACTCAAAATATCATGACTGGTGATACCAGAAACAACTCGGTCACATTTAGAACTGACTTGCTAAACAAGTGAACGGTGAAATGAGAAATTGTGAGAGATAGACATATGTGTGAAAGAGATGGATGGACATTTCTTTTTATGGTTCAACTGGTGAAACTGAGAACTTTAGAAATGTGGTCTGATCATCGATGAGGTATTTATCAAAGATAATGGTATCCTGGTTTACTATCATGTCAAAGATTAGAGGGTCAGGAAAGGCTTGGTAGGAATTAGGCTAGTATTGTCGTGGTGTAGCCAAAGTCATATATTATTGTCGGGATTTATTTGTTACGTATATGATCTTATTAAAATTTTATTGGGTAAATTAAAAATACAGAAAAAACAAATTTGGTGACACACAAAAAAATATTCGCAATCATAAAAAAAAAAACATATTTATTTAACCATTTTACATTAAACTGTTTGTGTCTTAAAAATCAACTTGGTAGAATCTCATGCTTACCTATACATGGAGAAAACAAACCAATAAAGATTAAATCAATACTATTTTTTACACATTTAGGATCAAGAGTTCTAGACAACTCCAATACCACCTCATTTACTAAAATCGGTTCAGCAATTAAGGCAGATAACCACATCATAGCCCAATGAGGCAGATAACCACAAACAAATGAATCACAAATTCTCAATTTCTAAATTCAAATAAGTCCAGTTCAGAGTTTAAGTAGCGACAGCACAAACAAGACAAGCCCGAGGCATCATATCACTTTTTTCTATAATATATCTATAAATGACATAATTATAGAAAAACAAAACTAGTTTTTAACTCTTTTAGATCACGATGAACATGTTTTAGATCAAAAAGTAGGATTGTATTACATATATATAAAAGAAATTGTAACTGTTTTGTCTGATTACACCGGATAGTAGAAATGAAGACAGTCGTATGTAGGCTTGTAACGATATCTGAACTATTGTAGATTCTTTGAATGTACTGAGAGCAAAAGAAAAAAAAATAGTAACTTTTTTTATATGTATGTATAATTTAACACCAGTTTAAAGATATTCAATGAATAAATGGCTAGAAAGGGACTAAATACTGAGAGGATGGCTATATTATAATTGAGATGAACGGAAAAAGCCAAATTATCTGGGACAATGATGGGATGATTCACATCATCTCAGGTCTTCTGAAGAGTGCTGTATTCTGACCTAAATAGTGGTTGTCAGAACATCATCTCAGGTCTACTGAAGAGTGCTGTATTCTGACCTAAATAGTGGTTGTCAGAACATCATCTCAGGTCTTCTGAAGAGTGCTGTATGTTGACCTAAATAGTGGTAGTCAGAACATCATCTCAGGTCTACTGAAGAGTGCTGTATTCTGACCTAAATAGTGGTTGTCAGAACATCATCTCAGGTCTACTGAAGAGTGCTGTATTCTGACCTAAATAGTGGTTGTCAGAACATCATCTCAGGTCTTCTGAAGAGTGCTGTATGTTGACCTAAATAGTGGTAGTCAGAACATCATCTCAGGTCTACTGAAGAGTGCTGTATTCTGACCTAAATAGTGGTTGTCAGAACATCATCTCAGGTCTACTGAAGAGTGCTGTATTCTGACCTAAATAGTGGTTGTCAGAACATCGTCTCAGGTCTTCTGAAGAGTGCTGTATGTTGACCTAAATAGTGGTAGTCAGAACATCATCTCAGGTCTTCTGAAGAGTGCTGTATGTTGACCTAAATAGTGGTAGTCAGAACATCATCTCAGGTCTACTGAAGAGTGCTGTATTCTGACCTAAATAGTGGTTGTCAGAACATCATCTCAGGTCTTCTGAAGAGTGCTGTATGTTGACCTAAATAGTGGTAGTCAGAACATCATCTCAGGTCTACTGAAGAGTGCTGTATTCTGACCTAAATAGTGGTTGTCAGAACATCATCTCAGGTCTACTGAAGAGTGCTGTATTCTGACCTAAATAGTGGTTGTCAGAACATCGTCTCAGGTCTTCTGAAGAGTGCTGTATGTTGACCTAAATAGTGGTAGTCAGAACATCATCTCAGGTCTACTGAAGAGTGCTGTATTGTGACCTAAATAGTGGTTGTGAGAATTCTGCAAGTCTGACAGCTGGTCTAATTACAGAATGTCAGTATAGCCCAGGAGATTAGACCAGAAGCGGCCTTAAAAACAAAAGGCTGCATAAAGACACTTATGGATGTGGGGCTGCATGTTCTTTAATGGATGTGTTCCCTTCCACGTATAACCCGTCAGCCTTCAAAACAAGAGTGAACAGGCATCTTCTGGGCTTGCTCGTTCCATCATAGACATCATCTATCGCTTTCCATCAGGCGAGATCGAGGTCAAGAGCAGTCCCAAAACACAATAAAAAAAAACATTTGTTCAAAATCCAGAGGATCTTATAAATATGAATGAAAAAGCTAGTGATTCTACGTAAAACGACTATAGATCATAAATACTAGGGAAGAAATGCATTTAAATCTATCTTCCCGAGTCAGCTTAGATTCGAGAAGATTTAAATCCATTTCTAAGTCAAAGTCAAAGTCAAAGTCAAATAATTTATTTCAAGTAAGCACATTAAAGGCACTTTTGAACTTCAAATACATAGAAATAGAACTGATTCTAGTTGCCCCTTCCAAAAGGTAGTTTTCGTATGGAGAAGAATGGGTAAGAAACTCCACCGTTACTCTTTAAAAAAAATGTTTTACAATATTTGGTATACATCAATTATATAATTACATGTGAAGACGATGCACCGAGAATACAATTACAATAGGTAAAAAGAATTAAAAATTAAAAATGGAGCAATGAATTAGTATGTGGATAAATAAATTAGTATGTGATAGATACATGGTGCTCACATATTTACAAATATTAAAGTCACAATATTCCTACAAACTTGCAAGTAATACTAATAGGACAGTGTGTGAGTTTAATTATCATAAAATGTAAAAAAAACGATGATATACAAATAATAAATTTTACAACTAGATTAGCAACCAATTTGATTTTCCTTAAGGAATCTAAACAACACCTAATATATTTTCCGTCCAGATCTGCATATAAATAAATCAATAAAACCAACTTCATTAACCCCCTATTAACTGTAAAGAGAGAGACAGATAGACTTCAAACCAGTACGAGTAAAAGAGACGACTATACATTTAACATTGCGTCGTTGCACGGTAGATCGACTCTTTCGTCGAAATGATAGCTAATTGAGCTAATTCGATGCAAACGGTAAAATAATCATGAAGCTAATGAATATTTTCTTTCTGTATCTTATTGGATCAGAGAATGAAGTATTAACGGAATATTTGTGTTATTTTCATGATTGGAAAAATGAAATGAAATGAAATTGTTTATTCTGTAAATAGGATATAGGAATCACTTTTACACGTCATATTAAAAAAAAAAAGCTAGATGAGGTCGGCGTTTCCTATCTGACTACTCTGAGAAGAAAGGCCGACAAACAAACTCAGTCGCAGTCTCTTTTAAGGTCCAGACATTATCTTGGTCAGGCCATATGAGGACCATGTAGATTAATGTCTGAGATGGTCTTTTGAGGAGAGAACCACACAGATTTGAGTAGACTGTCCAGTCAGTGCAAGCATTTGTCAGTAACTGAGGAGCTTAACTCAGAGCTTAAGGAGTTCGGAGGCGTGGTATTGGATCATCACTTTCTATCGCTGCCTTTGTTTTCATCATTTCATCATTGATTCCTTCAACTCGTGCTCAGGAGAACCATCGTGTAATTTTAGGCTGGTAGAAGACCTGAGAATGCCTCAACTATCATCATTAATAGTACATCCTTCGCTCGATACCTTGGACCTTTCATCATTCAAAGTCAAAGTGAAATAATTTATTTCAAGTAGGCACATTAAAGGCACTTTTGAACGTCAAAAATAAAGAAATGGAACTAATTCTAGTTGCCCCTTCCAAAAGGTAGTTTTTGTATGGAGAAGAATGGGCAAGAAACTCCACCTTTACTGTTTTAAAAAATGTTTCACAATATTTTGTATAGGTACATTAATTATATAATTACATGTGAAGACGACACATTCTACATCTGGACAAAGGTTCACTGCTGGACAAACGTTTCTCCCATCGCACACCATTCAACTCGATCTTCGGCTACTCGCGTCCAGCTGCAACGAGCCTCCTTGCTAAGACGACCGCTCAGAAATGAAGAGATCCGCAGGAGAACCGAAGCCCGAAGAATTGCCAAACTTAAGTAGCAGTGGGCAGGGCACAGAACAGATGGCCGATGGGGTCGAAAGGTTCTGGAGTGGCGACCGCGTACCGGGAGACGTAGCGTTAGAAGGCCTCCCGCAAGGTAGACCGATGACCGCATAGTGTAGGCCGCAAGAATCCGCTGGATGTAGGAAGCACAGAACCGGTCGAAGTGGCGGTGTTTGGGGAGGCGTTTGTCCAGGCTTGGACGTCTCGGCTGAAATTATGTCGATATCTTTGGAGGAGCTCGTGGCTAATTAATAACTGCCGCACGGGTCGATCCATCAGGTTAAGCTACGCTTGCCGGGGTTGGTCCGTGGATGGGTGACCATCTTTACATACCGAGATTCCTCCGTGCCTCGGAAATCACGTTAAGCCGTTGGTCACGGCTGTCAATTGTAGATCTTTCACAGTCGTTACGGGTCGTCAGAAGCCCGAAAGTCTGGCAACCAGTCTTACCAAGGGGTTTCGTATTACCCAGTTACTGGGTTGTGGAGGTCAGATAGGCTGTCGCTCCATGTAAAATACTGGTATTGAACTGCATCCGGTTAGACTGGAAGCCGACCCCAACAGAGTTGGAGTTGGCAGATTAATCTATATAAGTGACTCATGTTTGGTCCTTCACTGTTTTAGAAAAGAGGCAAATAAGATTTCGAACAAATAAAGCTGACTCATCAACCGTTACTCATATAATTTAAAACTATAATAGTATCTTTATAGACTTTCATTTTCTCGATTTAAGTGTGTCAATACAAAGGTTCTAAAACTTTTGTCGTAAGGTATCGATGCGTGATTTTACCGACTATAATGCACATCACTAGCCTCCTTGACAGCGTGGACTTTCGCTTGGAGGTCACGTCTAGGTGAATAGGGATGTGCAGTTATTGATATCGATAGTTTTTTATCGACTCTTAATTTTTTTTGTCTTGTTATTGAAGGCAAATTTTGTGTTGAACTAACTGTTCCTTTTTGGCCCTGAAAATCATGATGGCTGAATGAATGATACGGTCCAGTAAGTTGTCATTATAGAGATATTTTAAATATAAAGGTCTTTCTATAAACATACGTATTTTATTTTAACTTTTAATCATCTAACTCAGTACTTTAAAATTAAGTAAGTTTTTTTGTAATAATCACTTAATAATCAAAGGTTGCGTATCGGTAACAACAATATATTCTAAATATAGGTAGTTATCAATTATTCAGTATTAAAAAATTAAATTCTTAATTTTTCCTTAAAATAAAAATAACCAGTCAACTCTTGTCTCAGTAATTCCATCCGTTTAGATTTAAACCTTTAATAACACTATCATCCATGAGATATGAAACACAAAAGCCATAAATTACAAACAACCATTCACTTCAGGATAAAACACTATTATAATATCGATAAATCACAACACGCACATCTCTAGCTATTATCGATAAAGTATTCGACACAGCCCGGCACAATAGAAAGTTTATTTGTGTACGATATTGACGTAGCGTCAGCAAAAAAAAAAGGTAAATAATTGTTTAACTTTTTTTTTGTTTACTTGCGTGGGCGCATTGGAGATAGATTTGAATAGGAGGCTTTTAGAAAAAAGTTTTACTTACTTTAAAGACATAACATAACATCACGCCTCTGCGCGAACGTGTACCTATAGTAGGTACGCCCACATTTTGCCAGTGATGTTTAAGTTCCATGTAATAGCTGGGGCGAGCCCACAGCCAATAAAAAAAGTTAAAAAATTAAAAACAAAAACCCCACTGTCTGGGTAGGGTTTTTGTTGTTTTTATTTTTTTAAGACAAGTTAAAGATAAAGATAAAGATATATTTATTGCACAACTGTGTACATCAGTTCTTATTATATAACGTACAAGGCTCAACAGTCTACCCATGTCGGATATGCAATCGTGTTACATTTCAAATAAATTTCAAATACATTATACAAATAGGTTAAAAACAGATTACAAATAAGTTACATACTAGCATCATTTTTCCTCAAAAAACTCCTGCAGATTATAAAATACATTATCGATTAATATTTTTTTTAATTTTGTTTTAAACATATTTCCATTTAATTTAATTTAAAGTCTTAATTATGATCTAATTATTGTATCATTTGAGTTGTAATGAGTTGTTTTACCCTTTTTGCCTATTGCATAATAATATTCAAAGACTATCGTATTAAGGAGTAACCTCCAGTCGTGCGCCAGAGCTGACACACACACACTTTTTCAGCTACTACAAACAGTCTCATCATATTATTTAAACATACCCACTTCACGATTAAAAATGCACTCTTCTGGTGCATTTGTAATGTCCATTAAGTCTACAATAAGTTACCAGGTTACATCAAAGACATAAATAAAAATAAACCCTTTATTAATAAATTAAAACAATTTATATTATTCAAAAGCTACTACACTATTGATGAATACTTTAGCGATAAATTTCAAAAACAATAAAAATCTCTGTTACCTAATACCTACATTTCACTATGAATATAAAAAAAAGCGCCTTCATCCTCTCTCCTGTTAAAAATTAACTTTTGCTGTGCCCGACAGGGTCCATAATTAATTCGATGTCTTAACATACCAACTTATTACGTACACATTATGGATTGCAATAAAGTATTGAGTATTGAGTATTTTTTTAGTTCGTCTAATATCCATGATTATGAATAAAGAATAAACATTAACTACTTGAACAAGAAGTATTTTAATGATTGTGTTTGGTGAGAAAAACACACAGTTTTCTAGTGTTAAATAGAAAGTTGTCAAATATTGGTTTTAGTGCTTAGTTTTAAGATTATAAACCGATGACGCCTACGAAAGACCACGTATAAACAATAAAAATACCGGCAAAGTGCGTGTCAAACCACGCACAATGAAGGGTTCCGTAGTTGGGATGAATTTATCCCAAGAAAAAACTTAACATTGTAGTTGAAAAACATGTTCTCCTATTATTTCCTTATGGGAGAACATGTTTTTGCAACTGCAAATGTCAGTTGGTCGATTATTACTCGTTAACCTGTAGACTCTAAGCTGTAGGCCTGACCTGACCTGTAGGCTAAGTAGGCTCTACAGTGTAGAGCCTACTTAGCTGTGATAATTTTCCTTATAATTTCCTTGTCTAGACTACTGCTGTGAACTTTTTCACATATCCAGAAACAAACATGTAACTGGCAGGGGAACACACTTGACTTCACCAAAAATTTGCACTTTAAAGTTTAATATTTCGCAAAAGAAACGCTGGATCAAAAAAAATATTCTACCACTTTGTCGGCGTGATTAATATTTATACCCATGCCAAATTATAGCTTTCTAATACTAACGGTCTCTGAGCTAAGCCGCGAACAGACATACAGACGGATATGGTGAAACTATAAGGGTTCCTGACTCTCTCCGACTCCGTTGTTGACTACGGAACCCTAAAAATGCCTGTGGAAAGACCCAGAAGTAGATATTTTCCAACCAGTATTTTTTTTTACTTAATTACTCTCCTATTTATTGATATCTGAACTGGGACTTCCCTTCAGTAATTACTAACATTGTTACATCAACAAATAGTAATTCTAAACCACACAAAGAAAAATGGTTTTCGTCTCATCACGGTCATTTTTTGCTGACCATCCAGCCATTGAACGTTAAAACCACAAGTAACAATGTTGTATATTAAAGGCTAACTTTTTTGCGTACGGTACGTTATTGTAACATTATAATAGGCGACAGGTATTGGAGGTTGAATGCATCGTTACGGAGCGTTTACACTGGGTTATAAAGGAGGATTTACACTGGTTACAATTTAACGGTTTTTTTTTTCGTTTCCCTCGTATTCTAAGGAAAATTCAAATTCAAATAATCCATTTTTCTTCTAAATAGCAGTTTTTTTTAATTTTTTTTTTATTGAAAATAAATCTAATAAAAAATAATGTTATTGGTTTATGGGCTATTTGAAAGTAATGGTGGCCCAGTGGTAACGGCCGGGCCGCGACTAACTAGTTGTAAGTCGTATAGGTTCGAACCCAGACAGGCACTTTACTTTGAGTAAATTATTTCATCACTACTGCTGTCAAAACGGTGAAGGAAAACATCGTGGGGAAACCGGCATGCCCTAGAACCGAAAATTCGAAGACATGTCATGTGACATTTACTAACCAGCACTGGTTCGCGTGGTGGATGACGGCCCACTGCCTTTCACGGAAAGGAGGCCTGTGTCCCAGCAGTGGGAACATTATAGGCTGATTATGATAACGTACGTTAACTGTAGCCGTAATTACCAGACGACCAATTCTCTTACAAAAACGTTCACATTTAAGACGAAATCTGTCATATTTGTCAGAAATGGTTTTTTGACAGATTAAGATTGAGATGCGACTGTGAACTTTCTTAAAAATAAGGGAATTACCCCGCAAATATATAGTCAGTAGTAGATATTACAGTAAAAAGTTTATCAAACTTAGAAAATATCCTATTGCGACAATCCTATTATGATAACGGTTTTTAAATTGTTCTTTGGCTGGTAGATAATGGTCTACCAAAGCCAAAGGCCCTTTGTACACGAGACGGTTTGTTGGTTGTATAAACCGTGTCGTAGAAAAACGTGTCTTTACGGTACGGCGTATAAACCGTGCCGTAGAAAAAACGTGTCCGCCAACAAGCTTCCATTGTCATCCATATAACACTGAGGACCGTGTCTACACACGGCAAATAAACCGTAGTTTTTCACGGCAAGAAAAACGTGTGTGTAAGGCCTAAGTCGAGATTCTATCCGAATTCCGTAGAGAAATCAAGCCATCTTCATACATTCCAAGCAGAATACTAAGTGAGGCAGTCGGCTCCACAAAAGCGGGTCATTTCGGTCATGGGCGTGCCAAGTCAAGAGATCAGGTGGCTGTCACATCATTTGACAGTTTAATATCTAATTTCTCTCAGCTGATTTACGGTATTTTAACCAATATTAAAGTTAAGCTTGAGTCATCTTTAACATAGGTGTCAGTCGTTACAATTTTGTTTATAGCGTGGTTTTTGACTAACATTAGGTTAAGACCTTTACTAATAACCTTCATACCGAGACTCCTCCGTCCCTCGGAAAGCACGTTAAGCCGTTGGTTCCGGCTGTCATTTGTGGATCTTTGACAGTCGTTACGGGTCGTCAGAAGCCCGAAAGTCTGACAACCACTCTTACCAAGGGGTTTCGTATTACCCACTGGTTTGTGGTCTTCAGATGCTCCATGTTAAATACTGGTATTTAGCTGCATCCGGTTAGATTGCAAGCCAACCACAACATAGTTGGGAAAAGGCTAGGCAGATTGACTAAATCCAAGGACTTTTTTTTTGCGATTCCTAGTTTGGTCCAGTTCACACGCACATGGTCAAACGTGGAGATTAAAAATAACTAGGAGAGATTTTGAGACTTGTCCACACCCACCGGCGTCGGCACCGTTCGCTCGGCTTTTGTTTTTTGTATAAAGTGCGTTTGATCAAATAGTTTCTATGCCACAATGTTGGTTGGACTAATACGAAAACGCTTTGCCACTACGGCGCTACCTAATAGGTCCGTTTATAAATTTAACAGTGGAGCCAACATTACGTCAGAGGAACTATTTGATGAAACGCACTCTATCATAATAATACATAACATACTGAATCGCCGAGTTCGGTCGCGGTGGACAAACGATCGCCATCACCAGAGACGTCACGTTCGATTAGAATAGTCTCTATCCCCTGATAGAGATAATTCTAATCGAACGTGAAAAAATCCGGAATCCGCAACATCCCTATGTTGCGGATTCCGGATTTTTTCACATCTGCGGATGCGGATGCGGATGTTAAGATATTTTTTCCAAATGTCACTTGGCGCCGGTGGTGGCATTGCAAATTCACTTTTAAATAATTTATCAACTGCAGAAATCTCGCTTATCACACAACACTCACCGTTTATTCACAATTTCACAATAACACTCAGAAAACTGACATGTTCACTACGCGCAACTAATCAAGTTATGACTAATTTACGAGAATGTTGTCACCGAACGAAATCTACGCTCCTATTGGTCAATGAGCACGTGAGTACGGCACGCGCCAGTCGCAGGCCCCGCCTATTTTCTTTATTATCGCGACCTGTGTGACATCCGCATCAGCATGGACATCCGTATTAATGTCAAAATCAGAATGAAAAGAAAAAGAATCAGATGTCGAAATTGATGCGGAAGCTCCGCGTTTGCGGATGCGGATGCGGATATCTGCAACATCCCTGTCTCTATTTACATGCTTGGTTGATGTCAATAGGCTAACCCATCATTACATGGGACTTAAATATCATCATCTGCCTAGCCTTTTCCCAACTATGTTAAGGTCGGCTTCCAGTCTAACCGGATGCAGCTGTATTTTACATGGAGCGACTGCCTATCTGACCTCCACAACCCAGTAACTGGGTAATACGATACCCTTTGGTAAGACTGGTTGTCAGACTTTCGAGCTTCTGACGACCCGTAACGACTGTCAAAGATCCACAAATGACAGCCGGGAGCAACGGCTTAACGTGCTTTCCGAGGCACGGAGGAGTCTCGGTATGTAAAGATGGTCACCCATCCACGGACCAACCCCGGCACGCGTAGCTTAACCTGATGGATCGACCCGTGCGGCTGTTATTACCTAGCCACGAGCTCCTTGAGCTACGTGGGACTTAAATAATAACTAGTGAAATGAGGGTATACTGTACCTCTACCTCTGCCTAACTCTTCGGGTAGTAATGTCGTGATAATATATATTATAGTTGACTTTACACCAAGTTATCTACAATTAATTACAAATTACATGCATAAACACCCTGTCTCGGCTCTATCAGTAGGCCATCTGTCCTCAGGTGGGATTTGAACCCGCGACCCTCACGATAGAAAGTGGCCATTCCACCACTGTACCATTTAGATAGAGAATATCACTTTCGCATGTTAAATCTAAGGTTTATATGCAAAATGGAGACTGATGCTTAGGACTGAATAACACCAGGGTTGCGGGTTAGTCCGAAAGGGATACCGGGACCTTGGCAACAGGCAACTGAAGGAACACGGGTGGGTTTTAGTCAGTAAAAGTCTGACACGCCCTTCCGCTCCGCCCAGAGCGGGAGAAGTCATAGGACGATTTCCCAAACTCAAAAAAAAAAAAATGACCGTATAACAAGCTGGATTTGTGAGGTTAAACTGTGTTGACCACGGTTACTAAGTGGATGGGTGACCATGACCTTTCTATGCATACAGACATCCTTCCGTTACTTTAAGCAGCTATGGTTTATAAAGAGCTGTTCCCGACTTGAGACCATGCATGGTCTATGCCATGCATAGTTATAAAAGCCTCTAAAAGCAGTTCATTTCCTGAATTTCCAGCTGTCATTAGCAATTCCTCATAATTTGACACAAAAGCAAAATTCATAATGTATGGACCATTTTACGAATCTCCATAGAAAACTGTCAAACAGATGAATTATTTCGTAATAAGAATCGCACGCAGACAGTCGCATAGGCAGTCGCTCCATGTAAAATACTGGTATTCAGCTGCATCCGGTTAGACTGGAAGCCAACCCCAACATAGTTGGGAAAGGCACCTGCCATCTAATCTCTTCACCACCCTTGGTTGACTGGTAGAGAATGTCTCAGGCATTAAGTCCGCCTTTGTACCTTTTTTTTGTGCGAAAAGTTTAAATAAATAAATAAATAAAGGCTAGGAAGATGATTATGAATCGCACGGATCATAATTATGAATTGTTAGTTTGTGACATTTTACGATGATTCATAATTTTTTCCTATTATGATTCTGCCAAAGTGACTGTGTTTTAAGCCCCCTGTTGTAGCAATATTCATTTGTTTTATGGTTTATTTTCTCGTAATAGCTAGAAAATAAACCATAGACCGAATGAATATTGCTACAACTACAATAATAAACACAACTGTATCTAATTCAGTCGCTGACGCATAACGAGAGCGAAAGTGTATAAAATTGTAAAATGCGATCACAACATGCATACAAACTGTCGCATTTATTACTATTGAGAGAAAATATTTTAAACAATTTTATCTACACTCATGCTATAAATCCTCTATAGCAGTTTCTGAAACAGTTAGCTTATTGCCAACATTAAACCAGCCAGTGTCATAGTAATCATAATATATCATCCAAACGGGTGTTATAATGGTGCACTAAATTTCATAATGCAACTCATTTAAAAAAAAGAACTGTCATTCACGAGCGTTTCACTAACAAAGCACCCCGTAATTTAAAAACAAAACACATTCGAATTCGGAAAATTCGAATTCACGTCATACCGCGCCATTTTTGTTCGATATTGGTATTGCAAAGAAACTTTTATAGAAGATTCATATCATGGGTGTAGATAAAGTCTTGTATGCAACTGTAAATAATTAGGTATTAAAACAGTCATGTGATACTATTATCAGTAACCCACATTCGTGTTTTAATACCCCTTATTATATAACAGTTGCATAAATAACTATTATAGAGCTGATTTTGTTATGCATAACAGCCGCACGGGTCGATCAAACAGGTTAACCTACGTTGCCGGGGTTTGTCCGTGTATAGGTGACCATCTTTAAATACCGAGACTCCTCCGTGGCTTGGAAAGCACGTTAAGCCGTTAGTCCTGCGCCTGATCTCTCTCCAGTCGTATCGGATTGCCGTTCGATCTATGGGAGTGAGAGAAGAGAGAGTGCACCTGTGTCGCACACGCCTGCACTTATGTTATAATATCTTCCGCGCCAATATGGCTAGTCTCCGCTGAGATAGGTCGCCCTGGCCAATAATCGGTCAGAAGAATTATTATTACCTTGCCTAATGCTTTTGCATTTCAAGTTACCACAGACGTTGACTGTACTAAACATACCTACAGTTTGCCTAAAATCATCGTTAGCATAAGCACCTAAAGAGACAGCAGTAGTGGCCCAGTGGTAACGGCCACGATTTACGTTTTGTAGGTTCTAGGTTCTAACCAAGACAGGCATTAAAATGTGTAAATTAATTCATCACCACTGCGCTCAAAACGGTGAAGGAAAACATCGTGAGGAAACCGGCATCTCCTAGACCCAAAAATTCGAAAACATGTGACATCTATCAACCCGCACTGGACCCGCGTGGTGGATTACGGCCCACTCCCTCTCACAGAGAGGAGGCCTGTGTCCCAGCAGTGGGAACATTATAGGCTGATTATACCTAAACTAAGCACCAAAAATAAATCTCCGAGTTGTAACCTTTACCCACATCGGTAACCCGCATCCGTTAACCTGAAATTGAACGCAAACAGAATGAGTTAACTTAAAGGCCGTGGGCCCAAGTTTCTCTAATACAATAGCTTATTAAGAATCAGCACACACTTGCGACTTGTCGCACGAAAGTCTTATAGAGGTTTTTTGCCTTATGTGTCAACAAATGTCGTGGTAATAACACACTTTACATTGTCGCACTTTCCTTAGATGTGGAAGGTGCACTCAGTAACTTAAATTAACTTTAAATTAAGTTTACTTGGGGGCGTGGCAAAGTAAGCCGTTGGTCCCGATCATCATTCGTAGATCTTTGACAGTCAGTTACGGGTAGTCAGAAGCCCGAAGGTCTTACCGTCATACCAATGGGTATTGAAACACTAGGGCCCGAGTGCTCATCATGTATTTCGGGTCATCGCTAAGCGGTTGGTCGACTCTTCACGTGACTAGAGCATAGCATAAGCATTATCAGCCTATAATGTTCCCACTCCTGGGACACAGGGATCCTCTCTGTGAGAGGAAGTGGGCCGTAATCCACCACGCGGGCCCAGTGCGGGTTGGTAGATGGCACATGTCTTCAAATTTTTTATTCTAGAACATCGGTTTCCTCACGATGTTTTCGTTCACCGTTTTGAGAGCAGTGGCGATGAAATAATTTACACAAAGTAAAGCGCCTCTCAGGGTTCGAACCTACGACCTACAACTCGTAAGTCGTGGCCGTTACCACTGGGCCGCCACTGCTCTCGTTCGTCGCTCACGTGACTGGAGCGCTGGCCTATTTTTAGTCCAAAGAATCAAGATTGCGATCCAACGTGGCAACCTTGGGAAAAGGCTAGGCAGATGATGGTTAAAAAGGGTGAGTCTTATGAAAACCGTCTCCAAATATTTATTCGTGAGTTGATGAAGAATCAAGTTGATGAAGGCTATCGGAAAATGAAAGCTTGAAAGCTCATTAGGTTTCAGGATGCGGCCGTCAAGTCTAGAAAGCTGTGTCCACCTGTGTCCTAATAAAATCGTACTGTAATCAGCAATTTGCCTGCCAAGTGCTGTGATTGTATCCTTAATGCCAAAGTAACTTTCCTTAAAGTATCCCCGGCGAATAATTATGATTTCACACATGAATGGGCGTCAAAATGCTGATCGATTAAGAGGCAGAGGAAGACTAAAAAACCAGCCAAGTGCGAGTCAGACTCGCGCATGAAGAGTTCCGTACCAGCCATACTTCCTTATTAATATTATAAATTCGAAAGCTGTCTTTCTGTCTGTCTGTCTATCTGTCTATAAGTTACCTTTTCACGCCTAAACCACTGAACGGATTTCGATAAAATTTGGCAAGGAGATAGATGACATCCCGGGGAAGGACATAGGCTACTTTTTATCGACATACCACGCGGGCGAAGCCGCGGGCGGAAGCTAGTTATCTATAAAAACGGCAAAAATATCACGTTTGTTGTATGGGAACCCCCTCAAATAATTGTTTCATTCTGTTTTTTAGTCTCCCAGACTAATTTGACAGATGCAAATGTCAAACTCCAAATTGAAAAAACAAACAACAATCACTTGAAATGTCAAATTAGTCTACGAGATTAAAAACAGAGTATAGCTTATAGTATATTTATTAACCCCCGACGGAAAAAGAGGGATGTTATAAGTCTGTCTGTCTGTTCCATCGTAGCTGCCAAACGGCTGAACAGATTTTGTTTTTTTTTTATTCTTCTTCAATTCTTAGTTCAATCACATAGCACCTCTGTCTACCCCATAGCCCACAAACATCTTCTCGTCCATGACATGTATTTAGCACACGAACCACCTTCAATAGTCGGTCAGCCACACCCGCGCCCGCGCAGTCGGTCAAGAGTTCACTGACCTCCATCGATATTACTCACGTTAACTCACTTTTACTCATTGCGTGGTGAAAGTGACTTTCCCCGGTTACTTTGCGAATTTGATATAGACCTTGATTATTTATTTATTTATTGACATCTGATAGTGTGAAAATTTTGCAATTTTATATGTCGTACGGGTATTTGATTTTACTATAATATTTTAATTGACTGACAATGACAGGTAGTGTCAGGTTTGGACTTGTACAGTCGACAGCAAAAGTCGATACATATTTTTTTGTTTGTTGACGTTACTCTTTTTAGAGTCGATAGAAAAGTAGATGAGTATTTTTGGCTTTAAACGTAGGGTCAACAGCAAAAGTTGGTGCATATTTTGGTAGGCAGAATCAGCCTCAAATGTTCCCACTGCTGGGACTGGGTTGGTCTGTGGATGCAGACCTTCTTTACATACCGAGACTCCTCCGTGCCTCAGAAAGCAAGTTAAGCCGTTGGTCCCGGCTATAATTCGTGGATCTTTGCCAGTGGTTACGGGTCGTCAGAAGCCCGAAAGTCTGACAACCAGTCTTACCAAGGGGTATCGTGTTTCTCAGTTCCTGGGTTGTGGAGGTCAGATAGGCAATCACTCCATGTAAAATGCTGGTATTCAGCTGCATCCGGTTGGACTGGAAGCCGACCCCAACATAGTTGGGAAAAGGCTAGGGAGATTGAGGTGTCAAGAACGCGAGATGCGTTCTTGACACCACCTTTGCGTTCTTCTCTCGATACTGAGACTGTAGTGATATATGGCGCAAGCAGGCTTTAAACGCATGCAAGTTTTTTAAACAATAATTACCTGCCTTTGGATGGATGCCATCTATCTCCTTGACAAATTTTATCGAAATCTGTTCAGTGGTTTGGGCGTGATAACATACAGACAGACAGAGTGACTTTTGAATGTATAAAATATTAGTATGCATTTACGCCTACATACTTTGAAGAAAAAATCATCATCTTTTATTTCAAGTTACGTCTAGACATAATTCGTTTTTGAGGTAAAAATTCTCCGGTAATTAAAATTGCTAGTAAAAATTAATGATTAACTAATTACTGTAAACAATCGACATGGTTATAAACTTTTAACAATGTGATTATAGTATGGTTATTTATTAATTGGTGATGCCAATCAAGTTTTAGCTAAAACAGTTGGTGTCTTTTAGAAGAGCTTTCATTTATATTTCTGCCGCCAAGCAGCCTTCTTATGTTTCTTCTTATGTTTAATTACAGGTAAATATATGAAACGTGAGAGCTGTGTTGCCCCAGAGGTAACGGCCGCGACTTACCAGTTGTAGGTCGTAGGTTCGAACCCTGACAGGCGCTTTACTTTGTGTAAATTATTTCATCACCACTACTCTAAAAAACGGTTAAGGAAAACATCGTGAGTAAACTGGCAAGGCCTAGAACCATACATTTTGAACACATTTGACATCTACCACTGGGCCCGCGTGGTGGATTACGGCCTACTCCCTCTCACAGAGAGGACGCCTATGTCCCAGCAGTGGGAACATTATAGCTTGATTATTCTATGTGTTTTTATAAGATGAGGCTTTAGCCGAAGCATGCCTTTGCACTAAGTAGAGAGGCGATTACAGACTGCAATTTTCTCATCATAATGTCAAGTGAAAAGATAACGCAAACCGTAAAAATTAAAGTTAACGTTAAAAACTTTTACGTTCGCGGTTTTAAAGTAAATAGCGAAAGTCTGTAACGCAATTGTGTCCAATTACGCGTTTCCATGTTTACCGGTGCTCCAATTATATTCGCTCCATAATATTTGGCTGTTACGCTTTTGATTTTAATGTTTCATGTCGCTTTCGAAATGTATAGGGTGTTGTGAAAACTTAACTGACCAGTAAAAGCTGTTTGTTAAAATCTATTTACGCTAGGGCTATCGTGTTAGGTACCTTGTAACTGGGTTGTGGAGGTCAGATAGGCAGTCGCTCCATGTAAAATGCTGGTATTCAGCTGCATCCGGTTAGACTGGAAGCCGACCCCAACATAGTTGGGAAAAGGCTAGATTGATTGATGCTTTTTATAAAAGGCTAGATTGATTGATGCTTTTTATAAAAGGCTAGATTGATTGATGCTTTTTATAAAAGGCTAGATTGATTGATGCTTTTTATAAAAGGCTAGATTGATTGATGCTTTTTATAAAAGGCTAGATTGATTGATGCTTTTTATAAAAGGCTAGATTGATTGATGCTTTTTATAAAAGGCTAGATTGATTGATGCTTTTTATAAAAGGCTAGATTGATTTATGCTTTTTATAAAAGGCTAGATTGATTGATGCTTTTTATAAAAGGCTAGATTGATTGATGCTTTTTATCTCGGTAGTATGTTCCCGTGGGATAAATCCGACGGCCACGCGGGACACGGGCAAAAGCTCAGCAGTAGTTTCTTTTATTGATGACTAAAATCGATCGCATTCAAAATAAAACACCCTGTAAACAAATCGAATGGCCACAAAACGCACGCTTTACGTTATATCATCATTTAGCAGTAATAGTAAGTTATAACGCAATACCCATGCTATGGTAGGTAGGAATGCGATGCTCTTTGCGACATAACCATAGAAATATAAAAAAACAGCTTTTAACTATGGTCATAACACTATAGTTTATGGCAGAATGTAATAGTGAGGCAAATTGGGCAGTTAGCGTAAGGTACTTGTAATGTGGAGTAGTTATGGTTATGATGTGTATTAGTGTTGGATTAAGTAACTATCCATTGACCACAAAAAAGGATCATCTCTACAAAGTAAGTAATGTATAACGCACGCGGTACTGCAATGGAAATAATCCTAACTATATCCATACTGATATTATAAATTCGAAAGTAACTCTGTCTGAATGTTACCTTTTCACGCCTAAACCACTGAACGGATTTCGACAAAATTTGGCAAGGAGATAGATGATATCTTGGGGGCGTGAGGGTCACAATGACACCATCTGAAAATTTCCTACGTCTCAAAAGGCTGACTCCAAAAATGAAACATAGGGTATCATAACCAAATGTTTAATAAACCTTTGCTTTGCTGGTAACATTAATAAAATGTACCTCCTTTTCTGCCTACCGCTACCGGATTATGTGTACCACGCTGTATATATACAGCCTTGTGTACGTTGGTATATACAACCTGGTGTACGTTACCAACAAACTAACTACATACACCTCATATTCCTTAATCTACTCCAAAACAGTTGGAAAACTTTCAGAGGTATGAAAATGTAAACCGATTTGCACTCTGCATAGTGCACAGTGCACACTGCACGGTTCACAGAGGGGTTAAAAGGCAATTATAACTTTACTTGGTATAAAACAGTTGGAAAACTTTCAGAGGTATGAAAATGTAAACCGATTTGCACTCTGCATAGTGCACAGTGCACACTGCACGGTTCACAGAGGGGTTAAAAGGCAATTATAACTTTACTTGGTATATACAGCCTGGTGTACGTTGGTATTTATACAGCCTTGTATACGTTGGTATATACAGCCCGGTGTACGTTGGTATATACAGCCTGGTGTATACGTTGGTATAATATACAGCCTGGTGTACCTTGGTATAATACAGCCTGGTATACGTTGGTATATTTTAAATCATAGTAAACCAGTAGGTATCTTGTTCCTGTTCTTGTCCTACATAAGCGACAATGCAGTTTATAACTAAACAACATTTCCTAAGTGAAAAGCTAATAAACTCCGTTCAGTGCTGAATAACTTCCCAGGTTTACTGTATAATAACTTAAGTTAGGTCATGAACTTAATCTCTCTTTGTGTTATAATTTATAATTCAACTAAAATGTTAGACCTTTACACTGACGGGTCACGTTTTCATGAATTAATGTTTGGGATTTAAATTATTAATTCATTTCTCTTTCTAATTGATATTAGAACGGCTTCTTTTAATTGCCGCACGAATCGTTGGTCAAAGAACTATAAGGGCGAATTTCACATTTGAAATTGAACGCGATCAGCACATCTAAACCTCGCTCAAGAGTGGAATATTGACACTGACAGGTCTTGAATGCATTGGTGAAATTCACCCTTATGCCGTGATCCGACGGTGTGCCATATTGCGGACGGGCACAGACGAGCCCGCACGACGCACCGTGGGAAGGTGTACGTGCAGGGTATCGCAGACATCAGAAGTTCCTCGGTGTGCGGTGCGTGGCGGTCTGTGGTCGTCTGCCGTGCGTGGACACGCACGGTAGACGCAGAGTCTTCAATATTGCCGATCGTCGGATTCCACCATTAATGGTTAAGGGTCAATTCAAACCGCGACGTGAAACGACGCGACGCTGCGCGCACTTTTTAACAATTATCGAACTTATTTTCTTTACGAAAAGGTATAATATCAGTGCGAGGGTTGACACGTGTCAAAGTACTCTGAGATGCGCGGTCCTGCACAGCGTGTGTACTCTAATGTGTAGTAAATAAATGCGATATTGTATCGGATCATAAAAAAAGCGCGTCGCGTCCCATCTCGGTGTGAACTGACCTTAAGGGGATGCGCTAAGCTACCTTGACGCTTTCACCTTAAGCTGCACTGGTGTAGGCCCTGCTCGCCCTTTGGATCTTACCCCTTAGTTTGTGGATGGGTCATCCGTTAAACATCGACCGAGATCCTAGTTCCGTCCATAGCGGATAAAAGATGGCTTGCATTAATTTTATATTTATGTTAGTAAATGATTTTATTTCTGAAAGTAGGTCCTCTCGATCTTTACATACCAAGACCCATCCGTGCCTCGGGGTCCCGGCTATCAATTGAAGATCTTTGACAGTTGTTGCGGGTCGTCAGAAGCCCGAAAGTCTGACAACCAGTCTTACCAAAGGGTTTCGTATTACCCAGTAACTGGGTTGTGGAGGTCAGATAGGCAGTCGCTCCATGTAAAATACTGGTATTCAGCTGCATCCGGTTTGACTGGAAGCCGACCCCAACATAGTTGGGAAAAGGCAGATGATGATATCTGAAAGTAGATTTGTCCAAACACTTTTACACGAATAAAATATTTAACAAAGTGTAAAAACTTTCCATCCAGTTGCAAGTATTTTAAGTAAGTTTCGACATTCCAATCAAACTCCCCAGCGAGCGCAAATAGGCCCAACCTACCCGCATTGCATAAAATAAACAAAATACATAGTAGAAAGTGAAATGATACAATGTTAGCATATTCCTTTAGTGCAGTCTGCAGTGAGAAAGTGCAATTTAGAAAATAAAGTAAAAGTGGTCCCTTGGGCTTTACTTCAAGTGCGGCATTTTAAGTAGGTGGGTAGTTGAACAAAAGCTAATTTGCATACATAATATTTCGCTCATGAGCTTTCGTGGTGGAAGAAAACGTAGGTTTTGAGTGGTTTCCTTGATATTAGGAAGAATTGAAGTAAGTACATCATCTGCCTTGATTTTACATGGAGCGACTGCCTATCTGACCTCCACAACCCAGTAACTGGGTAATACGATACCCCTTGGTAAGACTGGTTGTCATACTTTCGAGCTTCTGACGACCCGTAACGACTGTCGAAGATCCACAAATGACAGCCGGGACCAACGGCTTAAACCTCCAACTGTCATTAACGAGACACATTAGAATTTTAATTGTTATCGGCCATTACGAGGCCAATCGACAGTTGAGCGGTTAACTTGCTTTCTGAGGCACGGAGGAGTCTCGATATGTAAAGATGGTCACCCATCCACGGATCAGCCCCGGCAAGCGTAGCTTAACCTGATGGATCGAATCGTGCGGCTGTTATTATTTAGCCACGAACTCCTCCGAGAATAGGGAATATGCATGTATTTTTTAAATATTTTTATTCGATATTTTACATTGTCAAATAATAGTAAAAAAAAATTCGATTGTTAAAAAAATGTTTAAAAATTGCCAACCGATCCGGGCTATTTAAACGCCCTCCATTTGGCGCGCTTGGTGTGGTGACGTCACAGTTCTTGAAAACAGACAAGCAACTGTCAAGTCAACGTCAAACACTCCTTTTTCTATGAGCGTTTGACATTGACTTGACACTTGTTGATTGACTTGACATTGACATTTTGATTGTTATCCCGGATTGTTACGTCACATCCGCTCTTAGCCTTTTCAAGTATTTGAATTACCCACAGTTATTTGGGACTTTTTAAAAATTAATTTCTCGCTCAAAAAGAAATTTTATTCAAAAATATTGATGGAAGCATAATTCTGAAGTAACATAGTTTATAGAAAAAAATATTTGACCCATATTTGAATCACATGCATATTCCCTATTGAACTACGAAGGTTTAAATTTTGTCTCATATGAGCGTGCATTCTAAAAGTTGGCAACGTCGCAAATAGTTGTCAAATATTGATCTGTTTTTATTAATTTGTAAATATTACTGTATGCAAATATGAAATATCGCTAGGTTACTAGGATCTAAAACATTAACAATGAATAATTAATTGCAATTAAAACACTGAATTTGATGTTGTAACCGTAGTAGGTGTAAAAGGGCATTTGGAAAGTTTTCAAATACATTTTTTTCCACCTTTAACTAAATATTCGGTTAGTTAATTGATTGAGGCGTGACTTTGCGGAAATCCATTATAAAATACATTAGACGCAGATATATTTAGTAACCTATTCCGCTTGACTATTCTTCTAGAGTCATAAAAACCCTGTAAGAAATCGACACGTGTTTCACCTCTCAACGAGGCATCTTCAGGATGACGATTGACCAATTGCAAACCAGAACGCGACGTGTTACCACACCACACCACACCTGGACGCAAAGATATTTTGCGTATAACGAATAGTCAAGCGGAATAGGTTACTAAATATATCTGCGTCTATTGTATTTTAAATATTCGGTGTTACGATATTAATTATTGAATTTCATAATCAATATATTTCCATAAAGTAATATTATTATATATAATTAATAATGAATTCTTTATAATTATATAATTCTGGATAATTATATTTCTTTATAATATGTAGTATAGCCAAAATAATCAAAACTACAATCGATACAAAACTGTATGGTAAGCCCAAATCACAAAACAGCCAGTCAGATGTCTTGAACATAAGATTTGATAACACAATTATTTCAGAAACTAATGGTTTTTGTATTTCGAAGTCGGAGAAATGAAATGGCTGAAACTTGACGAATTGACCTAGTATGTCAACTTACAACAACAAATTAATACAACAAAACAATACAAAAACAACAAATATTTTTATATAAAGTCACAAGATTAAAAAAAAAAAACACAAGTTATTGGAAATGCATTTAATTGTAGTCTTAGAAAAATCGTTAAGTAGGTGCTAAATTATTTAAAGTTACAGTTTCTATAAGTATCGCAATCAATTTCAACGTGGTAACTTATTTCGATTTGGTAACTAAATAGAAAATAATTATCACAAAAATATAATTAAATACTTACACAAGAAAAAGTCTTCTATAAAAAAGAAGTACAAATACGAATATTTTTTTATTTAAAACTCATACTTTTTTTAATAATACTTATTCATAACTTAAGTACTTAATAAATAAGCATTAACTTTCAAATAAATATATACCTATCTTACAAGTAGCTTATTTATTGATTTTTATAAAATTTTGAATACGCATCGTCAATTCAACCCTAATAAAATATTTAAAGTCAAACTGACAATTTATTTAAAGCACCAATCCGTTTACTTAAAAATATAAAGTTACTTAAGTGTTTTAAAATTATATATTTTAATTTTAAACTTGTGTTCTTAGATTATAATTTAAAATATTTAAATTACAATATCGTAACTTCATTAAAAAAAATATAAGTATTTTATTAATAAAATACTGCAAGAAAAATATGAGCATTAAAAGTACAAAAATAATTTTAATCACGTATTTTCATTATAGTTTCCTCGAATTATCAATACTACTCTCCTGCTTACTCTTTTCTCTGTCCAACAATCTCCTTCTCACTTCTTCTGGATTATACCTCTTCCTATAAACCCTTCTGACTCTTCTTACCGGGTTCACATTCCTCGGTTTAATAATCTTCTTACCGAAAGAAGCAGAAGAAGCTAGATTAGTAAGTTTAGAGTCATCTCCTGATCTCAAACTCTTACTCTTTCTTGTGGAATTATTCAAAAATGTATCTCTCTGTTCTCTTATAGTTGCATCGTAAAAAACTTTTCCGTTGACAATAGCTTTTCTAATATTATCTGTAGTAGAGAGAACTCTTGGTGGCCGAACGAACGTAGTCTCACTTACTTCTAAACTCTTATCAACTCTCTCTCTTTCAATCTCATCCTTACTCACCTTTTGTATCTTCCCTCTCCTTTCAACATTAAATCTGTTTCCAAAATTGAAATCTATCAAATCCTTATCTACAGCTATACTTTTTGCTTCTAAATCCTTTTGAGAACGTTTGTCTAAAACTAGTTTCCCACCTCTCCTAGACGCTGCTAGAATTCGTCCTATTTCCTCAATCTGCCTCTCTTCTGCTTCCAAAGTCTTTAAATCTGAAAATTTATCGCCTTTCACATCATCTAGGTCTAAAACTTCAATGGAACTGGAGAAATCATCTAATTTGTCATCGATTCCTTCAATTTTATCTTCAATTTTGACATTTTCTGGTTTGACCAATTCTACTTCTGTAATATTTTCAGTTACTTCGTCTGGAAGGATAGTAGTTGTACTAGTAGGTTTAAAAGTTACTGTAGTAGTGGTTTGTGTAACTGTACTAGTATCTAGTATATCGTCATAATCACTCATATTACGTTTCTTTTCATCTCTGTGTTTGTCAGTATGGTCAGGTCGAGGTGCGACTGTTGATGGTTGTTCGGTCGTGTAGCGTTCTGTTGTTGTTGTTGATGGTTGTTGGGACTCGTTGTAGCGGAAGTATGTTGTGTTTGGTGGCGGGCCTTTGTGGAGGTAGGCTACGGGCCAGTATCTGGAAGTGAAATTTGAATTTGAAAAAATATAACTTTTGTTGATAACAAAGAGCACAATTTTAGTCAGTCGTAGGTTTGAACCCAGACAGGCGCTTTACTTTGTGTAAATCATTTCAACACCACTGCTCTAAAAACGGTGAATGAAATAATCGTGAGGAAACTGGCATGTCCTAGAACCAAAAAATTCGAAGACATGTGACATCTCTGGGCCCGCGTGGTAGATTATAGCCCACTCCCATTCACAGACAAGAAAGCAGGCCTGTGTTCCAGCAGTGGAACCTATTAAGGCTGATTAAGATGAAACGACGAATGTTAATAATAGAAAAACTTCGGGCATAGAAGTTAAATATCAAGAGGTTTTTGCATCTCTTACAAAATGATACATACCTCGGAGCACCCAGTCCACTCGCCGCAGGCCCACCCCGGCCGAGCGCGGGCTCCACGGGCAGCCAGGCGCCGCCGCCGGGCCGAGGGTAGTTGTGGCTCACTTTGATGTGGGGACGGGATTCTGTCGGAACACGAGAGTAACCTGAAAAATAAATAAAAAATTAATGCAAAATTATAAAATACGCTTAAAGTATATTTTTTTATCCACTCCTGGAAAGGTCTTGGCGTGCATCTAACCTGATGGTAAGTGATGGTCAGGTCGAAGGTGGAAGCGAGCTTCACCTGGATTCCTCAACCTCAGAGGAACTGGGTATCTTACCTCTAACTGCCGAAACACAACAATGCTGTTAACATTCTTATTATGGCGACAGACTTAGATATTATGATGGTTGTAGCTAGTCAGACGAACAAGACCTACCACCAACTAAACCGAGTACAAAATGTTGCCCCCTCTGGGAATCGAACCCGGGTCCTCTGAGTCTGAGACAGGTGGTCTAACCACTAGACCACAAAGCGGTTGAAAATAAAGGTTATGTAACTCATAGTATAGTCTATAGTTCTGTAATTACAATAATGTAATTCAGATCTTCACAAAAATCTTTATATTATGAAAATACTTTCGAAAAATTACTTATATAACATTTTTTTTTTATGCTAAACCCGAAAAGGGGTCATTGTACTCATCATTTTGAACAACTTTTTGTATGGGACGAACCTAAAAATCGCGAAAAAAAAATCAGCTGTTCCATACATTCGTGTTCACTTAAATCGACAAAATGTAGGGAACAGCTGATTTTTTTTCACGATTTCAAGGTTGGTCCCATAGAAAAAGTTGTTCGAAATGATGAGTACAATGACCCAGCGTCCAGCGCTCGGTGTGGTAACACGTCGCGTTCTGGTTTGCAATTGGTCAATCGTCATCCAAAAGTTGCCTCGTTGAGAGGTGAAACACGTGTCGATTTCTTACAGAGTTTTTATGACTTGAAGAATAGTCCAGCGGAATAGGTTACTAAATATATCTGCGTCTATTGTATTTAACAATGACCCCTTTTCGGGTTAAGCATAAACAAAAAATAATGTTGTATAATTCTCACCTGGCAAGGGATTTCCATATTTATCATAATACGCTTGAGGTCCATTCTGGTACAGATCATCCCAGTACTTCCTATCTCCTTCAGATAGGTATGGTCCGGGTGGTCCGAAAGGTCCAGGAGGTACAGGTCCTGGTCCAGGTATGTGTCCCGGACTGTCAGGGTATCCTGGTCTGCCTTGCCAGGGTCGGGGGCTGACTGGACGGGGTGGTATGTCATCTGTAAAGAAGTTGAAGGTTTGTATGAGAGTCGTGCTTATTTGCGCTTAACTTTGAAAATCCTTTTTTAAATTTCGTTTGGCTGCATCACCACGCCAACATAGCCGGCCAGATGTTTCACATTAAAAAACATGTTTATGGTAATAAAAAACCAGGGGGCCTAACAGGCCACATTAGCAATTCCTCTAAAAGCAGTTAATTTCCTGAATCCCAGCTGTCATTAGCAATTCCCCTAATTTGACATTAAATCAATTCATAATTTGTGGACCATTTTACGAATCTCCATAGAAACTGTCAAACAGATGAATTATTTCGTAATAAGAATTACACGCAGATCTCAATTGTCAGTTCGTGACATTTTACGATGATTCATAATGTTTTCATATTATGACTCTGCTAAAGTGACTGTGTTTTGATGATCAGGGGGCATCCCCTGATCATTATTCAGTGATCATACATGTCATAATGATCAGATTTTTCAGAATGTAATATTACCTCTATGATGTCCAGGTGAATGCTGGTGAGCTTGTGAAGGATGAGGCACCTTATGCTGGTGGTACGGGTAGTACTTCTCACTGCATGGACGCCACTGGTCTTCATTTAGTCCTACATAGCACCTGAAATTTTCAGATATGATCAGAATTTTGCCTTAGGATCTATAGAGGTATGAGGAACAGAGTGTAAAGTTCACTCATCCTGTATAGAAAAGGGAAGATACTCCGGCCGATCCGGGTAGTTATATAAATGCTGATTGCGGTAAATTCTGCTTGCGCGATGCAGGATTTCGTGTGGTGCGTAGTTCGTATGTGACGATGTAGATGCCGCCACCAATCTAACCACTTTTCGGAACCCGAAAGATGGAAGGAGTACATACCAAGGTTTATGGAATCCTTCGCTGTACCCACATCGATGTGTTGGTGAGCAGCAGTAGTCCCAAGAACCTGATAACACACAAATATAGGGGTTTTGATATTGATTAATTCAAAATAATTAGGCCAAACAGCTTATTATACGTTTTTCTGTAACATTGGTCTTAGGAGTACATATTATGGTTCTTGGCGTTCATTGTATAAACATAATAGTTCTGTGTTTTAACACGACTTCCCTTTTTTTATTATATATGTAACGTCTTTCCTCTCACTTTCCTGCAATTTGTGGGAGTGATTTCGTGAAAAGGGACGGAAGTGCGTAACAGGAAGCGCGTGCTATTTGATTTGACCAATTAGCGCGCGCGGTTTTTGATTTGACCACATCAATATGCGACTACTGGTAATAAGGCTCCCTCGTTTATTTTATTTTATTAATTCAACGTATAAGTAAATCATAGCCCTAAAGTTTTTTCATTGATTTTAAGTACGAAAACAGAAAAGAGAAATTTAGTTTTTTTTAATTTTTTAACTTCTTTACAAAAACTAAACACAATCCGAAAGATTTGAATTTTATTAAATCCATTGCTTCTTATGTTTGAAAAATTCGTCTGCCCAACCACGTAAATAACGCAATAAACGGGTCTGAACTGTCAAAATGAAACCCAGTCGATCAATTGTCATTTTATGTGTTATACACAATAACCCCGCTGCACTATACTGACCGATCTCTCCACTTTCAGGCTCACATGCCCAATGCCCGGCGACTGTGTTCTGGGCACAAGTGGTCCCGGCGCGACACGGGAACCCGGATACTGTGTAGTGACGCCAGGATACTGAAACTGGGGGAAAAAATTGAAAAATATTAGTAGGAGTAGAAGATTTTGCAAAATTATTACAATTTGTTAATGAATCATTTTCCGGGGTTACTTCGGAGTAGAAAATGGTTTTTTTTTCTGAAAATTTTACAAAATTATTTCATTTATTTAATGAATCAGTTGTCATTGTTATTTTTGGGTTACTGCGTGCATTATGAAGTTAATTTTGATGACCGTGCATTAAAAAAATGACTGTGCAATACAAAAGTAAAATCTACTGTCTAAAACAAATATGATTTTTAAAACTAAAGAAAACGTCTTATTTTAACACCTGTAAGAAATAAGAAGTATAATTATTACATATTTAGTAACTTAAAAAACCAGTATTGTAATAACAAAAAAAATACAAATTCTTTTGTTCCTAAATATAAAAAAATAATAAATAGAATCTAAAAAGTTAGAGGTTCAATTTGAATAAAATTATTTGATTAATAATGGTCACTTACTTGGTTCATCACCAACTCTGTCCGGATATCCGGGCTTTGCACCCGGTCTTCCTGGCCTAGTTGGTCTCGGCTCATCATAAATTGGTCTATTTGGTCCCGGATACCCCGGTCTACGGTCTGGCAAATAACCCGGTTTTTCTGGCAAATATCCGGGTTTTCCCGGCAAGTATTCAGGTGGTTCCGAAATTGGTCTATATACTGGCCTTTGCGGCGGCGCTGAAGGTCGGAAACCAGGCTTTAAATCCGGGTCAGGAAGGTACCCAGGTCTGTAATTTGGACCACTAGGTTCAGCTGGATATCCGGGTTTTAAATTAGGATTAACTGGCGGTGGGTATGCAGGTTTAAAGCCAGGACCAATAGGTCCTTGGTAATCTGGTTTGTAACCCGGCCCCGAAGGACCAGAATATCCCGGTTTGTAACTAGGAGGACCCGGGTAACCAGGTTTAAAGTCAGGTCCAGATGGTTCCGAGTAAGGTTTGTGTGGACCACTTGTTGGGTAGTTTGGTTTGTAACTAGGTCCGGAAATATCAGAATATCCGGGTTTATAACCGGGTGGTTCGGGACCGGATACGTATGGTTTGTATCCGGGTCCAGACGGTGGTCCTGATGCAGGGATGAATGGTGGTTCTGTAAAAACGGGAATTATTTATTTGTTTGTGAAGAAATACTAGTTTTAAAAGTAGTCTAACACTGTTTGTCCACCGCACCGGGAACTGTACTGTCACCGAAGTAGCGATAGTACATGTATTATGGCGTCGTCACCTGTCTCTCGTTTACGTTTCCATTCCCAGCGGGGTGAACAAACGGCCTTTTCCCTACTATGTTGCGGTCGGCTTCCAGTCTAACCGGATGCAGCTGAATACCAGTATTTTACATGGAGTGACTGCCTATCTGATCTCCACAACCCAGTAACTGGGTCATACGGTACTCCTTGGTAAGACTGTCAGACTTTCAGGCTTTGATTAAAACATGTTATTGCTTTGGTTAGCAGATGTTAAATACGTAACGCCTAGCCAACTCAAAATAGCAGCATGTTGTGTATGTGTAAGGTTTATTTTGAACCTATAGGTACCCATAACATTATCATCAAGATACTTTTTTTTTTTATACAATCTCCAAATAGCTCTGCAAAACTCAGGAAGGAACATCGTAAAAAACTCACATTTATTGAATTATACAGGGTTGTAATGACAAAGAACGATGAAGATCTTTTGCAAGAGGATATTGATAGGCTCTGTGTGTGGTGTGAGAAGAACAGCATGCAAGTTAATGTTGGCAAATGTTATCATATGAAATTTTCTCGTAAAAACATAAATATAATTCTACGTACATAATGAGGAACCAAATATTAAGTAAAGTGTCTGAAGTTAGAGATCTGGGCATCATTATCGACTCTGAAATGAAATTTCAAACACACACCGAAACCGTAATCAATAAAAGCAATAGAATGTTAGCATTTTTAAACCGTAACACAAGACAATTCAGTAATTTGACAGCACTGAAAGTTCTGTTTTCTGCATTAGTTCGTAGTCATATAGAATACTGCTCTATCGTCTGGTACCCAGTACATAATATCCATATTCAACGCATCGAACGAGTTCAAATAAAATTTATAAAAAGACTCTCTTCTAAAGCAGGTATAAGGAATACAGTTAAAAACTATGAAGATAGACTGAATCACTTTAAAATGAAATCTTTGCACTGGCGTCGAGATTTTGCAGGTCGAATTTTCTTATTTAAGATATTAAATCAAGGCGTGGATTGCTTACAGCTTCTATGTTCAATTAATATTAATACGCCCCGGTCGTCAGCTAGACTTCATAATTCTAAGCCTTTTGCCCCTGGTGGCCGCAAAACCAAGTACGGGAAAAATGCCCCTCTTTCCTATATTCTCAGGAAATGTAACGAAATTTTTCACGATTGTGACCTTGACATATTTTCAGGCAGCATCACAAAGTTTAAAAGAGCTTTGCTCAATAATATGTAATTCTTGCTCAATAATGTTTCTCTTATTGTTTCTCGTTTTATCTTTTTATTTTATTTTATATTTTATTTTGTGTCTGTTTATTTTATTTCGTTTTGTTTTGTTTTGTGTGTGCTTTGATTATAATAATTTTAGTTAGATATGTTTTGAGTTTGTTAGTTAATTCAATTTAAATAAATCTTGATTCAATATTATTTAACTAATTAATTAATTCAATTCATTTTAAATCAATTTAATTTCAATTTCAATTTTAATTTCAATTCAAGTTAATTTAAATTTTAATTTCAATTCAAGTTAATTTTAAGTACTTATAAAAGACTAATAATATTCTGGTTCTAATTACATTGTTATCCATCTTTATACTAATTATTATTGTTGAGGTCTAATTAATACGCTGTGCTTATCTATAATTTAGATGCATGCAATTCTATTGTATTTGTTAATGATATGAACTTTGAATGTCCTTGTGTGTATTTAGTTGGTTTGCCTAAATAAATAAATAAATAAATAATCCTAATCAATATAATAAATGCTAAAATGGGTTTGTTTACTTGTAACGCTTTCACGCTAAAATGGCTGTACGGATATGGATAAAATTTGGCACATGGGTAGACCCTGACCCGGGTTAGGACATAGGATACTTTTTATCTCGATATTCCCGCTGGATCGACACTTATGCGGGTGACACCGCGGGGCGCAGCTAGTCTTCTATAGTCCAGAACTCAACGTGCTGAACATTGTGAACGTGCATCTTTTCAAAGAGTAAAAGATAAAAAAAAAACATTCATCAGGCATCGTGTAACTCAAAGAATCTTACCATTATGATCATGTTCAGGCAGGTACCCCGGTCCGGACGGGCCGGACAGGCCGGATGGGCCACTGATTGCCGGAGCTCCGGGCGGGCCGGACGGACCTGATACGGAGTACGGCTCCTCTATGGGTGGCGCGGAGAGGGGACGCGGTATTTCATGGGCTGGTTCACTGGAATGAAGAGATTTGTATATATTTTTGGCCTTTATTACTATTAGCCTACATTGTATAAACTAACTATAATATTATAAACTCGAAAGTTTGTAAGTATGGATGGATGGATGTTTGTTACTCTTTCACGTAAAAACTACCGAATGGATTTGGATGAAATTTGGCAAACAGATAGTTTATAACCTGGATTAACACATAGAATACTTTTTATCCTGATATTCCCACGGGATCGAGACTTACGCGGGTGAAACCGCGGGGCGCAGCTAGTAACCTAATAAAGAACACAATAAATGAGTAGCAAACATAAATTGATGTCCAAAAAATAAAAGTTAAAAAACTAAAACCCAACTACGATAAAAAAGTCAATTAAAAAGGTATAAACAAGAATCACAGACAGACAAATTAAAAATCTAGAGTCACACGTAATCTGTTCGATTTATGACATGTGGGATACCGGTCAAAATCATAACCCTCCTTTTTGTTTCGCCGTAATCGGGTAAAAATGAGTGCTTAAAAGTGGGTGTCTAAAAATGTATATCCAATATAATTGTGTGTCCAAAATATTGGTGTCCACAACTCATCATCTGCCTAGCCTTTTCCCAACTATGTTGGGGTCGGCTTCCAGTCTAACCGGATGCAGCTGAATACCAGTATTTTACATCGAGCGACTGCCTATCGGACCTCTACAACCCAGTAACTGGGTAATACGATACCCCTTGGTAAGACTGGTTGTCAGACTTTCGGGCTTCTGACGACCCGTAACGACTGTCAAAGATACACAAATGGCAGTCGGCCGGGACCAACGGCTTAACGTGCTGTCCGAGGCACGGAGGAGTCTCGCTATGTAAAGATGGTTACCCATCCATTGGCCAACCCCGGCAAGCGTAGCTTAACCTGATGAATCGATCCGTGCGGCTGTTATTACTTAGCCACGAGCTCCTCCATTGGTGTCCACAACTAGGTGTACAATAAAAGTAAAAAAAAAATTAAAAACTAGCTTTTAATTATTTAAAAAGGATTTTCCCATGGCCACCTTCCGGCTCCATCATCAGACCCTGAACACCACCTAGTGTCAAAGCACTTGTTAATACATAGCCAATGAGTCCAAACACGATGGTGCTATCTTGTTTGATTGAGGAGTTCCTATTGCCAACTTCCGGCTCCATCATCAGACCAGCTCCATGGTATAATTTTTTCAAAATGTCTCGGTACTTATACAAGTATGCCAAGTTTTAGCTCGATTAGATGCCAGGAAGTGCTTGAAAAATTGATGACAAAAAGAGTAACCGGAAACACATACGAACAGAGAAAGCTAATATAAAGCTTGTAAAAATATACGAGGGGATTGGCGCTAATAGCCGAAATACAGGTTTTGCCTAGTTCGGCTACAGATGCTTAAACCGTTTGTACTTAAAACTAGCCTAAGTTTAATTCGTAAAACATTTGTAAAACAATCTAAAAAATAAACATTTATTATTATTAATTAGTCCAAATACGATGGTGTTGTCTTGTTTGATTGAGGAGTTCCTGTGGCCAACTTCCGGCTCCATCATCAGACCAGCTCCATGTTACCATTTTTTCAAAATGTCTCGGTAGTTATACAAGTATGCCTAGTTTCAGCTCAATCGGATGCCAGGAAGTGCTTGAAAAATTGATGACAAAAGGAGTAACCGGAAACACATACGAACAGAGCAAGCTAATATTATAAAGCTTGTAAAAATATTCAAGGGGATTGGCGCTGATAGCCGAAATACAGGTTTTGCCTAGTTCGGCTACAGATGCTTAAATCGTTTGTACTCAAAACTAGCCTATGTTTAATTTGTAAAACATTTGTAAAACAATCTAGAAAATAAACATTTATTATTATTTATTTATTATTATTAATTAGTCCAAATACGATGGTGCTGTGTTGTTGCATTGAGGAGTTCCTATGCTAACTTCCGGCTCCATCATCAGACCAGTTCCATGGTATCATTTTTTCAAAATGACTCGGTAGTTATATACAGAGCAACCTAATATAAAGCTTGTAAAAAGTGATGACCAAAACATGGTGTCCAGAAACGTGTGTAAAATATTTTTTATTTATTTATCATTCATACAAAAGAATATAGGATTTTACATATTAAATAGCAACCAAAAACCACGAAGGTTTAAACTTGTGCTATCATGATTTGGGTACTTACTCGTATTCCCCTGCATGCACCTTCCTCCAACATTGTCCGTTGAACAGATCGAAGGCGAACAGCCAGTCGTCTGCTGAGTGCAAATAGTCTACTCCTCGCTGAAGATCGAACAGACGAATCTCTGACAGAAGACAGTTGTCAGTTTTTGGAGGTGCGTTGTTACTGAAAACCGAATAAAGACCTTTGAGAAAGAGTTCCGTACCTATAAAAACGGCAAAATATCATGTCTGTTGTATGGGAGGCCCCTTAAATATTTATTTTATTATGTTTTTAAGTATTTTTTGTTATAGCGGCAACAGAAATACAATCATCTGTGAAAATTTCAACTGTTTAACTATCACGGTTCATGAGATACAGCCTGGTGACAGACGGACAGCGGAGTCTTAGTAATAGGGTCCCGTTTTACCCTTTGGGTACGGAACCTTAAAAACGAATAAAGTTTGATGGTACTTTGTCTGGAGGTGGTAAAACAGACCATGAAAAAAATACATTAGATAAAAACGGCAAATTTTTTATTTTTATTTAGATATAATACCTATAATATCTCGTATCGTCACTTGTTTTTGACCAGCTTTTGTGGACAGGTTTATAATTATTCAATTTGTTACAGTTGTAATTGCAATCAATGCGTCAATTGGTTTAAATAGGTTTTTATTTTTATTTGAATTTTAATTTTATTTTTATTAGTCTTCACAAAATAGAAAATGATCTATCTAGATCATTCAGATCACAAAATAGAAAATGATCTATCTAGATCATTTTCTATTTTGTGAATGTGAAACGTTGTAGGCTTATTGGACTGTAGATTTATTGAAATTCTTCTATTTTTGTTAAGTACCTGGTACTCACTTGTTGAAAGGCCTACATTGTCCTCCCATGCCTACCAACACTGTAATTTGAAAGTATTGTAAAAGCCAATTATTTTTAAAAGAGTAACCATGGAGTTTCTTGCCGGCTCTTCTCCATAGGAAACGACCGATTGGAACCGTGCACCTAGCTTCTGACGTTTCATAAGTGCCCATGTAGGTTTATGTGAAATAAAATATTTTGATTTTGATTTGTTTTTTTTTTATTTTGAAGGTTGTCAAAATAATGCTCGAATTTCCATTTTTGAGAAAATAAATTACTTACTTGAAAGAAAAACTAAGACATCTGAACGGCGCCTCGTTGCACGCGTGGCCGCACGCCTGCTCGTCTTTGACGCGCGCCTGGCCGCGGATGGCCGGGCCGGTCAGCTTGGCGGCCTTGTCGTATTGGAGGTAGCATTCTGGAATAAACGTGTAAGGTCTTGTAAGCGTTCTGTCTAGGCAATTATACCTCGATAATTGTTTGCGTTTCTGCTGAATTTTCCTGTAGGGTAAAGCCCTACCTGCCAGGGTTGCGGGATAGTCCGAAAGGGATACCGGGACCTTGGCAACAGGCAACTGAAGGAACACGGGTGGGTTTTAGTCAGTAAGAGTCTGACACGCCCTTCCGCTCCGCCCAGAGCGGGGGAAGTCATATGATGATTTCCCAAAAAAAAAAAAAAAAAAGGGGTAAATCCCTAGATTTCCAATATTCACGGCTTTCAATCTTCCTTGCCTTTTCCCATCTACGTTGCGTTCGGCTTCCAGTTTAAGCGGATGCAGCTGATTATCAAATTGCACGGCTTTGCGACCGTTTTTTATGTCTGCTCCAACTTAACTTTCCGACAAATTTCACAACTGACTGATCCCTTAAGAAAGTTACAAAAAATTGAGGTACTTATTAAAAGCAGGCAGAAACGTCCGGACTTACATTTTCTATCTCTATTCAAATTCCTGCAAAACAACGATTCACGAAACTAAAAACCCCTACTATGAATGAATGCTGAATATTCCTTCTAGTAAGAAATCTTTTTGCCGAACATTTGCACTGATGTCAAATAAAGTACCAAACTTTACGCCATACTTATGCACACTTTCCAAATGGCATGGTTTTCTATCAAAAAGACTTTTCTACCAAGTTAAGTTATCAACTCACCTTCATCTTTATTCTGCACATCATCATACAACGCTGGTTCACATCCTCTTCCATAGTTTCCTCTCGAGTACAACTCATGTCCACTGTTGGGACGAAGCCCACGCCCTTTCTCTAGGGAGGTCGGTGGTGATGACGTTAGAATGCAGTTCTCTAGGTCATCGCCTATTGTTGGGGAGTCGAACCTGGGAATTAAAAAAATGTTTCAATTCAAAGTGACATTGATTATATCGCATTCCTGAAGAAAGCTAAAATTCGGTGTGCATTATACCATATACTTAAGGCGCAGGATATACACAAGAGCCGAGGGGCGCGGACGTTGCGCCGCTTCTTTCATATTTCAAACAAAATGTATATGAGCGACGATACGCACCTCGCCCGCGCCCCACCGTCTGTATATGTCCCGCGCCTCGGTGCTCTTAAACATTTTGAACGAAATATGAAAGGTGCGGCGCAATGCCCGCGCCACACCGTCGTCGTCTCAATCGCCCCGCGCCCTCTCGCCTCTTTTGTACCTATATTAGCCTATAATGTTCCCATTTTAGGCTGATTATGCTACTGGATATAAGCCTCTTGTGGCCCAACACCTGGCAATCCACATTTATTCAGAACTAGGTGCTTTATTCTTTAGTCCAATTGTTGGCTAGCGTATCACACTATATTATGTGACGATCTGCAAAACCTGCTTCGGCTGACTACTTAGTCCAGGAGGCCTTTTGAGGGTGGGAAATCATCCAATGACTTCTCCCGCTCTGGGTGGAGCGGAAGGGCGTGTCAGACTTCTACTGACTAAAACCCACCCGTGTACCTTCAGTTGCCTGTTGCCAAGGTCCCGGTATCCCTTTCGGACTAACCCGCAATTTCGGACTAACCCGCAAAGTCCAGGAGGCCTACCACCATCGCTTACAGCAGTATTATTTTAATCTTACTTCGTGGGGGAAAGAGATGGAGCTATACGTCCTGTAGAGCTTCATCTCTTTCCTACACTTTCTTACTTCTGTGCTATGTCAATGACATATTTGAATTCTTTCTCGAATACTTTAACTTCGTTAAAACTTACCGAAAACTAAAACCCCTGCAGAAGAACGCATGGGCCCTGATACATTCAGCCTCACACGCTCCGAGACCCGCCACTGTCAACGCGGCTCGTATGGCCGTGTCACTCACTGCAGCCCCGGAACGGACGTGCCAGAAGCATTCTGGAAAGAAAAATAGTTACAAGCTGAAATAAATTACACAAAGTAAAGCGCCTGTCTAGGTTCGAACTTACGACAGCTAACTCGTTAGTCGGGGTCGTTACCACTGCGCCAATACTGCTTTTTTTTCTGCCAGGGTTGCCGGAAAGTCCGAAAGGGATACCAGGACCTTGGCAATAGGCAACTGAAGGAACAAGGGTGGGTTTTAGTCAGTAAAAGTCTGACACGCCCTTCCGCTCCACCCAGAGCGGGAGAAGTCATTTGATGAATGCCCACCATTAAAATAAAAAAAGGCCACCACTGCTCATGATCTATAGATCCTCGTCTACCGCTTACAATTCAAAATCCAAAGTTTCTAGTTACTTAAACGCCGTGAAGACTTGAAGCCACGGACTTCGAGAAGCCACGCCGTGAAGCCACGGACTTCGAGCCCTATAAATCCTGGCAACATACAGCATTGACCCTTACCACTCTCAACCCAAGGTTTATAGTTGATCGTCACACAGCCCTGGTCTTGTGGCATGGCATAGACATCAGAACTGCTGTCTGCTGATAGTTCTAGGCCCCTGTAGGGACGCTCGCTGAGGAAACAGTTGTCAGTGCCGTGGGAATTTGAATACCTGGAAAGAAGCAGGGACACAAAATGTTATGACAGGTTTTATAGATGAACGGTGAAGAACACCCTCTCAATCCGTTCAGCCCACCAAAGTTCATAATAACTGGACATAGGATAGTAGATCATTTCCAAATTCGAGTAATAAAATACTACTCGGAACAGATCTAGTCAGATAAGGTTAAATAATTTTACTCGCAAAAAAAGGTTAGATTAGGTTAGAACTGTGACCCCATACGCACGAGCCGAGCGAGCGAAGCGAGCGATGCCGCGGCAGTGGCCGGCGAGTTCCAAAAACGAATAGAATATTTAAAAAATATTTTAATTAGGGTTAGTTAGTTGGGGTTCTAAATACTGGGAGGGTTTCCATAAACGGCGCGCCGCCAGTGTTCATTATGGGAGCTGGCGATGCCGGCAGCCGATGTTTTTAATCTCGGCTGCCGGCAGTAACGTCACTGCCGGTTCCCAATGGCGTTATTTTTTAGGAGCAGGCGCCGGCAGCGGAGACCCTACCTAACCAAAAAGGTAAATAAATACAGTCACCAATTAAACTTACCGATAACTGTAAGATACACATTTGAACTCCCTCTCGCTGAAACACGCAGCTTCACACTCCACCACATTGCGAGATATCAGTGCTCGCCTGATAGCGCCGGTGCCTAAGGACATGCCTGGGCGACGGCGGGAGGAACAATCTAAAAAACAAAAAAGCGCATTTAGAATGAGGTAGATGTGACAGAACAGATTGAAGGCATTGTTTCTCGTCGAATTAGTAAGTGTGGATTATATCAGAAATGTATTCTTCTTAAAGGGCCGGCGGAGCATCGATCGCAACTACGAATCGAGTGCTAAAAATGTTGCGCTAGTGTGCCTGTCGGAGCGATACACACAGCTACCGTAAACTGTACGACCACGCACACATTTTCATTGACATTTGCGTGACGCAATAGCACTACTAGCTATTGAAAATTTTTGAATGTGTTCCGTAATACCAAAAATGATGAATGATAACTTAATGTTTTTCCAATTTTTTTTTGACAATTTTTAACTTGATAATAAAGGCTATGATTCTGCTGAAACAATATTACAAGTATTGTTGTTTATAATACAGAAAAAACAATATACATACATACATGTCATTTACGCTGTTAAAATGTGCGAAGTTCAATTCGCTACAACTTCATTTTAGTTAGGATTTTTGAAAAAAAAAAAAGATGTAGGAACCTAGTTATATACTGTTTTAATCTGAATAATAATACAATATGGTAGAAATACGGTATGGTAGTATTACGTTCATAGGGAGAATTCATCCGTCGCCGCGTTCTTAAGTTTACAAGTTCTTAAACCCAGTCAACTAAGTTGCTAGCGAGGTCGACTTCCTAGTCTTCTCGTAGTGCGTTTTTTTTTTTCTAAGCGTGTTGATGGTAATCTGTATTGAGTCAGCCCAGAACTTAGCCATGAGTGTAGTGCATCTTTGTGTTGACAACGGTTTTATGGGTGCATTGCTGATGGTGGCTCTATCGCACATCCTACAAATATGAAGATATTTAATTCTATTCTTTTGATTCTTTCTTGAAGTCTTCTAGTCAAGTAGATCGTATAAAACCCTTAGTAGTAAATAATATTACTCATAATTGGCTTACCTTTAGTCCTTCCATCATCACTCCGATCAATAGAATCATGGTGATGCGGCTTCGGCTTATAAAAAATCGACTCCCCATAATCTAATCCATTTTGACCCCCTGAACTCCCAGAGTTGCTCCACCGCCCCCTTTTCCAAGACCCATAGCCATATCTATTACCAGTCCAGGCCCCCCCTTCTTTTCCCAGACTGTCGTAGTCAGAAGTCCCCCCATTTTTGCCCAGACTGTGGTAGTCAAAAGTCCCCCCATTTTTTCCTAGACTGTGGTAATCAAAGTTGGTGTTTGAATGAGGTTTGACTCCATAGGAGGGTCGTTCTACGTCGGTGGATATTTGCCAATGGCTGATGGATTTGTGGTAGTCATTCCTGTCTTTGTAGTATCTGTCGTATCCACCGTATTCACCGCCATATTTGCCCCAGTTTTCTTGGTCATCATTGCTGCGGGCTAAACCTGAAGAGACGACAAGGAAATATTTTAAATACTGAGATTGAGATTATTTTGCAGTTCAAAGCCAGGTACTTTTAAAAGTGTCTCCTAATTTTTTTGTTAAAATAACCGAAAACAGACAGGTTAAAAATGTGGAAATGAATCGCTTTTAGAGGAATTGCTTATGTGGCCGTTCTAGGCCCCCTGAAGTCGAACGACATCGAGTTACATAATTTAAGATACTTTTTTTTTTTTTTTTTTCCTTGGGGAAATCCTCATGGATGTTATGTCGGACTCCTACCGACTAAAACCCCACTCTTCCTACTTCTACCATGAGTCGGGGGCCCGGGAGATACTTATACAGGCGCCGCACCCCCTACGCACTTCTCTATTTGCGCCTGAGTTCGGGAACCAAAAACCAATATAAAACATTAACTCACCTTGATTTATCTGATAAGGCACAAAGAATCTATCTTCACTTCCTCCTCTTCGATTCCCATAAGGCCCTCTTCTATCCCCATTAAACCGATCTCTATGTCTTCCATCAAAGCCATCATACCTGTCCCTCCACCCACTGGAAGCCCCATCCCCATCTGGTATCCTATTGGTCTTTGAGGATAAAAAACCAGAATGCAAGACCCCTGGTCCTCTCAATGTGTCTGGGCAGTTGGGTTCCAAGCTATTTCGGTCGAGCTCGAAAAAATCAAAGTCCTTATCTTCGACGAAGTCTCGTCGTAGATCGAAGGCTTCTATTGGCTTCGTCATTAACTCGCAGAGGCCTTTGCCGCGGAATGTGCGGTCTAATCTGTAAAGAGAGGTTTTATAAATGAATATCGTAAAGGTGTGTCCAAACATTAAGCGGCAAGAGCGTGGCAGCAACACACGGCGTTTACAAGACACATTTTTGCCGCGCTCTAGTGTGGACTAAACCGACGAATGTTTACGCGGCAGGACTGCGCGGCATATCCGAGACACGCCGCGCTCTTCAGTTGGTATCCTAAACTAAAATAAAGTGGTTGTGTATGTCGTTAAGCTCTGCTTATAAAATTCGTCGATACACAATTACTGAAGAATGTTTGCTAAGAAATTTATGCGCGGCAGGTAGACAGAAGCGTTCGCGTGCGGCAGTCCTCTAAACAAAGCGCGCCACGCCGCGCGCGGCGCCGGCGCCGCTCAACGTTTGACAACACTATAATATAACATCACGCTTGTAATTCCCGAAGGAGAAGCTTCCGCCCGGGGCTTCGTCCGCGTGGTATGTCGATAAAAAGTAGCCAATGTCCTTTTCCAGGGTGCCATCTATCTCCTTGCTCCAGTTATTTAGGCGTGAAAAGGTAACATACAGACAGACAGAGTTACTTTTGAATTTTAAATTTCTATTATAATATTAGTATGGATGGATGGTATGGATGTGAAAGTAACTCTGTCTGTCTGTCTGTTTGTTAGTTACCTATTTACGCCTTCATGGCTGAATGGATTACGATGGGCACACAGGTAGACCATGACCTAGGTAACATAGGTTACTCTCATCGCGGCCGTGGGATAATTCTCGAAGTCTACGCGGGCGAAGCTGCGAGCAAAACCTAGTCATCCACTATTATATCGTCATTCGCACTTAATTTTTTCGTCATACTCTGTTGCTCTTGCGATCTCATTCGCACAATGGTCACTGGTACTACAAGTAACCTTGGTTTGCGTCCCAGTTATGTCACTTCACACAAAATGTGCACCATTATATTTGTATGTAGACAATTCTCATCATCTTTTATGCAAATTATTGTGTTTAGGGCCGGATTTGGATTAAGTCTTTGTGTTTGTGTATTTTTTTTGTTTTTGTATCATGATTGGGTGTCATAGTTCAAATTGAGGCATTATCATGTTGTGCTCCGCAGCAGAACCACTTTGACTATGTTATATAAAAATTACAGGATAAAATGTAGATAATGTCTATATTTTTGTAGCTTAATATCAAAAATTGTATATTGTTAGTTTCTTGGAAAATATCAATTCAAAGTGGTCATGCTACAGAGCATACTCTCCAGCAGAACCACTTTAAAATAACGGTTATTTCACGTTGATTATGCACAAGTCATAATATAAACAAATGTATATTTATTGTATATCGAGGTAACATCTACAATTGTAGATAAATACTTACTGATTTTTTGTAATATGTAACTGTTTTATCGGAATGCGCCTGCCATGAATTTCTTAGCAAATATCAAGATTAATACACACATACATACATAATATATATATATATTTCTTTATGATAAATAAATTAATAAATTGTATATCAATATAACAACATCTACAATTCATTTATAATTATTAATTATTTTTTAATGTCGTTAATCTCTATACTTGCACACAGACTGCTACCCATCAAAAGACGCGGAATTGAATACACTGCCATCTCGTATTTTCCTTAGAAAGCTTTTTTTATTTGTTCCCTGGACGTTTCGCTGGTGCAGTAAGTAGGTATGTTACGTTTATACGTACTTCTCTATATCTGTTTGAACAACTATTATTTTCCTGTAATGAGTAATTCATATGTCATAATAAATAATTATGTATATAATCAGATTCACGCTTTACATTATTAATTTTTTTTTTGATGATCTAAAGAGGGTAGGTAAGTGTTAGTAAAGAATACATTGACCTACATTTTTTTCATCATGAGAAAATAAACGCGTAGACCGGTTGAATAATTAATAATTATAAATGAATTGTAGATGTTGTTATATTGATATACAATTTATTAATTTATTTATCGTAAAGAAATATATATATATATTATGTATGTATGTGTGTATTAATCTTGATATTTGCTAAGAAATTCATGGCAGGCGCATTCCGATAAAACATTTACATATTACTAAAAATCAGTAAGTATTTATCTACAATTGTAGATGTTACCTCGATATACAATAAATATACATTTGTTTATATTATGACTTGTGCATAATCAACGTGAAATAACCGTTATTTTAAAGTGGTTCTGCTGGAGAGTATGCTCTGTAGCATGACCACTTTGAATTGATATTTTCCAAGAAACTAACAATATACAATTTTTGATATTAAGCTACAAAAATATAGACATTATCTACATTTTATCCTGTAATTTTTATATAACATAGTCAAAGTGGTTCTGCTGCGGAGCACAACATGCATTATCGGTCCATATCTAAAGGAGTTTCCTGTCTCTGTGAATTAGCGCAGTGCTTATAAACTCCGTTTGAGTAGAGTATTAATGACCTGCAATTGGGAGTCATAGTTCAAATTGAGGCATTATCGGTCCATGTCTAAAGGAGTTTCCTGTCTCTGTGAATTAGCGCAGTGCTTATAAACTCCGTTTGAGTAGAGTATTAATGACCTGCAATTGGGAGTCATAGTTCAAATTGAGGCGTTATCGGTCCATATCTAAAGGAGTTTCCTGTCTCTGTGAATTAGCGCAGTGCTTATAAACTCCGTTGAGTAGAGTATTAATGACCTGCAATTGGGAGTCATAGTTCAAATTGAGGCATTATCGGCCCATGTCTAAAGGAGTTTCCTGTCTCTGTGAATTAGCGCAGTGCTTATAAACTCCGTTTGAGTAGAGTATTAATGACCTGCAATTGGGAGTCATAGTTCAAATTAAGGCATTATCGGTCGATATCTAAAGGTGTTTCCTGTGTCTGTGAGTTAGCGCAGTGCTTATAAACTCCGTTTGAGTAGCGTATTAATGACCTGCAAATTGCAAAAAACGTAAGAAAATTTAAATTTCGCGGGCTACCCTAGCGCATCCCCCTTAAGCTACTATACTTGGAGCTTCCAGCCAACTTGCCAGCCAGCTTGTAATAACAGCCGCACGGGTCGATTCATCAGGTTAAGCTACGCTTGCCGGGGTTGGTCCGTGCATGGGTGACCTACTTTACATACCAAAACCCCTCCGTGTCTCGGAAAGCACGACAAGCCGTTGGTCCCGGCTGTCATTTGTGGATCTTTGACAGTCATTACGGGTCGTCAGAAGCTCGAAAGTCTGACAACCAGTCTTACCAAGGGGTATCGTATTACCCAGTTACTGGGTGGTGGAGGTCAGATAGGCAGTCGCTTCATGTAAAATACTGGTAGTCAGCTGCATCCGGTTAGACTGGAAGCCGACCCCAATATAGTTGGGAAAAGGCTAGGCAGATGATGACTTGCAGTTTCCAGCCAGGGGCATAAAAACTGTGGAGTATGAACCTCGGCTTAGGCCGTCTCTGGCGGGAGGACAGCAAGAAGGGACAGGCTGGTGACTCCTTCAGCCTGGCTCAGATCAGGATAATTATTATTACAGGGGAATTTAAAATACAATAGACGTAGATATATTTATTAACCTATTCCGCTTGACTATTCTTCAAGAGTCATAAAAACCCTGTAAGAAATCGACACGTGTTTCACCTCTCAACGAGGCATCCTCAGGATGACGATTGACCAATTGCAAACCAAAACGCGACGTGTTACCACACCGAGCGCTGGACGCAAAGTCACTTCATCATTGGGTCTGCGTCTGCTTCATAGTCAAGCGGAATAGGTTACTAATCTACGTCTATTGTATTTTATAATGGATTTCCGCAAAATCACGCCTGAATTAATTAACTAGGGGAATTTAAAGCTACCAGCTCAGATGCGGCGCGGGCTGGTACTTCAACGAGTAAGGGTCGGGGGGGAATTTGATCAGGGTAGCGTATTAAACCATGACAGAGAACTTCTATATGAACGGTGATGTGATTCTCGAGATATATTGTGCAAACGGGTACACAGATAGAGAGACGAGGCGTATTATAAATGTGTGAGGATAATTGGGACTATTTTTTTCATACATGTATTAGGTATACAAGTCTGACATCTGGGACCAAGCATCGGCCATTTTGAAGTGAGAAACGAAGGAAAGTAAGTTGAATCTTACTTTTGAAGCCAGATGTATACAGGTATACATAACATAATCAGCCTATAATGCTCCCACTGCTGGGAACCAGGCCTCCTCTCAGTGAGAGTGAGTGGGCCGTAATCCACCACGCGGACCACTGCAGGTTGGTAGATGTCACATGTCTTTGAATTTTTGGCCTACCGAACCTATGACCTACAACTTGTAAGTCGCGGCCGTTACCACTGGCCAGAGTTATAAAATCTTCAAATTATTATTTCCACGAAAATTACTATGCAGAAAGTTCAGTGACAGCCGGGACCAACGGTTTAACGTGCTTTCCGAGGCACGGAGGAGTCTCGGTATGTAAAGATGGTCACCCATGCACAGACCAACCCCGGCAAGCGTAGCTTAACCTAATGGATCGAGCCGTGCGGCTGTTATTACTTAGCCACGAGCTCCTGTCACTACGCAGAAAACTGCGGCAATGTTATTTAAATAACTCCAGACGTTATACAAAACAGCAGATTTAACATTAACCCTGCAACAGCACACAATGCTGATGAATCTGATAACTGAGCCGAGGTTAACGTCATGGATTACGACCAAGCAGTTAGCGTACTATACTACAACAAAGTATGTTTGAGAGTTGAACCCGATGGTAACTGTGTTCATTGACAAATCTACAAAAGCAAAACCCTGTACGATGGATAATTCTCAAGTACATTCGCCTTAAAGAAGGAACACCTTCTTTAAGGCGAATGTACTTAAGACAAATAAATGAATTATTTTCTGTATATTATAAACATAATAATATACAGAAAATAATTCATTTATTTGTCTAGAATCTTTGTTACATAATATTGTGTCAAAGTGTAAAGTGTAGCCACACAATATTATGATACACTAGCGCTTTGCCCGCGACTTCGTCCGCGTAGATTTCGTACTTTCCTTCAAACACTTCTGCTATAAGGATTTTCGATGCTATAACGTTAATTCAGATTCAGTTATGAAGCAAAGTTTCATGATCAAAGGACCATGGGGGATTTTGTATGGACTCCGTCCCCACCCTCCAACAGTCATAGGATACGTGTCAATATGTTTTTAGGGATCCCGAGAAAGACTTACTGTCTTGCTCCATTGCAAAATCAATGGGGTTTTTTTGTAATAACAAAAAACTTTTCTGTTAGCTAACCTAACCTAAGCTATAATTGCCTATCCTTGCCAAACATAACCTAACCTCACCTAACCTAACAGTGATAATTTGATCTTGGATTTTGAAGGTCAAATGGAACTCCTCAATGATGAACAGCATTTGTGTATTCTTGTGATTGGATAATTGTACAAAAAACTTAAAAAAAACGGCTAACCTAACCTATTTTTTTTTAATCCTCATGGATGACCTCTGCCCTGGGGCGGGCGGAGGGGTCTGTCAGACTCTTACTGACTAAAAACCACCCCAGTGTTCCAGCTCATACCTTCGCCGGGGGTCACGGGAACGTAAAAATCTTCCGCAACCCACGACTGGTGCCGGCCCGCCGCTGCGGGCCTCCTCGGGTCAGGGGGGGGAGTGAGGGTTTGACTCCCCCCGTGACGTCTAAGTGGGGCGCGCGTGGAACACTACGCGCCGCCACCTCGGGTCCTGATGTGTGGGGAGCGACCGACGTCCCCGAGTCTGTCGCTCCTGGACCCATTTAGGGGGGCTGGAAGAGGGCGTTATCCGCCCTACGCCGACGCCCAGTGCGCCTCCTGCGGGCCGGGTTAGTGGACGAGATCTCCCTCTCCCTTTCCGCAGCCTCCTTCTGCGAGACGACTGCCTCGCAGTAGGAAACCACCGCGTCCCAGGACTCCTCGCTGTCGACCATCGACTCAAAGACGGCCGGCAGCGAGAGGTCACTGCCTAATTCGGAGATGAGGGCATGGCGCGGCTCCTCCCAAGCGGCACACTCTGCCAGCGTATGCCGCGCCGTGTCCTCCCGGCAGTCGACGCAGTAGTGACACCGAGCGTCCGGCTCCCTGTTTATGCGACACAGGTATTTCCCGAAGCAACCATGCCCCGAGAGCACCTGCGTCACCCGAAACGACAGGGAGCCGTGCCTCCTCCCGAGCCAGCGCTCGAGCACCGGCCGGACCACCTCGATGATGTCGAGGCCGGCGGTAGGGCGTGAAAGCCTGTCCCGCCATTCCGCTACCAAGACCTCGCGAAGCTGAGACTGATGCAGCTCTATGTGTCGCTGCATCGGTTGCTCACCCCGCACTCTCGCTTCCTCGCGCCACCGATACGATGACGCGAGTACTTTCGCCCCGAGGTCCCAGGGCGGGGATCCGGCCAGTGCACAAGCCGCCTCGTAGGAGATCGTGCGATACCCCCTGATGACTCTGACGGCCATCGCTCTCTGCGGCTTGCGCAGGACTGCGATACTACCGGCCGTCAGGTCAGCCGCCCAGATCGGGGCCCCGTAAAGGGCCATCGATCGCACGATTCCCACGTAGAGCCGCGTTGACAGCGCACAGAAGCTAACCTAACCTAACCTATACTTTTCGGTTAGCTAACCTAACCTAACCTAAACTTTTCGATTAGCTAACCTAACCTAAGCTATAATTACCTATCCTTACCAAACATAACCTTACCGAACCTAACTTTAAAAAAAGGTATCAGAGAAAAAAAAAATGGTCCCTGATAAAAAGAAAGGTTGTCATGAATGAGAACCATATTTAGGTTGCTATATTCTATGCCTCTTAAGTGCAAACTAAGAAAATATATAAATGTAAAATAATGCTAATATTGAATAAAAAAAGTAATATTCCAGGAAAACCCCACATTTTTGAAAAATGTCGCCATAGTATAAAAGTATCGAACCCACCAGACGCTTCGAATGACACTAGTCTCAAACGTGTTGGTGGGTGGGGACGTTTCTTCCCATGGTCCTTTGAAGTAATTTTTTGAATACCAGCGGTTTATTGTTCGGTTTGGAGGTAACTTTGGAATTTTTATACTTATAATTATTTCAAAATGAATGCTGCAGTATTTTCGATATAGCGGAGGATCATGCTAAGCAATTTGATAAATAGAAACGTTGATTCAAAATGAATGATGCAGTATTTTCGATATAGCGGAGGTGCTAAGCAATTTGACAGATAGCAACCTTCATTTAAAATTAATGCTGCAGAATTTTCGATATAACGGAGGATCATGCTAAGCAATTTGACAGTTATAAACCTTGATTAGACTAGCAAAAATATAACAAACATATATAAACAAACGACAGAGTCAACCCTGCCCCAACCTAGATGCTCGCCAACCATGTAGAGAAGGGCCTGCTAAATAGTACATAGGTACTAGTATTCATACTATTATGTAGATTGTAAGATTAAATTGTTCTGAACCATTTGAGGAGGCTACTGTTGAAGACACGAAGATTATGGGAGATAGGAGATTGCGTGATGAAGATTATGAAGGGACTTGACCTAAATATTTTTGCCTGGTTATGATTATGAAAAGGGTGAAGGGGCTTGTGGCTAAGTACTAACAGCCGTACGGGTCGACCAGGTTATGCTGCACTTGCCGCGGTTGGTCCATTGATAGGTGACCATCTTAACGTATCGAGACTCCTCCGTGTCTCGGAAAGCTTGTTAAGCCGTTGGTCCCGACTGTCATTCGTGGATCTTTAACAGATTTATTCCCTTTATGTCGAGTCCCGTTATGTCGAGCCTGGAAGTTTATTGTTCTCCAACAGTCGTTACGGGTCGTCAGAAGCCCGAAAGTCTAACAACCAGTCTTACTCGTATCTAAACTATCGTATTACCCAGTTACTGGTTTGTGGAGGTCCGATAGGCAGTCGCTCCATGTAAAATACTGGTATTCAGCTGCATCCGGTTAACCTGGAAGTCGAGCCCAACATAATTGAGGACAGGCTAGCCAGATGATAAAAAGGTTGGATATCTTCATGTTTTAATTTAAAGATTCCTACGATATACTTGTATACAATATGTCAGAGCACAGAGAAGGGAACCAACAGCGTGACGACCTTTACAATTCTAACAACATTCACAATTAAACGCCAAAAATACTATAATAAGTATTGTCAAACTCATACATCTACCAAAATGTTGTAAGTGTTGTAACAATTAACATATTAAGGTCGCCAAAGATCAGGAAACGCACACAATAGTGCGAACAACCCGTGTGAACAATACAAACACATTTGACTTCATTTTTGTTACTGATTATCTGTCATCTGTGTTAGCAATTTTGTTTTAGTTTGAATATCTGAGAAGATACTATTAAGTGGTTCGTGGTGTTGGCCGTACTTGGTTCCAACATGTGCCAATGATTCATTCTGTAAATGCTCTGATAACGCAAGAAGATTTAGTAACGCAAGAAGATTTATTAATGCAAGAAGCCAATACTAAATACTCAATACTTTATTGCAATCCATAATGTGTACATAATAAGTTGGTATGTAAAATCATCGAATCAATTATGGACCCTATCGGGCACAGCAAAAGGTAATTTTTAACAGGAGAGAGGATGAAGGCGTTTTTTTTTTTTATAATTCATTTTGAAATGTAGGTATTAGGTAACAGTGATTTTTATTGTTTTTGAAATTTATCGCTAAAGTATTCATCAATAGTGTAGTAGCTTTTGAATAATAGAAATTGTTTTAATTTATTAATAAAGATATTATTTTTATTTACGTCTATTTTTACGTTTATGTCTTTGATGTAATCTGGTAACTTATTGTAGATTTTAATGGACATTAAAAATGCACCAGAATAGTGCCTTTTTAATCGTGAAGTGGGTATGTTTAACCCGGTACACACGCACAAAGCTTTAAGGACCGTGATACTGCAAGAAGCTTGAATAAAGCAATAATAGTGTAGCGGTATCTACATACATCGCCACAAACTACGCATCAAAGACCTGACGTCACATAAATCCTGCATCGCGCAATTAGAGTTTACCGCGTGAAGGACAATATGCAAGAAATCCAACATCAATCGTTGGGCAGTTGCCCGCCAGACACAATACCCCTCTGGTTGGAGGATCCTCCCTTTTCTATAGAGGATGAGAGAACTTTACACCCTGTTCCTCATACTCCTAAAATAGGTTTGTTAACGCACTGTTCGCTAAGAATAAAAGTGCGTCTCATGACGCAATAAATTACACTTGGTGCAAGAAACTCAGATAACATTGGACTACTAATTGGTTTAGGTACTTACCTAAATCACATTGCAAAACCAAAATTCTTAATGGAAATCGTATCTAAGGTAAACTCTAAGGCGGGTCCTAAACGATCAATTATATTGCACAATATCACGAATTTCGCAATATTTTTGAATCAGCCTATAGTGTTCCCACTGCTGGGACACAGGCCTCCTCTCGGTGAAACGGAGTGGGCCGTAATCTCTTCTCTTCGAGAGGGAGTGCGCCGTAATCCACCACGCGGGCCCAGTGCGGGTTGGTAGACACATGTTTTCGAATTTTTGGTTCTGGGACATGCCGGTTTCCTAACGATGTTTTCCTGCACCGTTTTGACAAAAGTTAGTGATGAAATAATTGACACAAAGAAATGCCCGTGTCTGAGTTCAAACTTACGACCTGCAACACGTAAGTCGCGGCTGATACCAATGAGCCACCACTGCTCAAACTGTTTTTGACCTCTTTGGGTTGATATTAAAGATTGCGCAATGATTGAACAAAAGATTGAGCGAGTTTAATTCATACTAGCTCTTGCCATCAAGGATGAAAAGCAGCCTATGTCCTTCTACAGGTCATGGTATACCCATCTGCCACATTTCATCCAAATCCGTTCAGCCTTTTTAGCGTGAAAGCGCAACAAACAAACTTACTTTCGCATTTGTAATATCGGTACTCACGGGAATTCTAAATTTATTTAGAATTCCCGTGAGTACCGACATCTTTAGGATATTTGATTGCCGTGGAAAAAAAAATCTGCTAAGCTGACAATCTGTTCTTCAATTTATTTCACCACCGGTTAATAAGCACAGGCCCTTCAAGCCCCAATTGTCTGTTTCCACATGCTTTTAAAAAGTTCTGTCTTGTCCTCCATCACGTCCAATTCCATGAGAGGCTTCTTCACCATTGTCTAACCTATCATAATATCATGTTTTATCAAAAAATCACTTACCTATAATTAAAGCTCTCACAAGGAAACCTCTTCTCGGTGGCGCACTCTACTCTGCAGTCTTCTAGCCTCTCGCAAGGCACCACTTTTCTGACATGGCTTCTTAGAGCTCGCTTCCCGGCTAGGACGCGACGGAAACAGGCTGTGGGATGAAAATATATGTTGTAGTGCTTGAAGTAGTTTTTAGATGAAATAATTTATGGTTTGGGGCGGGTAGATCCTGTCACAGAGACTTGTAACGGAAACAATCAATCTGCCTAGCTTTTGCCTATGTTGGGGTCGGCTTCCAGTCTAACCGGATGACAGGATGGTAGAGTGATCACAGCAAAAGTATGAACAAAAATTCACACAACCTCTATAATAAAATGGCATCACAATTCAAGATGATACATCATCAGTAAAGAAGGCACGACCAATATTTGTAGCTCTATTCCAAGATTTGTTTAATATTTTGGTCAATTATACAACACAGTTAATTACATAGCGTATAAACTTTTTTTTTACCGTAGCTACACCACGTTCAGCTAACAATATAAACATGTGAACAGCTCGAAAAACGTGTTTAACCGGGAAATCACCAGGGATGTACTTGCCGGGCCCAGGTGGCATCACCGGTGATGCCACCCCGTCCCAAGGAGGTCAATTAAAGCCTGAATTCCTCTTACGCTGATGTCGGTCGCGTGCGGTCGGTCCCGTACGTGTTGCAACGTAGTACGCGCCGCGGACGGCAGCGTCGCAGTATGATGCTTTAAAGAACACAATGTTCATACGCACGCGCAACCGACGTACGCGACCGACATCCGCGTAGCCTAACAAATCAATATAATGTGAAAAAGACAACGGTTTGTAATAAGAATTTGAGGGTAATATCCTCTATGCATATATATATATATATGTGTTTAGACTTGCTGTATTATTATACAGCAAGTCTAAACACAAACAGAATCTAAGCTTACGTCATTAGAACATTAGTACCTACCCAAACAGAACATTAGTTAAACTTAATACAAAATGAACAATAAATCCTAAGCTCGTACTGACAAAAAATACGCGAATTGCAACCTTGGTGAAGATCCGTTACGTCAGAATTAAAAATAAATATGACCTACTGAGATCATTTCCGGATTCACAAGAATTAGCACAAGTTTAACAGCATATTAAGCCTATAATCTTCCCACTGGTGGGACACAGGCCTATTGGCCGTAATGCACCATGCGGGCCTTGTGCAATTTGGAGATGTTGCATGTCTTTGAATTTTTGGTTCTAGGACATGCCAGTTTCTTCCTCAAAAGACCATAATCTACCTTAATCTACATGGTCCTCACATGATCTGACCAAGATTAAGTCTGGACTTTAAAAGAGACTGCGACCTCTGAGTCTATTTCGGCCTTTCTTCTCAGAGTAGTCAGATAGGAAACGCCGACCTCATCTAGCTTATTTTAAATATTTTTTAATATGACGTGTAAAAGTGATTCCAATATTCTATTTACAGAATAAACAATTTCATTTGATTTCTAAGTTACGTTTTTTTTTTGTTTTTTTTTTGATAAGTTAGTTACTGTCTGCTAATGAGCCAATAATTCATTTGGGGTGGTAACTACGACGGGGTGGATACTTTATTAGATCAATGGCAATGGTATGTTTATTACTGTGCGTTTGCACTGGCGAAATATTTACAACAAAACATGTTGAAATCTCTAGTTCCTGTCAAAAATTGTATTGAACATTGACAGAAGATAGAGATTTCAACAGGTTTTGCTGAGAATGTTTCGCCAATGCAAACGCAGAGTTAACTACGTTTTTAGAATTTTAGAATTAATAATAATCATTAGGAATCTTAATGGAGATCTCAGATGAAAAAAAAACAGAAAAGAAACAACAATGGAAAGGCTGAAGGTTCAAAACAAGATGGACATAAACCTGCAGCTATATTACGACGTATTAATGCCACCATTTTTCCAGTGTTAGTGAGAGACGGAGCTATACGAGGCCGCTAGCACCATCCTTTTTTCGCAGTGGAATAATGATGGCATTAATACTTCATAGTCAGCCCCCTGATATTCCTAAGAAGTATCGCACCAAAGGGCGACCTAAGGGCCGGCGCACACCTGGTAAGGCGCAGCGCGGCGCGGTTGTCACTGTTAAACAAATATCAACGTTGCGCGCCTAAAAATAAAGTTGAGAATAAATAACCTGAGACACGCGCCTCTTGCCGCTTACGGCGCGCTCTCGAGCTGATGGAAGTTTATTTATTATCAACTTTATTTCAAGTTATACAAGGTATTTGTTTGGCCGTGACGAATGCGCTGCGCTGCGCCTTGCCAAATGTGCGCCGGCCCTAATAATTAGCAGAGATAACAACAACAACAATGACAATAACATAAAGACATCAGATTTACCACAGATAAAACATAATTACATAAGACGTAATCTTTAGAATCTTAACTATACGGTATTCTTAGAATTTTAAAAGGTCTTAATGCCATTTTGACCTCTACCAAGAATAAGTCACTTCATCGTCACCCAAGCGTGACGAAGACACGACAAAAGATTGTGGTTGCTTAGACCAAGAGCTTGACTCAATGCTAAATGGAATGAATGAATAAAGATGCTATTTTTAACCAACTTCTTCAAAAAGGAGGAGGTTCTCAATTCGCCTGTATGTTTTTTTTTGTTTGTGTTTGAGTAATAGCGTAACATACGCGATAAATCCGCGAAATATGAATCGATTTTGATGATTCTTTTTCACTTAGTCTACGTAGACGATGTTCTATGAGACTCCATCACTGTTATTTTTCAGGAAGTATCTCTGTAACTGAAAACTTGAGATAATCTCATACGTAAGGAGTTTTATGTTATTTTATGCGGGCCATAGACATTCAAGTTATTTGATCAAACAGACTGGTTCAAACAGTTTTATCAAATTGGCATGAATATGTTTTTATCATTTATTTTCTCCTCTCATTCAGAGCACCTGCCATCTTATCTCTTCACCACCCTTGGTTGACTGGTAGAGAATGCCTCCTTTGTACTTTATTCTGTGCGAGAAGTTTAATTATATAAATAAAAATTTGATCAAAATGAGTTGTCAAATGGCATGAATACATATGAATTTTCGTATTTATATTTGATCAAACTGTTTGAACCAGTCTGTTTGATCAAATTACTTGAACGTCGACGGCCCGCATTAGCCTAGGAACTAGGCTCAATGCTAAACGGAATGAACAAAGGTGCTATTTTTCAATATCTCTGTAAGTTACTGAAAACTTGGGGGAATTTCCTCTATGTAGGTATATGTAATTTTAGATGGTTTTATTGGTTGACTAATTACTATATAATGGTCTGAGCATTTGACAACATATTAAGTTGGATCCTTGGACTTTCAGAAAACTGAGGGGCAATACCTGTCATTTTTAAGAACGATCGCATCTCATTTGCAATCTGTCGAAAATATAATCAATTTACCAATATTTGTGAGAAGTTTGACAGATAGCGACTTAAATGTGAACGTTTTATATGTACGAGAACTGGCTTGCAGGAACGCATTACAGCATTTTAATATTTCCCATAGATCTATACATAGTATAAAACAAAGTCGTTTTTCGTGTATGTCTGTGTGACAGCGTTATTCTTCTAAACTGCACAATGTTTTTTGAAGCAGTTTTCACCATCATTTAGAGAATTTATTCCGGATGTTTTATGTACAGTAATACATTAATATTAAGATCTGGATGTTTTGACATATCGCCACATCACGTACATTGCACCCGCACGAAGCGGGGGCGGATCACTAGTCTATTATAAACCTCATAAATTAGAGATGGTGTGATTGGTTGACCAAAAAAAATTGAAAATGCTTTTAGTAATCATAGGACTTAAAAATGATTGCTATTTCTGATTTTAAGTTTTTTTTTTAAATATTATATTGTGTCCCACTGCTGGGCAAAGGACTCCCCTTTTTCCTTCCAAATATCTGTTTTATCTTAAGTTAATAATATTATCTTAAGTCCTGCTTTAATAACAAAATAAGTCACCCCTTTTTTTTGAGGGTGGGAAATCATCAATTTACTTCTCCCGCTCTGGGCGGAGCGGGAGGGCGTGTCAAGACTTTTACTGACTAAAACCGGGTGTTCCTTCAAGACTGAAGACAGACTGTTGACCGAGACCGGAAGTTGGTGTCATAATGCTTCCTGAAGCATTCAGGAAAAAGAGAAACAATGCTGAAACTAAGTTCTAAATGATAGAACTTGAATAATGACAAGTGCAATACATACTTGGTGCATTCTCCACGAGTATAACTCTGGATCCAATCGCAACACACACAAAATGGCAAAACAAAAATATTGTAGTCCACAAATTCATTTTCACAGCACTTTTTCATTTGCATCATCCAATAAATCCAATAAATGCACTTTTATACACCTCACTTTTATTACAAGAATTCATAATTGTTATTGAATTAATAAACAACGGAATTTTATTTAAATTGGCACTTAATCCCGATCCAATTTCAAACTAATTCATAATTTAATCATACCATAATTTTAAAATTAGAATATTGTGTTTCAATTGTTATTTTATTACGTTATTCATTGAATTACAACTTATATCGTTTTATTACTGGAATAATTGTTGTAAATTAACGAGTTTTTGTTTTAAAATATGCATGAATGTTTGTTTATGGGTCAATGAGATCGCGCCGCGTAACATAGTGCAACTGAACAGAGGCATTGTCTGCTATAAGCTTATATGTGAATGGAAAATTGAGGACAGAATTGTGTGGACAAGACTTTGACTAAACAATGGGATGGTTAAACAACGTTTTAGATATATAGAAGCTCTAGTCATATAGGTGTTGGTAGAAGGATAAGGCACAGTATAAATATGGACAGTACAGAAACTACTCAGTAAACGTTCGAAACGGCACACTGTTTCAGACGCGCTCATTGACGAGACCCCAAGCGATTGTCGCGGTCCTGTCAGTTGCGGGTGCTGCGTGAAGACGAATGCACGCCGCGATCTTTTTAAAAATGGAGCGTAGGTTCTTTTAGTAGGTTAGGTAGGTTTCCTTTTAGTTTCGGTTTAGTGTTAGTTTATTTAAAAGTGGAGAAATATAAGGTGCTTAACGAGGCTGCTGCAAAGACGAGGTCACATTTTTGGAATGTCCATACCAATACCAATTAATTGATGTTATGAACCTTAAGGGGTATGAGGAACAGGATGTATAGTTCTCTCATACTCTATAGAAGAGGGAGGACCCTCAGACCAGACGGGTGTTGTGTCTGGCGGGCAACTTGATGTTGGAATCTTGTGTATCATCGCGCAGTAAACTCTAATTGCGCGATGCAGGATGTAAGTGACGTCAGGATTTTTGTTTGACGTCAGGTCTTTGATGCGTAGTTTGCATGTGGCGCCACCACAAACCCAATAAACCTTTGCCCGACATGGGAATCGAACCCAGGACCTCATGCTCAGCAGTAGCGTAGATACATTATAAATTATTTTATTTTAATAAGTAGGCAGTCATGTCCACCCAAACCCAACGTCGTGTTCATTACATCTGATAACTTCGGCAGCCGGCCTATTGTCTCTAAAAAAGGATTATTTGAGGCAAAAAGCCTAATATATCCTACCATTGTACCTCCCATGAGAATGTTTAACATAATATCATGGTGTTTTTATAATGGTTTCATAAATTAATGCACGCAAATGGTGGTTTTATGGGTTGGTTTAGAAGGTTATGCACAAATTCGTGATCCAATTTGATAGGTGATTAGTTCTCATTAGCATTAGATTTGGATTTAAGCATAACATTACGTCTGTAATCGCCAAAGGGTTAGGCAGAGGTGTGCCTATAGTAAACCCATCTATATATCTCGCATTGTATAGGATTTCCGTGCAATGCGAGGTCAGCTTATACTGGAAATGTGTAGCCGTGTGTACACCCATGCAATAGGGAGCGAGCCATATCTCTATGGAGCGATCCTATTGCCATTAACCGGGCACATATCCGTCTGGATATGTGCCCGGTTTAGTTAGGGTTTAGTAGCAGCCTGGAGTCTAGGCTGCTACTGAGAAATTCCAGAAGGAAAAACCCAATAACACTTTGCCCAACCCGGGAATCGAATCTAGGACCGGATGCTTAGCAGTAGTGTTTGTGACTAGACCAACGAGGTAGTAAAGAAAGTGCAATCCTAACTTAATAATACCTATTATAAAAGCAAAAGTGAGTTTGTTTGTTTATTACGCTTTCACGCTAAAACGGCCGAACGGATTTGGATGAAATTTGGCACATGGGTAGAACATGACCTGGAATATGACATAGGATACTTTTTGTCCCGATATTCCCACGGGATTGAGACTTATGCGGGTGAAACCGCGGGGCGCAGCTAGTATTTAAATACTTCTATTCAAATACCTCCATGTTTCGCAAAGCACGTTAAGGCTGTCATTCGTGGATCTTTGACAGTCATTACGGGTCGTCAGAAGCCCGAAAGTCTGACAACCAGTCTTACCAAGCGGTATCGTATTACCTAGTTACTGGGTAAAATATTGGTGTTCAGCTGCAACTGGTTAGCCTGGAAGCTGACTCCTACATAGTTGGGAAAAGGCTAGGCAGATTTGTTTTTTTAGTATTCAAAATACCTTTTAATGCATAGTGACAAAGACAATACTAATCCAAGATGGAGCCTGAACAAAAAACGCCAGAAGTCAACCGTCGAAACTAAAGTCTTCCGTGTAATTCAACAAATTGTGGGTATCCGGTAAAGACTGTTCTAATGTACGGACATTTTAAAAGCAATTTATTTGTTAGGGGTCCGTGAGGGAGATTGAAAACGAAGTGCTGAAAAAGAAAACCCTGGTTGATTGTTCACCTAAATAATTTGCAGAACTATATTATACTATGTATATTATGTTATGTTATGTGATGTGATGTGATGTGATGTGATGTGATGTGATGTGATGTGATGTGATTTGATGTATTGTGAAGTGATGTGATGTGATGTTATGTTATGTTATATTATAGGTTGCACTTAGTGCAGAGCGGACGCTCTCAATCGACTTGGATTATACTTCCAAGTCTATTGAGAGCGTCCAGTGTGCGCCAAGTGCAAAGGCAACTGATAGAAATCCGACGACTGACGATAACACGAATTTTGCAGAGGGACATTAAAAACATAGGTGTACTGTACATCTCTATCAGCTGTCATCTCTGTACTCACCCCCTTTCTAACCAATCTGCCTAGCCTTTTCCCAACTCTGTTGGGGTTGGCTTCCAGTCTAACCGGATACAGCTGAATACCAGTATTTTACATGGAGCGACTGCCTATCTGACCTCCACAACCCAGTAACTGGGTAATATGAAACCCTTTGGTGAGACTGGTTGTTAGACTTTCGGGCTTCTGACGTCCCGTAACGACTGACAAAAGATCTACGAATGACAGCCGGGACCAACGGCTTAACGTGCTTTCCGAGACACCCCCTTTCTAACCATCATATTTATTTAACTAATTTGAACACCTATATCGAAATACTTATATAGGTGTTGGAAATACTTATATACGTGTATAGTACCTTGAAAAAGATACCTACAGGTTAAGGCCCTTACATACTGGCGCGATTAGTCGCGCGACGCGACGCCGGCGCCGCCGCATTGTTCGCCGTGAAGTTTTCTCAGAAATTGTTTTGTTAAAATTCGCGTCGCGCGACGAATCGCGCTAGTATGTAAGAGCCTTTACTAAGACAGGTAAAAAAAAGAAAGAAAGAAAATACCTACATTCATTTAGCACAGATTAAAAGGCACATCGACTTACGGAACCCAATAAAGATTTCATGTATAAACTTCACGATTTTTTTTCCATATAACAATGAGACTAAGCTTTTAAAACATTCATCCTTGATGGGTGCAATAGACAATCGTCTTAAGGGGGATGCGCTAGGGTGGCCCGCGAAATTCAAATTTTCTTAGGTTTTTTTGCAATTTGCAGGTCAGTGATCTAAATATTATTAGCGCTCGTAACAAATATGGATTTACTAAATTATAAACATTAAAATCAGCAATACAACTCTCTAAGCTCATGAAAGTGTATTGAATGACTATTTCATGAAATCATGACATTTGGCACTTTCATGAACTGAGTGAGTTGTATTTGAATTTGAAAATTTGAATTTCGCGAGCCACCCTAGCGCATCAACCTTAATAAGCAATTTGTTCCATAAGCTAGGAATCTCTTAGCTATTTACCGAATAACCCCATGATAAATCTCATGTCAGTTATTATACATACATACTATGTAAGTATATTATAATAATGCCTCGTTGGTTTAGTGGTGACAAGCGCTACTGCAGCAGGCGTAGCATGAGCACCGTTTTGTCGACGGAGGAGTAGACAAAAATGATGTTTCCTGTAGACAGTAGACAGTACGAGACGGCAGCAAAGTAGAAAGAGTCAACTGCACTTTTTACGAAATTCACTCTTTTACATAATTCGACTCAGAATTATTTGTTTTGTCATAGGATTTATCGGTTGTCAGTGTGATTTTGGCAGTAAGGAAAGAAAACTTTCTTCGAAATAGTCTACCTACAAAAAGATCTTTAGAAATGAAAGACAAAATGACAAATTGTAGAAAGATTTCTACGGTGGATGTCAAAAATGAAGAAACGAACTGTCACTTTGTATAGACAAAGCTATGTCTATTCTTCGTAGAGATAGAAAGCGCCATGCTACGCCTGCAGAGCAGGAGGTCCTGGGTTCGATTCCCGGGTCGGGCAAAGTTTTATCGGGTTTTTCCATCTGGAATTGCTCAGTGGCAGCCTGGAGTCTGGATTTGTGCCTGGTTGATGGCAATAGGGTCACCCCCGCCTGAAAGGTGTCCTATGTTCCGAAGATTCACGCGAACCGCACTGTTCGTAGCTCATTCGTTAGCTCCGAATTGTCACAACGATTTTTGACTTGAACTTTGATTTTAACCTACGGCTTCGCCTAGGTGGAGATCAGAAATTATCACACAAAACGTACTAACGGGATAAAAAGTATCCTATGTCCCACCCAACCCAGATCACGGTCTAGCTTACCGCACGGAAAAAATAGAAAGTCATGGTCTACCCATGTACCTAATTTCATCAAAAGCCGTTCAGCCGTTACAGCGTGAAAGGTAACAGATAAACAGACACGAGTTACTTTCACATTTATAATGTTACTAGCTGTGGCTCGCGAATTCGTCTGCGATCCAGGATGAAAAGTAGCCTAAGTATATCCTTCTCCAGGTCATGGACAACCCATATGCCGAATTTCATCCAAATCTGTTCAGCCGTTTTAGCGAGAAAGCGTAACAAACAAACACACTTTCGCATTTATAATATTAGTTAGGATTATGAATCACAAATACCAGGTTTTTTTTTCAAAATTAAGACCTTTTTAATAACTCAATATCTAAGTTCCTACCCTTGCCACTTAAGACCAAGTCTTCCGATCATTGTGCCGTCGAAAGCCAAGGTTTCCGCACAATGGACAAGATAAATGATAACACTACAACTCTTACATCATTCTGTTGAATTTTTGTGAATTACCGACTCGTAATTTAGATCGAGCGATTCTGTTTTGTTTATTTTTAGTGAAGCCTGGAAGATTCTGTTAAAGATTTTAACAGAATATTTTTCAAGATTTTAGCAGAATAGATCAGTTGAAAGCTTGTAGAGTTTAGAAGTAGCTCTTAGGTTTATAAGATGGGAAGATAAATAAATTCAACTAAATATAATATCAGTCTGGTTTCTGGTTTCCGATAGATTGGCTGCAATCTAAATAAATAAGAACTGAGTACCTGGGTAATACCGATAGTGTTAAAGTCAAATAATTTTATTACTTTTGAACGTCAAATACATAGAAATAGAACTGATTCTAGTTGCCCCTTCCAAAAGGTAGTTTTCGTATGGAGAAGAATGGGCAAGAAACTCCACCGTTACTCTTTTAAAAAAAAATGTCTTACAATATTTGGTATACATCAATTATTTAATTACATGTGAAGACGATGCACCGAGAATACAATTACTGTACCACAATAGGTAAAAAAAAAGAATTAAGAATGGAGCAATGACAAATAAATTAATTAAGTATGTGATAGATACATGGCGCTCACATATTTACAAACATTGTAAAAGTATACGATATCACAACATTCCTACAAACTTACAAGTAATACTAATAGGACAGTGTGTGAGAGTAATAATCATAAAATGTAAAAAGTTTATGATATACAAATATTAAATTATACAACTAGATTAGCAACCAGTTTGATTTTGTCCAGAAAGATTTTTTTAGGTTTGATCAGACATCAGACTTTTGACTACAAATATATGACAACCGGGATCTCAAGTGTGTTAAGAATGGTCAGTAACACACTGTAAATTTTGATACAGCTGTGGCGGTATCTACATCGCCACATGCGAACTACGCATCAAAGACCTGACGTCACATAAATCCTGCATCGCGCAATTAAAGTTTACCGTGCAATGGACATATATACAAGAACCCGACATTAATCATTGGGCAGTTGCCCGCCAGGCACAACAGCCGCCTGGTCGGAGGAACCTCCCTTTTCTATGGTGGATGAGTGAACTTTACACCCTGTTCCTCATACCCCTAAACACCACCGAAATACTACAAGGCTGACGCAATTATAACTAAGGTAAAGGGTGCCCAAACCAAAATAAATAAAAACACCAAAACCAGAAAACGATGTCCCAACAAAAAAAACACAAAAAAAAAAGTGAAAAATAACTTTAATTTCGGAAGTCGGTGTCTTTGCTTTTTAATTTTCGTTTTTTGCCACCGACTTCCGAAATTAAAGTTATTTTTCACTTTTTTTTTAGTGTTTTTTTTGAAGTCGGTTTTTTTTTTGTAAAAAGTTTTTATTTTTCACTTTTTAGTGGTGGTACCTACCCCACACAAGTTACTACCTGCTATTACAGTGAAGGAAAAGTGAAATAATAACAGTGAAGGAGTCTAATAATTATATCGTCTACATAGACTGTGGGAAAAATACGTAATATTGAAGATAGCTCAAAAACTACGCAAGCAAACTTAATAAAATTTATATGGGACCATCTCGGGAGTATACCCTTTCGAACTAAAAAAGAATTTTTAAAATCGGTTCACCAACGGCGGAGTAATCGGTGAACACATATAAAAAAAAAAAAAAAAACAATCATCCGAACGTAGTACCTCCTCCTTTTTTGAAGTCGGTACAAAATGATAGTGAACTTCTTTACACAATTATCATTTACCTAAAGGTACATAGAAATCTTACATACCTACAGATATTCTTTTTCACCTCACCATGAAAATAACTCTATCCAAAATATAAAATGAAGACTTCTTATTTTTTTATAGACTTTTAAAACAAAAGACAATGGCGAAGGCCGCCTCAAATGGTTGTATGATATAACATTAACAATAAGTTTTGTACACAATGATTCAAATAATCTTGATATCTGATCTCTATCTAAAGTGGTTTGGTGTAAGACGGAACATGGAGCGACTATTTGCGGGGTTTGTTATTTTATTGGGAGGCAAACTAGCTGAGGGCTCACCACCCCATCACACCACGGCGATAAGTGATCGCCCTACTGACACCTGCAACATTAAAGGCATTATGCGTAGCTTACGTTATACACACGGATATCGATACAATTGCACAGTTGTCAAACTGACACGCTTTGGCTTGGTTGTAGAAAGAAAGAGAGTTTGTAGATAGAGGTATGATAAGGATGGAAGCCGCAGTAGAAAAGCTACTTTCAAAGGATTTCTTTAACAGCATTTTTGGAACTCGGTTTATTTTTTGTAAAAAGTTTTTATTCGAATACCACTACCTGCTATGTAAATAACAGTGACGGAGTAAATTAAAAAACATGGTCGAGATAAACTAAGTGAGAAAAATACGTAATATTGAAGCTAACTCAAAAACTACGCAAGCAAAGTAATCAATATGGGACCACCTCGGAAGCATGACCTATCAGACAACAAAAGAATCATCAAAATCGACTCATAATTGGTGGAGTAATCGCGTAACAAACAATAAAACATACAGACGAATTGAGAACCTCCTCATTTTTGAACGCCCTACGGGATCTTGCAGGGCCTCAGTGTTGTATCTAATTTAAAACGCATTGCTGGGAAATTAAGTAGAATTACGTTTTTTTTTTTTATTTAGAAAACTGTTCAATTGTCTATTTGGAGTGAGTCTGAATTTTGATAACTCTGCTTATAACTTGCCCCACACTACAATAGTAAATTGCAAACGGTAGGCCTGGGCAAATTGTTTAGACCTTCCATTATGTGCCATTATTGAGTAAAAACTTAAGGTATCGGCCGGACACGAGATGATATACGGCATAACTATGAAGACGACCTTCGGGATATAAGCGGAAAATCGAGTGCATTCAAATAAGAGCCACAATGGAAAATGGCAAGAGCAGTGGTGGCCCAGTGTTCTCGGCCGCGCTTTACTTTGTGTAAATTATTTCATCACATAAAGAAAAAAACTCGTTCGTTGAGCTCGTGGCTAAGTAATAACAGCCGCACGGGTCGATCCATCAGGTTAAGCTACGTTTGCCGGGGTTGGTCCGTGGATGGGTGACTATCTTTACATATCGAGACTCATCAGTGCCTCGGAAAGCACGTTAAGCCGTTGGTCCCGGCTGTCATTCGTGGATCTCTGACAATCGTTACGGGTCGTCAGAAGCCCGAAAGTCTGACAACCAGTCTTACCAAGGGGTATCGTATTACCCAGTTACTGGGTTGTGGAGACCAGATAGGCAGTCGCTCCATGTAAAATACTGGTATTCAGCTGCATCCAGTTAGAAGCCGACCCCTACATAGTTGGGAAAAGGCTAGGCAGATGATGATAAAGAAAAAAATCTAATACATGTGACATCTACCCCCACGCAGCCGCGTGGTGGATCACTCATACATTCTGTATGGGAGAACATGTTTTTCAACTACAATGTTAATTTGTTGGATAGATCCATCCCAACTACGGAACCCTTCATTGTGCGTGGTTCGATATGCAACTAGCCGGTTTTTGTTAAATAAAGACACCGTATAACGAAACCCTTACCCACCTAAGCATAATCCCTCAAGCATATCACTTAATTGCCCAAAGGATGTACCACTTAGAACAACAAAAAAGCTCCAAATGACATAATACGACTAGCCTTCATCTGACCATCATGGCGGCTACACATCTATGTACGCGTGACATGGTTTAAACACCATTATATTATGGGTTCACGGAATTTGGGTATTATCTTTATGGTCTTTTTCCGTTTTGGTTTGGGTAATGTCAATGTCATATTGCAGTTTAACTTTTTTCTGCAGTAATCTTACTAGTTTTTTACCCGACTACGGGGAAGCAAAAAGGAGGATTATGATTTTGACCGGTATGTACAGTCAGGCTAAGTGAATCATGACCCACTTTGACGATAAATCGTTTGAAACCGTCAAAAATAACAAAGATGGCAGATGACAAATTCGTTACCAAGGAAATGTATATTTACGCGAATGTCGACCTAATTGTATTTGAATGTATGTAAGAAAATAAGCTTATGGTGGGTCAGAATTCAATTTTTTCGACTTTACCTATGTATGTATGTATTTATGTATGTATATATGTTCATGTGTTCCCATCATAATATCTTCTAAACCACTCATCACAATTTAACAAATGAAGTACCGTTGGAAGCGTCTTGATCGTCCGCCATTGGCTAGGCTAGTGTGATGTGACGTCACATTGAACTAACAAAAACATCTAACACTTGTGACTCCGGATTTTTTATTTGTGTGTCTGTGATTCTTGTTTATACCTTTAACCTCTGAAGCTGCGGGCTATCGAAACTTAGTTCTCAACTTCACTTTTTGTCGTATTTGGGATTTCGTTTTATATATTTTTTAATTTCTTAATACCATGTATCAGAATTTTTCTTGAAGATTCCGATGTCGTCCTGATGGTAATAGTTGTTCAGTTGAATGGCCTGTACCACACCATAAGATATACGCTGTGTGTGGGTGCTATTTAGTTAGTGTTCTTCCTGTCCGAGTCGCAATAAATACATTTTCTTCCTTTCCCTTTATTCCATCTCCATGTTAGTTCATCTTTAGGCTGGCACGTGGCGATTCAGGCCTGTTTCTTAGCGAACGTCGACATCATGTGAAGCCAAGTCAAAGGCCCATGGGTGGCTTTAAAACTCTGACACCAGGTTAGTCATGAAAAATAAGAAGTGAAGCAACGGCGCAGTTTAGTCATAGAAATTGGACCCAAAAAATCTCGTGGAGATGACCATGGTTTTGACAGCACTCCTATGCATTCGGGAAATACATCAACATCCAATTTACCCATTACACGATACTTTATTTAATCCACATCAAAACTAAGGCCATTTACCATAATAATGACCTTTTGTAAATGCCCAAAATGCGTCACTTTCAACCTCGGGTCGGGCTTCTATTGTTTTTGGCCGCCATCATGGATTAGTATCATTTGCATCTGAATGTTTGTAGTTTCATGACCTTACTCTCCCATGGCCAGTTTTGATTGTTAAATTGAGTTATGGGGTTCATCAAATTTAGTTTTTTTGGCTGTTACATTACCTAATGTTCTTACATAAATTAGTTTTAGACTGTTTATCCTACACGCGTCAATCAATCTCAGCATTTTCCCAACTATGTTGGGGTCGCCTTCCAGTCTAAAAGGATGCAGCTGAATACCAGTATTGTAAATGGAGCGACTGCTACATACATGAAATTATGAATATAATATTATCAGGAGATCTATTCTACCTCATCATCATAATCAGCCTATAATGTTCCCACTGCTGGGACACTCGCACAGCCCTCCTCTCTGTGAGAGGGAATGGGCTGTAATCTACCACGTGGGCCAAGTGCGGGTTGGTAGATGTTACATGTCTTCATATTTTTTATTGTAGGATTTCGTTCACCCTTTTGAGAGCAGTGCTGATGAAATTATTTATACAAAGTAAAGCGCCTGCTTGCGTTCGAACCTACGACCTTCAACTCGTAAGTCGGGTCCGTTACCACTGGGCCACCACTGCCCTCTGCACTGCTGTACCTACTAAGAAGTATTGAAGAACGAATAGCTAATCTGAATCCGTGGATCGACCCTCGTACTGAGCCTACAGATATTTACCTATAGCATATGATTATTCCCATCAGGCTAGAATTAATGGTTATCTTTCAAAGTAGCGGCTCGTGAACATATTCGTGAGAAGTTGGCAGAATCGTTGCGGCGCTGATTTGCTGGGCTTGTTTTCTCCTCCACCTATCGTTATTTCTCCTAACAAAGTTTATTCTGTTTATATGTATGTATGTAAGTATATATGTATTACTATTTATCCTTTTTCGAGTTAGCTATCCCGTATGTTGCACCTGCCATGTTTTTCTTTGCACCACCACAAGGTTGACTGGTAGAAATTGCCTCAGGCATTAAGTCCGCCTTTATACAGTTTTTTTTTTACTTTCGCATAAAGTTTTAATAAAATGATAACAAAATAATTTAAAAAAACTTCTTCTTCTTCTTCAGAAAGAAAATCAAAATTATGATAGTCACTTCTCCAGTTCCTAGAGATTAATAACCAAGTCGGACTAAATATGACTAAAAACAAACATTCATTTCACAAAGAGAGCGAAGAAAATCTTAATAACTGTCTTCTTAATAAAAGTTCTGAATGACTTCGAGAACGTACGGCTGTGCCTTTGTTTCTATTTCTTTGTTTTTGCTTGACTTGGCGGGGACACTACCATGCCCCCAGATATCTACCAACATTCGCGTGCGCATGCGTCATGTTCGTGAACGGGCGCCATCAGTAGGGACTGGTCATCTCTTAGCTGCCACGGCTTATTTTGATTTATTTTAATTTTTGAATTGTTTTGTATCTTTTTATATTTTATTTACGGACGCTTTTAACCTGCACGTTGTACTACATTGTACTCACATGTATGATTCCAACATGAATGATGTAAACAACATATTTTAACAATATTCTGATTTAAAAGAGTGTCCGTGGAGTTTCTTGCCCGTTCTTCTCCATAGGAACCTACTACGCTTTGGAATGGGCAACTAGCTTCATATTTTCTGACTGACCGACCCTTTGACAATTCAAAAGTGCCTGTAATTGGTTTATTTGAAATAAATGCTTTGACTTTGAGTTTGAATTCCCCCCTGATGGACATTAGTATCAACGCAAATAACAATCATTTGAAAACTACGAATAAGTATTTAACTCATTTACACTGCAGACCAAAAAAACCTTCCGTATTCTTTCAATAGTTTAAATTAATTACGTATTGTTTATGTGCCAGCATGTTTATGTGTAAAGACCGTTGCTAAATACGTTTTATAATTAGTTTTGCAAAGTTTTTAGTTTTTTTTAAAACATTGCATCAAACTATGAATTTCTAGTTATTATTCGTGGTTGTATTTAGAGACAATAGACGTAGATATATTTAGTGACCTATTCCGCTTAATTATTCTTCAAGAGTCATAAAAAAACCCTGTAAGAAATTGTCACGTGTTTCACCCTTCAACGAGGCATCCTCAGGAGGATGATTGACCAGTCGCGAACCAGAACACGACGTGTTGCCACGCCGAGCACTGGACGCAGAGTAAACTCTCTCGACTCTGCGTCCAGCTGTTCTGGTTTCGGATTTACCTTGTCTATCGTGTCTTACACAAAATAAAGGCAACATTCCACTCACCCTTATAAAGCTCCTTCCCTGGATTCCTGCCATAAGCATCTTCATATTCACTAACCGCCATTGGCCTAGAAGTCACCACCTCTCCACCCGGCCTAGCGATATAACTAGGCACATTCCCAGGTTTGTCCAATTCGTACTCGTAAACCGGTTTCACATTCGGTTTTTCGTACCCGGTAGTGTTCGGTTTTTCGTTACCGTATGCTGGTTTGTCTGCGTCCGTGTCGTAACCCAGATCGTCTGGGTTGATGTAGTCAGGTCGGTTTTCGTCGAAAGATGGTGGTTTGCCGTAACCTGTTTAAAAATAACTTATTAGGACAGGCACTATTTTATACTAACACAAAAAAAATTAAAAAATTGTCGTTTAGAACGAGAAAGCTCCTATCGTTGAAAATTGACTTTATTCGCATCTTACAATCTTAGCTGAGACGGAAAATTAGTGCTAAAATCCTCCTTAAATTTCCAAACCAAAATTCAAGACGATAGTACACTTTCAAAAAGTTAAAAAGTTTTTTATTTAAACTAGCTATGGAACTCACAACTGGGGGCTTAAAACTTTGGCAGAATCATAACAGGAAAATATAATGAATCATCGTAAAATGTCATAAACTGACAATTCTTAATGATCTGCGTGCGACATTACGAAATTATTCAACTGTTTGACAGTTTTCTATGGAGATTCGTAAAAAATACCACACATTATGAATTTCTTTTGTGTCAAATGAGAGGAATTGCTAATGAAAGCTGGAAATTCAGGAAATGAACTGCTTTTAGAGGAATTGCTAATGTGGCCATTTTAGACTCCTGAACCTGAACTGTTTTCGTTCAAATCCATAAGTCTTAGCGACATCTTTCGGGAAAGCTATATTCTTTTGAGCAATTTACAGAACGTAAAATATATTCACATACCTGTATCGGCATCATCATTTTCATATGAAGGCTTCGGCTTCTGCGGTTTCCCATAAGCAGGCTTATCATTGGATGGTCTACTGCCATACGAAGGTCGGTTCTGATCATTTTGACTACCATAAGAACCCTGAGCACCCCCATAGGACCCAGTACTGCTTCCATAAGCCCCCTGGCTGCTTCCATAAGACCCTGAAGTTCCTCCGTAAGACCCTTGACTTCCACCATATGATCCACTGTTGAAATCATTCTGACTGCCAAAAGATTCTTGGCTTCCGTAAGAATGACTGCTGCTGCTATATGACGATTGAGTAGATCCATATGATGCTTGAGAGCCTCCATAAGAACCGGAATTACTGCCATAGGAGCCTTGACTTCCCCCATAAGACCCTTGGCTTCCTCCATAAGATCCACCTCCGTATCCCTGGCTACCTCCATAAGACCCCTGACCTCCACCATAGCTCCCCTGTCCCCCATAAGCTCCTAGATCATTATCAACAGACCCATGCCCACCGCCATACAAGCTCTGATTATTACCATATCCCCCCTGGCTTCCACCATATGAACCAGTCCCATACGAAGGCCTATGATAATCATGGCTAGGTTTCTGCAACCCATAACCAGTGTCTTGTTCACCATGAGGCTTGTTTCCATAGAATTGACTACCGTAACTGGCGTGGTGATGGTTATATTCGCTCTGACTGCTAAATGATGCATGGTTATTGCCATAGGAAACTTGATTGCCGTAGGTAGGTTTTTGAGGAATATAAGATGGCCGGTCATTAATAGGTTTTTGTGGTTTTGAACCTCCTCCATAACCAGTATCGCTCGGTTCGCCATAACCAGGTCGTTCTGGTTTAGGATCTGGTCTATATAGGTTAGAACCATAACCACTGTCTGCTGCAGGTTTTTCTGCACCATACGATGGCCTGTCATTTCCATAGGATGGCCTGTCATTCGATGGTCTGTCGTTTCCGTACGATGGTCTGTCATTTCCATACGATGGCTTATCATTTGCGTAGCTTGGTTTTTCAGCTCCATAAGATGGTCTGTCATTTGATGGTTTGTCATTTCCATACGATGGTCTATCATTTCCATACGATGGTTTATCATTTCCATACGATGGTTTATCATTTCCATACGATGGTTTGTCATTTCCATACGATGGCCTATCATTTCCGTATGAAGGTTTTTCATAATCATTTGAAGGCTTTTCAACACCGTAAGTTGGTCTATCATTTGCATACGACGGTTTGTCATTTCCATATCCAGGTTTTTCAGATCCATAAGAAGGTTTCTCAGCTCCATAAGCTGGTCGATCATTGCTAGGTTTTTGTGGTTTCGACCCACCACCATATCCAGTATCACTAGGTTCCCCGTAACTTGGTCTTTCAGGCCTAGGATCAGGCCTATAGGGGCTACCATAACCACTGTCTGCTGCAACAGATCCATAATGCTGAGATTGACTACTTTGTGACTGTGAATAGGAATTCTGGCTCGAATAAGTCCCGTAACCATAGATTCCTTGCCCAGAAGTTGGTTTTGGAGGCTTATAAGGTCTAGGAGGGTCGTGGATTTCAACATGAATTGAATTATCGTCGTATGGGGAATTTGGACCGTAACCACCAGCTGGTCCTTGGTATCCAGGCCTTGGACGATTGTATGGGTCTTTATCCGGATAGGGTCGTTGAGCTGGTATATAACCAGGGTCGGCCTGGCCATATCCTGGCCTGGGATAATCATTTGTAGGTTTTGTATAGCCAGGATCCTCTTGACCATAGCCAGGTCTAGCAGGATAATCAGCTGTAGGTTTATTATAAGCAGTATCTGCCTGTGGTCTTGGCTTTCTATTTGGCCTGATAATATAGTGATATTCAGGCTTTTCTGGCTCATAAGGAGGTGGTCTTGGCCTATTGTAATCATTTACAGGATAGCCTGGTTTATCATTAGGCCTATAAGGATCTTGTAACTGCAGTATATCGTGAGGATCCGGCCTCGGTTTGAACCCATCTTGACCTGGTTTTTCAGGTCTATACGGCATATCTTGAGGCTTATGAGCTCCATAACTAGGACCCATATCCAAATCTGGTTTAGGATTTGAATAATCATCAGGTCTTTCATCATATTGAGGTTTGTATGCTGGTCTGGATACACCATAAGATTCTAAGTCCCCAGAAATGAGGTAGTCATCTGAAAAAGGCTGTTTAGAGTCGTCTACGGGTCTGAAGACGGGTCTGTGTGCGGGTCCAGGTCCATCTGAAGGGTCATCGAACTGTCCTTGGATAGGGGAAGGGGGGGACTGCTCGCATTGGAACCGACGGACGTAGACGTCATAGTCAGGGTGTTTGAGGAGAAGGCTTTTCTCTTTGAGTGACTTTTCGTCATTGTTACTCAGGTTACAGGTTGCATTGCCTTTTGCACCGACTCTGGAATAGGAGAAATTGATAATAGAAGAAAATCAAAAATAAAAATGACCTGGGGGCCTATTACGAACTTTTAAAAAACCTGGCAAGTTCCAGGCAATTCATATCCCTGCATGGTTAAATTTCGTATTATGACATTCATAATTCTGACCGACTTCACGCTGGGTAGTTTGTCTATGGCTGGCTTGTAATTCTCTGCCGTTTCATTCAAAAACACAATGACATAATTTATCGGTAAGTTACGATTTTATTTAAATCACGTATTTTATGAAAAATAATAAATAAAAATAATTCTAGTTACTAAAAGTAGGTGAAAATATGAACGCAATGTATATTGTGCTACTTATGTAATTAATTCATTTAATAATTTTGTGTGTTTGCAAATTGTAACGCGAGATTAAGTTTCCGAACGTGAAATTCAGCTGGGAATTTGACAACTTCATGGACGTTTATTGTTGTCATTGTTGCACAAAGAAATTATTTTTATTTAATTCGAAGTATAAACAAAAATATGGCTAGGGATGGATATGGTGGTGGATGAATATACTTACACCACACAACCGTGTGGTGGTTTTCAAGTGTTTTTAAAATCAGTTTTCATCATGATAATAGATGATAATATTATAATAGAGGCAGTTGTTGACATGTGGAATATGAGCTCGGCTATCATTGCATTGTGCCGATTGTCGGAACGGCCAATGGCCTGGCTGATGGCCGAAAGCCTCGGCCAGCAGCTCTGGAGGCTCTCGTTAGGCAGTTGGATCAAGGGCCTGATTCAGAAGGCAGATAAGGCTCGCATTGTGAGGAGGTTCCTGTCTCTGCAACCCTAACCACTGGTAGCTTGGACCCTGCTCCCGATACCGGCGGACCTATTTTTATATTTTCCAATGATGTTTTTAATGACTTTTACAAAATATTTAAAAATGTATAATTAAGTATGAAAATAAATAAACGAGATATTAAAAGGCAGTTGTAATTATTATCCATAGTTCAGTGGATGAGAGTTTTCGCCCTCGTCGGCGCCTAACTTATGTTCTGTTGGTAAAGTTGTGGGAGTTTTACAATTTTATCGTTTTTTCGATGTTTTTATCAGTCAGAAGTGCTACTTTCTAGAGTTTCCAGAAACTCAAACGGTACATATTCGTCACACCTGATATTTTTTTACGTTAACTGGATAACGCTCGAATAATTTCAACAAATAAATCTAAAACAATTCACAATCCATTCAATAAAAGCTGCTTCAGAGGAGCTTATATTGAATGGATTGAGAGGTTACTTATTAACAGTTTTAATATGTCAAGAAATGTCAAACGAACGTTCGTAGTACGGTATTGCTAGGCAATATTCGGGCAGAAGGCGGCCAGGGTGTCACGTGACCGCTGACTGGCTGGTTTTGACGATTCATAATACGAAATTGCAAGGCAGTTCTCTTTACGCCGTAAACTGCCTGGAAATAAGAGTTCATAATAGGGCCCCTGTACCTTAATAGGTACTGAAAAGTTACATGTTGTTTCTCAGTGTAGGTATTTTACTGTAGGTACGTAAATATTAAAACAAAAAAAAAATACTAGGAAAAGAACATACCTAAGTAACAGTTTAGGTTTTCCTTACAAAGAAAAGACAGTAAAAACTAAATTAATTAATCGCTACAAGAAAAATACGATACGTACAATCTGTTCTTGTGGAAACTCGGACCGAATACCTACATTATAGGATTGACTTATTTTATGTCTTGTTCCAATCTGCTAATTGGTTATATCTGCTAATTGGTAACTCAATTGGTTAGCTATCCATGCATTTTATCAATGGCAGCTACGTGCGGCTTCTGATGAATTGCCATCTCAAACAACACCTTATTCCTCAGTAAAAGTGTAGTTCGATTTAACTTTACAACTAGTAGCGCCATCTATATTCAACAATACACACCCATAATCATAGCTCTGGCACTGTTTGTCTTGTTTGCAGATCTGCTCGCACTCGCGCGTTGTTAGTTCAGTCACATTCCGGTAGATGGCGTCAGGGGGCAGTTGCTCGCCGATTGATATTCTTTCGAAGCAGTCTGAAAATTACAGAAATAATAATAAAATTGACTTGATTGATTGATTGATCAGAACCAATCAGCCTTGAGGAAACATGCTAATTAGGGCTCTGCCCTGCAGTGGGACAATGGCTGGTTATTTTATTGATATTCTACTGGACAAAGATTGCGCGTGTTCAAATCCAGAGTCTGTGTCCGACAGATTTTTCATTAGGAAATTGCAAATAGCAGCCCGAATTCCGGATTCGTGTCCGGTTTCTAGCAATAATTAATAATCTAATCTAACTAATATTATAATAATTTATAATCTAACTAATATTATAAACGCGAAACTTTGTAAGTATGGATGGATGTTTGTTACTCTTTCACGTAAAAACTACTGAATGGATTTGGATGAAATTTGGCAAACAGACAGTTTATAACCTGGATTAACACATAGGATACTTTTTATCCCGATATTCCCTCGGGGTCGCGACTTACTTACATAAGTAGTTACGACGACGCCTATTTATTTTCCGAGCAAATTATGCCAAATGCCGAATTTTATTGTGAATGTGAGGACTATTTGGATATTTATTTTTCGTTCTGTTAGTTTTAGCGAAGGTCTGGCAATTTGAGAACTTTATGCGACCTACCCAAATGTCCTTTCTTTGGTATTGTTCGTCGAGTCGTTAAGCTCCTTAAGTTCTGAGTTGAGCTCCACTATTACTGACAAACGCTTGCACTGACTGGACAGGTCCACTCAAATCTGTGTGGTTCTTTCCTCAAAAGACCATTTGAGACTCTAATCTACATGGTCCTCATATGGCCTGACCAAGATTATGTCTGGACTTTAAAGGAGACGGTGACCTCTGAGTTTGTTTCGGCCTTTCTTCTCAGAGTAATCAGATAGGAAACGCCGACCTCATCTAGCTTATTTTTACAACTTTTTAATTTGACGTGTAAAAGTGATTCCAATATCCTATTTACAGAATAAACGATTTCATTTCATTTCATTTATTCTGCCCAACCGGGAATCGAACCCAGGTCCCCATTCTCAGTAGTTGCTTTTACGACTATTAGACCAATGAGGCCATATTCATGCTATGCATTGCATGTAGTAAAAACTTTTGTAAGAATGTCAAAAAAAGATAATTTACTTATTAAATTACTCGTTAAATTATTATAATTTTATTACAAATATAACATTATTTATTATTGCTATGGTATGGATGCAACACAGCGGATACGTTTGGAAACAGTTGAAATTATTATTATTAAATAGTTTCGACACATTGACAGAATTTGGGTAAGTAAGGTGAATGAATGTTACTTGAACTGTAACAAAGAATAAAGGCAGACATACAGGTGCGACGCGACGCGGGACTCGACAACGGTAGAACAATTTCCGTGAAGTTTTCATAGAAATTGTTCCACCAGGGTCGTGTCGCGCATGTTTGCAGGAGCCTTAAAGTTATACTTTTGAAGGAGACTACATTGGTGTAATGGTCACAAGCGCCACACTGCTGGGGCTTAAAACAGTCACTTTGGCAGAATAATAATAGGAAAATATTATCGTAAACTGTCACAAACTGACAATTCATAATTTGATCTGCGTGCGATTCATAATTTACGAAATATTTCATCTGTTTGACAGTTTTCTATGGAGATTCGTAAAATGGTCCACACATTATGAATTGCTTTTGTTTCAAATTAGAGGAATTACTAATGTGGCTGTTTTAGGCCCCCTGGTCTTGGTTTCATCCCCGGGTCGGGAAGTGTTCTTGGTTTTGTCTATTAGAAAATTCCCATTATGTAGTCTGGAGTTTACATTGTGTGACCTAATAATCTGACAAAATACGGGTGATTCCCCCTATTTTTACCAGACTGTGGCAAAGCCAAAAAAGGAGGGTAATGTGTTTAACCTGCATGTATCTATGTTCGCTCGTAACTACTAACTTAGGCACAGGGGTAGACCATGACCTGGAGAAGGACATAGGCTACTTTTTATCCCGATATTCCCACGGGATCGAGACTTATGCGAGGGAATCCGCGGGGCGCAGCTAGTCCATACTAATATTATAAATTCGAAAGTAACTATGTCTGTCTGTATGATACCTTTTCACGCCTAAACCACTGAACGGATGTCGACAAAATTTGGCAAGGAGATAGATGGCATCCTGGGGAAGGACATAGGCTACTTTTTGTTTCAAAAATAATCCTTTAGGGGGCGATATAGGGGATGAATGTTTGTACAGGAAACCTAGCATTTCTTTAGTATTCCCGGTAGTACGTTCCCGTGGGATGATATCCGCAATCCACGCAGGCAAAAGGTAGTAGGCTATAAAGAAGAAAGTTCCTTACCTTCAATTGAAGTTCCAAGCTGCGAATCGATGGTCAGTGTTTGCACCCCAGCTGCAAGTAACACCGGGCACAAAACTAGTATGTTTAGCATTTTTACAAACATATTAACACTTCAAGCAGTTTTAAACGTCCATTTTTAATTTTAAATGTCCATTAAAATAATTTACACTTATTTTTAGATCTTAATACCTCATTGTTAAATAATTACTTCATAAAATTAGATTAGTTTTTAAAAATAAACAATAATTGTAGTGTCCATACTCCATTGCTTGCTTTACAGAACTAATTTGTTTTAAATAATGAACAAACCGCGCAATAGAAAACAAAAATAGTTTGAATGTAATTTTTCAGCACTCTCTCAATACATTCTGTAATCACGACGAAGTAACAAAACTACATCTATCTCTCTCACTTCATCTTGCGACAGTGCGAGTAAAAGAGACGAACACAATACACCGACGACGCGACGTCACAATTCGAATTACAAAACCCGAAATTCTCCCGCTCAAATTTCCCACAGATGAATGATAACAAAAATTTCAAACTTTTTTTTTTTCGAATGTTTGCAAAGGCGCACGTCCATGCAGGTTTAGTTTTGCAAATATTATGGCGCAAATGCTTGGGTGTGCCTCGTGTCACGGTTCGATGGCCAGAAAACACTTCCTTGGCATCTTATGTGAACCTTTAAGTTTGTTAATCGGGCAAGTAGGTGGTTAGCAGGTCGCTTTAGGCTAAAACCGCGGGTTTGGCTGTTACGACAATAATGTAGGTCTTTTATTTAACGTTCTGGAGGAGCTCGTGGCTAAGTAATAACAGCCACACGGGTCGACCCATCAGGTTAAGCTTCGCTTGCCGGGGTTGGTCCGTGGATGGGTGACCATCTTTACATACCGAGACTCCTCTTGCCTCGGATAGCACGTTAAGCCGTTGGTCCCGGCTGTCATTCAAGAATCTATGACAGTCGTTACGGGTCGTCAGAAGCCCGAAAGTCTGACAACCAGTCTTGTCAAGGGGTATCGTAGTACGCAGTTACTGGGTTGTGGAGGTCAGACAGGCAGCCGCTCCATGTAAAATGCTGGTATTCAGCTGCATCTGGTTAGACTGGAAGCCGACCCCAACACAGTTGGGAAAAGGCTAGGGAGATTGATTGACTGTTGTTTGGTATTCTGTAAAAATCTCACCTTGAACTTAGGTGAAGTGAGCTTAAAGTGAGCTGTAATTCCACCTGAAGCTAGGGATTGACAGGTGATTTCATCTAAGTTTTCACGGTGAGGTGTTTACAGAATAGACCGGCTGAAGTTTAGTTTTAGTAGGTATACAGTATGTTAACTAACAAAGGGCGTTCCCGTTAACCTGCAATAGTATAGCGTCTATACATGCTAAAAAAAATATAACAACTCAAAAAAAAAAAAAAAAAATTTGAAATGTTCGCTGTAAACTACTGTTCTTTATACTCTGTACACGCACACTTGTATTTCAACGTAGAAAAACAAGTGTGACAAGTGGGCGTACAGAGAGTTTATTTTCCGTAACAATTTAATATTTTTTGTGAATATTTTTCTATACAAAAATAAAAAAAACTTTTTTTTTTAACGGTAATATTTTTTTTAGCATGTATAGACGCTATACTATTGCAGGTTAACGGGAACGCCCTTTGTTAGTTAACATACTGTATATTTTTAAAACGCCGTTGATCTTGGATTATTGTCGCAAAACATACTTTGCTTCTTATATTTTGATATTAAATTCATTTCTGGACATAGAAACTGAGCATGCCTAAGTAGAACCTATTATTTCGTAATAACATACAAACATTTCCACACAGCATAGAATATTTAAATTGAAACAAAAAAACTTACGCGAGTTTACGGTCTGCCCGCCATAGCTAAAGAAGTAGGAACATACTTTGATAAAAAATAATTATTAAATATTCCGCATTTCATAGACAATCTTCTCTTTAACACCGCTTTGTGTCAGATTCCTGTTAAAATAATACAACCTTTGTGCTTTGGCTCTGCTTGCGATAAAATTAAGAACACGTAGGTATTTCTCACACAAATACACCTGCTGACGAATCTCACCATGATCTCGGTGAAGTGATCTTTTAATAGTGTCAATCTCTAGCGTCACTTCAAGCTCACTTCACCGAAGTCTTCACGGTGAGATTTTTCAGAATAAGACGGCAGTTGTTTTTGGTTTTCAAGGCTCATGAAAAATAATTTTTTCGATAGATTTTTATACAAAGGTAGGTTCAGTTTGTCGAACAATAACATGGAAACTGCAGGTTACAAGTAAAATCATGACGTTTGCCGATGCGTTTCCAACCTTGGAGACAAAGTTAAAATACTTATTTCCTGTGCCTGTAATTTCATTTCATGAATGCTATCCAATCAATCTGCCTAGCCTTTTCCCAACTATGTTGGGGTCGGCCGCCAGTCTAATCGGATGCAGCTGAATACTAGTATTTTACATGGAGCGACTTCCTATCTGACCTCCACAACCCAGTAACTGGCCAATACGATACCCCTTGGTAAGACTGATTGTCAGACTTCGGGCTTCGGACGACCCGTAACGACTGTCAAAGATCCACGAATGACAGCCAGGACCAACGGCTTAACTTGCATCCCGTGGCACGGAGGAGCCTCGGTATATATAGATAAAGTAAAATAAAATAAACATAAGATCAAGTAAACGGAAGACATAGACAATTAGATAATGTTTTCTATATGTAAATTAACTTTATCTATTTAATCGTTAAGATTATAAAAATAAATAAACTGGTACGAAAATATGCACGTCCGGTGATCACAAAAAAATCTATTAAAATAAAAATAAAAAAACTCAATATACTGAGTAGATTTAAAAATGTATTTATCATGCTTTGAGCCTCTCTGGTTGGACCAGCCCTTCGTTTTCGGAATTAATACATAGTTTACCCGGATTAACACATAGGATAGTTTCAATCCCGGTAGTACACGCGGGCGAAGTCGCGGTCCAAAGCTAGTAATATTGGGTCCCGACCTATGAAATTGGCATTTTAAAGTCGAAGACGTAGCGTTGGAAGGCCCCCCCCAAGGTGGACCGATGACCTGGTGCAGGCCGCTGGATGCGAGAAGCACAGAACCGGTCGAAGTGGCGGTGCTTGGGGAGGCCTATGTCCAGCAGTGGACGTCTTTCGGCTGAAATTATGACGTTGATTATAAAAACACTAACAACACATTTCCTTTTCCTTACATTAGATCTATAAGAAATCGTAATTCTGAATGATGACGTCACAAAGATTCCCGTTTCTTTGTGTATTTTTTGCAGCTAATTATAAAAATGTAAAGAATTTTCTCATGTAATTTGTTAAGAATCCTTTGTGTTTATGCACTTTTGTTTATTAATTTCTCTTTTTCATACTTATTTTAAACAAAAAGCTTTTCGTGAAGAGAAACTTTCACGTGAGGCTTTCTTAAAACTACGAGATATCTTCAAGATCTAGCGACTTTTTTTAACCAGAACGGGGAAGCTCTTTGTAGTAACCACCGATTGGGTTCCGAACAACAGGAACTGGGTGACGCGGTTGGCCCAGAAGGAGAAGGTATGACGAGTTAGACCCCTAAATATAGAGATATAGGGGTTTATTCATAAACGTTGATTATATTGATAAGTGCATGACAGATAGGGATGTGCAATTACGTGCCAATCGGCAACGAGCTATCGATAAGTTTTGTCGATAAGCTGTGAGTGTGATCGTTAGTAGGTTGTGTTTAGTATGTAGAATGTGTCGTCTTCACATATAATTATATAATTAATGTATGCAAAATATTGTAAAACATTTTTAAAAGAGTAACGGTGGAGTTTCTTGCCCATTCTTCTCCATACGAAAACTACCTTTTGGAAGGGGCAACTAGAATCAATTCTATTTCTTTGTTTGACGTTCAAAAGTGCCATATATGTGCCTATTTGAAATAAATTATTTGACTTTGACTTTGACAATCCACGCATAATAAACACTATACAGCAAGTAACTATTAATTTAAGCAAAAAATATTTAGCTGTTACATGCGTAAGTATTTTTTTAGAGATACGTAAGTACTTATTTGCAAAGTTCCTGTGGTTTGGGGTTTCACCTTTTTTGTGTAAAAACCATCATTGATCAGCCTGTCCGTTGTTGCCGTCCCCCCCAGTGGCGCCCTAAGCCGAGGTCAGTTCCCCACAAAAGGTGCCCTTAGAGTGTAGTCTGCAGTCGCTTAGTTTATGTTGTATAACCTGGCTTTAGGCCTTAATTTACTACATAAGACATCCACTGATCCACAGGACAGCTCGGTTAAGGAGCTGATAACCTTCTAGGTTGACCTGCGAGACGCCATACACAAAAACAAAAGACGTCTACGTCTATTACGAGTCGTCAGAAGCACGAAAGTCTGACAACCAGTCTAACCAAAGGGTATCGTATTACCCAGTTACTGGGTTGTGGAGGTCAGATAGGCAGTCGCTCCATGTAAAATACTGGTATTCAGCTGCATCCGGTTAGACTGGAAGCCGACCCTAACATAGTTGGGAAAAGGCTAGGCAGATGATGATGATGATGATGTCTATAAGGAGCGGGCCGACGGACTCCTATAGGCTGTTCAGGAAATATACGGTTCCGTCAACAGAACAAAACTAGGAGAATCTTCAGTGCACCTTCTGAGGTAGGTAATTTTCTTTTCCTGTATTGTGGTGTAAACATCGCTATAAGTAGGTAAACCTGCACTGCTACAACCCAATGCAAAGTTATGGCGGCTCACCCCGTGTACACGGGGCGAGTAGCTGCGCCGTAACAAATCCATGCAAACAAACAAAGTTAAAAGATTTTTTCTGTTCTTTTCTCCTTGTCTGTTTATTATATGTGTACATAAATGGTTAAATAAATAAAGTCACTTTCGCATTTATAATATTAATAGCTTCCGCCCGCGTGGTATGTCGATAAAAAGTAGCCCCGGGGTTGAGGGGTTGGGTACAGACTGCGCAGCGAGTAACGCACGAACTGCATCATGTGGTACTAGGCTAATATTTATATGTAACCACGCGGGCCCAGTGCAGCTGGGCTTCATTTACTTGCGACAATAATAAAAATAAATGTCTTTATTTTATATGAATAGCAATTGTCGGACATCATAATCAAAATTGCAAAAGATAAGCTCTTGATATTTAATTTATTTACCGCTCGGCGGATTATGGCCCACTCCCTCTCACAGAGAGGAGGCCTGTGTCCCAGCAGTGGGAACGTTATAGATGTGGCGGTATCTACATCGCCACATGCGAACTACGCATCGAAAACCTGACGTCACATAAATCCTGCATCGCGCAATTAGAGTTTACCGTGCAGTGAACATATATACAAAAACCCAATATCAATCATTGGGCAGTTGCCCGCCAGACACAACACCCGTCTGGTAGGAGGATCCTCCCTTTTCTATGGTGGATGAGTGAACTTTACACCCTGTTCCTCATACCCCTAAAGGCTGATTATGAAGAAGTAAAACAAATTTTAATCAAAGTTATGGAACCCAACAGCACCCAAATAGACAATCTTACCGATCTTTTTTCTCGGTTATCTAGGATTCATATCAAATAATTACATGTTGTACAAGAGAACGATTCACGAATTTTATGAGAATTTCGCGAATTACAAGCTTCTTTGTTTTCTATTAAAGAGTATGATATGATATGACTAGATGTGAGAATAACTGAATAACTGTAACTTTTTGATCGTTAAAACGAAACCCAAGAACGGTTTTTGTATTTTTTAATTACTCGGCCGAAATTTTAATTCGTTTTTTTGCCTCGCGTAGCAGAACTTGATTCGTGTGCTCACAAAAAAAGTTTCATTGAAATCGGTTCAGTGGTTTCCGAGTATTTGACGGACAAAGAAACACATAAGCATAGGTAGGTACAAAATATCATCAAGCAATGTTATGATTAATATCAGGCTTTAATTGTCTGTACTACAAAGACCTCTTTTCAAGCAGAAGGAACAAGGGTTGATCATGCTTTCATAGTGCATGAAGGAACATGAGGGCCTAGACAAGTGACAATCGCTTCCAAAGCGTTTCGTATTTCTTCAACGACTTTCAACAGGATTGACAGCTTTTCGATAGCTTATGTCAGTCCTATACATTTTTGCCTTGTCTAGGCCCTCAGGAGTCAGCTCGTGATTCTAAACGTGGTTATTATGATTATTAAAAAAAAATCGACCATGCTGGTTTTGCACTTTTGTACACACGGCTACACATCAAGCTATAGGTACATTTCCAGTTTATGCTGTTCTCGCATTTATAAGATTTCCGTACAATACTAGGTCTGCTTATATAGGAAATGTATAGCTTTTTTATGAAACAGCACATTTTTTTGTGATAAATTGATAACCGACAAAAAATATCTGCTCTGAGGGTCTACAGAATCATGTGCTGAATTCATAGTACCTAAATAAACTTCTTCTTATCGTGTGATTAGTGACTAACCTGGGGGCCAAGTCTACTAATTTACAAACGTGTCAGTGGTCTCACAATGGTCAGATTTTGACAGATATGCCATACAAAATCTGTCAAAAACTCATCATTGCGAGACCACTGACACGTTTGTAAATTAGTAGAATTGGCCCCCTGGTGGCAGAGTTGTAATCCCCGCCCAAGGGTTTTGACTTAGCTTCAAAAATAGAAATATCTCTCAGGCATGCAAAGTTTGCGCCCTCACGCCCCTAACCGCTTCCGTTCGAGACGCCCTGGGTGTCGGGAATCCCAGGCGGATTCCTGGTCACCATAGGCGCGGGCTTGTGGACGACGAGCAATGGGTAGCTCGCCGTCCGATTAGGACCAGGCCCGGGTCGATGGCGCGTCGTATTCCACGCGAGAGAGATGCCTCAAAGAGATGTCAGCACAATTGGCGGGGTCCGCTAGGACCGATGCCTGCCAGGGTTGCGGGTTAGTCCGAAAGGGATACCGGGACCTTGGCAACAGGCAACAGGCAGGTGAAGGAACACGGGTGGGTTTTAGTCAGTAAAAGTCTGACACGCCCTTCCGCTCCGCCCAGAGCGGGAGAAGTCATTGGATGATATCCAACACTCAAAAAAAAAAAAGGTGTGCCGGTTTCCTCACGATGTTTTCCTTCACCGTTTTTGAAGCAAGTGATAATTATACCTACAATACGCAAATGAATCCGAAAAGTCAGAGGGTGGTACCTAACTGGTTGCGCGTCGATGTCCCTTGCACCCTGTATAATTTTAATTTGACATAGGTATGCATGGATTCAGCTGCATCCGGTTAGACTGGAAGCCGACCCCAACATAGTTGGTAAAAGACTAGGAGATGTTAATAAGCTTGATTGGACTCCAGTCAATGATGTCGTAAAGTAATTAATGTGAGTTGAGGAACTTATCGACCATATTAAAATTAAACTAACTGTAGGTAGGTACCTACTCTATTTTAGTTAACTAACGGCTTAGTTAATGTTTTCGTAAGACAGATCTAAACGACCAATCTAGCCTACCTGAACTATCCCACGACTGATTTGGGTAGAAAATGTGATACTGAACAAAAGTTGAAACTGACTGGGTTAATGTACGAATTTCAGCAGTTCTGCATGGAAAGAAAATTGTGGATATGACTGTCCTTTTTGTTACTACATTACCGTCATCAAATCTCATTATCTGCCTAGCCTTTTCCCAACAATGTTGGGGTAGGCTTCCAGTCTAACCGGATGCAGTTAAATACCAGTAACTATTTTACATGGAGCGACTGCCTATCTGACCTGCACAGCCCAGTTACTGGGTAACACGATACCCCTTGGTAAGATTGGTTGTCAGACTTTCGGGCTTCTGACGACCCGTAACCCACGTTAGACTGGAAACCGACCCAAATATAGTTGGGAAAAGGCTAGGCAGATGATATTATTATGCCAACAGTATTTATGGCTATAAACATTATGGCAAAACATTTATGGAATATTATGCGTAATGATCATTATGCTGAATTTCGTTATGCCAATGTAAATTATGCCAACATATTTTATACTTATCTTTAGTAAACTGTAGGTAATTGAGCAGCTTTCAATCATAATTCCTTATATCGAAAGCTCTCTTATCAAGGGGCTGATTGGTCGAATCTAACAATCAATCTGCCTAGCCTTTTCCCAACTATGTTTGGGTCGGCTTCCAGTCTAACCGGATGCAGCTGAATACCAGTATTTTACATGGAGCGACTGCCTATCTGACCTCCACAACCCAGTAACTGGGTAATACGATACCCCTTGGTAAGACTGGTTGTCCGACTTTCGGGCTTCTGACGACCCGTAACGACTGTCAAAGATCCACAAATGACAGCCGGGACCAACGGCTTTCCGAGGTACGGAGGAGTCTCGATATGTAAAGATGGTCACCCATTCCCGGACCAACCCCGGCAAGCGTAGCTTAACATGATGGATCGATCCGTGCGGCTGTTATTGCTTAGCCACGAGCTCCTCCTACAAGTAGTCGAGTCTAACATGATGTATAATTCGACACGATATAATTCCAGAGTTGGGCAGAGTGTTATTGGGTTTTTCCATCTGGAATTGCTCAGTAGCAGCCCGGAATCTGGACTTGTGCCCGGCCCTATTATATGGCCCTATTATATCATAACTGGCGAAATGTGGGTATACTATACAGGGTGTTAGTGTAAACACCATTATCCTTGAAACCAGTGGTTTGGTTTCAATTATAAAACGTAAAATCAATGGAAAAAGTCTACATTTTTCCACAAGAATATTACCCTACACGCAAGGGCAACGAATTTGCGTCTCAACACGACGGGCGGCGATTGGCGGGGGCGGGCGGGGCGCGCGGGACGTCACATGACCGGCCGTCAGCTGTTTCGCAGCTCTCTGGAACGCGTATCCATGAGTATCGGGACAGTGACGGATATTTTTTAAATCTTTTAATGAAAATAAGTTTTTTTTTTGTTGTTACTGGGTCATTTATTTTTATATTTAAGGCAACTACCCATGGTTTGAGTGACAACGGTGTTTACCCTTGCATACTGTAGGTACACCCCTGCCTAACCCTTTGGGAAATACGGGTGTGATGTTATTTATGCTATTCCACAAAAAGTCGGTAAAGTCGGGATCAATAGTAGTCTTAACTAAAACAATGACTCATCCTGATCCACACTAACATCCCATCTAAAGGTAACACACAACAATGAATGCGATAATTAGCCAAGTCCTTATCGTGTAATCTGTAGACGAGCAACGCCAATTTATTATTAAATTAATAATATGCTTGATAGAGATGTGGGGAGTCGATGGTGGAAGCTGGTAAAATGTCGATGTTACCGTCTCACGTCTTTCAGCTGGTATGATAAACTGCATCAGAGTGTATGAAAGCGCATTTTCATAAATCTTTTTTCGCTTCCTAGCACTCTTAAGATATACTAAGATACATATCTGCGTAGCCTTTTCCCAACTATGTTGGGGTCGGCTTCCTATCTAACCGGTTGCAGCTGAATACCAGTATTTTACATGGAGCAACTGCCTATCTGACCTCCACAACCCAGTAACTGGGTACTACGATATACAAAGATAAGCTAGGATATATTTATTTGCAGAAACATGCATAGGTACAAGAATAAAGATGAACATGCAGGATAACATAATTAACATAAAAAATAAAGGTAATTGCGGTTTCTTTCGATGTCTCGCAAAAAGCTCGCAGATTATTTTGAAAAGTGTAGGTTTCTTCAAATTCTTCTTTAGTCAATCGCTTTTGTAACATGGGCAGCAAGGGGTCTCCACTTGATTCGAACAACACAAGAACGATCAATGTGGCGATTTTTGGGAGAGGCCTAATATCAAGCGTTGGCTGTCTTTCGGCCGGAATAACTTTTTCCCGTAAAACTTATAATGAAAAGTCCGGTGACTGATCAGGTAGGTACCTACTCACATCGGACCTTCCCCCAGAAAGCTTCGTCACCAACCAGCATGATATATTGACGGTTCAAACCGTTTTTATCGACTATCGCGTTCAATCTTTTACACTAAGGACTTTTATTTATCGATAACTAAATTCCAACACTAGTCTACCTCAGTCACTTGTAAACTCTGACCGCTCTGATCACTTGGTAGATAGCCAGGACCACTTCCTACAGTCAACGACCCGTTTCACACTTTTGAAGAAAACTATATGAATACACTGCTAAAAATGGAGCCGCACGGTTCGATCCGACAGGTTAAGCTACGCTTGCCGGGGTTGGTCCGTGTATGGGTGACCATCTTTACATATCGAGACTCCTCCGTGCCTCGGAAAGCACGTTAAGCCGTTGCTCCCGGCTGTCATTTGTGGATCTTTGAGGGTCGTCAGAAGCCCGAAAGTCTGACAACCAGTCTTACCAAGGGGTATCGTATTTCCCAGTTACTGAGTTGTGGAGTTCAGATAGGCAGTCGCTCTATGTAAAATACTGGTATTCAGCTGCATCCGGTTAGACTGGAAGCCGACCCCAACATAGTTGGGAAAAGGCTAGGCAGATGATGATGATGCCACTGCTAAAAACAAAACATGGATAGCATTTAACGCGAAAGCTTCAGGGTAGCCCGCGAAATTCAAAATTTTCTTAAGTTTTCTTGCAATTTGCAGGTCAGTGTCAGGTTGTATGTTGATTAAAATATGATTCGCGTCCGTAACAAATATGCATTTACAGAAAATTACAATAGTTATACCTATGGGTATGTCTCAAATATAAAATAAACCACCAGTCGCTTATCGTTTAAAGTCAAGGCACGTGAACATATTCATAAGATGTTGGCAGAATCATCCCGGCGCTAATTCGCTGGATTCGTTTTCTCCTCTACCTGTCGTTATTTCTCCTGACTAAGTTTTTTTTTTAGTTTATTTTATGTATGTATATGTGTATGTATTAATTAGTATTCATTTTTATTCAAGTTACATGTATTGTCTTATGTTGCACCTGCCATGTCTGTCTCTGCACCACCCTAAGGTTGACTGGTAGAAAATGCCTCAGGCATTAAGTCCGCCTTTGTACAGTAGTTTTTTACTTGTGCATAAAGTTTAATAAATAAATAAAATAATCAGAAAATTAATATACAACGACGGAAGTGCAACCATCGACAGAAAAACGCTTATAACACTGTTTGTACTTTTCCCGACATGGCTGCCTTCTGCATAACACGGTCCAATTAAAAACATTAGAATCAGCAATACAACTCCTTAGGTTAGAATAATCCCCAAACGTCATGATTTCATGAAACACAAGACAGAACGGGTCTTCACAAGGACCTCCACAACCCAGTTACTGGGTAACGTCTACCTCAAACGATCCAATAGTATTGCTATCTTGTTTAAAACAGCTTCAAAACCCGGAACTGCTCAAAAAGATCCTAATTTATCATTACAGATTTAAAACCGTAAAAACAGTGGTATATTTTCACATTAACGATTTAATCAGATAACGGCACAGCATCTGCTTATTTCATTCAGAACAAAGGCGTCAAGTACAAATGGTAATAAAATCTTGGGTCAACGACTTATAACTTGTATAATTGTATGTCTTTATGAAGGAACGATGTTTTTCTTATCAATTCTGCGATCAGGAAATGGGTAGTTTGCGAGGTGTTTTAAATGCGTATATTTATGAGATGTTTCTTTGGTTAGGCTGGTCTTACCGACACCTAGATTTTAGCACCAGTTGGTATCTAAAGTCTATGAATAATGGCTATGATACGTACAACACGGCCTATATAACTTGGCAGGGCTGAACATAGGCTCAGCTAACTTTCGCGCATGTTCTCTCACTCACACTCGCATTGTTTTTTTTTTTTTTAACTGGGAAATCATTAAATAACTTCTCTCTGGACGGAGCGGGAGGGCGTGTCAGACTTTTACTGACTAAAACCCACCCGTGTTCCTTCAGTTGCCTGTTGCCAAGGGCCCCGGTATCCCTTTCGGACTTTCCCGCAACTCTGGCAGATTCACACTTGCCTCCCCGACGCCACTCCTCAAAAACCAATTTCGCGCCACAGCAAAGACAAATCACCATACAGCCAAAAACTGGCCATTGTCCGATGCTACCACAGATAACACACCACCAGAGATATTACCTATGTCCGTAACAAGGCGATTAAACTTAACGATGCGTTAAATTTAACTGTAGCAGTTTTTTTCATGAAGAGCCGAATTTAAAAAGGTATTGACACGAAGGAGGCGGGTATCTTAAAGTCATCAACCTGGTTGTAGAATATCATCTAATAAGGGCTTTGGGGCTTCATGAAAAACGTAATTGCAAGCCTTTAAAATGACAAAGATATTTTCGCATGTTAATGAGGTGCTGCTTGAGGAGCTCGTGGCTAAGTAATAACAGCCGCACTGGTCGATCCATCATGTTAAGCTACGCTTGCCGGGGTTGGTCCGTGGATGGGTGACCATATTTACATACCAAGACCACCCACCAAGACCAAGACTGTGCCTCGGAAAGCACGTTAAGCAGTTGGTCGCGGCTGTCTTTCGTGGATCTTTGACACGGACATCGTTACGGGTCGTCAGAAGCCCGAAAATCTGACAACCAGTCTTACCAAGGGGCATCGTATTACCCAGTTGTGGAGGTCAGATAGGCAGTCGCTCCATGTAAAATACTGGTATTCAGCTGCTTCCAGTAAGACTGAAAGCCGACCCCTACATAGTTGGAAAAAAAGCTTGCTTGTCAAGGAACGATGTCAAACAACTGTCAAATCCAGTACATTTTAGGTTAGTTCTCTTGTTCACCGCATTTTTTTAAATAATTGTGTCAGTTTACACTTAATTATTGTCCTATTGTGTTTAAAAATAGAATGAATCGGCAAGCTTAGCGAGAAACGCCCCTTAGATAGACAGACTCCTGGCAGGGTTGCGGGAAAGTCCGAAAGGGATACTGGGACCCTTGGCAACAGGCAACTGAAGGAACACAGGTGGGTTTTAGTCAGTAAAAGTCTGACACGCCCTCCCGCTGCGCCCAGAGCGGGAGAAGTCATTGGATGAATTCTCACCCTCAAAAAAAAAAAAAGAACAGACTTGTGGTCGCATGCGGTACTGCTGATATCCTGGGATCGATTTCCAGGTTGGGCAAAGTGTTATTGGATTTTTCTATATGTAAATTCTCGGTCTCAGCCCGGAGTCTGCATTTGTGCCCGGTTGACGGCAATAGGCTCGCCCCCTATTACATTGGACTTAAACATAACTGGCAAAATGTGGCTGTACGATAAGTACACGTCTGCCCAACCCTTCGGGGGAACAAGGCGTGATGTTATGTTAAGTTTAGATAAATGCTCTCTATAAAACATTATTTTTGTTTATAGAACATAGGTAATTTTTTTTTGTTTATGCTACACCCGAAAAGGGTTCATTGTACTCATCATTTTGAACAACTTATCAGGGCAACAGCTTACAAATCAGCTGTTCCATACATTTTGTCGATTTATGTGAACACAAATGTGCGAGTAATCGAGGGGTGTGCGAGAGAGAGCGCACGAAGAAAAGTTCGCGATAACGCGAAGTGTAGCCGTAGCATGAGTGGAATTAGTGGACCAGCTGATTTTTTTTTCGCGATTTCAAGTTTGGTCCCATAGAAAAAGTTGTTCAAAATGATGACCCCTTTTCAGGTTTAGCATAAACAAAAAATTTTTTTATAAAAACGCAACAATTACTAACAAAATTCATTTATTTTTTCTGTTTCTTTTCATTTTTCTCCCTCTTTCTCTTGTTGATAGGGTTCCGTGGGTCGTAAATGTCAAACCAATCGTCTCCTTTAGTGGACGCGTCCTTCGCTAACAGTGGTCCTTTCTCTTCAAAGTGTAGCGTGTGACCCAACCTGTTATAAAGAAAATAGATTGTAATCAAAACACGACACAGTAAAATTAAAGGTACAAGTCCGAAATCGACGAACACGACGAGCTCGTGGCTACGCAATAACAGCCGCACGGGTCGATCCATCAGGTTAAGCTACGCTTGCCGGGGTTGGTTTGTGGATGGGTGACCTTCTTTACATACCGAGACTCCTCCGTGCCTCGGAAAGCACGTTAAGCCGTTGGTCCTGGCTGTCATTTGTGGATCTTTGAAAGTCGGTACGAGTCGTCAGAAGCACGAAAGTCTGACAACCAGTCTTACCAAGGGGTATCGTGAGGGTATCGTATTACCCAGTTACTGGGTTGTGGAGGTCAGATATACCTTCCGTAGCGACACGTCGATTTCGGACTTCATCATCTACCTAGCCTTTTCCCAACTATGTTGGGGTCGGCTTCCAGTCTAATCGGATGCAGCTGAATACCAGTATATTACATGGAGCGACTGCCTATCTGACCTCCACAACCCAGTAACTGGGTAATACGATACCCCTTGGTAAGACTGGTTGTCTGACTTTTTTTTTCTTTTGGTTGTCTTTGTCGGCTTTGTTTTATAATGTTAGGATAAAGTATCTCACCAATCATCAGAGTTCAAGTTCTCATCATCTTCTGCTTCTTTTGTATTCTCTGTGGACGGCTCTCCCTCTGCTTCCGCCTTCTCCTTGATAGCGTGAAGTTTAGTCTTGAACTTAGCCAGCAGTTGTAGTGTGAAATCTTCCCTAGAACAAAAAAAAAGGAACCAGATATTGTAATTCTGTTCAAAAATAAAATTGGAAGTAAACTGTGTTCCGCAGTTTTTGAGATTAGAGTGTTTAAAGGGACAGAATGAATTGACTTTATACTAAATTTGCTTCTGCCCGCGACTTTCCGCGTGTTTTAACATTAATCTGCCTAGCCTTTTACCAACTATGTTGGGGTCGGCTTCCAGTCTTACCGGATGCAGCTGAATACCTTTATTTTACATGAAGCGACTTCCTATCTAACCTCCACAACCCCGCTACTAGGTAATACGATACCCTTGGTAAGACTGGTTGTCAGACTTTCGGGATTCTGACGACCCGTAACGACTGTCCAAGATCCACGAATGACAGCCGGGACCAACGGCTTAACGCGCTTTCCGAGGCACGGAGGAGTCTCCGTATGTAAAGAGGGTCACCCATCCACGCACCAACCCCGGCAAGCGTGGCTTAACCTGATGGATCGACCCAAAAAATAAGACAGCTGTTCCCTAAATTATGACGAGCTATGCGAGCATAAATGTATGGAACAGCTGATTTTTTTTTCAAGATCTCAGTGTTGGTCCGACAGTGAAAGTTTTTCATAATGATGAGTACAATAACCCCTTTTTTTTTAGGGTGGGGAATCATCAAATTACTTCTCCAGCTCTGGGTGGAGCGGAAGGGCGTGTCAGACTTTTACTGACTAAAACCTACCCGTGTTCCTTCAGTTGCCTGTTGCCAAGGTACCGGTATCCCTTTCGGACTTTCCCACAACCCTGGCAGATCGCCTGATGCTTGCCAAGCATTATGCGATCTACATTTCACTTTTTTTGTCTATGACCTGGTTTTTATATGACTATGGTTACCCCTGTGAACGGTTGATCGCAATTTAGTTGCACCACACACACCTTTCCTTCTTCTACATGCTTGAAGGCAGGGTTACTGCACACCAAGCCGTCCTTTATTCCCCGGGTTCCTCCATAGTGCCCTCTAGTAAAAAGAGGTAAGAGAGGAACGAACTCTGGCCCAGAATGGGCTATTTTTATCTAGATATATATATTATAGTATATAATAAACAGTACAGTTAAAAATAAAGGCTTATACACGTTATAATATTAATATATTCAATAGGATAATGTTGTGTGCCCTTACCTCCGCTAGATTGAAAAGCATAAAAAAATATATTTTTGAAATCAAAATTATAAATATAATGCGCACGCGAGATTATTATTCTTAAAAATTATAAATACAGTGCGAGATTATTATTTGCTGTAGTATGACTGAAATAATGTTTTCAAATAATAATCTAAAGTTAATAATAACTATATTAAAACTACTAATAAAATTAATAAGACTATGTTTAACATTCTTTACGATACTATTGAACTCATGCGCATAATACATTACAACTATGACTTTTAATTTTTACCCGACATACAAACACTCTTCTAAATCATCAGAATCATTGATAACAGCCTCATCCCAGGGCCCATACTTATTATCTTTATACTTCTGCCAATAAACAAAGAAAAAAGGACAACACCCGCTCAAAACAAAAACAATTAATATAAAATAACATAACAGCGTATTTGAAACGGAGTATAAACATACAACAGTCAATATTAACGTGAAAAAATATATTAAATTAAATAATTTCGTGTGTAAAATCGACTTAAACAATTGAGGGCTTAAGACGAATAATATGACAGATATAGTTAATAAGACAAAAGCGTCGAAAGGAGTTGATAATCTTGAGACAAGGCACACAGAAGCAAAAATGGCAGCGTTTATAGATAATGAATTTGATACTAAGGCCGCTGGTACATTGTAGTCGAAAAATATCATATGTATTACCATCATTATGACTGCCCAAGCATATATTGTGTCTGTACTGACTGTGTCTGTCAATGTATGTAGTATAGGAGATAGTAGGTATCCTATAGTAACATATACCAGTACAGTTTTCAAATGCCTTAACACTGCGCTTCCAGCAAAAGTTATATACAATAAGTAACTGAGAAATGTTGTTATAATAGATGTGTATATAATTGTATATGTATGCACCCAATCGTTATACATGTACACGAAAATGACGGCGTATAAAATACATATACATAGTCGTAAGACAACGCGAAATGAGCCTTGAATCGCTTCAGGTAGAGTAACTTTTTCAATGTTCAAGTTTTTTCGGAGTTCTTGAAGGAATTTTCTATCGGTGTAATTATCTGGGTATTCTCGGTTTTCGTAAAGGTTTTTAACCCAGGGTTTTCTTCGTATCACTTTTCGGGTCAGCTTTGGGCGTCCGTTTCTGAAAGACGGTCTCGAGTTTAAGATTCTTGCGTCTTGAGAACACTTAACAATAATAAATAGACTTGGACTTGTAAAGTTACACTTTTCACTTCAACACATATAATAATAATTATCCTGTCGCCATATTTTTGATAAAATAATATTTAATTTCAATGTATTTGTGTGTATTTAGTTGGTTTACCCAAATAAATAAAACTTTTCACTCAACACAAACAACGCGGATAAAAAGATCTTACGCGTTTCAATAAGTCGTGAATGACAGGCCATCATTGATTGATAGTAATATTGATTATTAAAATTAGTTTTTCTTAACTTTAAACGCGACGACACTTGGACCTTTGACGAATTCCACGAATGATAGCCGGGACCAACGGCTTAACGAAATAATTAATATTAGAATAATCTTCTTATATATAAAAAATAATTGCTGTTAGTCTCACTAAAACTCGAGAACAGCTGGACCAATTTGGATAATTCTTATTCTCATAACGAACACAACAAAAAAAGAATTATAGGGCAAGGTTTGTACGTTTAGTAGGTGTAGATAGGGTAGGTAGGTATTTAGGTAGGTAGGGTATGTAGGAAGGTGTGGGTAGATGTAGGTAGGTAGTGTAGGGTAGGTAGTGTAGGGTAGGTAGGTAGGGAGGGTAGGGTAGGGTAGGTAGGTAGGTAGGTAGGTAGGTAGGTAGGTAGGTAGGTAGGTAGGTAGGTAGATAGGGTAGGGTAGGTAGGTAGGTAGGCAGCTAGTTTATCCTTACTTCCTTACTATATGTATTATGTATGTCATTATGATGTATAATATTTAAATGTGAAAGTAACACTGTCTGTATGTCTGTCGCGCTTTCACGCCAAAACTTCTGAACCGATTCAAATAAAATTTGGTACACAGATAGTCTAGAGCCTGAGAAAGGACATAGGCTACTTTTTATCGACATACAACGCGGGCGAAACCGCGCGCGGAAGCTAGTAAATAAATAAATGGTATTTACCTGGCCGCCCCCTTCTTGGGTAACTTCTCCTTCATCTTCCGATACTTCTCCTGCTCTTCAACATACTTCTTGTACATTTCATTATCTTCTTCTGCCTTCTTAGCGTCCTTTGCTTCTTCTTTAGCACTCTGTTCTTGTAGAGTCTGTTCTTTTATTTTCTCTTCTTTAGAATTCTTCATTTCTTTACGGAGCTGCTTTATTTCGTTTTGGATTCTTTCTCTGGAATTATATAACATAAATTGTATACAGGGTGTAAGGGTAAACACTCTTGTCATTCAAACCATGGGTAGTTGACTAAAATATAAAATTAACAGACAGAGTAACAACAAAAAAAAAACGTTATTTTCGTTCAAAGATTTTAAAAAGTTTCTATGAGACACCGTGCTCGCTAGCGAAATTTTCCATTGATTTTACGTTCTATAAATGACACCAAACCACTGGTTAAAAGGATAGCGGTGTTTACCCTAACACCCTGTAGATGCGCATATTAGGTATTAATTTGCCAAGCCTTTTCACAAATATGTGGGGTCAGCTTCCAGTCTAACCGGATGCAGCTGTATACCAGTACTTTATATACATAGAAGTGAGAGTTGTATTTACAATACAACTTTTTAAGCTCCTGTTAATCCAATGAATGACTCAAGGAATGATCACATTTGAGGTCAATTCTAAATTAAGGAGTTGTATTGCTGATTCTAATGATTATAATTCTGAAAATCCATATTTGTTACGAGCGCTAATAATATTTTAATCAATATACAACCTGAGAACCTGTAAATTGCAAAAAACGTAATACAATTGAATTTAATTTACCTTAGCGCACCCCCCTTAAATATAAATGACTACTCAATCAACTTTATTTTATGTCGTCTAAGTTGATTTTTGATTGTTATAAACAGGTCCCAAATAAATATTTGCTGTAAGGGAATTTGAACTTTCTCACATATAACTTGAGTTTATAGTTCCAAAACTTGGCAAAGATCTAATGTTCCGAATACTAGTTTACCATGAAATACTCACTTTTCCTTCTTCCTAGCATCATCTCTCTCCTTTCCAATATAATACTCTTCTACTTCTGAACTGTCACTCTCTTCTGACTCCTCCTTCTCTTCTGGCTTTTTAAACTCTTCTTTCTTACTCTCTTCTGTTTTTTGCCTCTTGCTGTCTCCTTCTGGACTCTTGCCTCTCTTCTTAGAGCTTAGTTTGTCTCTTATGTTAGTAACTGCTGCTGCAGTTTCTTTTAATTTCTCTTCTTGCTCTTCTTGTGTTAATTCTTTATTCTGAGCTTCTTCTGCTTCTTGTTCTAGTTCTAGAATAAAGAATTTTGTTTTGCTGTAGTGCCTTTTTAATGTTACGGAAAGATCAAGCATAGTTATAGATAGTGGCATTCACGAAGACGCGCCCCACCCCACTCCGCAGAGAGCCTAGACAAGTGACAATCGCTTCGAAAGCGTTTCGTATTTCTACAACGATTTTCAACAGGATTGACATAAGCTTTTCGATAGCTTATGTCAGTCCTATACATTTTTGCCTTTTCCATCATCGTTATCGCTGACAGAATGTCACTTTTTTTACCAAACAAAAAATGAATCATCAAAATCGATTAATGATTGGCGGAGTAATCTCGTAACAAACACAACATACAGACGAACATAGAACCTCCCACTTTTTGGAAGTCGAGTAAAAAGTAGACCGAATTTTTACCCGACTTCCTAAGGAGTGTTATTTTTTGTGTGATACCTACCTGCAGCAGTCTTATTACTGAGCTTGGGGTCTTGCAGAAGATCGTGGGTAGATTTAGGCTTGCCTCGGTACTCTTGTGCTTCTCCCTCGTCCTCTTCAGCTTCCTCGCCGAAGGATAGGAGACCAAAGTTTCTGAAGCGAGGTTGTTTGTTAGAAAAGGGCGATAGCAGTGTTGCAAAGACAGTCTGGTGTCAAAAAGGTGCTGTAATATAAACACTTAGATAATGTATTTATTTTATTTCTTATTTTGTTATTGATAATTCATTATGTGCTGCACCGATTGAAGCCATGACGTCAACGCCGGCTGTCACTGAAAACCAGCGCTGGGGCTCTGTCTCGCATAACATAACATAATCAGCCTATAATGTTCCCACTGCTGGGACACAGGCCTCCTCTCTGTGAGAGGGAGTGGGCCATAATCCACCACGCGGGCCCAGTGAGGGTTGGTACATAGATGTCACATGTCTTCGAATGTTTGGTTCTAGGACATGCCGGTTTCCCTATGATGGTTCCACAATAATTTACACAAAGTAAAGCGCCTGTCTGGGTTCGAGTTCCTACGACTACTACTGCTCTCTGAAAAACAGGTTAGAGCTAAAATTACACACTTAACAATAATAATCATCAATAATCATGTTTTTCTCTTCTTGTTCTCACACACTATTGTCTACATTTCTTTCTCATTTCTCCTTTCGCAGGTCTGCTGGAAGAAATTTCTTAAGAAATAAGCAGTACCTTTGTACTCATATTTTAATTATGTCGTATCTATTTTGTATTTTACTGTGTGTACATAAATAATAAAATAAATAAATAATAAAATTCACTTACTTAACCCCCAGCCGTTCCTTTTTCTTTTTCTTCGGCCTCTCTTCCTCCAAGGGCTCTTGTACCCGTGGCACGATGTCAGTGAAAGGGTTGATTAACACTGTAGTACTAGTGATCTTGTGAGGGTGATCGGGTTTGTCATCTGGTCCTATCAGTCCCTCGGAGAGTTTTAGGACGTTGTATATTGTTTCTCCTGTTTTAAAAAGAGAAGCAAGAAATATAATTATTATGTCCTAGCCATAGCTAAAGGAACACCAATGAAGCCAAAGATATGTTAGGTTCGTGGCTCTCAGGATTCTGTATTTTTTTCACACTTAAATGAAGGCTAAACTCGTATCTAAAAAGGTCCGTCAAACTTGTCAAAAATGTTGGTAAATTGATCGTATTTTTGACAGCTTGCGAATGACATTAGAATGTCAATTTTATGTCTTCCGTCCGGGTCAACTATGTATAGTCTATTTAAATCCTCGTTTCTGATATTGATGTTATTTCCACTTAAACAAACATCAACTTTATACATGTGTGAATAAAGTTGATTTTAGACTAACTAGTACTGTTGAAAAAGTAAAAAAAATATGAAGTTGTAGCGCAAAATGAACCTTAAGTGTAGGCATTATAGTTGTTTTTCTAAAAACTCGTGTTTGTTTACATGTTTGGCAAATAAATTGCGAACGCAGCTTACATGGATATTTCAATGGCATATTGTTTCTACCATACTAACCAGTAACCTTCCCAAAGATAGTATGTTTGTTCTGCAGCTCCGGTGTAGCAGCCAAGGTGAAGAAGAACTGTGAGGCATTGTCATCTTTACCAGCGTTGGCACTGGCCACCAGCCCACGACGGTTGAATCGGAGACGGGAGTGGAACTCATCCTATTAGGAGATAAAATAATATAGATATTCCAAAACTGACTGAGTCAATGAATAGACTAAAACACAAAAAATTAGAAACTTGGAATTTGTAATATATCTTCCTTAACAGGTTTAGAGTAAAATGCATTTGGAAGGGATTTTTTAAGCCGAAACTGTACAGTTTAAATTCTTGAATTTATTTTTAATTATTTTTTTTTTCTATAATTTTATCATTGTGTGTTTAATTTACCCCCAATTCTTAAATGTAGACCCAGCGACCCTCAGCATTCACTCCTGCTATAACTAACTTCCTGGCTGGCTAATAGTTGAACCACAGCATAATGATAAGAGATCAGATTTTATGACAACGCAACTTACCTTGAAAGGAGCACCATAGATAGATTCTCCACCCGTTCCATCACCATTAGGGTCACCACCCTGCACTATGAACTCTGGCACCACTCTGTGGAATATTGTTCCTGAAAAAGTATATAAAATGCCAATTTATCAAACAGTTTTTTAGAAACTATTGTTTGATCGAGTGTAAGAGAATATGTCTCAAAAGAGGATGAATACTGATGTCAGTCAACAAAGATTTTTTGAAAGACAACATAAAGCGCTGATCATAAATCCTAACTAATATTATAAATGTGAAAGCGAGTTTGTTTGTGACACTTTCACGCTAAAATAACTAAATAAAATAAAAAAAAATAATAAAAAAAATTATTCAAGTTAAAAAGTAAAAATAAGATTTACATTAATTACAAACAAGGTAACTTTAATTCTAGCTGTAATAAAGAGCTGCCTGATCTAGGTTTGTGAAAACCTGTGTTTCAGGCCATCAATTTACATCAAAATTTTAAAAGGAACACAACAGTTTTATTAGATTCTAAATTAAAAAGGAGACATAATATCTTCAATGACTTAAAGAGTAGGTAATTATTTTGGTATAACTGATTGGATTCGAATGAAATTTGGCACAAGGGTAGACCAAGACTTGGGGAAGGGTATTAGTTCAACTGTTATTAACGAAACACAATAGAATTTTAATTGTTATATATCTTAAAAGACTTTTCGACAGTCGGAAGGATAAAAGCTATGTTTCATCCTTGATCACAGACAAAGTCACAGGCAACAGCTAGTAAGTAGTAAGTAATACAAATAAAGGCAGTTTTAGATTTCTGTGATTCCCACAACTATCATTAGGTATTGGATAGGACTTTTCTGTTTCATTTACTTTTTTTAGTTGTTTTATGAAATACTAATTTATAGCTCACCATTGTAATATCCTTCCATACATAACTGTATGAAGTTACGGCAAGCCTTTGGTGCCTCCTTTGTCCATAGTTCAATATCTATCTCTCCTGCTGTTGTTTTTAATAGCACCTGTAATTAATTATAAGATATAGATAAATTATTACCTACTCTTTTGCCGTCAACCCACTAGCCGCCTTATTCATAAACGCTGCTTAAAGTTAAGTTATGAATTAGCAACTGTTTAACCATACATTTTCGACGTTTATACGACTCTTTAACTTTAAGAAACGTTTATGAATAAGAGGGTAAGTATTTTACATAATTATTGGTCAGTGTAGACGGGGGTCAAAACAAGCTTTGAAAATACAATTTAAGAAGAATAAATAGAAGAATTGGAGAAGAATTTTAGGGAAAGAAGCATGTCTATCTAGACATGAGTAATATTCATAGACTTTGATAAAATGATAAACGTTTTTTATGCATTATGAATGTATTTTATCATAAAGGAATGTATGATAGAAATTATAACCTGTATTTTATAGTTATAATAATAATGCAATTATTTGAATGAATTATTATATTCTATTCTATTATACAAAATACAATGCAGACGAAAACAAATACTCCTGCCCTCATATATCCGGAATAATGATGGAGAAAAAAAAAGTGAAAACTCATATTTACCTTGCCTAATGCAGGCGGTTCTTGGATATAAATGTTACTCATTTTGTATCTTACACGTGCACTGTCTTATAAACTACTATTTTCTTTAAATACAATATCCTAATTACAGCATTTTATTCACAAAAACAGTCATTAAGTTTCGATCCAATTCCAAACAAAATTGACATTTGACAACAACACAACTGTGAAGTGTGAAATGTCATGATCAACTGACATTATTTTAGCAAACCACATTTTTTTAGAACTTTATTGGAACATAGTCTTTTGCGACGCAAAAAATGACCTACATGAAAAATAACATCACGGGGTTTTTAATTTTTTGGATATTCAAAGGCGTGGAATTATTATTACTCATATTTAATAAATCGTTGTTGAGTGATTTAATTATTATCATAATACAGTACCTAAGAGAGAAGGATATTATATTACAATCTCGCCTGCGAAACATGCTTCCAATACTCAAGTTCATACAAAATGAAATCAAACAGCCATTTAAAAACACGCCCATCTATGCAAACCCCAACTAAAGGCCGCGTGCCTTATGTGGTATAAGAGCTCGTTTCATGGTAACTATGTGGCTATTTGTGCACCTTAAAATGAAACAAGTATGATAATGGTAAATTAGATTAGGTACCTACTTGTTACCTATATTTTAGGAACGACCTAAGACGATCCACTGACCGGATTTAAGAGTGTGGACGCCCCGGGGGGAAGTAGAGGCCCCTAAAATTTTATGGAAAAGACAAAAAAATAAAGATTTAATTCGGCTATCGGTATCAAAGTAATTCAACATATCATTTTTAAGACCACCAACGCAACACATGAAAAGAAAATTAAAAAAGGTTCATTGTGAATTAATACTGTTTTTTATTCAAAAAAATCATATTATTGTGGAGGCCCCGGGCAATGGCCCCCGTTGCCCCGCCTTAAATCTGGTCCTGCCTACACTGCATGCTGGAGAGAAAGAAAGTGTGAATTTGGTTAAAATTAAAATCCAAGATCGAAAAAGAGTAAATTTTCAAATTTTTCTTCATGGGTGTCGTATTCATTCGAGAGTGCTAAAGCCGATAGTAGAGTCAAAATGTAAATCCAAGATTGCGGATGGCGGATGGCGCATCCCAACGATTTTGGGGTCAGCTTCCAGCCCAACCGGTTGCAGCTGAATACCAGTATTTTACATGGAACGAACGCTTATCTGACATCCACGACCCAGTTACTGGGAACCACGATACCCCTTTAGAAGACTGGTTGTCAGACTTTCGGCCCACACGACAGAGGAAATAAATAACCAATAGGAATCGCGGAAAGCGATAAGGCCACCCATTATATATTTTGTAGTGTTTGTTTTTTTTCCTTTCGTTATATATTTTTGTGGTGTACAATAAAGTATATATAAATAAATAAATAAACCAATAGGAAGTCACGTGTCTATGAACAGCATAGACCACGTAATATGGTATGGAAAATTGTGACCTATTGACACATAGCTGACCTAGCCATTGGCTAACTAACGAATAGATAGTCGCCAAAACCATTGCGCTAATCAATTATTGGCTTATCTGTGTTTTAAAAACCTGTCATGTTAATATTTTTGTGTTCTATATTTTTCGTGGGTTCCGTAACTAGGTAAAGATTTGTAATTTTATTTTTGTGGTTTCGCAATAAGTATTCTCCATAGGCGAGCTAACCTATTACCTCCTTAGTCATTAGTCATAACCTATGACTTAGTAGTCACTCTCCTTAGTCATAGGTTGTCCGTCTCTGAGAAAATACCTAAACCGAACCTTTTTTAAATCCCATAATTATATTCCTTAGTGATCCTATTTATTTGTGACTTTCAAACTTAACTTAATACCCAATCTTGATGTGTCTCGATGTGATGTATCTCTTCTTCTGTCTGAACAAAATCAAACTGATAGCTAATTTAGTTTTTTATTTTATTATTTGTATGTCATAGACTTTTACAGTCTGTCATTACTTAAACTCACGCACTGACTTATTAGTACTACTTGTAACAATGTTAGGACTGTTGTAATATCGTATACTTTTACAATCTTTGTAAAAATCAAAAGTCATTTATTCAAACTAGGCTGAGAATCAGCACTTTTCGAACGTCAAAATTACATAAGACAGTCCCCCAAAAACGCCCACCCTTCACCACTTCCTAGTGCTTTAGCTGGGAAGAAGAAGTGGCGCAACAAACTCCCCAGCAGCACAGCTGTCAGCAGTTAGAAAAAAAATGATTCTATACAAAAGTATGCAAAATCAATTACATTATGCAACACAAAACATAAATCTAATTATAAGCCATATGTCAGCTAGCACACGCTAATATACCAATAAAAAAAAACGAGAACTATATGTACAAAGTAAATGTAAACATAAATTAACTAAATAAAAGCCTCCAGGCACAAAGGGCGTGCCCGCCTACATATAGCTATTTTTAGATGTAACTGTGTAAATATGTGAGCACCATGTATCTGGTAATTAATTTATTCATTATTGCTCCATTTATAATTCTTTTTACCTTTTATGGTACAGTAATCTTATTGTAGGTGCATCGTCTTCACATATAATTACATAATTCATGTATACAAAATATTGTAAAACATTTTTAAAAGAGTTAGGTGGAGTTTCTGGCCCATTCTTCTCCATACAAAAACTACCTTTTGGAAGGGGCAACTAGAATCAATTCTATTTCTTTGTTTTGAAAAAGTGCCATATATTATGTGCCTATTTGAAATAAATTATTTGACTTTGACTTTGACTCTTGATGTAATTTTTATGGTGTACATAATAAAGAGCATTCTATCTATCTATCTCGCACCCTATGTATTGGAAAAGCAGAACCCAAGTTATTTGTTTAATGCTTCTATTACTACAAGTTTTACATGCAAACATAATCACCAGAAGCAGAATAAATACCAACATGATACAGACTACCGACTACAGACTATTATAATTATGTACTTGGAAAGGCTCCTAAGTTACGGGGCACGGGCTCAATTACATAGGTACCTACGGAGAAAATTAAATGCCTTTCTGACAGCTGTCCCGATTGCTGGTGCTCAAAGCACTTTTATTACGAAACAAGAGAAACACCAAGTACCTAACTTAGCGTTTTTGTCTCATCCCTACGGACCCCTAACCTGTTTAAACTATTCAGATCAAACGCCTAATCGATCAGCCACCGACCTCCGCTCGACGTTTCAATGTCATATCAAGCTAGTTCAACACTCATGCGCCGAATATTTCTTATTTTTATTGCATGTTTATTTGATCAGCTGTAAGGACTTATTTTAATGGTTTAATTGGCTTTTAAATTGGGCCTATTAAAAACCAATTGATAGCCGTATGTAAAACGTTTAAGCTGTTAAATTACTGTTTATCAACCACTAAACCAACTAAACTCTATTCACACGGTTCTTGGACAGGACTTAGGGCTTTCCATGTGGGCTTTCCTGGTTGTGGCTTTATTTCTAGTAGTTTTTTTTTTTTTTTTTTTTTTTGTTTTTTTAAAAACGTTGCCCCACACTAAGAATTTCTTCCTGTATCGTGGGTGCGTTTACAAACATAGAAACTCACATACACTAACACCCAGACCCGGAACAACTACTTGCAGATCATACAAATATTTGTTCCGTGCGGGGATCGAACCCGCGACACGTTGCGCAGCAGTCCATCGCTGAGCCACTGCGCCAACCGTGTCGTTGTAGTACTTATAGGTAGACTGTGTCTGAGAAATGTAGGTATGATAGCACGCGGCGTTTGCAGGACACATTTCTGCCGCGCTCTGACGAATATTTGCGCGGCAGTACTGCGCGGCATATCCGAGATAGTCACGCCGCGCACTTCAGTTGGCATCAGAACTAAAATGAAAGCGGTTGCATGTGTCGTAGGTCCGCTTATAAGTCGTCTAAACACAATTACTGACGAATAATTTAACGAGTTTGTAAGAAATGTTTGTGCGCGGCAGGAAGACAGAAGCGTTCGCGCGCGGCAATCGTACAAACACAGCTTGCCACGTCGCGCGCAGTAGCCGCCCACGATTGCCGCTCAAAGTTTGGACACACCTTTAGTCCGATAACTGGAGTCTAACTTTAGGAGTTCGAAATTGCCCAAAAGCTAAACTAATAAAAGTTGTTTAATTAAGTATCAATATCAGGCCAAATCTCGGAAGACAAATCTTGAGTTTTTTTCATAAAATTCTTAAAAGTCTCTATAGGAAAGAGGTGCATAATCAAGTTTGTTTCTTAAACTGTCTATGTGCCTGTGGCGAGGTACTCCTAAACGGATGAACTGATATTGATTGGGTTTCTGCGACACCTTTTACCATGATCGATCGGCGCACAGCCTTAGTACCATCTGATTAACAAACTGAACAAAAACGTTGTCACAGATAATATTGCACCTATCATTAATAACTATTATTATGTTAAACAGTTCTAACAATATATCGTCGCCGCATGTAATTATGTGGACGTGTGTAGCGATATGTGATCTGCTGTTCAACCGACAGGCGTCAAGCTTGACCGTTGTTTGAGCAAGTTAGTGTAGGGCTGCCCAAAGATAGTTAATTGATTCGGCGTGACTTTGCGGAAATTCATTATAAAATACAATAGACTTTGATATAAATATTTAGTAACCTTGTGGCGGTATCTACATCGCCACATGCGAACTACGCATCAAAAGATCTGACGTCACATAAATCCTGCATCGCGCAATTAGAGTTTACCGTGCAGTGGACATATATACAAAAACCCAATATCAATCATTGGGCAGTTGCCCGCCAGACACAACACCCGTCTGGTCGGAGGATCCTCCCTTTTCTATGGTGGATGAGTGAACTTTACACCCTGTTCCTCATACCCCTAAAACCTATATATTCCGCTTAACTATTCTTCAAGAGTCATAAAAAACCCTGTATGAAATCGACACGTGTTTCACCTCTCAACGAGGCATCCTCAGGATGACGATTGACCAGTCGCAAACCAGAACACGACGTGTTGCCACACCGAGCGCTGGACGCAGAGTGATCTCACTTTGACTCTTGGAGATAAACCCACATTCGTGTTTTAATACCCCTTATTATATAACAGTTGCATAAATAACTATAAGGCAACCCTATATGAGTGAGTGGCGCCTTACGCCTGAGCAATGAGCATGTTGACCGCCGACACCGAGGCCGGATTCCAAAGTTCCAAATTTGAATTTTTGTATTTTGAAATTGGAGTAACCTACATTAGTAAGTATTATTTGATTAGCTTTCATAAGTTAAACTGAATCTACTAACTCACACTGCTATTATTAAGACGTAGGTATTGATAAAATACCATTGCAAAAAGGGAATCATGTGATAGATAACTTAGTTGATACAGTAATGAAGTTAAAGTTCCTTGATGGGAGTTACTCATAACTGGCAAAATGTGGGTATACTAAAAACAATACTCTACCCATCCCATTGAAGACTACGCGGCGATGTTGTTAGAATAGATTTAAAACGGTTGAAATCCAGTTAGATATGAGTAATTTCTATTTAATTAATTATGACATATTATCTTATACTAGCTGCGCCCCGCGGTTTCACCCGCGTAAGTCTCGATCCCTAGGGAATATCGGGATAAAATTCCTATGTGTTAATCCAGGTTATAAACTATCTGTTTGCCAAATTTCATCCAAATCCATTCAGTAGTTTCTACGTGAAAGAGTAACAAACATCCATCCATCCATCCATCCATACTTTCGCGTTTATAATATTAGTTAGAAGTTAGATATAATAAACAATCTAACACTAAAATAGCATTGCCATCCAACGTGGCAACGCTGCCAGCCTTTTGGGCACTTTTCCCACTGACAGCGATGCGGACGAATTTTTTGGTGCCCAACGAGCTGGTCCGTTTATTTTTTAATTTACATACTTGAAGACTTGTACATAATTCATGTGTTATATAAAGGTTATTATTATTTAATTTTACCCAGTAATTAAATAGCTTGAACTTGAAACAGCAACATCACGACACGACTTTTAAATTGATCTTCGATTTAAATGCTCTCATCGCTTAAATATTTTTATAGGCTATTTACTGCATAGGTACACTTGACAAAAGACATAGGTGCAAAGGCAGGCCGCAAACTCACTGTTATACTTATAGCGTTGCCGTTCTTCTGTCTTGCCTAACTGGTAATATTTTTTGTTGAAGGTGGGAAATCATCAAATACCTTCTCCGGCCCTGGGCGGAGCGGGAAGGTGTGTCAGACGTTTACTGACTAAAACCCACCCGTGTTCCTTCAGTTGCCTGTTGCCAAGGACCTCGGTATCCTTTTCGGGCTTTTCCGCAAGTGCATGAGGTCCTGGGTTCGGATTCCCGAGTCGGACAAAGTGTTATTGGGTTTTTCTATCTGGAATTTCTCAGTAGCAGCCCGGAGTCTAGATTTGTGCCTGGTTGATGGCAATAGACTCGCCCCTTATTATATGGGACTTAAACTGGGACTTAACTAGTGAAATGTGGGTATACTTACTACAGGTACACCTCTGCCCAAACCTACGGGGAAACAAGGCATGGTGTTTTCTTATATTTGAAACTATGACTAGCTGAATAAAGGACAGAGTAGGTAATTGGCTGACACACCAAAGCAGCCTGAAAAACTGAAGACAAAGACGTTGATGGCATTTCGAAGATAAATTTCCGTATAGGATGAAGATCCCTATCTTCTCCAAATGAAGAAAGATTTATCTAAACTTAAGTGCATCGTTATGCACTAGACCGTTAAATTAAAGTTTGTATTAGAACGAAGTAGCTGTCAACAGCTTCACTATAGCCATAAAAATTGACAGCATAGCAGCATAGATGATGTATTCATTACCTGCACACCTAACACTTTTGCTGTGTGTACTTACTTGTACTCTATATTTTTATTTCTTCCTTCAATACTTGAGGCTTGCTATATCCGTTACAAATACCTTGACATTACTTGCATTACTTCCTAGAGCCTTGACACGATATAGGCTATTGATTTTTAAATAGAGCATAGTTTCGTGCAGTAACCTTTATGTTGTTTTTGAGATCCGGGAGAAGAATACCTAAAAAATTATACCTAACTAGCTTCCGCCCGCGCCTTCGCCCGCGTGCCTATGTCCTTCCCCGGGATGCCATCTACCTCCTTGCCACAGCTAAATACGTTCAGTGGTTTAGGCATGAAAAGGTAACATACAGACAGACAGAGAGTTACTATCGAATTTATAATATTAGTACCTATGGATGTTACGCTTTCACGCTAAAACGGCTGAACGGATTTAGATGAAATTTAGCACATGGGTAGACAATGACCTGAGTTAGAACATAGTATATTTTTTTATCCCGGTAGACCGTTCCCGTGGGATATTTTTTGACCTCCACGCGAGCGAAGTCGCGGGAAAATATGGCGAGGATTAGAATTAGGGGTGACGCTATACCTTCATTACTAAGCTTCTAGTCTTTCCAATAAACGCAAGAAGGTTTTAGGTTTATTCGGTTCACTTTTCAACGGAAAGCTATTGTAAAATCTGTTTATTTTTATTAAATCTATTCAAATAAAACAGTATAAATTAATGTAATGGAGGAGCTCGTGGCTAAGTAATAACAGCCGCTCGGGTCGATCCATCAGGTTAAGCTACGCTTGCCTGGGTTGGTCCGTGGATGGGTGACCCTTTTCACATATCGAGACACCTCCGTGTCTCGGAAAGCACGTTAAGCCGTTGGTCGCGCCTGTCATTTGTGGATCTTTGACAGTCGTTACGAGTCGTCAGAAGCACGAAAGTCTGACAACCAGCCTAACCAAGGGGTATCGTATTACCCAGTTACTGGGTTGTGGAGGTCAAATAAGCAGTCGCTCCATGTAAAATACTGGTATTCAGCTGCATCCGGTTAGACTGGAAGCCGACCCCAACATAGTTGGGAAAAGGCTAGGCAGATTGACATCTAACAGACAGATCTTAACCCAGGTAGTTACACTATGATAATGTGTAACAGGTTGATTGCACATTATGGTCAGTGCGTCTGCGCAGCTTAGCGACCTTCTGAGCATGCGCGAAATGTTATACCTTTGTGCTGGATGGTGTTATGTTAGAGAAAAAACATTTTTATTAATAGCTGCTAACAAATTATTAAATTTTAATAATCCCATCAAAAAAATAAATGTGAAAATGGAAGCTTGTGGACTTCGCCGACAAAAGAATTGAGATCTAAATGGGTGTCAAGTTCTATAGATAATCTTGAAATATACAACATTTTAAAATAAATTTAAAACACAATTTCTTGTTTTCTTTTGTTATGCTTAACAATGTTTGTTATTTAAGAATATAGTAATCTTAAATTTTAACAGTCAAATTATTTACACAAACCAGTTAAGATAAATTGAAGCTCAAGATTTGACTTGGCAAGTTAGGTTAGACTACTACTTCATCTGCCTAGCCTTTTCCCAACTATGTTGGGGTCAGCTTCCAGTCTAACCGGATGCAACTCAATACCAGTATTTGACATGGAGCGACTGCCTATCTGACCTCCACCACGCAGTTGCTGTGTAACACGATATCCCTTGGTAAGACTGGTTGTCAGACTTTCGGGCTTCTGACGACCCGTAACGACTGTCAAAGATTTACAAATTACAGCCGGGACTACATCCACAGAACAAACCCGGCAAGCGTAGCTTAACCTGATGGATCGACCCGTGCGGCTGTTATTACTTAGCCACGAGCTCCTCATGCTAGGTTACTACTTGCTAGATAGTCAATTGATTCAGGCGTGACTTTGCGGAAATCCATTATTAAATACAGTAGACGTAGATATTTAGTAACCTATTCCGCTTAACTAATATTAAGTTTTTTCTGTCGCGCAGTCAAATGTAAGACTGCATCCGCTCGACGGCAACGCCTATACCTAGCTACTTATATTTATAATAAAGTTAATAAAATCCAAAACATCAACCCACTAACAAAAAATAATACTAAGATTGTACTCAACACATGGCTTCAAACACTAGATTACCTACAGACAGAAAGCTTATTTAAAGAACAATACTCTTGATAACCCAATAGCAAACAAACTCTCACATAATAACCCTAAGCACAATCAGTCACACACACACACATACACTCATACACACACAATCCTACAACACACTCACGTACACACAAAACACAACAAACACACAAACATACATAAACCACTCACGAGCAAGCATGCGTGCACTAAATTTATATTGTTTTTATTTTATTGCATAAATTGTTAAGTTAAAAAAAAAAAACGGGTGAAGACACTGGCTCCTGTAACACAGGTTCCACCTAGCTCAGGAGTCAGGGCTTCAAATTAGAATGTAACACCTTTTTATGTCAATAAAACATTTTTTATTTATTATTATTATTTTACTAAGTACTTGCTATATAAGACGATCCACTTATTTCAATGCATGCCCCCTGGCTCGAGGCCCTGAGTGTAGTAGCTTAAGGCAGCCACAGGAAAGTCCGGTTAAATAGTTACGATTTTCATCTAAAATCAACTATGAGATGCCCTAGTTAAAAAAAAAAAAAAAAAAAAAAAAAATTCAATGCATGCACTTCTTACTGCATAAACCCGTTCTCTAGATCAATAAGTACCCATACTTATTCCAAATCGGATTACCTCAATTGATTTAGTAGAGTGATCCGCGCGCGCGCAGGCGGCCATCGACCTGGCGCTTATTATTTATTTATTTTATAGTAGTTATTTATTTATTGTGTATTTATTTTATATTTTACTCGCCATGTTCAAGATCTTGGCTGTGATTTTTTTGGGTATGTTGATTGATTAATATTTTGTGTGGTGTTTAAAAAAAAAGTACCTGTCTAGGATTTATTTAATAGATAGAATCAGAATTAGATGCCTTGAATGAAAGGAGAAACTGAATTACACGTATTTTGGGAATTTCAAGATTTAAAATCCAAATGATAAAAGTTACAGGTAATTAACTCAGGTACATTATTTTTAATTAATTTTCAGTTCCAATATTACAGGTACATTCGATTTTGTACTTCTTAACTATTTAGATATGAAGTGCAAAATCCAATGTTGTTAAAGGTTATAATTTGAACTAATAATACAAAAAAAATAAAAAAAAAAAATTTTTTGGTCTATTCAAAATTTGCGGCATTGTCGCTATGAAAATTTGCGGGAAAGTCCGAAAGGGATACCGGGACCTTGGCAACAGGCAACTGAAGGAACACGGGTGGGTTTCAGTGAGTAAAAGTCTGACACGCCCTCTGGCTCCGCCCAGAGCGGGAGAAGTCATTTGATGAATTCCCACCCTCAAAAAAAAAAAGGCCACAGGGCTACTATATGAAATTTTTCAAATATATTTTCGTAGTTCTCTCATCATGCGCCTACTCAGCTATCTACTTTTCGCCCTGAATATTTATTTATATACTAAAACTATAAGAACAAGTAAAATAAAAAATATACTGGGCAAAGGCGGACTTTGCTCAAAAACTCTCTGGGCCTTACCAAGAATTATGAGATTGAGGAGGCATAGTAGCTTACCTATCTGCTGACAAAGAATCATAAGCTTCAAAACAAATATACGTTCGTCTGCGATCCAAGATGAAAAGTAGGTTATGTCCTTCCCCGGGATGCCATTTGCCAAATTTTATCGAAAACCGTTTAGTGGTTTAGGCGTGAAAAGGTAACATACAGACAGACAGAGTTACTTACGAATTTAGAATATTAGTATGGATTATTAGTAAATTAGTAAATATTAGTAAATTAGTAATATTAGTAATATTAGTAAATTACTAATTAGTAAATATTAGTAAATTACTAATTAGTAAATATTAGTAAATTACTAATTAGTAAATATTAGTAAATTAATAATTAGTATTAATATATTATTAAAGAAAGGTTTCCAAGACAGATGCACGGTAAAGTGAGTGATCTTATTTTTTTTTATGATTTACTCTTCTTGTTTCCAGCCCTGGCCACTGTCTTCAGCCAGCAGCCGCACGACTACTACCACGTCCTACACCTACCCCACAACCCTCCACTGCACCCCGTTTTTGTGACTGCACCACGCACGAGCTTCACCTGTGATGGTAGGCCGAGGGGGTACTATGCTGATGTGCAGGCTGGATGTCAGGTAAATTAAAGTCATCATCTGCCTAGCCTTTCCCAGACTTTTAGAAAAAAATATAGATGTATCGATATGTCGATATTTTTTGTTCGATACCTATATCGATATTTACTGGGTTGTGGAGGTCAGATAGGCAGTCGCTCCATGTAAAATACTGGTATTCAGCTGCATCCGGTTAGACTGGAAGCCGACCCCAACATAGTTGGGAAAAGGCTAGGCTAGATGATGATGATGACCTATATCGATATTTTTAGGCGATATTTAATTATTGTTTCGTTATATCGATGTATCGATATAAGATATCAAGTATCGAAACTGTATCAAATACGATATACATATTTCCAATAGCGACACTGTTGTCGCCACTGACTATAAACCGCTGGAATTCAGAGTCGTAAAAAGTAGATATTTTTTTTTCTAATTTGGTATTTATAATATGAATGAAAAACAAATACAATTGAACTTCACAAATATTTTTCAGATATTTAAAAATAAAGTCGATGTACTATCGATTATTTTTTTCATATTATTTAATATAATTTCATATTTTTTCGTATGTTTCATCACCACTGCTCTAAAAACGGTGAAGGAAAACATCGTGAGGAAACCGACATGTTCTAGAACCAAAAATTCGAAGACATGTGACATCTACCAACCCGCACTGGGCCCGCGTGGTGGATTACGGCTCACGTCTTCCCCAGCAGTGGGAACGTTATACGCTGATTATGATGAATCTTATACTCATTTTTCCTCATCGCTCCAGGCGTTCCATTACTGCTGGCGGCAACATCTGGTAAGCACGGATCTCTGTGCGAATGGGACGCTCTTCAATGAACAATTCCAAGTAAGTAGATCATTCTTTTATAGTTACCACGGATATCGATAGTTACCCATATTTCCTGGCATCGTAAATACTAGGACGGCCTGGTTATGCCTTATAACCAGCGCCCTAATCGCGTTATACACGATCAATCACAATCTGAATCGTTTTGAAACAGATTGCTAATCCATGGATTCATAAGTTCGAAAAAAAAAATCTGCATATCAACGTAAATAACGCAATTAATGTTGTTGAACTGTCAAATGAAACAGATTAGTCTTAATCGTTTACAAATGCTGCCGTCTGTATTCATGTTGCCTAGCAGTTTCAAAAAGTTTCGAAAGGAGTTTGAATTTTGACGGTTCATTTTAGAACATCATTTTGACTTGGGCTATTCGCTCTTCAAGCAAGTTTTTTTTTAAATTGCTGCCTCGCCCTGTCTAGATTAGAATCTTTATTCTTTATTTCCTTTAGAACATCTTTGGGCCTAACAGCCTCCTTTCATAACCTTATTTTTATTATTTTCAGGTGTGTGATCACTTCTACAACGTGCGCTGTGGATCTCCTTACGAAGATTTGTAAATTATTTTAATGTTAAATTAAATATATTTATTTACCTACTTAATTTATTTCATGTTCTTTTACTAGACATAATTATTACCCGATATATTTACGAGACAATATAGCGATGATGTTATTGTGAGGAGCTCGTGGCTAAGTAATAACAGCCGCACGGGTCGATCCATCAGGCTTGCCGGGGTTGGTCCGTGGATGGATGACCATCTTTACATACCGAGACTCCTTCGTGACTCGGAAAGCACGTTAAGCCGTTGGTCCTGGCTGTCATTTGTGGATCTTTGACAGTCGTTACGGGTCGTCAGAAGCTCGAAAGTCAGACAACCAGTCTTACCAAGGGGTATCGTACCGAGTTACTGGGTTGTGTAAAATACTCCGGCTAGACTGGAAGCCGACCCCAACATAGTTGGGAAAAGGCAGGCTGGGCTGATGATGATTATTGTGACCTAATAAGATTTAGGTACAGAAATATGACCTACTTTTTGTGAAAATAACACAGGGCTATGCACTAACAGCTGTAAGGAAAATAAACAAAAACAATATTTTTCACAATACATTTTATTTATAAACATTAAAAAAAAACACAAAAATCATAAAAAACTAAGTATTTAATACATAAATTCTTTGATAAAGGCCGTCGCTTACCGACTTTACATAAGTAGGTACATAATTTCGTTAAATTATTGTCAAAGATTATAAAATATAAGAAAAACATCACACAAGATTACATAACTAGCTATCTATAAAAATAATGAAGTACTTACTTATCAAAATGTTAAATTCTTATAATAATTATATTTACATTAAAGATCTATTAATATTTTATGTCAAAACTTGTGGCAGTATTCAAATTAATATGATTTTAACCGATTTTAAAAAGGGGGAGGTTCTCGATTCGTCGGAATCTTTCTTTTTTACTTGAAGTATGATTTACCTCCAATTTTTGAAAACCTTTAAATATAATTACTTAAAAAATCTATAATATAATGATTGTTTATTTTTTTTTATTTTGGCCAACCAATCACAAGTCACAATGATATTCGACTAAAGATTCGACAGTAACTACTAGTACAGAGGGCCTAGACAAGTGACAATCGCGTCGAAAGCGTTTCGTATTTCTACAACGACTTTTCGATAGCTTATGTCAGTTCCATTTTTGCCTTTTCCATCATCGTTATCGCTGATAGAATGTCACTTTGTCTAGGGCCTCTGTATAGCCATTCACAACCATTCGATACGCTTCCGTGACGAATCAAACATCAATCAATATTATCGAAGGAGTCCTCTGACCGCTGTTCACAAATTCGAAACCCAAAAACTTGGTCAGTTTAAACTTGGATACACGACCGCTATTCTTCCGACGGCTAATATGCTGTCGAGGCAGGGCAAATCAAGTAACCGAAAATGTGTAATTTTCGACTCAGAAGCCTGTCGAATGGTTCTGAATAGCACAGCTATGCTGATTTGAGACTTGACAAACTTTATAAAAATAAGGAGTTTGTTAAACATAAGTACTGTATTCTCATAAACTCCTAAAATAAGCATACTTATTCCTTGCCGAAAACATAATCTGAGACCATTATCACTTTCAACGTCACGGAGTATTGAACAAATGGAGTCCCAAACTTGACGCTCCTGTCCCACCGCCGCGCCGCCGCCACCGTCGCCAGCGCGGAAACGACTAGCTATCAACTTTCTTGCGCAACATACGTATAAACATTGTAGGTCCCGTGTAAGTAAAAGAGATACATATCATAGTTGTATCATAGTTGATCGCTAACTTTTCACATCGCCGGCGAGTACTCGTGTGTCGCAGGCTCGAGCGAGATAGTTCTCTCGCTCAGCAACGCTCGCTCGGCGGGCAGGATACTGGAGACTCACGTTTGGTAATACCTATGCATACTAAGGAGTAATCTCCCGTCACCGTCGCGCACTCGCTGCTCGCTTGCTCGCCGGCGGTGGGATAAGTTTCACGTCACAAAAATTAATAATATTGACGATTCCATTTAAAAACTTAATTTGAGGGTAATCTCGGAGTACTCAAATGACCGCTATAAAGAACAGTTACACAGAAAAACTGCCATCATCAACACGCTTGTAGCATTTATGGTTTCCGAAAGTGTACTTGACGACTGATAACTTTAACGTTAATTTCAATTAATCATTGTATTTTGTGTTTTACTTAACCAATAAAAACGGCTAAATATAATACTTGACAGCAGTTATTGTTGATCAGACATTCAAAACAAGTTATCTACTTTTACATTTACTTCCACCTTCGCTCTTATTTGCACGGATATTCTATTACCGAGGGTTGAAAATTCCACAATGCGCTTTTTTGAAGCGCTGGTATGCGCTCTATTAAATTCTCAATCCTCAGTGCATTACCGAGAGTTGAAAATCCAATGAGCGATACAAAATCACCGGTGCGAACGAGGCTAACAGTCCATTCCCAAAATACTCCGTGCCACCCAATATCACATAGGAACTTAAATCTTACCAAAATTTCAAGAGCACCAACAGACAGAGAGCTACACCAAACAAACTACTTCTAACACTACTGCTACCTCCATTATCATCATCATCTGTTTTAACCTCATTGTCACCCTCAAGCCGTTTCACTTCGTCTAAAATCCGTTTTTCTTCTACAGCAAGTGTCACCGCATCGTTGATAGTCTGCATAAGGGCGTAATTCGTGTATTTCGGTTGAGGTAAACGGAGGTGGAGTTTGGACTCTTGGATTACGTAGGCTGGGCCTTTTGAGCCTACGAGGGATACTGTGGACAAAAAATGTAATTTTACATCTTGCCTATCATTATCATCTTCAATTGAAAGATGTCCACTACTGGAGTTAAGGGCGCACCCTACCTCAAATTTCTTAGCTTCCGTTATACCGAAATACTGCAGCATTAATTTTAGTTTAGGTCCTATGTTTGGCGAAAACACGATTACAGGATCTTCGGTCACCATGGGCGTTCCGCAGGGTTCAATTCTAGGTCCTTTCTTATTTCTCATTTATATTAATGACTTGCCTTACCACATAAGGGATAATCATAAGATCGTTTTATTTGCAGATGACACATCCCTCATTTTTAAAATCAAACGTCAGTTAGTCAACTTTGAACAAGTTAACGATGCACTCTCTAAAGTTGTGCATTGGTTTAATGTAAATAATCTTCTCTTGAATGAAAAAAAGACTAAACTCATTAAATTTTCAACGCCAAATGTCAGGCAGCTATCTAACAATGTTAAAGTTAATGGAATAGAGTTGGACCCCGTTGAATCGACAGTTTTTCTTGGAATAACCATTGACGGTAAATTACAATGGGGCCCACACATAGAAAAATTGTCAGGTAGGCTTAGTTCGGCCGCCTATGCCGTTAAAAAAATTAGACAGATAACTGACGTAGATACAGCCAGAATTGTTTATTTTAGTTATTTTCATAGTCTTCTGTCTTATGGGATTCTTCTCTGGGGAGCCTGTGCGGACATTAATGCTATCTTTGTTTTACAGAAAAGGGCTGTTCGAGCCATTTACAACCTAGGTCCAAGAGATTCCCTTCGAGAAAAATTCAGAGAAATAGATATTCTGACTGTAGCCTCACAATATATATTTGAAAACCTATTGTACGTACACAAAAACATATCAAAGTTTAAGAAAATGTCCGATATTCATAGTTTAAATACCAGGAATAAACACAATCTTGCTGTACATCGCACTCGTCTCCACAGAGTAGGCAACTCGTTCATGGGTCAATGTATACGCTTTTACAACAAACTTCCCATTGACATTCGAAACTTACCCATTAAACGATTTAAAAGCTGTATTAAAACCAAACTTTGTAAAAATGGGTACTATAAAATCTCAGATTATTTAGAAGACAAAAATGCATGGGATTGAGCTGCTCGCTCTGCTAAGCATTGTGACATTTTGAATATTATGGAAAACCATAAAAATATACCTACCAGTTTTATATACAAATTGACATTATTGAATATTATATAAAAAATGACATGATGATTACTTGTAAAGTATTGTTTTATTGTGAATGTGAGGACTATGTGGATATTTATTTTTCGTTCTGTTAGTTTTAGCGAAGGTCTGGCAATTTGAGAACTTTATGCGACCTACCCAAATGTCCTTTCTTTGGTATTGTTCGTCGAGTCGTTGAGCTCCTTAAGTTCTGAGTTGAGCTCCACTATTACTGACAAATGCTTGCACTGACTGGACAGGTCCACTCAAATCTGTGTGGTTCTTTCCTCAAAAGACCATTTCAGACTCTAATCTACATGGTCCTCATATGGCCTGACCAAGATTATGTCTGGACTTTAAAGGAGACGGTGACCTCTGAGTTTGTTTCGGCCTTTCTTCTCAGAGTAGTCAGATAGGAAACGCCGACCTCATCTAGCTTATTTTTACAACTTTTTAATATGACGTGTAAAAGTGATTCCAATATCCTATTTACAGAATAAACAATTTCATTTCATTTCATTTCATTTCATTTCACATAAAATTTTCTCTATAGAAAAAAATTCCAAAGTTACCTCTAAACAGAACTATAAACCGCTGGTATTCAAAAAATTCTACCTACACATTAGATCATGAAACTTTGCATAATAACTGAACTATCTATAAAGCAGGTCTTGTTTTTTTTTTTTTATTATTACCATTATTTTCACCGTAAAAAGCAATTACCTAAAATTTTCGACGCTTTAGAGCCGCTAGCGCGCCACTCCGTCTCGTTCTCACTCAAGTCGCGAGTAGATTGGTGCGTGCGGGATAAAATCTGAGGTAAGGTGCGCCCTTAAGGAGTGACCACACTATCGACTCGGAGTCAGCTTCAGCCGATCACACTTTAAACACTTCGGCGATCGAAAAAGCACTATGCAAATTCGTTTCCGATCGTTGTCGACTCGCGTCATCCGAACCGAAACGAAGCGATTATCAATGTCTACTGACAGGGAACCTGCTGATTGCCACCCGCTGAGCGACTTCCTTTCGTATATTGCACGGGTAAGATAAATGCAGAGGTGTTCCAAATACTTACATTAAAAACAGAAAAGTAACGTAGATTCGTTTTCGCAGAAATCGGAAAAATTAATTTAAAAAATATCAAGAGCTTATCTTTTGCAATTTTGTTTTAGCTTCAGGCAAAACGGCTTACGATTCCCGCAAATAGTGTTCACAGAAAACAATATTGAGATTTCTTGCTATTATTGTAACAAGGAAAATGTTTATGGAAATAAAATTAAGTATCAGCCTTGTGGTTAATAAATGTTTCTAAAAGTACGAACCAAATCGGTCACAGCTCTTCCCACTGCTGGGATACGGTCATCACGTCATCTCTCTATTTTGACCACATTTAAAAAAAGAAAATAGTATTATACTTTTATTGCGGTACTAAGCACGACACTTGTAAACTGGAATAGAGAGTCGCCGGACACTCTCAGGATTTGTTATGATTTTCTACAAGTTGTAACTTACAAATAATTTTTTGATAAACAAAATCACGAATAAAAGTGTCAAAATATAAGTAGGTACTTGTGAACTAAATAATGACATCTGGTAATACAAGGCTTGTAAGTTTTGATAAACAGCCAAGTCTACTTATTTACAAACGAGTCAGTGGTCTCACAATGATCAGATTTTGACAGATTTTGTATGGCATATCTGTCAAAAACTGATCATTGTGAGACCCCCCTGGGCACTGGTCACTTATCCCCTTTGTCACTTATTTTTGTCAAATCCCTCAAAAACCATCCTAAAATACTTTTTAACTTACCATCAGGAATATTCAAGTTCTTAACCGCCTTATTGACGAGAGGATCATCCACCATCCTCTTGTGCCTCTCCACGAAGTCGATGTACGCGTCGGTCTCGTTGCAGTTGCCTTTGAAGTCATCCGTGTCTATGGACCACACCATGACTCCACCCAGGCCTTTGTCGATCGCCATTCTGCCGAGAAAAAAATAATTATAAATAGGTAGGTACAAGATTTTAATCACGGACTCGTCTATTTCGATAGACCAGGGTATATTCTCGTCTATTTCGATATTCTATAGCAAAAGTTGTCTACAATCAGGTAGAGAAAGTACGTAATCCAAAGTCAGTAGTATACAGGATGTTAAGGTAAACACAGCGGTGTTTACCCTAACACCCTGTATACTACTAGGTTGGACTCTACTAGGTTGCAAGGATAACGCGTTATCCTTGCAACCAGTGGTTTGGTTTCATTTATAGAACGTAAAATCAATGGAAAATTACAACTTTTTTTTTCTTTTTTTTAAAGCAACATTTTACCACAAGAGACGCAAGTTCGTTGCCCTATGCGCTAGGGCAATGAACTTGCGTCTCAACACGGGCGGGGGGTGCGGGATGTGACCTGACCGGCCGCGAGCGCGACCCCATCCTCAGTCAGTCAGCTGTTTCGCTAGAGAGCACGGTGTCGGATAGAAACTTTTTAAAATCTTTTAATGAAAATGACGTTTTTTTTTTGTTGTGTTCGGTCATTTATTTTTATATTTAGGTTAACTATCCATGGTTTGAATGACAAGAGTGTTTACTCTTACAGCCTGTATATTTAGAGTAGTGGTGGCCCAGTGGTAAACGGCCGCGACTTATGAGTTGTATGTCGTAGGTTCGAACCCTGACAGGCGCTTTCCTTTATGTAAATTACTAGCTGCGCCCCGAAATTTCACCCGCGTAAGCCTCGATCCCGTAGGGATAAAAAGTATCCTACGTCCTGTACCTGGAATAGTCCAGGTCATAGTCTACCTGTGCCAAATTAAATCCGTTCAGCCGTTTTAGCGTGAAAGCGTAATAAACAAACAAACAAACTCACTTTCGCATTTATAATATTGGTTAGGATTTCATCACCACTGCTGTCAAAACGGTGAAGGAAAACATCGTGAGGAAACCGGCCTATAATGTTCCCACTGCTGGGACACAGGCCTCCTCTCTGTGAGAGGGAGTGGGCCGTAATCCACGCACGCGGACCCAGGGCGGGTTGGTGGACGTCACAACATGTCTTCGATTTTTTTGTTCTAGGACATACCGGTTTCCTCACGATGTGTACACAACTTACTTGACTTTCATCGCAATAGATCGTCCGTTATCGTACGCGATGACTTTCTCGCCGTCTCGGATGTATGGTGTGGAGGACTGCTCGTGCCAGTGGTACACCCAGGGAGAGGATTTGTTTGTTGTTTCCATGCATATCTGGAAGACAATGTGGTTTAATTTGATATCTTGTTTGGATTGGCTCAGAAAAATGTGCTATAATTTGACGTCTTGTTTGGATTGGCTCAGAAAAATGTGGTATAATTTGCAGTCTTGTTTGGATTGGCTCAGAAAAATGTGGTATAATTTGAAGTCTTGTTTGGATTGGCTCAGAAAAATGTGGTATAATTTGAAGTCTTGTTTGGATTGGCTTAGAAAAATGTGGTATAATTTGACATCTTGTTTGGATTTGCTCAGAAAAGGGCGTAAATGCGTCTTGGCATAAACTTGCTGGCAAAAAGTTGTATATCATAACTCATAAAAGTATAAGGTCTTTGATCGAACGATCGTGTATTCTTGCGACCACATCGCTTTTAAATAGGACGCGAGGTCAGCCTGCTAGTACATTGATAGTACGTTTCTAAACGTATAATTTTACAAAGAGGTCCTCATATTTTTAACCGACTTCTTCAAAAAGTAGGAGGTACTCAATTCGTCTGTATGTTTTTTTGTGTGTATGTTACGCGATTACTCCGCCAATTATGAATCGATTTTGATGATTGTTTTTTTGTTTGATAAGTCATGCTCCCATATAAATTATATTAACTTTGCTTGCGTAGTTTTTGAGTTCGTTTCAATATTAAGTATTTTTCCTACTTGATGTTTTCAGTGACTCCGTCACTGTTATTTACTTCTCAGGTTACTTACTGTTATTTACTTATCATTCGAATTTGGGTGGGGTATGTACCAGAACTAAAAACTGAAAAATAAAACAACCGACTTCCAAAAAAACCACAAAAAAATTAAAAATAACTTTAATTTCGAAACTGGGTGGCAAAAATTGAAAATTGAAAACCAAAGACTTTTTTTTTGTAAAAAGTTTTTATACTCCTCAAAATAGTAACAAAACACAATCTCACCTCATTATACCCCATAAAACCAGCTTCACCAGTATACGGTCCTTTGAACCCGGTGCTTCCAACGGGGGTAGACCCGTACTCCAGCACCCTGGTCGCAGGGTCCAGCAGTACGAAGGTACGGCCGTACATAGGCAGACCTAGGACCATCTTGTAGGGACTGACGCCGTGGGAGAGGAGGTACTCTACAGTCCATTCCTGGGAAGGAATGAAGGAAAGGTTAGAACATAAATTAGAAAGAAAGAAAGAAAGAAAAGACATCGAATCGATTTTGAATACCTGCACAAAGTTGCATTTGGCTAAATTATAAGTGAATATATTTTTATTTATTTTTTTGGACATATATTTTAGCCCTCTACTTTAGCTCAAAGTTTCCATAATTTAAGGAAATTAGGCATATCTTTAAGCATATACAGAATGTTATAAAAATAAAAATACTATTATATTTCAGCGTACAATTAACACTTAAACACTCATTTTATGAATTAAAATCTAAAACTCAACTTAAAAAGATACCCGCAATATTTGTTCATTTTCTTCACATTTTGTGTGCCGTTTATCAGTAAATTGACCTTTTTATATAAAATTATTCGTATTTAGGGTATTATGACTTACAATAACAATTTAAAAAAAGTTTATTTTTTATTATATGATGTTTTATAGATTGCTCAATTGATTGATTTTTCATAATCTTCAAGCGGCAGTAGAGGGCTAAAAATAGGTTCCAATTTTTTTTTTTTTTTTAAATGTAATTGAGGGTGCAATGCAGCATTCTAGTGCTATTCAATATTGAAAAAGAATAAAAAAAATTGACGCTCCACCCTAATGTGCGTGCTGCAATCCACATAACATAGTAACCATACAAAAACTTTTGTATAATTACTATGGTTTTCCCAGTCATAATCATAAGGATTTTATTTGCAATAAGTATTGGTCACTTAGTCTATCAAGACATCGCCAAGCGGTTGGCTTCACGTGACCAGAGGGCTGGCCTATTTTTTGGGCAAAAAAATCAGTATTGCCATAGGTACAACGTGGCAATGCTGCCATCCTTTTGGGCAAGTGATTATTTCCCCCCCTTTTTATATACTTGTGCATTATTATAATTATTTTAGTGTTAGATGTAAATTATTGAATTATTGTAAAAAAGGAAGGAAGTTTGAAAATGATGAATCTTTTCCGCCACCAGTTGAGATGCTTACGTGAAACAGGTAATTTACTGAATATCCTATCATATTTGCATCTTCAAGGGGACCTATACCTTCAGGCAATCCTACTACATCAGTGTCTTAAAGACTCTTCAGCATTGATCTTTATACATCTATCTAAGCACGGAGGAGCTCGTGGCTAAGTAATAACAGCCGCACGGGTCAATCCATCAGGTTAAGCTACGCTTGCCGGAGTTGGTCCGTGGATAGGTGACCATCTTTACATACCGAGACGTACGTACCTCGGAAAGCACGTTGAGCCTTTGGTACCGGCTGTCATTTGTGGATCTTTGACAGTCGTTACGGGTCGTCAGAAGCCCGAAAGTCTGACAACCAGTCTCACCAAGGGGTATCGTATTACCCAGTTACTGGGTTGTGGAGGTCAGATAGGCAGTCGCTCCATGTAAAATACTGGTATTCAGCTGCATCCGGTTAGACTGGAAGCCGACCCCAATATAGTTGGGAAAAGGCAGGCAGATGATGATGACATTCATAAGCTATACTCACCACACTCAGCGTATCATTATCATTAATCCCCTTCATTGGAGCATTAGCCCCTAGCACTCCGTCCCAGGTTCCATGGTAGTCGTAGCACATCATATGGATGAGGTCCAGGTATCTGCTGAGCTTGGCCAGGTCGTATGCTGTCTCCATCGTGGTTTTGCCGGCTCCGAGAGCGGCTGTGAGTATGTAACCGTAAGGTTCGAAGGCTTCACTTAGTTCCTAGAAGGAAAACGTATCAAAAATCAAAATATTTTATTTCACACTAGCTTCCGCCCGTGGCTTCGCCCGCGTGGTATGTCGATAAAAAGTAGCCTATGTCCTTTCTCAGGCTCTAGACTATCTGTGTACCAAACATTAAATCGGTTCAGTAGTTTTGTCGTGAAAGCGCGACAGACAGACAGAGTTACTTTTGCATTTATAAAGGCTCTTCAATACTGGCGCGATTCGTCGCGCGACGCGAATTTGAACAAAACAATTTTTGAGAAAACTTCACGACGAATCGCGCCAGTATGTAAGAGCCTTAATATTATTAAGGATAAACCTACTTAGGCATTTATGAAACGTCAGAAGCTAGGTGCGCGGTCCAATTGGTCGTTTCATGAGAAGAGCCCGCAGGAAACTCCACGGTTACTCTTTTAAAACTAATTGGCTTTTCTAATATTTTCAAATAACAGTGTTATTAGGTATGGGAGGTTAGAGGCCCTAGACAAAGTGACATTCTATCAGCGATAACGATGATGGAAAAGGCAAAAATGTATGAGACTGACATAAGCTATCGAAAAGCTTATGTCAATCCTGTTGAAAGTCGATGTAGAAATGCGAAACGCCTTCGAAGCGATTGTCACTTGTCTAGGCCCTCTGTTTCGATATTACCTATAAAGGATATGAGTGGGGGAAGGTATAATGCTCCAAGTAACTGACTATGATGAACTTCTTATTTTCAAAAAGATCCTGTTGCATGCATCATTTTATGTTGTGCAACTTATGGAAGCCTGCTTTGGTCAATCTTTTGGTAACACTCTGGGGTCTGGGACGTCAGAATACGTGGCCTGGCAAAATCGTGTTTGTGCAAAAATTCACCCGGGAGGTGACTAAACGATCTCATCAACGAGATCTCGGAGATTCCAATTTTATGTGTAGAGTAAAGAGTATAGCCACCAGCCACCATGTGATTTTTGTTCTGTAAAAGGAAGCGTTGAGGATATTTTTACGATAAAAACTTAACGACAGATGGCCGATGGGGCCGAAAGGTTCTGGAATGGCGACCACATACCGGAAGACGTAGCGTTGGAAGGCCCCCCATTAGGTGGGCCGCTGACCTAAAGGCCGCGGGAATGCGCTGGATGCGTGAAGCACTTACTCGGTCGAAGTGGCGTTGCTTGGGGGAGGGCTATGTCCAGCAGTGGACTTCTTTCGGCTGAAATGATGATGAAAAACTTAACGTGGTCTAAATACCTTTACAAGTAAAACGAAGTTTTCTCTATCATAAGGCTTGCCATCTCTCTTAGTGGGATACTCCCAGTCCAAATCCAAACCGTCAAACTTGTAGTTACTGAAAAGAGAAGAAAGTACTTTTAATTTATTATTTTAGGTACACACTATACGTATAGATAGCAGTGATAGCCCAGTGATAAACGCCCGCGACTTACGAGTTGTAGGTCGTAGGTTCGAACCCAGACAGGCGCTTTACTTTGTGTAAATTATTTCATCATCACTGCTCGGTGGTGCAAATCGGTGACGGAAAACATCGTGAGGTAACCGGCATGTCCTAGGACCAAAAATTCGAAGACATGCAACCTCTACCAACCCGCACGGGGCCCGCGTGGTGGATTACGGTCCTCTCACCGAGAGGAGGCCTGTGTCCCAGCTGTGGGAACACTATACAGATTAGTTGTAGCTAAAGAAGGATATAGGAGAATATGTAGGTTTATTTCTCTTTTCACTTTCTTTCTTTCAAAAACTTGCATACTGCTACTGTGTACAAAAGTCGCTTCGTTTAGTTTGTTATTGGGAAGCACGTAAACAGTAGAAGGTACCTGATTATCACAACCTAAGGATACCTGCAAAGCTAGTGTGGCGGCATCTACAACGCCACTTGTGAACTACGCATCATAATGACGTCACGCAAAATTCTGCATCGCGAAAGCAGAGCGGGCGGCTGCAGTCGTGTGAAGTCAATTTAACTGCATACAGACTTCAACCGCATGCGCGCGGTTGCTGCAATGCAGTCCGTCTGATTGCGACTTGGTAATTCCCGTTTTGCGTTCTACTAACACTAGATAGGAGAGTGACTCATTGTTTTGACGGCAATATTTTTTTATTACATTTTCTTGTTTTGAACTACAGTGACAATAAATAAATAAAAAAATACATTTCGTCTCTTTCCTGTTACATTGTTTCGCAGTACATTGATAAGATAAACCAGAATTACATTATACGCTGAACGAAATAAAATAAAAAACTGATACAGTACTACAGGATGTATGAACTCCTTGACAATTCAAAAGTGCCTGTAAATGGTTTAATTGAAATAAATGCTTTGAGTTGAGTTGAGTTGAGTTGAACGTAAACCAGGCAAAAGAAGTCTATGTGAGGATCGTAGAAGATGGCGTTCTATAGTTTCTGCCTACCCCCATGGGAAGAAGGCGTGAGTTTATGTATGTATATTTGTTAGTTTATGTATGTATATTTGTTAGTTTATGTATGTATATATGTCATTATCATCTGCCTAGCCTTTTCCCAACTATGTTGGGGTCGGCTTCCAGTCTAACCGGATGCAGCTGAAGACCAGTATTTTACATGGAGCGACTGCCTATCGGACCTCCACAAACCAGTAACTGGGTAAAACGAAACCCCTTGGTAAGACTGTTTGTCAGACTTTCGGGCTTCTGACGACCCGTAAAGACTGTCAAAGATCCAAAAATGACAGCCGGGACCAACGGCTTAACGTGCTGTCCGAGGCACGGAGGAGTCTCGATATGTAAAGATGGTCACCCATCCATGGACCAACCCCGGCAAGCGTAGCTTAACCTGACGAATCGATCCGTGCGGCTGTTATTACTTAGCCACGAGCTCTTCTATGATACAGTGCTATTCTGTTGTGGCGGCATCTACACCGCCCCATGCGAACTACGCATCAAAAACCTGACGTCACGCAACATCCTACATCGCGCAATTAGAGTTTACCGCGCAGTGGACATATATACAGGAACCCGACATCAATCGTTGGGCAGTTGCCCGTCAGCCACAACACCCGCGAGTGAACTTTACACCCTTTTCCTCATACCCCTAAACTGTAAAGTTCTCTTTGAACTCCACTTAAGTGACCACACAAAGTTCGAAAGCGAACTCATTTGTTTTTAAAGTAATTCATCGTGAATTCACACGAAACACCGTTCGTATTTTGAATTGATGTTCAGACAATCCTAGGCTATGTATTATTACTATAGATATTACCATTAGAAAGCATAGCATTAGTATTTCTTGGAGTCTAGATTGGCGCCGTATTGGCAATAGTCTCATCCCTTTATGGGACACCACCACATGGGACTGATCACGTACAAGCCGCGCGCCCGATGGGACTTCCCACTGGCAAAAATTATGAACTTCCATACAAACGTTCATCCCATATTTATACCCCTTTAGTCCCCCTACTTGTGATTTTTAGACCCAGCGGTTTAGGCAGTGCGTTTTCTGTCAGTGAATTTAAGAGTTTAATTAAGTAGATGGAATAGTGTTGTACTCACTTTATCATCAGCATAACGCTCTTTATAAAAATCGCCCTAGTCTCCGCCTTACTGGCCATGTTGGAGTACCGAGGAGACCCCTCGTTCCACCCCCCGATGGCCAGGGTCACCTTCAGATGTGGGTACTTCTGTTTTAGGTTGACGAGACGTTTGTAGCCAGCCTTGCCATAGTCGGTTTCCAGGTCCTGCCAGGGATCTGAAAAGTGAGATGATGGTGGTAAGTATTTTTTCTTTACCCGGAGTTTTCGACACAGCTTGCCGAGTAAGCAAGCAGGGGTCCAAGTCTACTAATTTACAAACGTGTCAGTTGTCTAGCAAGGATGACTTTTTGACAGTTTTTGTATGGCATATCTGTCAAAAACTGATCATTGTGAGACCACTGACACGTTTGTAAATTAGTAGACTTGGCCCCCTGAAGTGGCGGTGGCCTGGCCATGTTTGACGAAGGACCGATGGCCGGTGGAGCGGACGATTCCTGAAGTGGAGACTGCGTATCGGCAAGCGTAGTGTGGGACGCCCCCCACCTAGATAGATGACGACCTTAAAAAGGTGGATGGGACAGACTGGATGTGGAAGGCGGAGGACAGTGTGTTGTGGCACAGCTTGGGAGTGGCCTATGTCCAGCAGTGGACTGCATGAGGCTGAGTTGATTGATGTTTTTATTCATGTCTTATTTCCATTTTGTAGAGAGGGGAAGCCTTTCGGTGTGCTAAACTTTATGGAATGAGAGAGCCCTTTGAAAACCTTCACTAGAATAAGACTCAGGAAGTGTCATGCATTTTTAACAGGCTTCAGAAAGAATAGGCTGTTGACAACCGTTTAATCCTGCCTTTAATTTGTTTGACATCTTGTTAAAAACAAAACACATTTAGTATTATTATCCTTACATATAAAACAAAGTCCTCATACTGCTGTGTGTTCACCAATGGATAGAGTGGTTCTCGAGGAAGGTCTCAGTATATAATAACCGACATACACGCGGGCGAAGCCGCAGGCATCAGCTAGTCATTAATAAAATAAGTTAGACAATAAAAAAAAAAACACTAAATAAAAAGTGAAAAATAACTTTAATTTCGGAAGTCGGTGTCTTTGCTTTTTAATTTTCGTTTTTTGCCACCGACTTCCGAAATTAAAGGTGTTTTTCACTTTTTATTTAGTGTTTTTTTTTTAAGTCGGTTGTTTTTTTTTGTAAAAAGTTTTTATTTTTCTCTTTTTAGTGGTGGTATCTACCCCACACAAGTTACTACCTGCTATGTAAATAATAGTGAAGGAGTCTAATAATTATATCGGCTACATAGAAAAAAACGTAATATTGAAGCTAGCTCAAAAACTACGCAAGCAAACTTATTAAAATTTATATGGGACCATCTCGGGAGTATACCCTTCGAATTAAAAAATAATTTTTAAAATCGGTTCACAAACGGCGGAGTAATCGGTGAACATACATAAAAAAATAAACAATCATCCGAACGTAGTACCTCCTTCTTTTTTGAAGTCGGTAAAAAAAAGACATCTTGTTTAAGTTTTCTATTACAATCTATTTAATAACATGGCGAAACTACGGGTTCCTTGTTGCCAGCCATGATAATGAAGTTCGTTGGTAAGCCCATAACTGGAGAATGGCTATTTATTGTTTTAAAATGTTCATAATAGTCCGAATCACGATCTTACGGAAAGAAAATTTGAAAAGTTGCCGGTAAAATTGGTGCATTGTGCAGGATCGTGGGCAAGAATCTATGGGCGGCACACCCACGTCCGCCACGGATGAGACCACTGTAGTTTTGAAGACATCACTTCTACCTTTACTCAGTCCAAGGCGCATCAAAATCTGTCCCGGGGTTATTTAGTTACGACAATGTTAGGTTAGGATATGTTAGGTATGTATTGGCGGCACACCACATTTCACCACAGATAAACCCTCTGTAGTTTTTAAGACATTATTTCTCCCTTTACTCAGGCCAAGGCCCATCCAAATCTGTCCCAGGGTTATTCAGTTCTGACAATGTTAGGTTAGGTTAGATATGTATTGGCGGTACACTCACGTCCGCCACAGATAAAACCACTGTAGTTTTTAAGACATAGTAATGTCTATCAGAACTGAATAACCCTGGGACAGATTTTGATGAGCCTTGGCCTGAGTAAAGGGAGAAGTAATGTCTTCAAAACTACAGTGGTTTGAACCGTGGCGGAGCTGGGTGTCTTTTGCCCACCATCCTCTTGTATGAATTATTGAAAGTACAGGACAGCATAAGTCGGCTATGCTATAATTTTATCATAAAATCTAAACAGTTATTTACGGCTGACATTACTGTAAAGAAAGCTAAGAAATTACACAACGATTAGAGGATAATTTGTCGAAATGCACGCGAGTAACACGGAGACATTCAACTCACGCATTGCATGTAGAAATTGAATTCTGCATAGCACAAGGAACATACTCACCTACGGCGAGTATTGCAGGTAAGTTTGTGCGTAAAATACTCGCCGTAGGTGAGTATAATGTTCCTTGGTAAAATACTTATTACATTGTTTTTTTTTACCCGACTACGGCGAAGAAAAAAGGAGGGTTATGATTTTGACCGGTATGTATGTATGTATGTATGTATGTATGTATGTATGTATGTATGTATGTATGTTCATCTGTTCCCTCCTATCTTCCAAACCACTTATCACAATTTGACAAATGATTGATCAAATATCGTTAGAAGCGTCGTGATTGTCCGCTAGTTATAGGCTATGTGACGTCACATTAAATTACTAATGGCGCCCTCTAGCGGAAATAAAGTGAGGAACTTAAAAAAAAAATGGTTTTATCGTACCATGTTGGGTATCAAATGAAAGGGCTTAATGAGCACATTTCAAAAATATATATATTATAACCCCAAAAGAATTTAAAAAAATATAGTAATAAAAACTAAAACACAACTACGACTTAAAAGGTATAAACAAGACACCACAGACAGACCAATTAAAAATCCGGAGTCACACGTAATCTGTTCGATTTATGCCCTAACACGTGTGACTCCGGATTTTTAATTTGTCTGTCTGTGGTGTCTTGTTTATACCTTTTAAGTCGTAGTTGGGTTTTAGTTTTTATTACTATATTTTTTAATGTTCAAAATGAAGTCGCAATCTACTCAGAGCGACAATCAATGTCAAAAACTTGTCAAAAATGTAGCGAAATTAGAGTTTTTTTTTTGTGACACATTAAAACCGAGATTGGAATGCGAACTTTCAGGAGTATTACACTATTTTATCTCTATAACTATCATATTAGGGGGTATAAGACTATCATAGACCTATGATCAAAGATATAATATAATATTAAATTAGTTATTTAACGTTTATACTTTATGAATTCTTAATCAATTTGAAAATTAGAAACAATAATCTATTGCAAACTGTCGAGGCACGTAAATGGCTTGTCGTTAATTCCCTCACTCTTACCTCTGTGTTGATAGCTGTAAGCCACCCAAAGACAATAAAATAAAAATAAAGATAATGAAATTGTAAAATAGACATTATTATGGGTAATTTGTGAGCTTCGTGGATAGGTAACTGGTATAATAATTATGATAGTGTAATATCCCATAAGGGGGTATATTATAAACCTTACCTAATTACACCTTAACATACCTTATTATATCTATGACTCATAGATCTATGATCATAGATTATGATAGTGTAATACCCACCTTAAAAATACGGGGATTACCCCTCGAAGTGACGTTGTTGGTAAAAGCCCGCGGTGACCCCTGATGTGGATGTCTGATTAATGTACAGCAAACGTCAAAGGGGCATTGACCCTGTATAAGTAACACTAGCAGATAAGTATGGAAAAAAAAGGTACATACCAAGACTCCTAATAGTATTCGAAGTCTCGTTCAGCCCCGCGAACGAGTACACGAGGTGTGTGCACAGCGACGGCTCCAGGTCTTCGAGGGTGTACTTGCCAGGGTCTGGTCGGTATACCGCCCAGGAGGCTATGTAGCAGACCACCTTCTTGTCATGTTTAGGTCCTAGAAAGATGGATAAGATAGTTTAAAGAGACTATTAGAGACATGAGTAGATTAAGGCGTTGTCCTATTTGGCGAAGATCGCACGATGACATGAGTTCAAACATACAGATTTCATCAGAGTGTCCTATATGAACCTCGCAAGTAATCGTGCGAGCACATGAAATGCTTAATAACGATCGGACGATGCGTTTGATCGTGCGATCATGTAAGCAACAGATCTCTTTTGAGTGTCCTAATCGGTTACCTACGCGATGCGTCGACGCGCGAGGGCATCACACGATGGACATCGCGCGATCTATTAGGACACCTGTTAGGTCATCGCATGACCACTTTGATCGTGAGATGAAAAACGCATCGCGCCATCGTACGATCGCTCCCAATTAGGACGCCGCCTAATAGGTTTTTTGGGACAAGTTTTAAAGTTTAAAATCTTCTTCTACTAACAGACGAACCCAACCGACCAGACGAATCTCATTCTAAAATTAGATACCATAGTTGAGATTAATAATTGTAAAAAAATATGTCAGATTTCACTCGAGGTACAAAGCGTTCTGGAATCAATCAATCTGCCTAGCCTTTTCCCAACTATGTTGGGGTCGGCTTCCAGTTTAACCTGATGCTGCAGCTGAATACCAGTATTTTACATGGAGTGACTGCCTATCTGACCTCCACAACTCAGTAACTAGGTAATACGATACCCCTTGGTAAGACTGGTTGTCAGACTTTCGGGCTTCTGATGACCCGTAACGACTGTCAAAGATCCACGAATGACAGCCGAGACCAACGGTTTAGCTTGCTTTCCGAGGCACGGAGGAGTCTCTGTGCTCAATGGTATGTAAAGATGGTCACCCATCCACGGACCAATCCCGGCAAGCGTAGTTTAACCTGATGGATCGACCCGTGCGGCTCACAAAGCGTTCTAGAATAAAGGCCTAAAAATAACTTGATCTGACCCGTCAAGGATTTTAAACGTGTTTCTGCAGACATGCTATGTATAACAAATCGCATTGAGGAAAATACAACACATAACACGAGTGGAGCTCATATAAATGTTTCTTTATACATCCTTACATATTATAAAACAAAGTCCTCCGCCGCGTCTGTCTGTTCTCGAAAAACTCAAAAATTACTGCACCGATTTTCATGCTGTTTTCACCAATGGATAGAGTGGTTCTCGAGGAAGGTTTTAGTATATAATAACCGACATCCACGCGGGCGAAGCCGCAGGCATCAGCTAGTTTAAGGTAAAAGCTGTCTGGAAGCTTAGAACAACGTATTTAACCCAAGAAGCAGACGGTGGATTGAGCTCGTGTTAAAATAATAAATATGCGACAAAAAAGTCCACTAAACACACGTGGTAGGGCATAAAACACACAGATTACGTATGACTCCGGATTTTGTGAGGGAATATATGAACATACATACATACACATTATCATATATACACATTATCATATATATCATATATACCGGTAAAAAATATAAACCTCCTTTTTGCTTCGCCGTAGTCGGATAAAAATAAAATTGCTTTGATGTTTTTTTTTGGGGTTCAACGACCGCTTTTAGTGTTGTTACTTGAAGTAGGTATGAGTTGAGAAAATCTGTTTTCTTTTATTTCATCACGTTTAGATATCGATATCACTCATTTCTATAAAGTTTACACAATAAACTGCTGTTTTTTTAAACTTATATTTCAAGTCTATGCTAACTGCGGTCGATGATGACCCCTCCAAAAAAGTCATCAAATTAAAAATTATTTTTAGCTTTATCATTTGTTTAAATATCGATACTCATCATGTATGCGGAGTTTCGCTAGCTATTTTAATTTAACCCTGACATTGTGAGGAACTCATGACTAAGTAATAACAGCCGCACGGGTCGATCCATCAGGTTAAGCTACGCTTGCCGGGATTGGTCCGTGGATGGGTGACTAATGAACATCTTTACATACCGAGACTCCTCCATGCCTCGGAAAACACGTTAAGCCGTTGGTCCCGGTTGTCGTTCGTGGATCTTTGACCGTCGTTACGGGTCGTCAGAAGCCCGAAAGTTTGACAACCAGTCCTACCAAGGGGTATCGTATTACCAAGTTACTGGGTTGTGGAGGTCAGGTAGGCAATCGCTCCATGTAAAATACTGGTATTCAGCTGCATTCGGTTAGACTGGAAGCCGACCCCAACATAGTTGGGAAAAGGCTAGGCAGATTAATTGATTGATTGAGAACATTATTCAAGGCATTAGGTAGTATTTAAAACTAGTTTAGAGCCATTTGATTGGTCAAAAGTAAGAAGTTTGTGATGCTCGAGTCTTTAGTTAGACTCTGTAACACGAGTTTCTTGCCCATTCTTCTCCTTAATGTCCATACGAAACTACTTTTTGGAAGGAACAACTAGAATCAATTCTATTTTCTTTGGTAATTAGAACACATCTTTATATTTTAATATACATAAAAACGGCCAAATGCGAGTGGGACTCGCGCACGAAGGGTTCCGTACGGCAAAAAAATCACGTTTGTTGTATGGGAAAATTAAATATTTATTAAATATATGTTTTATTTTAATTTAAGTATTTATTTTTTAAGTGAAATACATGTCTACCTGTTGTCGTTTTCAATATCAAGCAAAAACGAGCAAAAATTTCACGTTTGTTGTATGGGAGCCCCTTAAATATTTATTTTATTCTGGTTTTTAGTATTTGTTGTAATAGCGGCAACAGGTATGATGAAATTTCAACAATTCATTTCAAATGTCTAGCTATCACGGTTCATGAGATACAGTCTGGTGACAGAGACAGATAGACAGCGGAGCCTTAGTAATAGGGTCCCGTTTTACCCTTTGGGTACGGAACCCTAAAAAGCAGGGGAAGTAAACATAGGGCATCAATTATTTTTAAATATTTTCTTGTAAATGTTGACGTTCAGAAGTGCCTTTTAAGCACCTGTTTGAAAATTCCTCACCAGTCCAGTACGGAGATAGTTATCAAACACTTATCAACAACACTTGACAATTCATTATTCAAACACTTATTTACAAATACATTACGAAGATTATTCAATGTCGATCACTCGAAACATCAAATGCCAAGTTAATTAAATAATCCAACACCTCAGTTCAATATTTAGTTGATTATAGATGTTTTAAAGGACGTTGGTCGAAGGTTAACTGGTTTAAACCGGCTTGGTATCAACAAAGAAGTACTATCACGGGGTCATGTTAAGAATTTTTCTCAAACATGATAGGCTTGGAAACTCGAGCATTATTTTGACAACCTTCTTCGAGATAAATCGAAATTGCTGTACTGGTCAAAAACAAGTGACGATGCGGCCGGCAATCTTACTATGAAAACTCGATAAACGTGTTTCAGGGCAGTTTTTTGCACTGATTCTTTATTTTTTGACTAAAATCCTGGGAAGCATTGAAGTGTGCCCGTTTGGTTTTTCCCAAATATATTGGGGTCAGCTTCCAGTCTAACCGGATGCAGCTGAATACCAGTATTTTACATGGAGCGACTGCCTATCTGACCTCCACAACCCAGTAACTGGGTAATACGATACCCCTTGGTAAGACTGGTTGTCAGACTTTCGAGCTTCTGACGACCCGTAACGACTGTCAAAGATCAACGAATGTCAGCCGGGACCAACGGCTTAACTTGCTTTCCGAGACACGGAGGAGTCTCGATATGTAAAGATGGTCACCCATCCACAGACAACCCCGGCAAGCGTAGCTTAACCTGACGGATCGACCCGTGCGCTTGTTATTACTGAGCCACGAGCTCCTCTCAAATGGCTCCTCTCAGGCTTTATAAGGTCAGAGGAGTGAAATTATGATAAGGTTGCGCAAGTCCTAACCCTTTGTTAAGGAGAACTGCTGGGATTTAGGGGATAATTTACTCAAGAAAAGAAGGAATTACTGAATTAAAGTATTTTTGAGAGCTGGAAATCGAATCAATGACGAAGAATGACAAAAAAATGATTGTGTATATAAACAACATACGTAAAAGAAATACCGAAAATATCAAATTACCTACTTACAAGCGAAAAAAAACCGATGAAAAAGTAATTCAAAATAATCAAAACATTAACAGTTCCTACCGAGCCCCACGCCCATTCACGTTTGCTGCACATTTAGAACGAGCCAACTCCGCTCATCAAGTACAGTTACGATCCAGACAAAAACTGTCGCCAACCGTAAAACAATGGATGAAATGAGTTACAGTTCACTCACAATTAAACAAAAGCTTGCCCACTTTAATCGATGCATATAAAACAGGGACTGTCTCGTTGTTTATGTGATCACAGAAGCGGTTTCAGCCGGTCTATTAAGCTGTCAATAGTGACAATCCATCAGATGGAATGATAGCTCACCTAAAGCTCACTTCACCTATGTTTTCAGTGAGATATAGAATAGGTCGGTCGGTGGAGCATTAGGGTGCTTGATCACCTGATGGTCTAGAGCTAGACAAATGACAATCGTTTCGAATATTTACAACGACTTTGGCAATAGGCTCAGTTAGCTCCTATTACATGGGAATCAAACATAACAGGCGTGATGTTATAATGGCATTATTCTAGGCCCATTTTACATGAGATAATTTAATTATCAAAGGGATTGTCTAAGTGTGAATATAATTTAGACCTCTGAGCTATTATTTTATCTATATTTCGTGCCGGAGAGAAGAACCTCTGTCTACTACTATGATGATACTGAATGCAGGCGTAATGTTATGTTACACGACGCGTACTACGTTGCTACGCGTACGTGAACGACTGTACGCGACCGACCGTACGCGACCGACCGTACGCGACCGACCGTACGCGACCGACCGTACGCGACCGACCGTACTCGACCGACATCAGCGTAGGAGGAACTCAGGCCTTAGTGTTTTAGTTGTGACCGGGTGTTCAAAACTAAATTCGGTCTAACGAACCATCTCAGAGCACACGCATGGAATTGATTCTGATTTTATTTCTTGAATTGATTGAATTTCTGGGGGTCGCCGTTATCGAAATGGATGAGGATTAATTGATAGATTTCAAGGATAAAGGCCAAAAAGTATCAAGGCCCTGATCGAGACACGAAACACATTCATTTTAATAAGTTCAGAAACCAAGGGAATTAAAACGACTACAGAAAAGCTATGTGAGTCCTTCTCACGGTGTTATGACTAAATAATCGTCACGCACATTTAGGGCAAGTCAATCTACCATTATGTACTGTTACAGACAGAAAAACACTGTTACCGACCATGAAACAATAGATTATATCAGTAACAGCCCACTCATTGTCGAAAAAGACTAGGCAACGGTTCTAAATTGTAGACATTTAATCCAAAAACAATGGTATAATTTTATTGAACACAGAAGACACATTTACTAAATTGACATACAAAAATCATGACGTCACAAAAATCCTGCATCGCGCAATTAGAGTTTACCGCGCGATCAAACTCCAACATCAATCGCTGGGCAGTTGCCCGCCAGACAAAACACCCGTCTGGTAGTAGTATCCTCCCTTTTCAATAGAGGATAAGTGAACTTTACACCCTGTTCCTCATACCTCTAAACGGTAAACATAACGCAAAGAAAGAACACAAACACTGAAAAGAACAAGTCGGGGGAAAATATGCGTCACATCAACGCAAAACGGCCATCACTCAGCATAATGCTGCGACCCTATGTGATACAGCGCTGGTTTTGTGTGACAGCCGGCGTTGAAGTGATAAAATCGACCGAAGATCTCGAATGACGAAGTATGGCTGGTATAGGCTATATGCCGACAGCCCCGGTATAGATACTCAATATACGCCATTGCTAACTCGCTCACAATTTCGTCACAGCATTAGCTAATTTCACATTAGGTATATCTCATGTAAACGGGAAAGATGTGTAAGTAAATGCGGGTGCGCATCAAGTACAGTAAGAACGAGTAAAGAAACTGTCCCCGACCGTGACACAGTAGATTATATCAGTTAACTGCGGTACCTATGTACCACACCAACAATGGAAACACACCGTTACAATGGCTTGCTTACATAATAAAAATCTTAAATTCACTGACAGACAACGCACAGGTTTAGATGCTAGATGCTTCTAGAAGCATGAAATTTTGCAAAAGAGTTCCTTTTTTAACGAAAGTGCATGAGGTATAAGGTAGGATTTTTCAAAATACAATCATGGAATCCCTAAAAGGTTTTAAATAGGGGATAAAGGTTTGTATGGAATTTCGTAAATTTTGCCGATGGGAAACCTAAGCGAGCACCGCTTGTATAAAATAAAAAAACTAGACCATCCTTTTTTGACGAGTAAGCACAAATTTTGTCTTTTCTTCTTTTATTTTATGATTATATCGATAAAAAATAGCCTATGTCCTTCCCCGGGATGCCATCTATCTCCTTGCCAAATTTTATCGAAATCCGTTCAGTGGTTTAGGCGTGAAAAGGTAACATACAGACAGACAGACAGAGTTACTTTCGAATTTATAATATTAGTATGGATGGATTGTTATGCTTTGAAGAAAATGTCATGAGGAAAGTTTTGAGTATAATGTTGATGGCTATACGAGAAGGAGGAAAAAATTGAAAATTTATTAGCTGTTCCATACAAAACTCCAATACCCAGGTACCATTCCATTCCATAGCAAGCGGCTCCTGCAGGCGCCGCGACACGACTGGTTTCTATAAATTTCTATGAAATACCTTCCGTAGCTAGTGACACGTTGGTTTCATACAAACCAGTAGTGTCGCGGCGAGACGACGCCGCGTTGCCTTCAATTGCCGACTGCGCCTGCGGTTCAGCTACGGAATTATACCTTTATCGACCCAAATGGACGGCTGATATTTTTTTCACACACCCTTGAATTTTTTCGGCCTAGCCTTTTCCCAACTGCATTGGGGTCGGCTTCCAGTCTAACCGGATGCAGCTGAATATCAGTATTTTACAAGGAGCGACTGCCTATTTGACCTCCACAACCCAGTAACTGGGTAATACGATATCCCTTGGTAAAACTGGTTGTCAGACTTTCGGGCTTCTGATGAACCGTAACGACTGTCAAAGATCCACGAATGACAGCCGGGACCAACGGCTTAACGTGCTTTCCGAGGCACAGAGGTGTCTCGATTTATAAAGATGGTCACCCATCCACGGACCAACCCCGGCAAGCGTAGCTTAACCGGACGGATCGACCCGTGCGGCTGTTATTACTTAGCCACGAGCTCCTGATACTCACACAGTCTTGAATATGACCACACATTTCTAATACATACTGTATGGAATCAACTACCATCCTCATGTTACAACTAAGACGTCTTTCTCAACACCTGAGAATTTAACTTCAAACAAAACTTAAAACAATGGCTTCTGGGAAACGTGTTTCATAACGAAGCCATGCTCAAGTGTCTGCTCTTTCAAAATATTGACATTGGCATTACACCTGATGATACAATTCTGTGCAGTTAAAACTGTATATACAATGTCTATACAGACAGGGAAAATTGTTTATCAAGCCTTTACTTTTGCTTCACCTACGTTCAATATATCTGAGGCCCTAGACAAAGTGACATTCTATTAGCGATAACGATGATGGACAAGGCAAAAATGTATAGGACTGACATAAGCTATCGAAAAGCTTATGTCAATCCTGTTGAAAGTCGTCGTAGAAATACGAAACGCTTTCGAAGCGATTGTCACTTGTCTAGGCCCTCAGAGGGCCGAGACAAGTGACAATCGCTTCGAAAGCGCAGGATTGACATAAGCTTTCGGATAGCTTATGTCAGTCCTATACATTTTTGCCTTTTCCATTATCGTTATCGCTGATAGAATGTCACTTTGTCTAGGGCCTCTGATCTTTTTAAAGAACTTACACCAGTAAGATCACTATATGTCTTTCTAGAGATTCCCCTCCCGGCGTTCCCAATCACATCTGCCTTGTTCATTTTTTTTTAAACCACACCTTTGTCTTATCACATCATTCCTCAGTCTATCATTATTTGATTTAAAGAATTTATAATCCTATTGAAGTCCACTGCTGGACAACCGCTCCCAGGCTTGGCCACAACACCCTGTCCACCGCCTTCCGCATCCAATCTGTTCCAGCCACCTTATTTACCGCTTAGCTTGAAAAGTAAGCAAGCTGAACTGGCAAAGCTGGCAAGCTGGCTGGCCATGTTTGTCGAAGGACCGATGGCAGGCGGAGCAGACGAGTCCTCCACACTCTTACTGACTAAACCCACCCATGTTCCTTTAGTTGCCTATAAGTTGCCAGAGGCAACGGTATCCCTTTCGGACTTTACCGCGACCCCGGTAGGCATTGGCCCTAGCAGACCCCTCATCTCTTTGAGGCGCGAGGGGAACACAACGCGCTGTCGACCCGGGCCTGGTGCTTATCGGACTGCGAGCTACCTATTGCTCACCGTCCGCAAGCCCGCGCCTAAGGTGGCCGGGAATCCGCCTGGGATTACCAACGCCCAGGGCAGTGTCCTGTTGCGACTAGGGGCGTGAGGGCGCGAAATTTGCCTCTCCCTCACGCGTTCCGCCTCCTCCTTCGCAAGCATTACTGCTTCGCAGAAGGAGGTGACGGCTTCCCATGCCCTCTCGCTCCGTACCATGGCCTGTAGAATGTATAACGGCAAGCGCAGTGTGATGATAGTTATATACCTACCTATGTTTAATGATAAGTAACTTAAGCATTTGTAATCAGGTTAAACTAGTAATTAGTTGTTCAATTATCTCATTAATAAATGTTAATGTAAAATCACATTGTTTTTCAATACGAATTGATGTGCAGTTACTTCGGCTGTGAGAAAAGTTTTGAATTGTCTGTAACAGCTTGATTATGAATCGGAAATAATTGAGAAAATATAATTATGCAAAATGTGACTTTTTTTTTAAAACAAATTTTACCACTGCCGTATTGTAGCCTTTTACCTATGCTCTAGGGCAACGAACTTGCGTCTCAACACGGATAGGGGGCGCCGGACGTTACCTGACCGGCCGCGAGCGCGACCCCTCCCTCAGTCAGTTTCAGCTGTTTCGCTGGCGAGCACGGTGTCGGATAGAAACTTTTTTAAATCCTTTAATGAAAATAAGGTTTTTTTTTGTTGTTACTGGGTCATTTATTTTATATTTAAGTCAACTAGCCATGGTTTGAGTGACAACGGTGTTTACCCTCTATATACTCGTAAGTTATGTACAAGTATACAAAGGAAAAAAAAAAAATTTATAGTATAATAACGGAAGAGTTCATTGGACATCAAAAAATCGTCCGCATCGCTGTTAGTGGGAAAATTGCCCAAAAGGCTGGCAGGGTTGCCACGTTGGATGACAATGCTGATTCTTTTACCTTAAAAATTGGCCAGCCCTATGTGACTTACTTTCTGAGTTTAACTTGGATATTACTGACATCGGTGGAGGAAAACAGGACAGGATAACTAAGCGCATGACTTGATTTGGCTTTTTTATGTTAAAACTAGCTGCGCCCCGTGGTTTCACCCGCATAAGTGTCGATCGCGTAAGAATATTGGGATATAAAGTATCTTATGTCCTATTCCTGGTCGTGGTCTACCCATGTGCCAAATTTTATCCAAATCCGTTCAGCCGTTTTAATAAAACACTTCAAATTAGATCATGAAACTTTGCATAATAACTGAACTAACTTTAAAGCAGGTCTTATGTTTTTTTTATTTTTTTTTACCATTATTTTCACCTAAACTATTCGAGGCTTGAAAGCCGCCAGCACCCCACTCCGTCTCGCTCTCACTCAGGCCGCGAATAGTATGGTGCGAGCGAGATAAAATTTGAGGTAAGGTAGATACAACGCAGACTTTGATTAGCCTTCGAATAAAATCGATACAAATCAATATTTTTATTTCATTTGATCGGCAGCATTGAGTTCGAATCAAAAAGACATCTTACGTGACCATTTTAAAACTAGTTTACCTTAATGAAACCGATTACAAATCTCGGAGGAAAACTATACTCTCATAATTACAAAACAACAACAATATGAATTATAAAATACAACAGGGGGCCTAGACGAAATCCCTTTTCTGTAAGCGTTAACGCCAACGGAAAGGCAAATTGTATGGAGTTGACAGCAGCAGTCACGTGACATCTCTAAAGCTAATGTCAACTCCATACAATTTGATCTTTCCGTTGGCGTTAACGCTTACAGAAAATGGATTTTGTCTAGAGCCTCAGGTCTCATAAGAAAAGAAGAAGATTATTGACAACATTCTAATCTTAGTCTCCGTCAGGCTCCTGTATCCGTCCGTCCGTCTGTCACAGTCTTAGAACCGTAATATGTAGACACTTGAAATTTTCACAGTGTGTATTATAATTTATAACCTACTAGCTTTTGCCCGCGACTTCGTTCGCGTGGAATAGTGACTTCCGACAGATTTTTGGTTTTACCCGCATGGCGCATAGTTCCCGATCACGCGGGATCTCTTCATAAATGAACGGAACCAATTTTAAATTTACGAAACGATCAATCCTCAATTCTACGACAGTACCGAAGCGCTCGGCCGATACCCAACCAAATGCGTGTAACGAAACCATAGCGCGATCTATTTCGATCCCAACGCCATCTATCGAGCATAGTGACAACTCGGATTATTTATCTATACTCCGTTCGGGCATTTTCTTTGTACTAAAAGTTTTATTATATTGATATTATTTTTTTCATACCTTTTTACTATTTATTTACTTTTTTCCGTGAATTCAAACAATAACATGAACCGAACTCGTGTAACGATCGACACCATTGCGCGATCACCAATTTTCAGTACTGAATTGATGCCGACTCTTGACCAATAGATGGCGCTGTATGTCCGGAATAAATTTTATTTTTTATTTTATTTTTTGTAATAAAAACTATCCTATGTCCTTTCTCAAGTTCCAAACTATGACTGTACCAAATTTCACACAAATCGGTTCAGTAGTTTAGGCGTGAAGCAAAGACAGACAGACAGACAGACAGAAAGACTAAAATATAAAATATAAATATAAATATAAATATAAATATAAATATAAATATAAATATAAATATAAATATAAATATAAATATAAATATAAATATAAATATAAATATAAATATAAATATAAATATAAATATAAATATAAATATAAATATAAATATAAATATAAATATAAATATAAATATAAATATAAATATAAATATAAATATAAATATAAATATAAATATAAATATAAATATAAATATAAATATAAATATAAATATAAATATAAATATAAATAATAAATAATAAATAATAAATAAATATATATATATATATATATATATATATATATATATATATATATAGTTTGGACTAGTTTGGATGGCCGCGTCGCGTCGACCAAAAATTACGATACAAGTACGCGACTGTTTGGGGGTTAATATATGCTAACAAGATATGGATTTAAATTATCTGAAATAAATTATTCTATTCTATTCTAAAATAAAAATAAAAATAAAAAAATATAAATCTAAAACCCAACTACGACAAAAAAGTCAACTAAAAAGGTATAAACAAGAATCACAGACAGACAAATTAAAAATCCGGAGGCCCACGTGTTACGTGTGACTGCGGATTTTTCAATTTAATGTGACGTCAAATTATGATAAGTACTTTACAAGTTATGAGGGAACAGATGAACATACATACATACAAATCGGTCAAACTCATAACCCTCCTTTTTGCTTTACCGTAGTCGGGTAAAAATATTTGAGCTGATTAAATCATTTTTATTTCTGTTGTAATTATTTCCACAAACGTATTATTTTAAGGGCAACTCTGCCTATTGCTATACACAACGGACCTTTCAAATGAAGTATATTAAATTAACAGGATAAAATTATTTTTATCAAATCCAAAAAGCCCAATAGGGAATATGCATGTATTTTTTTAAATATTTTTATTCGATAGTTTACATCGTCAAATAATAGTTTAAAAAAATTCGACGGGAAAAAAGCAATTTAAAGTAAATAAATTTTATTTTTTTTAATATCCAACTTATCCGGGCTATTTAAACGTCCTCCATTTGGCGCGCTTGGTGTGGTGACGTCACAGACCGTGAAAACGGACAAGCAACTGTCAAGTCAACGTCAAACACTCCTTTTTGTAGGAGCGTTTGACATTGACTTGACACTTGTTGATTGACTTGACATTGACATTTTGATTGTTATCCCGGATTGTTACGTCACATCCGCACTTAGCCTTTTCAAGTATTTGAATTACCCACAGTTTTTCGGGACGTTATAAAAAATAATTTCTCGCTCAAAAAAAAATTATATTCAAAAATATTGATGGAGGCTTAATTCTGAAGTAATATAGTTTATAAAAAAAAATATTTGACCCATATTTGAATCACATGCATATTCCCTATTCTGAGTCATACAAAACGTTTTCGAAATTCAAATAGGTACCTATATAAAGGCTTTTCGTTACATGACTCAGCCAATGACTAAGTTCTGAAGCCCGAACGCGCAAGCAGTCGGGTCTCACAGAATCTTTAGAATGCAATAAATGCATTCTAGTTTTATAATAGGGATGCTGACAATTTCCAGGTCATGATGGTCTACCCTTGTGCCAAGTTTCATCCTTTATAGATAAGTAGCTTCCGCCCGCGGCTTCGCCCGCGTGGTATATATGTCAGTAAAAAGTACCCTGTGTCCTTCCCCAGGATGCCATCTATCTCCTTGCCAAATTTTGTCCAAATCCGTTCAGTGGATTAGGCGTGACAAGGTAACATACGGATAGACGGACAGACAGACAAGAGTTACTTTCGAATTTATAATATGTATGGATGGAAACTGAATACTACGTCACTTTCTATTCAATCAATCTGCCTGCCTTTTCCCAACTATGTTGGGGTCGGCTTCCAGTCTAACTGAATGCAGCGGAATACCAGTATTTAACATGGAGCGACTGCCTATTTGACCTCCACAATCCAGTAACTGGATAATGCGATACCCCTCGGTAGTAGTAAGACTGGTTGTCAGACTTTCCGGCTTCTGACGACCCGTAACGACTGTCAAAGATCCACGAATGACAGCCGGGACCAACGGCTTAACTTGTTTTCCGAGGCACGGAGGAGTCTCGGTATGTAAATAACGTATTTATGTGTTACTAGCTGGGCCCCGCGGTTTCACTCGCATAAGTCTCGATCCCGTGGGAATATCGGGATAAAAGGTATCCTATGTCCTTCTCCAGTTCATGGTCTACCTATGTGCCAAATTTCATCCAAATCCGTTCCGCCGTTCACGCGTGATGGCGTGACCAAGGGAAATAGGGATTCATTTTTACCCGACTACGGCGAAGAAAAAAGGAGGGTTATGATTTTGACCGGTATGTATGTATGTATGTATGTATGTATGTATGTATGTATGTATGTATGTATGTTCATCTGTTCCCTCCTATCTTCCAAACCACTTATCACAATTTGACAAATGAGGTATCGTTAGAAGCGTCGTGATTGTCCGCTGGTTATAGGCTATGTGAAGTCACATTAAATTAAAAATGGCGCCCTCTAGAGGACATAAAGTGAGGAACTTAAAAAAAATGGTTTAATCGTACCATGTTGGGTATCAAATGAAAGGGCTTAATGAGCACATTTCAAAAATATATATATTATAAACACAAAAGAATTTTAAAAAAAAATCAAGTAATAAAAACTAAAACCCAACTACGACTTAAAAGGTATAAACAAGACACCACAGACAGACAAATTAAAAATCCGGAGTCACACGTAATCTGTTCGATTTATGCCCTAACACGTGTGACTCCGGATTTTTAATTTGTCTGTCTGTGGTGTCTTGTTTATACCTTTTAAGTCGTAGTTGGGTTTTAGTTTTTATTACTTGATTTTTTTATTATAAATATAGATATGTCACTTTCAAGTAATGAAATAAAATAAAACTTTTTTAACCAGTGAGTCATGTATAAAGTGTCATCTAAGTATTTTCAAAACAATACAGTACCATAGGATGCCTCGTTCCATTGTAATAGCGCGGGAATGTTACTGTACTAGCGTGCTTGCTACTTTCTCTGCATACTTAAATGTTAGCAATATTACTCATTATCTACACTAGCCGCGATCCGTTCGTGGATGGGTGACCACCATCCATTATATATCGAGAATTCGAGAACTCTCAGTGTCTCAAAAAGCACGATAAGCAGTTGGTCCCGGCTGTCATTCGTAGACATTTGACAGTCGATACGGGTAAAGTCCGGTTGCGAAGCAGAAAGGATTTCGTAAAATGACCCTTCATTACACATTAGAAGGACCACCCTTATAACGAGCGCGACGGCAATACATTTGAGCGCGAGTGATAGAGATATGTAATAAAGGGATGGTAATGAAGGAAGCCGTCTGCTTCGCGACCGGACTTTAGTCAGAAACCCAAAATAATCTGACAACCAGTCTTACCAAGGGGTATAGTGTTACCCAGTAACTGCATGGGTTGTGGAAGTCAGATAGGTCAGTCGCTCCATGTAATATACTGGTATTCAGCTGTATGGAAGCCGACCCCAACATAGTTGTGAACTGGCTAGGCAAATCGATTGAGTAATAATAAACATTTGTTATGTTTTGTAACTGCTGGTTAAATATTGATAGTTTGATGCATGTTACAAATAAAGGTACTCTTTTTCTTTTGTTTAGACGAGTTATATGCTCAATAGCTCGTGTCGTGGTGAATCTAGTACGTAACGTTGAAATGTGACAACGTGGAATGTACTAATAATCACTCTTTGGGTTTTTCCATACAAAAATTATCAGACGTCTATTCCAAAACGTGAGAGCTCGTGGCTAAGTAATAACAGCCGCACGGGTCAATCCATCAGGTTAAGCTACACTTGCCGGGGTTGGTCCGTGGATGGGTGACCATCTTTACATATTGAGACTCCTCCGTGCCTCGGAAAGCACGTTAAGCCGTTGGTCCCGGCTGTCATTCGTGGATCTTTGACAGTCGTTACGAGCTGTCAGAAGCCCGAAAGTCTGACAACCAGTCATACCAAGGGGTATTGTATTGCCCAGTTACTGGGTTGTGGAGGTCAGATAGGCAGTTGCTCCATGTAAAATACTGGTATTCAGCTGCATCCAGTTAGACTGGAAGCCGACCCCAACATAGTTCGGAAAAGGCTAGGCAGATTGATTTAATTCCAAAAAAGACAAATCTGGCTTTGGTAAAATATGCCTATAGTGTGTTATACAAGACATGTTGCACCGGCCCCAAATGAATTAGGATAAGGGCAGGAGAATGAAGATGAGTGTGTTATGCTGTAGTCTTCACTGCTAAATTGCTTAGTGCTTATTACATTTTTTGGGAGTAACTTAGTTTTCACCCGATTACGGCGAAGCAAAAAGGAGGGTTATAGTTACTGGACTTGGTTAACTAGAACGTGAACCACTTCTAGCACTAAAGCCAGGCATTTAAATGCACGACAAATAAATACATCCCTCACTTCAAACCCAAGATTGTTTCGTCTTCGACGTTTTCACTATTATACAGGGTGAAATATAATTCATGGTCATCAAACTCAAAGCATTTATCTATCTAGGAGTCGGTCAGTCAGAAATATGAAGCTAGTTGCCCATTCCAAAGCGTAGTAGGTACCTATGGAGAAGAACGGGCAAGATTCTCCACTGAATCATTGATCCACTCCATCCTCTTAAGGGATCACTTTTCTTATAATTATTATCACAAACGAACCAACCCTGAAATCGCGAAAAAATAATCAGCTGTTCCCTAAATTTATGTTCGCATGTAGTCGTTAGTCGTAGTTCGTCGAAATGTAGGGAACAGCTGATTTTTTTTTGCGATTTCGTTTTTCGTCCCTGAATGTTGTTCATAATTTTATGAGTACAATGACTCCTTAAGAGGATGTCCTTTAATTTTTCTTTTTCTAAACAAAATCAGGTGCCGTATTGTGAAGTATTATTGCCACCATTTTTCCAGTGTGAGAGAGAGACGGAGCTAGACAAGGCCGATAGCACCATCCCGTTTAAGTAGTGGAATAATGATGGCGTTAACACTTCATGTTCATAATACTACCCCAGAATGTTGTAATGGTACCGTCATACAATTGTTTGTCCATCGCACCATGATCAACAGACATCCAGACCCGGAACAAAATATGTATACTTAAATATCTTTCGTAGATTCTGTAGATTGAAACAATGGTGAAGCGTCACGGGTCGAGAAGCCGACCCTGAGGTCAAACAACCTGATTCCTCAACTCCAGTCATTAAGTTCCTATTGGATTGTGTAAGGCATAACAAGTGTAGCTTACTGCGGTTACTTGCCGGATGGGTGACCATCCATTACATGTCCTATCGAGCCACTCCCTGTCTCGTCGTTGAGATCCTTAAGTTCTGAGTTGAGCTCCTCGGTTACTGACAAATGCTTGCACTGACTAGACAGGTTGTTCTTTCCTTAAAATACCATTTCAGACATTAATCTACATGGTCCTCATATGATCTGACCAAGATTATGTCTGGACTTTAAAAGAGACTGCGACCTCTGAATTTGTTTTGTTTTGCCTTTCTTCTCAGAGTAGTCAGATAGGAAACGCCGACCTCATCTAGCTTATTTTATTTTTTAATATGACGTGTAAAAGTGATTCCGATTATATCCTATTTACAAAATTAACAATTTCATTTCATTTCTCGGAAAGCACGTTAAGCCGTTGGTCCCGGCTGTCATTTGTAGTTCACTGACAGTCGTTAGGGGTAGTCAGAAGCCAAACAGTCGGACAACCAGTCTTACCAAGGGATATCGTGTTGTAACTGGGTTGTGGAGGTCAGATAGGCAGAGGTGAACCTATAGTTCACCCACATTTCGCCAGTTATAGTTTAAGTCCCATGCAAGGGGCGAGTCTATTGCCACCAACCGGGCACAAATCTGGGTTGCTACTGAGAAATTCTAGATGGAAAACCTCAATAACACTATGGCCGACTCGGGGAACGTACCCAGGATCTCTTGTTTAGTAGTAGCGCTTGCATCCACTAGACTAACCAGAGGGCCTAGACAAGTGACAATCGCTTCGAAAGCGTTTCGTATATACACAACGTCTTTCAACAGGATTGACATAAGCTTTTCAATAGCTTATGTCAGTCCTATTTATTTTTGCCTTTTAAATCATCGTTATCGCTGATAGAATGTCACTTTGTCTAGGGCCTCTGGCAGTCTTATCCAGTCATTTAATCATTCTGGAAATACACTAAATACGTGTTGCAAGGGAAGATCTTGCGCCCAGCAGATAAGCCATTTCTAACCATACGCGCTCAGGCGTAACTTTAGATTGCGCGAAGCAGGTTCAATGACTCTTAGCCTTTCTCCAAGCTGCAGTCAGCTTCTAATGTAAACAGATGCAGATGAATATCAGCGTGCAAAACTATTTCTAAAAGGCTATATTTTAAATCTCAAATGACAGCTTCCATAGTTTTTTGTTGTTGGTTAGACCCGTGCTTTGACGTTTATAAATGACTTTGATTGTAAGTTATTTGGCAATTTAAAAAATCTATATTTTTAACTGACTCCAAAAAGAAGGAAGGTTCTCAATTCGTCTGTATTTTCTGTTTTTGTTACCGACTTTGTAGTGTTTTTTTCCTAGGCTGTTCTTTTTTTCATTTTAATTGTGGTACCTACCCCACACCAATTCGTATACCACTACTTGCTATGTAAACAACAATGACTGGAGGTATTATAACATCATCAACGTACCAAGTGGATATTATTGAAGGTAACTCAAAATGTACCCAAACAAAGTTAAAAGTACCAGCTTTTTCTACCAAATCAAAAAGAATTTTTAAAATCGGTCCACAATTGAGGAAAATATCGATAAACATAACAACAGCGGTTCTAAAGCAGCTGGAACGAACTTTACTCAGTTGAATGTTTTGAATGCGGCTTCCAGTCTAACCGCTGTAGCTGATTACCAGTATTTTACATGGATCGACTGCCTAGCGGGGGGCCTACCACCACCGCTTACAGCAGTATTATATGAAGCTCTACAGGACGAATAGCACCATCTCTTTTCCCCACGAAGTAAGATTAAAATAATACTGCTGTACGCGGTGGTGGTAGGCCCCCTGACCTCCACAACCCAGGTCCAATAACCTAAATAACAGTCGTAGATATTCACACAGCGACTATGATCAACTATTTATTCCATTTAAGGCACAGAGAGGTCTCAATGTGCAATCAACGTTGACAAAACCAAGGCCCGAATTTGTTACTTGACCTTGATGATAGCCAATCTGCGTAGTAGTTAAATACTTATCAAGCTATACTTTTCCGGTGTAAGCTGACCTCTCATCGTTAGTGACACTGGGTCGGACTTCATACGTCTTTTGTACGTACTACATACAACGTGGATAGTGTGAAGATCGGGTCCGGACTTAACCTAGCATAATTATTATTTGGATACAAATATTAGTTTTCTTTACTGATGATGATGGATTTCCTATGATCTAAACTGTGGAATACCATTATAAATTAGACTTTTTTAAATAATTTTTTATTATAATAAAAGAAAAAGACATTATTTTTTCGTTTATTTATTTTCTTTCATAATAGTTACATTTTAAATATTTTTATAAAATTATTTAAAAATATAAAAAAATAGAAGCCCACCGGTATCGGGAACAAGGAAAGACATTAATATAAATATTAATAAATTATGGTATTTTTCAAATCTCACGGGTGTAAACCAAGTTGTTAATATTATTCCGTTTATTGTATGTATAAACAAATAAGGTACTTATTTATTACTTTGAAATATTTTGATTTAAATAATTAAAACATTTCCAAAAAAAAACCATCCCCCCATTGCATCAAGAACAGCGGCCAAGTTGATATTTTTATTGTAAAGAAAGCCTTTATACTGTCCTAGGTCTGTTTATACTGGATATGAGCTTGTTTGACAGCCTATCTGTGGACTGTGCGTTACCCGTCCCTATGACGTCATGTTTAAAGCTTCTGCCGTGCATAAGCAAGTAGGTTTGTTGCGACGAAGACAATGCTTTAATGTATTGTGTCTGTGTTGCGTCATGTAGGAGAGAAGCACGTCTGGATATACTGATTCAAATTAAGGCCTACCCTACCTCAGATTTGGTCTCGCTCGGACCATACTAGTCGCGGCCTGAGTGAGAGCGAGACGGAGTGGGGTGCTGGCGGCTCTCAAGCCTCGAATAGTTTAGGTAATTGCTTTTTACGGTGAAAATAATGGTAATAAAAAAAAACATAAACCCTGCTTTATAGTTAGTTCAGTTATTATGCAAAGTTTGTTTTTGTAATTCTTTTGTTTTGTTTAGTACTTATTAATAAAGAAAAAAAAAAGCAGTAAAAGAATTTTCGAACTATAGAAATATTTTTATAATTTGCGGAAATTACAGAAACACGAAAGAAAAAACCGCTACACAATTTTATAACTACACATATTACATTCTTTTTGTTATAATTAACTCCAACTTATTTCAACAATTCAGGTCATGAATGAATGTGTCGGATTCAGAATATATTATAATGAATGCAGTCTGTTCGAAAACGGTCAATTGGTCCAACCTTTAGGATACTTGTATATTTGGGTGGTGGAGGTTGTTTCGAGACATACTGACTTATAGCCAAATGTGGATTAATTGTTGCAGATGTATGAACGGAACGTGGACGAAGCAAATGGATAGAGGAGAGGGCTGGTTGTATAAAGGGGTAGGTTGACTAATTGCAAATTACAGCCAAATGCGTATTATGCCAGCCAAATGTGTACTAATTATTGCAGATGTATGAACGTGGACGAATCAAATGGAGTAGAGGAGAGGGCTGGTTGTATATAGGGGTAGGTTGAGTAATTGCCAATCGTAGCACGTGGCGTTCTGAGGTAACGGCGTAGATGCCTAACTCATGGTGAAAACACAGGAGTTGCAAGAACGAATGTATAAAAAAGTAGTGTGCAAATTGGTAAGCCCTTTTTTTAACAGACTTCCGAAAAGAAGGAGCTTCTATGTTCATCTGTATGTTTTTTTTAAACCTAAATGGGGAAGAATATCGCGTGGAAATGTCTCAAGAAAAAGAAGTGGCTCTTACCTACCTACCAACAACCTCCATTTTGTTTTTTTTGTGGGAAATACTAGCAATCAAGCAGGCGGCCCACCTGCTGGTAAGGGGTCCCCGAATCAATCAATTGCCATCAATTTATACTGTAGTAATATTGTCAATCGCTCCAATTGCATTTGGTAGACGATCGATATGTGCATCAATGTGTATCAATCACGTAAAATAGACAATTGTAATTGATCGTTTGGGGAAACCTTAACTCGTCGCATTCACAAATAATGACAGTAAAAACAATCTGTGATTTGCCCTATCGAAGAATCGAATCAAGGACCGTGTCACCATAGCAACACGTCTAGACAAACCTTAATGTATTCTTAAACATTACGAAAGCGGTTACTATAGTTAGTTTTAGAAGCAACGGAGGAAAACGAGTTTTCTACATACGTTAAGCAATACTATTGCCAAATGAAAATTCTCTTCAAAGGCGCGTTTACTTTGGTCGAGTAAATAGTCCAGTACCTACTTGAGATAGATTATGGTTACTGACCCAATGTTGAAACTAAAATAGCGGCATGTTTGATTTACATAATGATTGTTTACAAGGGTGCACAATTATTTAGATAGGTGCAAATCTAATAGTTCTTAATCAACAGCAGCCTACGGCAGTCCACTGTTGGACATAGGCCTCTCCAATTGCACCCCATTCACCTCGGTTCTCGGCACTCTTATTCAGCTGCTACCAGCCACCCTGCGAAGATCGTCGCTCGACCTTTGCATTTTTTTTTTGAGGGTGGGTAATCATCAAATCACTTCTCCCGCTCTGGGCGGAGCGGAAGGACGTATCAGACTTTCCGACTAAAACCTACCCGTGTTCCTTCAGTTGCCTGTTGCCCAGGTCCCGGTATCCCTTTCGGACTTTCCCGCAATCGTCACTCCTCCAAAGACCGAGGGCGTCCTACGTTACGTTACTCACGGTCTCCACTCAAGAAAACGTCTACCTCAACGGTCATCGGTTCTACGGCTATAATGGCTGGCCAATTGCCACTTCAGCTTGCTTATTCTGTGAGCTATGTCGACAACTTTGGTTCTCTGCCGGATCACCTCGTTCCGAATTCGATCTCTCAGAGAGATTCCAAGCATCACCCGTTCCATAGCTCGCTGACCGACATTGAATTTATGGACCAGCCGTACCGTGCGTGTCCACGTTTCGGCTCCATAGGTCATGACAGGCAGGACGCACTGATTGAAGACTTTAGTCTTTAGGTCCTATACGCGACGAGAAGACTCGACTCGATTCCTAATAGTTCTAAATAATTATTTTATTATTCATCATCATCTGCCTAGCCTTTTCTCAACTATGTTAGGGTCGGCTTCCAGTCTCACCGGATGCAGCCGAATACCAGTATTTTACATGGAGTGACTGACCTCCACAACCCAGTAACTGGGTATTACGAATTACGATACCCATTGGCAAGACTGGGTTTCAGACTTTTGGGCTTCTGACGATCTGTAAAGACTGTCAAAGATCCACAAATGACAGCCTGGACCGTGCTTTCTGAGACACGGAGGAGTCTCGATATGTAAAGATGGTCACCCATCCACGGACCTCCCCGGCAAGCGTAGCTTAACTTGATGGATTGACCCGTTAGGCTGGTATTACTTAGCCACGAGCTCCTCCGAATTATTTTATTATTATTAAGATTAAAAATTATGCGAATTATTTGATAGTTACTCTAATAAGACTGCCTCGTTCTCGTTGGTCTAGTGGTTTTACATTTTGGACAATTCCCGGGTCGCGCAAAGCGACATTGGGTTTTCTATTTGGAAGTTCTCAGTTGCATGCCCAGAGTCTGGCATTGTGCCTGACTGATGGCAATAGGCTCTATAATCTATAATATAATCTATATCTATAATAATAACTGGTGAAATGTGGGTGTCCCTACTATGGGGACACCTCTGCCTAACCCTTCGGGGAAATAAATGGCGTGATGTTTATGTTCTAATAAGAAGACATTTTCTAATAGAATTTAACTTTGAAATCATAATTATTGTCGCCGTAAATTATCCTTATAGTGATTCATGGTTGTTCTTATTAATATTTCAAGGTTTCAGTCACTGTTAACCTGATTAATTTTGTTTATTTTTGAGTAAATCACTCATGACTTCCTAAATTATGAACCTACTAGCTGCGCTCCGCGGTTTCACGCCCGGTTTTACCCCGCGTAAGTCTCGATCCCGTGGGAATATCAGGATAAAAAGTATCCTATTTCCTATTCCAGGTCATGGTCTACCCATATGCCAAATTTCATCTAAATCCGTTGAGCCGTTTTAGCGTGACACCGTAACAAACAAATAAACAAACAAACTCATTTATAATATTATAATAATTAAAATATTTTATATTTATATAATGGTGCCCAAGATACAGGCTGCGCCTAGTTTGGGACCAACGGTACTTCAATATTGTAATTTAAATGTTGAAATAAACGAAATAAATAAAATAATTAAGTTAGGCTTACATAGCTGTTACTTCAGATAAACATAAGAATTGACAGCAGCGAAAAACCGGCGGTTACTATACTATACCAGCAGTACTAGACTACTTACTATATCTATGTAAACGGACCACGATAGCCGGGAAAGTGGTAAGAAGAAAAAGTAGCCCGCCGTATCGCATTGACACGCTAACATTATTTTCACACTTCTCTCGTCCCAAAACCGCAGAAATCTTGATAAAATACTTCTAAATTACTTAAATAATTACGTCTGCTGATACTGTAATGTTAGCGTCGTGAATTAAGACACAAAATATACAATATGGCGCCCGAAAAACAAGTTTTATATACAATTTTTAAAACACCTTTCACTTTACCTGCCAAGGTTTGTCCGGACACAGACATTGCGGCCGCAACAAAGAATATTAGACACAGAACTTTCATTTTTAACTAAAATACACTTTGATTATCACAGAAAAGTATTAATTTTATAACTTAAAACATTCGTTTCCAACTTTTTACAAAGTTCTATACAGTTTCTTTTTAAAATTTCAAAATGTCGCAGCGATGGCGCGACGCATGCGCGCGCGCGGTTTATGGTGAGTGGGGCATTGGTGTTGCCAAGTTACCACGGAGAATTTACACGAGCGGGAAATAATAATTTACCACTTTCAAGAAGAAACATCTTCTTTCTGTTCTTTAGATTTATGTGTGTACATAATTTATGATTAAATAAATAAGAAATATCTTTCAAAAAGAAATATTATGTTTTCTACACACTTGTGTTGAGTCCACTAAATAATTATTACCTATGTTTTATCTGTTTCTTTAACAAATTGTGTCTTGATCTACATTATAGGATTGTACTCAAATAACAAAATGTTGATACGAAGGAGTAATCGCAATATAAATAAGTCTATTTTTTTTTTAAAGCAACCTTTTTTCCGTCTCTCTTTAACTTAAATGCAATGGAAAAAGGTAAATAACGTTTTTTTTTAATATACAGAAAAAATAACTACAAAGGTTTTGATCACACACAGGACAACAAATAACCGCATTTCAGGGAAAATTTTATAACTTGGCAGCACTATTTGCGGTCAGACTGTCACGTCAGATAAACACAGACGCTTGAAAGTTTATTCGAATTTTAAACCTAAAGCTCTACTAATAAGACTCAATTTCGATGTCTCCAAGAAATAGTACATTCATAATGTCACTATGCAAGTAATTAGGAGGAAGTTTAATTACGAAATACTATTGTAACAATTAATTAATGATGGGTAACTATGTAATTGGAGACGAATAAAGTGGTGCCGATTCTCTTGTCACAAATTCTCTAAACTAAAAATCACTAAAAAGTTTATTCCTGTCAAACGACGATTTCCTATTCTGAAAATAGACTAAAGTTACACAACTTAACTATAATTTAGTTTGACAGCACTAAGATGGCACTGAGTTTTAATTTAGTGAAAATTATGAATTCGACGTTTTCACCAAAATTTTTGTTCTATATCTAAAATCCTCTAACTAACTCTGACTATTTTTAATCACGATTAAAAATGTGTGGAATAAAATTAGATGTCATGAACTAAAATTCAAACCAACACCTCGAATTCAGTTGCAAAACGGTACTGTATCTTTTTTTTATTTTCTTTTGCTTATATCTCGAAAACGGTGTGTCCTATCGCTAAAATAATGAAAATTTTGACCCCCTTTGTAACTCGCAAACCCGTAATACTCAACATGCTGGTAATTTAATTTTTTGTTTTCTTCCAAAAAGTGAAAAATTCCATATAAAAATACGTCGAGACGGCCACATTGCGTGCCTCTCCGGCTCAAAAAAAATCACGTGGCAAACAAGTGGAGTCGCGATTGTCAAATTCGATTTTAGTTCTGTCAAAATAATTATTTTTAGAGATTATTTTTGGCAGAATAGCTCTAAGATTCTCATAGTAAAAAGTAAGGAATTTTAGTGATAGTTTAGTTCGGTGTACAAGGGAATCGGCACCATTAACTAAGCAACTAAACGCCCAACGGCTAAAGCGTTGTACTGGCAAGCGAAAGGTCGTGATTTAAAATCCTATTATCTCATTGGAACAAGCAAGAACATAATATTATATTCCAACAATTGATTTCCATTTTGTGTGAGCAGTTTTTTTTTTGTATGTGTAACAACAACTACAAAAAAAAATTGCAGTTGAAATATTTGAGTTGCAGTTGGAATATTTGGGAGAACATGTTTATCAACTCCAATATTACGTTTTTTTTCCATCAGTCCAAAATTGACTGAGTGAAGCCGCTAAGAGACGTAATTTGGTTTTATAATTTTCCTATAATTTATATAAGTTGCCACAATCAAACTAATTTATGAATTACAAAATAGGACATACGTACACGTTGATACTTGTTTCTCTGCGTCCAGCGCTCGGTGTGGCAACACGTCGTGTTCTGGTTTGCGACTGGTCAATCGTCATCCTGAGGATGCCTCATTGAGAGGTTAAACACGTGTCGATTTCATACAGGGTTTTTTATGACTCTTGAAGAATATTAAGCGGAATAGGTTACTAAATATATCTACGTCGATTGTATTTTATAATGGATTTCCGCTAAGTCACGCCTGAAACAATTATCTTGTTTCCCTTTTTCAGAGACTGTAGGTGAATACTCGTGGACAGTCGTCGACTCGTTGAGAACTTCACGCAGAGTTGGGTGATCAACTCGACTCGCGAAACGCCTTTTACTGAGCGGCCTGCCGTCAAGAGGCGGACGTGGCGCCATGAAATAAAAAGATGTCGTTACCACTCATATTTCTGTTATCTCTCTGTACTGTGACAACCAAACTGACCGTTACCTTCACAGATTGTCAAACTTCGCGGTAATTGGTCGGTGAGGAAACACGGTTGAATGATAATTCTGGAACTGTTTTTGTTTTAAACCACGCTGTAGGTATATACTTCACAGGGTGGTCAGAAGCATCCTGTGGATGCCATATTGATAAATGGGATCAGCGATCTAGAACGAAAAGGGTTTTATTTTTCAATGACCCAGCCTCTGACTTCCTTTGTCAGAAACATGTATAATTTGTAGGTTAATATGGCATATGTGACAGGTTACGGCCCTCTCAAAAGAGAGGAAACTTGTGTCCCAGCAGTGGGAACATTATAGGCTGATTATGTAATAAATAACTATGATCTAGCAACTGGCTGAAATACTACTTCTAACTGAACAGACAGCTGTGCTGCTGGGGAGGTCGTTGCAGCCCTTCTCCAAAGCTAAAGCACTAGGAACTGGGGGCCGAAAATGGCCACTTAATTTCCTTAATTCCCAGCTGTCATTAGCAATTCCTCTAATTTGACACAAAAGCAATTCATAATGTGTGGACCATTTTACGAATCTCCATAGAAAACTGTCAAACAGATGAATTATTTCGTAATATAGATCGCACGCAGATCATATTATGAATTGTCAGTTTGTGACATTTTACGATGATTCATAATATTTTCCTATTATGATTCTGCCAAAGTGGCTGTTTTAAGCCCCCTGGACGCTTGTGTTCCCCAATTGGGTAGACAGAGACGTTGTATTGTGCTCGTACATTTCGCCACTGTGTCCAATCTTTCATGTGGTTAGTGACTAACCTGTGCCCTGTTTATCAAAAGTTACACGTTCACAAGTTATCTAGAATGTTAAAATTCATAGCTCATCTCCATATTCATAATCAGCCAAAATGTTCCCACTGCTGGGACACGGGCATCAGGTCATCTCTCTCTTTTGACCACATTTATAAAAAGAAAATCGAATTTAAACATTTATTGCGGCTAAGCACGACACTTGTAAAGACGAAATAGAGAGTCGCCGGACACTCTCAGGATTTGTTATGATTTTCCACAAGTTGTAACTTACAAATATATTTTTGATAAACAAAATCACGAATAAAAGTGTAACAATTTAAGTACTTGTAAACTAAATAATGACATTTGGTAATACAAGGATTGTAAGTTTTGATAATGTTTTGTTTTGGCAGTGGTGTCAGAGTTCTTATGCCACCCATGGGCCTCTGACTTGGCTTCACATGCCGTCGAGATGTTTTTTATATCACTATCTCCGTAACTAGAAGGTTCCCAGGTATGGTCCAGAAAAAAAATGATCAAAATTACGGGGAACGACAAGTAACTTTCGGCTTCGTTAAGTGTATTTTTACACCCGTTATAACTAATTAGTTTATTTGCCATACTTTTAATATTTGCATGCCAGAATATGGCGAAATGTGTCATCGCTCAAGCTTATTTTTATCTACCACCTTTATAATACCACATTTACAGCAAATAAATGACTTTGACTTTGACTTTGACATAAGCGCATTTATCGCATTGGATTTTCCTGTGGTAAATGTACGTTGATGAATAAATAAATAAAAGTAATAACCCAAGCAAATACCTAGGGCACCTAGGCAACGCTCAACATCCTTGAGAAATGAATAAATTCTAACAGGATATGTATGCATGTGTCGGAATTTAATAATACATACCTAACATCCTTATGTAGAGCGAGTCTTTTTCTACGTACTGCAGGTGGGCTGTGATTTTTATTATGAACTAGCTGCGCCGCGCGGTTTCACCCGCGTAAGTCTCGTATCCTATGTCCTATTTCGGATCATAGTCTACCCATGTGCCAAATTTCATCCAAATCCATTCAGCCGTTTTAGCGTGAAAGCGTAACAAAAAACAAACACACTCATTTTCGCATTTATAATTTTAGTTTGGATTAGCTAGCAAAACTTCGCAGGCGTCATGGTTGTCGATATCTAAACATGATGTAACATGTTTATTAAGTATTAAAGTAAAGGAGTCCAACTACATATTTAATAACTGATTAACTGTATTTATGTGTCATTTATCAACATCATAATTGTTCATCTTTTGTTGGAGAGCATAGATCAATAATATAAATAATAATTAATAAAAAATAAGCCGCTAGCCGCAGCTAAGAGATGTCCAGTCCCTACTGACGGCGCCCTTTGATCCTACATAGGTATAATAATGCGTAATACTACCCAAACATTAAAAAAAATACATTCTCAATACCATTTTTATTATTTTTAATCACGCCAGCTCAGAACAGATTGTCTGAACACAAATATTTAAACAAAAGAGGGTCGTATTGTTATATTTGTAGGACAAATTGAGATAAAAGACGTTTTCTCACCGCGAGGCGATTTATAAACTGAGGTCGGAGTTAATAAACCTCCTTTATTTGAGAATGTTTATTTGGAGAGTTGATTAAAACGACGATTGAAAAAAAAAAATTGCGATTCCATACAAAATGTTTTATTGGGCACTATTTTAAATAAAAACAACAATAATACAATAAATCTGCCTGCCTTTTCCCAACTATGTTAGGGTCGGCTTCCAGTCTAACCGGATGCAGCTGAATACCAGTATTTTACATGGAGCGACTGCCTATCTGACCTCCACAACCCAGTAACTGTGTAATACGATAACCCTTGGTTAGACTGGTTGTCAGACTTTCGTGCTTCTGACGACTCGTAACGACTGTCAAAGATCCACAAATGACAGCCGGGACCAACGGCTTAACGTGCTTTCCGAGGCACGGAGGAGTCTCGATATGTAAAAATGGTCACCCATCCACGGACCAACCCCGGCAAGCGTAGCTTAACCTGATGTATCGACCCGAGCGGCTATTACTTAGCCACGAGCTCCTCAAAAAATAAATAAATAAATAAAAACAATACAATAACGATAATTATGATATATTGATAACATAAACATAATATCACGCCTGTAACCCCCGAAGGGTTAGGCAGAGGTTGTATGTAAGTGCCATGTAATAGGGGCGAGCCTATTGCCATCAACCGGGCACTATTCTAGAATCCGGGCTGCTACTGAGAAATTCTTAATTGTAAAACATAAATAAAGAAAGAAAGAAAGAAAATACATTTATTTAGTACAGACAGGGCACACAACACAATGTAACTAAATGTAAAAAAAAAAAAAAAAACAAAGTGTAGGTAACCTAGGACATTAAGAAAGAAAAAAGTGTGCCTCGCGGCTGCGCTAAAATAATGCGCTCGCTGGATTCGTTTTCTCCTCTACCTGTCGTTATTTCTCCTGACTAAGTTTTTTTTTTGTTTATATTTTTGTATGTATATGTGTATGTATTAATTAGTATTCATTTATATTCAAGTTACATGTAACTTGAATATAAATGAATGCAGAGACAGACATGGCAGGTGCAACATAAGACAATACATGTATTGTCTTATGTTGCACCTGCCATGTCTGTCTCTGCATCACCCTAAGGTTGACTGGTAGAAAATGCCTCAGGCATTAAGTCCACCTTTCTACAGTAGTTCTTACTTGTGCATAAAGTTTAATAAATAAATAAAAATAAAAATAACACTTTGCCCGACATGGGAATCAAACAGAATACCCCACTTACCTACAACCGAGTACCGAGGTACACTAGATCAACAAGATAATCAACAAAAACAGTAGCAAAATTAATTTCTCACAAAATCTAATATAAGAAAATCTACACAGCTTTCGAAAGTAATCTTAATTCAAAGAAAACACAGCTTTAGAAAAGTCTCCCTAATTATATCACCTGGCATAATCAGCCATAATTTTCCCACTGCTGGGACACAGGCCTCCTCTCTGTGAGAGGGAGTGGGCCGTAATCCACCACATGCGCCCAGTGCGGGTTGCTAGATGTCACACACATGTCTTCGAATTTTTGGTTCTAAGACATGCAAAATCAAAATCAAAGTCATTTATTCAAACTAGGCTGAGAATCAGCACTTTTCGAACGTCAAAATCACATAAGACAGTCCCCCAAAAACGCCCACCCTTCACCACTTCCTAGTGCTTTAGCTGGGAAGAAGAAGTGGCGCAACAAACTCCCCAGCAGCACAGCTGTCTGTGTGTCAGCAGTGGTGATGAAACTATTTACACAAAGTAAAGCGCCTGCTTGGGTTCGAACCCACGACCACTCGTAAGTCGCGGTCTTTACCTCCTGGGCCAATACTGCTTAAGGCCGTACCCTACCTCAAAATTTATCTCACTCGCACCATACTACTAGCGGCCTGAGTGAAAGCGAGACGTAGTATGAGGGCTGGCGGCTCTCAAGCCTCGAATAGTTTAGGTAATTGCTTTTTACGGTGAAAATAATGGTAATTTAAAATAAAACATAAGACCTGCTTTATAGTTAGTTCAGTTATTATGCAATGTTTCATGATTTAATTTGAAGTATTTTCTGAATACCAGTGATTTATAGTTCGTTTTAGAGGTAACTTTGGATTATTTTTCTGTAGAGAAACTTTTATGTAATCGTGTTTTCGTCAAACAAAGGACCTAGCAACAATCCTCAACATTAACATATATTTATTTCAAAATTAATGCTGCAGTATTTTCGGCATAACGGAGGATCATGCTAAGCAATTTGAGGTAGGGTAGGGCCTTAATCGTATAGTTTACAAATGACTAGCTTAGACACTCGTCTTGGCTCCAATTCCCACAGGAACAGTGCAGGAAATAAGAAATATCAATTAAGATTATTTTTCAACTCTCGCAATAACGTACTTTCGTTGTAACGTACATCGCAATAACGTACTTCGCTATAACGCGGTACACCCTATTTTGGGTTTATACTAATTCGTAAATAGCCTCTAATTCTTGTACAGTGTCGTTCTAACATTTATATTAACGCTACAAATAAACGGGAGTGGGCAGTTCACAAATTAAGATGGAGGGTATTGTCAGGCGACGATCTGAGGGGCTTATCCTTATTGCTTTACTGGATTGGGTCTGTACTACAGTGCAAGCGATGATAGTTTAGGACGCTTTGTTACGGACTGCCTTGTTGGTCTAGTACGCAAGCGCTACTCCTAAGCGGTCCTGAGGCCCTAGACAAAGTGACATTCTATCAGCGATAACGATGATGGAAAAGGCAAAAATGTGTAGGACTGACATAAGCTAGAGAAAAGCTTATGTCAATCCTGAGGCCCTAGACAAATTGACATTCTCTCAGCGATAACGATGATGGAAAAGGCAAAAATGTATAAGACTGACATAAGCTATCGAAAAGCTTATGTCAATCCTGAGGCCCTAGACAAAGTGACATTCTATCAGCGATAACGATGATGGAAAAGGCAAAAATGTGTAGGACTGACATAAGCTAGAGAAAAGCTTATGTCAATCCTGAGGCCCTAGACAAATTGACATTCTCTCAGCGATAACGATGATGGAAAAGGCAAAAATGTGTAGGACTGACATAAGCTATCGAAAAGCTTATGTCAATCCTGAGGCCCTAGACAAAAGTGACATTCTCTCAGCGATAACGATGAAGGAAAAGGCAAAAATGATCACTGACATAAGCTATCGAAAAGCTTATTTCAATCCTGTTGAAAGTCGTTGTAGAAATAGGAAACGCTTTCGAAGCGATTGTCACTTGTCTAGGCCCCTTTGGGTTCGAGATCGGATAAAGTGTTATTGAGTTATTCCATTACGGAGTCTGTATTAATGCCCGGTTGATGCCAATAGGCCCCTATCACTTGGGTCTTAAACATACCTGGAAAAATAATAATAAACGCTTCGGGGATTATTGGCGTGATGAAGTTATATAAGAATCCATGCTTTTTATAAATGAAGATAAACAACTGAACTCCTATCACCTCGGGGTACGATTTTGTAGGCTTATCCTTATGGCTAAGGTGGTTTTACACTGCCAAAAAGCATGTTATAATTATTGAAAGACCTGTTTATAGTTAAGATGTCTGTAAAAAACGTTTCTTATGTTTGATTTAACCTAAAACACATGCGTGGCAGTCTTTGAGGACTGCCGATAGAAGTGGAAACTAAGCAACAATGCGTAACCTCAGCGTAATTCAAATGGTAGACGGTAGATGGCGCTAAAAAAAACAAATCACTTCAAGCATGACGATGACGCGAGTTCCATTATTTTTTTACACCCAAAAAGTGCTCAACGCGTCCAAAGAAGTTTTCACTTAAAAAATCTGGAAGTTGAGAAGATCATAACCTGCTACAATTATGAAGAAATTACACTAGTATACCACTTAGAAACCAGCGTCTAAATAATAACAATCGCCCAGGTCGATCTTTAAGGTTGAGCAACGCTTGCCGAGGGCAGTCCGTGGATGGGTGAGCATCCATTACATGCTGAAACCCCTCCGTATCTTGGTGTCATGTAAAATACTGGTGTTCTGTTAGGCTGGAAGACCGACCCCAAAATAGTTGGGAAAAGGCTCGGCAGATGATGACCTACTTATAAAACGCATGGGAGAAAATTGCCAGTTTTCCCACCTGATGCTGAAACGTAAACTCTGTGTAATTAACACGTTCCGTTACACTTGACTATTTGCAAAAGTCATGATAATATGACACTACAAAATCCCAAAAATTGTATCATACCGTCTACAGCCGTACTACCGGCCGTGCAAGTGCCGTGACACTAAATATCAACATCACTGTACTTGTATGGCTCAGTCTACGCCTGTCGGCGGGGTGAATGTGTCATAATAAGGCACTGTATATGTATGTGTTGAAAAATTACTTGAAAATAGTTTGCCGTGACACCTACGAATGAATGAAGTCGCGTGATGTGACACTAGATCATGTGCTTCCTAGGAATACTCAAGCAACGGCTATCGCCGGTTTGCCAATTTACATGAAATAAAGCTCACCGCCCTTAGCCGTACTGTCACGTAACGATATACCGAGATAACGTCAAGATGAATAATTCGTTCTAGTGACACAATTGATTCTATCTGAAATTGCCATCTTACTATCGATGAGCTCAATATATTTTCATTCATCACACTTCATGGAAAAACAAATGAATCACACATACATTCATTATAATCACATGATATGAAACCCTCCGGCCATAATAACTAATGGTTCATGTAAAACGATAACTTGATACGATAATTGATAGCGTCGCACCGCCCACGCGGTGTACTTACATCCTTAACTGTGAAAGTGAATGAAATGTGGCAAGGGTGAGCGGTAATATAGCACGACAAGTCCAGTAGCAAAATCAAAAGTAATTTCTTCAAACTAGGCTGAGAATCAGCATTTTTTCAACGTCAACATTACATGAGACAGTCACAGTTCACCAGTTCCTAGTGCTTTGGAGAAGGGCCGCTTCATCACTTTCAGTTGTTGCTTGTTTTGGCTTTCCATTTTACTGCATGAAATCCACAGTAATCTCTGTAGTTTCTGCCTACCCCCATGGGTAAAGGCGTGAGTTTATTATTGTATGTATGTAGTATGTAAATCGAAATCACCTGAACTATTGACTTTTATATATACATATTATTATCTTTTAGTTCCAGGTGGCGCAAGAATTCTTGGAAATATAGGGGGAAGCTTTTAAACAGCAGTAGGATATTCATATGATCTGCGTGCAATTTAAATTACGCAATTCATCCTGTTTGACAGTTTTGTATGGAGATTCGTAGAATGGTCGACAAACTATGAATTGCTTTATTGAAGATTAAAATTCTAATTTGTGTTAAATTCTAATTTATCAATTTAAATTACGGTCATTTTTTATTAATACATGCAGCAATATTTACACCAAATATGATTCGAATATGAATTGGATTGAGTGCCAGGTAATACGAATGATTAAGGAAATTAATTGAATTTTAGAGGAATTGCTAATGTGGCCGTTTCAGGCCCCCAGGCCAAAAACATTATACAGATAATCGGGACCGGGAACCCATTTCATTATGCAAGTAAGCATAGGAACCAGGGTGTTTACTATCAGTCTACGGATCCCCAACAATAATGTACGCACGACTAGAGGTGTTGTGATTTCAGTCGCGTTCGGGATCGCTTGCCGCTACTAGCGTCCACATTGAACCATTGGGATCAATTGTTTTATTGTTTATCTATTGTATTTGTTGTAATAACGATCATCTTCGGGAAGAGTAACTTAAGTTAAGGTAAGTTTCCTCAAAATATTTTTTACGGATCTTTGAGGTTCACAATTTTGTTCAAATCGTTTTTTTTAGTTTTTGAACCTCTTACCAAAGTTATTTTAATCAATCTGACTAGCCTTTACCCAACTATGTTGGGGTCGGCTTCCATTCTAACTGGATGCAGCTGAATACCAGTATTGTTAACCCCCGACTGAAAAAGAGGGGTGTTATAAGATTAACGTATGTAGGTATCTGTGTGTCTGTCTGCATCATCGTAGCTGCCAAACGGCTGAACCGATTTTGATGTTTTTGGTTTTGTTTAAAAGGTGACTTGATCGAGAGTGTTCTTAGCTATAAAAAAAACGGAAGGGTTTTTTTACATTTTTAATTTAATTAGCTTGTACATGGAGCGACTGCCTATCTGACCTCCAGAACCCAGTTACTTGGTAATACGATACCTCTTGGTACGACTGGTTGACGGGCTTCTGGTCTTGGTATGTAAAGATGGTCACTCATCCACGGACCAACCCTTGCAAGCGTAGCTTAACCTGATGGATCGACCCGGGCGGCTGTTAGCCACGAGCTTCTCCTACCAAAGTTACTTCAAATATGATAATTCTATTTTTTTACATAACACTCACGCCTGTCTATCCCAAAGGGTTAGGCAGATGTGTACTTATATAGAGGGCGAGCCTATTGGGCAGAAATTAATTTAAATATTCTAAATAATATTTACCATGCATGTATAGTAAGCGTAACAAACAAACTAACTTTCGCATTTATAATATTATTGTTAGCATTTAACAGTTAAATTAGGCACCTACCTACGAACCGAAAAGTTAGTTAGCAAAATGTAATTCTTAGGCTTTAAACTTTCAGGACCTTTATAAACATTTGGGATCGTAACTTATTATAAAGCTCGATACTATGTATTATAGTAGATACTTACGAGAGTGTTTCTTTGAATCCAAAGAGGAGCGAAGGATTCTACTTTAGATCTTTAGAATCCCTCGCTAGACTCAGGATTCTACTCTACAATCCTTCGCTCCGCCCTGGATTCAAAGAAACACTCTCGTCTTTAAAATAGTTTTTTGCTCCCTAAGTAAACAATCTACTGTTATTGGGTGGCAGTCATTATGAACATCATTCTTTAAAATCCTAATTTATTTGTCTTCTACCATACATCAGTCCTCATTTCAGTATTCAACTACTTTCTAGCTATCTTTCACACAATCCATGCATTGGTTCTCTGGTCTTCCAAATTCAATAGCACCAGACTTCCAACAGCAACCAGCACAGGGGCGGCCGCGTGATGGACTACAACCCACTCCTTCTTGCAGAAAGCAGGTCTGAGTCCCACCAGTGGGACCATTGTTGGCTATTATGATATATTATTAGGCTAAACAGCTACACGGATCGATTGATCAGGTTAAGCCACGCTTGCCGCGGTCGGTCCATCGATAGGTGACCATCTTTTCATACCGAGATCACTCCGTGACTTGGAAAGCACGTTAAGCCATTGGCTGGCCCCGGCTTTTTTTGAGGATTTTCGACTAACTTGTGGTACGCTCTATTATCTCAGATCAGTCGCTACATGTGAGACTGCGGCAGTCAAAAGTCCAAAAGTTTGACAACCAGTCTTACCACGAAGTATCGTATTACCTACCCATTAACTAGGTTATATAAGTCAGATAGGCAGCCGACTCACGTTAAATACTATTATTCGGCTGCATCCGGTTAGACTGGAAGCCGACCCCAACATAGTTGGGCAAAAGGTTAGGCAGATTGATTTTATTAGGCTATATGGGTGATTATGCTGCCCGCGACCGTGGCCAAGCTTCGGAAAGGCTGTCATTACGGTCAGTCACGAGTCTGGAAGTCTGCAAACCTATCCCAGTCCCAGTAACTGGGTTGTGAAGGTCAAATAGGCAATCGCTTCTTGTAAAATGCTGCTACTATACTAGAAGCCGACCCGAACATAGTTGGGAAAAATGAGGAAGATGAAGATGAAGATGATAATAAAATTAGGTATGTGTCTGCCATTGTCGGAATATCCGACAAAGCCAAATTGACAGCTACTTTCTACCTTATCAGTGAAAAAGCAAAACACACCACTCTCTTTTCAATCTAATCGGCAAAAGCTCGAGCCCTGAATGCCCTGATGAAAGCTCTCCGTATCTAATCGAGGCTCTAGAGGCTCTTCAGATTATTCAGTAGATAATCCCGCGAGTTATCAGTACCCTGATATTATGAGTACTTAATTTGTGCTGATTACAATATTTTTTTAGAGGGAGCGGTAGATTGTGCGGTGTCATTAATGTTAGGTAGATGATTTGTTTTTTTTCGATTGAATAAAATATACAGGTGAAAATTGTTTGTGAAATAGTTTTGGAAGAAAATACTTTTTGATTTGGTTTGATTATATTTAAAAAGTCAGTTTCGTTTAGTTTATTATTTGTGTTGTTACAGATCTAGGGATCCTAAATAGCTACACTACACAGATTTGCAATTGATTTATTGATAAGTTAACAAAAAGATTCCGGCCGACCGATTTGACCAACTTTTCGGTCCTATGTTTTAAAGAAGATATAGGGCTTTATTTATAAACGTTGCTTAAAGTTAAATGACGTTCAAACGTCAACAATGTATGTTTAAACAGTCGCTAATCATTACTTAACTTTAAGCAACGTTTAAATACCATAATTATATTGTTTCAGATTCTCCCACACTTCATCCAAATCAAAAATGTCAAATTAAAACAAAATGGGCACCACCAAGTGTTTTCTCCTAATCCTTCTATTCAAGACATGCTTTAGCCAAAACTTAGACCATTTCTTCCAAAAAATCAATGAAGAAACTGGCAACTTTAGCACCATAGCAGCTCATCTAGCTTGGGAGTCCTCAATAAACCCTGGCAACCCTGAACTGCCCGGTCGCTCAGCTACATATCAGAAAAACCGAATAATCTGGCAAGACCAAACGTGCAGTAAGTTGGCAACACTGTATAATCGTCAGTTGTTGGACAGCACTCAACGGAGGCAGTACTATTTATTGTGTAGGGGACCGAAGTTTACATATGATGAGATCAGGTAATTAATTATGAAATAATTACTATCTTTTTTTATGAATTTATTTCGATTATCATTATAGCTGCTAGATAATTCCATTTAATGGATGGAAGCAATATTTTCCAACAATCAGGGCCCTGTTTATCAAAAGTTACAAATCTACACGTTCACAAGTTACCTAAAATGATAATTTTCGTTAAATTCATAGCTCATCTCCATATTCATAATCAGCCTTAATGTTCCCACTGCTGGGACACGGACATCAGATCATCTCTCTCTTTTGAATAAAGAAAATCAAAATACATTTATTGCGGTACTGGTATTCAGCTGCATCCGGTTAGACTGGAAGCCGACCCCAACATAGTTGGGAAAAGGCTAGGCAGATGATGATGATTGCGGTACTAAGCACGACACTTGTAATCTTGTAAGACGGAATAGAGAGTCACCGGACACTCAGAATTTGCTATGATTTTCTACAAGTTGTAACTTACAAAGAAATTTTTGATAAACAAAATTCAATTTAATTTTTTTTTTTTTTTTTTGATAATTTGTATAAATATAATTACTTGTGAACTAAATAATGACATTTGGTAATACAACCTAGGCAAAGAGTAAAGTATATATAGGAACCTAGGCTTGTAAGTTTTGATACACAGGGCACTGGTCGCCTAATGTATTCCCTATCACCCGATTCGTCTAGCAGGGAATTTACTACTACAATAGCTACATCTTTTTGCAGACATACAAGCAATCTTTACGAAGAACTACAATCAATCTATTCAGACGCCAAAATATGCATTCCAAGCGACGCAAACATATCAACTAATAAACTAACGCAAGTCGAAACTGCCATCTTGAATTATCTGTCAAACTTCAAACAGTTTTTCAATTTCGAACATGGAGATCCCATTCTGTTTGCCGCCAAAATTGCTGTCAACAGTTATATTGAAGAAAAAGATATGATTTGTTTGAAAGGCGAAGGAGATTTTGATAAAATGATGTCTTTTTCGAGGAATGAAGAGGTATTGAGATGGCTGTGGCTAGCTTGGAGGGAGAAAGTGGGGCCACCTATGAAGGAACCTTACAAAAGATTGGTTGCTTTTGAAAATAAAGCTTCTAGGCGTAATGGTAAGTCGTACTAATGAGTAATACAAATTGAATACGAAAACGAATTATGAAGAACATTTTGCTTAAATCCTGGATGGTTCTGCATGTTTTGACAGTCCCTAAAGTTTTGCTTCACAAGTAGGTACCTAACTTGCCGGTATATGTACCAGTTACGATTCTTGATGCCTCAGAAAGACAGGCTGCCTTAAGAACGCGGCGACGGATGAATTCTCCATACAAACGTAATACCTAAATAATTAGCTATTTGAGCATATTTTCAGCATAATGTGTTGTTATTCGGATTGAGACAGTATTTATCTATCTCTAATAAAATGAAGTTGTAGCGAATTGAATTTCGCACATTTTTACAGCGTAAATGACAATGTTTCATATTGTTATATTCAAGTAACAAATTATTGAAAAAAAAAATGGCAAAACATTACGTCAAACAAATGTCATGTCAATGAAAATGTGTGCGTGGTCGTACAGTTCACGGTAGCTGTGTGTATCGCTCTGACAGGCACACTAGTGCAACATTTGTAGCACTCGGTTCGTAGTTGTGACCTATGCTCCGCCGGCCCCTTAACCCGTCGTATGCCGTAAATACAGACACAATTAAAAATCCATTGTGTCTCTACGAGATCCACGTTAAAGTATCATTAAAATATAGGGAACGATGGGCTCAGCTACTCCCGATATTTAGATTCATATTACTGCTAAATAAATCAATATTAATTTTTATTTTAACGTGAAAATGTTGGCATTCAATCTGCAGAGCACCTTACCTCTTTTAGGATTCTCATGTTGATTCCAGGATACCCAAACATCGGTGCATCCTGGAGAAATGAGCTCGAGATCCCAAGACTGCGCCAAGTCTGCCGGGATCTCTACAACGATGTGGTCCCCCTCTATAGTCTACTGCATGGCGTAGTGAGGTTCTATCTGCGGAGGTTTTATGGTGAAATCGTGTCTGAACGTGGACCTATTCCTGCACATTTGTTGGGTACGTAGATAATTATGTAAAGTAGAAAAAAAAAAAAAGATAGAGTGGCGAGGTGTTCCACTCTTAGCCTGCACGTTTTTCTATATTGTATAATTCCAACATGAATGATGTTAACAATTTATTGTAACAATATTCTGATTTAAAAGAGTGTCCGTGGAGTTTCTTGCCCGTTCTTCTCCATAGGAACCTACTACGCTTTGGAATGGGCAACTAGCTTCATCTTTCTGACTGACCGACCCCTTGACAATTCAAAAAGTGCCTGTAATTGGTTTATTTGAAATAAATGCTTTGAGTTTTCAGTATTTTTTTTTGAGCACTGATTTCAACAGCACTCGTCCGAACTGCACCTGAGCACTTCCAAGTTCCACTAACAGCACTGAAACAAAATTTTGAAAAGTGCGGTTCGGTGGAACAGTTTATGATGCGCCAGCGCGCCCTGAGGGCCTAGACAAGTGACAATCACTTCGAAAGCGTTTCGTATTTCTACAACGACTTTCAACAGGATTGAAATAATTATGCTTTTCGATAGCTTATGTCAGTCCTTTACATAATTTGCGTTTTCCATCATCGTTATCGCTGATAGAATGTCACTTTATCTAGGGCTGGACAGTAAAGCCCAATTCGAGTAGACTAATTTAACATTTCAAGTGATTGTTGTTTGTTTTTTTCATTTGAAGTTTGACATTTGCATCTGTCAAACTAGTCTACGAGATTCAACTCTTGGTTGAAAATCATTGCGCGATTAAAAATCGCCCGGGGGTACGAGGAACAGCCCTGTAACTTGCTTTGATAACGACCTTACTCATAGCTGTTGCCTTATTATAAGGGTTTCTTACCAAACGGTTGCGAAGGGATACCCTATTACGAAATCTACGCCGTCTGTTTGTGACTGTGCCTTTTACCCGTACGTAATAGGTGTCCAGTTGCTCAAAGAATACGTAGTAGAATGGCCTCTCTCATGGCAAATTTGATGTATCAAATTCGTTTATACATCATGAATTTGATACATCAAAATTAATCCAGCTTTATTCACAGATTGTAAACTATTTTCATGTTGACTCATGAGTGTGAGTGAAGTTTCAATGTTCCTATAGGACATAAGGTAGAAATATACTACTGGGTCGTGTTGTGTAGTGTCGCGTCAGAAGCATATCGGTTTCATACATTTAGTATGGTTAGAAACACATTATTACAGTGTGTTATTGCGAGACAACATACTGTAATAATGTGTTTGTCTTCTGACACGACACAGTAGTGTGTTTCTGACTTTACGTGCCATGAATTCGTCATAAATACCACATCACAAAAATTTAAAATACAGCTGAAATTATAATGTTTTTTCAGAAAGAGGGTTCTGCTGACATCCTTGATATCCGTTAGAGACTACTCACACTTATTATTTGACACATAATGATTTTGTATGGAGACGCGTACACATCCGAAAGCTGAACGGATGCGTACACGTCTCCATACAAAATCGTTGTTTTCTATGGGCATAAGCTGAATAAGTGTGAGTAGTCCCTTAATCGACTTTCTCGGCTGTCGTGTCAAGATAGGCTTTCGCCCATTATTTTTCAAGAATTACACGAAACATTTAACAATCTGAATTCTTAATTAGAATTACTCAGGAGGCTTGCAAACTTGTAATTTAATTTCGTCATTTAAATCGTTTCAGGTAATCTTTGGTCACAGAACTGGGAACCATTGACTGATCTTCTATTACCACAGACTATAGATTTGGATGAGAGTATTAAGAAGTTAAATTGGACTGTAATGCACATGGTAAGTTACACTAAAAGTCTCCATTATCTGCACAGAAAGTCATAAACAGGGTGTCAGGGTAAACACCGTTGTCACTCAAACCATGGGTAGTTGACATAAATATAAAAATAAATGACCTAGTAACAACTAAAAACAACGTTATTTTCATTAAAAGATTTTAAAAAGTTTCTATCCGACACCGTATTCGCTAGCGAAACAGCTGACTGAGGGAGGGGTCGCGCTCGCGGCCGGTCAGGTCGCGTCCCGCGCCCCCCACCTGTGTTGAGACGCAATTTCGTTGCCCTTGCGCATAGGGTGAAAGGGTGAAATAATCTTGTGGTAAACTGTCATTAAAAAATAAAAAGTTGTAATTTTTACATTGATTTTACGTTCTATAAATGACACCAAACCATTGGTTTCAAGGATAACGGTGTTTACCCTAACACCTTGTATAATATTAAATGAGTTCTTAATATCCTTGGACATAATAATGATTTTAACAATATAGTCGGGGTGCCGTAACTTACATAGTTACTGCGACTAACTAGTGTTTATAATTAGTTATTTATCATTTTGCGATTACAAAAAAAAACACTTTAATAACTTCTTCAGGCAAGAAGAGCAGAAGATTTTTACCAGTCGCTCGGCTTGCCCGCCATGACAGATACGTTTTGGCGCCAATCCGTGTTTGCGCGGGAAAACAACAGTGACACCCGCTGTCACGGCACCGCGGCAGACATGTTTCAAGATGGCGATTTCAGGTTAGTGTTGCCAATTTGGCAGTCACATTTTTATGAAGATTTTCTTAAACTACCGTACGTGGCAATTAACTAATGTTTGCATTGATTTTAGACTGTTATATTGCTCAGACACGTCAAAGGAAGATTTTTATGTGCTGCATCATGAATTTGGTCATATTCAATACTACATGGCGTATGAAAATCAACCGGCTTTGTTTAGGGTAAGTAAAAAAAGTTGTAAATAGTCTCTAAAATTATTAACAAGAAGCTACTGACTATGGACACTACTGAAGGTGCCAAACTCGTAGACAAAGTCTATTTTTTTTAAACCGGCCAAGTGCGTGTCTGACCACGCTCAATGAAGAGTTCCGTAGTTGGGATGAATTTATCCACAGAACAAAATACAATGTAGTTGAAAAACATGTTCTCCCATACGGTCCAACTGCCTGCAAAAGTGACCCCCCTAATCAAAATTCATTTATTTACATTATACACGGTTTGGGTCACAGAAATACATTTGTGTACCAAATTACAACTTAATCGGTCCATTGGATTCAGAACAAATTGGCTGTGACAGACGGACAGACAGACACACGAGTGATCCTATAAATGTTATTCTTTCTCACTTCTTTCTTTCTATAAGGGTTCCGTTTTTTTCCTTTTGAATTATGAAACCCTAAAACCCGTTGATTATTTAAATTGGCTCTAAGAAGCTTCTGTTAGAGTTTACAGCAATGTTGACGGTACTGGCTGTGTTCAATTTTGAAAGGTCACCGCTGGGTTTAGCTTCTTTTCGTAACCACCTTGAAAAGTCAAGTAGTCTAGTCAATATACTTTCTTTTACAGCAAGCCAACACAGCGCTTCACGAGACTGTAGGAGACACCATCATGTATGGAGTACTAACACCACAACATTTGAACAGACTTGGTCTTATCAACGACTCTTTACTATACACTAATTATGACAATTCAGAAGAGCCTGTTACTGAAAGTTTATCTAATAATGATGAAGAAAATAATGTTGTTAACATAAAGACGAGGGATGATAAAGATAATAACATAGACAGTGATACAAGAGAAATAGAAGACAAAAGTCAAGAAGAAAAACTAAAGGACATAATAAGAACAGTAAATACGAAAGAATATTCTGATATTGTTAACAAATTGGAACCCGAAAAGTTTTTCCCGTATATAGAACGAATGGACAAAATTAATGAAAAAGATATTCACCTGGATACTCCAAAATTATTCGAAGATGTAACAACGGATACAATACTTTTACTAAAACAAGCTCTAAACAAACTCCCACAAATACCATTCTCGCTACTAATAGACGAATACAGATGGAAATATTTTGAGGGTAGTCTGAAGGGAGACAACCAGGAGTTCTGGGCTATGGCGAAGGAATTGCAGGGAGTGGCGCCACCTGGTTTTAGAGGAGAAGAGTATTTTGATGTGGGGGCGAAGTTCCATGTGCCGGATAATACACCGTACATTAGGTATTTCTATCACATCACTGTTACAGTGGGGGGGTGACCACCCATTGAATGGCTCTAAAGCGTATAGGCTAAAAGGGAGTCTATATTCAGTGGTGGTGAGGAGCTCGTGGCTAAGTAATAACAGCCGCACAGGTCGATCCATCAGGTTAAGCTACGCATGCCGTTGGTTGGTCTGTGGATAGGTGACCATCTTTACATACCGAGACTCCTCCGTGCCTCAGAAAGCACGTTAAGCCGTTGGTCCTGGCTGTCATTCTTGGATCTTTGACAGTCGTTACGGGTCGTCAGAAGCCCGAAAGTCTAAGAACCAGTCTTACCAAGGGGTATCGTATTGCCCAGTTTGGGTTGTGGAGGCCAGATAGGCAGTCGCGCCATGTAAAATACTGGTATTCAGCTGCATCCGGTTAGACTAGAAGCCGACCCCAATATAGTTGAGAAAAGGCTAGGCAGATTGATTGATTCAGTTGTGGTGTTAATGAGAGCTGAATGATACATTCTATGAATGTTCTAGCCTGTATTTTTTCTCGTGGTTTTAGGATCTTTTACATGGCGTCAAGAAATATCTCTCAGGCATGCCGGTTTCTTCACGATATTTTCCTTTACCGTTTTTGAAGCAAGTGATAATTAAACAATACGCACATGAATCCGAAAAGCCAGAGGTGCGTGTCTTGGGTTCGAACTCGAAACCTATGACTTGGCAGGCCAACGGTCTCACCACTACTAGGCTAGCATTGCTAGTACCCATGTTCAATGTGAATTATTTTGGGTATTTGGTGACACGCCATAACAAAATAAGGGTGTAATGCGGTCTAATCAAAAAACCATTTAAATCCTTGCCTTTTCGTTTTTCCAGATATTTCCTGAGCAGCTTTCTACAACACCAGCTCTTCGAGAAGTTATGTAAAGCGGCAGTGTTCGGTCGTCGCAGTGCTGAAGGACCAGTTCCAGAGACCATCAGTTTAACCAGATGCGACATATACGGCTCTAAGGCTGCTGGGAAGATCTTGAAGTAAGTAAACATCATAAACAATCTGCCCAGCCTTTTCCCAACTATGTTGGGGTCGGCTTCCAGTCTTACTGGATGCAGCTGATTACCAGTATTTTACACGGAGCGACTGCCTATCTGATCTCCACAACCCAGTTACAGGGTAAAAGGATACCCCTTGGCACAGATATTATAATACTACGTACAGATACCGAATCCCATATAAAGAAATGACACCACCCTAAGTCTGGCTATTGAGCTGGCTATTTTTCATCCTCCATTTTTTTAACAGATGGCAGCATCAGCGACTCACAAATTGCCAGAGACTGTAGTTTTACAACGCCATCTAGGAGTCTTGCCTAGATACCACGCAAGACTCCTAGATGTTTGTCTTCCTTTTTTACGTTTTTTCTTCCTAGGTGTTCAATTTTTATATTTCTACGTAAAGTACTAGATAAAAAAAAAAAGTTGTTTGATCTTCCTTAATGAAACGACTTAAACGCAAGTTTAAAGTGACCCTGTCATCACTTGAGTAAAACGCCATCTATTGCAAAGAGCTCTCGACAAAATGATTAACAGATGGCTACTTTATCATTCTAAGGTTTCGAATTGAAGTAAACGGCTTAATTTAAGTTTTTTGTTGAAAATACGAGATTGTAGATAGATAGATAGAATACTCTTTATTATGTACACCATAAAAAAATACAGATACAAATGTAGAAAATTTAACATAGGGTGACACAATGGGCGGTCTTATCGCTAAGAGCGATCTTTTACAGACAACCTTGATCAACAACAACTTGACAATCTTGACCAGATTGTAAATACATAAATCAGCATTAAACAAAGATGTTTTGATTTTTACTAATATTACCTCAGCCATGCCGTATAACGCTTTTTAGTGATTGTTAATTTTATAAATGGTTACTTATGCTGCCATCTATGGTTTTTTTTCAAGACTAATTATAATTTGTTCGAGTTGAGCCCTTGGTAAGACAGGGTCCTTAGTATTATAAGGTATATATATGAAGGGATTTGGCCCACATCAGCGGTATTAATTGGATCCATGATCTCAATTCCTAAGTTGCACTATATACGTAGGCGTGGATTATCGGGCGAAGAAAATAGAGGCACTGGTTATAGCACAATAATTCAGACACTACACCGAACGCGTAGCGCGCCTGTGCAAACCCGACTGAGTCCCCAATCATACTGCCAGTAAATCGTAAGTTCACTGCGTACTAGCGCTCGGTGTTGTGTCAGAGTGTCATGTCATCGGATGTGACGTAGCAGACACAGACAATTTCATTTACACGAGATTCTTAACTAACAGCGACATCTATGCAATCTAACTAACATAACATAATCAGCCTATAATGTTCCCACTGCTGGGACACAGGCCTCCGAGAGGGAGTGGGCCGTAATCCACCACGCGGGCCCAGTGCGGGTTGGTAGATGTCACATGTCTTCGAATTTTTGGTTCTAAGACATGCCGGTTTCCTCACGATGTTTTCCTTCACCGTTTTGAGAGCAGTGGTGATGAAATTATTTACACAAAGTAAAGCGCCTGTCGGGGTTCGAACCTACGACATACAACTCGTAAGTCGCGGCCGTTACCACTGGGCCACCACTGCTCTCAAACTCAAATTCAAATATCAAAACGCCGTCATATACATTATTTTGGGGTTTAGTACCTACTGACTCTGCAACTAATATTCCCAGGCTATGCTCCCAGGGAAGAAGAGAAGAAGAGACATCGATGCTCAACTTTCTCAACTTAGCCAAACGCTTTTCAGGTATCAAAATCATTTGTTTCACTTTCACAGAGATTTCATGTCCCGTGGCCACTCGCAGCACTGGAGTGAAATTCTGGAAGCAACGACAGGCGAACACGACATATCCGCAGCAGCTCTCAACAGATACTACCGCCCTCTGTACGATTTGTTGGAGAAATTCGTGCGCGCGCATCGCGTTCCTATTGGCTGGTGATTTGCTGGTTTATTTTTGTAATTTATTTTTATTTTTAATTATCGTTTTGTTACTTTTATCTAGATAATTTTGTGGAATAATCTAGTCGAATCAGTGTCAACAAAACATAATTACTAATAATGTATTTCGCTTCGTGTTTGAGATTTAAAGATTGTGAGCTTTTGTTATTAAAGATCGAATAGTGTTCTATTTATTTTAATTATAAATAATATATCATTAGTTGTTAAAAATGCTACAAGGCAAAGTAACACGGTATTGTAAACATAAACATAATGAAACACTTGTTTAAATTAACAATAAATACAATTTATTAAATTAATATTAAATCATGTATTTTATCAACAACGATTTTTGTCTCCGTTAATAAAAAAATCTTAAAATTAGTTTTAACAAAAAAATAGAAAAAAAATGGTACAAAATAAATTAAAAGCAGAATAACTTACTCAAGCGCTTTTTAAATTAATACTTAATTAATTTATTTACATTTAAAAATGGTAGAAAAAGTTAAAAACTTGTAAAAATATTTTGTTACGTATTTACACATAGCAGGATATTTACAAAAGGCGTAAGATATTTTTAAAACATCACAGAATGAAGAAACTAGTTGTTCACAAACAGACTACGCACATTTTATGAAAAAAAAGATGTTTTTTTATAATTAAAATTAAATTGTCATAGTATCAATATTTGTGTCAAATAAGTACTATATTAAATTGGATAAGGAGCTTGTATTCTTTATTCACTTTGCAAGTTTAGCACAATTATGGGCAAGCATTTTGCTCAGACCAGTGCACAAGCTTTGCACAAGCTGTGCATAGACCTGTACACAAGCTTTGCACAGATCGGCACACAATTTTGCACAAAATGTTTGTGACCAACAACCAACTCCAATCTCCACGGTTTAAAATAAGGCACTATTATTATTATAACTCCATATTATGTTAATATTGCAATTTAGCGAGTATTTATGCAACAATATTTATCAATGAATTTAATATTTTATCACAATAAAACCTTAAATATAAACGAGTCTAGAAGACAGGTGACTTTTTGGATAGGTAGTTTTTTTTTTCAGAAAAGTAATATAATAAAAATGGTAATTCTATTGACTATTTGGTGGAATAGAGTTATATACTAAATTTAAGTCGTTGGTAATATACAAATATTGACATGAACTTTTGTCATATTTAGTACGACAACTGGTTTCTTTCGTTGTTTTTTCCTGCAGTATATTTTAATATTAACACACAATTCTTTTATAATAGATAGACACGGAGGAAGTTATTGTTTTATCTAGTTATATATGTATTTGCAACGTTTTTCTACATTTTAAATGGTTGAATTTCAAGATAAATATTTGTTATTTACTACTGAATGTAACATTAAATTAAAGCATTGGATCAAACGGACACATTTAATTGAAAATATAAACGCTTTTAATTTTGTTCTACTTATTTTTATCCCTTTGCTAAATTTTAAGCCTTTGATTATCAAATATGTCGATAATACGACAAAAGGCCAATTAATAAATGTCTACGACATTTGATTTACAAAATACGTCACTTTCGTTACATTGAATCATTGACATTATCAATGTTTAAGGCGTTTCCGCACCGACTCACTGAATATAATTAAATTTACACTAAATAATGATTAAAAATATTTAATTTTTGAGTATCATTTACCGAAAAACAGATACTGAGTGACGTTTTAACAACATTTAGCCTTAATTTTATTTAGTGAGTCGTCAAACAAACCTTAGCCTTAATTTTATTTAGTGAGTCGTCAAACAAACCAGTCTAAATAAGTCGACCTCCATTTCCAAAAAACTACCACTCAAAATGGCGCTACTGTGCCTAAAAGTTAACCCAACAGCTTAACACTAAAATTTCACTACTTAAAATTTAGCACAAAATTCAGTAGCCAATCAAATTCATTCAAGCCTTTTCATTTAAGTCTTAGTCTAACTTTTAACCACACTAGCGCCGCAGGGCACTTTGGGCATACACTCAAAAAGTTTCGTTATCACTTCACTTCTAGCGATGCTATGACAGTGTTGTAGCATGAGATATCCAGTCTACTGTGTGGGCAACACGATGGTATATGCCCGGTTGACCCCTGCTGGCGCAGGAGTAGCCAGCGGAGACGACGCCTATGAGGTACCAGCGTCCTGCCCTTTCGAGCATGAGCGGCCCTCCGCTGTCACCTTGACAGGAATCTTTGCCCCCGCCCCGGTAGCCCGCGCACAGCATTTCGGGGTATATCACCACGTTTATACCTGGAAATTGAGAAATAACAGCTATAGACTATATTAATAATTTCATAGTTGGCGGAAAAAATCCAGTTCCTCATGTAAATATACCAAACGGTGCCAGAAATTCATATTTAGACCTTGTTAGGCACCTAGGAATGGATGGATGTAAAGACACAATCGAGAAATATAATAGGAAAATATTATGATTCATCGCCAAAATGTCACAAACTGACAAATTCATAATTAATGATCTGCGTGTTATTCATGATACGATCATGAATAACACGCAGATCATCATCTATTCCAAGGAAATTGTGAATTTGCTATCTGAGAAAAGAAATCAAAGAAAGCGGTGGCAACAAACAAGGTGCCCGCGGGATAAAACATTATTAAATAATCTAACTAAACGATTAAAGAGGAAGATTCTACAATTTGAGGATGAATGTCTGAATACCAACCTTGTGCATCTAACCAACGACAAATCAACTGATTACTCTCTTTGGAAAGCGACAAAAAAATTGAAACAGCCGATTATGCATATACCGCCCATCAGAAGCAGTGACGGAAAATGGGCCATAAGCAACGAACAAAAAGCGTTTAGGTTTGCCCAACACTTAGAAGGTACTTTTCAACCAAATGAAAGCTCCATAGAAATATCTGAGAGTGAAAAGTTATCACAAAATCAAAGAATCCGGCTTGTGACTCCTAAAGAAGTTCTGAGAGAAATTCAAAATAACATTAGCTCAAAGAAATCCCCGGGTTACGATCTCATTACGGGAGAAATTCTAAAACACCTCCCACGCAAAGCCATAGTAAAGCTGACCAGACTTATCAATGCTGCATTTATGCTAAAACATGTACCTGAGCCATGGAAGGTTGCTGAAGTCATTATGATTGCGAAGCCTGGGAAACCACCCCATGAAGCATCTTCATATAGACCCATTTCCCTGTTGCCCGTATTATCAAAACTATTTGAAAAACTGTTATTAAAACGGTTAAAACCAATAATAGAAGAAAAAGAACTAATACCAAACCATCAATTTGGCTTCAGGGAACAACACTCTACAATAGACCAGGTACACAGAATAACTAACATTATTGAAAAAACACTAGAAAACAAGGAAGTCTGCGCCACCGTATTCCTAGATGTCGCGCAAGCTTTTGATAAAGTATGGCATGAGGGTCTGATATCTAAACTCAGACGCATGCTACCTTCAGAATTTGCAGATATTCTAGAGTCATATATTAGTAACAGAATGTTTAGAATAAGGCAAGAGGATGCATATTCCGAGCTAAAAACTATAAAAGCTGGGGTACCTCAAGGAAGTGTGTTAGGCCCAATCCTGTACTTGCTATACACATGTGATATCCCAGAGCTGGAGAACAACACCATTGCGACCTTTGCAGATGACACTGCTATTATGGCTACTGGATCAAGCCACAAAGAAGCAGTAGAAAAAGTTCAAATAGCTGTGAACAAAGTTTATGACTGGACACAAAAGTGGAAAATCAAGCTGAATGAGTCAAAATCAATACACATTGACTTTACTAACAAACACTGCGATTACCACCCAATCTATATAAACGGTATGCAAGTGCCATATGCTAATACAGCCAAGTACCTTGGCATAACTCTTGATGCCAAGCTGCGATGGAAATGTCACGTCAAAAAGAAAAGACAGGAACTAGACATACGTTACAAAAGTATGTATTGGTTACTCGGAAGGAAATCCTGTTTATCAATACATAATAAAATGATATTATACAAGCATATTCTTATGCCAATTTGGACGTACGGTATCCAACTTTGGGGCTGTACTAAACTAAGCAACGCTAAAATAATACAAAACTTCCAGAATAAAGTACTCAGGGATGCTGTAAATGCACCATGGTATATTAGAAATGACAACCTCCATCGAGATCTTAAAATGGAACTTGTCCCCACAATCATCCAAAAATTTGCTGAGGCCCACGAACACAGACTTCACCGACATGTGAATGTCGAGGCAATCCAGCTGCTAGATAACACGGACATAGTGCGTAGGCTAAAAAGAACTAAACCATTTGAGTTAGTGTAGTGTATAAAAAATAGTAACAATGCTGTGCTATACATGTAACACATGAACAAAGTGTTTTCATCAATTATCAGACTCTAAGAAAGTGCTACGAAATTGTGTAAAAGTGCAAATTGACACTATTCTTAGTTATAACATAATCTATCTCGTAAAATATTAAGTTAGAGTTAAATTGCTTATTAGCCTATTAGGCTAGATTGTAATCCATTACTAAGAACGTTTGAAGATTTGTTCTTATTAATCAAAAAAAAAAAAAAAAAAAAAAATGATACGAAATAATTCATCTGTTTGACAGTTTTCTATGGAGATTCGTAAAATGCTCCACAAATTATGAATTGCTTTTGTGTCAAATTAGAGTAATTGCTAATGACAGCTTAGAATTCAGGAAATGAATTGCTTTTAGAGGAATTGCTAATGTGGCCGGTTTAGGCCCGCAGTTTACTCGGAGATTAGCCAAATTGTATGAGTTTTAACCCCTTTCAGCAAACATATTCCTTTGGGCATCCTGACAGAAGCAAGAAACAGTTAGAAAAAAATATCTCTTTGGTTATACAATAATTCCGTAAATCCATATTTGTTACGAGCGCTAATAATATTTAGATCAACATACAACTTGATATTGACCTGCAAATTGCAAAAAACGTAAGAAAATTTGAATTTCGCGGGCTACCCTAGCGCATCAACCTTAAGTACAGGTTACTCCAGGATGGTAATTTAGAAAATTGTGAATAAATCAATAAATAATCATGTTTAATGAAATTCTAATATTTTCATGCAACGAATACGCGAAATCTTATACGTGTGGTAAATTAATGTCGCCATTGTAGCGGCACGTTGTATATGTGTTATCTAGTCATTGAATCTTGCAAGACCCTTTTTAGGGACTCTCACTCTCACTTTTTAGGGATGCTTCGCACACTGTTGCACTGTATTTCTACATTGAAGATTTACGATTGTTATTATAAAAATGATTCAATTGTCTTAAATCTTATCAAAAACCACGAAAAGTGACAATTACAATAGACGAATATACAAAAAAAAAAAAAACGTACCATTAGCCCGATGCCACCTCTCGCAGACCCTATTATCTAGTACAGGCACATCCACCGCCTGCAGTGTCCGTGGTCGCAGCCTCGACCCTGGACTTAGGGCTCCCCACCCTGCTGCCCAGCCGTACTGCCCCAGGAAGTCGGACCCTCGCTCCGGTAAGCAGATTGGGGCTGAAATGAGAAAAATAAAAGTGTAAATGATTTGGAATAGATTTTAGAAGTTTTGTGCGTACTGCTGAAGTTAATTTATGTAAAGTATTAGCTGCGCCCCGCGGTTTCACCCGCGTAAGTCTCGATCCCGTGGGAATATCGATATAAAAATCCTATGTGTTAATCCAGGTTATAAACTATCTGTTTGCCAAATTTCATCCAAATCCATTCAGTAGTTTTTACGTGAAAGAGTAACAAACATCCATCCATCCATCCCTCGATCCATACCTACTTACAAACTTTCGCGTTTATATTATTAGTTAGATTTGCACATCGAAATGAAATCCGATCGGATTGGATAGGGTATATGCGCTAGTATGGTGCGCTTTTGGATCGTACAGGTCATTGTATACTGCTCCACACATGGATCACTTTCCGCGTGCTGAAGTTCTTAGTTGACGTTTCAAGATTCGCGTCAAGGTGTGTCCAAACATAGCATAAAGCGGCAATCGTGCGCAGCTGCCGCGCTGTGATTGGGCGACTGCCGCGCGCGAACGGTTCTGGCAAATGTGTCCTGCAAACGCCACGTGTTACTGCTGCGCTCTTGCCGCTCAATGTTTAGACACACCTTCACAGTTTAAAATTTTGTAGCTATCATCTTTTAGCCTTGTATTCGGTTTCTGTTCCTAATAAACGATTATTATTGTTACAAAGTAGATTTACTACTAAATGATACTAAGATGCTGGACGTTCAGTTGTGCACTTGTTCGTAAGATAACCTCTAGTTAAATCCTCGTCACCCAAGCCATTGCATAAACAAACAAATGTTCCATACTCACCTATATGAGGCATGTAGTGCACATTTCTGTCTAATGTTAACACAGCGACATCAAATCTATCAGCTTGTGGCGTAAACTTGAACAGGGGATGCACTTTGATCGTCCGCACGCCAAACGTGTACGCGGGGAGCGGTTCCGCTGCCGAATTGATGACGTAATCACCAAGCGTCACGCGGACATGGCGTGGCTGTGCCCGAGCCACGCAGTGTCCAGCTGTCACAACATGGCGCCTTGATATTAGGGAACCACCGCATCTGAAACGTTACAAGGTTTTGGTTACGTTCGAAATTTGATTTGGGGGATTCAGATTTAAAGGAAGTATTTGGGGGATTTAGATTAAAGGCATGAATGTAAGTGAGATTTATTTGGGGGTTGTAGATTTCAAATAGGGGAAAAGAAAAGGGAAGAAATAGATGCGATAGCAGATCAGCTCTTTTTCTTACTAGCAATACTGGCTTGACCTAACTCAGGTAAAAATAGTTGAAGATAGGTAGCATGGACCGATCGTCATAACAAAATAAAAATAATATGCTTCCGGTGAGTTAGCTTAAGGTTTATGCCCTTACGGTGGCTGGAGCGACCTCTACTATAAGCAAATCAGTCAGGTCCAGTCGAACAGTAGGTCGTACGTCACGTTAGTGCTAACTCTTTGACCATGAGCTGGCCTAGAGTAGTACGGAGTTTCAATACAATAACAGGCCAGCTTATACTGGTTTTGTTATCACTGACGCGTGGCCTACTACCGAGTCCAAGGCTGCGTCCTAACCCAAAGGGATTATCGCGCGAGTATGCGGGTGTCGCTCTTTTAAATGAATATGACGTACTCGCGCGATCAATCAAGTCGCATTTGTACATCATAACTAATACAAACGACGATCACGTCGACCGTGTACGCGTGAGACGGTCGCTTTCGGTTAGGACACGGGGTAAAATGCGACTATATTCTTGACAATAAAAAAAGCTGTTCTAACCAGAGATGAGAAGATTTGGTATTATTCCTATGTTTCGATTTGTTCTTCCACTTTATTCTGAATGCGATGTAAAAAAATATGAACACTAAATTTATTAGAGTCATCAACCAACAAAAACAGGCTTGTTGCCCCATTTACAAACTATGTTTTCGTATTTTTAACGATGGAAATTTTCGTCATGAACTCTTGTGTAAAATGCCATGGTAATATGCACATATACTAATATAATATGCAGTGAAATATAATAAAAAATAATTTCACAATAAGCCTGCAGCCTGCCTGACACAAAAGGTATCGGTGACAACTGGTCAACTCAAAATGAAAGATATTTAAAAAAAAATTAAGCTCTGTTTTAGTTTCCATGACTTTGTACTTTATGTACAACCTCTTTTCAGTCTGTGCTCACAAAGCCAACAATCCACGGAAAGCTATTTCAATTCTGAAAGATTCTGAGATCTTAGGCCACGCGCACTTTGGACACGAATTGGTCAGTGGGTCGTCTAAGGAGCGGAGTGTATCGTACGTAAACGTATGATCGTGGTCTTAGGAGCGGAGTGTATCGTACGTAAACGTATGATCGTGGTCGTACGAATTGAGTACACTGAATGCGTTTTTCTCCATCAAATAGGTAGTGTTCCAGTGATATCACATTGAACGCAAGATCCCAATAAGTTTAGATTGTTTTCGGACGTCGGAACTAACTATACGTACGACTAACTCGCACTGTCTGCGCGCTCCCTTAGTACTTCGAAGGTTGGGATCGTTCGTGCGTTTTCGTATGTGTTCGCACGAGTAAAATTCGTACGAAAACGCAACCAAAGTGCGACGGCCTTATAACCCAATACGGACGACGCATGTAGGAATTAAATGTGGCTGTGACTCCAAATGTAGGTGTTAAATTCACTTATTAAACTTACAAGCCCCCAGTGATCCGCTTAGAGAAGATAGTTAAAGCCTTTCCTTTTTAAATTTTAATACTTCACGTCAATTTAATAACCTAATAAATAAAAGTTTATAATACCTTATTTACTATCAAAATCTAAACTTCTTCGCTACTAAAGAGACATGCAAAGCATACAACCATGCTTCAATAACTAAATAAATTAAATTAAATCACTTACCTCTGTAATATAAAAAAGACAAAAAATATTAAATAAAAATAGTTAATTGGTTATTAAAATATTAATAATAAATTGTTAGCAAAAATCCTTAATAATTGACTCAAAAAGAAGAGGAATGTGCGAAAAAGTTGGTGAGATTACCAATTTTACTACTATTTATATTTTCGCCATAGCGTAGCTACAAAGTATAGATAGACAGAGATAAGATGTCATATTAAAAACTACTGACATGATTCGAATATTTAAAATATTTTAATTAATTTAAGAATGTTTTTAAATATTAAACATAATTTTATTTAAAAAGTCTTAAATATTTCAAGAAGTTTGAATATTTAAAATAATATTATTAAAATATTTTATAAATTCGAATCTTAAAAAAGTATTTTACACTAAGTAGAACCTCATTTATTAATTTTATCCAATCAAAACAGACAAGACATGTTTTAATTACGTTACTCCACAAAATAACCCAATGATTTTTTTTTTGCATATATTTAAGTTTTGCAAATTATATTTGGATTCTAATTCTTTGGAAATAATACCTATTTTGAAAACTACGATAGTGATTTACCTTTCACTAACCGAAAGTTTAATAAAAAACCCACATTATTCAAGCAGAATAAAATATGAATACTTTTGTTTAAACAACATTGAATTCATGCAATTTCATGCTCAATCTAAGGACTAATCTGTGCGGAAAAACTTGGCAAAAGTCCACCCCATCTTAGCAAGTTTTAGGCCGCAATTAATAGGGTTATTCTTCTAATCCCCATTAGCAATCCCCATTAATGGGGATATTTATTTATTTATTTATTTTATTATTTATGTACACACAGTAAAATACAAAAAGATACGACATAATTAAAATATGAGTACAAAGGTACTGCTTATTTCTTAAGAAATTTCTTCCAGCAGACCTGCGAAAGGAGAAATGAAAAAGAAATGTAGACAATAGTGTGTGAGAACAAGAAGAGAAAAAACATGAATACGCGAAGTCTTAACTAAAAATAACAAATATACCTACACATATACGCAAATATATGTGAACTTTTCTGCCACAAATCTCCAAAACTTTGCTTACCATGTGCTTTGGCTTAGTTATATTCCCGTTCTTAACTTGCACTTTGAATTTGACAGTTGTGCGACAGTGACAGGAATAATATGCTAAGCCTAGCCACGTGATAAGTAACGTTTATTTATCTCGGCCTTATGTTCTGCAATTGCAAGAAAACGCGTGTTGCCACAGTGAGCGGAATTACGCTCGCGAATTATCGTGCATTTTTCCTCACAAATTAGTCCCTCGCCTAAAAGGTTTCTGTGACGTTATTAATTGCAACGTAACTTAAACATGTCATCAAACCCACTACAGAGTAAAAAAGTAGAAGTTGCTGGACATCATGCTATCTCTTTCGCACATTTACCTCTCTATCCAACACTGCTTCCAACCGATAAGCTCGAATATCGACATAAGCATGTTGCATCTGTAAAATTAATTATTAATTCATGTTAATACATTATAATTAGTTGTTATTGCTGATGGACATGATTTTGAGTGGAAATAATAATAATTAGTGGTCCTGGAGATTAAATTACACATTATGTGCTTAATTTCGCAACAAACAAATAGAAATTGATAAGCTCATAAGTTTAACAGCACCTAATGCTTTCTTATTAAAACTGAAAGAAAATTATATTTTAAATACTTCAAGGTCAACACTTTAATTAAGATTAGGACAAATCAACGAGAAATCTAAAATACAATAGACCTAGATATATTTAGTAACGTATTCCGCTTAACTATTCCTCAAGAGTCATAAAAATCCTCGTTCGCGACTGGTCAATCGTCTACCTGAGGATACCTCGTTGAGAGGTGAAACAAGTGTCGATTACTTATAAGGTTTTTTATAACTCATGAGGAGTAGTTAAGCGAAATAGGTTTAAATAGGTTACTAAATATAATCTACGTCTATTGTATTTTATAATGGATTTCCGTAAAGTCACGCCTGAATCAATTACTTAACTATGAGAAATCTAAACAAAATCATTAATTATTATTTCCCCTCTCAAATATTTACATAATTTAGCCAATATTTAGTCCACGCAAATATTTAGTGTTCGATCGCCGCGCCAATACGCGAAGGTCACGCTCATAATATGTCAAGAACTTGCGTCTCAACACAGGCGGGGGGCGCGGGACGTGACCTAACCGGCCGCGAGCGTGACCCCTCCCTCAGTCAGTCAGCTGTTTCGCTAGCGAGCACGGTGTCGGATAGATTTAAAAAAAAATCTTTTAATGAAAGTAACGTTTTTTTTTTTGTTACTCGGTCATTTATTTTTATATTTAAGTCAACTACCCATGGTTTGAGTGACAATGGTGTTTACCTGACACCCTGTATAGGACACGGGGTTAAGCTAAAATGACATTATATAATCAAAGGCTAAAATCAAATGATTCATATTTGCGTGAACCAAATACAAAATTAGAAAACACTCAATTAGTAACATTTTTAGTAAATTAGTGCGTTAATATACAATGTTAATTCAATTTAAATATACTGTGCATTAATCTGTGCTTTTCATACAACATGGTACAGAAAACAGGCTCAGTTTCAGCCAGAACTGTGACAAACTTGTGTGACATTCGTGTAAAAAATGTGTGATATCTGAACTGCATTCGTAGTTTGATATTATCTTTTGTTTCATTTACCCACAGTTTCTAAAAGCTAGATCTTCTAGTTATTAAGGGCGATTTTCACAAAGAAACTCAACGCGATCAACATATTATCTAAACCGCGTTCAAGAGCAGGCAGTGTCATCATTCATGTGGAATTTTAACACTGACAACTCTTGAACCTGGTTTAGATGTGCTGCAGTCTAAGAGTCAGCGCACACCAAGAGCAGAGCAGACCAGAGCATTTTCTGAGCCTACTGAAAAATAAATCTTATGAAAATTCCATACATTCCAAAATTAAATACACGAACACGCAAGCTCGAACTTGATGCTCGACCAAGCATCAAGTTGGACTTGGAATTGTCATAAGATTCATTTTTCAGTAGTCTCAGAAAATGCTCTGCTCTGCTCTTGTAGTGCGCTGACGCTATACGCGTAACTTATTTTCGTAACCGATTGACACTAATTTGTTTCATTTTGACAGTTCAACAATATTCATTGCGTTATTTACGTAGTTGAGCAGATTTTTTTCGAACTTATGGAGCAATGGATTAGACATTTATTTCAATCCGACCAATTCTGATCGTGTATTAGGTATGCAATTAGGGTGCTAAACGTGTTCAGTTTCATTGCTGAAATTCGCCCTTAGTTAGGTACTTGCAGATTACTAATAAAAACAGAGAAAAATTTCGTATGACACTTGACATTCTATAAATTGAATAGACATAAGTAACATAAGATTAGGTGAATATAGAATGATGACTCTGCACAGCATAGGTAAGTACCTTATTTATGTCGGTAATGTGTAGCAAAGTAGGTGCGTACGTTTTACATGATTGTATGAAATTAAACTAATTTGTATGAAATAAATTTCGTAATGTAAGGTGTGTATGGCATGTAGGCCACAAGTGTGAATGAATGTGACATCTCAACAAAATTCTAACTCCGTTGTTGCCATAAGTATGCCAGAATGGCCAAAACTGTGACAAAAATACGTTCCTATTAATAAAATTGTAAGCAAAACTGGCCACAACATGACATGTATAAAATGAATGTATTATCATGTGACAACGTGTGTTTGTTATGTCTCACAAAGTCACACTACAACTGTGGCATCGCAAAAAAGACTGGCCGAAACTGTACCATATCTAATTAAATGTCACAAAAATTGGCCACAACTGTGCCATCTCAAACAAAAACTGGCCACAACTGTGCCATCTCAAACAAAAACTGGCCACAACTGTGCCATCTCAAATAAAAACTGTGCCATCTCAAACAAAAACTGGCCACAACTGTGCCATCGCAAAAAAGTCTGGCCACAACTGTACCACATCTATTACAATGGGCCACAGATGTGCCATTTGTAACAAAAACTGGCCACAACTGTGCCAGCAGGTACAGAACTGTATAACCTTGAGGATCCGATCCTGATGTAGGCTTGCCAGGGGAAGGTGCCGAACCCGGCATCATCACCGCCGACAATACGCCGCTGTGCTGTCTGCTTGCCGACCGCTATTCCACAGCCTGGAAGGAAAAGAAAATTATGGGTTCAGAAACAAGGTTTTATACAGCTTTCATTAACATACTGAGGCCCTAGACAAAGTGACATTCTATCAGCGATAACGATGACGGAAAAGGCAAACATGTATAGGACTGACATAAGCTATCGAAAAGCTTATTTCAATCCTGTTGAAAGTCGTTGTAGAAATACGAAACGCTTTCGAAGCGATTGTCACTTGTCCAGGCCCTCAGGGTCATAGTAATCTCTTGGGTTCTGTAATCTTCTCCCCATGATTATACACGATGTCAAAAAAATCTGCTGTTCCATACGTCTTGACCGTGTAGGTATTTCACTTTACTTCGAATAATCTCAATTCTCAATTCTTTATTGCATTCCATAATGTCGGTAAAACAGTTGGTAGGCTTAAAATTAATGAAAACATTATGGACCCTGTCGGGCACAGCATAATATGACAAAGGAGGAAGCGTTTATTGATATTTATATTATTTATGTATTCTGTTATTTAATTATATTTTTATTTTATTACTACTTTTTCTTGTTGACGTCTCGTTGACGGTGGCGGTGGACAAACGGCGTAAGGGTAAATTAGCCTATCATCATTTAATAATCTTACACGACTTTATCGTTTTAATCTAGTTTCGTTATTATATTATTTTCGTTATTACGTTTCGATAGGTAAATAAAATGATCATTCACAAACTGAGTACAGAATAATGGTTTAATTATTACATCAATCTGCCCAGCTTTTCCCCAAGTATGCTATGGCCGGCTTCCAGTCTAACTAGATGCAACTGAGATGCAGCCGATTACCAGTATTTACCATGGATCGTCTCCCTATCTGACTTATACAACCCAGTTACTAGGTAACACGATACTTCTTGGTAAGACTAGTTGTCAAACTTTTGGACTTCTGACTCCATTCAAGGAATCACAGCCGGGACCAACGGCTTAACGTGCTTTCTGAGGCACGGAAGGGTCCCAATATGTAATGGACCCATCCATCCATATACCTACTAATATTATAAATTCGAAAGTAACTCTGTCTGTATTTTACCATTTCACGTCTAAACTACTGAACGGATTCCCACAAAATTTGGCAAGGAGATAGATGGCACCCTGGGGAAGGACAAAGGCTAATTTTTATCGACATACCACGCGGGCAAAGTCGCGGGCGGAAGCTAGTTACATATAATTTCTAATAGAAACTGATCCTATTAGTTTTCATACCTCCATATGTCCAGTTTTGCGATCTGGCTGGAAATGTCACGTATTCCTCTTTAATTTTCTTATTTTTACTTTTTTTTTTCTTCTCATCAGATAAAGTTGCTAATGAACTTATAACCAATAATATTAAAATAAACTTCATTTTAAAATGCACTATTTACATTTCATTTTAAAATAATCAAGTATTTTTCAATAACATTTTGATTACATTTAAAAAGTTACAATAATACGTCACTAAATCCGTTTCATTTCCAAATCAAACTGCATTTTCCATAAAATTAAAAAATCTAATTTCCAAATGAAAATTGCACCGATTTTTTCAAACTATAATTGCACCAATTATGTCAAAATTGCACCAATTTTCTCAAAACGCACGATTTTTTCTCAAATTATAATTGCACCAATTATCTTAAATTCTTTAGTAACCACAAATAAAACGCGTGTTACAGTACATAATAAAATCGTGACTGAAGTTGGAACAGTTTTCTATACATAACACACTATGTACACAACGTTTCCGAGGAGTTTCATATCAGGAAACCGTATATTACCTGTTTATTCGAGTATATGACTTAAGAGGGAACTATTCTACACTATGAATGAATGAATGAACATACATTATGTATAAACACGAAGTTGCAAAGAAATAAATAATAAACACATATACAGTATGTTAACTAACAAAGGGCGTTCCCGTTAACCTACAATAGTATAGCGTCTATAAATGCAAAAAAATATTACGGCTAAAAAAAAAAAAGTTTTTTTTATTTTTGTATAGAAAAATATTCACAAAAAATATTAAATTGTTAGGGAAAATAAACTCTCTGTACACGCCCACTTGTCACACTTGTTTTTCTACGTTGAAATACAAGTGTGCGTGTACAGAGTGTTTCTTTTACGTTTTGATTTAATCTTTTTGTGAAAATTTCAATACATAATTTTTTTTTTTTATGGTCATATATTTTTAGCATGTATACACGCTATACTATTGCAGGTTAACGGGAACGCCCTTTGTTAGTTAACATACTGTATATAACATCACGCCTGTATCCCCGACGGGTTAGGTAGAGGTGTACCAAAGGTACACCCAGATTTCGCCACTTATATTTAAGACCCATGTAATAGGGGGCGAGCCTATTGCCATGGACACAAATCCAGACTCCAGGCTGCTACTGAGCAATTCCAGATGAAAAACCTCACCAGCTGTTTGTGCTCGATGATGTACACACGGCTACACATCAAGCTATACATTTCCAGTATAAGCTGGCCTCTCATTGTATGGAAATCCTATACAATGCGAGATCAGCGTAAACTGGAAATGTATAGCTTGATGTGTAGCCGTGTGTACTCTCATTGGTTAGCATACATAAGCGTTAGTGATACCCATTCAACCAGGCTGTATAGCAGATGCAAAAAAATACATTGTCATAAACATTATGTTATAATAACCCCGGATAACCGAAAGATAGCCCCAAAATAGCCAAACACTACCTAAACAAATAAATACTGCATAAACAATAACGTTCATTACAAAAGTAAAACATTATTACTCAATGAAATAGAGAAAGTATGTTAGTACAATGATATTAAATGACTACATAGTTATTACGAAAAACAATGACTTGCAAAGTATACATCTAATCCTATTAAGTTGTATTGTATCGTGTGTACATGACTGTCAAAACGTTGACATTTGACATAACATTTTGTATTTGACATTTTGAGTCATCTAGTAATAATAATAGTCATTTAGATTTCATTCAAATTCATGATCAGCTGTGTATTTGTGTAATATTCTTTCGGCTTACGTTCTTCTAACTGAACAGACAGCTGTGCTGCTGGGGAGTTTGTTGAACCACTTCTGTTTCCTAGCTAAAGCACTAGAGTGCGTTTCATCAAATAGTTTCTTTGCCGTAATGTTGGCTCCATTGTTAAACAAAGGGTACCTATATGTGCTATTATGCTGAGTCTCGAGTGACGGCGCAGGTGGAATGAACGGCGGATTAAATTTTTCGATACGTTTGAACTTGTCTGGAGTGCAAGCGGGCGCACACTCCACGGTGCATTTTACTGGCGGATGAAAGAAAGAATAACGTTTATTTGGACACAGTTCGTGAAACACAAAATACAAATAACAAAATAAAAAATGTTTTGACAACAATAGTGTGCTCCTCACGGCTGCGCCAAAAAGATTCATTTCAGCAATGAATGCAATTTCAGGATGCGCTCATCAATACGTGTATTATTTCAACTTTCCCGCGTGCACTAAGGACAGGTATCCGACGTGTAAATCCGCTCCGCAATCCGCCAGACGCGGTGCGCCGCCACTTAGGACTCAGACTTAGGTAGCACCGTAGCTGCGGCGTAGCGTATTCGTATTGGTCTTACAACAGTGGAGCCAACATAAGAGCATAGATAAAACTATTTGGTAAAACGCACTCTAGGAGGTGGTGAAGGGTGGGCGTTTTGGGGGACTGTGTAAAGTAATTGTGACGTTCAAAAAATGCTGATTTAGTTTGGATAATTGACTTTCGATTTTGGTTTTTTGATAACGGCAATGCCATTTATTTTGAGAATTCTTTGCGTTAATTATGTTGTAGAAATGGATTAGGAATTTCCTTAAAAATGATTTTTAATAAACTGTGATAGAAATTGTGTTACGCAATTGGCTTTTACTCCCGGTTTCGCCCTCGTGGAAGTCGGAAATTATCCCACGGGAAAGAAGTATATGTGTATGTATGTAGGTCATAGTTTACCCATGTGCCAAATTTCATCCAAATCCGTTCAGCCGTTTTAGCATGAAAGCTTAACAAAAAAAGTCACTTTCGTATTTATAATATTAGTTAAGGATATGCCTCAGAAAATAAACTTGCATCGTGTACCTAATTGAGGCTTTAGATATGTTACTGTCTCTATCTTGCACTGTAGTTTGTCTGTTATGCGAAAGTGACAGGAATAACGCTTACACTGTTTGTCCACCCATAATGTTTCTCGTTGACGATCGCGTTCCCGGTGCGGTGGACAAACGGCCTTAGCCTAAGTATCGTTAAAAGGTCTCGGCATTGGAATCGCACCCAGGAACTCACGTTCGAAAGCCACACACGCAACCACAAAACCCAATGAGATAGTAAATGTAAAGTTAACAACTTCCTAACCACAGTTAAGTTAGAACCGCAGTCTCGAAAGTTCAAGTTGACACTCATTTAGATTTATATAAAGACTATCGATCGGCCCCTGCTCCACACGGGTGTAATGGCGACATGGCAATACATTGAAAAAAATACAATAAACGATATATTTAGTAACCTATTCCGCTTAACTATTCTTCAAGAGTCATAAAAACCCTGTAAGAATCGACACGTGTTTTACCTCTCAACGAGGCATCTTCAGGATGACGATTGACCAATTGCAAACCAGAACGCGACGTGGTACCACACCGAGCGCTGGACCCAAAAAACGCGCAAAAAACGTGTTCAGCGCTCGGTTTGAAGATGCCTCGTTGAGATGTGAAACACGTGTCGATTTCTTACAGGGTTTTTTTTTATATGAAAAGCCACTTTAATACGATTATTTATAGGTAACTAGCTGCTGCCCGCGGCTTCGCCCGCGTAGACCCTGATTCTTTTACTAAAATAAAAGTTTAAGATACTGATTAAAACATCAGCTAAATGCCAGTGAAGGTCCCGTCAAAATCGGTCGAGCCGTTTCGGAGATTAGCCGGAACAACAGACAGACAATCGCTTCGAAAGCATTTCGTATTTCTACAACGACTTTCAATAGGATTGACATAACCTTTCGATAGCTTATGTCAGTCCTATACATCATCCTTTTCCATCATCGTTAACGCTGATAGAATGTCACTTTGTCTAGGGCCTCAGATTAATCACTGAACCACACAAAAAAGAAAAAAAGAAGAGGGAAGAACCTAGAGCTCAACAATAGCATCATCTTCTTGATACATTTTCTGCTTTCGTTGAAATTTCTATGCATTTCTATGACAAAGCAGTTAAAAAATCCTAGGTAAATCGTGTCTATCATTCAAAGTCGAGGCGACAATGTCAGGAAATCTAACGCGAAACGATTTCTTAACCGCAATCCTACCTATCTTACCGCAAGACGCGAAAGTTCAAGTTAATACCACATTGATATGGTAATGATTCGAGAGCAGTAGTGGCCCAGTGGTAACGGCCGCGACTTACGAGTTGTAGGTCGTAGGTTCGAACCTAGACAGGCGCTTTACTCTTTGTGTTAATTATTTCATCACCACTGCTCTCAAAACGGTGAAGGAAAACATCGTGAGGAAGCCGGCATGTCTTAGAACCACAAATTCAAAGGCATGTGACATCTTTCTACCCGTACTGGGCCCGCGTGGTGGATTACGACCTGCTCACTCCCACCAAGAGGAGACCTGTGTCCCAGCAGTGGGAACATTATACGCTGATTATGCTATGATATGTTATCCTGTGGAAATAATTTATTTTACGTGTCGCATCTGCGGAGTTTAGCTAGCCAATTTAAAATAACCCTGTAAAAACGCAACGCTCTATAAGTAAATGTCACGTCTTTATGGCCCATTTAAAAATGCATGCCATACCATAAAGATACCCAATAAGTATTTTAATCTCATTGTCGAACGTTCAATGGGACGCGATCGTCACATGTTTCTACAACCGATTGCGACATCGGCCACCCATCCAAGGTCCGACAACCAACATCACTTAACCTCGTCATCAATTATACATTCTACCAGATCAGCATACAATACTCAGGTTCCCCTGTCTCATAGCATTGTACCCGATGTGTACCTACCGTGTAATGATACAGCGTGTGCGCAATGTCCTTAGTAACATACAATTTTTACCCAATATTGCGATAGAATACTTAATAGATGACAGACTGCAATTTTTGCAAGCTCTGTCTACTCGGATATTATGACACATCGCGCCTTAGAAAAAGAGCACAGTATAAAGTTCCTTAGATTAGCTAGGGTTGAAGAATTGGTACGTTTTGTTTCTAAAAGGTTCTAAGGCTCTAGACAAAGTGACATTCTATCAGCGATAACGATGATGGAAAAGGCAAAAATGTTTAGGACTGACATAAGCTATCGAAAAGCTTATGTCAATCCTGTTGAAAGTCGTTGTAGAAATACGAAACGCTTTCGTAGCGATTGTCATTTGTCTAGTCCCTTTATATATGTATGTACATCATCATCATCATTATTATTTAATCACCACTGCTTAATATTAATTACATTTTCATTCATCATTGCAAGTTAGAGTTGGCTTGCAGTCAAGTCGAAAAAACGGAACACCTTAACACATTTATTTATTGAAATAAATAAATACATAACTACTTTATACCTACATTCTAGAACAAACATGATCATCATCATTAAAAGCCTTCTTGAGGATGCAAATTGCAGTAAACATCAATAAATAACATATTTCCGAATGTCTTACACAACTCCTTGCATAACCAGATCCGCATTGTGAACGAATGGTTCAGATTTAAAACCAATTTTTTTTGGAACGCTTCCAATTCCAGTATAATCTGACCTGACATTCTACGGAATACTTAACAATGCAAGGCCAACATAAATTGGAAATGTAAGTATAGTTTTATATTTTAATGTCGTCGACTGGACAAAGGAAATTGAATATGTTGGGCAGCTGTCATCTTGATAATAAAGAGCTTTCTAATTTGATATTAATGAGGTTATAAAAGGATCAGAAAGAATTCCTTAACAAAAGTACCCAATTTAAATGTAGGTAATTATTAAAATAAATATAAAAATTAAATTAAATATTTTGTTTATTTATGGCAACTAAGCCCTATTGTTAGTAACTAATTTGTTCTTAAAAACTATTTTTAGTTAATTAGTAACATAAAACCTTTTATCCGAATCCAAAAATCTGTTAGTTTGATCCCCGCGATCATCTCAAAAACATTCGGTCTATTTTTTACGTATGCTATTGAGTTTTACGAACACCGTCTATCGAAGAACAATAACCCCAAAGTTTGAAAGAAAAGAAAGAAAGAAAATCCGTTTATTTACGGTAAACATGACGCTAAGAAAAACACAAACACAAAACTTTTTACAAAAAAAAAACAACCGACTTCCAAAAAAAACACTAAAAAAGTGAAAAATTACTTTAATTTTGGAAGTCGGTCTTTGCTTTTCAATTTTCGTTTTTGCCACCGACTTCCGAAATTACATACATGAACAAATATAAAAACATATAGACGAATTGAGAACCTCCTCCTTTTTGAAGAAGTCGGTTAAAAAAAGAACAAGTTGGGGAAAAGTATCTCAGCATAGTGCTGTGACCCTCTGAACAGTCATTTACGATACCCAAGCCACCAATGGCATGCAAAACAAATCAACACTAAGATTGTTTACAAAACGTGTTCTGACTTCTGACAACTGCAATGAAGTAACCCATGGCGAACATATATTATGTCACGTAGAAAGCCGACCGCTTGACCAACTTTAACTTACGTTACGTCAAATGACGTAAGATAATATTAACTGGTATTTCCTGTGGGTTTCCGTGTTTTGGCAGTTATGGTAATAATTATCGTGATTTTTGAGTTGGCTGTGTTTACTTTAGGTGGCCTCATTTTTTTAAATGTTATTGTTTGGCAAATGGGTGGCGGGCTATGTGATGGTAAGTGGTCACTGCCATCTGTAGACGTCTACGATACCAAAGAAAGATAGAAAATAAAAAGTTTTTACAAAAAAAAAACAACCGACTTCCAAAAAAAACACTTAAAAGTGTTAAAAAGTCTTTGGTTTTCAATTTTCGTTTTTTGCCACCGACTTCCGAAATTAAAGCTATTCTTGACTTTTTAGTGCTTTTTTTTTAAGTCAGTTGTTTTTTTTTTTTGTCAGACAATATAATAGCTTCAATATAACGTATTTTTCCCACTTGTGTATAGTAGAGACGATGTTTTAAGTTACTCCGTCACTGTTATTTACAAATCAGGTAGTGGTACTTATTCGAATTTGTGTCGACCCACCCCACAACTAAAAAGGGAAAAATAAAAACATTTTACAAAAAAAAAACAAAAAAAAATGAAGTCGCTTGCAAAAAACGAAAATTGAAAAGCAAAGACACCGACTTCCGAAATTAAAGTTATTTTTCATGTCTTATGTAAATTTTTTACCTCCTTTGCTTTGTAAATACAACTACATACATAATGAAACTAGGCCCATGACACTGCCCTTCTACAGACGTTGTTTACACTTTCTACAGTTTAAATAGAACTCACTGTAGCTATAGCGTTAACTACTATGTTATATAATATAATTATGTCAGAATATAAGTTAACTTATCTGACGTAATAACAATGAAAATTATAAGAGAGATGTATGGTGTTTGAGCAGTAGTGGTCCAGTGGTAACGGCAGCGACTTACGAGTTGTGGATCGTACGTTCGAACCCAGACAGGCGCTTTACTTTGTGTAAATGATTTCATCACCACTGCTCTCAAAACGGTGAAGGAAAACTTCGTGGAGAATTTTATGAGTGGGCCACACGGGTCCAGTGCGTGTAGGCGGATATCACATGTCTTCGAATTTTTGGTTCTAGGATGCCGGTTTCCTCACGATGTTTTCCTTCACCGTTTTGAGAGCAGTGGTGACGAAATAATTTACAAAAATAAAGTGCGACCTACAACTCGTAAGTCGTGGCCGTTACCACTGGGCCACCACTGCTCGGTTTATTTAATATACCCTAAACATCGCGCCGCATTTTTAAATGCACATTAAAATATTCAAGGTCTTAAAACTCTGAGTAGAATAAATAACTTTAGTATGTCACCGTACTTTAATTTGATTTGAATTCAATGTGTGTATGTGTGTCATGTAAATGTTTGTCTGTATGTTTGTTACGTAATACAAGCTTTGTTCGCGGATTCGATCACGTGGTCACGACTTTTACTTTGGAATTTTAATGGGATTGCGTTTGTGTGTGGCTTTCTCGGAAACTGCTGAATTGAATTTGATTGCGTATATTTCTAAGGAGTTTTTTTTTCTCAACTATTCTGAAGGATCACCAGTTTTATCATTTCATCTATGAAGATATTTGATAATCATTTGGATTAAAATGATAAATTATCTGCCAGATAAAATACAAGGGACTAAGGAAAAAGGTCTTAAAGTTTCCGTTCTAAGAAGGTTGTAATTAATTACGGACCACTTCTCGTAAGATTTGTGTATAATGAAATGTAGCTAATCATAATTTCATTATTCGTATAGGAGTTATAAACAATGGAAGATTTTGAACAGCGTTTTCTTCGCAAATTATTGACATCTCTCTCTTCCTATTCACTTTACCCAAAGTATTTAAAGACAGACAGCTTCTCATCTCTGTGCTCATCTCAAGCACACACTACAAAAGTGTTACACAATGACATAATGTGCCACTTACGTTACTCAACTAATAAGAAGTACACATACGGTGACGTTCACAGAGGGTGACTAGTACAGATGGTGACGTTCACAGAGGGTGAAGTTCACTGAGGGTGACTGTACAGATGGTGACGGTCACAGAGGGTGACGGTCACTGAGGGTGACTGTACAGATGGTGACGGGCACAGAGAGTGACGGCCACAGAGGGTGACTGGTACAGATGGTGACGTTCACAAAGAGTGACGGCCACAGAGGGTGACTGGTACAGATGGTGACGTTCACAGAGGGTGACGGTCACTGAGGGTGACTGTACAGATGGTGACGGGCACAGAGAGTGACTGTACAAATGGAGACGTTCACAGAGAGTGACTGGACAATTAGTGACATTCACAGAGAGTGACTACACAGATGGTGCCGTTTACAAAGAGTGACGGCTACAGAGGGTGACTGGTACATATGGTGACGTTCACTGAGGGTGACTGTACAGATGGTGACGGGCACAGAGAGTGACTGTACAAATGGAGACGTTCACAGAGAGTGACTGGACAATTAGTGACATTCACAGAGAGTGACTACACAGATGGTGCCGTTCACAAAGAGTGACGGCTACAGAGGGTGACTGGTACATATGGTGACGTTCACAGAGAGTGACTGTACAGATGGTGACGTTCACAGAGAGTGATTGTACAGATGGTGACGTTCACAGAGAGTGACTGTACAGATGGTGACGTTCACAGAGAGTGATTGTACAGATGGTGACGTTCACAGAGAGTGACTGTACAGATGGTGACGTTCACAGAGAGTGATTGTACAGATGGTGCCGTTCACAAAGAGTGACGGCTACAGAGGGTGACTGGTACAGATGTGACGTTCACAGGGGGGTGGCAGTACTTGTCATAACACCCGCCAGGGGTAAGGATAACTCTGCAGACCGGTCTCACACCCTGGCCAGAGATATTTGGGCGGAGGATATCCACAAGAAAATAAAGAAGCTGTTAACTCATGCACACACTTCAAAAGTGTCACACAATGACATAATGTGCCACTTACGTTACTCAACTCATAAGAAGTAAACACACGTGCGTAAACATTATTAGTAGGCGTCTAGCGTGGTAGAGGTGTGTCGTGTAAGCTTATGACAGTATTAACTCCCTAGGCGATACATGGCTAGCAATTAACTTTGAATTGTTCCGTAAAGAAATTTACTTTTAATTTTTACTCGGATAAAAACCTTACTTTCACTCTTAAACCCAGACCCAATAAATAAAAACCGACTTCCAAAATAAACACAAAAAAATAACTTTAATTTTGAAATTTCCGTTTTTTACCACCGACTTCCTTTTTTGTGATTGTTTTGTTTGTTTTCATTTGTTAATGTCGCAACACATTACGCAACTAATTTGTTTTTGGCCTCTCATCCACAGATAACTGTCTACTAAAAAGTAAAAACACTAATCAACAATTTTTCTTTCTTTTTTATTTCCGAAATTAAAATTATTTTTCAGTGTTTTTTTTTGGAAGTCTGTTTTTTTTTGGAAAAAGTTTTTATTTTTCACTTTTTACTTATGGTACCTACCCCACACAAATTCGAATACCACTACCTGCTATGTAAATAACAGTGAAGGAGAAACGAAACACAACAAAAAAAAAAATCAGACGAATTGAGAACCTCCTCCTCCTTTTTGAAGAAGTCGGTTTAAAATAGAGCCCGAATTACTTTTACGCCAAAAAAACTGTATAAGTTCCAGTTTACTTCTGTTTTCCTGGTAGTTTTATTAATTATACCAGTTGAATTTCAAAACGTCTATCGATATCATTTATTTCGAATCCTTCATGCTCTTCTCTATGTTTCATCGTTCGTGCGTTTCGAGGAATACTTTAGGTGCGCTTCATTTGTTGCGTTTCAAGGTAGTTGCGCTTCGAGGAATACGCCCGAAAGCCATCCAACCATCTTAATTGGTAATCCGATAGCAATCAACACCCACGTTCCTCTTTCAATGCCCAAAACTATAAAATAAACATTTACTTTAAATCTTATGGGATTTTAATACGATCATTATGGTGCTATTAACTAAACTGTCCCATACACGAATACTATTAAAAAGCCCATCCATTTTTACGATCAGGTAGCGTAGGACGAAAATTATTGCACTTTCATTCTTTAGAAATTCTTCCCCGTATCACATGAACGCTTTTGGGAAGAGTAATAAGACAGTTTAGTAAGCTTTTAAATTTAAATAAGGCCATTATTGTGGACAGTTAAGGCATTACATTACTGAAAGTTACTCGTAAAATAAATAAATACTTAAAGGCTCATTTACATTGATCTAGCGTTTCAAACCAAAGCTAGTACACAGAGAACAGTGAACGAAAATATCGTGAGGAAACCGGCATGTCCTAGAACCATAAAAAATCAAGTAATAAAAACTAAAACCCAACTACGACTTAAAAGGTATAAACAAGACACCACAGACAGACAAATTAAAAATCCGGAGTCACACGTGTTAGGGCATAAATCGAACAGATTACGTGTGACTCCGGATTTTTAATTTGTCTGTCTGTGGTGTCTTGTTTATACCTTTTAAGTCGTAGTTGGGTTTTAGTTTTTATTACTTGATTTTTTTTTAATTCTTTTGGGGTTATAATATATATATTTTTGAAATGTGCTCATTAAGCCCTTTCATTTGATATCCAACATGGTACGATTAAACCATTTTTTTTTTAAGTTACTCACTTTATGTCCTCTAGAGGGCGCCATTTTTATATATCGGGCGATACCTCATTTGTCAAATTGTGATAAGTGGTTTGGAAGATAGGAGGGAACAGATGAACATACATACATACATACATACCGGTCAAAATCATAACCCTCCTTTTTTCTTCGCCGTAGTCGGGTAAAAAGTCGAAGATATGTGACATTTACCAACCCGCACTGGGCCCGCGTGATGGATTACAGCCCTCTCCCTCTCGAGTCTGATTATGCTAGTACACAGTGACATTAGATCGATATTTTTGACCAATCCATACTAATATTATAAATTCGGAAGTAACTCTGTCTGTCTGTCTGTATGTTACCTTTTCACGCCTAAACCACTGAACGGAGTTCGATAAAATTTGGCAAGGAGATAGAAGGCAGGAAGGGCATAGGCTACTTTTTATCGACATACCACGCGGGCGAAGCCGCGGGCGGAAGCTAGTGTCATATGTGTATTTGTCAAAAGATAAAGATATTTAATTTTTCATTAAAAAAACTATTCTTTCTTTTTTTATTTTATATACTATACTTTTCAATCTAGTATTCAGCTGAAGTTTTTTTTAATACCGCTGGTATTAAAAAAAAAACTTCAAATTAAAGTGCTGTTTAGAGGTAACTTTGGTTTATTTTTCGATAGAGAAAATTTTATGTAATCGTGTTTTCGCCAAACATAGGACCTAGCATCAATCCTCATCTTTAAAATATATTTATTTCAAAATTAATGCTGCAGTATTTTCGGCATAACGGAGGATCATGCTAAGAAATTTGAGGTAGGGTGCGCCCTTAACGGTTAAAATCTTAAGAAACCTGGACAACACACAGTAAGCAAACACCGTGATAAATGCTCTTTTCTTCTCCTCAAGATAATGACTAATTATTACCTAAAAAACCGACTTCAGTCGACCTTAAAAAGCGTAAAGAAATGTATCACTTTCGCTTAAAATATTCAAGATTAAAGACAAGACGAGACGTATAAATTAGAGTTTCGTTAGTCCATTGTTTCACAAACACAATCTTCACAATGGAATCCATTGCCATTGTCGAAAGACATAGAAAGTGTTTGAAATACGGGCCGCGGTTTGGAGTTCTTCTTTGTTATATTTTACTATGTTGTGACGTAATTAATAAATAACATAACATTATATAACGTTACGGCTGTATTCCAAAGTCGACGACACGGTTGGCGCAGTGGCTGAGCGATGGACTGCTGCGCAACGTGTCGCGGGTTCCATCCCCGCACGGAACAAATATTTGTATGATCTGCAAGTAGTTGTTCCGGGTCTGGGTGTTAGTGTATGTGAGTTTCTATGTTTGTAAACGCACCCACGATACAGGAAGGAAGAAATTCTTAGTGTGGGGCAATGTTTTCTTAAAAAAAAAAAAAAAGTGTAGTGATATTGGGTTTTTCCATCATGAATTACTAAGTAATAGCCCGGAGTTTGGATGTTAGCGGTGTGATACCCCTCGTGCTTCGGAAAGCCCGTGGCCTTATAAGTAGCCTGGTAAGCCATTGGTCTTGCGCCTGAACTCTCTCCGGTCTTGTCGAAATTCCGTCCCATCAGACTATGTCAAAGTCAAAGTCAAATAATTTATTTCAAGTAGGCACATTAATGGCACTTTTGAACGTCAAATACATAGAAATAGAACTGATTCTAGTTAGTAGTATGAGAGTGAGGGAAGAGAGAAAGTGCTCCCGTGTCTGCGCACACACTTGTGTACTATAATATCTCCCGCGCCACAGATATTATAATACTACCCCGCGCGAAAGGCTAATCTCCATAGAGATGGCCGCCGGCGCCGTGGCCGAAATATGGTCTGGAGGACTATATATTTCAAGGGTTAGGTGGAGGTGTATAATAATACCTACATCTCGCCAATTATACTTAAGTCCCAAGTAAAAGGGGGCAAGCCTATTGCTACCAACCTGGCACTAATCCAGACGGCTGTTACTGATAAATTATTGATGGAAATACACTTTACCAGACCTGAGAAATGAAACCAGGACCCGATTCTCAGCAGTAGCAATTGTGATAACTATCACTTCGCACTTATTTCAATCCTAAAGTTACATTCCACTGTAGGATGTTATTTATTATTGAAAACACAACACAAAGGCTAACAAACAACATTAACATTCCCTAATTCAATAAAATCTAAAAAAAAAACAAACGCGGTCGCCATTTTTTTACCCGACTACGGCGAAGAAAAAAGGAGGGTTATGATTTTGACCTGTATGTATGTATGTATGTTCATCTGTTCCCTCCTATCTTCCAAACCACTTATCACAATTTGACAAATGAGGTATCGTTAGAAGCGTCGTGATTGTCCGTTATAGGCTATGTGAAGTTACATTAAATTAAAAATGGAACTTAAAAAAAAAAATGGTTTAATCGTACCATGTTGGGTATCAAATGAAAGGGCTTAATGAGCACATTTCAAATATATATATATTATAACCCCAAAAGAATTAATAAAAAAACAAGTAATAAAAACTAAAACCCAACTACGACTTAAAAGGTATAAACAAGACACCACAGACAGACAAATTAAAAATCCGGAGTCACACGTAATCTGTTCGATTTATGCCCTAACACGTGTGACTCCGGATTTTTTATTTGTCTGTCTGTGGTGTCTTGTTTATACCTTTTAAGTCGTAGTTGGGTTTTAGTTTTTATTACTTGATTTTTGCTAAAAGAACTATTACTAAAATTAACGTCTGTCAGTTTTTGTATGGTAAAACTGTCAAAAATTCAAAATTTATTCGCAAGTTAAGGCTCATAGAAAAGTTTGGTGAAATTCGCTCTAAGTATGTCAAATTAAAATCTTAGAAATAAACTATTGTAGTTATAGTAAAATCCTAAACCTATAATTGGGTTAGGTAAAGCATATCTGTGTTATCATAAACCACCCTTGGCAGCCTGATTGGCTGCTAACCTTGCATGATCCATGTCCAGCAATAAGCTTAGTCCATCTTCAAGAAAGTTTTAAGTAAAAAGATGAAAATGATGCTGATGTGTGAAAGATGATATGACTAGAATGAAGGTGAATACTCAGATGATGGCAGACAGAGATGATAGAAGAGCCTTACCGAAAGAAAGTAGATTACGTTAATGAAAAAACTAAGTGTTAAAATTAGCTCAGCAGTTCTTGAGAAAATTGCGGACTGACTAACATACATTCGGGTCCAAAATAGAACCTCTTAAAAGGAAATAAGGCCGGTAAAACAGACAGACAAATCATCTTTTAAACGTACATTTATGAAAGTCCTGTTTTTCATAAGCCTACAATTAATAATGTATCTTCAGATAATCGACCGGAAGTAGTGCGCCCTTGATTGCAACACGCCGGAAGTGACGCTCGGCCGCGCACGCGCCGCTTTTGTGTGTGGTACAAGCTATGAGCGGAAGGGATTGAGGCAGACATCTATTTTAAAAGCGGTAGCGGTGAAGGATGTCTGAAAAGACTCAGAAGAAGAAGACTCAGAAGAAGAAGGAAGACTCAGAAGCACCTGACATATCCGAAACCAATGAGTATATTTTTTAGAAGTACCTGTACTTGAAAATATGAAGAGTGGTTATCGCCTTTCGATGCCTACATCATCAAGGAGTCCGCCAAAACTCACTCCTGCTTCCCATGGGGGTAGGCAGAAACTACAGACCGCCACCTGCTACGATCCTTACATACTCCTTTTGCTTCGTTTACGTTCATACATCTACACCCTAATTGTGATTGACAATCAATCACTTTCAATTTGACAGTTCAACAACATTCATTGTGTTATTTACTTCGTTGAGACAATCATTTGAACATAAATATGAAACAATGGATTAGCAATATCATTCAAAATTATTCAGATTGTGATTGATTGTGTGTTACGCAATTGGGTTGCTGGTCATATACGCACACTGGTTGCTAATTAGGTAACTGAAATGCTTTTACCCAACAGTCACTCAATCAATCTGCCTGCCTTTTCCCAAATATGTTGGGGTCGGCTTCCAGTCTAACCAGATGCAGCTGAATACCAGTACTTCACATGGAGCGACTGCCTAACTAACCTCCACAACCCAGTAACTGGGTATTACGATACCCCTTGGTAAGACTGGTTGTCAGACTTTCGGGCTTCTGACGACCCGTAACGACTGTCAAAGATCCTCGAATGACAGCCAGGACCAACGGCTTAACGTGCTTTCAGAGGCACGGAGGAGTCTCAATATGTAAAGATGGTCACCCATCCACGGACCAACCCCGGCAAGCGTAGCTTAACCAGATGGATCGACCCGTGCGGCTGTTATTACTTAGCCAGAATGATTTCGCAACGGTAGCGCAATCAGCACTCATTCAGAAATAACCCTGTATTCTGCAAACATTAAATTACAAAGACATGCAAATAAACCAGTTTCAAAGGAAAACTATATAAATCATAATATTTAGCCATACATCATGCTATCTTCAGATAATCGTGCGGAAGCTGCCGACTCTTGATTATCGTACTGAGTCGCGCGCCGGAAGACGACTGGCTTCACTGAGCGCACTGCTTTTCATGTGGTGTGAGTTATAGGATGTCGCGGTAGCGGAGTAAGCAAAACTGGCCTACCACCACCGCACCGCTTACAGCAGTATTATTTTAATCTTACTTCGTGGGGGAAAGAGATGGAGCTATACGTCCTGTAGAGCTTCATCTCTTTCCTACACTGAAGGATTGGGAGAGAGAGAGAGATTGGAGGAGAAGGCCAGATGTTTAAAGACTGCTTTAAAAATGTAAGGAGTAATTTTCTGTTCAAGAAATAATTCAAATTAATTTACCCATGTTTAGGAAAAGCGAGGCATAAACAAAGCAGTAGATAACCCAACTAACATTTTCTAATCTTTTAGTTCATATTTTGTACAAATTCCTACCAAACTTGCTGGCCCCATCCCTTTTTTACCTCAAACTAGCTGCGCCACGCGGATTCACCCGTATAAATCTCGATCCAGTGGGAATATTGAGATAAAAAGTATCCTATGTCCTATTTCAGGTCATGGTCTACCCATGTGCCAAATTACCCATGTGCCAGCCGTTTTAGCGTGAAAGCATAAAAAACAAATAAACAAACATAGTTAAGATTGTAGATCTGTCAAGCAAACAGATAAACTATAATATTCTCTCACACAAGTAGCTCTAAAATTACGTATTGTTAAACCAGAGTTCGGCTTCATAATACGTAATTTTTATTACACACTTTCAACAATATTTTTTTTGTTTATTCATTGATTTTACACAATGAAAATTATAACCTAAGTTGTGTGGGTGCTACTGTACTATACTCCTTTGTAAATCATTCCTACTCGCTACATCTTATAACTTGTATCACACACCATCAGCTTGTAATCAGGCGCGGCGGCGCGTAGTTTCCGCACTACCCCACTGAAACGTCGACACCTTTCACCGTGTTTACATTGGCCAATGACAATTATTACTATAGCTACATATTCACGCATGAACGGACGGACGGACGGACAACTGACGTGACTACTAAATATTATGGCTATGTCATGTCCTCTTTTATATTACCTCCATACAAGATTTCATAAAAATCTGTTTGGTAATTAAACATAGCCGAAGAGACAACTTTTAGGGTTCGGTTCCCAAACGGTAAAATGGGACCCTATTACTAAGGCTCCGCTGTCTGTCCGGCTGTCACCAGGCAGTATCTCATGAACCGTGATGATTAGACAGTTGAAATTTTCACAGATGATGTATATCTGTTGCCGCTATAACAACAAAAAACTAAAAAACAGAACCGGACTCCCATACAACAAACGTGATTTTTTTGCCGTTTTTATAGATAATGGTACGGAACCCTGCGTGCGCGAGTCCGACTCGCTCTTGGCCGGTTTTATAGTTTTGTATGACTCACAAGAATTAATCATGTATCATTGGCTGTCATTCGTGGATCTTTGACAATCGTTACGGGTCGTCAAAAGCCCGAAAGTCTAACAACCAGTCTTACCACGGGTTATCGTGTTACCCAGTAACTGGGTTGTGGAGGTCAAATAGGCAAATGATGACTTACGTCCCAGTTTGACTCTTCAAACAGGGAGGAAAGTAAACCTGCATAATTTGAAGGCCTTAGGCGAAAGTGGTGTAATTGGACGTACATACATATTATTATGAGATGTAATACAGTTTAAACTGAAAGCCTATTCAATTGAAGCAGTTATCAAATTTCGTATCAACTTATAAGATTGGATGTTGTTATTTTGGTCAACTTTTAACAACAACTAAAATAAGATTCGACAACAGTTTTACTCATTCCTAAACCGCAGGCATTTAAACAGTTATAATTTAGTTTGTGTATAAATACACAACACATAATTATGTATGCTAAGAACATATCAGTCATTGCTGTCCCAACACTATTAGTCACAGATTGACCGACTTTCATTCGTGTAGGTATACTAATGACGTCACGCGGCTATCTCCACTCGATTGCCAAATAGGGTGATTAAGGCATTCTCGCCATACTAATTAGTCAGCGTCTGAGAAATTAAATGGTAAACGAAAATACTAATCAGTATTCCCAATATTTATACATTACATGACGAGGTAAAGAAAGAAAAAAAACAATTTGAGACACGCACAAGAAAAACAAACAATAAAAAATCCACAAATCTGATGTATAATCAGTATGTGTATAATCACCGATATCTATGTGTATAATCGGATATCTATGTGTATAATCACGGATATCTATGTGTATAATCGGATATCTATGTGTATAATCTTATCAAAACCAGGATCATTTATTTTTTCGACATCTTTTTCGTTTTTTGCGAAGTTTAAGATTCTTTGAAAAGAGTCTCAAAAGAAAGGCGTTTTTAAAAAAAAAAAAAAACATTCTATAAAAAAAATATATCAGTAATGCACCTTTTATTACCATTTTCATTTCTCTGTCTGAAAATTGCGACCGCGGCTCACACTCTTCTTGAACGGGTATTACTGAAGCGATCGAAAAAGCATTTTCAATATTCGACGTTGCCCCGTCGCAAACAGCTTTCAAATATTTCGCTGTTTTGATTAATTTGGCAATGTTACTGTATGGAAATATGAAATATAGCCATTACTTAGCCCCAACCTAATAAGGTAATATGCCATAGGTACCGTAATAATGCCAAATAAATTAAAACAGGTAAATATTTGATAGCTTTTTGCGACGTTGCCAACTTTTAGAATGAACGCGCTTAAAAAACCGGCCAAATGCGAGTAGGACTCGCGCACGAAGGGAATACCACCGTACAATATTTAAAACTACATACACATTCACATAATTTCCTTTTCAAAAACCGTTGCACTGCATCGCATCGCCTCGGTAGCCCACATAGTACCGCATCGCATCACCTCGGACTTACTTCACGTACTAGATCCGGCATTGCAATCTCTACCCAATACTCTTACCCAATTAATGTGGTAACGATCAGTTCTCGGAACTTTATATGGAAAAACCATCTTACTTAATTTAGGATAACCAAACTTTTGTTATAATTTGTTAAGTTAGGAAAGAACTTGAAACTAATGAGAATGGAGATTTGCTGTTCCTTTGTTTATTTCATAATCTGTTTTTTACCGGCTTCAAAAAGATTATAAATTCGAATGTTTATACTTTTTTTTGTTTTAGGTAGTGTCCGCGCCAACCACTGAAAGTCTGACGGAAGACTGTCATTCTGAATTTCGACAGATCATTATTTCGACAGCATCTCAATTTCGAAACACAATAGTTCGACTACTCATTGCTTCGACAGAACACATCTTCGAAGAACACTACTTCGACAGAAACTTCATTTTTTTTAAATGCAGTTTGATGCATTGACATAGACACTAGCGCCGCCGCGTCTATCGGACTTGAGTGGTGACGTGGATTCTAGGGTTCCCGGTGGTTATTTAGAACAGTAGTAGCCATATTTAAAAGCTAGTTTCCAATTGATTTTATGTCCACTCATACAAATGTCAACTTTATTTCAGTGTAAATTAAGTTGATTTCAGAATGGCCAGAAAGAACTATTGAAAAAGCCATAAAAATGTTTGGAGTTGTAACACAAACTAAACTTTATTTTGTTTACATTTTTGGAAGCAAAATCACAGACACAGATGCCCAAAAAGTCTGACAAATAATCTTAACAAGAGGTATCGTGCTACCCAGTAACTGGGTTGCGGAGGTCAGATTGACAGTCACTTCATATACTCAGCTGCATCCGGTTAGATTACAGGGAAGCCAGGTGTGAAGTTATTTAGACATTAAAAAAAACAAAATTATGTCATTAAAAATCATAACAACCAATTTGTTTTAGTGCTCTTCAAAAAATATCGATACGAAACGCGTAATTATTTAATTATCAATTACATGCTATCGATAGCCTGTTCTTTACATAAGAACTAGAGATGAACTCGTAACTACTCAGTCAGTCGCTATCGACAGTGGGTTACATCTCTAACATTCGATTCAGTTACGGATTAATCGATTCACCTTAATAAATTGGTGTGCTAAAAATTATGTAAACAATAAATATTCAAGTGTTTCCGATTGTATTTAAGTTTACATTCTTTTTTTATACATTTCCGATTTTTGATTGGGTTCAGTTCAATCAATCTGCCTAGCCTTTTCCCAACTATGTTGGGGTCGGCTTCCAGTCTAACCGGATGGAGCTGGCTACCAGTATTTTACATGGAGCGACTGCCTATCTGACCTCCACAACCCAGTAACTGGGCAATACGATACCCCTTGGTAAGACTGGTTGTCAGACTTTCGGACTTCTGACGACCAGTAACGACTGTCAAAGATCCATGAATGACAGCCGGGACCAACCGCTTAACGTGCTTTCCGAGGCACGGAAGAATCTCAGTATGTAAAGATCCACACCCATCCACAGACCAACCCCGGAAAGCGTAGCTTAACCTGACGGATCGACCCATGCGGCTGTTATACTTAGCCACGAGCTACTCCTAGAGATTGGGTACAGCTTGTCCTACTAAAATAAAAAAGACGTTAGTTTTCGCGTTATTTAAGTACGTCGTTGAGTAGATTTTTTTTTCAAAATTATGAAGCAATGGATTAGCAATCTGTTTCAAAACGATTCAGATTGTTATTGATCGTGTATTACACAATTAGGGTGCTGGTCAGAGACCCACGCCCGCCGGTTCCGACTACTAGACAAGTGACAATCGCTTCGAAAGCGTTTCGTATTTTTAAAACGACTTTCAACAGGACTGTCATAAGCTTTTCGATAGCTTATGTCAGTCCTATACATTTTTGCCTTTTCCATCATCGTTATCGCTGATAGATTGTCACTTTGTCTAGGGCCTCTGACCTTTCTGAAGCACATCACCTCCGTTGTCTATGGAAATAACGCATTAGTTTATTGCATGAAAAGTTTGAGTAGCCTTGTAACTTTACTTAATCACACAAGATGGTTATCTGACAACATATCGGATATTTACTCATTTCTCTAAATGGAAATACCTATTTCAAATAGTCCGTAGCCTCGTAGGCTTATTCTGAAATTGTTATCTATGGAAATAACGCATTCGTTTATTGCGTAAAATATACCTGGGCCTTGTGGTTTTTTGCCAAGGCAAAAGCTGTTTGATAATAATAGATGATGAGATGAAGAAATTGGATATTCTTCTATAAGTTTTATTCGATGTATGAACGTACACGCAGCAATAGAAGTATGTAAGGATCGTAGCAGATCGCGTTCTATAGTTTCTGCCTACCCCTTCATGGGAAGAAGGCGTTAGTATATATGTGTAACTTAAAAGAGTTACTTAAAATGAGACTGAACTGGCTAAAAAATAACAGCCGCACGGGTCGATCGATCAGGTTAAGCTACGTTGCTGAGGTTGGTCCGTGGATGGCTGACCATCTTTACATATCAAGACCTCTCCCTGTCTCGGAAAGCACGTTAAGCCGTTTGTCCAGGCTGTCATTTGTAGATCTTTGACAGTTGTTACGGGTCGTCAGAAGCCCGAAAATCTGACAACCAGTCTTATCAACGGATATCGTGTTACCCAGTAAATGGGTGGTGGAGGTCAGATAGGCAGTCGCACCATGTAAAATACTGGTATTCAGCTGCATCCGGTTAGACTGGAAGCCGACCCCAACTTAGTTGGGAAAAGGCTAGGCAGATGATGATATGAATTAGAGACTCGTAAGGGCTTATGTAGACGGGTTACTGCATTGAATATTAATAGGAATAACATCTGTATTACTAATCTACTATTACATAACTCAGGGCTTATGCAGCCAGCTTATGCAGATTGCATAATATTGCAGTTTGAATGGCATTTTAATGCAGTTTGTTTGTTACGAGAACTGCAAGTAGACTGCACAATATTAAAGTATTGTACATAAATAAGTTAGAGTAACCACCTCGTTGTTCTAGTGCTGGGTTTGATTCCCAGGTCGGGCAAATTATTATTTGAATAGAATAGAATAGAGTTTTTGTTTTTCCTTCACGAATTTCTCAGTAGCAGCCCGGAGTCTGGATTTGTGCCCGGTTGATGAGAATAGGTTGGTGACTTAAACATACCTAGCTGGTGAAATGTCGTGTGTACTATAGGCACACCTCTGCCCATCCCTTCGGGGATTACAGGCGTGATGTTATGTTATACAAGTCTAGAAAGCAATCGGTTAACATGAGGTCATTCCTTTTTGTGTACAAGACATTTCATAAGTGGGGCAAGCGTCCATACTAAAGTTGGCCACCTCCTTTCTTCGCCTATTTCAAAATATTTACTGAGTCAGCTCCCAAAGTAAGCGGATACAACTAAAAATCATTAGTCTTTAGGTCAATAGGAACTGAATACTGTAGTAAATAAAGTCAATCAATCTGCCTGCCTTTTCCCAACTATGTTGGGGTCGGCTTCCAGTCTAACCGGATGCAGCTGAATACCAGTATTTTACATGGAGCTACTGCCTATCTGACCTCCACAACCCAGTAACTGGGTAATACGATACCCCTTGGTAAGACTGGTTGTGAGACTTTCGGGCTTCTGACGACCCGTAACGACTGTCAAAGATCCACAAATGACAGCTGGGACCAACGGCTTAACGTGCTTTCCGAGGCACGAAGGAGTCTCGGTATGTAAAGATACCACCGACCAACCCCGGCAAGCGTAGCTTAACCTGATGGATCGACCCGGTGCGGCTGTTATTACTTAGCCACGAGCTCCTCCTCAACTGTAGTAAATAAAGTCGAAAATCATTTATTCAAATTGGACTGAGGACTCTTTGAATGTCAAAATAACATATCCATCAAAACGCCTGCCCTTCACCACTTCCTAGTGCTTTAACTACAAAACTCCCCAGCCGCCGAATATTTCGTAATACCATTCTGTAAGAAACATAGTCATTACGCATTGCAACAAATATTTTGTAACACACTGAATCATTTTATAATATGTTTTACAATTGGAACACATGTTTTGTGTGCGTTCTTGCGTATAAAGAATTTTGAAAGTATTTTTATTATTGTATTGTATAGTAGGAATGTAAAAATAATGTGGTTTTCCTATGTGGTCATCTATTATTGTAGAGAAATGGATTAAGAATTGTCGAAAGTTGGTTATTAAAGAGGTTACCAACATACTTCAGGCGATCATATCAGCCTATATTTATAGTCCTGGTATAGGGTAAAAACCGCCTCTGTGGTCTAGTGGTTAGACCACCTGTCTCAAACCCAGAAGTCCCAGGTTCAATTCCTAGTGGGGGAAAACATGTTCTGCTCGGTTTGGTTGGTGGTAGGGCTTATTATAAGTCCGCCTGGCTAGCTACCACCATCTTATCTAAGTCTGTCGCCATAGCAACAATGTTAACAGCATTGGTTGTGTTTGGTATTTCGAGGTAAGATCAGAGGGCCTAGACAAGTGACAATCGCTTCGAAAGAGTTTCGTATTTCTACAACGACTTTCAACAGGATTGACATAAGCTTTTCGATAGCTTAAGTCAGTCCTATATATTTTTGCCTTTTCCATCATCGTTATCGCTGATAGAATGTCACTTTGTCTGGGCCTTTTTTTGTTGTGGTTGGGATATCATCAAATGAGTTCTCCCGCTCTGGGCGCAGCGGGAGGGCGTGTCAGACTTTTACTGACTAAAACTCACCCGTGTTCCTTCAGTTGCCTGTTGCCAAGGTCCCAGTATCCCTTTCGGACTTTCCCGCAACTCTGGCAGGGCTTTGTCTAGGGCCTAAGGCCCGCTCTTGGGCTCGATCACGCTTGATGAAAGGCGATGGATGAAGTCTATGATGGAACGAGCGTGCCCAGAAAACATTTATGAAGAGATGTCTAGTGTTCAGTGCTTCAGCTTGATATTCTTCTCATTTTAAGAAAAAAAAGTATAGTGCAATACAGTTTTATTGAAGAGGAGCTCTTGGCTAAATAATAACAGCCACACGGGTCAATCCATCAGGTTAAGCTACGCGTGGCGGGGTTGGTCCGTGGATAGGTGACCATCTTTACATACCGAGACTCCTCCGTGCCTCGGAAAGCACGTTAAGCAGTTGGTCCCGGCTGTCATACGTGGATCTTTCTTTACGGGTTGTGAGAATCCCGAAAGTCTGACAACCAGTCTAACCAAGGGGTATCGTTTACCCAGTTAATGGGTTGTGGAAGTTAGATAGGCAGTCGCTCCATGTAAAATACTGGTATTCAGCTGCATCCGGTTAGACTGGAAGTCGACCCCAACATAGTTGGAAAAGGCTAGGCAGATTGTACACAGTTTTATTGAAACCCAGGACAATTTGAGTGAAAAAAAAAACAGTTTTTCATTAACACCTTAGTAAAATGTAATGGCGTCTTTGCACAGCTCACAGACAACCTAATTTCTAAATCTGAAGTCCGGCTACATTAAAAAGTGTAAGCAAAATTAACTAGCTAAACCATTATAATTTGTTCATTAACCGTAAAATACTACATTAAAGCACTTTTTAAAGAGTTAATGACGCATTTTATAAAATGGTTTAACGCTTTAAATTACGTTATAAATTGTAATGGAGTTTACAAAGTGCGGCCGGTTAAACATTGTTTTTACGTGAGCATGTAAATTAAGTACGAAATTTTGCCGATTTACGCGATTTTACAGACGTAATTTTACAGTTAAAATACTGTATTTCTATAGGTTTTATTGCACAACATGAAAGATCATTTAAATTATGTAGAAGGTATTATGTGAAGTACTTTAGTATTTGTATTATTTTGTATCTTTGATTAATCGACCGCAAACCGGCGACTGTTTTGTGAATTTTTCCGTAAAAGGTTTAGAATATCACATATTTACAAATCATTTTAACGTCTACACCGTATGAAAAAAATACAATGTATTGCTGTGAAAATCGACGACATATAATTGAATTACTTTTTACCACTTTGACAACATTTTTGAGTAAAAAAATACTTAATTCAGTAAAATTTTAGAGAAAATGAGTCAAGAATTGCATTTGATTTCGGCTACTTAGAACTCTCGTTCATAAAAATAAACCAACAGAAATAAACTTGTTCAAAGTCAATCTATTTCATGTTTATTTTATATTAATTTCTATTAAAAATTATTTTTATTAAAAATTAACTTTTGTTTTTCTATTTATTTGTATAATTAGTGTAAATAGTAAATTGTGTTATTTTACAATAAGCATTTAAAAAAAACTAATTTAATAAATAATTTTTGCAAGCTAGTTTTTATATTTTTAGGTACTCATACGTAATCAAATCTATTCATAATAATATATCAAATGTTAAATATAGGATTAATAACTAACAAAAAAAAACTAAAACTAAAAGGACTTACTAATAGATATAAAAACAAAGGGACCCTCAGGCGTCGAAGTATTCGTCCGCATCGCTGTCATCCGGAAACGTGCCCAGAAGACTGGCAGCATTGCCACGTTGAATGGCAATGCTAATTCTTTGGCCAAAGAACAAGCCAGCCCTCTGGTCACGTGAAGTATCGACCAGTCGGTGAGAAATTTCCTTAAAAAGGAGACGCGCACTCGGGCCCCATGACCATTTTTGCCACATCCTAAATCTATGAATGAACTACTTAAAAAAAATAAACAAGTCTTTCATTCATTAATTAGATAATAATTGTAATCATCATTTATTTTATTCTCCAATAAATGCTTCACATTATTTTATTATTTTTGTTGCCATACTTTTACTATCGTCTTCCAAAAAAATCATACACCTCATTAGCATCACACAAGTTTTTCCATGAAATAACATGTAAAGTGTGACATTAACTTGTGTGCACGACTGTATGCGCTGGCGCCGAGGCGAGGAGAAAGTGGGCTTGCGTAAGAATCAGCTGTGCGGTACAGATGCGTCACAAAAGTACAGAAGGTCGACTCCATCGCATCTACGCACATACAGGATGTAAAAGACCCATGACAAAGTCGTTATCTACGCATTCTGTACATCAAACTAATATTGTACAAAATAACTGCTGAAATAACTTTTTTTTTATTCCGAACAAACGCCGATTACCGTAGCGTGCAAAGTAAGTAGGTAATGCACGCAAAACATTGTGAATATCGGTGCATTCAATGGTAATGGTTTCGTGGGGAATTTAAATAAATAATTAAAAACGGGTTTTCGTAAAAAAAAACGAAAAAATATTTCAACTTGGCCTTTAAAATCTCTGTAACCAAAAGGTTCAATATTTCATCTTTGCCTTTAAAATCTCTGTAACCAAAAGGTTCCCATGTTTAGTACAAAAAAATGATCACAATAACGGGCTTCGTTTAACATCTTTTTACATCCGATATAGACGAATGGCAGTCGCGAGTGTGCTTGCACTCAGTCACTCACTGTACGTGAAGCATGTCCACGTGCGTGCGTTTTTGCTCACTGTATGAAGTCGACCTTCTGTATCTCTCTACTCTTTGGTCGCGTCGCTGTGATGAGTCGTTTACGTTTACAACGCATTTTTGTGTAACATGTGGGTTTTTTTTGTTGTTTTTTCTTGTGTGTTGGTTAATATTCGTCTGCATTAATTTTTGCGTAGCCACTGTCTGTACCCAAAGAACGTTGTACACTTGTAGAGGGAAATCTCTGTAAACGTGTGTTATTTAGGTACTAAATAATTTGAAGAAATGTTAAAGTGACAATTCATCGCTCTATCCTTGATTAATTATTCTAATGCTAATAAAATCATTTTCAAACTCAATTTTTACAAAAAAACTGAAACGGAAGAAAACACAAAAAAAACGGATCTTTTACGATCCGATTTTTTTTTAACTACGAACTATAAATCGTGTTATCTCTTATTAATCAGATTATCTGATTAATAAGAGATAACACGATTTATAGTTACCTACAAGCCTGAATAACTACAGAATTATTCAAAAATCTGCCTAACATTCCCATCTGCGTAATCTACTCAGCTCGGCCTTGTGAATCTTCCTATACATTATAAAACAAAGTCCTACGCCGCGTCTGTCTGTCGTCCTGTTCGCGATACACTCAAAAGTACTGCACTGATTTTCATGCTGTTTTCACCAATGGATAGAGTGGTTCTCGAGGAAGGTTTTAGTATATAATATGCGATTTACACGCAGGCGAAGCATCAGCTAGTCAACGATAAAGGCAATTTATCAGCTTTCACAATAGCCTACCTACTACTACTACCTAGATACAAGGTCTAACATTGGAACAACACAGCTAGGTTAAGGCGAGGCGAAGCATCTTATTTGAATGGTAATACTTTACGTGGAATATATTGTTCAACAGCACAATTTAAAATGGATTTCTTTTATTTATTTTTGTTGTACCAACTGCATGACATGAATAATTCTCATAAGTGTTTACTGTAAGTCATTCCCGCGTTTTTAAGAACGATCAGGGGCTGTATTATGACGTATTAATGCCACCATTTTTCCAGTGTGAGTGAGAGACGGAGCTATACAACGCCGATAGCAAAATCCTTTTTTCGCAGTGGAATAATGATGGCATTAATAGTTCATAATACGGCCCTTGTAATCAAGTAACAGGCTAAAATGCCTGTCAAAAATGCCTCCGAACTTCCTAATTTTGTTGTCAGGTTTTTGACATTGACAGTCGCTGAGATGAAATTGCGACTATTTTGAACGGGTAATTTCACATAACCATTTTGTTTTAAATATTTATTATATATTTTGTTTAAACTCAATTAGATTTTTTTCGTTCTACTTCGAAATTTTAATACATTTTTAAATGTCTACAGAAAAGAAAAGTTTGGGCGTTATGTTTTTAGACCAATTTCCATTAATTTTAAAGAGAGCAGTGTCCTACTTTTTTTGTAAAACTTAATACCTAACGCACGTTGCGTAACACAATCAATCAGCTGACTGGTACAGTCATCAACAAAAGTTTCGGGGATCTGCGTTTAAATTTATTCATGTATAAGGATTTTTTTAAAGTTTTTTGTTAAAAAAGTAGGTAGGAGCAACTTATTTCGTCAGTTATTTGTTTTTACAAGGTACTAAAATAAATAAAAATAAATTAATGTGTACATTTGAATATAGGGCTAGAATAATATTAAAAAATAAACTGAAGCACTTACCTTATAATTATCTTCTAGAGCATAATAAAGAAAAACAATACATTTTATTGATATAATTAGTTAGTATGTTAGTAAATAATATATTGACAAAAAATATATACACAATCAGTATGTATAGTAAGAAAGCAAGACATAGTTAGAATAAGGAGGCGGAATATTTAGAAAAAAAATAATAAGAATATACAATAGAAAAATATATCACACAGTATATGTACAAGAAGTTTTCAATACCTGATGACGTCACCGGATCCGGATATGAACGATTAAATGCCTAAATGGCTAATTCTAGCTATGTCTTGCCGAACGACCACATCTGAGCTCTGTTAGTACGTTTATTTGACTGTAGATGGCGCTGCTCTGATGTCTATCACACTAAAGCGTAATTATTGATCTGTTTTTAATGTAAATAATGAAGAAAATACTGTTTCTAGAAAACTTTTTGAAATAACAAATACAAAATTTGCAAAATAAAATAAAAACACAATAAAATAAAATCACTACGTTAAAAAAACTAGAACATAATACTTACGTGTCTTTTTAATTACTGTTTTCATGCACATAACTTAACAAAGACTAAAAAATAAATTAAAAACAGACATGCTACTCCAATAAGGCAAAATACCGACACAAACTAAAACTTTTCTCATAACAAAAAATTATACGTAAACGTGCTACAAAAAGCGTGCAAAAGTTATCTAGAAACATTTCTAAAACCTTCAAATTACGCTTTGGCGTGCCATCAGGTCCACTTACTTTCATCATTCACTACAGGTCCGTAACTCAAGCCTTCGCTGCTAGCATCAAGACTATTCGAGTCCTGTACACCCAAGATTCCGGCTTTAGCCACTCTGTGACAGCATCCTTTCAAAAGGCTTCCGCAAGAGCCGTCTAACAAGCCTCCGACCATCCAACAGTAGAAAAAAAATTCGCATGTCCCACCCTGTGGACATCGTTTTCCATCTTGTCTGTCATTCGATTCTATCGTCTTTTCCGTGGTCACAACTGGGGCACTTAAGAGTACGGTTTGAGGAGTGTTCAAAACCCGGCCCTTTCTTTTGGGTAATCTTGAAGGCAGGTTCTCAAGTATCTCATTTATCTTTAGCATTTGCTCGTCAGAAATCGGCTTGAATTTTGGCAGATCGGCCAATCTGTTTGTCACATTTGGAAATCCGTAAAAATCGACTCTTTTCATTGGTGTTCGTACGTCTGTCTGTATAAACATAGGTTTCTCTAAGACATGTTTTTTTCTTTTAATTTTATAGTCTGTGGTCTCGTATTGAGCTCGATGTGGTGCGTTGGCATCTGTATAAGTTAAAAAAAGAAGGTCATTTCGGATACGGTGAATGGATAAAGCTGAATGAAATATTTGCATTGAATGAATGTGTGAATGGTTTTTTGCATACTGATCTGGGAGAATGAATGAAATAGGTAAAACAATAGCTGAAGATGCGTTTCTCACAGAAAAAGGTAGAATTAGGCGAAACAATGCTGTAAAGGGTTTTAAATCAATTGAGGCTTGTGATCTTAAGTTAGAGCTGGATAAACAGACAATCTGTTGCATGCAAATCGTGATTATTTTATAAATCGATGACACATATAGTTTGTAAGTAATATCATCACAAATGTACCAACTGCAAGCATGTAACTATTTATCGCACGATATTACGATCATAACAACATTTATGAAGATGTACACACCTACACACGGCTACATACATCAAGCTATACATTTCCAGTATAAGCCTAGACCTGGTATTGGTACAGAAATCCTATACAATACGAGATCAGCATAAACTGGAAATGTATAGCTTGGTGTGTAGCCGTGTGTACGCACGACGTGGACGACAAATCAAGTTATAATTTTCCTGTTTAAGCTGAACTTTCACTATACGGAAAATCTATGCAATGCAAGGACAGCTTACACTGGGAATGTCTTATATAGTATTTATGATATATAAACTAACCTATTTTGATGTCGTGTAACACGATTATCGTCGATGATGTCTTAGATTTTATTAAATTAAGGCAAACTTTCACATGTTATTGCATATTACACAATCGTGTTACGGTTATGAAAATATATTTATAATAAAAATATTTCGCATGTTATTTACATAATTAGTATACATTTTTTTAATGTCTTGTCTGAACTCTGCACTGGTATATACTAAGGATAGCGCCCAATGATATTATATTATATTAATATAATATCATTGATAGCGCCTGTGTTATTATATGCTCTGAAAAACTGTGTCAAGCAAGCCTGCCTAATGCTTTCCCGAACATATAAGCCAACTTTTTTTTAAACAGTCTCTATTATTAATTATAGTTATTTTTTTTTTACAGTACCTACAGTATATTTTCTACAGTACAATAAGTTCATTATTGTGTTTTCTACCGCAATGCATTTTATGATACTTTATGATTGTTGTTCCTCATTACGAAGACTGTGAACATGTCTCGATCATTTCCTCTTCCTAACACCGGATGTTTGCTTTCCTCACGAAGCCCGAAGGTCAAACACCAGACCGGTGCATAAACCGGACATGCGACACCCACATAGGTACAATATATTTCCAGTATAAGCTAAACTCGCATTCTACGAAGATCCTATACAATGCGAGATCAGCATAAACTGGAAATTTATAGCTTGATATGTAGCCGTGTCTACGTACTACTTAATATATTGATATGAAAGCCTCTCTGTCCATCTATTTGACGCAATAACATGACTAAACTACTTATCTATTTTACACAGTGTAGCTTAGAACTCGGATGCTATAAAATAGATGATACTAAATTGCTCACTTTTTTTAAAGGAATTTTAAGCCTTTAGTTAAATACTTACAAAAATGCGCACCTAAATATGGCCAATAAATACATTAACAAAGTTTTTCCGGCGTCAAATGGCCAAGGTAAGCAAAAAATGCAAATTCATCCATATAACACTTATTTCACTGACTGTACATTAATCGTATCACTACAAAATTGAGAACCCGCTCTAAATTCAAATCCGCACACTACCAACCAAAAAAAGCACTACTAGGTGCCAACCTAAAAAATCACCCGCGCAAATTGACGTCAGATGTCGAAATAGTCGAATTATGAACACAATAACGTTGATGAAAGCGAGCAAAGAGTTCGGCTTTCGTTTCGCCGTCTATGGTCGTAATGGGGGAAACGTGTGGTGACGTAACCTACATATTACATGTGTTTTGTTTGAGCAGTGAGTGAAACACTGGCCTAGTGATTTGGCGAAGATTCTTCTTGGTATTGGATCTATTTAAATAAAAAAGCGCAATTTTTTTTTTCATCTTTTTGATATCAGAACTTTTTCCCCTAACCAAGTTCGATGGTTCCTTTGTCCCCGTACTTTGATAATTTTGTTCAATTATTCATAGTTTCGGTTTAGCCCTAAAGCTCCATCTCAGAAAATTGCCCGGTATATTATGATTCTGCTTTACTTACCGATATTTACTAGTTTATAATGAGGTCGTTATTATATGAGCAGTGGTGGCCCAGTGGTAACGGCCGCGACTTACGAGTTGTAGTAAGATCGTAGGTTCGAACCCTGACAGGCGCCATACTTTGTGTAAATTATTTATTCACCACTAATTAATAAATTAATTTAAAACCACTGCTCTCAAAACGGTGAAGGAAAACATCGTGAGGAAACTGGTATGTCCCAGAACAAAAAAATCGAAGACGTGTGACATAATATCTACCAACGCACACTGAGCCTGCGTGGTAGACAGCCCACTCCCTCTCACAGAGAGGAGGCCTGTGTCCCAGCAGTGGGAACACTATAGGCTGTTTATAATATATGTAAGTATGTAATGAGGTCGTTGGAAATTAAAGTCTAATCTGGCTCTCATTGAACATAAATATCTATGGCACCTCTTTTCTTGGGTTTCATTACATAAAAAATCCACACGCCCCTTCCCAATAATTTCAAAATTAGGTCAAATCCGGGGGTAAATTCGGTTAGACTCTAGAGAGATAATTCTGAGGCCATTAAGACCTTATTCCAGAAACAGTCACAGTTTTTTAAGGGTTCCATAGTAAATAAAATAGCGACAAATCGGGGTTTAAACGCAAGCAATCCGAAAAGAGGCGGGGCCATGACAAGGTCGCCATCAGACTTCGTTTTGATCTACGTTTGACAGCTGTCAGTTGAAGACCAACATAGGCAGCATCCACATTGTTTTCTTAACCCTTACATACATAACAGAAGCCTCAAGGCTACACACATACAGCGTAGTAATTGCGTTCCTTTAACTGTTACATGAACTGCTTATACGGAAGTATTATAGCACTGCATCGAACGTGTGAGGCGTACGAATATTATAGCGACCCATTTCCTATACAGTTGAGTCATAGGTATAGTAGTGCAAGCACTTTGGTAATGCACCTAATTAGTTGGACAATTGATAGTGGGCGTTTTGGGGGACTGTCTTATGTCATTTTGACGTTCGAAAAGTACTGATCCTCAACCTAATTTGAATAAATTACTTTTGATTTTAACTTTGATAAATAGGTAATGTATATGACAAATTGTAAGTGTATAAAAAAAGCAAAAAAATAAACAGCTGTAATGTATAAACCCTGTACAGTTCGATTCAAACTTAATGGCGGCTCGGAACATGAGGCGAGTCGCTGCGCAGTAACAATTTCAAGTGTCAGTGGGGGTGAGGTGTGGGGTACTGCGAAGCGAGTAGCTAACTTCCGAGCTGCCATTAAGTTTAAATCGAACTGTACCTATGTTTACGAGTATAATACATTTGTTAAAAAGTGTGTCATTCTGTATACACTGGCTAGGTGAACAGACAGCCACTTTGGCGTTTATCTATTACAATCGATATAGATAGAAAGATTTGATTAAAAGTGACTAAAAAAGTTCTGCTACAAAAGTATTAATATTTTAATATTACTGCTAGGGTAACTGTCACCGTCTCAAGAATCGAAACCTCAACAAAACGAATCGTAACTCGCTACTCGTATCGATAAAGCATCGCCATAAATATCGATACCAATCGGTAAAGACATCTTTATCGTTAAGTAGTTGCGCAAGCGTCGTTTTAAGTCTGACAGTAAGTGGAGCGTACGGTCAGCAGGGAAAATAAAACGCTCAGATTAAAATTAAGTATTGAGTAATAAACAAAATTGGATTTTCAATTTTTGTTGTGATTTCGTAATTTGGTGTGATAATTGGTTTACGCACGTTTTAAGAACCAATCAGTTTTTAGGTAAATGTTTTATAATATTGTACATAACTTTACTAAAACAATTTTATTTTTAGTTGCAGTTTTGATCTTTAGGGGTATGAGGAACAGGGTGTAAAGTTCACTCATCCACCATAGAAAAGGGAGGATCCTCCGACCAGACGGGTGTTGTGTCTGGCGGGCAACTGCCCAATGATTGATATTGGGTTTTTGTATATATGTTCACTGCACGGTAAACTCTAATTGCGCGATGCAGGATTTATGTGACGTCAGGTCTTCGATGCGTAGTTCGCATGTGGCGATGTAGATACCGATCTTTTAAATTCTAACTTTTATTTTGTATTTCAATCATGCATCGTTTTTGGTTTGAAGTTGTTTCGCTTTAGCTGCTATTTTATGTGATTAATTAATCAAATAATAATGTTACAAGCAAGAAAATGGAGCAGGAAAATGAAGGAAAATTTTGTAAAACTCGCATTTTTTGCCAATTCCTGCAGAAACTTGCGAAAAAAAACGTTCAAAAGAAACATAATAATTATGCATTTATAATTCCGATTCCCCGAATTTATTTTTGTTTTTTAGTAGAGATTGCTTTTTGCAAAGCGTGTCTCCCTTGTAAACCATAAAAAAATGGGAAAATACGAAAAAAATATTAGAAAAACTTCTTCGCATTCTTTTGCTGACGCTCGACAGTATCGCTTTCACAAATCCCTGTACGTTACACGACACGTAACGTTATTCAACCACTGTTATTTGTTTATCTACCTGCTAGTGCTAGTGGCTACCTACCTTTATAATTTAGTCTAGTGGGAGGAGGGCTTTATTTGAGGGTCACAACTTATATAGTTATGTGCTATGTGGTCATGTCTGTTGTCTGTGGTCTCGTGGTAAAGCCACCTGTCTCAGACCCAGAGTTTCCGGGTTCGATTCCCAGCGGGGGTTACATTTTCTGCTCAGTTTGGTTGGTGGTAGGGCTTGTTCTAAGTCCGCCTGGCTAGCTACCACCATCTTATCTAAGTCTGTCGCCATAACAACAATGTTAACAGCATTGTTGTGTTTCGGCAGTAAGAGGTAAGATAGCCAGTTCCTCTGTGGTTGAGGATTCCGGGTGAAGCTCGCTTCCACCTTCGCCCTCATCATCACTTACCATCAGGTGAGATGCAGGCCAAAGAGTAACCACGCTGTGGTTTTAAAAAAAAGCTAAATCGTCACAAAAGAGGAAATTAATCCTGGCAGCTTTGCTCCGGTAGTGACCAAGCTCGACTGCTAAGCATGACGTAGATTCCTAGGTCTGAGCACTGGGTAAGCCAGTGCTATTCAAGTTTTCTATTAGCAACTACACAATCAGACTATAATAATGTTGCCACTGCTGGGGCACAGGCTTCTTCTTTGTAGGGGGAGTGGGCCTGGATGTCACGTCTTTGATTTTTTTTGGTTCTAGGACTTGCCGGTTTCCTCCCAATGTTTCCTCCTCCTTCACCGGTTTGAGAGCAGTGGTGTTATATTATACGCAAAGTAAAGTGCCTGGCTGGGTTTGAACTTACGACCTAGAAGTCGTAAGTCGCGGCCGTTACCATTGGGCCACCATTGCTTACACCAATATAATCTATTGGAGATTTCTTCACATCATTTTTGGAACACATACCGTCCGATTTCAAAACAAATTCTAACTTCTGTCCAAGTTTTTTGTATATCGAACTTTAACTTTTCTGGAATAAAGTCCGAAATTCTAAAATAGCTCGATGGTTTTATAGAACAATCTAACTTTGCAATATGGCGGCTTGAGTTGGCAGGAAATGCAAGTCGACATACCAGCATTTCTTCTACATTTCCTTTCAACAGAATGTTCGGAAAACCCTAAGCAAGAAACATGCACAATGTCAATGACATAGACATGCGGGAAAGGGACACATAGTGCGTAATGCGTGGGTGTGATAGAGACGGACATATTTTTGTGTGTGCCGTCACATGCTGGCGAGCGCGGCAGTGAAATCTTTTTATTAAGGCGAACGCGGCGACTACCTATTTTAGATATGATCAGTGATTATGATTATAGTTGCAAATAAACCGTTTTAAACCAAAATCCGTGGTTTAAAAACCGTGTTAAACAAATTTAAAACGGTTTTATACCACGGATTTCGTATAAAACGGTTTATCTGCCACTTATTTAAAACATCTATAATAATTATGATAGACACAGCTCAGAAGAAAGAAAATATGCCTATCGTCGAAATAGGTACTGTGAATGATAGCCCTGCAGAGCATATTATAACAAAAAAGGTGTGTGTGTATGTGGAAATGTGTGGATGTCTAAAAAAAAAGCTAAAAAATATGTTATTTGTGAAACAAGACAAAACCAAAGAAGAAAGGAAAAATGCCTGCTAAACACATTTTCGGTAAATGATTAAGACTAATCTGTTTCATTTGACAGTTCAACAACATTCATTGCGTGTTTGTGTTGTTGAGCAGATTATTTTCCGAACTTATGAAGCAATGGATTAGCAATCTGTTTCAAAACGAGCAGTGGATTAGCAATCTCTTTCAAAATGATTCAGATTGTGATTGATCGTGTATTATGCAATTAGGTTGCTGCTCAAGGCATCAAGCAAGATGAGGGCACGGAGAAAATGCTGCCAAGCTGAAATGGGATCGGGCAAGACATTTGTGTTTCAAATAGCAGGAAGATGATGATAAATAAAAAGTTAGATGAATGTTTACTTTAACAGACTTCTTCAAAATGGAGGAGGTTCTCATTCGTCTGTATGTTTTTCGTTTTTTGCCACCGTCTTCCGAAATTAAAGTTATTTTTCACTTTTTTCGTGTTTTTTGGAAGTGAAATCGACACGTGTTTCACCTCTCAACGAGGCATCCTCAGGATGACGATTGACCAGTCGCAAATCAGAACACGACGTGTTGCACACCGAGCGCTGGACGCAGAGTCCAACTCTGCGTTACCGGTTACTAAATATATCTACGTCTATTGTATTCAAACATAGACAAGGTTTGAATTTGATATTCTATTATGTCTAAACTTGTAAAGTTTGCCCTAATTCTGACAGCTTGTATTTTTCTGCCACTTTCATGTTTAATCAGCTGAACCATTTAGCTGATTATGTATAAAATATTCAAGGACAGTAGTAGGTACTCTATGAATAATATTGGTCAATATGAATTGAGGTCACAGTTAATTTTTATGATTGAAAACGCACCTATTGGCACATTTCAACCACATAAAATTCTCTCTTTTTACACGCACAGCCTAAATCTAAATCTTATGTCACATTACAACAAGCAGCCTACGCCTTAAGTTGCAGCATGCACGCATTGACCAATAAAAACCGTTACAGTATGCACTCACACACACACTTGCGCGCACGCACATAGAAACATTTAACGATTACCAATAAAAAGATTAACGAAACAGATTATGCAATATTATGGAAGAAGGAAATACATAAATAATTATTATTTGTTGAATATGCATGCTTTGATTACATCAATCGAAATAATGAAGAGTTACGAGGAGACTGTGATGTGAGTTTGTTTTTACCCGACTACGGCGAAGAAAAAGGAGGGTTATGATTTTGACCGGTATGTATGTATGTATGTATGTATGTATGTATGTATGTATGTATGTATGTATGTTCATCTGGTCCCTCCTATCTTCCAAACCACTTATCACAATTTGACAAATGACGTAACGTTAGAAGCGTCGTGATTGTCCGCTGGTTATAGGCTATGTGAAGTCACATTAAATTAAAAATGGCGCCCTCTAGAGGACATAAAGGGAGGAACTTAAAAAAAAATATGGTTTAATCGTACCATGTTGGGTATCAAATGAAAGGGCTTAATGAGCACATTTCAAAAATATATATATTATAAACACAAAAGAATTTGAAAAAAAAATCAAGTAATAAAAACTAAAACCCAACTACGACTTAAAAGGTATAAACAAGACACCACAGACAGACAAATTAAAAATCCGGAGTCACACGTAATCTGTTCGATTTATGCCCTAACACGTGTGACTCCGGATTTTTAATTTGTCTGTCTGTGGTGTCTTGTTTATACTTTTTAAGTCGTAGTTGGGTTTTAGTTTTTGTTACTTGATTTTTTGTGGTTTAGAACTCCAAAACTGCTAGATCGATTTTCAAAACTAAGACAACTTAACATTACGCCTATTTTTTCCCAAAAGCAAGCTTACATTATTCAAGTCAAGTTATAAGTTTAATGTCATATAAGCTATTATACTAGCTTATGCCCGCGACTTCGTCCGCGTTTAATGTCTTGTTTTAACATAAAATATATCATAATAACACTCGGCAATACTGTAGCTTCCCATTACTGAAACAATTTTCCGAATTGGATCAGGGGGCCTCTCCATCGCTTACAACAGTATTATTTTAATCTTACTTCGTGGAGGAAAGAGATTGAGCTATACGTCCTGTAGAGCTTCATCCCTTACCTACACTGAAGTAATATTAAAATATTACTGCTGTAAGCGGTGGTGGTAGGCCCCCAGTAGTTTCGAAGATTACCTCCTACATACAAACGTGAGTTTGTATGTAGGAGGTAATCTTCGAAACTAGGTAATCTTAAAAACTACGGAGGTGAACCTATTGCCAAGATTACGGACTATTACTGAGAAATTCCTAATGCAAAAAAAACAGTAACACTTTTTCCGAGAGAAGCATCAAATCCAGGAACCCACACTCAACAGTCGCACTCCAAATCAAGAAACCAATGCGATCATCTTGAAAAATCACGAGGTTGTTGACATATGGAATGTAAACTCAACAGTTATTGTGCCGACAGTCGGAACGGCCAATGGCCTTATGGCCAAGAGCCTCGACCAACAGCTGAAGAGGCAAGTTCAAGGGCCTTCACTACATAGCTCTCTTATTGTGTGGACATTTCTGTCAGTGAAAACTATCTACACATGCTTGCTTGTGGTCAAAATTCCTCGTTGAAATAGCGATTGTACTGCTGAGCGTGGGGTCCTTGGTTCAATCCCCAGGCCGGGCAAAGGGTTTTTGGATTTTTCCATCAGGAATTTCTAAGTTTCAGCCCGAAGATATCAGCCCCATAGTATTATTTTTTTTGCCTTTTTTTTACGCTATACTATTGCGGGTTAACGGGAACGCAAAACAATTTAAATTTAAATAAAAGTTACACAGACAGATTTATGCCCTAACACGTGTGACTCCGGATTTTATAATTGTCTGTCTGGGATGTCTTGTTTATATATTTGTAGTTGACTTTTTTGTCGCGGTTGGGTTTAAGTTTTACAACGTTTATTGATACTTCGGTACTCGAAACGAAAACGGAAGTATGGGAAAGTTAAACGAACTTAAATTCGTTTCGCTTCGTTCCGAGTGTGACCAGCACTAGTTTGCCTCTCATTTCACCGATTATAGTCTTAAATCTATTACAACACAAACGGGAAGTGATGGTTCCGATTATTTCCGCAGACGAGATTGTGGTATTACATCAATACTCTTAAATTGATCTTATATGGTTGTGATGTGACCTAAGATCTCTAATAAGGAAGGAGGTAGCTATGTGATTAACTTTGTAAGAAATTGCTTGAGAAAGGCTTCGTGATTGATCGGGTTTTTCCGGTAAAACGGCAATATACAGGGCCCCCTATTTAATCAACAACGCAACATATCCTTACATATTATAAAACAAAGTCCTCCGCCGCATCTTTCTGTCATCTTTCGATAAACTCAAAAACTACTGCACCGATTTTCATGCTGTTTTCACCAATGAATAGAGTGTGTTCTCGAGTAAGGTTTTAGTATTTATAACCGACATCAACGCGGGTGAAGCTGCGGGCATCAGCTAGTTTGTCAATAAATGACAAAATTTACACATTTTCATGACAGGTGCTGTTGAATTAAGCAGAAAACGTATGAAATAAACTTGTCAAATTGTCGGATTGTCAGATTGTCGTCTGTCACCAGTCGCCTGTCCCTTTTGTTGATCCGTGTATGGGTGATCATCTTTACATACCGAGATTACTCCGTGCTTCGGAGAGTACGTTAAGCCGTAGGTCCCGGCTGTCATTCGTGGATCTTTATCAGTCATAACGAGTCGTCAGAAGCCCGAAATTCTGACAACCAGTCTTATCAAGGGCTATCGTATTACCCACTGGGTTGTGGAGGTCTGATAGGCAGTCTCTCCATGTATTCAATTGCATTCGGTTAGACTGGAAGCCGACGCCAACATAGTTGGGAAAAAGCTAGGTAGATTGCAGATTGACAAGGACCAATAAACTCTTATATAAACTTATGTTAAACAGCAGTAGGTATTTACAAAGGCAATAAGCTCTCCCACTATTACATGGGACCTAAACATGGTGTACTACAGGTAAACTTCTGGCTAACCCTTCGGGGAATATAGGCGTGATGTTATGTTATGTTATGTTATGTTATGTGTTATATTACAACACAAGTATTTCGCAAAAAAAGCTTGACCAAGACCCGTCAGCCGAGCCATCAATAATCATAGCGGAAGTTTATTTCTCAGCAACTAAATACAATAACAACATTTAAATGATTACACAACAGTTTAAATCTTTGACATTTCTACCGAACATATGATAACGGCGGCGCCATCTTGTTGCATAATCTCATACTTGCGCTTGCGCAACCGAAGAAACGGGTTAACGGCAATCGATGATGCTATTGTAACCTTTGGTTTTTTGTAGACAGATGTGGGTTTTAGGATTCCGTATTCCGTTATCAACTAGAAGGTGTCAACGGAATTACGGAACCCTACGCCATCTGTCACAGGGGCGTGTCTTTTTAGCCGCGTTGACATTTTCACAGAATACGTGTTGGATACCAAGGCTTCTTTCGTGAGAAGTAATAAAAAGGAGGTCACTATAATAGTTTTGTTACACGAAAATCTATAGTTCTCAAGTTTGACAGACACTTGGTCAGTGTAGTTTCACATTCAGATATATCTAGGTCCAGGCTTCTGAACTTCAGGCTGTAAAGCATACTAGCTAGCTTTTTTTCTTTTTTATTCCTAGCTTACGCTGTCCCACTCCTGGGCAAAGGCCTCCCTCCACTCCTTCCATCTTTCGCGAGCCCGCGCGACCTCATTCCAGTTTTGATGGAATCTATCCAGCTCGTACCGCCATCTCCTACGTGGTCTGCCGCGACCCCGCCTCACTGTCTCAGGGCACTAGTTCTGTGCTATTTGGGCCCACAGTTTGTCCGGCATGTGGCAGACGTGTCCTGCCCAGTCCCATTTAAGTTGGGCAGCCTTTTGAGCCACGTCAGCTTTCTTTGTTTTGGAGCGCAGTATTGTGTTACGAACACGATCCGTTAATTAAACGCCTTTATTACGCCTATACTAGTTTGCATACAACACAGAAACAAGTGCAAACTGACATCCCTGAAGAAGACTGACACAGAATAATGTGATTCGGTTCATTTCATTATATAAAATGTAAGCCATCGTTTTCCCCTATACCCAAATTATAGTTCATTAATGATTCAATGCTCGATTGACGCTACTGAAGGCGCCAAACTCGTAGCCAAAATTCGTCATGTTCGGGTTCGCGACTGGTCAATCGTCATCCTGAGGATGCCTCGTTGAGAGGTGAAACACAGTCGATTTCTTACAGGGTTTTTTATGACTCTTGAGGAATAGTTAAGTGGAATATGTAACTAAAAAAATATCTATGTCTATTATATTTTATAATGGATTTCCATAAAGTCACGCCTGAATTGAATCAATTAAATATTCGTAGCTGACTCAATTTAAATTGGTATCGACGCACTAAGAAGAACTCAGTACTGTAACTCAGTTGGTGTTGAAAATCCTACACTGGTTTTCGGGGGGTATCGATTTTTTAATATTGGGTCCCCACCTATGAAATTGGCGTTTTTTTCTCACAAATAGAGAACCTCGTCACTTCTATGGTTTAAAATATTCATCAATTGCTTGGTATTATATCGAATAATGACCATCATAGACAACTACCAATAGTAAAAAACCTTATTACTTATAGTTTTCTAAACATAAAAAATACCTTAAAAATTACTCCTTATTTTGTTAGCAGAAATGACTTACTGTTTTAACTTAGCCAAAACTTATTTTTGTCGCTTAATCTAAGTGGCATACGTTATCTTAGTTTTCAAACATTAGCTCATAAAAGTTTTAAAACATTAGTGTTCATGGTTGTTACATAAATTAAGAAAATGTTAGTATGAAAAATGCAACTTCATAGGTGATTGATTTCATTGATTGATTTCATAGGTGGCGACCTAATATTAACTTAGCCGGGCTGGTCTTTCTATTTGCAAAATATACATATGCGACTCAAGCTCATTTGATCGCGCGTTCGCGCCCACCCGGTTCTGTTCAACGGATTTGGATTCAACTAATGATGATTGTATACGATGCATTGTGTAACATAGATATGCAATTATTATTGTGCATGGTTTGGTACCTTCAAAGCTTATGTGCATCGTGTTAATAATTACCGAGTGTTATTATGTGGTGTCATCTTTATTATGTACAGCAATGCGGAGACCCAGATCAAGGTTTTATTAAGTAAAAACACAGAGAGTGAAGTAACAAAAAAAACACAAAAATAGTGAAAAATAAGTTTAATTTCGGAAGTCGGTGTCTTTGCTTTTCAGTTTTCCTTTTTTTGCCACCGACTTCCGAAATTAAAGTTATTTTTCAATATTTTTGTGTTTTTTTTTTGCAAGTCGGTTTTTTTTTAAATAAAATGTTATTATTTTTCACAAAGTCACAAATTCGAACACCACTACCTACTATGTTAATAACAGTGAAGGAGCCATACATAAACATCGTCTACATATACTAAGTGGGAAAAATACGTAATATTGAAGCTAATTTAAAAACTACGCAAGCAAATTAAATCAAATTTATATGGGAGCACCTCTGAAGCATGACCTACCAAACAAAAAAGAATCATCAAAATCGATTCATATTTGGCGGAGTATTCGCTTAAAATACAAAAAAAAATGAAAAACAGGCGAATTGAGAACCTCCTCTATAGAAAAGGGAGGATCCTCCGACCAGACGGGTGTTGTGTCTGGCGGGCAACTGCCCGACAATTGATGTCGAAATTGTGTAATGTCCATGGTACGGTAAACTGTAATTGCGCGATGCAGGATTTATGTGACGTCAGAATTTTTGTGTGATGTAGATGTCGCCACAAACTAAAGACCATAGAAATCGCAATCTCTCTCATATCCACTCTAGAACGACAATCCAACATCAAGATAAATCTTCATCAACGGACACCACCCAGCTGATTACACTCTCCTAGTCCATTCACTAAATACCTTCTACCACAACTCTCAAGCGCAATATTAAAAATAAACATTTTTAAACAAAAACCTTTAGTAAACAATAAGTAATTTCTACATCTCATGATCGTGGGAGCAAACGGAGTCAGGTGAAAATGCTAGTTTCACTGATGTGCAACAAAAAACTCAGATAAAGCCTGAGAGTATTGTATTGTCTCTTAAGAAAGTGTTAGTACTCTCAATATTAATTACAATATTAAAACACAAGAATTTTATATATTTCGACTACCTCATTTGCCTCATTCGAAGATCTTTGAGGCGGCGTCCTAATTGGGAGCGATCGTACGAAGGCGCGATGCGTTTTTCATCTCACGATCAAAGTGGTCGTGCGATGACCTAACAGGTGTCCTAATAGATCGCGCGATGTCCATCGTGTGATGCCCTCGCGCGTCGACGCATCGCGTAGGTAACCGATTAGGACACTCAAAAGAGATCTGTTGCTTTGATTACATGATCGCACGATCAAACGCATCGTACGATCGTTATTAAGCATTTCATGTGCTCGCACGATGACTTGCGAGGTTCAAATAGGACACTCTGATGAAATCTGTATGTTTGAACTCATCGCACGACGAGAACGCATCGTGTCATCGTGCGATCTTCGCCAAATAGGACGACGCCTACAGTCGTTACGAGTCGTCAGAAGCCCGAAAGTCTGACAACCAGTCTTACCAAGGGGTATCGTATTACCCAGTTACTGCGTTGTGGAGGTCAGATAGGCAGTCGCTCCATGTAAAATACTGGTATTCAGCTGCATCCGGCTAGACTGGAAGCCGACCCCAACATAGTTGAGAAAAGACTGGGAGATTGTTTTGTGCCTCATTTGGGCTGTCATTCGAAAATCTTTGACAGTCGTTACGGGACGTCAGAAGCCCGAAAGTCTGACAACCAGTCTTACGAAGAGGTATCGTGTATTTATTTTCGCACAATAAAATGGTACAAAGGCGGACTTAATGCCTGAGGCATTCTCTACCAGTCAACCAAGGGCGGTGAAGAGATTAGATGGCAGGTGCTCTAATTGAGAGGAACAAAGAGAAAAAATACATAATATATCGTATTGCATTATAGATAAAACAGATCATTCACCGTCCATTCCATACATTTTTGGGCTACAGAGGTGAAAGGGCCGGCCAAACAAAAAAAAAGCTATACTCCGAAAGAGTACGTTTTCCCATCATTTTTTATTACTACAAGCTATTACTTTAATTAGATTACTATTTATTATTTTAACTACAAAATATACTGAAAACAGTATTTTTCAAAATCGTATAATAGCGCAGGGAATAGGGAATATGCATGTGATTCAAATATGGGTCAAATATTTTTTTTTATAAACTACGTTACTTCAGAATTATGCCTCCATCAATATTTTTGAATAAAATTTCTTTTTGAGCGAGAAATTAATTTTTAAAAAGTCCCAAAAAACTTTGGGTAATTCAAATACTTGAAAAGGCTAAGAGCGGATGTGACGTAACAATCCGGGATAACAATCAAAATGTCAATGTCAAGTCAATCAACAAGTGTCAACTCAATGTCAAATGCTCATAGAAAAAGGAGTGTTTGACGTTGACTTGACAGTTGCTTGTCTGTTTTCACGGACTGTGACGTCACCACACCAAGCGCGCCAAATGGAGGGCGTTTAAATAGCCCGGATCGGTTGGATATTTTTAAACATTTTTTTAACTACTTTAAATTGCTTTTTTGCATTCGATTTTTTTTAAACTATTATTTGACGATGTAAATAATAGTAGGTATATCGAAATCGAATAAAAATACTAACAAAAATACATGCATATTCCCTATTGCCGTACAGGTTTGGCCCAATAGTGAAAAATGAAGAGAATAACATGTTCTAACGGAATATATCATTTTTTTTATTTGGACTTTCATAATTTAGCCCAAAACTAATGATCTCCTTTGTATTTGTATCTAATTCAGATACTAACATATTTTTCAAGTATAAAAAAAATAACAAAAATATGGATCACTGTTTGTCTGAATTGTATTAATTAATTAAATATTCAACATCAAAATAATTTTATTTCACATGGGCACTTATGAAACTTCAGAAGCTAGGTGCACGGTACCAATTGGTCGTTTCCTATGAAGAAGAGCCGGCAAGAAACTCCACGTTATTATTATATTTAAACCATCCCACAACTTAAGCCTAGCTTTCCTCCACTAAAACATAACTAATTAACATTTATCCGTACAGCCTCGGATACAGACCAAACGGTCGGCTCGGGTACTTTCTACTGCTTTCAAGATTATGTAACCGCAAGCTTCCTTGACAGAACTGCGCTCATGTAACCGGTGATGTAATCGACATCGATTCGATCTTTAGATGCGTTGGGTCACATCACTATTCTATCGATGTTTGAGGTCGTTCTGGTTAGGTTATGTTGGTCGAAGTTTAGATGAGAGGTGGCGAATTGGATGTGTGATTTGGTGATTTTGATGTTTTTAGTTGAAAGAGAAATGTGGTAAAAATAGTTTTGAGAGAGAGTTCACTGAGTATAAGTAGGGCAGTATAGTGAGGTAGCTAATATCGTAAAAATATTTTTTGTCAAATTAGAAAAGGTGGTAACTAAGGAGTTTCTTGGCCATTCTTCTACATGCGACACTACCTTTTGGAAGAGGCGTCTAGGATCAATTCTATTTTCTTGTAATTTTACCCCCTTACTCCTAAACGTTGCTTAAAGTTAAATAATGATTAGCGTCTGTTTTTAACCAAACATTTTGACGTAATGAAGACGTATGTAGTGAATATGACGGTAAGTGTTTAATAATGGGCCACTTGAAATTAATTATTTGACTTTTTTCTCCTATATGCTTATTGGGTGTCACTCTAGTGCTTTTTAAATATTGATATATTGGTGATCCGTATTTTTTTTATTTAGAAAAGTGAAGGTTATTTTTATATTGGCCTCGATTTTAATAAGTTTTAGGCTTGAAATTTTTGAAACCAGAAAGTAATTTTTGTTTTAGAGAATGAGCTTAATAGTTACTTACTAATAGTATAAGGGACTCTTTCAATATCCGGATAAGGACTTTCCACCGGATAAATTAAAGAACGGAACTGATGTTGAGTCATTACATGCCCGATAAAATATCCGGAGTTGGTGGACCAAGGGGCCTAACACCACCGTTTACTGCAGTATTATTTTAATCTCTACAGGGCCTATAGCTCCATCTCTTTCCACCACGAAGTAAGATTAAAATAATACTGCTGTAACCGGTGGTAGTAGGCCACCTGGTCATTAGAGCCGTTCTGTCCTCAGTTTTCTCTTTGTTTACCTACAGCTTGTAGAATCTTTAATTTACAATAACTTTTAATCTAGAGTGAGTATGGAGGTCAAGAACATGTGTTAGTTTCCTTCTCTTAAGTACGACTATGTATATGATAGCAAAAAATTATGCTAAAGCCTTAACACTATAGCTTAGCATCAAGCCTGTATTCGCCAGAGGGATAGGCAGAGGTTTAAGCCACCTTAACTCAACATGCCCGAAGTATTGCCAAATTTAATTGGCAGTGGGCAGGGCACATTGCTAGCAGAACAGATGGCCGATGGGGCTGAAAGGTTCTGGAGTGGCGACCGCGTACCGAAATACACAGCTTTGGAAAGCCCCCCACAAGGTGGACCGATGACCTGGTGAAGGCTGCAGGAATCCGCTGGATGCGAGAAGCACAGAACCGTCCGAAAAGGCGGTGCTTTGGGAAGGCCTATGTCCAGCAATGGACGTCTTTCGGCTGAAAATGATGACGATAAAGTCAACATGACTTGTGTCTAGAAAAAAAACTGCTACAGACTTGCTTGCCTTCTAAACTATAGTAAAACATCACGCCTGTATTTCCCGAAGGGATAAACAGAGGTAGGTTATACAGCCTCCACTTTGCCAGCAATTTTTAAGTCCCATGTGTTAGGAGGCGAGCCATTGATCCATGATTCATGTGTCATGTTCGTGAATGGGCGCCGTCAGTAGGGACTGGTCATCTCTTAGCTGCCACGGCTTATTTTTAATTTATTTTAATTTTTGAATTGTTTATGTTTTTATCTTTTTATTACGGACGCTTTTAACGTGCTGTTACTGTTCTCACATGTATAATTTCAACTTGAATGATGTAACTAATATATTGTAACAATATTTTTATTTAAAAGAATGTCCGTGGAGTTTCTTGCCTGTTCTTCTCCATAGGAACCTACTACGCTTTGGAATGGGCAACTAGCTTCATATTTCTGACGGACCGACTCTTTGACAATTCAAAAGTACCAGTAATTTATCCTACTAATATTATAAATGTGAAATTTTGTGTGTTTGGATGTTTGTTACTCAATCACGCAAAAACGGCTGAATGGATTTGGATTAAAATTGCCAAACAGATATTTTATAATCTAGATTAACACATAGGATTTTTATCCCGATACTCCCACGGGATCGAGACTAACGCGGGTGAAACCGCGGGGCACAGCTAGTTTGAAATAAATGCTTTGAGTTTACGTGTTTGAGTTTATTACTAGTTACCGGCTGTTAGCTTTTACCTCTTAACTCAATATAGATGAAATAATTTTAAACCCTTAAAAACAATGACAAGCATCACGCTTGTTATCCCCGGAAAGGTAGACAGAGTTCTATGCTATACCTCACCTTTTGCCAGAAGTCCCATGTATTACATAAAGGGGCCGAGCCTATTAACTAGAGCTAGTAACCAGATACAAACCCAGACTCTGAACTGCTACTGGGAATTCCCAAATGAAAAAACCCAATCAATACCTTTGCCCTACACAAATTTTTTTTTTCTGTATTTGAGAAATCTTCAAATGACGTCTCCAGCTCTGGGTGGAGCGGAAGGGCAGACTTTTACTGACTAAAATCCACCCGTGTTCCTTCAGTTGCCTGTTGCCAAGGTCCCGGTATCCCTTTCGGACTTTCCCGCAACACCCAACCCACCCTAATTGTAAATCTGTATAATTTTGAAATATCCAACGCTTCATATGTATCTAAAATTTGTCTGCTCAGCAACGGAAATAACGCAATGAATATTGTTGAACTGTCAAAATAAAATAGATTGTGATTGATCGTGTGTTATGCAATAAAGGCGCTGAATATCGTACCCAGAACCCATGCTCAGTCGTAGTGGAGCCGTGGAGTTTCTTGCCCATTCTTCTCCATACGAAAACTACCTTTTGGAAGGGACAACTAGAATCAGTTCTATTTCTTTGTTTTTGGCGTTCAAAAGTGCCTATTTGAAATAAATTATTGATATTGACTTTGTAGCACCTACGACTGACAAGACAGTAAATAATTTTTAATCAGACCAGTCTTAGTTACAATGAAAAAATCTAGATCATAATCAAGTCTAGCTTACAAAAAACGTGTCCAACTTTTCGTCACTATGTAAATCACGCGATTTAACTAGAGTATCACAAAACATTACGCGGTAAAAGCAAGTCTTAGACCCGACACCATTTTATTGAAGCCACCCTTCATTTAAATATACACACGCTACATGTCAACACGCAAGTAAAACTGAGAGTGGACTACAAATACAATGAAATACACACCTTAACTACATAAAAATAGTAACAAAAATCAATTAACAAAACATCACAATTTAGATCATTCCGATAAGCAAAAATTTAAAACAGCTTTTTAACAGCAATAAATTTCCTGAGTTTAATTTTTCGTATTGGCAACACTAGCGCTAATTATGGCTGTAAAGTTGGCAACATTGCGGAAAGAAAGTCTTTAACGTTTTATTTATCATTGCAGATTAATTATTTGAATTGTAAATTAAGAAATTGTTTATAGTTTTTATGGAATTTCTTTTACTATGATAATGTAGTGAAATATGTAGTAAATTTTTCTACGAGACTGTGAGATCTCTAGCAAACAAACGATAATCTCTAGAACAGGATCTAAAGTTAGTATTTTTAATCCCGTAGACTAATTTGACAGGTGCAAATGTCAAACTCCAAATTGAAAAAACAAACAACAATCATTTGAAATGTCAAATTAGTCTACGGGTTTAAAAAACGAACTCTAAGTATCTTAACACTTGAAGACCAAAAGTATTTTTTTGTTAAATACACTAACAGAAGTGATGCACTTTTGGATGAACAGGAGAAAGAACAAAGGAATGATGGATGTATTTTGTGAAAGATGTTAAATGGCTCACAAAGCGATTAATTCTGAGGTGACAGGTGATCGAGATGTATGGAAAAAAAATACATGCTGTGCCGATTTCAAATCAATTAAGTTATACGCAGGAGGATGATGATCAGAATCTAGCAACGGAACTTAAGTATAATTAACCTTAATTATTACAAAATGGCAGGGTCGACGACCTAGGGTGCCGAAAGGCTTATTCGTGATTCGCCCGCATCACCGTAGACAATCGATTTCTGGAGTTTTCGATTCACCTACAAATAAATTAACTTCGTGCGAATAGCCTCAAGATTTTTTTAGAATTATCTATTCGCCCGTTTTCGGCGATTAAATCCGGGCGAATTAACACCAATAACTCGACGAAAATCCATCTATCTAATCTCATAATCTGTCTACATTTTAATAATCGTGATAAAACCAAGTAAAAGTGTATAAAACCGTAATTTCTAATGTAATTAATTCGTGAATGTCGAGTCGGGGGAAAGGTTATGGTCCCTCACTCTTGCAAGTCGGGCTGCCAACCAGTCACGACTCAGAGTTAGTAGGAAACTATTATCTCTGAATCGCACATTTTCTTACTAAGATTTGTATATGTTTTTGAATTATATTGTTGTGGTATAAGAATGTCGAATGGTCAAAGGGGAAATTTCCATTATCCATCTCCTTGGGTTATCGACTATTTGGAAATTGAAGTTCAAGCTTGATTCAAGGATAAAATTCTGAGATTACATTAGACTTTAGAGACGCTAAGGACCAAATAAATCCTAACTAATATTATTAACGCGAAAGTGAGTTTGTTTGTTATGCTTTCACGCAAATATGGCAGAACAGATTTGGATGAAATTTGGCACATGGGTAGACCATAACCAGGATTTGGACATAAGATACTTTTTGTTCCGACATTCCGACGAGATCGAGACATAAACGGGTGAAACCACGGGGCGCAGAGTGTCCCATAAATATGAAAAAGTTCCGTTAATTTCTGACCAGCGACGTAACCTGCGTAACACACTAACAGTAGCAATGGCTTTCATTTTGACAGTTCAACAACATTCATTGCGTTATTTACGTTGTTGAGCAGAGAAAATTTTCGAACATATGCAGCAATGGATTAGCAATGTCCTTCAAAATCATTCAGATTGTGATTAAAAGTGGGTTACGCAATTAGGGTTAAACAAACAGGTTAAATATAGAAAGACACAATGAAGCACAAGAAGTACGTGTTTGAGATGTGCTCTAAGAAATGATTTTTCAACATCCAAATCATTAAACAAATCAATTTCAAATTTTGTCAAAATACCTTTTATGTTTAAGTTGTTTATGAATGTCATCTGTCGTAAAAAATATTTTTTTTTTTTTTTTATTGTAGGGACAGACAAGAGATTTTATTTAATAAATATATAAAAACATTATTTGAATTGCACATATTCATCTGCTGTTATTATCAGAGACCAACACAGTCCAACGTAAATCATGTAAAGGGCCAAAGTAGTGAGTTTAAACATTACTACATTTTTTTTTGTCTAGATCGCTCAGCCCTGCTTAATCTGTTCCCATCCATCTATTTCGTCGTTTTTATCCAATACTAAACATTCCACAACTATCCACTCTTGCGCATAAAGAAACTCATGTAAAGTCCACAACACATTCACTAATGACTAAAGTGTCGGTTGTCGTATTTTTACTTCGCGTTACATTTTGAGCGATGTTTCGACGTCGTCGACTGCGTTTGCGCCGCCTTCCTTCACGCGTTCGTTTAGTATCACGTAGATAAAATAATACTAGATCTGGTAGAATAATAATACCTACTATCCAGGAACAACTTTGTTTACTAAATATATAAACTCGCTGCGCCCCGCGGTTATACCCGCGTAAGTCAAGACATACGCGGGTATAACCGCGTCAGTCTTGACTTATCTTATGGCCTATTCGAGGTCATGGTCTACCCCTGTGCTAAATTTCATCCAAATCCGTTCAGCCGTTTTAGCGTGAAAGCGTAAAAAAACAAACTCACTTTCGCATTTATAATTAGTTAGGATGTTATTCTTTCTTTTTTTTTCTTTCTTTCTTTATTTCTTTCCTTCTTTCTTTACTAACACCAAGTAACTCGACAAAGTTTATTTTCAAAATCAAAGTTAATTTTCAAAATCAAAATCAGCACTTTTCGAACGTGAAAATTACATAAGACAGCCCCCCAAAACGCCCGCCCCTCACCACTTCCTGGTGCTTTAGCTGGGAAGAAGAAGTGGCGCAACTAACTCCCCAGCCGCACGGCTGGCTGTTTAGATAGAAAAAAAAAAGATTCTATACAATAGTATGCAAAATCAAATCAAATTATTAGCCATAATGTCAACTAGTACACGCCAATATACCAACCAAAAAAAAACATCGAGAACACTCAAGCAGAAACAAAACTAAACGTGAACAGAACTTAATACTTTTACAAAATTCACATTTAACGTAATAATACTCCTAATCTACCAACAACAGCAATCATTAGACACAGCATCAAAACCATGAAGTAACTACGCACCAAACGATTCCAGTGGAACCACACTCGCTGTCAGTGTCAACACAATAAGACTTTTACCGATTGTGTGATAATACTAAGCTTAAAAACGTCGCACGCGCAGCTGTGTCATGATTTCCAAGTTAATGATACCTTGTAGTATGTTTATGAGAGATAGGTGGATTTGTAAACCAGGCATTATTGTTGACTCTAAACAGTTCAAATGTTATACAGAGTGTTAAAAGAAAGAGAGAAAAATGCCGGATAAATATTAATAAAAATAATATTTTTTAAGACTGTGGCGGCATCGACATCGCCACATGCGAACTACGCATCAAAGACCTGACGTCACATAAAATCCTGACATCACACAAAATCCTGCATCGCGCAATTAGAGTTTACCGCGCGATTAACATAAGACAAGATCAACGACCATCAATCATTGGGCAGTTGCCCGCCAGACTCAACACCCGTCTGGTCGGAGGATCCTCCCTTTTCTATAGAGGATGAGTGAACTTTACACCCTGTTCCTCATACCGTTATTAACGGAATCAATGTTGTTGAACTGTCAAAATGAAATTAATTAATTGGTTACGAAAATAAGTTACGCAATTAGATAGCCTTTGCAAAGAAGTAAAAGATACACGATTTGTAATTGAGCACGTAACGGCTCCATACACTGCTTATCCTTATACAGAAATATATGTAAGCGATTATGAACTTTAACAGTGTTCTGAAAAACCTATTATTTCCCCTAATAGAGATAATTATGTTTGCGTGTCTGTCTGTTTGTTAGATATAGGTAATAGTACAATTTATTAGTCGAAATGTTGAATACTTAAAAAAAACGTATTTTGTTTCTTTATTAGGACATAAATCATCGCTTTTCAGCCAACGTTGTGTTGTTTCATGTATGAATTTACTTCCTTTTCAAGTAGGTACTAGCGAACATTTCTTTTATATATGTGCCGACTGCCTCGTTGGTCTGGTGGTGGGACGCGCTTTTGTTGAGCATGAGGAGCACGTATCACACTGACGTCATGCAAAATCCTGCATCGCGCAAGTAACATTTACCGCATAACAAGAATATAATATACCAACCGGGGTCGCTGGAAAGTCCGAAAGGGATACCGTGGCCTCTGACAACTGAAGGAACACGGGTGGGTTTAGTCAGTAAGAGTCTGACACGCCCTTCCGCTCCGCCCAGAGCGGGAGAAGTTATTTGATAATTTCCCAACCAAAAAAAAATAATATAATATACAACAATCCTCAATCGTTGGGCAGTAGCCCACCAGATGCAACACCTGTCTGGTCGGAGGATCCTCCCTTTTCTATGGAGCATGATTGAAGTTTCCACCCTCATACCTCCATAAAGGGAAGAGAATAAAGGGAAAACCCTTAAAAAGATGGGAGGATGACTCGGTGAGGACGGCTGGAAGGACATGGGATATACAGACAAGGAACCGGGAGAATTGGCGGGGGTTGGAGGAGGCCTTTGCCAAAGGGCATACAGAGAATCGGAACTGATATTAAACGTGTTTTGAAAAACAATTATCACTTTGGAATAATCGAGAGCATTGGTGGCCCGGTAAGGGTTTGTCGAGGATTTGAACCCCGACAGGCACTTTACTTTGTGTAAATAATTTAATTACTACTGCTCTCAAAACGGTGAAGGAAAACGTCGTGAGAAAATTCGAAGACATGTGACATCTACCAACCCGCACTGGGCCTGCATAGTGGATTACAGCCCACTCCCTCTCGAAGAGAGCCTGTGCCCCAGCAGTGGGAACATTGTAGGCTGATTATAAAAAATACGAGAATTGGCACTTAAAAAAAAAAAGTAAATTTAAAAGAGAACGCTTTTTGTACGTATATCTTGGTAACGTTTCATGACTATTAAACAATTCTACGAGTATGCTATAACTCGGTTATTAAATTCAAGGAAATATCGTAATAATGAATGTATGTACCATTGTACATAATGAATCAATCAGTATGCATATATGCCTATACATAATGTATGTATTTTAATTAACAGTTAAGGCAAAAATTACGTGCAACTTTCTTTAAGCAATGTTTTGGTACATTTATGTGTGATCCATTTGCTACATTTATGTGTGATCCATTTGGTACATTTATGTGTGATATATTTGGTAAAACAATGTTTGATCGAGAGTAACTTATGATTGATTAATCTACTTTTGTTCAAGTAATGTTTGAGGAAATGTGACTTATGGCTAAGTTATCTTTAAGCAAATGTCACATTTGTTTAAGTTCTGTTTAACAAATGTTACACTTTGGTCAAGTAATGTTGCTGCCTAGCCCTTCGGGGACTACAGGCGTGTATGTTATGCTATGATACGAAACTGTCAACAGAAGTGAAAACATTTACCTATCAGCAATATTTAGTGTGTAGTGGATATTTATTTTTCGTTCTGTTAGTTTTAGCGAAGGTCTGGCAATTTGAGAACTTTATGCGACCTACCCAAATGTCCTTTCTTTGGTATTGTTCGTCGAGTCGTTGAGCTCCTTAAGTTCTGAGTTGAGCTCCACTATTACTGACAAATGCTTGCACTGACTGGACAGGTCCACTCAAATCTGTGTGGTTCTTTCCTCAAAAGACCATTTCAGACTCTTATCTACATGGTCCTCATATGGCCTGACCAAGATTATGTCTGGACTTTAAAGGATACGGTGACCTCTGAGTTTGTTTCGGCCTTTCTTCTCAGAGTAGTCAGATAGGAAACGCCGACCTCATCTAGCTTATTTTTACAACTTTTTAATATGACGTGTAAAAGTGATTCCAATATCTTATTTACAGAATAAACAATTTCATTTCATTTCATTTCAATATTGAAACATGTTTGTTTCAATCAATCAATGAGGCTATATTTCACGCAACTGTCCTCTATATTTTCACAATAACGTAAAATGCACAATTAAGCAATTATAGGCTCTGAATTCTCACAAAGACTTGTATTTGCATGTGGTAATCGCATGTCAACACTACATTACATATGGTATGCGTGCATGGGTAATACGCGCACTCGTAATTTTATGAACTCATTTTTGATAAACTAGGTACCTGGCTTGTTGCTTTCATAATTTTTTGGTCACAGTTGTGTGATATGTCGTTTTATGGCTAGTCTGTGTCCTACTGCTGGAAATAGTCCCTAGGAACTCTTTTTCGTTTCTTGAAAGACTTATCAAAACAAAAATCAGTTAAATCAGCGAACAAACTGTCCAACTCATCTGAACTTCTGTCAACAGCTGACTGAAATGGTGACAGTTAGAGGTATGTGGAACAGGGTGTAAAGTTCACTCATCCCCTATTGAAAAGGGAGGATCCTCCGACCAGACGGGTGTTGTGTCTGGCGGGCAACTGCCCAACGATTGATGTTGGAATCTTGTAGGTTTAAATGTTGATCGCGCGGTAAACTCTAATTGCGCGATGTAGAATTTTGTGTGACGTCAGGATTTTTGTGTGACGTCAGGTCTTTGATGCGTAGTTCACATGTGGCGATGGAGATGCTGCCGCCACACAGTCAAGCAAATCAGCTGAGTTGAAGTTTATATTCAAGTTAGTTAATTTCTGAGTAAAAAAATATCAGAGGGCCAATTCTCATACATAAAAAACATTCACATTCAAGTCGCAATCTGTCAAACTTGTCAAAAGTGTTGGTAAATTGATGGTTTTTTTGACAGATTACGAATGAAATGCGAATGTGAACGTTGTTAAAAATAAAGGAATCGCATAGCCTTTTCGTGTGCCTTTATTAATAGTAATTTAAGTAGAAAGTTAGTTGTTACAGCTCATAGACTCAGATCTGGACACATTCCATGTAATAAGTTTGCGTTCATGATGAAAAAAACTAACTCGCCTAACTGTTTGGGGTGTGCAGTTGTGGAAGACTTACATCACTTATTGATGGACTGTGTTCGGTATGAGTCAGATAGAAACGATGTATTCGGGGTTTTGAAATTGAACAGACTGGATGTAGGCACATTTCATAGAATTTTATCTCAACCAAATGGTGATGATGCGAAGAGTCTGTTCAGGTTTATGGCCCAAATGTAATTTGATACTATTTATGTATTTTGATATTATTTGTTTAGGGTATGATGGGACTGTCATACGCATTGCGGTTATAAAAGTCCCTAATTAAACAATATTAAAAAAAAAAAGGAATCCCTCTGTGTCTAATCTCATTTGCGATGTTTGTGATTGGTTGGTATTATTATTTTATCATTCTACTTTTTTCTCCTACGACCTTCCACCTAATTGCATAATGCACGATCGTTCAGAATTTAAATCGCGTTGAAACAAATGTCTAATCCATTGATCCATAAGTTCGATAAAAAAAATCTACTCAACAACATAACTCACGAACTAATGAAACAGTGGATTAGACATTTGTTTCGAACCGATTCCAATTCTGATTGATCGTGTATTACCAATAAGGGCGCTGGTATTACCGTATTTACAATTACTGGGTTGTGGAGGTCAGATAGGCAGTCGCTCCATGTAAAATACTGGTATTCAGCTGCATCCGGTAAGACTGGAAGCCGACCCCAACATAGTTGGGAAAAGGCTAGGCAGATGATGTCCAATAAGGGTGCTGGTCCAAAATTAGTCAAATGACCTACCTTTAGACTATAGGTGAAAAAATTGCCCTAAAAACTAAGCAAAAAGGCATAATTATTTCTCAAAAAAAAAATATCAATTTTGCTTTACCAAAAAATTAACACGCCCTACTTTCCTGCCGTCCCCACAAACTGCGAGAATATAGCAAAAATACACAACTATTATCAAAAAACTTAAGAATCTAGGCAGGTTTCACATGAATAGAATAAACATAACATGTTACATAAGAAAGCACTTTCCAAAATCTTTAGATACCAACATCCTTTCATATTAAACAAGAATTGTATGACATTGGCTGGTTTCACTGCATTGTGTTGGGTATAATAAGCGCATTCTTCTCCATTCTTCATTATTTTGTTGTACTGTACTAAGTTTTTCCCGCGACTTTGTTCACGTACTCAAACATATATCCTCCGTTTGCGCGTGAAAAGAATAGAGTTGTGAAAACTCCTTCCTTAACCGACTTACCACATATTAACTTTGCTTGCGTAGTTTTTGAGTTAGCTTCAATAACTACGTATTTTTCCCACTTAGTCTATGTAGACGATATCTTAGTTGCTCCGTCACTGTTATTTACATAGCAGGTAGTGGTATTCGAATTTATGTGGGATACACACACCACAACTAAAAAGTGAAAAATAAATACTTTTTACAATAAAAAATAACGGACTTACAAAAAAAACACGAAAAAAGTGAAAAATAAGTTTAATTTCGGAAGTCGTTGGCAAAAAACGAAAATGTAAAAGCAAAGACACCGACTTCCGAAATTAAAGTTTTATTCACGTTTTTAGTGTTTTTTTTTTGGAAGTCCGTTATTTTTTATTGTAAAAAGTTTTTTTCTCATTAACATTTAATCGGTTGGAACCATTTTACCGTTTGTAATACGTCAATAATCAAATAAACTTGCAACAAGACTCTCAAACTAGGCAACTTTGACATGTTTACAATAATTACAGAGCTTTGAGTGAGTCGAGTTAGCGCCGCGAGGCCGAAATAGGCCAAAAGTCAGACCTTTTTCTAGAATAATTTTGACAGCTGTCAATCGAAGGAATCTGTCAATCGTCGTAACAATAAATGTGTCGTTCAGTGTCCCCGAAAATGTTATGAAAATTGGTTTCAATAATGGATTATGTAACTAATTTATTTTTGTAAGAATATAATTTAAGAATGTCTGTGGAGTTTCTTGCCCATTTTTCTCCAGAGGTACCTACTACGCTTTGGAATGGGCAACTAGCTTCATATTTCTAACTGACCGACTCCTTGACAATTCAAATGTGCCTGTAAATGGTTTAATTGAAATAGATGCTTTGGGTTTGAGTTTATGTAATAATGGTCGTAACACATATTAGGGTCGACACCCTAAGGCCCAACACTATGTACCCCATGGGTTATATATGATAGAGGCTATACCAATATAAAGGTATGAGGAACAGGGTGTAACGTTCACTGATCCATTCTAATATTATAAATTCGAAAGTAACTCTGTCTGTCTGTCTGTATGTTACCTTTTCACGCCTAAACCACTGAACGGATTTCGATAAAATTTGGCAAGGAGATAGATGGCATCCCGGGGAAGGACATAGGCCACTTTTTATCGACATACCACGGGCGGAAGCTATTCCTCTATATCTTCTAGATTATATTCTTCTATCTTCAGTGGTTTGGGCTGTATATTGACCGTTAGTTAGTTACAGAACTATAATGGTTAGAAGAGACTGAAGATGGTTTGAAAAAGACGTTGACCGCTCAAAACAAGCTTGCAGATTGCCGATTGGTATATCGAAGAATGAGTAGCAAATTGATGCAACTAAAAAAAATTGAGCAGGTCTTAAATTTATATAACTAGGCCAACTAAAAGATCGACAGAGGGACGAAATTTTTGTCCTCTATATAATTATTTTCAAATCCTATACATAGGCATATTTACCCAGTTCTCCTCATGATATATTGTTGTTGACCCGTACAGGGCATGCGCGTGTGCCATAGCTTCTCCCTCTCACAAGGAGGAGGCCTGTGTCCCAGCAGTGGGAACATTATAGTCTGATTATGCTAATATTTTTGATCAATAGTTTGCTAGTAAGTATTGATAATACTTGCTGGAATGCTCTATTTGTAAAATCTTATATAAATTCATATATTTAGTTAAAATGTTGTGTTACAATTGATTTCAATTAGCCAACTTGACGTGTAGAGAAACACTCGACAAATGTAATTTATGTATTTTTCTCCCAGACCAGTGTTGTTGATACATGTAAATTATTATTTATACATTTACAATACATTTATGTACAAGATACAAATATACAGGCCTACAAAGGGTACGCTTATACATCAATTAAATGATCCTAAAAACATCCTTATAGCGCTGTGAATACTTTTAAAGCGTTCGCAGAAAAATTTGAACGACAAGATTCCCGCGGATTTTGCAAAGTGACTTCAAGAAAAACTTCCAAAGAATGAATTGCCAACTCGTGGAAAACGAGGTGTCTCTAAGTTTTATAGCTATTATTATTGGTTATAGAATTAGCGCGAAAATCGTGTTTAAATGACACATTTCTTCACAAAAACTTTCGATTTGTTTTGAACGCAAATCTTTACCAGATCACGTTAACATCTTTATAAGAGATTTTACTCAAGCGTTTGATACATTCAATCACTTTTTATAATTCCATTGATCCCTTCTCAGAATTCAAAACCAAAACCAGTGCCCTACAAAACCGCCTTACACTAATCTCTTGTTTTAACATTCAAAAAGAACCACTCACCTCTTTCAGCAAATCCATCACCAGATCCTGATCCTGTTCCAAGATCCTGCAACGCCTGTTCATCACCAACGTCATTCAAACCGAAATTTTGATCACGAAACACTACATTATCATTAAATCCACCAGGCCCGGCGTGAGAATTCGTCTGCACTGAATTTACACTCTCCGACGCGTATGGAAAGACCACTCGAGGACTCCTGGGCTTCCAACCAGGGTAGTACCCGTTCCGGACCGAAGGAGCGAAGGGAGCTACGGGATAAGAGTCGAAGGAAGGATAGTTAGGAGCATAAGTCCGACCAAACCGTCCCTGGAAGTAATGGGGATGGTTCGAGTAAGGACGAAACCGAGGCAACGGCTCATAAAACCTTTCGTTCCCAGACGGTAAATCTTCATTCAACTTCTTTGGCACTTCAACTCCATCCTCAGGAGATGTGAACTCATAGTCTGGTTGATCATCAAACTTGATTTTTGAGTAGTTCTTGTCTTGAGTCAGATCTATTTCACCCTTTCCGAACGGCTGATGGTTTTCGTCTTCGTCCAAAAACAGCACTCTGGATTGTCTGGCTCTGGTCCTCCGGTACAGATTCTTGGGCACAAACATTACGTTTTTATACGGCTTCTGGTAGACTAGGCTCAGCGCGCGGCTCGGCTCGACAGCTGCGACCGACGCCACCACCAACAGTATAACTTTCCATCTATTTTCGCTGAACATGTTGCCTCGGTCAGTGCACTGTTGTTTTCACTTTCATTTCTTATGTTACAAAGGGTGAATTTTTTCGGTTATTTTTTGAGGATGTTTAGTACATGTTTTAGGGTACGCGGTTTTTAAATTTGGTCCTTTTGATCGAGTATCATTTCTGTGTGACGGGACGTGTGGCGCGGGCTGTTGACAGCGGGGGACTGGCTCGGCGCGAGACTTGGTGGTGGCGTGCGGCTGCCGTTATATAAAAATGCATGATTGTGACGTTTCGTTTATGTAATTCTGGTGATTAGTGATAGTACGTTGCTTGGCAACTCTGTTTGGGGATACCTGAAAGTGGTACTTTCAGATTTGGTGGTTGTTTGTGCGTTTCAGTTTTGTATTGATGGTGTTATATTGGAATCTAAATATTTTCAGTGACGTTTTTTCGAACGTTAGATATTTTTTTTCTAAACAAATAATTTTCTTTTTGACAGCTTTTGCAAAGCATCGAAAAATATTTTATTTTCGATAAAAAAGTGGTTCTTCATCTGAGCATGTAGAATGTATACTTTTATTTTCTGTTTACTAATTCCTTAATATTGCTTTGTCCAGGCAGGGGAACAGTGTAAAAAAATACTATATTATTGGTGGTTGGAGTGGTTTTCAGTTAGACTAAAGCACTAAAGCATCTACTATCAGATATTTACATAACACATTGGGTCAAATGTTTAACACAGATGACATCATCGATTTATTTAATAAAAGAAGAAAGTTTGGTTCCATATAAGTTTCTGAAACCTTTATGTCGTTGGACATGTGACATGCCAGACCCGCTCCCTCTCCTACCAGGGTTGCGGCCTGCCAGGGTTGCGGCCTGCCAGGGTTGCGGCCTGCCAGTGTTGCGGGAAAGTCCGAAAGGGATACCGGGACCCTTGGTAATAGGCAACTAAAGGAACACAGGTGGGTTTTAGTCAGTAGAAGTCTGACACGCCCTCCCGCTCCGCCCAGAGCGGGAGAAGTCATTGATACCCAAACCTCAAAAAAAAAAAAGGCAGGTCTATATTAAAGCTAGAATAAAAGTTTCCTCGTTTGTAATTAATGTAAATCATAATTTAACTTTTTAACATGAATAATTTTTATTTTTTATTTTAATTCTCCAGTGAAAACCATCGACTGACTGTGGGAAATCTCTAAAAAGGTAGCCGATGGTAACATCATAACGAATTGATATCACGCGTATTACTCGGTCACAGTTCGGTAGGCGGGCATTATTTATTATTACAGTAGTTAGAGGGACTTTTATTGGTGATTTTTATGATGGTTTTGGACAATGGTGTTATTTTATACTTGATAAATATATATTCTATATTCTATTCTATTTAATAGAATTATTACACTGGGTTATACAGTATGTTAACTAACAAAGGGCGTTCATGTTAACCAGCATTAGTATAGCGTCCATACATGCTAAATATTACCACTAAAAAATATTAAAATATTACCATTCAAATATTACCACGCAAATAAAAATATTTTTTTTTTTTTTAGCATATTTTGACGCTATACTATTGCAGTTTATCGGGAACGCCCTTCATTAGATAAAATACTGTATTTCTGACATGCCTATACATACTAATATTATAAATTCGAAAGTAACTCTGTCTGTCTGTCTGTCTGTATGTTACCTTTTCTAGCTTCTGTCCGCGGCTTCGCCCGCGTGGTATGTCGATAAAAAGTAGCCCATGTCCTTCCCCAGGATGCCATCTATCTCCTTGCCAAAGTTTGTCGAAATCCGTTCAGTGGTTTAGGCGTGCAAAGGTAACATACAGACAGACAGAGTTACTTTCGAATTTATAAAATTAGTATGGATTATTACTCATCTTGCATTTGAAAAACTAGCATATGGCATGACTCCATACCTCTTTTCACTCCAAAAACGTACACTTCTATACAAAACGGATACACAAAGAAATCTATACTCATACTCATAAGAATATACCGTATGCCTCACGACCACCATAAAGGCAAAGAATGTACATACATATTTTATGTTCACGAACAAGCTATAAAGGAGAATAGAAAACCATAGGTTACGGGTATAATGTGGGTTGTATGGGTTGGTGACCCTATGCATTGCACAATTTTAGTATAATGTCTGTTGCCGCTTCTGTACGGTCTTAGGTTTGGTGCTTAAACGAGGCATTTAATAATAATAAAAACCGGCCAAGTGTGTGTCGGACCACGCACAATGAAGGGTTCCGTAGTTGGGATGAATTTATCCCAAGAACAAACTTAACATTGTAGTTGAAAAACTTGTTCTCCCATATAGAATACTAGCTTCCGCCCGCGGCTTCGCGTGGTATGTCGATGAAAAATACCCTATGTCCTTCCCCAGGATGCCATCTATCTGTTTGCCAAATTTTATCGAAATCCGTTCAGTGGTTTAGGCTTGAAAAGGTAACATACAGACAGACAGACAGAGTTACTTTCGAATTTATAATATTAGTATGTAAGTGTGTATATGTATTAGTATGTAACTAGTATGTAATATTGGTATGGATTTTTGTAACTGCAAATGTTATTTGGTCGATTATTACTCGGTAACTTATAGAGCCTACTTAGCTGTGATAGTTTTCCTTTTAATTTCTTTTATATGGCAAAATCAAAAAAAAAACACGGCAGTAGTATTATAGCCGTGATTTTTTTCACATATCCTAAACCAACCATTTAGCTGGCAGGGGGGGGGGGACACTGAGCACTTTAAAGCTTAATATTTCGCAAACAGATCCCTGAATCCAAAAATAGTTTTCACAAACGACGTTTCCAACGACACCCCAAAACAGGGGATTGCCAAGAAAAAAAAATCACCACCCACTTTAAGTGTAGGGGAAGAACCTAAAATAATTTTCTTTTTTTTCATGATTTTATTTTACCACTATAACGGCGTGATTCATATCTATAAGTGACAGCCAAATTATTTACTTAATTACCAAATTACAGCTTTCTAGTACTAACTCCTGATCTAAGCCGTAGACAAACAGACAGACAGACGGACATGGCGAAACTATAAGGGTTCTTTGTTGACTACGGAACCCTAAACATTAGGTTGACGACGTTCAACTACAATGTTAAGTTTTTTCTTGGGATAAATTCATTCCAACTACGGAACCCTTCATTGTGCGTGGTCCGACACGCACTTGGCCGGTTTTTTTTTTAAATTGTATTGACTTATAAGCTTGATATTTTTCAGAGCTCTAAGGCACCATAGAACTTTGTATTTGATATTAATTGCAACTTGATACCTCCACGCATTCCAGAGAAAATGGGTCTTGAAAGGTTGACAGACGGACAGACGGACAACGAAGTGATTCTATACGGGTTCCATTTTTTCCTTTTGATGTACGGAACCCTAAAAACCTCTTTTTAGTTCGCGTGTATGCCTTTAGTAAATAATTACTCAGCGTTACAAGTTTTAAACAAAAAATACGTGTTTTTTACATCAATTAAATGATTGATTGATACCAATCATGTCAGGGACGATTAAAGTGGGTTCTACACTTCCTACTTTAAAAAAAACTATCAAGCTGCCGCGCCATTTCCCAACTATGTTGGAGTTGGCTTCCAGTCTAACCGGATGCAGCTGAATATCGGTATTTTACATAGAGCGACTGCATACCTGGGGGCCTACCACCACCGCTTACAGCAGTATTATTTTAATATTACTTCAGTGCAGGAAAGAGATGAAACTCTACAGGACGTATAGCTCCATCTCTTTCCCCCACGAAGTAAGATTAAAATAATACTGCTGTAAGCGGTGATGGTAGCCGTGACCTCCATACCCCAGTAACTGAGTAACACGATACTCTTTGGTAAAACTGGTTGTCAGACTTTTGGGACGACCCGTATCGACTGTCAAAGATACACGAATGACAGCCGGGACCAACTGCTTAACGTGCTTTCCAAGTCACGGAGGTGTCTTGGTATGCAAGGATGGACACCCATCCATGGACCAGCCGCGGCAGCGTAGCTTAACCTGATCGATCGTCGCGGCTGTTATTACTTAGCCACGAGCCCCTCGCTCCTATTACATGTGGCTTAAATATAACTGAAGAAATGAGGCTGTAAGACACACTGCTGCCTACCCCATTTCGGAATACACCCAAATGTCCTTTCTTTGGTATTGTTCGTCGAGTCGTTGAGCTCCTTAAGTTCTGAGTTGAGCTCCACTATTACTGACAAATGCTTGCACTGACTGGACAGGTCCACTCAAATCTGTGTGGTTCTTTCCTCAAAAGACCATTTCAGACCCCGTTGTACCGTACGCACCATTGACCTGCACCATCAATGGTGCAGAGGAGACTAATTAGTTTCGTTTGCACCATGAATATTAATACAACTGCTTCAATGGTGCAGATGAGACCATACTATCAATGCAGTTTCATTTGCACCATTAATGGTGCAAACGAAACTAATTAGTCTCCTCTGCACCATTGATGGTGCAGGTCAATGGTGCATACGCTCATCTGCACCATTGAAGTAGTTGTATTAATATTCATGGTGCAAATGAAACTATTTAGGCTTCTCTGCACCATTGATGGTGCAGGTCAATGGTGCATACGGTACAACGGGTTTCAGACTCTAATCTACATGGTCCTCATATGGCCTGACCAAGATTATGTCTGGACTTTAAAGGAGACGGTGACCTCTGAGTTTGTTTCGGCCTTTCTTCTCAGAGTAGTCAGATAGGAAACGCCGACCTCATCTAGCTTATTTTTTAATTTTTTTAATATGACGTGTAAAAGTGATTCCAATATCCTATTTACAGAATAAACAATTTCATTTCATTTTATTTCATTACAGGCGTGTTGATATAAAGCAGCGCCATCTAGCTTTATAAATAAACAACTGAATGAAGCCTTTCTCTTCATATAGTTAAGGTAAAGTGGAGGCTTCTTTATTGATCGATGTTCTGTAGAGTTCATAGATGTCTCTTAAAATGATATTATTTAAAAAAATGTCTTTCAACGTATTTTGGACTCAAACTGAAACTCAAAGCAATTATTTCAACTAAACCAATTACAGGCACTTTTGAATTGTCAAGGAGTCGGTCAGTCAGAAAGATGAAGCTAGTTGCCCATTCCAAAGTGTAGTAGGATCTATGGAGAAGAACGGGCAAGAAACTCCACGGACACTCTTTTAAATCAAAAAAATGATTATCCCTGTTATCGTCATCCCTGTTACAGCCGACGATTATCCGCTCGCACTATGCAAGTGGATATGATATTATTATGCTTAATTAATTGAGTGTAAGTAGAAATTTAAGTTATGTTACTGGAATTTTAAGTTGAAAACTTAAAAAGTTGTTTTTTTTCAAGTTTTCATAATCGTTGATTTAACTTTATTTACGGTAGGCTACAGCTACCCATGGATATTCAAAATATTAAAGTAATATGTTCCATATTTTTTTAAACTCACTTATAAGACATCAACGCACATTCTTTATGCGCGTTGATGTCTTTTGTATGAATATTTTTTTAATGTTTTTTTTTTGTCGAAATGATCACAAAGTTGACTTTGATCAAATATGTATTTTAGTGTCTTATTTTTGTAGAACAACATCACACAAATGTACCTCAAGCGGGTAGGTAGAGAAGTATTATAATACACCCTCGAGGGTTCACATTCGTATCTCATTCGCAATCTGTCAAAAAACCAGCAATTTACCAACATTTTTGACAAGTTTGACAGATTGCGACTTTAATGTGAACGTTTTATAAGTAAGAGAGTTGGCCTTCTATATATTTTATTTCACATAAGCCTACATGGGCGCATATGAAACGTCAGAAGCTAGGCGCACGGTTCCAATTGGTCGTTTCCTATGGAGAAGAGCCGGCAAGAAACTCCATGGTTACTCTTTTATAAATAATTGGCTTTTACAATATTTTCAATTAACAGTGTTAATAGGTATGAGAGCACAATGTAGGCCTTTCAACAAGTATCAGGTACTTAACAAAATAGAAAATGGTCTCCAATCTGCTAAACTTCCCAACCCAGGAATGAAACCCAGCCTGGATCCTACCTGCCAGGGTTGCGGGAATGTCCGAAAGGAATACCGGGACCCTTGGCAACAGGCAACTGAAGGAACACGGGTGTGTTTTAGTCAGTATAAGTCTGACACGCCCTCCCGCTTCGCCCAGAGCGGGAGAAGACATTTGATGATTTCCCAAACTCAAAAAAAAAATCTGGCTGGATCCTACGCTTAGTTGTCACCGCCAGACTCAATTGCTGACCAAATACGAAACCAAAGCATAACGCTGCGAACAATACAGTGAAGCATGCCAAGCTCCGCTCTGTGCATACACGCTCACACGAACACATTTACAACCATTTACAATCAAACTACACCTCTCTAAGTGCACACATGCTTACGAAACCGGCCTCACGTTGACAGGGCTCTGTCTTGATTTTTAGGGTTCCGAACCTAAAGAGTAAAACGGGGCCCTATTACTTAAACTAGCGGAGTCTTCTGTCTGTCTGTCACCAGGCTGTATCTCATGAACCATGATAGTGAGACAGTTGAAATGTTCACAGATGATATATTTCTGTTGGCGCTATAAAAAAACTATAATAAAATAAATATTTAAGGGGGCTCCCATACAACAAACGTGATTTTTTGCCGTTTTTATAGATAATGGTACGGAACCCTTCGTGCGCGAGTCCGACTCGCACTTGGCCGGAGTAAGAGAAACAACAAAGAAAAAAAAACCTCACAAATCATCAAAATATTTATTTCCTTAAACAAGACACAAACATACACAATGACGACTCACTCACCAAATTATAATTTCTCTCTCGAACAGTTTCACTTCGGATGCGCCGGTGCCGGTGACGTCATCACTCATCATGTTTGTATATTTGAGGTGGGCATAATGGGACTTGCTAATTGATTTTTATTGTTTTTTTGGGCATTGACTGACCCACCTTTTGTGTACCGTAAGCGACAACACAAGTCAGATTGCTTGGGGCAGATAAGTGAGGGGGGGGAACTGTTGTGCTATTCTCTCTAAATCTCTCCGTGAAAACTAAGATGAAGTGAGCTTGGAGTGACCTGTTACTGCCTTCGCATCAGTAGGTATCGATGACAATGACAGCTCACTTCACCTAAGTTTTCACGGTGAGATGGTTACAGAATAGCAATGCTGATCCCAAATAATGAGAAAACGGACATAATGACATAGACAAGTATAAATAATAGGGAGCAGTGGTGGCCCAGTGGTAACGGCCACGACTTACGAGTCGTAGGTTGTAGGTTCGAACCCTGACAGGCGCTTTACTTTGTGTAAATTATTTCATCGCCACTGCTCTCAAAACGGTGAAGGAAAACATCGTGAGGAAACCGGCATGTCCTAGAACCAAAAAATCGAAGACATGTGACATCTACCAACACGCACTGGGCCCGCGTGGTAGATTACGGCCCTCTCCCTCTCACAGAGAGGAGGCCTGTGTCCCAGCAGTGGGAACATTATAGGCTGATTATGAAGTATAAATAATGACAAAGAAGAGACTGGACACCCATTTTTGCTAAAAGCCTTCATACCCCAACATAGTTGGGAAAAGGCTAGGCAGACTGATTGTGTTTTGCGAATTTGATCCTTATTATTACTAGAAAGTCTAACTGACTGAATTAGAAGTAGCCTATGTCCTTCTCCGGGTCATGGTCTACCCATGTGCCAAATTTTATACAAATCCGTTCAGCTGTTTTAGCGTGAAAACGTAAAAATCGTACAAATAAACAAACAAACAAACCCACTTTCACATTTATAATATTACTAGCTTCCGCCCGCGGCTTCGCCCGCGTGATATGTCGATAAAAAGTAGCATATATCCTTCCCCGGGATGCCATCTATCTCCTTGCCAAATACATAAATGTAAGAGCAAAATCGTCCACTAGGTGAACTATAAACTCTGCAAATAGAACCCCATGTCGTCTCTGTATGGCGTGGGTATGGTATTTATACTTCACTTTGTAGGTAATCATCTAATCACCCATAAAATATGATAGAACATAAGTATTCATTTTTTTTTTGTTTTTTTTTTTTCCCTAGTCTGCAATCCCCACAGTAATGCGACACATACCATTGCAAACTATACATATTTCTCTATACATCCAGCCCTTTTTCATTTCTGTACGCCGTGGGTATGGTTTTCATACTTTGATGGGCCATGACCTTTTATCGAAAGCCGTTCGGTGGTTTAGGCGTGAAAAGGTTACAATCAGACAGACAGACAGAGTTACTTTCGAATTTATAATATTAGTATGGATAGTTAAGGATAATGAAAAGAGCCTCCTCAATCCTTTTACACATAACATTCACCATAATATCAATTTCCCAACAGGAAAACTCAATAATTTCCCCGAAACAACACAAAACAATTACGGCGCTTCCACCAAATTATAAACAATCTCTCTCTCGTATAGTTTCACTTTGGATGCGCCGGCGCCGGTGACGTCACCAGCTGATGAGCGGTATTTACATACGTAATCGGCGGATGAAAGATTGAGTTATATGGAATTCTGAAACATAATGGCGTTTATCGTTTTAGAAATTACTCTTTTTCTTCTCTCGTGGGAGCTATCATGAGTTCGTGGCTAAGTAATAATAGCCGCACGGATCGATTCGTCAGGTTAAGCTACGCTTGCCGGGGTTGGTCCATGGATGGGTGACCATCTTTACATATCGAGACTCCTCCGTGCCTCGGACAGCACGTTAAGCCGTTGGTCCCGGCTGTAATTTGTGGATCTTTGACAGTCGTTACGGGTCGTCAGAAGCCCGAAAGTCTGACAACTAGTCTTACCAAGGGGTATCGTATTTCCCATTTACTGGGTTGTGGAGGTCCGATAGGCAGTCGCTCCATGTAAAATACTGGTATTCAGCTGTATCCGGTTAAAAAGGCTAGGCAGAATGATGGTGGGAGCTTTCATGAGAATGGTTCATGCCGTGATGATAAAAAAAATCAAGTAATAAAAACTAAAACCCAACTACGACTTAAAAGGTATAAACAAGACACCACAGACAGACAAATTAAAAATCCGGAGTCACACGTGTTAGGGCATAAATCGAACAGATTACGCGTGACTCCGGATTTTTAATTTGTCTGTCTGTGGTGTCTTGTTTATACCTTTTAAGTCGTAGTTGGGTTTTAGTTTTTATTACTTGATTTTTTTTTAAATTCTTTTGGGGTTATAATAATATATAATTATATTTGAAATGTGCTCGTTAAGCCCTTTCATTTGATACCCAACATGGTACGATTAAACCATTTTTTTTTTTAAGTTCCTCACTTTATGTCCTCTAGAGGGCGCCATTTTTAATTTAATGTGGCTTCACATAGCCTATAACCAGCGGACAATCACGACGCTTCTAACGATACCTCATTTGTCAAATTGTGATAAGTGGTTTGGAAGATAGGAGGGAACAGATGAACATACATATGTATGTATGTTCATCTGTTCCCTCCTATCTTCCAAACCACAAACACAACACACGTATGTATGTATGTATGTACATACATACATACATACATACATACATACATACATACATACATACATACCGGTCAAAATCATAACCCTCCTTTTTTCTTCGCCGTAGTCGGGTAAAAATAGCAGGCCAATTCCCGTATTCCTAACTAATATAACAAATGCGAGTGAGTTTATTTGTTTGTTACGCTTTCTGGATACTTTTATCCCGATATTCCCGCGGTATCGAGACTGACGCGGGTGAAACCGCGGGGCACAGCTAGTATGTAATAATGAATTCGTTACTTACGTTAGTATGGTTTAGTATAGAAAGAAAGAAAGAAAGAAAGAAAAATTGTTTATTCTGCACAAACTAAACGCACAATACAAAATAAAAAATGACATTTACTAAAACTACAAATAAGCCAAAAGCCTCGTATTTAATTACAAGAATATTAGACAGTTATCTGTGGATGAGAGGCCAAAAACAAATTATTATGAGTATGAATATCTTTTACTATTTTAAATAATTAATTATTTGTATTGTATTTTAATCAACTATTATTTATTATGTTTTAAATCTGAGTAACGCTAATCTAGTGGCACTTTTCATTTGCATCATCCTAATTTTGTAAACATGCGGATAATGTAGTGGGCTGCAATATTGTTAACACTAATTATGAGCCTAGTGTTATTTGTAAACATTTTATATTGTAGCTGTTTATTGTCCCTTTATGAATAAAATAAAACGACAACGACCACGTTAACTCTTAAATCGATTTTGATTCAGGAGATTCCTAAGCCGATCAGACAACTCAAGATGCAATCACACGCATTCTGAATACACCACAGCCAATTTACTCTGTGAGTGAATACATTTACATACATAAGTAAAGATGCTTATATCAAAAGTGACGTCATGGTGCCGCGCATCAGAAACGCATTAGTGAAGTGAAAACGTCTCGCAGATGACGAAACTAAAATGTTATGTTTACTTGTTTGTAACTGAGGGATTACTATCACTGTTGCCCCTCGTACGCCTTCCAAAGGTCCGGGACCCCAGGGCCCCGAGAAATCTCAAAGAAGAAATAATAATATTGGGTAAACGCCAATTTCATAGGTGGGGACCTATGAAATTGGCGTTTTTTTCTCACAAATAGAGAACCTCGTCACTTCTATGATTTAAAATACTCATTAATTGCTTGGTATTATACCGAATATTTTTTTTTAAAAAAATAATCATTATTACGCCAAAAAACAAAACATAGAGACATGGTAGTGGTAGATACATACATTATATAGTTTAAAAAAACCAATCATCAACCCAGCCTATCGAGTCCACTGCTAGATATCCACTCTGCCTCTCCCAAGCTGTGCCACAACACCTTATTCTCCACCTTCCGCATCCAGCAGGCGTAGCATGGCGCTTTCTATCTCTACGAAGAATAGACATAGCTTTTTCTATACAAAGTGACAGTTCGTTTCTTCATTTTTGAAATCCACCGTAGAAATCTTTCTACAATCTGTCATTTTGTCTTTCATTTCTAACGATCTTTGTCTACGTCTTTTTGTAGGTAGACTATTTCGGAAGAAAGTTTTCTATCCTTACTGTCAAAATCACACTGACAACCGATAAATCCTATGACAAAACAGAGAATTCTGAGTCGAATTATGTAAAAGAGTGAATTTCGTAAAAAGTGCAGTTGACTCTTTCTACTTTGCTGCCGTCTCGTACTGTCTACTGTCTACATGAAACGTCATTTTTGTCTACTCTTCCGTCGACAAAACGGTGCTCATGCTACGCTTGCAGTCTGTCCCAGCCACTTTCCAAAGGTCTTCGGTCCATCGTCGATCGGTACTTGCAACATAACTAGTCTTTGTTTTAAAGAGTCAGAGGGCCTAGACAAGTGACAATCGCTTCCAAAGCGTTTCGTATTTCTACAATGACTTTCAACAGGATTTTCATAAGAGGGGCAATTTTCTTATTTAATAAACGATCACATTCAAGTCGCAATCTGTCAAACTTGTCAAAAATTTTGGTAAATTGATGGTTTGGCTACGTATTAACAGCCGCACGGGTCGATCCATCAGGTTAAGCTACGCTTGCCGGGGTTGGTCCGTGGATGGGTGACCATCTTTACATACCGAGACTCCTCCGTGTCTCGGAAAGCACGTTAATCCGTTGGTCCCGGCTGTCATATGTGTATCTTTGACAGTCGTTACGGGTCGTCAGAAGCCCGAAAGTCTGACAACCAGTCTTACCAAGGAGTATCGTATTACCCAGTTACTGGGTTGTAGAGGTCAGATCTTTACATGGAGCGACTGCCTGTCGCTCCATATAAAATACTGGTAGGTATTCAGCTGTATCCGGTTAAACTGGAAGCCGACCCCAACATAATAGGGAAAAGCCTTGGCAGATGATGATGATGGTTTTTTTGACAGATTGCGAATGAGATGCGAATGTGAACTTTCTTAAAAATAATATCACCCCGAAGGTTTTCGATAGCTTATGTCAGTCCTATACATTTTTGCCTTTTCCATCATCGTTATCGCTGATAGAATGATGAGAGTCAAAATGGCGGGTGTACCATAGCGAAATAAATTATACCAATTACCAAACAAATGTACCTAAAACATACTATTTTGTACCTAGCTCTAAAAAATCTGTACCTCCTTCAGAACGAAATTATTTCGAAATTAAGGTACACCCGCCATATTGACGTCAAGATGGCGGGTGTTCTATAATATTTTATTATTTAACCATTACTCATAAAATATAATTACACCAAAAAATTGTACCTAAAAAGTACCTCAAGTAAATAGAAACACACACTTGATCAGTTGGATAGTTCCTGAGAAATAAAACAACCGTGTCTTGTGTATCCGAAAACACGATAATTATCATGATTTAATGTTATAGTTATACAGGGTGTGACAAGACCCTTAACGAAGCCGTCAACCAAGCATTATGTACATCAAACTAAGTAACTTTACGCAAAAAATGATTGCTGGGAAACGATTTTTGAAATGATTGATTTTTTGATGACTGAATGATTTTTGGGGGCTGAAAAATCACGTTTTGTGGTAGGACTGAATGTAACGCACTCAAAACATCGTGCTCTTGGATGGAAATAATTGAATAGTATGGGGGTCATGGAAGTGTTTACAGTAAAAATCTTACGTTAAAATATGTGTTTACAAAAAACACTATCTAGAACAAAAAAAATATCGCAATGACGGGGAGAACAAGTACCTTTTGGTTGATGATCTTAATAATTTTATAACCAAAACTCCGATTTCGCTTATCGCTAATTGCATTTTGTATGGACGAAAATAAAGAGGTACCTAATAATTTTGACGCGTTATTTAACATTCGTGATTTATAATTTAATAATTATCCCTAAAATATATATAAATATGTACCTAGATCAATAATTCATAATAATAATAAACATAAGTAAACGGTTTTTTATTTCTCAGGAACTATCGCACTAATCAAGTGTGTGTTTCTATTTACTTGAGGTACTTTTTAGGTACATTTTTTTGGTGTAATTATATTTTATGAGTAATGGTTAAATAATAAAATATTATAGAACACCCGCCATCTTGACGTCAATATGGCGGGTGTACCTTAATTTCGAAATAATTTCGTTCTGAAGGAGGTACAGATTTTTTAAAGCTAGGTACAAAATAGTATGTTTTAGGTACATTTGTTTGGTAATTGGTATTATTTAATTCGCTATGTTACACCCGCCATTTTGACTCTCATATAGAATGTCACTTTGTCTCGGGCCTCAGGACCGTTTATGTTCTTTATGACTACGTGTTATTGAATTATTCTATCACAAAATTCCCATTGTTAGCTAGAAAGGTTTTGTGCCCGAGTAGGCAGGATTAGGTGGCAAAGTAAGTATAAACCTACCCCTTCGAAAAACCAAGACGTGATAAATTATATCTTGCAAAGAATCAGAATTGCCATTCAACGTGGCAATGCTGCCAGCCTTTTGGGCACCTTTCCCATTGACAGCGATGCGGACGAATTCTTTTATGCTCAATGAGCCCCTCCCGTTTACTTTTTCTTTTTAATTTTGTTATATATGTAACAAATAACGTATGTAACATAACGTGTTTGTATAGTTAATTTTATTTAGGTTATACTATATTTAGATTTACACTAGAATTAGATTGTTTATTTATATTGTTACGAGTCGTCAGAAGCACGAAAGTCTGACAACCAGTCTAACCAAGGGGTATCGTATTACCCAGTTACTGGGTTGTGGAGGTCAGATAGGCAGTCGCTCCATGTAAAATACTGGTACTCAGCTGCATCCGGTTAGACTGGAAGCCGACCCCAACATAGTTGGGAAAAGGCTAGGCAGATGATGATTTTATATTGTTAATAAAAATTTATCTTGCATAGAAAGAGAATAAATTATTATAATACCATTCTCCAAAAACCCGTACCATACCTTCTCTCAAGTAACAAATTCATCACAAACCTCACTTCCTCATCTGCGTGTGAATTGTTTTCACTTTGCTAACGCGTTTTTGATGCGCCGGCGCCACAGACGTCATTATAACTCGAGAACATTTACAAACTTGTTTTTATTTCTGGTTCACTTTTAAGGTTTTATGTTTTGGCAACTTTTTTGTTTCTTTTTTCGTATAAACATGAACTATATGAGGATAGGTCGATGTAAACTATCGAATAAAAATATTAAAAAATACATGCATATTACCCTATTTCTAGTAGTTATAATTATCATGACACACATATTAGTTATTATAGAAACTGACAGATGTCAAGAACGCATTCACTCAACGGCCGGACTGTACTGCATATATGACAGGCAAGATCCCACTTCAGTTTGCTTACTCTGTTCCCTCTGTCAACTACTTTAGTTCCCTGTCATTCTGATTAATGTTTACACCGAGGCATGAGCTATCGCATAATAATATAGCTGGTAGAAGACAAATGCGAATTATCACACATAGCGGTAGCAGCGGACATGTTGTGTCCAATAAACCATGCTCAAACATGTCAAGAGGCGCGTAGTATCTTATTAATGGCTAACGGTAAAGATTAATAGCCAATTTTATTGGACAGATTGTGTTTTCTACATACCTTTACGCATGCGGAATCTTGCAAAGGTTGAGTATTAAAAAAATGAGTTACCAATTTACGGTCCGGCCGTCGAGAGAATGCGTTCTTGACACCTGTCAGTTGGGTAACTTCTAGTAACTAGCAATAAGTATCAAATACGCAAAATACATATTCGTTATTATGAAACGCAAAAACTCGTGCTCAATCAATCTGCCCAGTATGTTGTATCCCCAAGTATGTTGGGGTATGTAAGTATGTTGTATCCCCAAGTATGTTGCCCAGTATCCCCAAGTATGTTGGGGTCGGCTTCCAGTCTAACCGGATGCAGTTGAATACCATTATTTTACATGGAGCGACTGCCTATCTGACCTCCACAACCCAGTAACTGGGTAATACGATACCCCTTGGTAAGACTGGTTGTCAGACTTTCGGGCTTCTGACAACCCGTAACGACTGTCAAAGATCCAAGAATGACAGCCGGGACTAATAGCTTAACGTGCTGTCCGAGACACGGAGGAGTCTCGATATGTAAAGATGATCATCCATCCACGGACCAACCCCGAACAGCGTAGCTTAACCTGACAGATCGACCCGTGCGGCTGTTATTACTTAGCCACGAGCTCCTCTGTAAAAATCTCTACAATTTGAGTGAAGTGAGCTTGAAGTCAACTGTCATCTCACCGACTCTAGGGATTGACAGCTCACTTCAAACCCACTTCACCTAAGTTTTCACGGAGAGTTTTTTACAAAATAGCACGACGGTTGTCAGAGCGCTCTTCAAAGCTGTATCAATAGAAGTTTTATTATTATTACGTCTGGGGGCGTTTCTTTCCGCAAAGTGTCATTTACCATGTCACCACGAGCAACTTATGCTCATGGTGAAATGGTAAATGGCACTTTGTGTTTACTTTTTTTTTTATGTACTCACTATTTTATTGACTTAATTTTTTTATTTACTAAATTAAAAATCACAACGTTCACCCTGATATTAATTAATTATTCTTAGAACGTAAGTGTAGTAGCCAGAAGTTGTGGTTTTTTTGCATACCCAAAGGTATAATTTTGATTGATTGATTTCTCAGAGAATTTGATTAATGCTCGCAAAAAAATTATTATGATAATTAATGGCGAACCATAATTTGTTGGAACTAGAAAAAGTTGGTGCCTCGGTACACACTTGTGTTACAAAATTCATTTTTTTAAACGCTTCTAAGATACGAGTAAGAGGAACTGTCTCAGACCCAAGGGTCCCAGGTTCGATTCCCAGCGGTGGCAAAATTTTCTGCTCGGTTTAGTTGGTGGTAGGGCTTGTTCTAAGTCCGCCTGGCTAGCTACCACCATCTTATCTAAGTCAGTCGCCATAACAACAATGTTAACAGCATTGTTTTGTTTCGGCAGTTAGAGGTAAGATAGCCAGTTCCTCTGTGGTTGAGGATTCCAGGTGAAGCTCGCTTCCACCTTCGCCCTGATCATCACTTATCATCAGGTGAGATGGAGGCCAGGAGCCTGCCGGTTGTGGTTAAAATAACTGGAATAAACAGTCGTTTTGGGTGCTTTCCTATGTAACATAACAAAAAAACATAACACCATCACGCCTTGTCTCCCCAAAGGGCTGGGCAGAGGTGTGTATAGTACACCCACATCCTATGTAACAAAATTATCACTATCGTATAATTTTTTTCTTCAGTAAGTTCTACGATCATTCCCGAATACGTTCTTAGATTTCGCGCAAAACTTGAATCAGAAGAAAGTTGTTTTTATAGAACTAAGCAAAGGTAATGCTTATTAAACCACAAGATATCAATATCCTACAAAATAACAGAAATTAACTTCCCAAGAAAAAGTCCCGTTCACCGATTAAAAACTATCGCAATCAATCGCTGTAATCGATTACAAACTCGATCAGCGGATCTCTAACAAATAATCATCGCTTCGACACTATTTATTAAATTTTTCCACAACAACATACTTTCCGATACGATGCGAAAACGTGAAATATCACCTTAAAACCAGGGCTATAATAATCGCGACAGCGAGACCGTCAGACCGCCTGCCTTTGCCTGCGACTGGTTTCGAGAAAACAAGGCAGTACTGGCAGTATACAACCATCCATCGTCGCCACAACACGGCGCGTTAAAAAAAAGAACAAATCAAATTCAAAAATCGAACGTTTTCACGAACGCGGTCATTTTTAAAGAGGATTTCGACGAAGGAGGTCGCGTTTTTAGTTGTAATTTTAAACAAAATTGAATTAAGTGGGTTTTTAATTTTAGATCTAGTTGAGTTTTGTTAAGTGAAAGTGATTTCTTATCGAAAAGTGAAAGGCGTCGGGCATCAGGTGAGTGTAGGGTCCTCGAAATCGTGTTTAGTTTAATCTGGTTAGATGCGGAGAAATGTTAGAACGAAGATGCTTTGACCGTGTCCAGTGGCCTAGTTAGAGTTATTAAGTGCTTACACGCTTTGGACATGGTACGAGCCTTTTGGATGATTAATTGTTTCGAAAAAAAAAAAGTAAACAAAAACTTCATACTATTATAACGCAATACGGCACTGAGTCCAGAAAATTACCATTTCAGCCGTGGAATAATAAACGCTAGCTTGATCTAGTTAAAAAGGGATTTGTAGAAGATGATCTTACTCAGGTTTTTGAAGGTTGCATCAAAAGAGTACCCACTCAGGATTGACGATACTAAATTCATTTGGCGCACCCTAAACAGTTGGCCCTGCAATCAACCTTCCTAATGGCCGATTCCTCAAATTTATGGACCGGTATTCGTTATAACTAAGACTCTTGTATCTTTACCAATAATGAAGCAAATACCTCATAGCTTTGTATAATAGACGCCCCTATAATAAAGTAGCTATTACAGGAAAAATTCGCTTACGAATCTATATATATGACCAGAGGGACAATCGCCGTATTTTCAGTGTTGCCAACTTTATTTTAACGATACCACTAGTTCTGGTATAGTAACCCACCAGAAAACCACTAAATTTGGCGATCCCTCAAACCACCAAAAAAACCACTAACATATTATGCCAGACAGATAATACCTAAATATTATTTGAAAATAAAACAACATTATTGTATTTTTTATTATAAAATTATAGTTTATTTTTGATAAGAACAAAAAAAAATCTTACAGGCAATCATCTTCGGAAGAATCGGCTTCTTCTATGATTTCTTTTGGGTGGTCTGTGGTTTAGGCATATTCGTTTTACAAAATAAACTAAAACAAGTACAACATCCAACGCGAACTCCAAACTGTACTGTACTGTCCGTTGTATAATTTATATTTTTGTGCATGCATAGAAAACAAACGTTTTTATTTCAAATCAAACTTGACCCAGTTATCATACAAATAAAGTATAATATAACCAAAATTATTCAAGAAATTGACAAACTATTTTCGGGGGATCCCTGAAAACAACCACCTTAGTTCTGAGTATTGCCTACACATAAAAAAATATACACTTATAATGTAAACGTTCGAGTTATTTCCCGAAAATATGTTAATCGTGCTAGTGGTGGAATTTCGTACCTTACCACTAACTGAAGCAACCAAAGCCACTAGAAAAATCCACTAGCCACTAAAACCAAAATTTGACCACTAAAAGGTAAGTCTAAACCACCAGATCTAGTGGTAATTCCACTAAGTTGGCAACACTGCGTATTTTTAAGGAACGTTTGCATTCGCATCTCATTCGCAATCTGTCAAAATTGCTATCAATTTACCAACATTTTTGACAAGTTTGGCACTTTGCGACTTGAATGCAATTAAAAATTCTACCATTGGTAAAAAAAACGATTCGTTTTTGTTCATAGGAACAGAGGGACTAGACAAGTGACAATCGCTTCGAAAGCGTTTCGTATTTCTACAACGAATTTCAACAGGATTGACTTATGCTTTTCAATAGCTTATGTCAGTCCTAAACATTTTTGCCTTTTCCATCATCGTTATTGCTGATAGAATGTCACTTTGTCTAGGGCCTCAGGGCATAAGTACCTCATCTTTTCACTACGATATCAGTAAACCAGTGCTAAGACGAAGATAAGCTTTTAGAAGATCCAAAATCAATTATTTTGGATGACTTCTCAATTTTTGTTTAATAATTATAAACTACATAGAACCCCAAAGGTGAGGAACTCGTGGCTAAGTAATAACAGCCGCACGGGTTGATCCGTCAGGTTAAGCTACGCCTGCCGGGGTTGGTCCGTGGATGACCATCTTTACATGCCGAGACTCCTCCGTGTCTCTGAAACCACGTTAAGCCGTTGGTCCCGGCTGTCTTCATGGATCTTTGACAGTCGGTACGGGTCGTCAGAAGCCCGATAGTCTGACAACCAGAAGTATCGTATTACTCAGTTACTGGGTTGTGGAGGTCAGATAGGCAGTCGCTCCATGTAAAATACAGCTGCATCCGGTTTATAGTTGCAAATAAACCGTTTTAAACCAAAATCCGTGGTTTGAAAACCATGAGACGGTCTTTAAATCGCGGATTTTAGTGTAAAGCTGTAAATAAACCATTTTAAACCAAAAACCAGTTTAAACAAATTGAATACCAGGGATTTTCGGTTTAAAACGGTTTATTTACATCTATAATCCGGTTAGACTGAAAGCCGAACCCAACATAGTTGGGAAAAGACTAGGTAGATTGATTGTCATAGAGCACAAAATCCAAGAAGAAAGCTTCCAAATATTCTATAGCCTTAAAGTATTGACCTTGACTAATAATACCTCGACCTTGGACCGGAAGAGTATCGGTCATCAATCAGCTGTTACTTGATACGATCGCATATTTGAGATAGAAAGCGAGCGACAATTTATATTAATCAGACTGAGGAAGCTGTCTCGCTGGTCTAGTGGTTGCAAACGCGATGTTAATGCTGAACGTGGGGTCCTAGGTTTGATTCCCTGGTCGAACGGTTATCGGGTTCAGCTCATTAGCAGTTTGGAGGTATGGATTTTTGGCCGGTTAATGGTATGCTCACATTGCTTACATACCCCTGTTACATGGGACTTAAATCATCACCATCTGCCTAGCCTTTTCCCAACTATGTTGGGGTCGGTTTCCAGTCTTACTGGATGCAGCTGAATACCAGTATTTTACATGGAGCGACTGCCTATCTGACCTCCACAACCCAGTAATTGGGTAATACGATACCCCTTGGTAAGATTGGTTGTCAGACTTTCGGGCTTCTGACGACCCGTAACGTCTGTCAAAGATCCACGAATGACAGCCGGGACCAACGGCTTAACGTGCTTACATGGGACTTAAATATAACTGGTCAAATGTGGATTTGCCATTAGGTAGGTACTCCTCTGCTTATCCCTTACAAGATATCTATTAACATGATATTATAGTATGGTGATTTGATCAAAACGTCAACAAGCAATATCAACCGGGCACAATTGGTATTCGGCCACAGTTTATAACAGACTAGCTGCGCCCCGCGGTTTCACCCGCATAAGTCTCGATCCCTAGCGAATATCGGGATAAAAGGTATCCTATGTCCTTTTCCAGGTCGTGGTCTACCCATGTGCCAAATTTTATCCAAATCCGATCAGCCGTTTTAGCGTGAAAGAGTAATCAGCGGCAGGTGGTACACTGTGTGTTGCCTTCTGACAATATGCTGAGCTGAGGCCCTTTTGGCATTGTAATGACTGTTTTCTGTTTTTTTTTAGTTTTAAGGTGTATTTTTTTTTCTGTGACAATGCCAGTCAACGCATTTTTCTTTCTTTCTTCTTCTTTCTTTAGTAACATACAAACAAACTCACTTTCGCAATTATAATCACAATTTTTCAGCCTATGTGAATTTTAGTCTGAAAACTGATCATGAACTGTTTACTGTGTGAACAACGGTACTTATTGAGTGCCCCTTCATCGATGCTGGCGCGTACACTCGTTTACAATTCTAGATTCAAAACGATTTATTTTCACATACAGCAGACAAAGCACGGCTGTTTAGGCGAAATAAAAGTTTAGATAAAGTATGATCGCAGCATTTGGTAATGCCGGGGTTGCGGGAAAGTCCGAAAGAGATACCGGGACCGGAGCCGCTCCTGAAATCGATTTCTAAAAACGGATTTTGAAAACGATTTCAAAATCGCATAAAAATCCGAAAACGAACATAGGTCTATGTCTTTGTCTTTTATGTCTATGTCTTTTAAGTTAGATTTTATAATTATGTTCATATTTTATGTGTGATGTCAATATTCTTAAGCATATATTCATATCATATGTCAGTATTCATATTCATAATTTCAATATTCATAGTGGCTAAGAAACCGTGCCGTGCCTCGGGAAGCACGTTAAGCCGTTGGTCCCGGCTGTCATTTGTTGATCTTTGACAGACTTTACGGGTCGTCAGAAGCCCAAAAGTCTGACATCCAGTCTTAGTTTAAGGTTGTCTGTAAAAGATCGCTTTTAGCGATAAGACCGCCCATTGTGTCACCCTATGTAAAATTTCTAATTTATGTCTGTCATTTTTATGGTGTACATAATAAAGAGTATTCTATCTATCTATCTTACTAAGAGGTGTCGTGCTACCCAGTAACTGGGTTGTGGAGGTCAGATAGTAAATCCTTGTAATATCCTGGTATTCAGCCTGCATCCGGTTAGACTGGAAGCCGACCCCAACATAGTTGGGAAAAGGCTAGGCAGATGTCAATATTCATATTCGTGTCCTCTCCTGAACATACGCTTACCTACGAACCTTGTACCTTATCCTACAAAATAGACTTTCAATCGAATTGTCCCGATGACTTTTAATATTAGATTTATCCCCAACTGCTCTCCACATAAGACAATTTGATTAGCGATTCGAATAAATTTTCAATCGAATGGTATGGTACGGTATAAAATAGGGTCAAGACGTTGACGTCAATAATGCAACGGGTGGGCTTCGAATGCTCGATCTCTCACTCGCTTCTGACGTCAGTACTGGTGAGCTATTGCCGCCAAGAGATAGTTATTCATCATTCTAAAGGTGGAATCCGACGGTGCGCCATATCACGGACGGACACAGACGAGCCCGGACGGCAGACGACCACAGATCGCCACGCACCGCGCACCGAGGCGCTTCCGACGGTGCGTGATATTGCGGACGCACGCACGCGGACAAGCCTACGCACACCAATGCTCTTCCAACGGTGCGTGTCGGTCTGTGTAGGCTTTGAGATTAGAAGTCATTTTGTCACTCCAAAATGCATAGCGAAAGAAAACGTATCGCTGCAGCTATACATATAGATATATATATACAGTATGTTAACTAACAAAGGGCGTTCCCGTTAACCTGCAATAGTATAGCGTGTATACAAGCTAAAAAAAATATCACAACTCAAAAAAAAAAAAAAAAAATTGTGTCGTGAAATGGTCACAAAACAATTAAATTTAACCCTAAAAGAAACACTCTGTACACGCACACTTGTATTTCAACGTAGGACAACAAGTGTGACAAGTGGGCGTGTACAGAGAGTTTATTTTCCGTAACAATTTAATATTTTTTGTGAATATTTTACTATACAAAAACAAAAAAAAACATATTTTTTTTAATGGTAATATTTTTGTTTGCATGTATAGACGCTATACTATTGCAGGTTAACGGGAACGCCGTTTGTTAGTTAACATACTGTATATATATTAAGAGATATAGATATAGATTTAAAAAAGCATAAACAAGCTCGGTCGTCCACTCCATTATTCACACTAGCCGAACAAGAAAACTTCACTGTACGCGCTTTCAGCGAAATAAATGTTGCAATAACGATATGTTTCGTTTTGAATGATTTAGTTCCCAGAATATTTTTTTAATTTAGTTGACGTTATCTATCTGTGTGACTGAAACTGCCCACAGATGTAGCCCTCATGTAACAGTAATAAAAACTTATCACAAAAAAAAAAAAAATCTGCTTCCATAAAAACACTAAAAGTGAAAAATAACTTTAATTTCGGAAATCGGTATCTTTGCTTTTCAATTTTCGTTTGTTGCCTGTAAAGTAACCTCCTCCTTTTTGAATAAGTCTGTTAAAAATAGAGATTTAAGCCGCATGAAGCGAGTGGGATACATGTATGCCAACGGGGCATTTGATTAATTTGACAATATTACTGTATGGAAATATGAAATATCGCTAACTAGTGAACTAAAATACGAGACTCAACCCCCCATACCCCCCGAAACGCCTCACGTAATTACGCGAGGCGTTTCGGGGGGTATGGACTAAAGGATTGATTCAGGTCTCGGCAGACGTCTCACTCACCGAGGAGCGAGCGAGACACCAAAGTGAACAAAAGTCAACGACCAATTCACCGACCTAACAGTTCTTTCGGCCCGCTTCGGAATACTTCGGATCACATCGGACGAGCGAATCCAACAATAGGCTCGTCTCCGACACAATACATCATTATAAACTTATCATACGACATACGTCACTGTAAAGGCTCTTACATACTGGCACGACTTTTTAACCGACGAAAAAAAAGGAGGTTCTCAAGTCGACCCGTATATATATATATTTTTTTTAATTATGACCACGGATAACTGTTCCCATTTCAAATAGAAAACTAAAATCCACCCCCTTTTTTATGTTGGGTTATCATCAATTGACATTTCCCGCTCTGGGTGGAGCGGGAGGGCGTGTCAGACTTTTACTGACTAGGTAAAACCCACCCGTGTTTCTACAGTTGCCTATTGCCAAGGTCCCAGTATCCCTTTCGGAATTTTCCACAACCCTGGCAGGCATCGGTCCTAACGGAACCCGTCAAGTGTGCTGACATCTCTTTGAGGCGTGTTTGGAACACGACACGACGTCGACCCCGGCCTGGTCCTTATCGGACGGCGAGCTACCTATTGCTCGCCGTCCGCAAGCCCGCGCCTACGGTGGCCGGGAATCCACCTGGGATTCCCGACGCCCAGGGTGTCTCCTGCGGCAGCGGTTAGCGGCGTGAGGGCGCTTACCTTGCGTCTCCTTCACGCGTTCCGCCTCCTCCTCCGCGAGCATTACTGCTTCGCAGAACGAGGTGACGGCTTCCCATGCCCTCTCTCTCCGTACCATGGCCTGGACCAGGGCCGGAAGCGAGAGGTCATTGCCACCAATCGCCTCCAAGAGCGGTGCTCCGCCCAAGCAGGGCAGACCTCCACCGTATGCTCCAACGTGTTATATGCTCCACCGTGTAAAAAAAATCCACCCCGTAGAAAAAATGGGGTTGATCGATTTTTCACCTACTGAATTTTCAACTGTGAACCGTTTCTGTTGAAATTTCGCACACATACATAATTCTGATGACACAAACAGACCTGGAGTTGATCTGATGATGGAGACGGAAGACAGTCGCGAGAGCTCCTCAGCAGTTTCATCGTGTTTGAGCTTAATTAGGTAGGTAGTAGATTTGAGCCACATTAATAAATGGTAACTCAAAAGCGAAAAATAAAAAATAAACCTCTTAGTAAAAGCCCTCCTAAACTAATTGAAGTAACAAATTTTGAGGCGGCGCCGAACACACATTGAACGAAGATTCATCAAGCTACCATTATACCTACGCTGTAATTAACAAGTACCTACGTAATTAATTAGTTTGGAATCGAACCCGGGACCTCTGGGTCTGAGATGTCTTACCACTAGAACACAGAGGGGATATTTAACAGTTTGTGTAAAAATCCAAAAATGCCCATGTCAAAAAATTTGCTTACTTACGAATCTATTTATGTGTTGTTTTTTTTAGAAGTTGGTTGTTTTTTTTTTTGCTTTTTTTCTCTTTTTAGTTGTAGTACCTACCCCACACAAATTCGAATACCTTTACCTGAAAATGTAAATAACAGTGACTGGAACTTATTATAACATCATGCATCAACATAGGCTAAGTGGCAAAATCCGTACTATTGAAGCTAGCTCAAAAACTAGCCAAGCAAACTTAATAAAATTTATATTGGACCACCTCTGAAGTACACCTATGACCTACTAAACAAAAAAAGAATCATCAAATCAATTCATAATTGGCGGAGTAATGGCGTAAAAAACATACAAAAAAAAATACATAATAGTCGAATTAAAAAGCTACCATTGGTAAAGAAAACGATTCGTTTTTGTTTTACAGGAACCGAGCATACCTCGCGGCTCGCACCGCACGGCGCACCTTTGAAGTTTACCGACTCGCCGCGGATCGGCCGGACCGCGGCGCACGTGTCTGCGCTACCACGCACGATACGATTCCCATGGTCCGGGCTGATCCGCGTGCGTCCGCGGCCAGTCGATAATTTCAAGGGGAATGTACACACGGCTACACATCAAGCTATACATTTCCAGTATAAGCTGACCTCGCATTGTACGGAAATCCTATACAATGCGAGATCAGCGTAAACTGGAAATGTATAGCTTGATGTGTAGCCGTGTGTACCCAATCTCGAACGCACGGCGACAGACGTGTCTGCGATACCGCGCACGTACCCCTTCCCACGGTGCGTCGTGCGGGCTCGTCCGTGTCCGTCCGCGATTTGGCGCACCGTCGGATTCCACTATAACGTGATGACAGCAACTAATTTCTTTTTCAGAAATTAACATAACAAAAGGTTGGTGTAGAAAGTTTCGACTAAGTTTGAAACTAGCTATACATTATTTTATGAATAAGTATTATTGTTAATTTTAAAACCTCACTATAACTCGTTTTTTAATCTCGTAAACTAATTTGACATTTCAAATGATTATTGTTTGTTTTTGTCAATTCTGTCAAATTAGATTATGGAATTAAAAATGAACTTTAGCTATGATGATCGAGTGAGCGGTACCTTCTTCGTTAAACTGTAACTTTGTACACTGAAAGAATGAACAAATATCAATTCAACATAAATAATGAAGAAATGCAACGATATCTCGTAAACTTAATGGCTCAGTACATTTGTATGCTTGAAGTATTAAATACTAGCTGCGGTTTTACCCGCGTGAGTCTCGACCCCGTCGGAATATGGGGATAAAAAGTATCCTATTTCCATGAATACATAGGATACTTCGTCTACCCCTGTGCCTGAGCCTAAATTTTATCCAAATCTATTCAGCCGTTTTAGCGTGAAAGCGTAACAAACAAACTCACTTTCGCATTTATAATATTAGTTAGGCTATACAGGGTGGTGATTTAGTCATATTCTTTTGTTTTTCTTTCTAACTAGCCCTGAAAGTGGAAGTCTGCAATACACACAGCCTTTCAATTTTATCAGTATTTTATGAGTTGGAAATGCGTATTAATTACGACACTTCCTCGTGCGTGTTCAGTTTTAAAGTATGTATTCTAATCCAGATTTCCTTGAAGATTAAGTTAGAAAGTAGAAATTTAAAATATTAGATTGTTGGTTGATAGACAACGCAATGTCTGAACACAAATAATTAAAAAAAAATAGAAGAGGGACAAAGTGTACTAAGAAATATTTTTTGAAACTTCATGTGTTGGTCGTTGGTTGGTAGAATGATTGGTTTGTTGTTGGTTGGTTGGTTGGTTGGTTTAAATTTAACAATCAAAATAAAAGACCTTAAATTAAACTTACTTACCACCACAAATCAGTGATTGCATTTAATGCGAAGCTCATTGAAAACATCGTTACATTTCTGTCAATAGTTTGATACGACAGAGCAGTGGTTCCCAAAGGTGCCTGGACCGCGACACACGTAACAAAAACGTTCAAATTCGGGACTCAACTCTTGGCTGTCATGGAGAACTTGAGATTTATATTTGTGTACTTTAAGCGCACAAATAAAAAAATAATACTTCTTTAAATACAAGGAGTGCTATTTAGGATGCCTATTTTTTTTTCATTAAGTATAGCTTTAGCATCAACTCGCCATAAGTTTGATACGTCCAATTTATTTAGTTTTTTTATTTATAAATGAAATGAAAATAATTTTATTCAAGGCCTCCCACTATAGGCTCGTGACCCACCTATAATTGCATCATTCGCACCCATAATTTCGGAAATACAGTAACAGAGAGAGAAGAAGTAATTTGAAAATCAAATAGATAACGTTGGTAAAGCACAGTTTGTTTTTTAACTTCGTTGTGACTCATAGACTAATTTGACAGGTGCAAATGTCAAACTCCAAATTGAAAAAAACAAACAACAATCACTGAAATGTCAAATTAGTCTACGGGATTAAAAATCTTAGTGATTTGTGGTCTGACTTAGTAAATAATAATAATTAATGATTATTATTACTAATAATAAATAATAATAATTAATGATTATTATTATAATATTATTCAGTGTAGAAAGTTTTTAAAAGTAAGAAGACGCGGTCTTTTGTCTATGAATATTTTTTTTTTTTTCTTGAAGCTGATTTGTGAAAACTAATTAACATTACAAATGAGTTGATTTGAATGTCTGTCTGTTTTGAAAAGTCGTTGAATTGGTGTGAATTTTGTATTATTATGAAATGAATGGTAAAATGTCAGCTAAGAATATTGAAAACATTTTTTTTTAATGATGTTGCAGGCTTAGACCGAATTCAAAAAAAAGACAGAGCAGTGCTGTGAACAATACAGTGAAGCATACCAAAACTACACCTCCGCTCTGTGCATACACGCTCACCGCACACATTTACAACCAAACTACACCTTAACAATTGCACACATCTTTATGAATCAGGCCTCATGTCACTGTTCATAGCGCTATGTCTTGATTTTTATTTGGTCTGAGGTTGCAAGTAGGTAGAATTTAATATTTTTAAAATTGTAAGTAATTCTGTTCCAATCAATCTGCCTAGCCTTTTCCCAACTATGTTGGGGTCGACTTCCAGTCTAACCGGATGCAGCTGATTACTAGTATTTTACACGTAGCGACTGCCTATCTGACTTCCACAACCCAGTAACTGAGTAATACGATACCCCTTGATAAGTCTGGTTGTCAGACTTGCGGGCTTCTGACGACCCGTAAATGCTGTAAAAAATCTAAGAATGACAGCCGGAATCAACGGCTATATCGTGCTTTCCGAGACACGGAGGAGTCTCAGTATGCTAAGATGGTCACCCATCCACGGACTGACCGCGGCAAGCGCCGCTTAATCTGATCGATCGACCCGTGCCGCTGTTGTTACTTAGCAAGGAGTAACTGACAAGACAACACCAACATTTTAATCAGGCTTAAGTTTTTAATACACGTTTGAGTTAATTAGTAGCGAAAGTCGCACGCATGGCTCGTCTTTTAGGACTCGACCCGTCTGAACTAAACGTAGGCATTTGTTACAGCTGTCATTATTCTATCAACACGAAGATGAAAGTTGATTTCTAATTGTATTAATAAAAACCGGCCAAGTGCAATTCAACTCGCACACGAAGCGTTCCGTAGCGTACCTAGCAAAAAACGCCGAAAAAAAAAAACTTGTACATAACTTACTCTTAAATTTTTTTTTTTTTGTTATTGCGGTAATAGAAATATACAATCTGTGATGACTTAGGCTGTTACGGTTCATGAGATACAGTTCACTTAGATAAAAGGATAGTGTTGGCTTAGTTGTAGGGTTCCGTTTGACACCCTTCGGATACGAAACCCTAAAAAAGTTTAGCACTGATTATGAACAACTTGATTATTAATATTACAAGCTGTGCGCCTGATGGGATTCCCATTCCATACAAACTTTCATATGTAACCCCTGCAGGGGATCAATTTTCAAAAACTTCAAACACAGCATGTAAGAAAAGGGGGCGCATAGGAACCGCAATAACATTACTAACTAAAAAATAATCAAACATTTTTTTTTTGTAAGAAAGTTATTACTATTTAAAATTCACGTTTTTAGTAGGTAAGTACCTACCAAAATTACTAAAAACGTAAACATTATAATGCATATTTTCTACAGAATCATAAGTTATGACTTGTTACCCGCTAAACACCGGCCGCCTGCGACCCATGTATTATCCCGGAAAAATTACACATTGAAAAAAAAATTGTCAATTTTTTTTTTCTTTTCCCAAAAAAAGCCACAATAGACTCTCAGTGTGAAAACCCTGTCCGATCCGAATTGGACAGGGTTTTTGTTACGCGCTGTTTATGCAACTCTCATTCATTTTGATTCTGGCGACTACAGTTGCAACCGTGATTTAACAAGCATTCCTTTGTTTCAGATTTGAACTTCTTATCCGGAAGCGCAGTCACAGCACACGCTATGTCCTACCACTACCAGTCAATAGCGCCATGTCAGCGGTGAAACATGAGGTACCATGGCGCCAAACGTACCATAAATATAGAGGACAGTCCAACGTCAAACGAAAGAGGAAGAATGCGCCAGAAACAAGATGGCGGATCAGCAAATGGTTGATTCCGTTAGTTATTTTGAATGTGACGGGGCCTGTTGGTGGAGAATGTAGGTATTATTAATGTTTTCTATATTTCTAAAAATTATGTCTGCATTTCAACATGTACGTATAGTATAACTACCTGCGCCCCGCGGTTTCACCCGCGTAAGTCTCGATCCCGTGGGAATAACGGGATAAAAAGTAGCAGTTTTAGCGTGTAAGCGTAACAAATAAACTCACTTTCGCATTTATAATATTAGTTAGGATAATCATAGGTCCAAGTTATATGGATACAATAGGACCAAAATGACTGGTATTGTCGGATGGTCCTCTAAATATTTCTGTCTTTATCATTACGAAAGATTAACTTTATAAAGAACGCATATCACCGTGTGAAAACTTATTTCTATCAAGAAATATAAAGCATAGAAAATAACAACCTGCATTTTAACTGCAAGTTGAGATAGAACTATTGAATCCATTTGTTTTTCTGATAAAGTAACTGGGTTGTGGAGGTCAGATAGGCAGTCGCTCCATGTAAAATACTGGTAATCAACTGAATCTGGTTAGACTGGAAGCCGACTCCAACATAGTTGGGAAAAGGCTAGGCAGATAGGTTTCTTTTTTATCTGATAAATTCTTGCAATAAAAATGTAACTCTGTCTCTCTTACATTAAAATATCCATTCTTATTTGCCAGCCCTAACAAGTCGAATGCTAGCCTCGATCCTAGGCTACCCTAGTACCTGTAACTTGGGTTCGGAAGTGCGACCCTGTACCCTGTCGCTGACATGTTGGCTTCGAGGAGGAACCAGGGTGAGAGGCTGTGGCGGGAGCTGGCTGTTCTCATGCTGCGTGTCCAATGAGCCGAGTAGGAATGATGTGCTGGATAACAGGTAACTAGAAATCATCTCATGTTTCTGTAAAAAAAGGCGTAAAAAGTATCAACCAGTAATTTTCCAACTGCGGTTCAAATACCTGTTCTTTTACAGAGAAGATCCTGGTCTGTTTCACAATGTTTCCTATTTTAGTAAGACCAGATCACTTTTGATATTCTATTTTTCTCGTGTCCATGAATAGGTTTGTGACAGACTCGAGTCGTGATAAAACTGTCGGCTAAATTGGAAGTTTTGCTGCCTATTTCGGCTGACCCAACACAGACGCCTGAAAACAAACAGACTTTCGAGGTTTTTATACCAATAAATTGGTCCTTCGAGCCGGATTTTGCAATTTTTCGAGGAGTTTGTGAGGTCTGTATTCAATGAAAATGGCTGTTTCGTGATTTCAATGATTTATTGCTCAAAACTTTGCATTAAAATGACTTGACGACCCGTACAATGCTCGAGGAAGATGGTCGTATGTGTATCCCCTCCCCGACACGGTTATTCCTTTTTTGGAGATGGCCGGCGCAGGCGCCTCTTGGCCCTTGTCCCGCCATGACCCCACAGACGCCGTCACCGGTGCCGCCTCTGCCGACGTCATCGTTCACACAAACCATTCATCCTTCCAGTATCCCAGCATCAGACTGGAAATACAAGGTGGTGCCTCCGCAGCTGCGTCAAGTACCGCAGCGCAGCGTGGTGCCGGCCAACGTGTTCCGGAGACGAGCTGATGATGACGTGGCACAGGTAAACCAGGTTTGATCAAATCCCTCAAAGGGCTGTAGCACAAGCCAGTGATCCAAGTATGCCTTTGGATAATAAATAGTTCCATGTCTTGACTCAATCTCCCGCGTTTATAATGTCAGATTGTGTAAAAATTGTACCCAACCCTGAGGCGAAAAGCTAGTATTGTGGGAACACTTAAATATCTTCATTTTAATTTCGCTATCATCAGTTAGGAGAAGCAATCCGAGGTGCCTAAGATTTCTTTTTACCTGTGAATTAGGTTCATGCTAAGAAATTCAGAGTATTAGTGGCCAAGTGGTAACTAACGAGTTGTGGGTCGTAGGGTTGCCCAGCCAGGCGCTTTACTTTGTGTGAATTATTTCATCACCACTGCTCTCAAAACGGGAAAGGAAAACATCGTGAGGAAACCGGCATGTCCTAGAACCAAAAATTCGAAGACATGTGACATCTACCAACCCGCACTGGGCTCGCGTGGTGGATTACAGCCCACTTCCTCTCACAGAGAGGAGGCCTGTGTCCTAGCAGAGGCTGATTATGCTTATACTAATGCTAAGAAATAATACTGCGAACATTTTCAACTGTTTGAATAATGCAATGCACGATTAGTCACACAACAAAGAAGTAATACCTACCTACCACTGCTTTCTAGGTAGACTGCGGCCTTTCTTCAACGAAGATGATTCAGAAGCGGATTATCGGCGGCAGAGAGGCGAGGTTCGCGGAGTTCCCCTGGCAGGCGCATGTCAGGATCTCCGAGTTTCAGTGTGGCGGTGTTTTGGGTATGTTGGTTATTTATTTTTCACGACTGCTGAGCGGGGAGTCCTGGGTTCGATACCCAGGTCGGACAAAGTGTTATTGGGTTTTTATTAGGAATTTCATAGAAACAGCCCGGATTTTGGAAGTTGGCCGTGTGACACATCCTTTTTTTTTTTTTTTGAGGTTTGGTAATCATCAAATTAATGTCTTCTCCTGACTAAAACCCACACGTGTTCCTTCAGTTGCTTGTTGCCAAGGTCCCGGTATCCCTTTCGGACTTTCCCGCAACCCTGGGTGTGATTCCCCCGTGGCACGGTGCGCTCGTTAAGCCGTTAGTCCTGCGCCTGATCTCTCACCGGTCGTGTCTGATTGCCGTCCCATCGGACTATGAGATTGTGAGAAGAGAGAGTGCACCTGTGTCTGCGCACACATTTGTGCACTATAATATCTTCCGTACCGAAAGTCTCCGTTGAGTTTAGCCCCCATGGCCGAAATACGGTCTGGAGGACTATGTTTTTTTTTTTATAACTGGAACAGTCTCTAAGATCTTTGACTTTTAAGCTGAGGTTAATAGCAGCTCATTTTTATAGCCGGTTTCTGCTTTACATATTCGTAAATGCTTGCACTGACTGGACAGGTCCTCTCAAATCTGTGTGGTTCTTTCCTCAAAAGAACATTTCAGACATGGTCCTCATATGGCCTGATCAAGATTATGTCTGGACCTTAAAAGAAACTGCGACCTCTGAGTTTGTTTCGGCCTTTCTTCTCAGAGTAGAATCGAAGTAAAACGGAAAGCGACATTATGGGAAGCGACGTTCAGGGAATAAACCGGAACAAACACCAACCTCATCTAGCTTATTTTTGTTTTTTACGTGTGACGTGTAAACGTGATTCCGATATCCTAATTACAGATTTCATTTCATTTAAAGACTACAAATTAACTTCTTACTTCATTATTTCAGTGTCTCGCTGGTACGTCGCTACAGCAGCCCACTGTGTATCTCGAGCGCGTCCTCGCGACATTGCCGTGTGGCTGGGAGCATTAGACACCAGCGCTGGCGCTCATACTGCTAGGAAACTTGGGTAAGTCATGTAATTTCAGCAGAAGTTTCGAAAATTTTCATAATTATACGTAAGCAATATTGGATTGGTTTTCAATCGTGTCGAATAAGCCATTTCATTAGTGTGTCAAGACATCGGGATGACCTGCAGAGTTACAATATGTATTTATTATTTGCATAAGTGATCGAAAATCACTCTCACAGCTAAGACATAAAGGCGTCATTGTCAAATATACCAGTGATGTACGGTTGACTGTACGTTTAGTACACCCACATTTCACTAGATAAGTTTATGTCCCATGTAATGAAAAGCAAGCCTATTGCCATCAACTGGGCGCAAATCCAGACTCCGCACTCCGAAGTCTTGAGAAAAAAATCTTTCGCTTTTTGGTTTTCACAATTTTACAACAACTTCTTTTTTCTTACAGAGTTGTCCAAAAGGTCCTTCACCCTCTTTTTCAATTCCGTATGACACAGCCTGACCGCTACGACATAGCACTTCTCAGGCTGTCTCGTCCCATCATTTATACAACCCATATCCTGCCGATATGTCTGCCGGAGAGAGACATGGAGCTAAGAGGCAGGGCTGGCGTTATCGCCGGGTGGGGCAAGACTGATGCCAGCACGGGACATACCGGGACTAACATGCTGAGGTCCGCGACGGTGCCTATACTTAGTAAGTTTCTGGACTGTTCTTTTTGAAACCCCACTTCTGTTGTCATGATTTCGAAAACACTGTACAGCTACCAACATTTCTGTTCTATTTCGGACACAGATATCCGCCATTTTGGTACTTTTAAAAGGGACTATAATTTAAATGGAGACAGCAAGATCGGATCCATAAGGGGGGCACAGGGGCACGTGCACCCCCAAACGATTTAAGTAAAATAAAATCGAATCGTCTGAATGGACTGGCCTGAATGCTTATAAAACTATTGTGTTAATTTTATTATGTTTTCTCCTCAGGTAAAGAGCAATGCATCAACTGGCACAGAAGTAAACAGATCTCGGTGGAGATTCACTCGGAGATGATCTGCGCTGGACATTCAGATGGACACCAAGATGCCTGCTTAGGTAATCATAGATTCTACTACCCTCACACCTAGGGTTGCCAGATGGTATCCAAAAGGAGGACATGACCTCCTTTTCCATGCTTTGTCCTCCCGTCCTCCCTTATCTACTGTAGGTAAGTCCTCCTTTTTGCTAACCATCGTTGAAAATTTCGTGTCTTGACCTGCATGTATTGTACATGTTAAGCTACATGATCAATTTTGTAACCTGATTGTCAAAATCAGGTAGTGATGTAGCCTATTAAGTATGATTTGAAGTTGCACGCGCAGTGGACTATCTACTTCAAAAGTGCTGAAAACATTGAATGTTTCTCAGAAGTGCTCAAGATCGGCGAGTTTTTTTTTATTCCCATTTGTCGACAAATGATACTAAATTCCTTCTCTTTTTTCAGCTTCAAAAAACTTGGTACCTACTTATTGGATTACAAAACCTAATAATTATTTCCATTCGTTTTCCAGGTGACTCCGGCGGCCCCCTAATCGTGTCCGACAACGGTCGCTACTACCTCGTCGGCATCACGTCTGCCGGCTTCGGCTGCGGAGTAGACCACCAGCCTGGCATCTACCACAACGTGAAGGTCACCAGCACTTGGATACGAGGAGTCGTGTCCGAGCATATGAATTATATTGACTTTTAAGAGGGGCTAAAAGATTATAGACCTTATTATATGGGCGTTTTTCTACTGCAGTAAACGCCCATTATGTGCAGTATCTAAAAAAGAAAAAGCAATCCGCGAACCAATTCTTTGTACTAAATACTGACTGTACAAAACCGAAAGTGGTGGTGAATGAGGATTTTCTAAAATGACGTTCACAAGATGGCAGCACTGAGATGTCAGGTCTGGGCACCTGCCAATACTGTCAAAGCCACTATAATTTCTTTAGTCGTGACTGAATGATGAACGAATGATGAACGTCATCATACATTGTATATTCAGTGTCGAAATGGAAGACCCCTTGTCAAAGTGGCGCGTACTGGTGGCGTGAACTTTCTTGAAAACCCTCATTAACCCTTCGTAGGAACGTAGATCCACGCGAGATACAATGGATTTTTAATTGTGTCTGTAATTACGGCATACGAAGGGTTAAGAGTTCTTTAGGTGACTATTTAATTCCGTGGTTAAAGTGGAATGGAAGCGCCATGGAAGTTCTTGTTTAAGGCTTTATTCATCACTTATCGGAAACTAGGCCGTAAATTCCATTATTAGGGACATAGTCGAGGACTAAAAGGCTCTTACTCTTTAAGCCATGCAGATTTCCCTAATAACGGAAGATAACATCTGTAAAATACTTAAGTGTAAACTGTAAATGTTATTTATTTGACTGTATATTTTAAAATAATGAATGTGTTATATCTTAAGTTAGCGATCAGGCTTGATCAAATCGATGCAGGGGCTTACTATGAACTATAATTGCCAGGCAGTAACCGTCTACTTAAACAGCCTAAAATGGTTCTACTGCTGGATCTCAGGCCTTCTGTCCATGTGAGAGGGTATGGGCCGTTGTACTCGTATACCACGTTGGCCCATTGTGGGTTGATTGATTGCAGTAAAAGTTTTGTGTCACTCTCGATCTTACTGCCTGGCAAATAGAGTTCATATCATTTAGCCCCCTGATCGCGCTGTGAATATACCTAACTTGCCATTTCCATTCTGATGTAAAATTCATAATCTCTTGATTTGATCTCCCTTTTAATTTATTTATTTATTTTTACTAAAGTTAAGTAATGTGCAATTGTTTAAAAAAAAATTGTTGAAAAATTTATTGTATTTTTATTTTGTCCCTTTCCTAAAGTCTGCTCTGTTGACTGTTATTTTTTAAACAGAGTGAGGAACTTGTAAAAATAGACGTTATTCGAAACCATTAACAATAAAGCTAATCGCTCATTACAACCGCTTGGGGCCGCAGCGCATCGCATTTCAATACAATACTAAAGTGCGGTGCGGCCATCTGTTATACCACTGCAATGGTTTATAAAATACAAAAAGTACGAAAGCTATATACGAGGACTTTTGCAAAAGTGTGAAATAAATAACGATAGAAACTATAAATAATCTACTACGCATAACGAAACGCAAAGACAGCAGCTGGTTTTGACACAATTCAATGTCATGTCACTGACATGTCAAATAATCATTGACTGACATGATGTCTCATGTCAGTCAATGATTATTTGGCTGGCATTGACAAAACGACATTGTTTTCACTGCAGTTTTGAATCATTAAACCCATAAAAATGCCACTAATATTAATTTGTGGTACACCAGTGAGTTGCAAAACATCAAGAGCAACAGAACTGAAAGATTTCTTTGTAAATAAACACGGAAAAAAGGTGGAAATCGTATCTGAAGACGAAGCTATTGTAAAGTTAGGTTATGAGAAGAACTCAACATATTTGGACTCACAGAAAGAGAAAAGGGTGAGGGGATACCTTAAATCAGAGGTATTGAAGCTTATTGGAAAGGACAATGTCGTTATACTGGATGGAAGTAATTATATTAAAGGTAGAAAAATCACTAAAGTGGACAGTCTGTTATACTGTATTTTTATGCAAATTCTTGTTCAAATAACTGGAAATGGTAACCAAAATGGTGTAAAAAACATTTTCGAACATTCATAAGCTATTTACTACTAATATTATTAATTTCAAAGAAGTTTTATTCAGTGTGTCGTCTTTTTTCTACCTCAGGGCACTCAGCTCTTTCACAGATGTTCTGAACAGACCAGGAGTTTTAATTAGCTTCTGGAGGGAGGTGGGGTGGTTGGAATAACCACCGACGGCCGCCATGGCCCACGCACAATGTTCTACCTTAAGGACTGAGTACAGAAACCAAACCCCATAACGTAGTAGTCTTAGGAGTTGAGTTTTCATTACTTGGTTCATAGCATTTCAAATTTTTCAACATGACTTCTTCCAAAAAAGTCCGATTCCTTTATAAACTATGGGCACAGATATTATAATACTACGTACAGATACCCAATCCCATACAAAGAAATGATACCACCCTAAGTCTGGCAATTGAGCTGGCTATTTTTCTTCCTCCATTTTTTTAACAGATGGCAGCATCAGCGACTCACTAAATGCCAGAGACTGTAGTTTTACAACGCCAAAAAAGGAAGAAAAACATCTAGGAGTCTTGTGTAGTATCTAGGCAAGACTCCTAGATGTTTTTCTTCCTTTTTTACGTTTTTTCTTCCTAGGTGTTCAATTCTTATATTTCTACGTAAAGTACTAGATGAAAAAAAATGTTGTTTGATTTTCCTTAGTGAAATGACTTAAACGCAAGTTTAAAGTGACCCTGTCATAACTTGAGTAAAACGCCATCTATTGCAAAGACCTCTCAAAAAAATGATTAACAGATGGCTACTTTATCATTCTAAGGGTTCGAATTGCAGTAAACGGCATAATTTGAGTTTTTTGTTGAAAATACGAGATTTATGAGTGTAAATACGTAAATCAGCATTAAACAAAGATGTTTTGATTTTTACTAATATTACCTCAGCCAAAATTTGCTTTATAACGCTTTATTGTGATTGTTAATTTCATAATTGTTCTATATGCTGCCACCTATGATTTTTTTTCAAGACTAATTATAATTTGTTCGAGTTGAGACCCCATGCTATGGGACTCAGGATTGATGCCTCTAAGTGTAATACTCATACCAAGCACACTAACAGAAGAGAGAAATATTTTTTTTGTTTAATTTTATTATAAGTATTAAACTGTTCATTAATGATCTTCATCTAACAGGCTACCGCTATGAACTTTACTGTGCTTCAAAAGCATCAAAGTCAACACAATGCACAGTATACACTATCAGGAACCATGATGAAGCTTGGAAAGCTAATCTGAAGAGACAGACTGATACAGAACGGAATAGTACGGAGACACAGAGTGACTGCGTTCCTTATACTGAAGAAGTTTTTAATGCTTTAACCAGGCTCAGGTAAGAGATTTAAGAATACCAGTAAACAATTATTTTAAATTTTTAATGTTGTGAATAATTTAGAAATTCATCTAGTGATATTATCCGTCTGGCGTTAGACTTTTCATCAGAAAATATAAAGAACTAGTTGCGCCCCGCAGTTTCACCCGCGTAAGTCTCTATCCCGTGGGAATATCGGGATAACAATTATCCTGTGTCCTATTCCAGGTCATGGTCTACCCCTGTGCCAAATTCCATTCAAATCCGTTCAGCCGTTTCAGCGTGAAAGCGTAACGTTTTTTATTCGACTTCAATTTCTGACTGTACCCTTCATGGCCCAGTTTCACTGCCATTGACAGTATAAAAATCAATCACCAAAGGCAAGCATCTACATTCTACTCACCACAATTTCCCATTTCAGCCGTTTCAGCGTGAAAGCGTAACAATCGCACTTTCGCATTTATAATATTAATTAGGATAATTAAGTCAAAGAACAAATAATTAAAAAGAAAATTATCTACAAGCTTTTTCTACACACAGTTCTAATCTCAACATTACGAATGAGCATAACTTTTTTAGAACAACCAGCAATATTGAATACGTTAATTGCTTACCAGAACTGATCATGATTTCAGGTTTGAGGAACCAAACTCCAACAACAGATGGGACAGCCCATTGTTCACAGTGCTGCCAACAGATGAGCTCAACTTGGAAGACGTGTACAAAGTGCTGTTTGAGAAGAAACCGCCGCCTCCTAATATGAGTACACAGAATGTAAGTAGCTTGTCTATTAAGATGACAAAAAACTATGTTTTTTGAAGACTATGGGGGCCTATGGGCCTATACATACATCCATGTTTTAATTTTCTATGTTTTTAACTATTTATTCATTTTCTTGTTTATGGGTATTTTGCCTGCAATAAAAGACATGTCAATTTATGTATATATATTTATTGTACACCACAAAACTATATAACAAAAGGAAAAAACAAACACTACAAAATATACAATGGGCGGCCTTGTCGCTTTCCGCGATCTCTTCCAGGCAACCTTGGACTGGACAGTGATTTGCTAACAATCAATTGGCTAACAATAATTCAAAACACTGCATTTTAGCATTTTATTTTGAAGGTATTTTACTTTTTTGATGTGTAACATCTTTCCTCTCGCTTTCCTGCAATCTGAGGGAGGGATTTCGTGAAAAAGAACGGAAGTCTGTAACAGGATGCTGGGGAAGCTAGCGCTATTTGATTTGCAACGAGCGCGCGTGGTGTTAGAGTTAGCCCTCAGATGGTACCAAGTACCAACTCATTTTCCGAGAGGTTGGTACTGTCAGCCAAGATGTTACACATCGTATGCGACTACTGATAGGGTCAGTTCAGACCGCGACGTGAATCGATGCGACGCTACGCGCACTTTTTAACAATTATCGAACTTATTTTCTTCACGAAAAGGTATACTTTCAGTGCGAGCACTGAAGCAGCGTGTCACGTGTCAAAGTACGCTGAGATGCGCGCTGCTGCGCAGCACATGTAGTCGTGTACCATATTGTAGTAAATAAAGTCGATATTGTATAGGATTATAAAAAAAAGTGTGCGTCACGTTGTGTCTCGGTGTGAACTGACCTATGGCTCGCTCGTTTTTTGTTTTTTATTTTTTATATTCGACTTCAATTTCTGACTGTACCCTTCATGGCCCAGTTTCACTGCCATTGACAGTATAAAAATCAATCACCAAAGGCAAGCATCTACATTCTACTCACCACAATTTCCCTTTTTCCAGGCCCCACTAACATCAACAAACTTCCTGTACGAATTAGACAAAGTGACACAGTCAATAGCAAAACAGATTCTCGAAGCAAAACAACTAAATATGGACGGCGAGGTCAAATTCCCCGACTACCCCGGATGTATATTAGAAGCGGGATACACACAATTTGTAAACCCACAGAAACTGCTAAAGTTGAGACGACAATTCCTAACGTATGCGAAGATGAACCATTCAAATGAAGATATAAATAAAATTGGGAGGTATTTTATACAGTATTTGAATAAAACTTTAACAGATTATTTTATTGTTTTATTTCCAATTCTATGAAAGTTGTCCCACCGCCGGCCAGGAATCGACTAACTATTGGCTATTACCTCGCTCAAGAAACGTACAATAGATACATTCCATGTAAACAAAAGAGATGCATATAGTTGGTCGCAGACTGTTCACACAGCCAGCGAGTACTCGCTCCACTAGTTTGTCGCTGAGCGACAAGAGCTATCAAAGATAATACTCGCTCAGCGACACTTGCTCAGCGATGCTCGCTTAACGGTCAGAACTGACGCCGAGAGACCAGCGCAGCGGTCGAGCGAGTTATGCGAGTAATCGCCCGCCGCACTCGGACACTCGCTGATAGCCCAGCGACAAAAATATCGAAACTACACACTCACTGCTCGACAACTCGTTTTCAGTTGCTAGCTCTACTCGTTAATCGCCGGCAGTGGAACAACTGCCTGGATGAGTAACCAGACTACGACTAACTACTGAGTACCCGACTGCGGCGAAGCCAAAAAAGAGGATAATGTTTTTTGTATCACAGTTTAAAACTTCGTTAGACAACCATAGTAAAAAGCTGATTTTTGGTTATGCAAGTCAACATAAACTAATCTGCCTATGAAGTGAATATCTTCTGGTAAGGATGGGGGGGATTTTAATAGCGTTTATTCTGAAAGTGGGCAACGTCGCAAATAGATGTCAAATATTTCGCTGTGTTGATTAATTTGGCAATATTACTGTATGTAAATATGAAATACTACTACGAATACGATATTATTGATTGCATATTTCATATTTCCATACGGTAATATTGCCAAATTAATCAAAACAGCGAAATATTTGACATTTATTTGCGACGTTGCCGCCTTTAAGAATACTCGCTCTAAGAGCTAGGAGTATGTAATAAAAGAATACATTAATAAATCATTGTTTTTAATCTCTTCGCTTAACAAATTAACAACAGTGCGTTTTAAACAGTAGAACAACTTGAAACAAATATAATATAGCACTTTCAAGTGTCTTGAAAACTAAACTTTTTGCCAACCTTTACCTAAAAGCATGTTATGGCAATCTCATTTTGTCTGAATAGTGAATACTATAATGCTGGCCTTTGTCAAAACATTCGTTACTTGGGTAATACAAAATAAACCCTATTTTTATTGCCATTAAGTTCAGTTTGTATAAACGAATATCGCGATATATCGCGATTTTTTGTGCAAATGGGCAAGTGTAGTAGCATAACAACAACGAATGATATTCATTTGACACTCACAAGTCTTAACAACAAATCAAAGTGAAAAAGTGTTGTAGTGTGAATATCTATTTTCACTAATACAGTATCGCTTTGATAATATCTAAGTAAGATTTTTTTTTTACATTTGTTTCAAGTTGTCCTACTGTTTCATCAATACACAAGTCTCACAATAAAACTGTTCACAACATGCAACCAATAGCCAATTTTAATTTAAATCAGTACCTTATATAATACTTTAGCCCAGCTGTTTGTGATCCCAGTTGTGGGCAAAAACTAATATTATAATACGTATAACATACTTTTCGTTTGGATTTTTCCTCTATTCGTGCTGTAGTGCCGATAAAAATTAAATATTCTGAAGAATAATTTAATGAAAAGCATATTAAACAAAATTGGTTTATGCGTTTCTAGTCGGTAATGGAGTAAATCAATGAATTAAATTCAGTAGTTCACTGTAAACTACTCTATTAACGACTAGCTTGATTGAGACGCTGTTCCGCGTCTTAGGAATGCGTGTCGAGGCGGAGCAGCGTTTACCAATGAGCGGCCTGAGACGCGGAACAGCGGTCTCGGAAAAACGCTAAAATATATTTATGCAAAAAACGTCACAAACTTCTAAAAACAATACAAGATTTGCTCAAAGATATTCAACTATGTTGGGGTCGGCTTCCACTCCCGATGCAGCCTACCAGACCTCCACAGTTACTAGGTAACATGATACCACATGGTTGTTTGAAGATAGACTGCGGGGCCCTCAGACCAACAAAAAAGGAAAGACAGATCACACCGTACATCCAAAGTGAAGCCACAAAACCAAGCTCCTGCAAGTAAACACACAGGCTCACGCACACACCTACACTAAAACCAAGCTCATCGCTCCTAGTACGTCACGAGTCGTCGTCTAGCTAACATCACCAAAACAAATATAATTATGCCTTCCTGTGTAGTGAAAACGTGTAAAAACAATACTAAATCACAGAAAAAGTCTCACTGAATCACTTTTCACTTGTAAGTACTTAAAATAACATCGTTTTTTAATTTAGATAACTATGAATTTTAGGTTATTTGGAACAAAAAACCTGAACGAATGAACGAACGAAAACAGTGAAATTTAAAGAGCGAGGGTTGCCATAATATGATTTCAAATTTCCCCATTCGATATTTTTTACTTCGAGTAATTATGTCTGTTTTTTTATGCATTTAATATTTTAGATTTCCATGTAATACTGAAAATAAAAATAAATGGATAGTAGCTAATTTACTAACCTATTTATACACATATATATATTTTTTTTTAACACTCAATTGAAAATTAATGGATAATTCTAAGTGAAAGAGCGGAGTCTCCTAACACAAGCAATTCTTGCATAAAAGGTGATCTCATAAATGCACTTTGTACTTAATTTTTGTTTTATTTAATTTGCAATGTAAAAAAAAATGTTTTTGTTTCGGAATTCTTCCTAAAAATTGAGGTACAATACCATACTCAACAATATCTTACTCGTACAATATTAGCCTACCCAAAATATTATTCCCCAAGTTATAGGGAAAAACTTTAACAACTGACAACCCTTTTTACACACACATAGATAAAAAGGTGGCTTCACTTTTGACGTACGGCGTGATCTGTCTTTCCTTTTTAGTTGGTCTGAGGCGGGGCCCTAATAAAAAATTTGCAAAAGTAACACAAATCTAATTGAAAATACATTGATATCGGCATTACAACAGAAATTGAAGTAAAATAACTATAGAATACTCCAATAATTTTGAGTTCTATTTCTTTCTCCCTCTATCTTCCTTATAACTCATATTGGACGCAAATATGCGTCACTATCAACAGACCATTGTCTCGGATCAACAGATATATCTGACTTATAACATATAGATCAAAATGAAGATCATAGTGATTCAAAACTGTGTTCATTTTATGATGACTGTCAAAAAATTTTTTTTACTTCTTCGTTTTCGGACCTCTGACTTGGCTTAGTTACTTTTTAAATAGGGAAAATGATTTTTGAATTAAGAAAGGCCGTAACTCTAAAAAAAATTGAATGTGTGATGCAAAGCAAGGGTCAAACAAAATTATCAGGCGAAACTTCTCAGACGAGATAGGTTATATTAATAAAACAAAAAATAATGATTTTCTAAACTCATACTTTGAAATAGAAATTACTATGTTTATGTGTGACGCAAGGATCAATTATCAGGCGAAACTTCTCAGACGAGTTAGGATCGATATTTAATGAAAAAAATTTGAGTCTGTGTCGTTTCGCTAGCTAATTCATTTTTGATAGGTCTTTTACCTGACCGAGATACAACAGGATACGTCTTTTACCTGAACGAGATACTGATGCTGCCAATCATAATAAAATGAACAGTGTTTACTATACCCACATATAATTACAAAAATGTAGTACTTACACTACAAGACAAAATCAAAAGTTCTATAATAAAGCATTGCTTCGAGCACATAAAATACATAGCGCGATTAGAACCTTTTAATACATATTTTTAACAAACAATTTTTTTTTTTAATTGACTGGTTAGAAAAATAAAATATTGCAAATACGTATCCGTAGGTGCTAACTACTGAAAAGTGTATATGAGCACGAAATTCACTTTTTAGTAGCTAGAAAATGTAGGATATGCAGATGAGTTTTCTGAAATGACTTTCACAAGGTGGCAGCACTGAGACGTCAGGTCCGGGCACCTGTCAGAAGTGTCAAAGCGCCTATATCGTCCCCTTACAGGTAAAACCGATTATCTGACATGAACCTATCATGTCAGATCGGTTTTCCCTGTAAGGGGACGATATTTTCTTTAGTCGTGACTGAATGATGGACGATTGAATGAAACGAATGATGAACGTCATCATATATCTTATATTCACAATCGAAATGGAGGACGTCTTGTCAAAGTGGCGCCAACTGGTGGCGTGAGTTTTCAGAAAAGAAGAACTAATTTACTGTTCAAAGTAAGACTTTAATTTAAAGTAGTGTGATAATTTTGTATCAATTTACATAAAACACATTATTTCAGAAAATAATAAGAAACAAGTGTACTATAGGTACACCTCTGCCTTACCCGTTGGGGAAACAGGCGTGATGAAGCTTTCGTTTCGAAAGATGTCTATAACACTTATTATTTCACAGACCTTTATTAATTTTCCTAGCCAGTCAACGCACCAAAAACATAATTATCAATAGGGAATATGCATGTGATTCAAATATGGGTCAAATATTTTTTTTTATCAACTATATTACTTCAGAATTATGCCTCCATCAATATTTTTGAATAAAATTTCATTTTGAGCGAGAAATTATTTTTTTTAAAGTCCCAAATAACTGTGGGTAATTCAAATACTTGAAAAGGCTAAGAGCGGATGTGACGTAACAATCCGGAATAACAATCAAAATGTCAATGTCAAGTCAATCAACAAGTGTCAAGTCAATGTCAAACGCTCATAGAAAAAGGAGTGTTTGACGTTGACTTGACAGTTGCTTGTCTGTTTTCACAGACGGTGACGTCACCACACCAAGCGCGCCAAATGGAGGGCGTTTAAATAGCCCGGATCGGTTGGATATTTTTAAACATTTTTTTAACAACTTTAAATTGCTTTTCTGCCGTCGATTTTTTTTAAACTATTATTTGACAATGTAAACTATCGAATAAAAAGATTAAAAAAATACATGCATATTCCCTATTTCCCTATTATTACAGCTTTTATTTCAAAATTAGATTCCCCTTGTACGTTAGAAACTACGTTATATTTAGTAGATTATTTATTCAAGACATTATGACTATGTATCACGTATATATGCGGACGTGTGTACGTAGCCGATCAGCTTATTCTTTGTATTAATACAAGTGTCAAAAAAAAATGCTAGAGTCCATAATACATCACCTCAAATGTACTCCTTATCTCGCTCGCACGCTACTGCTCGCGGACTTAGTGAGAGAGAGACTGAGCGGCGCGGCGCGGCGGGGAGAAGGCTCCAAGGCGCCAATAATTTAGATATTTACGGCGAAAGTAAAGAAAGAAAGACTGATTCACATGGTGCAATGTAATTTCATTTAGAATGCAATAAGTTCAAGCAACAATAAAAGTTTTCATTTGTTGCTTCAATTTATTGTATGGCAAAAAACATGCATCGTGTAAATGAGCCTTTCAGAAGTCGGCAGGGACGCAGACGCGGCATTAGTATGCAGATGGAAAAGCGACGCGCCTGCTTCTTGTCTTTTCTATACTTTTTTTCCAGATGAAGTCTGCGTCCCGTCTCACGTCTCTTCTGTGTGGCCCGCGCTAAAACTTTGAAGAATTCGGGTGTGTATACAATGGATCCATGAACCCACTATCCCATAAATAAAAACTCGACACATTCGTATCATTACAAAGTTATCAGCTGCGGCTCTCATTTTGGCTTTCATGTTCACATCAATACATAATAATAAGACTAACCATTTTTAAATTATAATAAAAAAAGAGTTACCTACTTACCAGCAGCGGGAACATGGTTCAAGCTACCCGTGAAGAGGGCTCCAGAGAGTGGACCTACCTACTCAAACTCATACATAACATGTTCCTTTTCAAAAAGTGATGCATTTTGATGTATTTTCTGTATCATTTTTTTTTAATGATCAGGAGATAAACTAATAATGATGTATTGATGTGTACGCAATATTAGGCCCTAAAACTCCTTATTTCTTAGAAAAAAAAACTATTACGTTTCAGTCGCTATCGCGTTGGCGATTATTAAATAATTCTTGCGAGTCACTAAAATACATGAAGTCATAATAATGAACATAACGGGGATTTATTCTTCTTCTCTAAAATTTACAAAAATGCCGTTATTTGTTGTCCTGTGTGTGAATAAAACCTTATTTTTTTATATTTTTTTTCTGGATATTTAAAAAAAATCGAAATTTGGTACCTTTTTCCACTGCATTTAAGTTAAGCCCCATTTACAAGATGCAAGTTTCTTGCTTTTGTCATTCAATAAAATTGAAACAAGAAATGACTTGCATAATCTAAAGACTTTTTAGACGGTGCAACTTTGTTGCTTCAACTTATTTGGCAATTAAATTGCACTGTGTAAATCAGGCTTAATAGCCAGTCAAAAAAAGTGGTAGTATGACAGATAAAACCAGGGTGCGACGGACCCACATCGAAGTATCGCTAGTCGTAGAGGGAATTTAGATAAATGGTATAATATGTTAGATATGGATTCGTATCTGAGGGTGAGGGCCTCCATACTGCAGGTACACGTCCCAGAGGGCCACGATTTCGATAAATTTGACCACATTTTGCCGACAAGATTGATGCAAGAATTTTATATGCCGTCTTTTGTCATATTCTAGTGACTCACAAGAATTAAAACAAAAATACTTTGTGATAACAGCTTATGTACTAGTGTTCATAAACAAAAATTTACTTAAATAATAAAGTTATATTGTTTGTTGATTCATGGACAGACAGATGCACTGAATGATTGAGAAAGTGGTTTTCAAACTTAAAAATGACTGAACTGAAACGATTCTTCGTTATAATCTACCCTTTCTGACTAACTTGGAGAGAAAACTTCCTAAAGATCTATGGTGGAATAGATATTTTCTGACTATGCGAAAATGACGTGAGAAAAATATAAGGGCTTGTACACAAAACTGCGAATCGGCGCGATGAGAATTCGCAACGCAGAAGCTTACTAACGAAAATGTTAGGGTACCATCGCTGATTTTTGCGATGCGACGTTGCGTTGCAGCTTTGTGGACAAGCCCTAATATATCCTGCCATAAAGAAAATTACACGACTGCCCTGAAAAAGGATTTAATTTTTTTTTGGCCATGATCATAGCAGGTCAAAGACCTCCCCAGAACTGTTTTCATTAACTAATCATGTTTTTTAGCGAAGTGAAAAATCGATGTATATAAATCTGTCCATCCGTCACCAACATACTGGCTACAAAACATATTACAATGAGAGCTGTTTAATGTAACTATACAGGGTGTAATATAATTCATGGGCCTCTTAATGGGTCATTGTACACATCATTATGAACACCTTTCACTATGAGACCAAACGTCAAATCGCGAAAAAAAAATCAGCTGTTCCCTACATTTATGTTAGCATAGCTCGTCAAAATGTAGGGAACAGCAGATGTTTTTTGCGTTGGTCAGTACTATAATGATGAGTACACACGGCTACAAATCAAGCTATACATTTCCGATATAAGCTGACCTCACATTGTACCGAAATCCTATACAATACGAGATCAGCACAAACTGGAAATGTATAGCTTGATGTGTTGCCGTGTGTACAATGACACCTCAAGACGATTCAACTTTCACCCTGTATTACTGACCTTCAATATACTGTCCTATTGCTTTAATCTTGTGGCATAGAGATCCTTTGTTTATACATACATGGCTTACAGCTGCCCTGTTGTTTAGAACAGCGATACTAAAATATCAACTCTAAACTCAAATAATGTAAGTTGATTTTTGAATGAAAAACCTATCGAAAAACGTCATAAAATAATTTTTGTTGCAATGGAAACTGAACCATACGCAATTTAGTTAAAGTTTTTAATCCCAAAGCATGTAATTTATCTCATCTCGTTGGCTTTGTATAACGTTCATATAATTATTCGTGTAAGCGAATGTGATCAAATGGTTCATACGAATATGAACTTTAATCTTTGACCAATAATGTTCATATTCGTATAAAACGCTTACTTCGCAAAGTTTAGTCAAAGCCTTTGTGCCTCAATATTTTTTTAGCTCAATACTGTTTTTAGGATTCCGTACCCGAAGGGTGCCAAACGAAACCCTATTACTAAGCCGGCGCTGTCTGTCCGTCCGTCCGTCTGTCAGCGGGCTGTATCTCATAAACCGCAATAGGTAGACAGTTGAAATTTTCACAGATTGTGTATTTCTATTGCCGCTATAACAACGATTAATAATAAAATAAAATAAAGTTAAAAATTAAAGGGGTTCCTCATACAAGAAATGTGTTTTTTTCGGCTTTTTTTGCTAAATATTGTACGTTGGTACGGAACCCTTTGTGTGCGAACCCGACTCACACTTGGCCGGTTATTTTATACGTTTTAAAACGTGAATCTTTTATTCGAAGCTTTGTTGAGTAGTGAAAGTAGTGGATCATTTACAAATTCCAGTCTTGCCTTTTCAAAAATTTAGTTACGGCAATAATGGTTGCTTTAGGTTCCCAACTACGGAACCCTTGATTGTGCGTGGTCCGACACGCACTGGGCCGTTCTTTTTATTTTGCGACATGAATATCCACGATGGGTTAGGGTTAGGCTAGGTTAGAGTTCAGTATCGCTGTTCTAGAACAATCCTTTCCGAAATAATGGTTTGAGGAAGTTCTCAAACAGAAAACATTGGATTTTTACATACTATCTTACTATATTTAATACCAGTCTTGGTTTTTACGTCAAAACGAAAGTGTGTAATAGGTCCACATAAAGATCAAAATAAGAGAAACTTGAAACGATAACGTTTCAAGTTTCAAGAAATAACGTTAAAATAGCGTTACAATAACGATAATTTCTACCGTTCCACTCGGATCGTAACTAAACTAATAGTTGAAGACTTCGTTCTGATAATTTCTCGGTGAATTGCCAAGAAATTAATTCATAAATGTTTACTATCACAAACTATACATATCGGAGGAGCTCGTGGCTAAGTAATAACAGCCACACGGGTCAATCCATCAGGTTAAGCTACGCTTGCGGGGGTTGGTCTGTGGATGGGTGACCATATTTACATATCGAGACTCCTCCGTGCCTCGGAAAGCACGTTAAGCCGTTGGTCCCGGCGGGTCATTTGTGGATCTTTGACAGTCGTTAAGGGTCGTCAGAAGCCCGAAAGTCTGACAACCAGGCTTGCCAAGGGGTATCGTATTACCCAATTACTTGGTTGTGGAGGTCAGATAGGCAGTCGCTCCATGTAAAATCCAGTTAGACTGGAAGCCGACCCCAACATAGTTGGGAAAAGGCTAGGCAGATGATGATACATAACGCTATTACGTAACGTTATCGTTATTATTATTACGTAACGTTATCGTTATTCTCTCTTTATTTCATTTTTCATACTTAAAAATTATATTTTTAAATATTAGAATAAAAAATTATATAAAACATTTAAAAATATAAAAAAAAAATATTATCGTTATTATTATTACGTAACGTTATCGCTATTACGTAACGTTTTGAGTAATGTTTCAAGTCCCTGATGAAATAAAATGAAATCTTTCCCCAAACCTTTACTTCAAAATATTTCATGCTTCAATGTTTAGACAAGGTGAGGACGACAATACGAGAATAAATTATAAACTTCGTATAATAAATATATCTAAGGTCTATTTAAATCCTTGTTTCCAATATTTATGTTATTTCCACTTAAACAAAAATAAACTTTATGTCAGTATAGATAAAGTTGATTTTAGACTGACTAGTACCGTTGAAAAGTCATAACAAAATATGAAGTTGTAGCGCAAACCGAACCTTATGTGTAGGCATTACGGTTGTTTTTCTTAAAACACGTGTTTGTTTACATGTTTGGCAAATAAATTGCGAACGCAGATTAACTAATGACGTTCTTACCCCGTGTCCTATTTAAGCGATCAAGCGATTTAAGGTTTTTAAACAGGACGCGGCCTATTTTTTTTTTTTTTGGTTGGAACTCATCAAATGACTTCTCCCGCTCTGGGCGGAGCGGTAGGGCGTGTCAGACTTTTACTGACTAAAACCCACCCGTGTTCCTTCAGTTGCCTGTTGTCAAGGGTCCCGGAATCCCTTTCGGACATTCCTGCAACCCTGGATTTAGGACGCGGCCTGAGTCTACAAAAAAAAAGATTCAATCAAATACATAATTTCTATAATCTATTTAGTCACGCTATAGATAATGCCATCCACGAAGACGCGCCCCACTCCGCTCCGCAAGTACAGCTTACAGTACAAGTAAGAATCGCGGAGTGGGACGCATCTTCGCACTATCTGTAATTAGCTGATTGGCAAAAACCATAGCATAGTATAAATAAGTAACAGTATTATATCTTCAAAGAAAACGGCCGAAACGCTTTGAAATCTCAGTGTACGCAACAGTATCGAGTACGCGGCAGTTACGCACGGACGCAGAAGGTTTATCTACCGAGTGGCGGTAGGTATTTCAAAGACATAATACCGTTACTTCATTATACTGTGCCCATAGTCAGCCTTCACTATTATTTAGATTTTTGGGTTGACGTAGGTATTTAACGATTTTAAAATCCACTATACACTAGAATTGTGCCAGTATTTTCATTTATTGTCATTTTGTCGTCCCCACCTTAGTATAATAATAAATAACATTTTAATATGTACTACGGAGCTAAACATAACTAACAAATAGTATCCATGTTACTTCATAAAGTTTTTGTGCTTATTTCGATGGTGGCGCAACTGTGGCGCGACTTTTATGCAACAGTTGCTTACAACCCCACAATGGTCAAAAAAAGTTGCGCAATGTTGACCACATTATGGTAGACATAAGTTGCTCAACATTGTTGCAGCAACGAGGGGTTGTGTGGCTGGAAACATGTTTCAGGATGCACTTACGCGGGTAATTATTGCCCGAGGAAGTGGGGCAATCTAGTTAAATAAATTGGTTAATATGGTGTGGTGGTATATTTCTACCAACAATATCTGTCGGCATTACAGAATGAATGAAAACGTTTATTTCACAGAAAATGGCTTGATGTTGTTGTGTTTACAACAACATCAAGCAATTAAGTTGCCCGTGTAAGTGGCCCTTCATACACTTACTAGAATGTTGCCAGCTACATGTTTCTAACAATACAAAATTGTTACGAAACTTTTTTTATCATAATAAAGTCGCAACTGTGGCGCAACAGTTGCCCACAAAAAAATGGACAAAAATTTCGTAAATTCTAATCTTAAGGTTGTCTACATATAAAACGGTTTTATATATAATAAATAACTTATAACTTACTACGTGGCTACATACAGTAAGGTTTGCGACACACGAAGAACACCGAGTCGTATTCGTGTTGCATCATAGAGTGCGGGTTTTGGGCGTATTTCGTTTTTACACCAGTTTGTTCTTTCTGTGGACAAAAAATATTTTATTTTAACTTGATGGATATAAACAGCTACCGCAGCCGCTGCTGCATCTGCTGCTGTCAGCTGCATCCGGTTAGACTGGAAGCCAACCCCAACATAGTTGGGAGAAGGCTAGTTTCACCCGCATACGTCTTGATCCTGTAGAAATATCGGGATCAAAAGTATCCTATGTCCCAATCCAGGTCATGGTCTATCCATTTGCCAAATTTCATCCAAATCTGTTCAGCCGTTTTAGCGTGAAAGCGTAACAAACAAACTCACTTTCGTATTTATTATATTAGTTAAGTTATGATAGTTCAGATGTGTAATAAATAAAAACTTTTTCCAAAAAAAAAAACAACCGGCTTCCAAAAAAAACACTAAAACGTGAAAAACAACTTTAATTTCGGAAGTCGGTGTGTTTTGTTTTCAATTTTCGTTTTTTGCCACCGACTTCCTAAATTAAAGTTATTTTACACGTTTTAGTGTTTTTTTTTTTAAGTCGGTTGTTTTTTATTAATGTATGTCTGAGAAAAGATTTCCTCTAGCAGGTAGGTACGTTAATGTACGCATTTCCCGTGACGTTCCTTGGACTCATTAGATAATAATAATATGACAAACAGGAAAGTCCAAGTAAAATAACAAGCTATGAATACGAGACAATTAATTTAATTATTTTTGGAGCGTTATAACTTGAAACCTACTGTTCCATAGTCAGTTGAAGGCAACACCATCAGTGCTTAGTGGCGAGCTGTTCACAAAAACTTTTTCGTTAATTAAAGACATAAAAACTGTGCCAGTGACATTTTTGAAGACAACACCTGTATTAACGGCATCTCAGTGCTTAGTGGCGAGCAAAGTCAAAGTCAAAGTCAAACTTAAATCTATTGTTCCATCGACAGTTTTGAAGGCAACACCATCAGTGCTTAGTGGTGAGCTGTTCACAAAAACTTTTTCGTTACATAAAGACATCAAAACTGTGCCAGTGACATTTTGAAGACAACACCTGTATTAACGGCATCTCAGTGCTTAGTGGCGAGCAAAGTCAAAGTCAAACTTAAATCTATTGTTCCATCGACAGTTTTGAAGGCAACACCATCAATCAGTGCTTAGTGGCGAGCTGTTCACAAAAACTTTTTCGTTACATAAAGATATCAAAACTGTGCCAGTGACATTTTGAAGACAACACCTGTATTAACGGCATCTCAGTGCTTAGTGGCGAGCAAAGTCAAAGTCAAACTTAAATCTATTGTTCCATCGACAGTTTTGAAGGCAACACCATCAGTGCTTAGTGGCAAGCTGTTCACAAAAACTTTTTCGTTACATAAAGACATCAAAACTGTGCCAGTGACATTTTGAAGACAACACCTGTATTAACGGCATCTCAGTGCTTAGTGGCGAGCAAAGTCAAAGTCAAACTTAAATCTATTGTTCCATCGACAGTTTTGAAGGCAACACCATCAATCAGTGCTTAGTGGCGAGCTGTTCACAAAAACTTTTTCGTTACATAAAGATATCAAAACTGTGCCAGTGACATTTTGAAGACAACACCTGTATTAACGGCATCTCAGTAATTAGTGTCGAGCAAAGTCAAAGTCAAAGTCAAACTTAAATCTATTGTTCCATCGACAGTTTTGAAGGCAACACCATCAGTGCTTAGTGGCGAGCTGTTCACAAAAACTTTTTCGTTACATAAAGACATCAAAACTGTGCCAGTGACATTTTTGAAGACAACACCTGTATTAACGGCATCTCAGTGCTTAGTGGCGAGCAAAGTCAAACTTAAATCTATTGTTCCATCGACAGTTTTGAAGGCAACACCATCAGTGCTTAGTGGCGAGCTGTTTACAAAAACTTTTTCGTTACATAAAGACATCAAAACTGTGCCAGTGACATTTTTGAAGACAACACCTGTATTAACGGCATCTCAGTGCTTAGTGGCGGTCAAAGTCAAACTTAAATCTATTGTTCCATCGACAGTTTTGAAGGCAACACCATCAGTGCTTAGTGGCGAGCTGTTAGCTGTGAGCACAAAAACTTTTTCGTTATCTTGTGTGTGACTGTGAATCAATTCAACCTGTGCGAGCGACATCGTCATTCACCATGTTAGAAACTACAAGTTACATTATGATTGCCCTGACAACAGCTGCATTCGTACTCGGAGTGGCATCATGGTGTATAATAAAGACATTTCGCAATTTCAGAAACTACGTGTGCCTTAACGCAATTTTTGCAAACCTATTATTCGTTTGTTATTACTTAAGTGATAATAATATTGAATTGCCGTTTGAATTAGATGACGCTATATTTTATTACTTAGCAACAGTGAAGCACCACTGGTTGATCGTTATATGTCATATGTTTTACGTAGATATTGTCAAAGTGTTTGATGGACATATACGAAGGAGATATTTGAAGAGTAGCCTTTTTTGTTGGGGTGCGTCTGTAATAATAGCCGTTCTTCAATATAGTTTCAGTTCTTTTGAATTAACAATAGAATCAAACTACGATAATTCCACTATGCACATTTACAGCTCTGAAACTTACGAGCCTGTATCTGCTGGTATTCTGATGTTACCATTATTCCTAAATATTTTACTTTACATTGTAATTGTATATTCACTTTTTCGTGGCACCGAATCAAGCGCACCTACTGCTACAAGCAAATGGCGTCGCTTGTACATCGCCACTTTGATATTCTTATTGGGCGACGTCGCATTGTTTTCTACTAGTATTGTAGCGTATATCGACTACATAACAATATTTTTGTATATATTCATCTATTTCTTTAATCCGCTAATATTGTCAGTTTTTTTGGTCGTTGTAAGAAGTAATAGAGAAGTGTGGGTTGAGTTTTATATAAATAAATTAAATCAAAGGATAACGGCGAGACATCGGGATCACGATCTCGAGATGCATGAGACAGTTATTCGAGAGCCTGCTGACAGCCGGCCGCCGGTTCTTGCTATACAGGATTAATATTCGGTCCCCATCTATGAAATCAGCGTTTTGTATGGAGAATTTTAAAGAAGTTGCATTTTTCATACTAACATTTTCGTAATTTATATACTTAACTAACATGAACACTAATGTTTTAAAACTTTTATGCACTAATGTTTAAAAACTAAGATAACGTAATGTGCCACTTAGATTAAGCGACAAAAACAAGTTTTGGCTATGTTAAAACAAATAGTGGTCATTTCTACTAACAAAAACTTTTTACAAAAAAAAACAACCGACTTCAAAAAAAACACTAAATAAAAAGTGAAAAATAACTTTAATTTCGGAAGTCGGTGTCTTTGCTTTTTAATTTTCGTTTTTTGCTACCGACTTCCGAAATTAAAGTTATTTTTCACTTTTTATTTAGTGTTTTTTTTTAAGTCGGTTGTTTTTTTTTGTAAAAAGTTTTTATTTTTCACTTTTTAGTGGTGGTACCTACCCCACACAAGTTACTACCTGCTATGTAAATAATAGTGAAGGAGTCTAATAATTATATCATCTACATAGACTGTGGGAAAAATACGTAATATTGAAGCTAGCTCAAAAACTACGCAAGCAAACTTAATAAAATTTATATGGTACCATCTCGGGAGTATACCGTTTCGAACTAAAAAATAATTTTTAAAATCGGTTCACAAACGGGGGAGTAATCGGTGAACATACATTAAAAAAAAACAATCATCCGAACGTAGTACCTCCTCCTTTTTTGAAGTCGGTAAAAATGAGGAGTCATTTTTAAGGTATTTTTTATGTTTAGAAAACTATAAGTAAAAAGGTTTTTATACTATTGATAGTGATCTATGATGGTCATTATTCGATATAATACCAAGCAATAGATGAATATTTTAAATCATAGAAGTGACGAGTTTCTCTATTTGTGAGAAAAAAAACGCCAATTTCATAGGTGGGAACCCAATATAATGACCGCCACACACACCTAGCCATCCATACTAATATTCAATCTGCGTAGTCTTTTCCCAACTGTTGGGGTCGGCTTCCAGTCTAACCGGATACAGCTGAATACCAGTATTTTACATGGAGCTACTGCCTGTCTGACCTCCACAACCCAGTTATTGGGTAACACGATACCCCTTGTTAAGACTGGTTGTCAGACATCACATCTGGGGAGTTTCGCTAGCCATTTTAATTTTGTCCCTATAGTGTTTAGAGATACATATACCTAAACACATCTCTAATGGCGCATAGACTAAGTACTGAATTTAAGACAATTTCATGATAAATGATTTTATTTCTATAAGTAGGTTTGTACAACGACTTTAACACGTCAATCATATTCTTAAAAAAAACAACCGACATCCAAGAAATATAAAAAGTGAAAAAACCAATTATTTAAATAACAAAAAACCCACCTGCAAAACGCATAACTTAAACTTCCTCTCCCTTTTTTTTTTGTTTGCAGATGAAATATAAAAAAAAAATATATAGCCTATGGCACTCCCACAATTAAGACGAACCTAACGACACCTCGTATGTTAAAATCCATCAAGCCGTTTAGGCTACAGAGCGAGCCAAAGAAATAGACATACATGCATAGTCAGCTAGCACACACCAATATACCAACCAAAAAAATAATAATAATAAAATAAAAAAACGAGAACTATATGTACTCAAGCAGAAATAAAAAGTAAATGTAAACATAAATTAACTAGATAAAAGCCTCCAGGCACAAAGGGCGTGCCCGCTAACATAATATAGCTATTTATAGCTGTAACTGGAGTTATAAATGATAAGCAAGGACCATCGAAGTAAAATAAATAAAAATGAATTACTAATAACATTAACAAAACCGAGATTGCCGATTTCCTCAAGGTAATAAAGGTGTCACGTAGGTACCATAATTAGAATCCTTAGAAAATAATATGTCAGACAGGAAAGTCCAAGTAAAATAACAAGCTATGAATACAGTTTAATTCATCTATTGTTCCATCGACAGTTCTGAAGGCAACTCAGTGCTTAGTGGCGAGCTGTTCACAAAAACTTTTTCGTTACATAACTTAGAAAACTGTGCCAGTGACATTTACCATGATATTTAAAGTAACTAGTATAACTTCAACGATAAGTTATATTATTTTAGCGCTAACAACAGCAGTATTCATATTCGGAGTGGCATCATGGTGTATAATAAAAAAGTTTCGCAATTACAGAAACTACGTGTTCCTTAACGCTATTTTTGCAAACCTTTTATTTCTAGCATTTTTTGAGATCTCATACTATGATCATTTTAAATCGTTTATTATTTCATTAATCACTACTTACTTAGCAACAGTGAAGCACCAGTGGTTGATCATTATAAGTCATATGTTTTACATAGACATTGTTAAAGTGTTTAATGGGCATATCCAAAGGAGGTATTTGAAAAGTACCCTTTTTGGTTGGGGTGCGCCTATAATAACACTTGTTATTATATTTATTATTGCTTTTGTTCTAGTTTTTATTGAAATAGATTCTGACATAATTGCCTTTCCTGTATTTTTTGTTATTTTAACGTTACCGTTGTTAGTAAACAGTTTACTTTACATTGTAATTGTATATTCCGTTTTTCGTGGCTCCGACGCAAGCGCGCCTACTGCTGTAAATAAATGGCGTCGCTTGTACATCGCCACTTTGATATTCATATTGGGCGACGTCGCATTGTTGTTGAATTATGCTATAGTATTTATCGACAATCACCTACCATTATTATATCTATTGACGTTTTACTATAATCCGCTAATATTGTCCGTTTTTTTGGTCGTTGTAAAAAGTAATCGGGAAATATGGCGTGAATTTTACATAAATAAATTAAATCCAAGGGTATCAGCGAGGCATAGGGATGAGGGTATCAATATGCAGGAGATAGTTAATCGAGAGCCTGCTGACAGCCGGCCGGCGGTTGTTGCTCTTTAGGGTTATGACTATTATCCAGGCAGGTGGCTTCTAAACACCACACGTTTTCGGTGGCGTCACAATTATTGATCTTAGCCCACATCATATCCATACTTAGTTTATATTCAATCTGCCTAACCATTTCTCAACTATGTTGGGGTCGGCTTCCAGCCTAACCGGGTGCAGCTCAATACCAGTATTTTACATGGAGCGACTACCTGTCTGACCTCCACAACCCAGTTATTGGGTAACCCGATACCCCTTGTGACGCTGACTGGTTGTCAGACATTACACTGCAGTTTCGCTAGCCAATTTAATTTGTCTCTGCAGTTTTTAGAGATAAGTACTTATCTAAACATGGCTCACTACTGACTAAGGACTGAATTTTAGACAATTTCATGATAAATGATTTTCTTTCATAATTATTTTGACAAATAAAATATACAATAAAATTAATTCTTATTAAAAATAAAATAAAACTGTAAGTATAGTACCATTTATCAAGAAAGACGTTTTTATCAGTTCGGTTTTTTACATTTCTATGGTTTGTACAAATACTTTGACACGTCTTTTTTTTTTTTATCTAGATGAGGTCGGCATTTCCTGTCCGACTACTCTGAGAAGGAAAGCCGAAACAAACTAAGAGGGTTTTTGTCTATGACCTGTATTTAAAACCGACTTCTTCAAAAAGGAGAAAGTTCTTAATTCGTCTGTATGTTTTTTTTATTTTTTATATAAGTATGTTACGCGATTACTCCGCCAAATATGAATCGATTTTGATGATTCTGTTTTTGTTTGGTAGGTCATGCTTCAGAGGTGGTCTCTTATAAATTTTATTTACTTTGCTTGCGTAGTTTTTGAGTTAGCTTCAATATTATGTATTTTTCCCACTTAGTTTATGTAGACGATGTTCTATGTGACCGTCACTGTTATTTAAAGAACTAAGAAAAGTTGCTCTAGTAACTGAGGAATACCTTGGTTTGGGTGGACCTAACGCCGCGCGCATTTATTAAAGCATGACGTACGTACCATAATTAGAATCCTTAGATAATAATATGACAGACAGGAAAGTCCAAGAAAAATAACAAGCTATGAATAATAGTTTAATTCGTTTTGGAGCGTTTGGTCAAAGCTTAAATCTATTGTTCCATCGACAGTTTTGAAGGCAACATCATCAGTGCTTAGTGGCGAGCTGTTCACAAAACCTTTTTCGTTAATTTAAGACATAAAAACTGTGCCAGTGACATTTTTAAGGCAAAACTTGTATTAACGGCATTTCAGTGCTTAGCTTAGCGAGCTGTTCACGAAAACTTTTCGTTACATAACTTAGAAAACTATTCCAGTGACATTTACCATGGTAGATATAGTAACTACTATAAGTTACATTATTTTAGCGCTAACAACAGCTGTGTTCATATTCGGAGTGGCGTCATGGTGTATAATAAAAAAGTTTCGCAATTACAGAAACTACGTGTTCCTTAACTCAATTTTTGCAAACCTTTTATTTCTTTTTGTTTATGAGTTCTCAAATTATGATAGTAATACGTCGGCTATTATCGTATTTATCACTACTTACTCAGCAATAGCGAAGCACTACTGGTTGATCATTATAAGTCATATGTTTTACATAGACATAGTTAAAGTGTTTAATGGGCATATCCAAAGGAGATATTTGAAAAGTGCCCTTTTTGGTTGGGTCGCGTCTCTATTATCACTTGTTTTTATGGCCTTTATTATAGTTTATTTTCAAATAACATCCCAAAAAATTACCGCACATGCAATAATTGTTATTTTAACGTTACCGTTGTTATTAAACAGTTTACTTTACATTGTAATTGTATATTCAGTTTTTCGTGGCTCCGACGCAAGCGCACCCACTGCTACAAGCAAATGGCGTCGCTTGTACATCGCCACTTTGATATTCATATTGGGCGACGTCGCATTGTTGTTGAGTTATGTTATAGCATATACCGACAAACAACAACCATTATTATATCTATTGACGTTTTACTATAATCCGCTAATATTGTCAGTTTTTTTGGTCGTTGTAAAAAGTAATCGTGAAATATGGCGTGAATTTTACGTAAATAAATTAAATTTAAGGGTATCAGCGAGGCATAGGGATGAGGGTATCAATATGCAGGAGATAGTTAATCGAGAGCCTGCTGACAGCCGGCCGGCGGTTGTTGCTCTATAGGGTTATGACCACTGATCGGAATAGGTAGAGCTAATGCACCTAAAGTTCAAAGAACAGAGACCAAACTAAAAAAGTGAAAAATAAATTTAATTTCGAAAGTCGGTGTCTTTGCTTTTCAATTTTCGTTGTTTGCCACCGACTTCCGAAATTAAAGTTATTTTTCACATTTTTAGTGTTTTTTTTTTTAATTCGGTTGTATTTTTCTACTAAAAAGTTTTTATTTTTCAATTTTTAGTTGTGGTGCCTACCCCACACAAATTCGAATACCTCTACAACTGAGGGCCAATTATCTTACATAAAAAACGTTCACATTCAAGTCGCAATCTGTCAAACTTGTCATTCAAGTCGCAATCTGTCAAACTTGTCATTCAAGTCGCAATCTGTCAAACTTGTCAAAAATGTTGATAAATTGATGGTTTTTTGACAGATTGCGAATGAGATGCGAGCGTGAAAGTTCTAAGGAATTGCCCCGCTGCTCTGTAAATAACAGTGACGGAGTCATCGAGATATAAGTACTAACGTACTAGAGAAGACACCGTAAATTCCTACTTTGTCTCGTTCAACTGCGGCGATCGCGCCGCAGTTTGTCGAAGAAAACGCGTAAGTGCCGTGATTTACATGGCGCTTAAGACCTTTTTGCCGAGAATAAATACACTTCCGCAGCAAATCTAGCACTGTGGTAAATTAGGTACGGTTTAGACGAATTGTTATTATTTTAGCGCTGCAGCGAACTAAAGATTCAATACGAAGAATAGGACAATTCAGTTATTTGACGTAGCTTCTCTAGTACGTTAGTACTTATATCTCGATGGACGGAGTCAAATAATTATATTATATTTTTTTAACTAAAAATATAATATAATTATTTGACTTCGCATAATCATGTTTTTCCCTTCTTGTTCTCACACACTATTATCTACATTTCTTTCTCATTTCTCCTTTCGCAGGTCTGCTGGAAGAAATTTCTTAAGAAATAAGCAGTACCTTTGTACTCATATTTTAAGTATCTATTTTGTAAGTATCTTTTTTATGTCGTATCTATTTTGTATTTTACTGTGTGTACATAAATAATAAAATAAATAAATAAATTATGTCGACTACATAGACTAAGTGGGAAAAATACGTAATTATTGAAGCTAACTCAAAAACTACGCAAGCAAAATTAATAAAATTTATATGGGACCAACTCGGGAGTATACCCGACGAACTAAAAAAGATTTTTTTAAATCGGTTCACAACTGGCGAGAATATCGATGAAAATAAACAAAAAAAAAAATACATACGAACGACGATAGAACCTCCTAGAAATTTTTGAAGAAGTCGGTTAGAAATTGGAGACTTCCTTACGACGATCTATTAAGTAAATTTAATATAAATGCTAAAGGTGTGAAGTAAAATTAGATGTCATGAACTAAAATTCTAACCAAGACCTCGACTTCAGTTGCAAAACAGTACTGTATCTTTTTTTATTTTCTTTTGCTTATACCTAGAAAATGGTATGTGAAAAAATGTTAAAATGTAAAATTAAAAAAAATCCATTTAAAACACGTCGACGGGGCAAAGAATGGGCGCCTCCGGCTCAAAAAAAATTCACGGTGTAGGGCAAACAAGTAGGTACCAAGTGGAGTCGCGATTGTCAAATTCAATTTTAGTTGTGTCAAAATAGTTTTTATATTTAGAGATTTTTTTTATTTTTTTTTGGCAGAATAGCTTTAAGATTCTCATAGTAAAAAGTAAGGAATTTTAGTGATAGTTTTGTTAGTTTAGTTCGGAGTAAGTACAAGAGAATCGGCACCAGTGGCATTTGCTCTGGTAGTCAAACTGCTTGGTAAGTTTCTGTATTTTACATGACTTTTAAGACACTCTAAACATTAAACTCAATCAATCTACCTAGTCTTTTCCCAACTATGTTGGGGTCGGCTTCCAGTCTAACCGGATGCAGCTGAATACCAGTATTTTACATGGACCGACTGCCTATCTGACCTCCACAACCCAGTAACTGGGTAATACGATACCCCTTGGTTAGACTGGTTGTCAGACTTTCGTGCTTCTGACGACTCGTAATGACTGTCAAAGTTCCACAAATGACAGCCGGGACCAACGGCTTAACGTGCTTTCCGAGGCACGGAGGAGTCTCGATATGTGAAAATGGTCACCCATCCACGGACCAACCTCGGCAAGCGTAGCTTAACCTGATGGATCGACCCAAGCGGCTGTTATTACTTACCCACGAGCTCCTCTAAACATTAAACTATTTTTGATTAATTTTCCAAATTCAAACAATTTTATTCAACTATTTATGGAATTTTATTCAAACAGGTGTTTTATATTTTAGTCCGGTCTCAATAGTTATACTATATTTTTTTTTTTTTTACCTTTACCTTGCGTTATATAATTATTAAAACTGTTATGTAAATAAATCCAATTCAATCACGACTGTGAAGTTTACACAAAGAAAACTGATATTTTTAACAGATATCTTTCAAGTGACTAAACTACGTGCGGTCGAATTACTTCATTTCATTTTTAGGGGCTCCCATACAACAAACGTGATTATTTTGCTCGTTTTTATAGATAATTTGTACGGAACCCTTCGTGCGCGAGTCCGACTCGCACTTGGCCGGTTTTGTTTGATCATGTTAAGATATCAATATACCTATAACGTATGCAGCGTTTCGCTAGTTAATTCAATTTGACCCCTTATATCTACGAGGCTAAATACATATTATATATTCTACCAATATGTTACTGTAAATGCTCGTACTAAAGTAAATCGTAACATTTTCCTGGTCGAAGCCCGAGACGGTCCAGGAAAAATGTAATGTTAAGTTGCTAAGGTCTCTTCCTTCAACTTAATTAGAATAAAACCAACGAAGCGATTCGAAACTTAGGGCTCCCGAAACGGGCTTGCGGACGGCGAGCAATGGGTAGCTCGTCGTCCGATAAGGACCAGGCCCGGGTCGATGGCGCGTCGTGTTCCACGCGCGTCTCAAAGAGATGTCAGCACACCTGACGGGGTCCGTTAGGTAGGACCGATGCCTGCCAGGGTTGCGGAATAGTCCGAAAGGGATACCGGGACCCTGGCAACAGGCAACTGAAGGAACACGGGTGGGTTTTAATCAGTAAGAGTCTGACACGCCCTTCCGCTGAGCGGGAGAAGGCATTTGATGATTTCCCACACAAAAAAAAAAAAAAAAAGGGCTCCCGAAACGGATATGTTAGGTTCGAAGGGGATGACCGGGGCTCCAAGGCGGATCTAGGATTTATTTCTGGCACATGGGCCAGGGCAGTAGGTACTATGACGTGTGTCAGAGAGAGATGGAACTGTGTCTCCCATATCTTGTACTGCACTATGCTGTTTTTGGGATTCATTCTTTTTCAATGAAGGTATAGTAGCCTACTTGTTCAGCGTTTATCATTGGAGCAATGTCTTGATATATATAAACTCCTTTGCAAAAAAAACCGGGCCGTTTTGATTTTTCTACATTATTGGTAATCATTTAGATGTAAAGAGGTTTTAATAAATAAAATAAAAAAGCCAAACTATGTTACTGGCACTTAATATAGAGTCTGGGTATAAAAAAAGTTAATTCCAAATTCGAAACTTTTGTTTAAAACAATATTAATCCCTTTTTCAGTTTGTGACTTTTTACTTACTTATCGCGGGTTTGCAGTTAAAAGGTTAACAGGCAACTAAAACTAACTTCCCGTTATTTTTAGTAGAATAATTTATGTTTGTCGCATAATCAATTATTGTGACTTAAAACAGATATCTTTCGTGTCGATTGTAATGGCAGAAAACGCAATAAGAGCTAGTAAAATTGTAGCGCTGCTGGAAGAGGGGTATAGCCAAAAAACTATTCTCATTGATAATAAGAAATTACTAAAAAATACAATAGACGCTGTTATATTTAGTAACCTATTCCGCTTGACTATACCACACCGAGCGCTGGACGCAGAGACTCTGACTGTTACTTTGCGTCCAGCGCTCGGTGTGGTAACACGTCGCGTTCTGGTTTGCAATTGGTCAATCGTTATCCTGAAGATGCCTCGTTGAGAGGTGAAACACGTGTCGATTTCTTAGAGGGTTTTTATGACTCTTGAAGAATAGTCAAGCGGAATAGGTTACTAAATATATCAGCGTCTATTGTATTTTATAATGGATTTCCGCAAAGTCACGCCTGAATCAATTAACTTTAAGAAATTACTAGTCATTTATGCTAATGACATAGAAAAATATAAATATTATCCATAGAAAAGCTAATGACAGTACTTATTACACTTAGGGCGAATTTCACCAAACTTTTATACGGAGTATAATTCTTATCCTACGAAAAAATTTTGAATTTTTGACAGTTTTCCATACAAAAACTGTCAGAAGCCATTTTTATTCCACGGATAAAAGATATCTGACTTTGGTAAAATCAGCCCTAACACCTATAAAACTTAACCAAGGTTCAGAACCACTGTTTTTTCATCAATTTTATGTAATAGCATATTTGTTAGTATATGTATAGCTACGTAATGTATCACAAACGTTATGTTTTGCAAATAATTTAGATAAGTACCTTTGTTAAAAAAAATAAAAAAAAATGTTAAAGGAAATCATTCACCGTCCATATATTTTTGGGCTAAAGGTGAAAGTGCCGGCCGAACAAAAAAAAAGCTATATTCCGAAAGAGTACGTTTTTCCCTTAATTATTACTACAAGCTAATAGTTTAGATTACCATTTTTAGTATTTTAACTACAAAATATACTGAAATTATCTTTCAAAATCGTATAACAGCTCAGGGAATTGCCGTAAAGGTTTGACCCAATAGTGAAAAGTGAAGAGAATATCATTTTCTTACGGAATATAATTTTTTATATTATTTGGGTGTCATTTTTATAATTTAGCCCAAGGGCTAAATTATGAATTTAATTTATGCCGGCCAATTTTATTTGTTGCCAATTTTGTTTATTTTGATAAATGACCTTTGTTTAAGGATGTAAGTAATTTAGTGTTAACAGATTTGTCATTTAATTTAAAATATAATTTTATTTTATTATTTGTAATTTTAGAACTACTACTTTGACATTTTGTAAGCCGTCATCGGCAAAATATATTGATTTGATCTCTATAACTTCATATTTTAAACACATCGGGGCTATCTCGTTAAGTTGAAGAGTTCCTGTCACCAACTTCCTGCTCCATTATCAGACCTACTCCCTGGGTTAATCTATTTGTCAAGACAAATCCAAATAGCCAAAACACAAAGGGGCTATCTCGTTAGTTGAAGAGTTCCTGTGACCAGCTTCATCATTTGACCCTGGACTACAACCTGGGTTAATCTACTTGTCAAGACAAATCCAAATAAACGAAACACAGCGGGGCTATCTCGTTAAGTTGAAGAGTTCCTGTCACCAACTTCCTGCTCCATCATCAGACCCTGAACTACATCTTGGGCTAATGTACTAATCAATACAAATCCAAATAGTCGAAACACATCGGGGCTATCTCGTTAAGTTGAAGAGTTCCTGTCGCCACCTTCCTGCTCCATCATCAGACCTTGGACTACACCTTGGGCTAATGTACAAGTCAAGACAAATCCAAATAGTCGAAACACATCGGGGCTATTTCGTTAGTTGAAGAGTTCCTGTGGCCACCTTTCCGCTCCATCACTTGACTAGAAAGGACTAGAAAAATAGTCGAGACACAACGGGGCTATCTCTATCGTCCCACTGCGGGGCAAAGGTGAGAGGGCTTTGCCCTGCCCATACAGAGAAGGCACGAGCACTGATCACCACACTTGCTCAAGGGTTGGCGATTTCAGACTTATATAGACTACAAGTCCAGGTTTTCTCACGATGTTTTCCTTCACCGATGAGTTATGTCCAAGATAAATTTAAAAAATGCATTGGACGATGTCGCGGCTTTCACCTAGCTTTGTCGATATTATTGTAACTGACCACATCGGACACGAAATATAACGAATATGTTTTTATAAATACGCTGTTTTATTTTATTAACTACCTTGACACACCTTTAGGGACCCAGCAAAATTTTAGTTGCTCAGAATCAGTCTTCAAAATTACGAACTCTGCTCAAGACTGTAGAGAGAGGTGTCTTCGTACGCGCGGGCGATATTTTATTGCCATTGGATTTTCAGCTCTTATTGAGAATCCAACAGAGAGCGTCAAAAATAAGCAGTTGGATTTTCAATTCTAGTCGCTAAACAGAGCATTGAAAATCTAGTGCATAGCTGACTTCCAAAAAAACACTACAAAGTGAAAAATAACTATAATTTCGGAAGTCGGTCATCATCTGCCTAGCCTTTTCCCAACTATGTTGGGGTCGGCTTCCAGTCTAACCGGATGCAGCTGAATACCAGTATTTTACATAGAGCGACTGCCTATCTGACCTCCACAACCCAGTAACTGGGTAATACGATACCCCTTGGTTAGACTGGTTGTCAGATTTTCGTGCTTCTGACGACTCGTAACGACTGTCAAAGATCTACAAATGACAGCCGGGACCAACGGCTTAACGTGCTTTCCGAGTCACGGAGGAGTCTCGATATGTGAAAATGGTCACCCATCCACGGACCAACCCCGGCAAGCGTAGCTTAACCTGATGGATCGACCCGAGCGGCTGTTATTACTTAGCCACGAGCTCCTCAATTTCGGAAGTCGGTGTCTTTAAATTTTTTTTCGGCCATAAAAATGTTTGTATTGTAATAGATTAAAGTTAACTCACCAATATATCAAATCCTATATCTCTAATAATCTCCAGTAGTATGTCGTAAGGGGGCTCGATACTGTTCTCCGTTGGCATGTCACTGTAAAAATAAAATTTTGAATTTATCAACACTCTATCTTCCGGCCGCTGCTTCGCTTGGTATGTCAAAAACCCAATAACACTTTGCCCAACCTGGGAATCGAACCCAGGACCTCATGCTCAGCAGTAGCGCTTGCGACCACTAGACCAACGAGGCAGTCATTTGTAGACCTATACAGTACAACTTTTTTCTTAATGTCCCTCGGCAAACTTCGTGTTTCGTCTGTCGTTGGATTTCTATTAGTTGCCCTTTGCACTTGGTGCAGACCGGACGCTGTCAATCGACTTGGAAGTATATAGAGTTCGTTCGTTCGTTCGTTATAGAGTTTGGTTTCCGCACTTAGTCCTTAAGGTGGACCAATATAGAGTTGTTAATACTCTTTTAATATAACATAACATAACATAATCAGCCTATAATGTTCCCACTGCTGGGACACAGGCCTCCTCTCTGTGGGAGGGAGTGGGCCGTAATCCACCACGCGGGCCCACTGCGGGTTGGTAGATGTCACATGTCTTCAAATTTTTGGTTCTAGGACATGCCGGTTTGCTTGATTCTAATATTTATAATTCTGTAAATCCATATTTGTTATGAGCGCTAATAATATTTAGATCAACATACAACCTGATACTGACCTGTAAATTGCAAAATACGTAAGAAAATTTGAATTTCGCGGGCTATCCTAGCGCATCAACCTTAAGAGAATAGTTGTAGTGTACAATCATTTACCTATAATGGTACAGCAGAGGGCCCAGATTGATCCAGTAGCCACCAGGCTGTAATATCGTGTATATTCTCTCTATGAACTCGATCACGTTGGGCGCGCAGTCGATGAAGAAACATGTCGCTACGCAGGACCATTCGTCTGCTTCTGTGTATACCTGTAATTAGTAAATGGAAAGATAAGTAAAGAAAACGGGTACAGATTTCTTTAAAGAATAAACTAGATGTGGCAATAGGGAATAAAATATGCATGTGATTCAAATAAGGGTCAATTTTTTTTTGAATAAACTACGTTGCTTCATAATTATGCCTCCATCAATATTTTTGAATATTTCTTTTCGAGCGAGAAATTATTTTTTTAGCCCCTGCACAAACTCAAAACATTTATTTCAATTAAACCATTTACAGGCACTTTTGAGCTGGCAAAGAGTCGGTCAGTTAGTCAGAAAGTGGAAGCTAGTTGCCCATTCCAAAAAGTAGATCTCTATGGAGAAGAACAGGCCAGAAACACCAAGTACACTCTTTTAAATAAATATGGATAAGTATAGATATTACAAAATCCTAGGTACAGAATTCTTGTTGCTTCTATATTTGAGAACAACAATGTAAAACGAAAAATAATCAGAAACAATTCAAAATATAAGATTAAAAATAAGCTCTGGCAAATAAGAGATGACCAGTCTCAACTGACGGCGCCCGTTCACGAGTCAGGTATCATACTTGCTGCCAGCCTTTCAGACATCTTTTCAACACGGCATGAGCTAGTCTATAGCACAAAAACCGGCCAAGTGCATGTCGAACCACGCACAATGAAGGGTTCCGTAGTTGGGATGAATTTATCCAACAAACTTAACAATATAGTTCTCCCATACAGAATGTATGGGAGAACATGTTTTTGCAACTGCAAATTTAAGTTGGTCGATTATTACTCGGAGCCTACGTAGTGGCGATAGTTTTCCGTTTAATTTCGTTACACATATACTACTGCCGTGAATTTTTAAACTTACCTAAAACCAACCATTTAGCTGGCAGGGGGGGACACTTCACTCTAACAAAAATTAGCACTTTAAAGCTTTTTCGCAAACGGATCCCTGAATCCAAAAAAGGGTTTTCACAAACTCTATTATTTTTAAAATACTTTTCCACTTCTCCACTTTACAGACGGACGAACATGGTGAAACTATAAGGATTCCTTGTTGACTACGGAACCCTAAAAAGCGACACAAAAAAGTAAAATTACGAATTCTTAAACCACGCTGACTACTGATCGACTTACTTTGAGAAAGTCGCCGGCCGTCATAGAGAAGTTGTGATTAGGTCTGTTGCCGGACGGACACACGTCGGGGAACTTCGCTGATATTAACTGATGTTCGCAGGTCGTGTTGTTCACGTACTGATGTACCCACGGGTGGACTGTGTATTTGTTTATCTGGAAAATTAATATAAAAGGATCTGGAAAATTCTTGTAATATAAAAAACCGGCCAAGTACGAGTCGGACTCGCGCACGAAGGGTTCCGTACCATTATCTATAAAAACGGCAAAAAAAATCAAGTTTATATATTTATTTTATTCTGTTTTTTAGTATTTGTTGTTATAGCGGCAACAGATATACATCATCTGTGAAAATTTCAACTGTCTAGCTATCACGGTTCATGAAATAAAGCCTGGTGACAGACGGACAGACAGACAGACAGCGGAGCCTTAGTAATAGGGTCCCGTTTTACCCTTTGGGTACGGAACCCTAAAAACTGCGGCGTCACCTCTGAAAAACTACTTTCACATTTCAATGATAAATGATTTTATTTCTGTAAGTAGGGTTCTAGGTACATACACTTTTACACGTCAATCATATTTTTTTTAAACTAGATGACGTGTCGTCAGCTTTTCCTATCTGACTACTCTGAGAAGAAAGTCCGAAACAAACTCACGAGGTCACAGTCTCTTTTAAAGTCCCGACATAATCTTGGTCAGATCATTTCCTATCAAATCAGATCCAGTTTCTATATGAATATATATAGGTATAGGTACACTTCTGCCTAACCCTTCGAGGAATTACATGCGTGATGTTATGAGTATGTTTATGTCCAATATTTTAACATTTTCAATAATCATTCTGAAATAAACTTAATTTACACTAACGTAAAGTTGGTATTTGTCAAATGATAATAAGGTCAATTGATTACAAGAATTTGAAGATAGTAGTGTGTTTTTCTTTTACAACCACTTTCTTGATCAAGCAAGGAGCTCGTGGCAATGAAATAACAGCCGCACAGGTCAATCCATCCGGTTAAGCTACGCTTGGGCCATGTATCGGTGATCATCTTAACATACTGAGACCCCTTGGTGCCTCGGAAAGCACGTTAAGCCGCTGGTCCCAGCTGTCATTCTTGGAAAGTCTGACAACCAGTATTACCAAAGGGTACCGTTTTACCCAGTAAATGGGTTATGTAGGTCAGATAGGCAGTCGCTCCGTGTAAATTACTGGTATTCAGCTGCATCCGGTTTAACTGGAAGCCAACATAGGAAAAGGCTAAGCAGATTAATAGACTGCCATCGCCTGAACAACCTACCTCAGTACATCTATTGAGTATGAAGTTGCTCGCGAACAGCATGAACAGCGAGAACTCGTTGCCTTGACACGTGTAGCCGCGCGCGGCCACTTCCCACGCGAGGCGGCCCAGTCCCGCGCCCGGGACTAGCACGCGGACTTGGGACCGGTCGCTGGAAAGAGAGAGAAAAAGAATGATTGCATACGGGGTCAAGATTTATTAGCTAGCCAAACTTCATAAATAAGCGTTATGGGTATAGATACTTTGAAGTTTTTATATTTATTTTATTGTTTTATAGTATTTGTTGTTATAGCGGCGACAGAAATACATCATCTGTGAAAATTTCAAGTATCTAACTATCACGGTTCATGAGATACAGCCTGGTGACAGACGGACAGATTGACAGACTGACAGACAGACAGACAGACAGAGAGACAGACAGCGGAGCCTTAGTAATAGGGTCCCGTTTTACCCTTTGGGTACGGAACCCTAAAAACAAAGTGTAAGAGAAAAAGAAGACCTGTGCGAGGCCAAAATGGCCCCTATCTCAGCATAATGCTACGATATTTGAGAAAAAATAAACAAATGCCGCAGCGCTGGTACTCAGAAAGGGCCCGTATAGTATTATATCCGACTCGTACAGAGTGTTTTGTTAAAAATCTAGCTTAACATACCAGGGCCGAAGCTACCCTATAAGCCGATTCCTATCGACTTCCCTTCTGGAATTCGAAACAAAACCACTCTATCGTCATTAAAAAATGACACAGTCAGTAGTGTTTAAAATGCCTGTTCAGTAATCACACTATAAGTATTTAATACACCATAAAAATTAAAACTATACAAAACGCCTACATTCAATGTTTTGTCTTTGTTGTCTCCCAACAGCAAAATAAATTCTCTAAAATAACTCGGCGGCGCGGCTGGCTTATCGCTCATTCAAAAATCAAGGCGTCATGACGTCACTTCGGTCACGTGACACCCCGGTTTCAATCCGTCCGTATGTTTTTTTTATTTTATTTTTTTATTATTTTTTTTGCCCACCCCACAACCCTCGAAAAATCATCCTTCGCCACTGTAACATACCTGTAGTCATCCAGTGAGAACCGCTCCTCCATCTCGTCCAGTATAGGCTTGTAACACTGTTCCCGCTCCGCTGTACCCATGACACTCCAATCGCGGACTATGTTTTTTAAAACTGATTGTACCTTGAAAGTAATATTAAAAAGTTATACTGGAGTGATCGATCGGTCAGGTTAAGCTACGTTTGCCGCGGTCGGTCTGTCGATGGGTGACCATCTTGATATACCGAGACCATCCGTGCCTCGGAAAGCAGGTTAAGCCCTTGGTCCCGGCTGTCATTCTTGGATCTTTGACAATCGTACCGGGTCGTCAGAAACCCAAAACTGACAACCAGTCTCACCAAGGCAAGGGGTATCGTGTCACCCAGTAACTGGTTTGTGGAGGTCAGATAGGCAGTCGCTCCATGTAAAGTACTGGTATACCGCTGCATCCGGTTAGACTGGAAGTCGACCCCAACATAGTTGGAAAAGTACTAGGCAGATTGACAGTGCAAATATTCTTCGAGTAAAATGGCTGTGTCCGGCCGGACGGACGGACACTGGACAGACCGACAGACGGAAATTATGAGGATTCCGTTACCTACATACCTTTTCAACATCATGCTGCATTTTATGCTGCTTCTGCGACGCGATTTCACAATTATTATAATTACACCCAAAACTTTCGGTCCCATTCGTCCCAGAAGTGTCGGTAACCGTATGGTCAACATTTTCAAACATAGTGTCGACGTCCTTTATAATAAGGTGCACCACACTATTATTTATATCGAGACATTTCTTGAATTTCGCGAGGTAAGTCTTGTATTTTTCTAGACGACGTTGGTGATTTTGAGGTAATATTGATATTATTTTCTCTGATTTGTGGATTCTGTCTAAACTGCATAGCCTGGAACAAAGATGTATAGTAGATAAAATAAGATCATTAGATAAATCGTAACTAATATTATAAACTAGCTGCGCCCCGCGGTTTCACCCGCGTAAGTCTAGATCCCGTGGGAATATCGGGATAAAAAGTTTCCTATGTCCTATTCCAGGTCAAGGTCTACCCCTATGCTAAATTACATCCAAATCCGTTCAGTCGTTTTAGCGTGAAAGCTTAACAAATAAACAAACTCACTTTTGCATTTTTTACCCGACTAGAAGGGTTACTAGTAGGGTAATGTTTTTAATAATATAAAAATGCGAAAGTAAGTTTGTCTGTTTGTTATCGGAACTGGGTCGCAGCCGAAGTCGCGGGCAACAGCTAGTATAGAATAACAGCTAAACATTGCGCGTTCTTGGTGAACCCGAATCCATATTAGTATTGTATTGATGGCTGATTTTAATAGAAATTGATTTTAAAATCGGCCAACTGCATTTCACAATAATTGGATTCCATAAGTTAGTAACCAACTAGCGTTTTGCACGTGCTATTCGAGAATATCTTATACTGGGCAATAATTGTATGCAGTCAACAAGACTAATATCGGTTCGTTAATAAGTGCGAGCTGGCCAGGGGGCTAACTATGAAGTATTAATGCCATCATTAATCCACTGCGAAAAAAGGATGGTGCTACCGGCCTTGTATAGCTCCGTCTCTCACTAACACTGGAAAATTGGTGGCATTAATACGTCGTAGTATAGGCGCAGCACAGATTCTTGTGGAAATCTATTGGGGAGGCCATTTTCCAGCAGCGGAAGTCTTCCAGCTGACTTGATGATGATGGTAAAGAGAAGTAGCACGCCTGACTACCTAGAGAGCGTAAAAAGTACAAATGTATCGTCATTCTGATTTCCTCTAAGTGCGAAATTGAGACTTTTGTAATGTCAACACACCCACGCCACGCTACCACCGAACTAAACACCATCTGAACTGATCATGCACTTGCCTTTATCCCAATTTATACGAGATCTTCCATACTCCTCTATTAGTCGTCATTTCAGGGGACCAAGTCTACTAATTTACAAACGTGTCAGTGGTCTCGACACGTTTGTAAATTAGAAGACTTGGCCCCTGTAGACACTCCCTTTCTAGCCATATCATCTTTCACACAGTCCAACCATCGTTTGTTTGGTGTTCCCCTACTCTGATAGCCATTTATACTCAAAACATAACTTTCCTCACGACATTTTCCTCATTCTTCCGCATCATCTACTAGCACTATATAAATATAGACTACTTGTGTTGGTAAACATTACAATAAAAATACTGCCAAGTGCGTGTCGGACCACGCACAGTGAAGGGTTGCGTACTTGGAATGAATATGTACGCATGCACACTATTGATTATATCGACCGCAAAAATAGGTTTATAAAACTATGAAAAACAAAGTTATTGCTGAGATTGTAACCGAAAATATACCATAAGTATCTCAAAAAAAGTCAATTAAAAATCCAGAGTCACACGTAATCTGTTTGATTTACGCCCTAACACCTGAGACTCCAGATTTTTAATTTATCTGTCTGCAATGTGTTGTTTATACCTTTTAGAAGACTTTTTTTGCCGTAGTTGGGTTTTAGTTTTATAACATTTATTAACTATGGGATCCAACGATACCCCATACATAGGTTAATGTGGTAACATGTACGGGGTGAGCCACCCCTGATATTTTCATTCGTAATTTCACTACACCATTGTTTAGCGGTGCACGACAGAATACATCTTTCCAATTTTCATCGATACAGTGTAAATATTCTCCGAGTAAAATGGCTGTGTCACTGGACAGACCGTCGGACTGACGGACGGACAGAGGGAAATGCGAAATTATGAGAATTCCGTTTTTGCCATTTGTCTACGGAACTCTAAAAAGGGTGTTTTTAGAGTTCCGTTCACATAATAGACCAATAAAATAAGTAGGTACGTACTCTAGTAACTACAACAACAGCTCCTTGAACGACGCAACAATGACGTGCGATACATAATTAAATCTCGCTTTACCGCCGACACGTGTAATCGAATACAAGGAAAAAATATGATTCAGTAATCTTATTGTACTTAGCTATTGAATTAGTATTCTATTTTGTGTTGCTTAGTTTAAATAGGGCTCATCTGCATGAGAAAAGATGAGGGAACTTCCTGTGCGGCAACAAGATCACTCCAAAAATAAAATCCGTTGGATGTAGGGTTACTAGCCGTCCGGATTTGTCAGGACAATTCCGGATTTTTGTACTCCCGTCCCGGATTTTTCGAAAAAAGGGTTGTTTTTATATAAAATGATATTGTAAAGGAAATTGAAAATCGAATCTCTGAAAGTACTGAGAAGATTACAAAAAAAATCTTTCAGTGATAGAAAGCTACACTATTATTGCCGAGTGCCACAGGATATGTTTTGTTGCCACAGGATATGGTATAGTTGATTTCTAGGCGGACGAAAATCACTGGCAGAACCTAGATACTAAATTGTCTGGACTGTTTGCAAACATTTTTCTGGTTTTTTCTCGAGGGAGTACTTTAGAAGTTTAGAGTACCCTCCAACTAGGCACAATAAGACAGTTAAAAAGCAGTAGTAGTAGTTTCGTTTTTTATACGCACGTTTCTGAAACAACAACTTACTTCTACTTTCCTATCGCAGGTGTGCTGGAAGAGATTTCTTTAGAAATAAGCATCACCTTTGTACGTTTTTTTTCTGTTCTTTTCTTCTTGTCTGTTTATTATGTGTGTACATAAATAGTTAAATAAATAAATAATTAAATAAACAAAATCTTATTTGCCCTCTTTCTTTCGTTCTATATCAGCGAAATTTGGGTGCGAAACCTAAATCTAGAACTGCAATAGGATAGATTCGCCAATACACAAATCTATATTATTTTCTCAATAACCATTCCCCCACGATTCCGAGATGACGAATCCTCGACACCTGCCAATACACGTCATGAAGTAAAGGCATGTAACAAATATAACTTTTACTCCATTACAATGTAAATGATAAATATAGGTAAGAGTAAGATGTTGCAACATATAACATTCTATTGTACAAATATTTATTAGTTGTTCAATTTAGATAATGTATTGGTAAATAATGGTAGTATGAAAATGGAAGTAATCTAATATCTTTTACAAACAGAAGTATGTAAGTAGGTATGGAGAAAAAGACATGTTGCGCCGACAAACATAACATCACGCCTGTTTTACCCAAAGGGTTAAGCAGAGGTATAGGTACATTATGTAGGTAAACCTTAGGTACACTTATCTTACCTTAGGTACACTACTAACATAGTACACTCACATTTCGCTAGATAAATCACATTTATTTCTTTTATTTATGGCAGCTGCTCCGCAAATTTGTTGATTTTTTATTTTTGACCAGGCACAATAGTAGTGGAAATTAGGATTGCATGACAATTTAGCCGCATGGATTAGAAATTGGAATCTCGGAGAATGCATGACTAACCTGTCCTGCAGTACCACTACCTCAAATGGAGATTTATTTATTAAATACTTTATTGTGCACCACATTTAAATCTATTCTATAATGGGACAATGCTACCTCCTGTGGAGATGTTTAGATTTTGAAAGAAACTCATTTGATATTTTTTTTACCTTAGGTACCTGAGGGCCTAGACAAGTGACAATTGCTTCGAAAGCGTTTCGTATTTCTACAACGACTTTCAACATGATTGACATGACCTTTCGATAGCTTATGTCAGTCCTATACATTTTTACCTTTTCCATCATCATTATTGCTGATAGAATGTCACTTTGTCTAGGGCTTCCGATCTATTGAACTCTTAGAAACTGATCTATTTATCACTTAGAGCTCATAAATGCATGATGTTGGATTTTAATGCCAACACTGCAATATTAAATTTTATAGACCTTTTAAAAATAACCTATAGAAGCCAGTCAGAAAATACTGTTAAACATTCATGATAACCAAATGTGATTAGCACCCATTTTAGTATGTATTTGTAAATTGAATGTTTATAACACTATTTCCTGTATGGTAATATTATTAAGCAGTAGGTATGAAGTTTTTGGAAACATTTTCAGATAGCTTATTCAGCCTATAATGTTTCCACTGCTGGGACACAGGCCTCCTCTCTGTGAGAGGGACTAGAATAGTAATTTACTGAGATATATAGGTACTGATATCTGATATTTACTGATTTTTTGATTGGGCTGTTACCCACCACGCGGGCCCAGTGCGGGTTGGTTAATGTCACATATCTTCAGCTTTTTTGTTTGAAGTCATGCTAGTTTCATCACAATGTATTACTTCACTGTTTTGAGAGCAGTGGTGATAAAATAAATTATACAAAGAGAATTTCAGATATTCATTTATAAAATGTTGATTTTTGGATAGTTTACAACATTAATTTGAGGGTATGTGTGGATTAAAAAAGCCAAACGAAAGTACCGCTTTAAATATCATTGTGATATTATAAGCCCACATATGCCCATAATAATACAATCCGGAAGATTAGCTCAAAAGTGGAAATAGTCACAATAGTATATTCAATCCTAAATAGTTTACTGGCATACACATTTACATCATACAGTCACAATGTAGAAAGATAGGCAGTGGCTACGTGTAAAATACTAGTATTCAGCTGCATCTGGTAAGACAGACAGCCGGCCCAAACATAGTTGGGAAAAGTCTAGTCACTCAGATGGTGTCACAACATAAAAATTATATTAAAAATATTTTATTTTTATTAGTCATAGGTACCTACTTCAATTAAAAAAAAACTGATACTGAATAAGAAACCTGAGTTAATGTGAATAGGTAAACAAACTAATACGCGAGTGTTTCACTCTATTTTAGCCTACACAACAGCAATCATATTTCTAAATGCATTGAAAGTGTAATTTGTGTAGAATTACAGTTATGTACCATTTATTTACACACAATAAATATTCCAAAAGCGATACCGCGAAAATCCCGCCCTTATAGCCCAGCACCATAGAGGCTACACATCGGCAAAGAGGATATAAACAAAGGAGTTTGGGTTTCTATCTAAATAGGTTAATTAGATCGTACGATTTGCTCAAACAAAGAACTTGTTGCTACCCAGAATTTGAACTTTGTTTCTCGCGTCAAACTATCTACAGATCCACCTCAAACGATTTCTAAGGGCTAAAAACGCGTATTATACGCGTAAAGATTGAATAATTACTTACTTATAATATTTGAAAGCGGTGACAACGGCGCGAAAGTGCTCTCGCTCTTTTGCTTCATCAATTTCGTCTGCTGCTGATGTAGAAGACATTTCTGGAAGTTTATTTTGCACCCACCAAGACTTGAATTAATGAATAGTATAAAATAGAAGCACAAGTCGTTAAGAATCTGAAGAATTCGTATATTTTTTAGTAAATTTAGCGAGCGACCAAGCCTTTCAAATGACGGAAAATCGACAGATGCACGACAGACTAGGCATGGGTTCGATATATCAAAACGTAACTTATATCGGATATGTGTTTATTATCATACCATATCGATATCTAAATATACATAACCGTTTTCACAAAAACTTCATCGAGCTATGGCTTATCCAAAGCGCAACAACGAGAACGAACTACGAATAATGTCGAATAAGTAATAACGAACAAAACGCAAACTTCACATCACGAGCGATATGACATCGACGGTTTTTATTCGCTTTGTCTCTGTCTTACCATTCAATGTTTTACTGGCGTAAAAGTGATGAAGCGAATATTACGTAACTTCGGCTAGTGATTGGTTATTTGGTTAATAATAGTGCGTGCGTAATATCTATATCCTAACGCGCTAGCAATAAGGTCTAGTTTACAACAAATATTCCATAAGTTAGCTATATCAATGTATTAACGGTAAAAGTTTGAGTTTGCGTTTCGTTCGTTTCAGTTACTTGTGCAAATCGTACTACTGATATCGATATCTGAAAACGGTTTTCGATATCGATATGAAAACTGAATATCGGTTACATATCCGTTAGCAACTAAATACGAAAACGCCCATGTCTACGACAGACAGATGTTATGTTAGTGACGTTCCAGGTTCCAGTTGCGATGCGAAACGACTAGTTTCGACTTGCATCGTTGCATCTGCATGCAAGAAAAGTTGAATGAGATTCTGATAAGACTTGATGGCTCAATCGATTATAATCAGTGATTCCATTTAAATTAATTTCGATCTTTATTTTATTATAAATATAACACAATGACAATGGGCTGAAATTGACCGCGAATAAACAAATTGCTTCAGTAATAATAGAAGCACTTTACTCAATTTGATGCGTTGATATTGCATCCTTGGTAGCCAATCATGTAAGTAACTAACTAGGTACTAGAGAATGCGCAAATAACTGATTTGAACATGCAGAGCTAAGAACTTAGGAAGATAAAACTGATAAAACTACTCGACTTTTGACCTAATAATCAAAAGCATTTGTTTATTTTTATGCTTCATTGACGAAACAAAACGTAGCACATTGAAATATGTGAGACAGGACAACGACTGACAACGAGGAAACAAAACGTCCCGCAATATGTCGGGCAAAATGTGTTTGTCAACATTCTATTGATTTTTCTTGTTATAATAAAAAAATCACGTTAATTAATCAACACAACATAAAAATCAATAGTAATTCGTTATTTATTTAATTAACCACTTCCGTGTGTAAAAAAATGCAAGTAGACGTAAAAACATTGATACTTTCACAAAAGCGAGTTACTGCGACATAAAAATAATCATTATTCTATAATTCTTGCTCTATTTCTAATATTAAATACATAGAACAGTGTGTAAATTGTTTATAATCAGTTAAATAATTAAAAAATCTGGTGAAATTCGTGTTAGATTACTGCATCGGGCCTGATAGTGAAGGCAGGAAAATCGATATTTCTGCAGTGTCTCGGTTGCTAGGCTGTGAGTTACCGTATGCAGTGCAACATAAACCCTTATGGATAAAGTTTTCTTGAATATGACGTGAGTAACAAAGTTTTTGTTACAAAATTCCGTTAAAAAGATGATGGAAGGAATAATATCTAACAAAGTGACACCACTACTGAAATGCATAGTGCTGTTCCTGTTTATTTTTACGGCGAAGGTACTCACTTCTCGGCCTCAAGAATCTCAGGACTTAAGGAATGGCATTCAACAACTAAAACCTTCACACTATGTAAGAACTTTCACTAAATACCACCATAGAAGGACAATACAATGGAATAATCAGCAGGATTTGAATAATGAATGGCCAGTTATCAATGACCAGCCAAGAGTTATAGGTAAAAGAAGTGCTGATCCTGTTTCAAACTATGTAGAAGTTAGAGGTGTTTCTAAAGTGTATCAACATGCAAAATTATTGAAAAAACGGAGCATACCAGATTATATTCTTAAAAGAGTTGCTAAAGATACTCTCAAGCAAAAATACTGGCCAGTACAGCACACAAAAATTTCAAAAAGAAGCCTTGAGATTCCAAATTCAAATGAGTTTGTGGGCGCCTCTCACGAGATGCCGAGACAGTTCACCTCTGACACCGTAAGAGATAACATTGTTAGCTCTTTTGAGAAAAAGGCTATAAGTTCTGGTAAAGAGAATAAAGGGAAGAATGGTTTATCCAATGATATAAAGACTTACAAAGTTAAGGCAGCTATAATACCGACCGAAAAGACTACAACGATGGGACCTACAATATCATGTTTGTATAAAATTCATGACAGTGTGGCAATGAGCGTTACACCTTCGTATGCGGATGAAAGGAACGCTCAACTGATGGTGGAAAATGATAGCTTTGGTAGGTATAACTTGTTAGTCAATTCAAAATTGAGTATTTTAACAATATAATACAAGATAAGGATGTGCTTTTTATCAAAGAATGTCTGGCTGCATAGTATTTAAAATTGAAATTTTTCCTTGAAAGTTCATTGACTTGCTACTATGTTTATAAACAGGTTGTATCTTGGACATTTAGAAATATTTAAGCCTCAATAAAATACCAGGGTTTCCTCTAAAAATAAATTCTTGCAGTAAATTGATGAACTTGAATCTAGAGATTGTCTAATCACACTTTATTGAATTCAAAATAATTTGCTCTCTCCTAGGGCTGGTTCTAGGATTGCAGAAAGAATATCGAAATATCGATATTTTTCGTTTGATATATCGATATTATTAGGCGATATGTATTATTTCAATATATCACTATAAAATATAAAGTAGCGAAAATGTATCAAAAACGAAGAAACAAATATTTCCAATAGCAACATCGTTGTCGCTGACTAAAACTTCTGAAATTCAAAGCCGTAAAAAGTATTCCTTGTTTTCCTAGTTTAGTATAAAAATGATTATAAAACTTGAAAATTTTTTTTTTTTTTTGAAAATTCCACCAATAAATCTATTTTATTTTTTTCGATATATCGAAATATTCCAGAATATTATTCCAATTGACTGAGAACCACTACTTTTTTCCAAACACTTAGTTTCCCTTCTAATCCTATTGACAGCAGCTATTGTTTCAGAAACAGGCCCCATATCGGAGACCACACTGCCCAACGGTGAGGTGGCTCAGGTGGAACAGTGCACGGACACCAGGGCCTCTTGTTATACCCTGTGGCATCAGGACAAGGATGCGAATATTACTGTACTTGGACAAGGTGAGGAAACAAAAAACAAATTGATAGGGTAAAATAGGGTCACAAAACTATACAGTATGTTATCTAACGAAGGGCGTTCCCGGCTAAAAAATTATTACCACTAAAAAAATTTTTTTTTTTTTTGTTATAGTAAAATATTCACTAAAATATTAAATTGATATGGAAAAGAAACACTGTACACGCACACTTGTCTTTCTACGTTAAAATCCAGGTGTGCGTGTACAGAGTGTTTCTTTTACGTATCAATTTAAGTTTTGTGAATATAATGCTAATAATATTTAAAAAAAAAACCCTGAGGCGTGCTACACGGTTCGGGGCGGCACGATTCGGAACAGCTGGGCAGAAAATGTATTATTCGATTTTGCCGCCCAGCTGTATACCTTGCTTGACACTGGTGGTAAGCTGACTTTAAAGAGTACACCTATTCCAAAGCAGTTTTATTAGATCTTTGCTTAATCAAAAAAAAAAAAAACCCGGAATTATTTCGAAGCCACCACTTTTCTTGTTCCAATCCACAGACGCACCGAGACTGGAGTACATTTCTTACCCCGTGTACAATACATACAATTATCTTTGACTAAATAAATAAATGTCTTGCAGGATGCTGGCGCTCATCCCAGACCGAGGGACGAAGCTCCTGCGACAGGTGCACACGAGTTTCGGCACCAAGACTCCCGGGCACCAAGTTCTGTTGCTGTACCAATACATACTGTAATGCTGATTTCTGTAAGTAAAATTCCCCTGTAAACCCTGACTAGCTGATAGACCACGGCTTTTAACAGTTCTCGGGATCCCTCCCGTGGTCTGTCCCGAAAGAACAGTTAAATTCAAAAACAAAAGAATATGTCACTCTACAGCTCATAAACTATCTCTATGTACAGGGTGTTAGGGTAAACTCCGTTATCCTTGAAACCAGTGGTTTGGTGTCATTTATAGAACGTAAAGTCAATGGAAAATTACGACTTTTTTTATTTTATTACATTTTACCACTACAGTATTTCACCCTTTCACCTATGCGCTAGGGCAACAAACTTGCGTCTAAACACTGACCGGCCGCGATCGCGACCCCTCCCTCAGTCAGTCAGTTGTTTCGCTAGCGAGCTAGAATCTTTTAATTAAAAAAAATACCTGCTTCCAAAAAAAACACTTCAAAGTGAAAAATAACTTTCATTTCGGAAGTGGGTGTCTGGTTTAGAATTTTGTTTTTTTGTCACCAACTTCCGAAATTAAATTATCAGTGAATGAATGAAACATTCCTTGAAAGGCAACACCAATTAAATTATACAGAGCGAAAAAAGATCAGGGTTGATTCCTGGATCCTAAGAAAGCATTTTATCCTCATAATAAAATTGAACTCTAAACTAAAAAATTGTAATCATTGTATTTGACATTATATACCTGCAATTAATTGCAACTCTTAGTGGCTTTTGTGGACAGGATTATAATTATTCAATTTGTTACAGTTGTAATAGCAATCACTTCAATTGGTTTAAATAGGTTTTTATTTTTATTTGAATTCTAATTTTATTATCATTAGTCTTTTAGATAGATTATTTTCTATTTGTGAATGTGAGAACGTTGTAGGCTTATTGGACTGTAGATTTATTGAACATCTTCTATTTTTGTTAAGTACCTGGTACTTACTTGTTGAAAGGCCTACATTGTCCTCCCATGCCTACCAACACTGTAATTTGAAAGTATTGTAAAAGCCAATTATTTTTAAAAGAGTAACCATGGAGTTTCTTGCCGGCTCTTCTCCAAAGGAAACGACCAATTGGAACCGTGCACCTAGCTTCTGACGTTTCATAAGTGCCCATGTAGGTTTATGTGAAATAAAATATTTTGATTTTTGATTTTTTTTGAACTCCTAGTTTTAGTTACTTAAGCTTGAACCATACTGCTGTATTTATCATTTGGTAGTCGTCCGAAGTACCACCTCATGACTTCACTCAATTTATTAGACTCCATAAATCTTCCTCTTCCATCATATTAATTTCAATTTCCTCTCCCCAGTAACCTTGAAAGAAGAAACAGTAACAATGAAAGCTGAGTCCACAATGGACAGTGGCGCCCAGAACATGGTGGCCGCGTCGAACATACTCGCCTCATCCGTACTCGCGCTAGTAGCTATCTTAGTGATGGCGCTGCTACTGACCAAGCTCTACTGTCGCAGTAACAGACACCCGCATAGTGATACTGATACGTTGCAAATTGAGAAAGGTAAGAAAACAAAACCAGATTTGGGTCAGAAACAAAAAAAAAAAAAATCTGCCTGCCTTTTCCCAACAATGTTGGGGTCGGCTTCCAGTTTAACCGGATGCAGCTGAATACCAGTATTTTACATGGAGCGACTGCCTATCTGACCTCCACAAACCAGTAACTGGGTAATACGATACCCCTTGGTAATACTGGTTGTCAGACTTTCGGGCTTCTGACGACCCGTAACGACTGTCAAAGATCCTCGAATGACAGCAGGGACAACGGCTTTTGAGTCACGGAGGAGTCTCGATGTATTCGGCTCAGAAACTATCGATGGTAAACATAAAAATATTCATCTACACCTATGCTATAAATCCTCTCTAAAAGTTTCTGAAACAGTTAGCTTATTGCCAACGTTAAAACAACCAGTGTCATAGTAACCATAGTATCATCCAAACGGGTGTTTTAATGTTGTACTGAATTTCATAATGCAACTCTTTAAAAAAAAATAACATTGTCATTCACGAGAGTTTCACTAACAAAACACCGTAATTTAAAAACAAAACACATTCGAATTCGAAAAATTCGAATTCACGTCGTACCGCGCCATTTTTGTTCGATATTGGTATTGAAAATAAACTTTTATAGAAGATTCATATCATGGGTGTAGATAAAGTCTTGTATACAACTGTAAAGAATTAGGTATTAAAACAACTAGGTATTAAAATACGTTATTATATAACAGTTGCATAAATAACTATTAAATTACGTTTTTACTCTAACTGCTATGGGGCGTATGATACGCTATTAGAAGTATTAGAATTTAGATCAATTTGTTGCCATGTTAACACTAACGAAAGTTAAATTTGATTTTATTATACTAACAGAATGCTGGTTGCAGGTTGCAGGTTATATCCCTGTCTTACAGGGCTATACTTCGCATTCTACAAGCAACAACCCAATAAAAAACGACGGCGTCGTAATTTACGTTAAAGACACAATTAACTGTACCACACAGGAACCCTTATTTTCAGATGCCAACTGTTTAGTAACATGCTATAATAACACAGCTATAATAGCAGTTTATCGTTCTCCATCCTATTTAAACCCAACTAACTTCTTTTCTAGTTTAAATGATACAATAACATCCGTTAAGTCACAAAACAACATCATGCTCATCGGTGATATTAATATTGATATCAAACCTGGAAACAATGATCGTCATTCAGACGATTATTTAACGTTAGCAGCAACGCACGGGTTATTGCCTGCCCACAGTCTCCCGACAAGGATCAACAACTGTCTGGATCATGTCATGATGAAGACTAAATTGCCTGCAAAGGTTCTTGTGCTGGACACCCACGTGACTGATCACCTTCCTGTTGCTGTTTTCCTAGACACTAATAAAGCAACTGCATCCTCAACAAAAAAAACCTCTCTCCGATATGACTATGACGAAATAAAAAAGGAAATTAGTAATCATGATTTTACTCCTATTCTCAGCACCACCCACCCGGACCAAGCAACAAATATCTTAATTACTGATATTCAAGCTGTCATAACAAGACATACTAAGATTGTTCAGACACCCAATAGAAAAACCGTTAAAAAACCCTGGATGACTGCTGGCTTAGTACGATGCCTCCGAAATCGCGACAAAATGCACCGACGGGTCAATAAGTCTCCCAACAATCTAATATTAAAAACGACTTACACACGGTACCGCAATTTTTGTAATTCCCTACTTAAAAAACTAAAACGTGCCTATGAAAAAGCAGAACTTAAAAAGGCAAATAATAACCCAAGAGCTACGTGGAAAATAATCAAATCAATCACACACAGTAATCTACAAAGGCACTCTCCTAATGCCCTTCTACAATCTTCCGTCGCGCCTACCGTATCTGTTAATAATGTGAATAAATTTTTTGTTAACGTTGGAACAAACCTTGCATCAAAATTTTCTACTGTCACACCGTCAGTTTATTCATCTTCTTCCTCATCTCCAGTTAACTCTTTGGTTATTCCACTGGTTGACGAGGCACTTGTAATAAGCACTATTCATGGACTACGTAGTGACTGTGCAGTGGGGTGGGACAACATCCCTGCAAGTATAATAAAACAATCTAGCTGCATTCTGGCTCCTCCCATTGCCCATATCTGTAACTGTGCCATCAATTCGGGTGTTTTCCCAAAAGCTTTCAAGCGCGCTATTGTTCACCCAGTGTACAAGGGCAAAGCTAAGGATGATGTTTCCAATTATCGGCCAATTTCAGTCCTTAGCTCCTTATCTAAAATACTTGAACGTATCCTCAACACAAATCTGACAAAATTTCTTTGTAAAAATAAATTAATTGCTCAAAATCAATACGGATTTCGGTCAGGAATCTCCACAGAAGATGCTGTCTCTGATTTCACCAAAACCCTGATTGATAGATTGGATAGTCGCTTTAAATGCTATGGTATCTTCTTAGATCTGACTAAGGCCTTTGATACAGTGTCTATTCCCAGGCTGGTGGCCAAATTGGAGCATATGGGAGTACGTGGTGTGGCTCTAGATATTTACAAAGATTATCTCAGCGGGCGTAGCCAATGTGTTAAAGTTGATTCTGTTCTTAGTGACGAAGAATTTATCAACTACGGTATACCTCAAGGTAGTATCTTGGGTCCCACGCTCTTTCAGATATACATTAATGACCTCTGTCAACTCTCCCTTTCCCATTGTGACATTTTTACCTACGCCGACGACACAGCACTGTTGATATCCGACGTGACCTGGGACAGGGCTAAACAAACCACAGAACTTACCTTGCGAACAATTATGGACTGGCTTTCCAATAATCTTCTGACGCTTAATATCTCAAAGACCAAAATAATTCAGTTTAAACCACCAAATTCACCTAAACCATCAATGAACTCGGATAAAATAATAGCACATATTTGTCACGACTCCTCTCCTTGCAATTGCAAGTGCCTTGACATGGTCCCAAGTATCAAATATCTAGGCGTTTATATCGACGAGAGACTGGATTGGCGCACCCATGTTGATACTCTATGCTCCCGACTTCGTAAACTAATTTATTTATTTAAAGAGCTCAGACATGCGGCCGACATTGAAACAGCATTACTAGTATACCGCTCTCTATGCGAGTCGATAATTACTTACTGCATCCCGGTATGGGGCGGTACCTTCAAAACAGTGATGCTTAGGGTGGAACGAGCTCAGCGGGCTGTTCTCAAAGTTATTTATTTCCGCAAAAGGGACTATCCCACAGCTCAGTTATACTCAGAAGCCCAAGTTCTAACGGTGAGAAAATTATACGTTCTTCGCTCTATCTTACGCCGACATTCCACGATGCCACTAGATGGCAAGCTATGTCATCGGCGGATTGGTTTTCCTATCTGTGAGTCTGTCCAATGTCGTACTGCACTTGCGCGACGACACTATCACGCCCAAAGCGCAGTAATGTATAATAAAATAAACAAAACACTTTCAATTTATAGACTAACCCTACATAAAGCCAAGCAGACTCTTAAGCCATGGCTACTGTCGCTGAACTATGATGAAACAGAGAGAATCATGATATCTATTTCGTAACATTGAAACCCCTCCTGATCAATCATGACACACACACATACACACATATACACTCACCCACACACACACACAAACACGCCCTCATACATACATTCACACACACACACACACTCACGCTCACACTGAGATAAACGTACACACAAACACTCGCAAACTCAATACAGGCTTCTTTTTACCGTTCTTAGTTTAGTTTATTTTACTTCTTTGTTGTTACCATATTCTTTTTTATTTTTGTTAATCTTGTTGCATAAGATTCTGTAATATCTCCTACTGGGAGAGGGCACTGGCTCTTGTAACACAGGTATACCACCTAGCACAGGAGTCAGGGACTTCACACTATTTTGTAACCACTTTCTTGTGTAATAAAGATTATTCTTATTCTTATTCTTATACAACTGTAAAGAATTAGGTATTAAAACAACTAGGTATTAAAATACGTTATTATATAACAGTTGCATAAATAACTATTAAATTACGTTTTTACTCTAACTGCTATGGGGCGTATGATACGCTATTAGAAGTATTTCACTATATTCAAGTCATAGTATCTCCATTAAATGTTGTTTTTTTTTGCAGGAGATGTAATGGGTAGCGGACCGGATGCGTTGGCGACTGGACTGTCTTGTGTCGATAATCTAACGCTTATTGAACATATAGGTGAGTTTCTATTTATTTATTTCTAATTCTCTAGTGCCTGATTTCTGAGGTCCTCAATAAACTAATCTTAGTTATTCATTCAACATTGAGCTGCACGATTACTGACAAATGCGTGCATTGACTGGACAGGTCCACTCAATCTGTGTGGTTCTTTCCTCAAAAGACCATTTCAGACACCAATCTACATTGTCTTCACATGATCTGACCAAGATTATGTCTGGACTTTAAAAGAGACTGTGACCTCGTGAGTTTATTTCGGCCTTTCTTCTCAGAGTAGTCACGTATGAAACGCCGACCTTATCTAGTTTTAAAAATGAGATTGATGTTTAAAAGTGTTTGTACAAATCTACTTACAGAAATAAATTCATTTATCATTAACAAAGTTATCAATTTAAGCAAAACTTCCTTAACTGAGTGTTAAGAAACAAGATATCGCATCAACAGCCGTATCGAATAGACAATTTACGGCTATAGAACCTCGGAAACCCGCACCCTAATTACGTAACACACTTTCAATCTCAATCTGAATAATTTTGAAGGATATGTTTACTTACCTACTTTGTATTACCATAGTTATAAAATTTTTGTTTCACGTCGCGTTCTGGTTTGCAATTGGTCAATCGTCATCCTGAAGATGCCCCGTTGAGAGGTGAAATACGTGTCGATTTCTTACAGGGTTTTTATGACTCTTGAAGAATAGTCAAGCGGAATAGGTTACTAAATATATCTGCGTCTATTGTATTTTAAAATGGATTTACGGAAATTCACGCCTGAATCAATTAACTGACTCTATGTAATTCCAAAAACTGTGCAACCAGAGTAAGTAACGCAACAGAGAGAACGCTTCATACAAACATGTTATGTTACGTGTACTGCGATAAAACGCGATACTACAAAACTTAGAACCTTTACCTCTGTTTAATCTGCGGCGCGAAGTTCGTATTAATTCGGAAGCATGAAGATTACCGAAGCGCATACCTTTTCAGGTTAATATATTTAAACATTTTATACTAAAAAATAATGGTACAGAGGCGGACTTAATGCCTGCCTTAGGCATTCTCTACCAGTCAACCAAGGGTGGTGAAGAGATTAGATGGCAACTGCTCTGATTGAGAGGAACAAAGAGAAAAATATATATATATACAGTATGCAAGGGTAAACACCGTTGTCACTCAAACCATGGCTAGTTGACTTAAATATAAAAATAAATTACCCAGTAACAACAAAAAAAAAGCCTTATTTTCATTAAAAGATTTTAAAAAGTAAATATCCGTCACTGTCCCGATACTCATGGATACCCGTTCGAGAGAGCTGCGAAACAGCTGACGGCCGGTCATGTAACGTCCCGCGCGCCCCGCCCGCCCCCGCCAACCGCCGAAAAATGTAGATCATCTTTAAAAAAAAAAAGTTGTATTTTTCCATTGATTTTACGTTCTATAAATGAAACCAAACCACTGGTTTCAAGCATAACGGTGTATACACTAACATCCTGTATATCATAATGCATTATAGATAGTTTACCTGTATTTATTTTCGAACAGGTCAAGGCAAATTCGGCTCAGTCTGGCGAGGAAGCTTAGGGACCACTCCTGTAGCTGTCAAACTGTACTCCAACTGCAGCACGTGGCAGAGAGAGGCCTGTGTGTATGCTCTGCCGCACCTGGCACACCCCAACATACTGAGATATTATGGTGAGTGATATAATTATAAAAATACTAGCTTCGCCCGCGTGGATGTCGGTTATTATACAATGTGTTTTTCGTTATATCCCATGACTCTAAGGTATGAGTGAGTGAGACCATATCAAAGAACCAACTGGCATATGAATTATTCTTCAATCATTTTTTTTTTTGTTTTCATTTTTCATACAAAAATAATTCGACAAAGTCACGATTATTAATGTAAAACACCCTTACGTGAAATATGACAACATCGCATTTTCTTAGCTTTAAAATATGAATGATTGGTTTGAATAAAAAAATGAATTACTCTTATTTATCAATGAAACTTAGATAAAAAAAATTGCCCTAATTTAATTATGATTGATTATATCTTCGAAACTATGCATTTTTGGACCACCTATTCTAGGAGATTTTGTGTTCTTTTTACTTAAATAATATAACCCTAGAGTTATGGGATATCAAAAACAACACGTTGTATACTAAAACCTTTCTCGAGAACCACTCTATCCATTGGTGAAAACAGCATGAAAATTGGTGCAGTAGTTTTTGAGTTTATCGCGTACAGACAGACGCGGCGGAGGACTTCGTTTTATAACATGTAAGGAAGTTGTCAATCTATACTCCAATAATAGCACGGAGCAGAGAGAGGTCTGTGACCAACATACTGATATAATATGATGAGTTATTCCAAGAACAAACTTAACATTGTAGTTGAAAAACATGTTCTTCCATTGGGATTCGGGCTGTGACAGACAGACAGACCGAGTGATCTTCCTATAAGGGTTCCGTATTTCATTCAGACGTAGGGCGTTTGTGCACTACAAGGAATTTTACTGTCCGGCAGCAAAAATGTGATCGGAGCAGTATTACTTGAAGTACGAAAACAGACCTTACTGCTTCGAAATAAAGGTGCTATCAACATCGGACCGTAAAAGATCGGACTGCCGGACAGTAAAATTCCTTGTAGTGCACAAACGCCCGTAGGGAACGTGTCGAACGTCTTGTTATTCAGACAATTTTCAGCTCTTGGGGTGGACTGTTACACACAATGCTAATATGATGTTGATATAATTCAATTATTTGATAATTGGAATTCTTATACAGCTATGTGCTGAATAATTTGTGCCCAAATTAGAGTTATATCAGCAGAGGATGCGGTGCCTACGCTGTTATACAGCAGGTTTAAGCAGCTAATGCATTCGCGGTGCACTGTGAAAATGCTGTTATAAAGCACTTTAGTGCTATTTGGGTTTCGACTCGACATATTGGCTGATAAGATTTAAGCAGAGATGAAGCAATGAAAATCCTAACTAATATTATTAATGCGAAAGTGAGTTTGTTTGTTACGCTTTCACGCTAAAACGGCTTAACGGATTTGGATGAAATTTGGCACATGGGTAAACCTTGACCTGAAGAAGGACATAGGCTACTTTTTATCCTAAAACGCAAACGAAATCGCGGGCAACAGCTAGTAATAAAATAATAATAATATAATATATATCAATCCGTCACATTATCTCCGGATGTTCTCATCTAGCTAACGGAGAGTACTTGCATAGACACAACCTTGTAGCCAGGATTATCCATCAGCAACTTGCTCTGAAATACAGCCTAGTGGAATCGGAAGTGCCGTACTACAGGTACGTGCCCGACCCAGTTCTCGAAAATGGAAATATCACATTGTACTGGGATCGATCCATCATCACTGACAGGACTATTGTTGCCAATAAGCCTGATATAGTGGTGGTGGATCGAACAGAGCGGCGCGCAATGATCATTGACATAACAGTCCCGCATGACGGGAACCTCGTGAAGGCCGAGAAAGATAAACAAATCAAGTATCTTGACTTGGCTCACGAGGTTGTCGACATGTGGGATGTGGACTCTGCGATCATTGTGCCGATAGTCGTATCAGCCAATGGCTTAATTGCCAAGAGCCTCGACCAACACCTAAGGAGGCTCTCGTTGGGCAGCTGGATTAAGGGCTTGATTCAGAAAGCTGTACTCCTGGACACGGCTCGCATCGTTAGGAGGTTCCTCTCTCTGGAGCCCTGACCGCCGGTAGCTTGGACCCTGTTCCCGATACCGGTGGGCTACTATTTTTTATATTTTTAAATGTTTTATATAATTTTTTAGTCTAATATTTAAAAATATAATTTATAAGTATTAAAAATGAAATAAAGAGATAATAATATAATATAATAATATAATATTTTATTCAAAAAATAACAAGGCATAAAAATAATGAGCCTGTATTAAACTTATCTTTCTTTCCCAGGCAGCGACAGTCGAGCTACCCTAACCGAAGGCGGTCGCGAACATCTCATAGTAGTAGAGCTATGTACGAGCACGCTCCGCGCTCGCCTGCAGAGCGCTCCGCTCGCGTGGCTCGAGTTCGCTCACATCGCTCACGGACTCGCCTCCGCTCTCGCTCACCTGCATACTCCCAGTAAGTTATTTCAAGTGCGGTATATGGAAAATAGTACTCTATCTCTAGTACACGTAAAATAGACTAGTTGCTGTTATAATGAGCGATTTCCTTATGGGGGATACTCTAAGGTAGTCTGCGGAAGTTCATATTATATAAGTGCCAAATGTCATGATTTCATGAAATAGTCATTCAATACACTTATGTTTATGAACTTAGCGAGTTGTATTGCCTCATGTTTATAATTCCGTAAAACTATATTTGTTAGGAGCGCGAATGATATTTTAATCAACATACTGACCTGCAATTTACAAAAAACGTAAGAAAATTTGAATTTCGCGGACTACCTACATAAAGCTTTCGCCTTAAGACTGGTTGTCAGAGTTCCTGGCTTCTGTCGTGAATCGTGTGTGGTTGTGTTGTTCTAAACCATTGCCCCTTCCCCAGCCGGCAGTAAACCATGCGTGGTACATCGCGACGTAAACAGCAGCAATGTACTAGTGACAGCCGCCGGCGACGCGCGCCTGGCCGACCTGGGGCTGGCGCAGCTGCTGCACGCGGCCAGGGACCGCGCCACGCCCACCAGGATCACTGAGGTATGTACTAGTGACAGGCGACGCGCGCCTGGCCGACCTGGGGCTGGCGCAGCTGCTGCACGCGGCCAGGGACCGCGCCACGCCCACCAGGATCACTGAGGTATGTACTAGTGACAGGCGACGCGCGCCTGGCCGACCTGGGGCTGGCGCAGCTGCTGCACGCGGCCAGGGACCGCGCCACGCCCACCAGGATCACTGAGGTATGTACTAGTGACAGGCGACGCGCGCCTGGCCGACCTGGGGCTGGCGCAGCTGCTGCACGCGGCCAGGGACCGCGCCACGCCCACCAGGATCACTGAGGTATGATTATAACTAGCGATCCGCTGCTGCTTCGAAACGTTTTTACGACTTGAAAAAACATCGAGATTTCTTAGTTATATGTCACTGTAATAGTGACGTATTATACACATAACCTTCTGGAATAAATTATCTAAACGATGCTGAAAACCTCATCAATATTTTGATGAGGTATTCATTGTTGCGTGGTTTAGAAGAACAACGCGAACATACAAACTGAATTATGTTCGAATTTCGACCATTGGGCGACCATTATTATTGATTAATTATTGCCGGCGGCTTCGCCCGCGTGGATATCGGTTATTATAATATTAAAACCTTCCTCGGGAACCACTCAGTCCATTGGTAAAAAACAGCATGGAAATCGGGGCAGGAGTTTGTGAGTTTATCGCGAACAGGACGACAGACAGACGTGGTGGAGGACTTTGTTTTATACTATGTAAGGATAATGTTATATTTGGCAGCTTTTTTCGACGTTGCCAACTTCCAGAATGCGTACTCTTGACCTTTATCTTTCAACTGTACCTTCGAAGAAATGCAATTTTAACTTCCCCCCCCCAGGCCGGCACCCTCCGCTACCTGTCCCCGGAGGCGCTGGAGGGCGCGCTGGACCTGAGCGGCGCGCGCGCGGCGCTGTGCGCGGTGGACGTGTTCGCGCTCGGGCTCGTGCTGTGGGAGATGCTGTGGCGCACGCGCGGCGCGCACGCCGGCCACGTGCCGCCCTACGCGCCGCCCTACCAGCACCACAGCCTGCCGCCGCGCCCCAGTCTGGCCATGATGCAGGTGAGCGGGATAGGAATTGGTGGATTCTGGGTTTTTTTTATAGGAAATAGGACAAAAAATCCCGTCACGAATTCGCAAAAATAGGAATAGATAGAAAATTTATTAAAAATTATAAAAATACGCTCCGAATGCGACTAAATGTCATTTTTTTATTCAACATCTCTATTAATGACATTTTCCATTAGATATAATTCATAATACAATAATAATTAAAAGTTTATTGAAGTAAAACACTAAATACGAAATATTCAATTATTTAATGCGCCTGAACTAGGTCATCGTCTGTTTCAGGCGAGGCAAGGCATAGTAATCACATAGTTAATTATAATAATAATTATATTTATTTATTTCAGACAAAATCCAATACATTACATTTCATTACGATTAAAATATACACAATAAATAATAACATAATACTCAAAAGATTAAATTAATTAAAATCCAATACAATTAAAATACTTACTTACATACTCATCATCATCATCATTCTCCTGCCCTTATCCCAATTTATTTGGGGTCGGCGCAACATGTCCCTTTCTTCCACACTTCTCTATTAGTCGTCATCTCGGTAGTCACGCCCTTTCTAGCCATATCATCTTTCACACAGTCCATCCATCGTTTCTTTGGTCTTCCCCTACTCTTATAGCCATCGACATACACATGTCAAGAAATATCATTAAAAAAAAAAACAAAATGATACTATATTTCTTCCAACAGAGCCTAGTATCCCGCAACAAGGCGCGCCCCCCACTACCAAAGGGCCCGGTACAACAGTCCCGGGCGCTGAAGATAGCTGCCGACACCTGCGATGAATGCTGGGATCATGATGCAGAAGCCAGGTAAGAAGATATTGTATTTAACTAGCTGTTGCCCGCGACTTCTGCGATCCAGCAAGAAAAGTAGCCTATGTCCTTCTCTTAGTCATGGTCTACCCATGTGCCAAATTTCATCCAAATCCGTTCAGCCGTTTTAGCGTGAAAGCGTAACAAACAAATTCACTTTCGCTCAAATTTAGCACAGAGGTAGGCCATGACCTGGAATAGGACATAGGATACCTTTTATCCCAATCTTCCCTCGGGATCGAGACTTACGCAGGTGAAACCGCAGGGCGCACCTAGTTAGTTAAATTAGGATAAAAATATTGTTATCTCTTTCTAACAAAAAAGGCTAGAATGAGACGCGAGAGAGTGCAAATCTTGGGGTTCATTCGATTTATCGAGCCTGGTATTCGTATTTTGTTCAACTTATATTGTACTAGCTGCGCCCCGCGGTTTCACCCGCGTAAGTCTCGATCCCGTGGGAATATCGGGATAAAAAGTATCCTATGTGTTAATCCAGGTTATAAACTATCTGATTGCCAAATTTCATCCAAATCCATTCAGTAGTTTTTACGTGAAAGAGTAACAAACGTCCATCCATCCATACTTACAAACTTTCGCGTTTATAATATTAGTTAGGCTATAAGTTATTTTTTGTATGTTACTAACACTGTATGGATATTTGTGTCCGAAATAAAGAGATTCTATTCTATTTTATTCTTATTTCTCAGATTGACGGCAGTTTGCGTAGAAGAGCGCATGGCAGAACTGAAACAGATGTTACATGCGCAAGGGCCGCTCATACACGACAACAACTTGCATCCACATCCACCTGGTGGTAAGTTCAATCTGCCTGCCTTTTCCCAACTATGTTGGGGTCGGCTTCCAGTCTAACCGGATGCAGCTGAATACCAGTATTTTACATGGAGCGACTGCCTATCTGACCTCCACAACCCGGTAACTGGGTAATACGATACCCCTTGGTAAGACTGGTTGTCAGACTTTCGGGATTCTGACGACGCGTAATGATTGTCAAAGTCCCCCTTGGGGGAAACTTATGTCACAGTATAATAAAATAAAAGTATTACGTCTCGGCAATGACCTTCAAATTCAATTACCTACGGCCGCTCGGTAGATAAATCTTTCGCGTCCATGCTTGCACACCCGATTGTTGCGTACTGGTATACACTAAGATTTCGAAGCGCGTCATTTCGGCTGTTTTCTATGAAGACGTAATACTATTACTTATTTATACTGTGCTTATATCGAAAAAATTTGGCTGACAATGAATTATTTGTGTACGGGTAACAAACAGATAGAGACAAACCATTTCTCTAGAGCTGGCCGTGTTTCTCTGTACCGACACTGGTCGATTTCTACTATAGATTCTGGCAATTGCTAGTGTGGCTGTCTTAATAATAATGTCTTAATTAAATATTTTTATAAAAAACATGAAAACAAAACATGTAAAAATATAATAAATAGTAGCGCATCGGCATCAGGATCAGGGTCCAAGCTGCCGGTGGTCAGGGCTCTAGAGAGAGGAACCTCCTCACTATGCGTGCCGTGTCCAGGAGTACTGCTTTCTGAATCAAGCCCTTGACCCAGCCGTGCAATGAGAGCCTCCTGAGATGTTGGTCGAGGCTCTTCGCTATTAGGCCATTGACCGTAACGATTATCGGTACAATGATTGCAGAGTCCACGTCCCACATGTCGACAACCTCGTGTCCTAAGTCAAGATACTCAACAAATATGTATTTAAAAAGAAATAAAAGAATTATTCCATACAATAAAATTCATATTTCTTCTTTTCAGCGGACTCCAACGTACATCCCCCACCGGAATCCGACAAGAACTCAAACTGTACCACAACCCAAAACTGTGACGTTCACACCCCTCTACTATACCCCCAACCGCACATAGGTCGCAACGCGTGCATAGAACGAAACACACATACAAACACACAACAAGCAACAGTCGAACTAATACACAAATCTCTTAAAGACATCACAGCTCCCATAGAAACTCTTCGAGTCCCAAATGTGGAAGAAAATTGCCTCTCCGTAGCTCGCGTTTCAAGCCATACAAGAATACCCCAACATGAAAATTCTGGTCTCACCGAAATTAGGTCCTACCAAAGACCGTTAGATTACGTCCAGAATGACGTCACAGTCCATGACGTAGACCGAGCTCCGAAACAAACTAATTTACTCCAAGACGTTAAAGTAGAAAAACCTAAATGGGGCATCAAGAAATTCTTCGAAAAATTAAACAGAAAGGAGACTGAAGTGAAGTTAGCTGAGAATTCTCAACGGACAATGACCTCAATAGTTGATAAGCCTTCGAATATCACTGATAGGGATCGACCCTCGAATTTAACCATAAACCAGGACAGATCCCCTTATAACTTCGAAGGGCCCTGCACCCTATCACCACCGAACAGAACCCTATCACCGACCATGATGTTGGAATCTGATAACAAAGTCTTTGGGTTCAAAGAATTGCCAAACAGAGAGAACGAAGCACGAACGCCGAACCAAATATTCGCAGTTATAGTCCCAAAAGCAAAACCACCAGATTTTATCGAAATGAAAAGCAAAAGGGGTAGTTCGGAGAGTTTGAACAAAAGATCTGTCAAAACATCCCTCTCTTCTCAAAGTATTTTAAAATCGAATTCAGAATCTGAAGACTCGACTGTCAAAAAGCGACTAAGTTGTGACAATAGAATTATAAACAGTGGCAGCTCTTCTAGAGCAAGTATTAACTTAGAACTCCAATACATAGACACACAAGACAATTACAACGGTAACATGAGCCCTTTTGACATCAACTCAGACTGCTCGAGCAGTGAAGACGAGCATTTAATGCTTCTATCAGAAAATGGAGGCTCAAAAATAACAATGCAAGCGATACCAAAAACGGACGCGGAAAAGAAAAAAATATACCAAAATGAAGTTTTGAAAGAATCAAGTCAAGTTACTGATTTCACGTTTAATAAATTCCACAATAAATATACAAATTTTGATAACGAATTTAGCGATCCGAACGATAAAGAGAATTTAGTTAACGGTTATAGCGGTGATAATCCTGTTTACCTGGCTGCCTTGAATGGGGAAATTGATACAGAATTAAAATATCCCGGTAATAGGTCTCCTAAACCGACATTAAAAAACTTAGCGATAAAAAGACAGCATTCTCTAGAACAAGTGTCTGAAATATTCTCTTCTGCCGGTGAGATTAATCTTCTGAACCCGGCAGGAAGGGTTAAAACGCCGGGAGATCTTCCTGTAGCCGTCAGAAGGGCAAGAAGAGATAGGGCGCTACAGAAGGGGCGGGCGAGCGAAAGTAACAGATTGAGTTTGTATGACGATAGAATGATGTTTGGTAATAGTTTGTAGATATGATAAATTTGGTCTTAGATAATTTACTACCGGATTCTAAAACGATACTTAAGGATGCAGCGGTAGCGAGATTCAAATTTTGTTACGCTTTTTGCAAGTCAGTGTTGATCAAAATATAAGATTTGTTCCACTGAATGACTTTTTCATGACACTTGAGATCAAATCTAACGTAAAGAGATGTATTAATGATTACAATTCTGTAAAAACATATTTGTTACGGTCGCGAATTATATTTTGGTCAAGACACAAAATGACATTGACCGGCGAATTGCAAAAAAAAAGAGTAAGAAAATTTTAATTTCGCGGACAACCATGGAGGATCCTCCAAGACGTTCTTGAATGATTTTGTGCCGTACTCAGGCCAAGATCTATAAATGTTACTTAGCTGGTGCTTCGACTTACAACCGGTTTCTGATTTGAGAATTTCAACTGTTTGACATGTTCCTGTCATGTGTGTTTGTATGTCTGTGTATATGTGTGTGTGTATGTCATCTTAAACTTGTAGTTTGACAGTTGTGCGACAGTGACAGGGATAACGCTTAGCCAAAGTACGTACTGAGTAACGTTTAGAGGCCTCAGAGACTTCGCTTAAAAATAATTAATGATTAACTTTGACTGACCAGAGGCCCTAGACAAAGTGACATTCTATCAGCGATAACGATGATGGAAAAGGCAAAAATGTTTAGGACTGACATAAGCTATCGAAAAGCTTATGTCAATCCTGTTGAATGTCGTTGTAGAAATACGAAACGCTTTCGAAGCGATTGTCACTTGTTTAGGCTTCTCAGTATATTAAAAAGCTGGCTGCTGGCAGTCGAAAATATAGATGTAGATAAAATATACATCTTATCTTATTTGTTGACATTTTGCGAAAATGAGCTGGTGAGTAAACGTTAAAGATTGATTTCTTTTAAGTAAAGAATCTGAATACGGTGTAAGACTAGAGTCATTCTGTCTCCACAATACACCTTGAAGTGATAGAGAAAGCATGTGGCTAACGGTGTCATAAAATTAATTTGCGTTTGAGAATTCGGCCGTAAATAAGGTGTTCAGATATTGTCATGTGGATATTACTGTGAATTGATTATTCATTACATTGGATTTATGTAAAAGTCAAAATGAATTCAAGGGGATGGTAGATACCCATGGAAAATTTACATAAGTACTATACGTTATACAAAATTCCCAGTTAGGGTAGGCATTTTTCATTGATAAAATTATTATGAACTTAATCATAACTCAATAGAGTTGAAAATTGCTTGCAAGAGATAATTCCCTGTGCATTTTGCACACGTATTTATTTATATACTACATAATATAATGCCCGTTTGCAGTAAACTTAGTCATCACAAGAATGAGGATTTTCATGAAAATCTACGCCACCAGTTGGCGCCACTTTGACAAGAGGTCTTCCATTTCGACAATATATAATATGTTTGATGAAGATAATTCGTTAATTTTTCGGTCATGACAAAAAAAAAAGGGCACTATGACACTATTGACAGGTGCCCGGACCTGATGTCTCAGTGCTGCCATCTGGTGAACGTCATTTCAGAAAACTCTCATTGACACAAAAATAAATGGCTAATCCCAGTGTTGCATTTTAGGAACCGCCTGTGTGTGTTGGTTTAATTTAAATAATCAGCATAATCTGTTCCCACTGGCAACACACACCCTTCGATCAACAATAGCACTCAATAAATTAGAGATTAGGAACAAAAACACATCACTCAAGTGGCCGCGATTAACTTGATTATAAAACTTAACGCTAAAACATAAAGTTTATTATCGTTTGCAATATATTTCCTACTTCGATTGAATATGAAAAAAAAAATTAAAATAAGAACAAAGACATTTATGGAAAAATAAATCATAATTTTAATTTCTAAACATGAAGTTTGAAAAAACTATGTTGCAAAATATGATTTGAATGAATTTGAAAAATAGAACCACAATTAATTAATTGCGGTCTTATTTTTCCGGTTGTTTTGATGCGCTCATCGGAAATCTAGTACTATTGGTGATCTAAGGCGCGGGCCACACAGAAAAGACAAAAAGCAGGCGCGTCGCTTTTCCATCTGCATACTATAGCCGCGTCTGCGTCCCGTGCTCGTCTCACGTCTCTTCTGTGTGGCCAGCTCCAAAGCGCACACACAGGCCCCCTCTCTGTGTCTAGGCCGTAACCCACCATGCGGGCCCAGAGCGTGTTGGTTTAATTTACCATTAGGACTGGCCCAGTGTGACTTCAGTGCAAACGGGCATAATTCTTATTCTTTGAGATACCTGATTAGATATGCTAGATACAATCCAATATTTTCTTTTAATTTTGTTATTTTAATTAGTCATTTTACAAAACTGCTAGGCGTTTTGTGAAACTGCGATCATTATTATTATAACAGACCTTTTGTCTGTGAAGGAAGTATGGAGATATTCGAAAATACGAGACGATAACTAACGTAGACTATTGTAAAATTATATATAATCGACCTCGTATTTCATTTACCACTTTCGACAACAATTCTCACAAAATTGAGGCTTCACTAAGGTTGAAACTGTCTGTCACATAGACAATTGAACTTGTCATTTTTTTTTTATGACGTGCAAGCTGGACTTGTAATACCGGTAACCTTTGACCTTGGTGTGATACCGGTGCCAGAGTAGTACCTGTATTATGGGTACTAGTACCAGACGTAGTACCTGTACTTTCAGTATCGGTACTGTACCGGTATCAACACCGATACCAAACAAATATTCCCGTAAGTTAGAATGAGAAAACAGACATAGAAAGTGAAAGGATAGTTAATAGGCATTAGAAAAATGACTATAAATACAACATTTGTGGTACGCGGCAGGTAACTGAATTTGGTACCTGTACTTGTTAGGTGGAGTATCCGTCTCGAACCGGTACCGAAATGGCATAAACCGCTAAATTCTGGTACAGAACCTGTATTTTTGGTACCGATTCCAAGCCCGTGTTAGCAAGTGTAAGTGGCATTCAATCTTAGGGTGATAAATTAATTACGAGGTCGACTGGACAGTTTGTCTATAACGAAGCAAAACAATATCTAAATATTACAAATGATTGAAAAACTATAAAAAAGTGTCATTTCCTAATGCATTTATAGATATTATAGTCAACAAAAACATTCACTTTAGATAAAGCAAGTTGCTTTTATAGAAATCATTACCTCACGTTGAAATTAAGAAGTATAAAATTAATCTAAATATAACATTCGTGGCTTTTTTCAAATAATTACATTTTAAAAATTTAAATTGAATTATTACGTCGAACGAACAAAATTTTGAATATATTCGCATTTAATTAATTATTTCTACGAGTTTTTGAATTGAAAATTTGCTACAATTTGCATACTAATTATTCCTATAACATACTTTCCAGTTTACCCGGCTATTCCTTATAATATCTGTATATTTTTAACACATTTTAAATAAGGTAATTTTAAGGGTAACGTTTTGATATGAGTAGCTATGTTTTAAAGATCTCCCTCAGCGGGAACATTCACCTGTGCTCGGCGTTTGCAACCCTACCTAGTACGCGCAGGCCTGCTAGGTAGTGGACAGTTATAGGTTACATACATATAATTAAATAGGTAGAAGCACAGATGCATACAGATGGTTTACATCGCAAAATCATTTAAATAACAAGCGACTTTTGCTACGACGCAATAAAGTGCAATTCAGGTCGCACAGCGCTAATTATCTACAGTTATATTAAGGTGGATGCGCTTGAACTTAAGAAAATTTGAATTTCGCGAGCCACCCTAGCGCATCCCCCTTAACCTAGAAGTTTATTTCTATCGCGTAACTCTTATATCTTCTGACTCCGTTACGCTCACTGAATTGGCTCGACAATAAAAGCCCGCCACGTATCTATAGATTCATACTTAAAATGCGGAGTGAGCCTTCTGTACTATTCTGTGGTTAAGGTTCGATTACAGGCGAATGCTCCCGGTGAGGTAGTGCATTTAGGTTTATTTATTTTATACGTTGATAGTAATAATTTACGCATAAAAAAAAACAAATTAAATCTTTGAACACTGATGAATTGATAATCTTTTTTGTCGATTTGATTATTTAATACGACGAATGTATAGAGAATGATTTCTTCTACGAATACTCGGGTCAAAACTCAAAACTATATATAAGCTATACGGCCGGCGATTGACGCCGCCGGGATTGGTGAAGTTCTTCAGAAAGGTCAGGTGCGTAGTACTCGCAACCGGCGTGCGTGTATGACCAGAGGCCCTAGTGTGAGTTTCTTTTAACCATCTCGACTTTACGGCTGGCCCTCACCAGTGAAAGCCAGGGAACGTCCAATCGGAGCGCCGAACACGGTCTATGCGTAAAGTTATGATAGTTAAAAGAAACTCACACTAGGGCCTCAGAGGGCTTAGTGTGCTCTGATTGGCCCTTCAACAGTGAAGGCCAATGAAGGGCCAATCGGAGCGCCGACGCGGTCGATGCGTAAAGTCAAGATAGTTAAAAGACACTCAGACTAGGGCCTCTGATGTATGAACGTACACGAAGCAAATGGAGTATGTAAGGATCGTAACCGGTGGCGTTCTGTAGTTTCTGCCTACCCCCATGGGAAGAAGGCGTGATTTTATGTAACCTTATTATTATACGGGAAATAGCAAGTTTATTGACTCGAGTATTTATTTATTTGAACAATGCATAAATTATTATTATTTACATATATTTGTACATAGTTTTAAGTTCCTATTAATAATCGGACGCCATGTTTTTTATTTGTTTTTTTTTTAACTTGTTATGTTAAGTTACAATACATTGACAAACATTATGTTTTTGTTTTAAATAACGTTTATTATTATTAAAAACATAGTTTCTAGATATTTTACTCCATTTAGCTTTAATATTTTTGTAAATATTCCGTATTCTTCGTGGATTCGATATTATTATGAAATTTTATACTTGTGGTGTGTTTATTAAGATATTACGGTTAATGTGCGCAGTTGTTTCTTATATTAACCGGTCAATGTGCGAATTACCTGCCATTAAAAAGCGGCCAAGTACGAGTTGGACTCGCACACAAAGTGTTCCGTACCACCGTGCAATATTTAACACTACAAGCAAAAACGCCGAAAAAAAAGCCCTTTAATGTTTAACTTTATTTTAATATTTGTTGATAAAGAGGCCAAAGTAGTTCACACTCTGAAATTTCGAATGTCTACCTATTACGGTTCAAAATGCAAAGACCTGTGACAGACGGAAGGACAGCTGAGCCTTAGTAAAAGGGTCCCGCACCCTTTAGGTACGGAATCCTAAAAACAAAATATAACATTGGAAGTCGGAACATTATTTACTTTTTCGGACTTTAACCGGTTAATCTTAGAAATATATTTATTCATTCCATTATATTGCAAAAAGAAGATATTACAAAGTACCTATGCAGAATCTTGAAAATACCTTCACGTAAGCAAATCACTTTAAAAACTGTTTTAAAATTAAAAAGGTCGTGATTTTAAAGGTAGGTATTGTTAAAAAAGAAATTAATGTTTCTCGATGTTGTAGAAAAAAAAGTTTTTAGAGAAGAGGTTTTAAAATCACGACTTCATGAAAAACAAACTATAAACATGTTGATATGAAATATATTTAAATTAAAATGTATCTTTATATGTACATACCGTACACGTATTGACGCAAACGAAAAAATGATGTAACTGCATGTTCTAAATTATTATCTTATAGCCTAGGTAGGCCGATTTTCAACTCTTTGTTGAGCCCAGGATTGAGAATCAAAATCCAGACTGCATCACAAGCGCGTCAAAAATATACACTGTTGGTTTTTCAACTCTCGGCACTGAGCAGTGCGTTGAAAATCCAATACGCGATAAAAAAATCGTGTACGAGCAAAATATGAGAGGGCTTAAATAGTCTTTGAAATTGAGTTATTAAAGTGTTATATTCACGGCCGAGGAAATCGCGGCGATAGTCTAGCCATCCCTTCAAATCAAATCAATCTCCAGACAGCGATGTCATAAGGCATAAAGCACTGCGTCAGTGTCCCCGCGATTCTTTCGTTTGTGGAGACGGCGCCTAATGTTCAGGGGTTCGTGAAATTCAAACAGCTCACCGTATCCGTTTGTAAATATAGCATATCAAATTTTAGAAAGAGCTAGGCTTTTTATAGCTTCATCTCAGTCACTTATTCCTGTGTAACTGTCTCTTTCTACGGCTCATTTTACATTGCTGCGGAACGGAATGGAAGCGAATGTTTTTGTACAAAGCATACTGAACTGTATTTCAATAGTGTAACGTTCAAACTAGATATGAGCAAACTAACAGATCGTGCGTTTACTAGAGAATTCTCGCGCATTCGAAAACTTCTTTAGGCGCGTTGAGCACTTTTTGGGTGAACAAAAATCTTGGAACTCACGTCATCGTCACCGAACGCTTGTTGGGTGAACAATAATCATGGAACTCGCGTCATCGTCACCGAACGCTTGAAGAAATGAATGAATGTTCCATAGTTTTCCCTTCTATCGGCAGTCCCCAAAGAGTGCTAGTGCTATGTTTTTATTTTTTTTGTGAAATATATGAGAAAACAAGATGGCGGCCACGCGCAGAAGATTCTTGCAACGCTTTCTTTCGTGTCAATACGTGTGCGGCCGCACCAATAAACGTTGTAAATGTATACCAATAGATTATAGAGCGATATTATAGATTGTTGCGGGTTTTGCGGCCGATGCGTGGTGGAATAATGCATTTTAAAGAAGAAAGAAAGTTGTACCTATAGTACACCCACAATTGTAAAACTTGGCAACGTCGCAAATAGCTGTCAAATATTTATTTATTTTGGTAATATTATTAGTGTATGGAACTATGAAATATCGCTAACAACTAGAATGTTACCCTCTTAGTGATACCCCTTCGTAAGACTAGTTGTCAGACTTTTTGGACTCAGATCCCCCCCATTGTTATCCAACATAAAAAATGCATTATTTCATCACGTAAAGTGCCGCATGTGAGTGTACAAAGGCGATGTCGCGGCTTTCACTTAGCTTTGTTGATATTATTGTAACTGACCACGTCGGACACCGAATATAACGAATATGTTTTTATAAATATGCTGTTTTATTTTATTACACACCTTTTTAGGGACCCAGCATAATTTTATACGCTCAGAATCAGTGAACTCAGTCGTCCAAATAACGTTCCATACTCAAGACGAAAGTCACGCGACTCATTTTGCGCAACGTAAATTACGCGACTCATTTTATTAAACGCAAATTACGCTACTCATTTTACGCGGCGGAAAATTTCTTCAACTGGGGACTGTAAAAACAAGAACAATAAAATATAGAACATCAGTAAAAAAAACCCCTTTATTTCATAATTACAATAACAAATAAATGTTCATACATAATTCATTATCGACATGTATCCGACGAAAGTTACATTATTTTATTTAGACATCAATTACAATTTTATAGGATTTCGGAGCAACGACGACCGCCTTTTTATGTCTTAAGAAACGGAAATGTATAAAGCGATTTATATATTTTTTTACAAAGTTGCTGACAATATTGCAGATACCTCATAAAAGACAGAGCAGTGGTAACGGCCCCGACTTATGAGTTAGATCGTGGGTTAGACCCCAAGCTTCCTTTGTGTAAATTATTTAATCACCACTGCTCTCAAAACGGTGAAGGAAAGCATCGTGAGGAAACCGGCATGTCCTAGGACCGAAAATTCGAAGACATGTGACATCTACCGACCTGCACTGGCCCGGGTGGTGGATTACGGTCCACTTAAAAACTTTTTAAATTGATGTTTCAAGTGACTGACTAACTGCGGTCGATGACCCCACAAAAAACCATCATCAAAATAATTCCTTTTTTGTTTTATCATGTTTGGATAATAGTTAATTGTTTCAGGCGTGACTTTGCGGAATTCCATTATAAAATACAATAGACGTAGATATCGTATAAGATATCGACACGTATTTCACCTCTCAACGAGGCATCCTCAGGGTGACGATTGACCTGTCGCGAACCCGAACACGACGTGTTGCCACGCCGAGCGCCGGACGCAGAGAAACACCCTTGTTCTTCCTTTTCTTACAAGGGTTTTTTATGACTCCTGAGGAATGAGGAATAGTTAAGCGGAATAGGTTACTAAATATATCTACGTCTATTGTATTTTATGTTTAAATAATATTATCGATACCCATCACGTGTGCGGAGTTCCGCTATCTATTGACCCTGTAAAGTGAAAATCGCCGTTGCTCCGAAACATTTTTTATAGTGTTATACATTGATTGATAAAGTATTCTTCTACAACATTTATTATTTGAATGGGCTATATTATAGAAGAAATAATGCTATCGTACTATTGTAAGGATTCCGCTCCGGAAACTAACAAACTTCAAATGGTATCTTACTGCTTCGTCATATCAATTCGTCATATATATTTTTTTTTGCATAACTTATCTCAAAGGAGATCATTCATTGTCCATACATTTTTGGGCTAGAGGTGAAAGTGCCGGCCAAACAAAAGAAAAGCTATATTCCGAAAGAGTACGTTTTTCCCTTCATTTTTTACTACTACAAGCTAGTACTTGTTATTAGATTACTTTTTATTATTTCAAGTATAAAATATACTGAAAACAGTATTTTTCAAAATCGTATAGCAGCTCATGGAATTGCCGTACAGGTTTGGCCCAATAGTGAAAAGTGAAGAAAATAACATATTCTAACGGAATATATCATTTTTTTATTTGGCACTTTCATAATTTAGCCCCAAATGAATGATCTCCTTTGAATTTCGTTTTTATCGTGGATTCCTACATTACAATCAAATCTGTAGTCTATGACGGGTGTAAAAATACCCCTAACGAAGCCGGCAGAAAATTGTCCTTCCCGTCATTGCGATTGCTTTTTTGTACCTACTGGGAACCTTCTGGTTACGGGGATATTGAAGGTCAAATTCTAACGTCTTCCGATGTTTTTTTACGAAAACTAGTTTTAAATGCTATAACAACTTTAAATACCTCCACGACCCCTGTACCGTTATAAACAGCGCCAAAAATAACCGTAGTGTCCCAGCAACTATTTTTGCGCAAAATAACTTAGTTTGATGAACTGGTGAACACCTTTTCACCCTTATTATTATAATAAGGCCCTTAGTAATAAGGCTGACAAGTGGTTCACCACCAAAATCCGCGATGGTACATAATGCGTAGATAATGGCTTCATGAGGGGTCTTTTTAAACCCTGTACAAGTAGGCATTACATTTTGTTGTGTAGTTAGCTGCCATCAGTACTCAGCCATTTATTCTTTGTGATACGCCGGAGCGATATCATCCCTATAGTATGATAATGAGCCCCAGTTTTTAAAAGCCTGATCAAGTCATCATCACTCACAATCAGTCAATTTGCTATAGTTTAACCGACATCCAATGCAGCGTTGACCAATGAGCACGAGCCCCGTGTGCCGCACACATACATAAGGCGCCGAACAGCGGTGAAGTCAATCTATATCAAATCTTATGATAGGTGTTGAGATTGGATGAGCCAATCTTATAAAGGCAGGCGCAGATTTGGGCGGGCCGCACCGCATTGCCAAAATGCTCTTACATCATACATTTTATATGAATCATTTCACACTACAGGCGGACCGCAACGCCATTTTTAACATGCTTTAAATCAGGTTCATTTGAATATGTGTTTGTTTGTAAGGAAGTCTAGGAATCGACATTTTTTTGTATTGAAATACGATGCGCTAGGGCCCGATGCGGCTGTCATAAGAAGAAAGAAAATACCTACGTTTATTTGCGGCAAGCATGACGCAAAGAAAGAATACAAACACAAAAAAAGGAACAAGTTGGTAGAAAATATGCGTCAGATCCACGCAAAACGACCATCGCTCAGCATAATGCCGCAAGCCTATGTGAGACAGAATCATGTGCGCTTAGCTTAAATTGAGATTTGGCTTTTAAAAACTGGGTTATTCCTGAATGGGGTTAAAACATCGATTTATTTAATCTAACCGTAATTATGAATCTGACTTAGCCCGTAAGGTGGAATATCTGTAAGAAATTAATTATTATTTTATTAATATATGCGCAGTCAGCAATGTAATGTAAATAATAATAATATGTACATTTAAAAAAATAACGTGTTGGTTACAAGATATTAATTGTTTGGAGAAATTAATACATTTTCAACCGACTTTTCAATTCAATGTTACAATATTTTTTCTTTTATTCAAATACTCTATTTAAAATAAAGGTCATAGGCTTCTTCGTCTATGACCTTTACTTTAATAAAAATAATAATATAGAATATATAATATGATAAGAATAAAATATCATAATTGAGAGTAAACAAATAAATTATAGATACATTCTACAAGGCTGTCTACGCATATCACCCTAATCTACATATCACATAAAAATTACCAACAGAACTAAATTACCACTTACAATTAATAAACTTAAGTTAAAACAAAATTATATATTATAATATGAAATTAAAAACCTTTATTTCAATAAACTAAAAATATAGGTAACAATGTGTTTAAATTCTTTGAATAAAAGCGAGTTGGCCACTAGTTTATGTGCCTCGAAAAAAACAACTATTGTTTTTTGTAACTTTGAATTTCATTTGAGCGAAATAAATAAATACTTTAAAATCAATTTCGGAAATAATTTTAAATTAATGCCTCGTCAAAAGCATTTTTTTTCTATAAATCATTGATTTAATTATTTTATTGAAGCTAGTCCAATACTTATAAATATTGTATTATTTTCTTTAAAAATAAAAGACACTCGCTTAGTTCTTCGCATTAGCGACAGTCAGAGTAAAACTTTACCCGCACTGGGCCCGCGTGGTGGACATTACGGGCCGCTCCCTCTCACAGAGAGGAAACTTGTCCCAGCTGTGGGAAAATTATAGTAATTTTTACTCCGGCAACCCCATTACCCCATTTCTCCTTCATCAATCCTAAGTAAAGCTAAACCTCCTCTAAACGTTAAAAGTGGTAAAAAAAACTAACATATCTCGGGGTGAACCCGACAGACTAACGTTGTATTAAATATCACGTTTATATTATTTATTTATATTATAATTAAATAATATAATATTTAAATAAATAATTTATATTATTTATTTAATAATATAATAATTTATATTATTTATTAATGTGGTAAAAGTTTGAAAGGATAAATAAGACAAGCTATCTTCGCTTTCTCTTGTATTGGCACGAACTATGTGAGAATAGCGCATGGTGGAATCAGGACTGACTGGTCAAGATGCATACCGTGCACAAGATGACCACATCTCTCGACCTGAGACGCATTAGGTCTGATATGGAATTTACAATACAATACAAATCCGACCTTATGAGTGAGACGCATTAGGTCTGATATGGAATTTACGATACAATACAAATCCGACCTTATGCGTCTCAGATTCTAATAGCGGCCAAGCGCTGCAAGTAAGAATGGTCCTTACGGTGGTTACGCGGTTAGTGATGGTTAATTATTGTGCTCTTCGAGGCATAACACTAATCTTATGCCTCGATTTTAGTAATAAGTTGACGTGAGGCGTAAATTGATATCAACTCATTTCAGCTTGTCTTATTTATGCTCATAAAGATTTCAGATGAGAATATTAAAGTTATACATAATATTATACACCCACAGCATTCTTTTGACACATTATTGAATGCCTCGTTTTGAGTAATCGAGGCATAAAACCTCATGACTTTAAAATATATACAACAATCAACAATGATTTGTCTTTTACAAGTTTATCGAAGATATGCGAGGTCTCAACTTTGGTCGAGGCATAACGTTTTACAATTCATATTTGTATTAAAAAAATTGAAAATTTTGGAAAAATAATAACTTAAAAATACCATATTCCCATACACATACAAAAACCACTCAGCCTCTCGCTTAAAATATTGAAAATGCAATATTTGTGATATTTTTTTAAACTCACTTTATGAATATTTTTATTCTACAATCCGGCCGTCGGGAGAATTATTTCCTGATATCTGTAAATTGGAAAATTACTAGTTAGTAATAAGGATCAAATTCGCAAAACAAAGTTTCGTTTCGTAAGTTTCGAATGCATTCTCTCGACAGCCGGACAGTAACATGTAAAACATTAGTTCTCATTTTACAAATCTGCTGTTTCATACCCGAAAACATCTTTTCAGCTATAGAGCAGTTCCTGTTTACTTTCGGGCCGAAAGTTTACGAGCTCGAAACAGTGTTACGAACGAGAGTACGCTTTGAGAACATTAATTGCACAATAATATTACAAATAAAAATCATGGACTTCGATATAAATGGACCAACCCATAAATACACAATATAGAATATAAATACCGCTGTGTATTTTATTGTGAAATTATAGAAAAAACAAGCAAATTGTTAGTGAGAAACAAATAAAAGAGAAATATTCACAGAAATTGACAGAGAAAACACATTACCCTCCTTTTGGGGTTCGTCGCAGTCGGGTAACAAATATAGTCTTAGCTTTACCACTTTTGACAACATATCTAGGCAAATTTAAATTTTACTATGGTTGAAACTAACTGCCACATAGACAAAATATGCCAGAGGTACACAAAGTAACATTCTATCAGCGATAACGATGATGGAAAAGGCAAAAATGTATGGGACTGACATAAGCTATCGAAAAACTTATGTCAATCCTGTTGAAAGTCGTTGTAGAAATACGAAACGCTTTCGAAGCGATTGTCACTTGTCTAGGCCCTCTGGTTTTTACGATGGCAGTGACTGGAACCAATGATTCGGAATTTCGGACCCAGACAATGGGTCCTGAAAGACGAGATTCGCAGTACATAAGTCAGGAAGAGAAAGTTGCTGCTCACAATAAAATACACTATGACAGTAGTACAGTTACAAAATACACCAAATTATCTAGTTTAGCCACGAGCGCGGTTATTGTCGACAATGACCGGGTCGTGAGCGGTCGGTGTTGACATCAAGTGACCCCTTACCAGCTAGGTTTACAGCTTTGCTATCTGTAACACATGAAAAAACAAATCAAATTAGGTTATAACATGCCCCAAATATTCATGGCTAAGAAATAACAGCCGCACGGGTCGATCTATCAGTTTAAGCTACGCCTGCCGAGGTTGGTTCGTGGATGGGTGACCATCTTTATATACCGAGGCTCCTCCGTGCCTCGGAAAGCACGCTTGCCGTTGGTCCCGGCTGTTACACAAAGTAAAGCGCCTGGCTGGGTTCGTACACACCACCTACAACTCAGCCTTTACCATGGGGCCACCACTTCTCCACTATTTTACCAATTATGTTATAATCGGATCGTCGTCATATATTTTAAATTCATGTTTGAAATAGAAGACCTCTTGTCACAGTGGCGCTAACTGGTGGCGTGAATTGTTATGAAAACCATCATTGGGTACCCCCATCGAGATATTATTATAGTATAGAGTGCGCGCAACAAACTATGAACCGTAGACACGGGTTTGAACAACACGACGTTCCTCACCACACTCACTCACTTGTCAGTTCGAGATTCATTCATTTGTATGTCACAGTGAAGCGGTACAAAATGTTATTTTGAGGTGTTGGGACATTCAATCATTTTGTATGGGACATTTGAAGTGCCTCTTGTATGTCCTACCCAACACTAATCTATAGCTCACTTGTCTACGATGCGCACTAAGCGATTTGTGCAATACGCGCACTCTATGTAATATTATATCTCTATGTACAATATTCTGATTTAAAAGAGTGTCCATGGAGTTTCTTGCCCGTTCTTCTCCATAGATCCTACTACACTTTGGAATGGGCAACTAGCTTCATCTTTCTGACTGACCGACCCCTTGACAATTCAAAAGTGCCTGTAATTGGTTTATTTGAAATAAATGTTTTGAGTTTGAGTATGGCTCACTTGGACAGTTCTAAAATAAGAAGATTCACCAAAAATAAAGGTGTTCATGTGTGTACTCACATTACGTATGTCTGCGCTGCGAGCGCGCGGCGATCCTGTAGGCGACGAAGGGCCAGATGATGAGCAGGGCCAGGGTCGGCGCGCTCAGCTCCTGCCACGGCCATCGCCAGCCGCGGGACACTTGCTGGAATGCAAAGGAATATGACTTTAATAAACATAAATTAAACGAAACCAGCTTCATAATTATGTAAATAATAAGAGCCGCACGGGTCGATCTTCTGGGTTAAGCAACGCTTGCCGAGGTCAGTCCGCGGATGGGTTGACCATCTATAATATACCGACACACCTACGTGCCTCGGAAAGCACGATAAGCAGTTGGTTGCGGCTATCATTCGTAGAGCTTTGGCAGTCGTTACGGGTCGTTACGGGCCCAAAATAAGGGTCTTAAGATTATAGACAAATTCAACATGGCCATATAATCATAAATCGGTTGGTGGTGGGGCTTGTTCTAAGTCCGCCTGGCTAGCTACCACCATCTTATCTAAATCTGTCGCCATAACAACAATGTTAACAGCATTGATTGTTGTGTTTCGGCAGTTAGAGGTAAGATAGCCAGTTCCTCTGTGGTAGAGGATTCCGCGCGAAGCTCGCTTCCACCTTCGGCCTGATCATCATTTACCATCAGGTGAGATGCAGACAAAGAGCTCCACCGATGCGGTTAAAAAAAAAACTTAGAAGAATAGGGAATATGCATGTTTTTTTTAAATATTTTTATTCGATAGTTTACATCGTCAAATAATAGTTTAAAAAAATTCGACGGCAAAAATACAATTTAAAGTACTTAAAAAAATGTTTAAAAATATCCACCCGATCCGGGCTATTTAAACGCCCTCCATTTGGCGCGCTTGGTGTGGTGACGTCACAAACCGTGAAAACAGACAAGCAACTGTCAGGTCAACGACAAACGCTCCTTTTTGTAGGAGCGTTTGACGTTGACTTGACACTTGTTGATTGACTTGACATTGACATTTTGATTGTTGTCCCAGATTGTTACGTCACATCCGCTCTTAGCTTTTCAAGTATTTGAATTACCTACAGTTTTTTGGGACTTTTTAAAAATTAATTTCTCGGTCAAAAATAAATTTTATTAAAAAATATTGATGGAGGCATAATTCTGAAGTAATATAGTTTATAAAAAAAAATATTTGACCCATATTTGAATCACATGCATATTCCCTATTACTCACGATAGTAAATTGATTCAGGCGTTACTTTACGGTAATCCATTATAAAATACAATAGACGTAGATATATTTAGTAACCAATTCCGCTTAACTATTCTTCAAGAGGCATAAAAACCCTGTAAGAAATCGACACGTGGTTCACCTCTCAACGAGGCATCCTCAGGTTGACGATTGACCGATTGCAAACCAGAACACGACGTGTTGCCACACCGAGCGCTGGACGCCGTGGGGGTGACGGGCGATTTGATTCAGTCACAAACACCGATTTCTTACAGGGTTTTTTATGAATCTTGAAGAATAGTTAAGCGGAATAGGTAACTAAATATCGTCGTACGTCTATTGTATTTTAGAATTACTCACATCGAGTATCCTGCGGTCTCCCTCCACGGCTTTCCTGAGCGCGGCCACGTCTGCTTCCAGCCGCGCGAGAGTACCGGGCAGCTGTTCCAACACCTTCAGATCTGGAACGTCAACACAAACACTTGAATATTGTCGTAATTCTATAACACACTGATGATCCTTCGATTTTAGCATTGCTGCTTCTGATTGTAGATTCTATAACCACTCTTCTCTTTTCTAGAGACAGGCCAAGTTCTACATATCAACTTTACTTAGCTCGTGCTTAAAGAACAGTGGTGGCCCAGTAAGAGTAGTACTGGTGGCTCAGTAAGAAACAGTAGTAGCCGAGTTAGAAACAGTAGTAGCCCAGTAAGAGCAGTGGTGGCCCAGTAAGAGTACTGGTGGCCCAGTAAGAATAGTGGTGGCCAAGTGAAGAGCAGTGGTTGCCCAGTGAAGAGCACTGTTGGCACCGTGAAGAGCAATGGTGGCGCAGTGATGGTCCAGTAAGAGCAGTGGTGGCCCAGTGAAGAGTAGTGGTGGACCAGTAACAGCAGTGGTGGCCCAGTAACAGCAGTGGTGGCCCAGTAACAGCAGTGATGGCCCAGTAACAGCAGTGGTGTCCCAGTAACAGCAGTGGTGGCCCAGTAACAGCAGTGGTGGCCCAGTAATCGGACTGAGTGTTGCCACACGATATAAAAATCACTAATAACTTACGTGTAAGCTGTGAGGTTATTTGATGCGCGTGTCCATTGCTAAGCCTCTGTCCGGTCTGCCTCTGTTGCGTGGAGTCCCTGCGCTGTGGAGGTACCTCTGGCTCACTCTGTAAGTATTGATATTTATGGTGATGTCAAGAATAGTACAGGTACCGGCACGGTTTTACAGCTCTCGGCGAAAGTGGAGGGGAGATTGGCGCATGTTCCATTCATTCATAACGACGAAAGGACAAATAGTCGCAATATATTTATTATAGTGACCAATAGTCGCTGGCGCCGCCGGGCGCTTCCCCTGACGCACCTCACTCCCCCCTACCAAACGGACCCAAAAATCGACTTCAGCGCATTCAAGGTCAGGGCTTTTTTTTTAATAATAATTATTTTGCCCGTATTTTAATTTAGCTATTATTTGAACTTTAAATGTTCAAGAGTAATTTCAATTCATTGACTTTTCAAAGACGTGAAATCTGTCAATAGCATTACTGAAAACATGTTAATTAAAATGTGTTTAAAGTTTTTGTTATTTAATTCAATTAAAACTATGAGTACCAGTACATTGTAGGTTCATTCAACTACGTTCCGTAACTACCTTTTTTGTCACCCTTCAACCTAAAACCTTCAACTGTCCAGTTACGATTAAAAGTCCAAGTATAAATCTCGTGTCTCACTAGACGCATCTTGTCCTACACCCATCGCTTTCGATGTAATTCGTCTCTTAATAAATACACACACAAAAGAACAAGTTAGTACCCAAAACCAAGGTATTAGTCAAAACATACGTACTACACTAACATCGACAGTGTCTATGAACTCGTCCTCAGAGTCGTGTCGCTGTCGCGGCGGCGGCGGCGACTGGCCTCGCACCGGTGACGACGCGCCGGACACTGAGCGCGAATCTAGGGTGAACGTAGAGTTAGGGCTTTTGGGGTTGAAGGTTGTTTTATCTTCGATATAGGACGTTCTTCACACAGACCGGTATCCATAAATGTAGAGAAGCGAAATGTCTAATAAACAAACAACCAATATCTACTTAGGTTTTTCATGTTAACATGGCTCGTGATCCAACTGGTAAGTGGTCACTGCAGTCTTTGTATATTTGCAATACCAGAGAATTCACAAAAATACAAGTCATGGTGCTCATGTGTCTTTAAATTTTCCAGAACCCGGTTTTTTCAAACACGTACATGTACATAGCCACTGCTTGGCAGCAGAAATTGGGAGGATGGTAATACTTCTTGTATAGTCCGCGCGCGACTGCTAGTCACTGGGTATGTGAGCGGTGAGACGGGGGAGGTAGACAAAGGCAAAGCTAACTCAGTCTGCCAATTTTGTCAATGACACCCGCCCTCGTCTTACCCCTCACATACCATGACTTCTCCCGCTCTGAGCGGAGCGGGGGAGGGCGTGTCAGACTTTTACTGAATAAAACCCACCCGTGTGCCTTCAATTGCCTGTTGCCAAAGGTCCCGGTATCACTTTCGGACTTTCCCGCAACCCCTCACATTCCTCAGGCGGTGACTATCACTCGCTTGTGGACTACTCATCACCGCAGACCTCTCTTCTCCTCTTATAGCTTCATTTATTTATTTCATTCTTTGATGGATACCGGCCCTAGTGGTAGATCCAAATGAGTGTAATTTACGCCACTCAAATTATGAAAGAAATTACGTTCGACAAAATAGTCTCATGTCGCGAGAGTTCATTTGCGATACTGGGCTGCACTCAGTTGACCTCACCCTGATACCAAAATCGCATGAGGATTTCTGATATGAGAATATTTTTGCAATTACTATTATAAATCGATAAACACAATGATTTGAATCTAACATAATCAGCTATAATCGTACTCACACACAGGACTGTTCTGTCCAGACCTGACCCTCCGCAGAACATCGCCGGCGACCAGCTCCAGGTCGTTGTTCGGGAAACCTTGATCGTCCTCGTCCACTGACAGGAATGACGCTACGTCTTGGTTGTATGACATCGTTTCTACTATCTGTTGACAAATAGAATAGAAGGTTTTAATTTAGACAAAAAGGACTGCTGATGTGTTTCGTCTACTCTCTATGTCCATCAACGAAGATATGGACCCGTCCGAAAGAAGTTGATCCGTCAAACCAAGTGTCAAATTTAATTTTTCGGTCGGGCAATTACCCTATTAATCAACATAACAAATCCTCCTGGTTACTGACACCGATGAAGTTGATCGAATCTTGACAGGCCTCAAGTCCAATAGTGCCCCGGTTGGGATAACGTCTGGACAAAATTCCTAAAACACATACGAAAGGAATTCGGTCCAGTAACAACTCACCTTGCAAACCTCTGCTTCCAAAGCGGCACCTTCCCTGACCTACTGAAACATTCCATTATTACTCCCGTTTATAAGGGGGGAATAGATATGATGTCAACAACTACAGGCCTATAACTATTTCTAAAATATTAGAAAAAATAATTCATAATAGACTAATAAAATAAATTCTAAATTAATTTAATATCCCTCTCCCAATTTAGATTTAGACAGGGCTTATCCGCTGAGGATACAGTTACAGCACTGAGTTCTCTAGTAACTGAACGACTTAACACTGGCAATGAAGGTCTGACTGTTTTCCTGGACCTTAAAAAAGCTTTTGACACCGTCTCTGTCCCTGTCCTTGTGTAAACTGGAAAAAGCTGGAATAAGAGAAACCCCGCTGAAGCTGCTATAAGACTGTATCCCGTCTAGGAAGAAACGGGTTAAGGTGAGTGAATTGACTAGTAGTCACACTGTGGTCACATACGGCGTTCCCCAGGGCAGCGTACCTACACTATTCCTGACATATTTAATTGATCTCTACGACATGCATATAAATAATGCAAAAGTTTACGCTTATGCCGATGAAATCGCTGTCGTCTTCTCTGTAAACTCCTGGCAAGATGTTAAACTCAAAGATGACATACAAGACTTATTCCGGAAAAGGAGGACTGACATTGTTGCAAAAAAAAACCACAGACTGAAGCCATGTTTGCTTGCGGGCAATTTATAAACAGTTTGCTCAACTATATAGGTAAATCAAAACATTTACATGCAAAAAAAAGATATGATGTTTTAAAGTAAGTAAGTGTTTTTATCCAATTGGTTATTGTTTTAAGAAAACAATAACCAATTGGATAAAAACACTTACATAATTATGAACTCTTTTTTGGAGGCACTTTTGGAGCACATTAAGTAGAAGTCACTCTCACATACGCTCTCGAATACAGACACACTACGCACACACTCGAATCATACTCTCACTAGCATCCTTATTTTTATTTGATATTTGAAGTCCCCTTTTTTTTTGTGGGTGGAAATCATCCAATGACTTCTCCCGCTCTGGGCGGAGCGGAAGGGCGTGTCAGACTTTAACTGACTAAAACCCACCCGTGTTCCTTCAGTTGCCTGTTGCCAAGGTCCCGGCATCCCTTTCGGACTAACCCGCAACCCTGGCAGGCATCGGTCCTAGCGGACCCCGCCAATTGTGCTGACATCTCTTTGAGGCGCGCGTGGAACACGACGCGCCATCGACCCGGGCCTGGTCCTAATCCGACGGCGAGCTATATTTGAAGCACCTACGGTCTTGTTACTAGATTAAGTAATTATGCTGTACTATGGAAGAGCCTATCCTATCCTAACATAGGCATTGTTTGCTTCAAATTCTAAACCCCTTTTTTTAAACTGAAGCATTAATAACAACTTTTTTTATGGAAAGGTCTGTCCTCTTAGCCCAGATTCGCACGGGCGATTTGGATCTCAAAATGTCAGAGAGTCATAACCATTATAACATATGTATATGATACCATGGTATTTACCATAACTCTCCTCAAGTTAGCACCTCCACAACCTAGGACAACTAACCTGCTTCGTTCAAAAGTGTTAATAACTCTAATTGAAGTTGTGTGGCCCTGTGCATTGGTTGTATTTGTGAAGTTTGTGAACCACACGTGAAATTATAGCCATAATTTTTGGTACTCATCAAGGCATATGTATAATATAACACCTTTAACCAATTAAAATCATACTTGCAAGAAACCAAAAAAAGTATGAATTTAAAGATCTTCATAAATGCAGTTGATGCATATTTGTATAATTCATTTTCAGGACTATATCTCATTTTATCAATAGATCCTATATCTATACAATTAATTGTGTATATATGCTTTTATTTATTATATAACCGGTACATTCCTAGTCTTCAGACAAAGGCCTCCAGACATTCTTTCTTCATTCCGTTCATTCCTTCTCCCGATGATTTTTTTTTCTCACAATTCTAGAGTAACCCATCAATGTGTATATATGCTTTTATTTATTATATAACCGGTACATTCCTAGTCTTCAGACAAAGGCCTCCAGACATTCTTTCTTCATTCCGTTCATTCCTTCTCCCGATGATTTTTTTTTCTCACAATTCTAGAGTAACCCATCAAAGGCATTCTCATCAATTTTTAGGAAGGTTATCATTTAGTTTACCTTGTGTAATTCGGCGACATATGCCTGCATTGCTTCATCTTTCGTCATGTTGCCCAATTTGTTCCAGGACTCCCATTTTGCTCTGAAATTAGATAAGTCAAAGTCAAATAATTTATTTCAAATAGGCACATACAAGGCACTTTTGAACGTCAAAAAAAAACTCGGTATGGATACTCGGATGGTATTAAAATATGTGGCAAGCTACCATTTAGACAGCCGCACGATTCGATCCATTAAGTTAAGCCTGCCGAGGTTGGTCCGTGGATGGGTGACCATCTTTACATACCGAGACTCCTCCGTGCCTCGAAAAGCACGTTAAGCGGTTGCTCCCGGCTGGCATTCGTGGATCTTTGCCAGTCGTTACGGGTCGTCAGAAGCCCGAAAGTCTGACAACCAGTCTTACCAAGGGGTATCGTATTACCCAGTTACTGGGTTGTGGAGGTGAGATAGGCAGGCGCTCCATGTAAAATACTGGTATTCAGCTGCATCTGGTTAGACTGGAAGCGGACTCCAACATAGTTGGGAAAAGGCTAGGAAAAGGCTAGGCAGATTGATTTGATCTGATCCCTTAGGTTCTTGTCTTAGTCCTGCGGGGTGATTGCATAACACACTAACAGTAAAAATGGCTTTCAATTGGACAGCTTTGACATTCATTGCGTTAATTAGTTGTTGAGCAAAATTTTTTGCCCAAGATTTGAAGCATTGTATTAGCAATAACCTTCAAAATGGTTTCGATTGTGATTGTGTGTTTCGCAATTAGGGTCCTGAGGGCCTAGACAAGTGACAATCGCTTCGAAAGTGTTTTAAGACTTTCAACAGGATTGACATAAGCTTTTCGATAGCTTATGTCAGTACTATGTATACAATTTTGCCTTTTCCATCATCGTTATCGCTGATAGAATGTCACTTTGCCTAGGGCCTCTGTTTCTATAGATAACCTATATTAAATATCTCACCTGTTGACTACATCCCAGAATCCAGGCTTTGGCTTATCGCAGGGGCCTTCTGACGCTTGTTTGAAGTAACTGTAGAAACGTAGCATCAACTCGTTGCTCGGCTGATATGATCCTGTGGAAGAATGAAAATAACTTTATTAATAATTATTTTTTTAATGGCTTGTCGTGGATATATCGAAACATCAGAACAGGGGCCTTAAAACGGCCAGTTTAGCAGAATCATAATTTATACTAATGTTATAAAGCTGATGAGTTTGTTTGTTTGTTTGTTAGTCGTTTGAACGCGCTAATCTCAGGAACTACTGAATGGAATTTAAAAATTATTTTTGTGTTGGATAGTCCATTTATCGAGGAAAGCTATAGGCTATATAACATCACGCTACGACCAATAGGAGTGGAGCATAAATGAAATATATTGCAAAAACGGGAAAAAATATTCCTTTTTGAGAGCTTTCGTTGCGTGCGCTGCGTAAACGGTTTATGTTACGTAAATATCATGTATCATGGAATTATTCTTCTTTAAAGTTTCTAAAAAAAACTCCGCGACAGCATATGTCTATCTTTTAAGATTGACTCACTATAACCTTTTTTTATGGTAATCAAATTTGTTCGAAATTAATGCATTATTCGCGAAGGAGTTTTATTTATTCAAATAAATAGTTTTAACATCAAGGGTATTTATTTAGCAGTAAAATACTTTTTAATTCATTCGAATCGGACATTTAATTTCGAAGTTATCACGAGTTTAAAAATGCAATACGCGAGCCTCTAGAGAGGAGAGGATGGGCACACGGGTAGACCATGACCTGGGGGAACTTAACTTCTTAAAACGTGTCCTATGACATGAATAGGACATAGGACACGTTTTAAGAAAGAAGAAAGAAAGAAAGATGAATCCCTACATTCCCACAGGATAGAGACCAACGCGGGTGAAACCGCGGGGCACAGCTAGTATGTTAATAATTATGAATCATCGTTAAATGTCACAAACTGACAATTCATAAATAAGATCTCCGTGCAATTCATATTTTTGACAGTCCACAAACTATGAATAGCTATACTGGTGTTTAAGCTATAATCAATTTTAATAATTAAGTAAGTCATTTTCATACAGCAATATTTACACCAAAGTGATTAGAATATGAATTGCATTGAGTACATAGGATTCAAATTAGAGGAATTGCTAATGATTCAGGAATTTAATTGCTTTTAGAGGAATTGCTAATGCGGCCGTTTGAGGCCCCCAGCGCATGTGTACCCAATTAAAAATATTGATTTCATTTTTGGCTTTTTTGGAGCCTGGGTTGGCCATTATGGCGTGGCGTGGACACTTAAAGGGTTTATAATCACGTGTTACAACAGCTGAGTCGAATCAACAACACGTTTACACGTCATAAGTTTGCAAGTCAAGGACAAACATGTGGTTAGTTTCGTTTTCGTTTCGATTACAAATCTTATTGCTCAAATTAAAACCTCGAAGTTTGGGGTTGCGAAATCACGTTTTAAAACTAAAATACAATAGACGCTGATATATTTAGTAACCTATTCCGCTTGACTATTCTTCAAGAGTCATAAAACTCTTGACTCTGCGTCCAGCGCTCGGTGTGGTAACACGTCGCGTTCTGGTTTGCAATTGGTCAATCGTCATCCTGAAGATGCCTCGTTGAGAGGTGAAACACGTGTCGATTTCTTACAGGGTTTTTATGACTCTTGAAGAATAGTCAAGCGGAATAGGTTACTAAATATATCAGCGTCTATTGTATTTTATAATGGATTTCCGCAAAGTCACGCCTGAATCAATTAACTGTTTTAAAACTAGTTAGAAGATAAATGGTATGTTTCACCAGCTTCCGATAAACATAACTAAACATCACGACTGTAATGCCCGAAGGGTTACACAGAGGTGTACCTACAGTACACAGACATTTCGTCGGTTATGTACGAGCCTATTGCCATCCCGGCATCGAGATATAAGTACTAACGTACTAGAGAAGCTACGTCAAATAACTGAATTGTCCTATTCTTCGTATTGAATCTTTAGTTCGCTGCAGCGCTAAAATAATAACAATTCGTCTAAACCGTACCTAATTTACCACAGTGCTAGATTTGCTGCGGAAGTGTATTTATTCTCGGCAAAAAGGTCTTAAGCGCCATGTAAATCACGGCACTTACGCGTTTTCTTCGACAAACTGCGGCGCGATCGCCGCAGTTGAACGAGACAAAGTAGGAATTTACGGTGTCTTCTCTAGTACGTTAGTACTTATATCTCGATGCATCCCTGGCACGAATCCCGAGGGCCAAGTCTACTAATTTACAATCGTGTCAGTGGTCTCGCAATCATCAGTTTTTGACAGATTTTGTGTGGCAACATCATCATCATCATCATCATCATTTCAGCCGAAAGATGTCCACTGCTGGACAAAGGCCTCCCCCAAGCACCGCCATATCTGTTGCATATCTGTCAAAAACTGAACATTGTGAGAACACTGACACGTTTGCAAATTAGTAGACTTGGCTTCCAGACTCCAGTCCGCTACTGAGAAATGCCTGATGAAAAAACCCAAATACACTTTGCCTGACCTGGAAATCGAACTCAGCAGGACCCAAAGAGAATTTAACCTTTATAATCATTACCAGGACCTTATGGTCAGCAGTAGCGCCTGCGACCCCGAACCATGAACAAACAGATGATCAACGCTGTTTCGATAATAATTAGATAATCAATGCACATTTTAAGCGAGTTTTTGCACTTATTTACGCATTCGTAAACTGCCTTCAATATGTACAAGGTCAGATCATAAATTACAGTATTTATGTGTATACATAAATAAGTATCCGGTTCACTAAAATTAGTTTCGTGTATCAAGAGGTTTCATTTAAACTGACCTCTTTGCATTGCCATTTTTAGGGTTCCGTACCCAAAGGGTAAAACGGGACCCTATTACTAAGGCTCCGCTGTCTGTCTGTCTGTCTGTCTGTCTGTCCGTCTGTCACCAGCAAGAAGAGTAGACAAAAATGACGTTTCCTGTAGACAGTACGAGACGGCAGCAAAATAGAAAGAGTCAACTGCACTTTTTACGAAATTCACTCTTTTACATAATTCGACTCAGAATTCTTTGTTTTATCATAGGATTTATCGGTTGTCAGTGTGATTTTGACAGTAAGGATAGAAAACTTTCTTCCGAAATAGTCTACATATAGAAAGACCTAGACAAAGATCGTTAGAAATGAAAGACAAAATGACAGATTGTAGAAAGATTTCTACAGTGGATGTCAAAAATGAAGAAACGAACTGTCACTTTGTATAGAAAAAGCTATGTCTATTTTTCGTAGAGATAGAAAGCGCCACGCTACGCCTGTAGGCTGTATCTCATGAACCGTGATAGCTAGACAGTTGATATTTTCACAGATGATGTATATCTGTTGCCGCTATAACAACAAATACTAAAAACCAGAATTAAATAAATATTTAAGGGGCTGCCATACAACAAACGTGATTTTTTTGTTCATTTTTCCTCGATATTGAAAACGACAACAGGTAGACGCTTGAAATATTCACAGAATATTCAGTTACATATTCACTTTAAAAATTAAATTAAAATAAAACAAATATTGAAGGGGGGCAACAAACGTAATTTTTTTGCCGTTTTTATAGATAATGGTAAGGAACCCTTCGCGCGCGAGTCTGACTCGCACTTGGCCGGTTTTTTAAATCTACTTAAAGTTTTTTAAAACTACTTACTTAAGATTTGAAATTCGCGTGGCCTTAGCGCATCCCCCGATGCGCTAAGGCCACGCGAATTTCAAATCTTCTTACGTTTTTTGCAATTTGCAGGTCAGTGTCAGGTTGTAAATATGATTCGCGACCGATTTGGATAAGGGCAAAAGAATGATCGTGATTCAACGTTTTCGACTTCAATTATCGCAATGTACACTTTGCGAATATGATAAACGAGGTGCATGTCGCAAATCATCAACACTGACCACATAGATATAAAACCAACAGTTATATGATCAACCTTATGTTTAAGATTGTAAAGTATATTTTACTTTGTAGTTACCATTCTTTGTTACAACAAAGTTTGAACTCTTGACCCGACCAGTCTGTTTATGTTTACAATTTGATTTTATGTACATGTCCATATGATAGGACATGATTATTATATTATTTCTAACTAACTTTATTTACACAAAATCATAATACTTAGACATGTTGCAATGTTTATTCTGAAAAGTAAATTGTAAATATTAGAAGATAAAACGAACGAATTTATGTTATTGTTTTAAAACTAACTTGGGTTATGTGGTATGGACGGATTGTCGCATCAAAGGGAAGGCTTTATAGTCATTGAGTCGCATAGTGAAAGGAATGGACAGAATCATGGATGGAATCATCGAACATGAAGCATCGTATTATCTCTAAATATTATGAAACAGTCACTTGTCATGTGTTTGTGTAACCGCTTGTTCTTCAAACCGTGCGTTTGCACTGGCGAAACATTACAACAAAACATGTTTAAATCTCTAGTTCCTGTCAAAAATTGTATGGAACATTGACAGAAGATAGAGGTTTCAACATGTTTTGTCGCAAATGTTTCGCCAGTGCAAACTCACGGTAAAGTACACAATGGATTTTGATGCAGGTTTCACCATAATTTTGTAACACATAACACTAGCTGCGCCCCGCGTGTTCCCCCGCATAAGTCTCGATCCCGTGGGAATATCACGATAAAAAGTATCCTATGTCCTATTCCAGGTTATGGTCTACCCATGTGCCAAATTTCATCTTTATCCGTTCCGCCGTTTTAGCGTGAAAGCATAACAAACAAACAAACTTACTTTCGCATTTATTATAAATTATAAATAAATAATAATTAATAGGATTATGATTCATATTTAACTGAAAGATAATTAAGAAATCTGGATGTTTTGTCAAGTCGTACCTAACATCCGTACGATGCAGCGGCTAGTTGTTATACATAAAGATAAACTCTTTTGACGATACTACATTAAATCAGCTCTAGGTATTGAGAGACTCATTTGATCTTGATCACACATTCATTGTTTTATAAATTAACAACGGCTTGTCAAAAACACATCGCCAAAGACAATTCAAGGAAGTAGCCACTTATGAAGCAATGTCTAGGTACTAAGCAAAGATGTGTATCAACGTATAATATGTATTTCGCAAATTGAGTCAAATATTTCACTGTAGTTGAAGCCTCGAAATATTCAAAAATAGATCGACAATGGTAGCATTTAGTAATGCCTATAATATGGCCCTTACTAAAAGTAAAGAAAGAAGAACAAAGATCACAATAAAACTATGAAACAAACACTTTTACAGGTCAAAAATTATGTTGTTTCCTATCCGACTTATGCACTAGTATATTAAACTTATCTCAAACGGAAATAATATATTTCAGATTGTGATTGCCAGGTTATGCAGTATATGCATAACAATACATAATAATATAAAAAACATAAGAGCTGCTGGCTCTAAGCAGCAGTTACTAGCTATTAGCGCTCGCGCCTTTCCAAAAGTTGCGATTAAGATAAATATCGTCAAGAACGAGTCGAAAGTTATTTTTTTGTTGTCTATGAAATGCTACAGTAGCCTTACCGTGCGTTGCGGGAAAGTCCGAAAAGGATACCGGGACCTTGGCAACAGGCAACTGAAGAAACACGGGTGGGTTTTAGTCAGTAAAAGTCTGACACGCCCTTCCGCTCCGCCCAGAGCGGGAGAAGTAATTTGATGATTTCATACCCACAAAAAAAAAAACCCTTACCGTGCGTTTGCACTGGCGAAACATTTACGACAAAACATGTTGAAATCTCTATTTTCTGTGAATGTTCCATACAATTTTTGACAGGAACTAGAGATTTCACCATGTTTTGTCTTTAATGTTTGCCAGTGCAAACGCACGGTTACAGTAGTCACATATGATGTGTAACATCTGACATCTTGGCTGACGTATATACAATAATATAAACAATATTCATCACCATCATCATCATCTCCATCTGACGGCCAACTCAGCACCGCGCGTGCTCATTGGTGAAATCAAATACCGCGCGCTTTCCCTACTTCCTGCTTCATGTTACACACTTCCGTCGCTTTTCACGTAATCACTCCCACAGATTCGCATATTTCGATTTTGAATGCGAGAGGAAATTATGTTGTTAAAAGAAATTACTTTGTAAAGTATTATATTATTTTTAATTATTGTGAATGTGAAGATTATGTGGATCTTTCTTTTCTTTTTTATTATTTATTTTTTCTTAATTTTAATTAATCATAGTCTGGCAGTTTGAGTAATTTATGCGGCCTAACCAAATGTCCGTTCTTTGGTATTGTTCGTCAAATCGTTGAGTTCCTTAAATTCGGAGTTGAGCTGCACGATTACTTACAAATGCGTGCACTGACTGGACAGGTCCACTCAATCTGTGTGGTTCTTTCCTCGAAAGACCATTTCAGACACCAATCTACATGGTCTTCACATAATCTGACCAAAATTATGTCTGGACTTTAAAAGAGACTGTGACCTCTGAGTTTGTTTCGGCCTTTCTTCTCAGAGTAGTCAGATAGGAAACGCCGACCTCATCTAGTTTTTTTTTAAAAATGTGATTGACGTGTAAAAGTGTTTGTACAAAGCTACTTACAGAAATAAAATCATTTATCAGAAATAATTTTTTTTCTGCATAAAACCAAACACACATTTAAAATAAAAAATACTTTACATACACAAATACAAAAGAAGCCAAAAGCCTCGTATTCAACCAATAAAAGTATAATATTCATTGAAAGGACTTAGTCAAATTGTTATCACAGGGGCTTCCGTTTTTCAATTAAATCTACGGAACGCCAAAACTAACGCTACTTTAACTTAATAACGCTCCGTTTTAGGTAACGTAACGACCATATAGAAGAGAAAGTAAATGATTCATGTCATAGTGTTTTTGTAAGCGACCAGCTACGACTATGGTTATTCTAGAAGTTTCAAAATAGACAATTGTTTGACTCCAAATTATCGCAAAAATTCAATAGACGTTTGGAAGGAGAATGGGCTAGCTCCCAAATTATGCTAAGCTAGCAGAATAGTTAATTGATTCAGGCGTGACTTTGCGGAAATCCATTATACAATAAATAAAATACAATAGACGTAGATATATTTAATAACCTATTCCACTTAACTATTCTCCAAGAGTCATAAAAAAACCTGTTAGAAATCGACACGTGTTTCACCTCTCAACGAGGCATCCTCAGGATGACGATTGACCAGTCGCAAACCAGAATACGACGTGATGACACACCGAGCGCTGGTCTCTGAGGCTAGTAGAACAACTGTTGTCCGTTAATAATGATCCCTCAGTAGGTTGAAATCAAAATTGTGCGGTGCTGGATTTTTCCAAAGCGGACTTTAAAAACATGTATGCGTGTGTGTGTGTGTGTGTGTGTGTGTTTGTGTGGGTGTGTGTGTGTGTGTGTGTGTGTGTGTGTGTGTGTGTGTGTGTGTGAATGTCAAGTTCACCGATACAGCACGAGACCGGTAGGTGGTAGCCGGCAGGTTAGTCAAACAAAAACAATTTATAAAAGAACCTCTACATTGGGTTAAAAAATTGAAAAAACCGCCTACTTTTTTGAAGTTAGTTGAAAAATTCTGAGCACAAAAGCAAGTTGTTGCGTTTGGTAGCGATAGATATTATGTAGATCTCACAATGAGTCTCCATGCAATGATCATTTCTGCCGCCAAACTGAACTGATATGAAGGGTATAGGATGCAGCTGAAATCACAGGTAGATCAAATGAGAAATAAAATGTTGCCATGCATGACAATGCATCGAAAAATACAGGCAGTGGTAACAATAATAAAATAATAAAATCTAGATCAAAAGTTAAGGACGGAACGAATTTCAAAATAAATCAATTAGACTAAGACTTGGACCCATGGTTGTATGAGACTACCACGTGAACATACAAATAATAAAAACAACAATAGCATTCCATAATTTGGACAGTGTTCGTCGGAAAGAGAAAGTTCGTGATACATCGTAGACGTTTTCTTTGATAGACGCGAACTTACTTTCTTAATAGTTTATTTACTTTATTAGTCTGTAGAATGCTTAAATTTTTTCCACTGTCCTACATTCAAAATAGACTCCACGTGTGGCGAAGTGGCCATACATAATGAACCTCCGGCACAGCAGTCAGCCCCGCTATACCACTTTGCAGACTGGCTTAAATATTTAACACTCAGCTATATCCACCATATTGCTCAGTTACATCTCTTAAGTGGTTCCAAAGCCTTGGGCCTTGAAACCGTCTCCAAGAGAGAGACACGGTCCTGTATTTAAAGTACTACGTATATTAGCAACCATATTGTTTTTCATACCAAGAACTTTTGCGGTTACCACATTCACAAAGTCTGTTTCTTCATTTACTTATATTGTGAGTGTTTGGAATTTACTTTGTTTTTTATAGTTACTTGTAATTCAACAGTCATTAACATAGTCACTATAGAACCATTAATTTCGTATTTATACATAATTTTGTGACGGAAACAAGTTCCCCAACTACACCGGTCTTGCACTTATGTGTAATGGACCTTGAACTATCCGTTCATTATTGATTAGCCGACTGCGTTTGGAGTTACCAGCAACTAAAATTACACGTTAGTTAATATTGAGATTTTTTAACTGTACGATATTGGGCCTGCAACACTATTAAAGACGCCTTCTGGATGAGACTCGCACAGACCAGGGAAGCATGGCACAATAGGGAGGAAGCCTGTACTCAGTAGTGGGCGGTACAAGGTTGCCAATGATGATGATGAAAACGCCATCTCAATAGATCATCACTTTTGCAAAATAGTAAAGTGTCGGAAAGTTTTCATAGCTTCCACGAATATATCGCTTGCATATCACAATTATCACACTCTTTTCGAGCGATTGTCCGTTTCACGTATTAATTAATTATCCGATATTTTTTTAATTAGGTACCTTATTGATTACCCGATAGCTTCTACGAAAACATCTGGAAATATGTATAATAAGTCTTTCATATCTTTCGGCATTTGGCACCCCAATAGACCAGAGACGTAGTTTAATACATACATAAACCCACCCCCCCCGCCTTCTTCCCATGGGTGTAGGCAGAAACTATAAAACGCCAACTGCTACGATCCTTACATACTCCTTTTGATCTTAGTTTGTTATTTTATTTCCACTGACTAGAACCTTGCTAAGTCCGCAATAAAGATCAAAAAATAAAAAAGATCAGACACCTCATAGAAATCTCAAAAAGGATACAGAAAATTCACAACAAACTGTTGACGCAGAAACCACAAGTATTAATCGAAATACAATAAAACTTTCAAACTTTTTACTGATCGATATAAAGTAACAGAAATAGAAATCAGCAGTACCTACCTTACTTATCTACGGATCGATGAAGACCTTGTATTGACCATTGTCATGCTTACCACGAGTGGTTAATAAGTGATCAAAGAATACGTAGTGAATTTTAAATAGGTCTTTGAGTAATGGGGACTTGCACATCCATTAAGGAAACAGCAAGGGAAAAGAAAGATTAAAAACTCCTTACTATGAAGGAAAAATAAATATCGTAACAAAACCTGGATTGGCCAACATGCAATAGTTGTTATAGAAAAATCCGGCAAAAATACTACTTAATATCGATCCTAACAAAGAAGTATATTTATGAACAACAACAAGTAACACTAACAACATTATTACGATCGATAATCCACATTCCAACCAAGTTAATTGTGTGTCAAGTATAGTGATTATGACTATCTTTCTCGATGATATTGTAGTGGTGTATGAAGAAAGTCATGTTAAGTGAATGCTTACTGGCTAGCAACATGATTAACCCCATTTTTCTTTCCGTGCATGGCTTCTACAATACTTGCCTTCACAAGGACAGCTGAATCATTTCAAATAGAATCTTATACAAATCAGCACCAGCAAAGACTAGGCAAGCAGCCATAATCAACACCACTATACTAACTTACTTACACACCACACTGAAACGTGCTTCGAACCACAAAGCACTAATTGAAACCATATTTGGTCCAAAAAGTAGTCACAAAGGTAATGAATTTATGATGATAGCAGTCCCAATTGCGCACTGAGTACATACGAAAGTACAATTGTTGATGGAATTTCATTACGTCGCCGACCCGTTATCATAATAGGGCACGGATCGATTTGTAAGACGACGTTCATGTCATCATGCTATTCGACTGTTATTAAAATGAAATTGGATGGGTAATGTAATGAATATATTTGGACGATGTGATGTGCCAGGACGTACCTGGGTAAAGAAGAAAATTTGGCATGTTTAGGACAAGAATGTAATATTTGTTAACTTAAATATTCTATTAGAATCATGTTAAACACGACAAGGAAGTTAAATTGAAAGACAAATATTCAAAGAAAGTAGCTAGCGAGCGTCAGTTAGTTCGTTTTTCGAACAAATGTTGACTCGACTTGTTCGAGGAAATAGTAGATTGTATTACAAGGGAGCAAAATAATATTTTTACGGCGAGGGCGCTTTTTTGAATCCAGAGCGAAGTGAGGGATTCTAGAGTAGAATCACGAGCGTAGCGAGGGATTCTATAGTAGAATCCTGAACGTAGCGAGGGATTCAAAGTACGTCGCCCGAGCCAAAAATATATTTTGCGCCCGAGAGATGATACACTCTACTTTTCATCACCCGCTATGAGAAAATAAAAGGCGGCCCTAATTTAATGTAATATTATTATTAATAGGAAGAAAATGAAAAAATATCCATTCATCCATCCATCCATCCAATCCACCCATCATCCCATCAATTCCCATCCCATCCATCCCATCCATCTATCCATCCATCCATCCATCCATCCCATCCATCCATCCATCCCATCCATCCCATCCATCCCATCCATCCCATCCATCCCATCCATCCCATCCATCCCTTCCATCCCATCCATCCCATCCATCCCATCCATCCCATCCATCCCATCCATCCCATCCATCCCATCCATCCATCCAAGCTAGTCTTTATTCAAACAATATTTGCATTCGATTTCTTTGGCGCTGAACACTAAGATGTATCAAATTCAAAAAGTGCGCGGCAAAGATAATTGCGGCGCACATATTAAGAGAATTCAAAAAGTGCGCGGAAAAGATAATTGCGGCGCACTTATAAAATAAAGAGGATTAAAAACTCATTACTGCCTGCTAAAAGCTTCTTATAGAAAACACCACCGCACCGGTACACTTAAAGGCGAACCAAGTCGTCCTTTTCGAATAGGTGGGATGAAAAATAATGTAAATGGCCCAATAACATGAATAATGCTGAAAGAATCACACCATCTATCTTAAAAGTCAAACTCATTTAAAGCAGTAATAGATCTGGTCACAAAGCTAAATCATTATAACCTAAAAATCAAAACTAAATTATTAAAAACGAACATTGCGTATCGCAATGTGATCTTTCCAACGAAACCAACCAAAATTCTTGTAAATAAAATAAAACAAAAACATGGATACAATCACTCGCAACGACTCGGTGCACCCGTGACCGAGAAACGATTACGTAAATTATCTTATGATTGCTTTCTTACATAACTTTCACGCTTACAGTACCTGTTCCTTCGGTTTGTCGGAAGTAATGGAGGACTGATTTAGTTTAGTAAGACGTGGATACGTTTAGTATAAGTAAAGAGTTTTTGAAGGGATTACTTGGAATACAGAGAAGAAAGAATATAGGGCAAACCTGACAAGATATTCTAGAATTACCAGTTTATTTTCGTTAAGTACCTCAATCTTTGGGCCATTTGGAGAATAGAGAAGTCAAAGACAAGACCTTACAGGCACAATAACGATAGCAACATAATATTATGCGGAGTTCAGGCATAAATCCTAATAAATGCAAGACAGCAACAGCATTTAGCTATGATAAATTTTAACAAGCATGACATAAATACATCGATTCTTATTCATTATCTTCCTGCCCTTGCACCATGTTACTTGGATCAGCGCAGCATGTTTTTTTCTTCCATTTTCCCCTGTAAACCGTCACGCTATCATTCACTCCCTTCTCTTTCATATCATTCATCACACAATCCATCCATTTTTCCTTCGGTCTTCCTCTTCCTCTCCATCCACCAACACTCATATTCATCAATCTTGGTTCGCAGCGGTCTAGAAGATACAGTTGCAGTAGATGATACTCATTGCAGTATATTGTTTCATTTTTGTTTCACGTATTTCCTGCGTAGGTGATGACACCGATAAACTAACACATAATTTAAACATGTAATAGTTCGTGTTAGTTCAGTGCAAACGTCATTCAAAGAGATTTTCCTCAACTTTAAATTCTAAGTCTTTACGCAACTGAAGTCGTGGCACAACATTTACATACAATGCAGATACACTTGAAATATTCACACCTTGAAAAAAATTAATGAAAATTTCATTTAAAACTACACATTTACTTGAAAATTGAATTTCGTCGATAACCTTGCTGCCTGCTTAATGATAACCACCGCACAGGTCGATCGAAAGTTAAGCAACGCTTGACGCGTTTCGTGGATGAGTAACCATTCATTACTCCTCTGTTATTCGTAGATCTTTAACAGTCGTCACGGGTAGTCAGAAACCCGAAAGTCTGACAACCGGTCTTACCAAGGGGTATCGTGTTACCCAGTAACTGAGTAGTGGAGGTCAGATAGGCAGTCGCTCCGTGTAAAATACTGCTATTTAGCTGCATCCGGTTAGATTGGAAGCCGACCCCAACTAGTTGGAAAAAGGCATACTTAGATGATAAAACTTGAAATTATATTGGACACCTAAATCAGTGCCAAGAATGTCAGAATGTTAATGGAAAAATAAATTTTGCACAAGCGTTTTCTTTTGTAACGACAGTGTGTATTATTTAGGAATTATTTTTGAAAATTCATTTACTAAAGGGGATGAAAGTTTGTATGTTAAATCGTAATTTTTCCGATAGGAAATCCCATCGTTCGCACGGTGAATTAAATTCACATGGCGATGGCGTGGAGTATACTGCAGACCCCAGTATTCAATAACATAACGTTTGTATCTCTCCACTGATCCGCTCCTACCCGCTTTAATGAATTGGCAATCTCAGACGAGACTGGTTTTGACAGCTCGGTATGAACTTGATTCTAAGTTTCCCGATAAGTATTAAGTAACAGTTAAAATTATTTAAATTATTTCATCATTTAACATGAAATAATTTAAATTCAACACATAAATATGCTGAAATTATTCAATATTATCAAGCGTTTTTGCAAAGAAAATCAGTTTTCAAACCAAAATTATACGTTGTGAAGTCCAAATGCATGACGGTAATTATATCGTTTGCAGGACAGTGCTCTCAAAACCACAAATTACAATCATTTCGGCGGTAGAAACCGCAGTAAATTACAGCTTACTCCCAATGACAGGCATCTAAGTGGATGGGATGCCTTTTCTGTTGGTTGATCAACTATTTTACTCTTTTTTGACCATATCTGTAGGCTGTAGGGATCTGAGTTAGGTGTAATTATGAGGCTTTGGGGTGCATTGAACAGACATGTTGCGCCGACCCCAAATAAATTGGGATGAGGAAAAGAGAATGATGGTGAATGGTGATGAGCTTTGGGATGTATTAAAATAGCCCACACGAATGGTGATAGTTAAATGTACGTCCGGAGCTCCAAGGGCAGTTAGAACCACTACCATTTTGTTAATTAATTAATATTTTTATTACGACATGTATAATTTTCAGATATATTAATTGCTTAGCTGTAACTTTTTATAAGACGGAAGTTTCGAATCGCAAGGATAGAGCTCTTCAACCGAAATGAAAGAGTATAAGAAGAACCTTAAAATGATAGCATAAAATAGACACGATTGGCTGTGCTCAATAATAATTCAAAATTCTACTACTGATAATAGGTATCCAAGCAAAAAGGAACGTAACAGACGCTGAAGAGATAACGCATTTAGAAAGCTCAGGCAATCAGGCAAATTTGAAATTTCATTAGGGAAAAGAAAGAAATTAAAAAAAACACATTAAAACAATTAGTCATTCGTTCCACCATATACGTTGCGGTTAATTTTAGGTACCGAGTAAAAAACAGTATTCTATTAATAGACAGTTCATACACAAGGCTCATCAAACCTGTATTTTTTTTCTTGGTCAACTAAAGCTATTTTAAGAACTGACTAAGTAATTGAAGCTTTTACTTCCAAGCAACATAACATCATAAAATAAACTTACACTTTTTTTACAAGACAGATACTTACTTCAGAACGCCACGTGCTTACATACTCGGGAAGACGAAAAAGCAAATCATCCATATATCTAGATATAGGACCTGGATTTCATCAAATCGCTGAACAAGCATGATATTGATTACTATGAATATGCAAATAGACCATAGCTTAGCAAAAAAATAAATATACATATACGGAACCTTTTTCTTTAATGGAAAAATATTATCAGCTGCTTTATGTCAAGACCATCCAGAATTCCACAAGAAAGGTTATTTTAAAGTTAAAGGTATTATATCTTGCGAAGGTGAAGCCTTTATCACATTTCATCGTGCATTTATGCTATCAAAAGTACATTTAATAAGACATAGGACACAGTACATAAGCAGCTCCCAGATTTAGACCTATTTGATAACAAACTGAATCAACTTCGATTTACTGTCATAGTAAAATACTCATATTTCACCATGGCAAAGATAGCTAGTAAGATTGGAGTTACGTCATGTTATGGCGTCAATTTCCTTTACTAATTGAACGAATGTCTTCAAATGAATCGACAAAAATATAAACAAAAATTAAAGTCCAAATTAAATTTCAATACAAATCTTGCTTCTTAAACCAAACCAGTTTGACCTGAACGAAATATACCCAAACTGGTCGCGCCCACTTTCGATTTTACATTATCTTTAACTTGAACCGAATCAGATGATCGTGCAGCTCTTAATAATGAAATAAGCAACTTGGATGTGATTTCCGAGAGCCTCCGAAATCTGCCGAAGATACAGCAGAACTAACTATACTTAAAGCAGATACTATGTTTCTTATTTTATTTTGAATTACCATTATTTTCGCCAGAACAAGAAATCTATTGGCCCCTTGGAGCCTTCTTCTGCCCTCTACTTAGTCCTGGAGCAGTATCGTGCGAGCGAGATAAGGAGTGAAGTTGAGCTGAGGTTTTATGGACTCTTAAACTATGATTATTTGTCAATATGGTAGATATACAAAATCTACGGTAGAACTGAAGAGTTCAGAAGAAGACTTTGTATTTTATTTCAAAGAAATTATATTTTCGTCTTAACTAATTTTCCTAATATTTACTGGCCTATTGCCAAAGCCCGTATAGCTCAAGCAATGGGTCAAACTCGTATTTGCAAATGCACTTTAAGAAAAGCAAACTAAGCCTCATTACAATGCATGTATGCAAGTTCTTACGTCTGTATCTGTTGTTACTGCAGGCTGTACGTACGTAAGCTTATGCTCGGATTACACAAGGCTAGTTTTTCAAGCTACAGGATATCAAGATTGTGCTAGTACGCTTGCAAGCTAGTCAGTCTAGCTAGCCTCTTACGTATACAGAATTATCCTCATTTTTAGGCTAGTTAGTTAGTGAGAAAGACAGTAAGCAAGTGAGATTGTTTACGGTGAAAATAAGGGTAATAAAAAATAAAAATAAACATAAGACCTGCTTTATAGATTATGCAATAATAGGATGGAGTTCTATTTTTGAGCTAGTAGCACCCCTACAACTTATTTTAATGTATTGACTTTTGTACTAGCCTCGTGAGACCGGCAAAGTATCCAATCGGATCAATTTTACTCTACGGACTTAGTCACTGTAATGCTACTGGCTCAAAATTTCCTAGCATCGTGTAAACAGCTTTAGCATTTTGTACTTTCTTCTTTTTCGTGTGGTTATTGACTAACCTAGTGTCAGAGTTTTTATGCCGCCCATGGGCCTCTGACTTGGCTTTACATGCCGTCAAGAAATATCTCTCAGACATGGCCGGTTTCCTTACGATGTTTTCCTTCAGCGTTTTTGATGCAAGTGCAATATGAACAATCGAACATAAATCCGAAAAGTCAAAGAGACAACAACCCAAGACACGCAGTCTTGGGTTCGAACTCGAGCGAGACCTATGACTTGGTAGTCCGACGGTCACACCACTAGGCTATCACTGCTGTGTAGCATGTGCTAAGCCAGGATAATACTGGCTTGCTATGCTAACTTCAAAAACTAGCCTCATGGAGCCCGGGCATCAGTTCGGACCGTCATTTCCAGGCAACCCACTTAGTTTCTGCAACCCAATGGCTTGGAAATACCGATATCCCAAGCATAGATTACATTTCCAACTCATTGAATAACCGAATTAACTATCTTAGGTATATCATCTGCCCCTTTGACACGTTTTCCAAAACCGCTAGGATTGGTCACCCATCCAAAGCCTGACATGCAAATAGGGAGTTTAAGTGGTTATAGTTACAAGTACAATCAACTGCACATCTGTGATAACATTTGAAGTCAGAAAGTCGCTCTCACTGCTTCGACATAATGGCGCTGTCAATGTCAAATTGGTACCACTGACCACTGATGTACGTCCTGCGCACCCTGGACAACCCCGCTATCATGTTATTATATATTATCAGCCTATAATGATCCCACTGCTGGGACACCAGCCTCCTCTCGGTTAGAGGGAGTGGGCTTTAATCCACCACGCGGGCCCAGTGCGGGTAATGTCACATGTCTTCGAACTTTTGGCTCTAGGACATGCCGGTTTCCTCACCATGTTTTCCTTCACCGTTTTCACATCATGTCATTACTGGTGGCTAATACATACTTTTATCGCGCCATCGCCATGAGCGATTCGGAAACATGTGATACTCCCCAACCCGCACCAGCCCAGTCAGATTGATTGACGTTCGAAAAGTTAGTGCTGATTCTCAGTCTAATTTGAATAAAGAACTTTTGATTACAAACCACTTCCTTTCATTGAAAGGAGACCCGTGTGTGCCCCAGCAGTAGGAATAATAAAGGCTGATAATGGTCTATGCTATGATCTATTCTTAAGTTGTTAGTCTATAATCTATGGCCGATACAAGAAGAAGTCTGCACAAAAATTATAAATGATATTTATTTATGTAAATTGATTAAAAAAAAAACGTTTATAAGTCAAAGATGAATTATGTATTAAAACTAGATGAGTTCGGTGTTTCTAAACCGACTAATCTCAGAAGACCGAAAAAAATTCAGAGGTCACAGTCTCTTTTAAAGTCCAGACATAATCTTGGTCGGATCATGTGTCTTTGAGGAGCTCGTGGTAAGTAATAACAACCGCACGTGTCGATCTATCAGGTTAAGCTGCGCTTGCCGGGGTTGGTCCGTGACTGGCTGACCATCTTTACATACCGAGACTCCTCCGTACCTCAGAAAGCACGTTAAGCAAGTCCCGGCTGTCATTTGTGGATCTTTGACAGACTTTACGGGTCGTATTACCCAGTGTAGGTCAGATAGGCAGTCGCTTCATGTAAAATACTGGTATTCAGCTGCATCCGGTTAGACTGGAAGCTGACCTCAGCAAAGTTGGGAAAAGGCTAGGCAGATTGATTGTCTGAAATGGTCTTTTGAGGAAAGAACCACACAGATTTGAGTGGACCTGTCTATATCACAAGTAGTTGTTAAACGTAGAGACACGTTAAATAAACAAAACCTAGCTTAGTATACTTGCACAATGCACGTGCATCTTGCTGAATATTTATTATGTAGCACTCAATGCGTTGATTGCGGCATTGTTAGGTAGTTTGTAACTGAACGTATTTGTGCAATGTTTGTCTCGAGGCTATAATTTAATCTGTGTAGGTTTATTTTTAGAACTAAGCTGCCTGGCACACTATGCAACATGCAACTACGACATCGACAGTTCCACGACTAGACGCGGCGTGTTGCGGCCTTGCGGCTGCGGCTGACAATTTTCATTAATTTTGTTCAAAGCTCCAACACACTTGGCGTCGATTTCCAGAGTCGCAACGACAGGCTATTGGAGTCGTACGCTCTCGCCTCTTGTCGCAGTGACTAGACGCACATTGCACGCACACACCTGACGACAGTCGCATGCGACACGTGCGTCAGTTTTTTCTGTGAGCGCCTTTGCAGCGTCTAGGCGCAACGACAAGACGCACAGTTTGTGCGGCCTCCAAGTTATTTTATGTAACGGCCAAAATTGATCTAATCGGCATGTTGTAAATAACAAAAATGGTTGTGCAGCAAAAGAAATTTAATTCTTAACATTTTAAAGTACTCACACTAGCGAATGGCTCATCTGATTCTTACTATCTCTAGGGACAGATCAGTAGAACTTGCTGTAGCACAGCACAGACTCTCAGTTATAAAGTCCAGTCCAAATTTTGGTCTACATTTTTACACATTTTCTCCTCTGGCCTCTGACTTGGCTTCACATGCCGTCGAGAAATATCTCTCAGGCTTGCCGGTTTCCTGACGATGTTTTCCTTGACCGTTTTTGAAGCAAGTGATAATTATTCAATACGCACATGAATCCGAAAAGTCAGAAGTGCGTGCCTTGGGTTCGAACTCGAGACCTATGGCTTGTCAGTCTGACGGTTACACCACTAGGCTAGAAAAAGCATTTATTTCAATTAAATCAATTACAGGCACTTTTAAATCGTCAAGGGGTCTGTCAGTCACAAAAATGAAGCTAGTTGCCCATTCCAAAGCGTATTAGGTTCCTATGACGAAGAACGAAACGGCAAGAAACACCACGGACACTCTTTTAAATTAAAATATTGTTATAAAAATATTGGTTACGTCATTCATGTTGAAATTAATTAATAAATAAAATAAACAAAGTAAAAATTAAACCCGTGACATCTAAGAGATGACCAGTATTCCACGGAGGAGTTACACCCCTATTCAACACGATTTCGTTATCCTATGACCTATATAAATCTGACTATTGATTGAGTATATCTACTAGACTACTGCAGGTCGTCGACCTCTGGGTAAAACCGGCCAAGTGCGAATCGGACTTGCACACGAAAGGTTCCCATACCTCCGTACAATATTTAGCAAAAAACTACGAAAAAAACACGTTTCTTATATGAGGACCCCCTTTAATTTTTAACTTTATTTTATTTTTACAAGGTTTATAATATTAGCTTGCTCTGTTCATATGTGTTTCCGGTTACTCCAATTGTCATCCATTTTTCAAGCTCTTCCTGGCATCCGATTGAGCTGAAACTTGGCATACTTATATAACTACCGAGACATTTTAGAAAAATGATACCATGGAACTGGTCTGATGATGGAGCCGGAAGTTGAACATAGGAACTCGTCAATCAAACTAGATAGCACAATCGTGTTTGGACTCATTAGCTATGTATTAACAAGTGCTTTGTTTGACACTAGGTGGAGTTCAGGGTCTGATGATGGAGCCGGAAGGTGGCCCTGCGAAAACCTGTTTGGAGAGCTTGTTTTTAAAAAGATTTTTACTTATACTTATTATTTGTTGTTATAGCGGCAATAGAAATATACAATCTGTGAAAATTTCAACTGTCTTACGCTTTATCAGATATAGCCCTCTGACAGCAGACAGACGGACTGACGGACAACGGAGGCTTAGGAATAGGGTTCCGTTTGGCACCCTTCGACTACGGAACCTTAAAAAGTAACAAAGTTACAACAGCTAGTTAATCTAATTACTAGTTTCAAAGTATTGTATGCAATACAGTACAATGACTTGTAGTCTTTAACATATAAAATTAAATACATACAGCATGTAAAATTAGAGTATATATTTCAGAATGTATAAGAAATGTGTGGTGACTGATGACCATCAAATTGAACAAACATTAGGGTCGAGTAGGTTTGAAGTTTTGTATGGTATATATTTGTATATTATGGTATATTTTTGTATGTACATATTTCAATTCATCTATCGTTTCTTTGGTCTTCCACAATTTTTATAGCACTTGTCTATCAGCTGCTATCCCAGTATTCACATCCTCTCTAGCCATATCATCTTTCACACAATCCATCCATCGTTCCTTTGGTGTTCCACTGCTCGTATAGCAAATCTCTATCAGCCCTCATGTCAGTATTCACCTCCTCTCTAACCATAGCATCTTTCACACAATCCATCCATCTTTTCTTTGGTCTTCCACTACTCTTATAGCAAATCACCATCAGCCCTCTTCGCGGTATTCACCTCCTCTCTAGCCCTATCATCTTTCACACAATCCATGCAACGTTTCTTTGGATCAGCAAGCAGAATAAAAGTTGGGGTCGATCCCAAGTTTTCTTCTGCCTGCCCATTACAATGAATGTTGGTTACTCGTCCCTTTTCATTAATATCATTGTCATCCAAACCATCTTTTATTTTGTCATCATTAGTCCCCCTTACCGTAGGCCCTTTATATATACACGTTTTTCTTGCCGTGAAAAACTACGGTTTATTCACCGTGTCGTGTGTAGGCACAGTAGTCAGTGTTGTATGGATCACTATGGAAACTTGTTGACGGACACGTTTTTTCTACGGCGCGGTATAAGCGCCGTACCATAAAGAAACCGTGCCGTGTACAAAGGGCCTTAGTCGCTCCCAATCTTACAGCCAAAAATAAGCAGGTGCATCAAAGTTTAATGATACAAAATGAAGGCGCGAAGCATTCACCTAGATACACGAACTTGTTTTGGAGGTTATCGACATAAACGAGTAAAATTCCACTCTAAGTGGCATCGAACTGCTTTTCTCTGACGTCATTAATTAGATATGTTGTTTTAAGCCCTTTATCGAGTAGGTTTTGCATCTTTAGGGACTACTCACACTTATTCAGCTCTATTCAGCTTATCCCCATAGAAAACACGTGCGCATCCGGACGTACGGAAATCCAATACAATGCGAGATCAGCATAAACTGGAAATGTATAGCTTGATGTGTAGCCGTGAGTAACTGACCTTTCTGAAGAACATGACCAATAGTCATCTTTAATTGTCATAGAATAAGATAAGATCATCATCATCAATGACTGCATTGTTTATAATTAGTTATAGATGTTAGTAGTATCGATTTATGTTAGGTTAGGTTAGGTTAGATGCACCTAGCATCTATCGCAATTAATTATCCTGTAATAGGTAAATGTAAATTGATAAATAAATTAATTAATTTGCCATTTAGAATTGGGAACTGCGTTAGTTTTGCAAAGAATCGCGATGGAAGGAATGGAGGGAGTCCTATAGTGTTCCCACTGCTGGGCACACAGGCCTCCTCTCTGTGAGAAGGAGTGGGTCCAGTGCGGGTTGGCGGATGACACAATGTCTTTGAATTTTTAGGGATCTCGCGCACTAGAAGGCCACGAGCACGACCAGCGGTCGCAGCGATCAGGTAAACTATAGAAACCGATACAAATCGCACACTTGGTGCTATCGCAAGTCGCAACGGCCAACTAGCCACAGACCGGATCACGGAGTGGCCTGGCAGTGATCCGTGACCGTCTAGTCGCCAGATCCCTTATTGGGATATTATGGGCTAGTAATAAAAATTATAAAGTGTTATAGATTCACCCTGCAAATGCAAGGTTTTTTTTTTCATTTTCTTACTTCAGTTTTCGCAATCTGTGATTAATGGGCTTCTGGGGATCCGAAAGGAAAGAAGGAATCCACAGATAAAAAAATTATTATTGTAATTTTATAAGGTGGCATTTGGCTTTGGCAGAATCATAATAGGAAAATATTATGAATCATCGTAAAATCACAAACTGATAATTTATATTATGATCTCCGTGCTGATTCTTAATAAGCAATAATTTTTAGGGGTATGAGGAACAGGGTGTAAAGTTCACTCATCCACCATAGAAAAGGGAGGATCCTCCTACCAGAAGGGTCATCCAATCATTGGGCAGTTGCCCGCCGGACAAAACGTCTGGCGGGCAACTGCCGAATGATTGATATTGTATTCTTGTATATAATATGTCCATTGCACGGTAAACTTTAATTGCGCGATGCAGGATTTATGTGACGTTAGGATTTTGTGTGACGTCAGGTCTTTGATGCGTAGTTCGCATGTGGCGATGTAGATACAGCCACAAATTCATCTGTTAGACAGTTTTCTATGGAGATTCGTAAAATGGTCCAAAAATTATGAATTGCTTTTGTGTCAAAATAGAGGAATTGCTAATGACAGCTGGGAATTCAGGAAATGAATTGCTTTAAGAGGAATTGTTAATGCCGGTTTAGGCCCCCTGATGGAAAGTGTTCACCGCCTCCTATGGAGATCTGTAATACCATAAACTAAAATCGACCAAATATTTGGGCATGATAGACCCCATCATGCCCAATTCTGCCTTGACTGTTGTAGTGGCGATGATTGTGAGCGGCTTATGTCCAGCAGTGGATATTTTATCGGTTAATACGATAGTCTAAACTTCTCCCATTATATTGCCGAAAGAATACGAGAGTTATTATAGCCTGCTGAAAAGATCATCAAGATAGCAAGGTAGGCAATTTTTTTTTAAACGCTGGCTGTAGTGTACCTGTCAAAGTGTTGTAAGTAAAAGCCTTCATTTTTTATTTTTGAGGGTGGGAAATCATCAAATGACTTCTCTCGCTGTGGGCGGAGCGATAGGGTGTGTCAGACTTTTACTGACTAAAACCCACCTGTGTTCCTTCAGTTGCCTGATGATCATAAATTTAATAATAAAATATTATACAAAAACTTTCTGCAGTTCTTTAACGACGTGCTGGGATTACCTTGGATTCAGTCATCATAAGTTACCTGTCTTGCCTTGACCTCAATGAGAACTTGATTTCTTTATTTTTGGTATTTCTTGCCAAATATAGAGAGCAGTTGTGGCCCAGTGGTAACGGCCGCGACTTACGAGTTGTAGGTCGTAGGTTCGAACCCAGCCAGGCGCTTTACTTTGTGTAAATAATTTCATCACCACTGCTCTCAAAACGGTGAAGGAAAACATCGTGAGGAAGGAGGTTGTCTTAGGACCAAAAATTCGAAGACATGTGACATCTACCAACCCGCCCGGGCCCGTGTGGTGGATTACGGCCCATTCCCTCTCACAGAGAGTAGGCCTGTGTCCCAGCTGTGTGAACATTATAAGCTGATTATGTATGGACACATATTTCATCTTCTGGATACATTTCATTCTGTCGGCCTGTAGCGCTCTGCGAGTGCAATGGGCACGAATCAATCTAGCTAATCGCTTAGAACAGGTTTTACTCAGACAGTTCTTGTTATTTTTGGTTCCGTAATTATATTTATAAGTATAAAAAAGTATGTATTGGGTATGTTGAAACTGTTTGTACTTCCCGTCTCTTGTCCCTAAAGGTTCATTAGAAAACCAGCAAGAGACAGGACGATCTGTCTGGCATTAATGTCGAAATGAACCTCTTGGCGTAGCTGTGTGGCACACACAATTGTTGTTAAAACATTTTTTTTTTTCTTTTATTTTAATTTTGTGTTTCACTGTGTCCTAATAAACGTTATTCTTTCTTTCTTTCTTTCTATGGACCTTTGGTTGACAGAATACATAGTATGGACATAGTAGTATGGATAGTATGGACACATACATACATGTTCGCAAGCGGTTAGCGCGTACTTCCCGTGCAACTTTAATGTCCTCTCGCGGACACGAGCAGTACGGTTCGCGTGCATCTGAGGAACATAAGGACACCTTCACGGTTCGTGAGCATGGTGTGGGTCCTTGCATTCGAGGCGCCTAGCGTGCAAGATTCTAACACGTGCGCTGATGTGGAGTCGCCTTTCCATTGGTCGCCGCCGTAGCATCTCCGTGCACGTAGTGTCACACGTTACGTGGTAGCTCTAAAGTTATAATTCGACAAGTTGAAAGTATTTTCATTCTTTATTCGTAAATTACACCATTACCATTGCACACTTCACATACGTAAAATTTTACACTCTAAAATTCTTTTTGTAGAACTACGGCCATTTTTATAACACAAAAAGCACAAAAACATAAGTTCAAAAACGTAATTTAAAAGAGTAACACTACTTTTTTATGGTCCAGATCCAGATATAAGTACTTAAGTGGTGTGAAATAAAACATTAAAACCGTTGCTCGTTCTACGTCTAAGCAAATTAAGTAGCTGTAATTATATATTATGCAAACACGCAACATTATAAACCGAAGAAAAAAAACGAGAATCCGTTGCAATAAATTACATAATTCTAAATTGCACAGTGGCGCTTGATCATTTTATGAAAAATACTTGATTGAAATGTACACACGGCTACACATCAAGCTATACATTTCCAGTATAAGCTGACCTCGCATTGTACGGAAATCTTATATAATGCGAGATCAGCATAAACTGGAAATGTATAGCTTGATGTGTAGCCGTGTGTAATACCTACTCTGATCAGAGCGCTGCGAAAAATACAGTGAAGCATGCCAAAACTACACCTACGCCCTGTGCATACACGCTCACTCGCACACATTTCCAACGATTTACAATCAAACTACACCTCACTAAGTGCATGTTTACGAAACCGGCCTCACCGTCACGTCAATGTTGACAGCGCTCTGTTTTGTTTTTTTTATCAACGATTTTCTCCCTCAAGAAACGTTCAAAAGATTGTAGGTCCCGTGTAAGTAAAAGAGATAGGTACATATATTAATAGTTGGTCGCTTACTGTCCAAACCGCTGGCGAGTATACTCGTTTGTTACAGCGACAAGAGCTATCACACCGATTACTAGCTCAGTGACACTCGCTTGGCATGATTGACATTCTTTCCAATCAAAACAGAAAACAGGGGATTCCACAAGCAATGTTGATTATAAAACATGATCACGCTCAATGTCAAAATCATCAATCATTTCATACCAACGAGTATTTCTTTCACAATGCTTCGACGACAATGCTTTAACTCCATTGTGGTATGATCCCACGCTGCACACGATAAGAATGATGTGCAAACGTGGTGGATGAGCCGTTCCGAAATGTTCAAGCTTTAGATATTTAGCTCTACTTCCCACTGTCGTCTCGGGTGTCGGATGTCAGAGAACAATATCCTACTAGCTAGATGTCGGCATAGAATGTTGACTGTTTAACCATCCCTCATAATCAGCCTATAATGCCATTGCCAATGCCAATTCCCACTGCTGGGAAACAGGCCTCCTCTCTGTGAGAGAGTGGGCCGTACTCCACCACGCTGCAGGCGTAGCATGGCGCTTTCTATCTCTACGAAGAATAGACATAGCTTTTTCTATACAAAGTGACAGTTCGTTTCTTCATTTTTGACATCCACCGTAGAAATCCTTCTACAATCTGTCATTTTGTCTTTCATTTCTAACGATCTTTGTCTACGTCTTTTTGTAGGTAGATTTTTTCGGAAGAAAGTTTTCTATCCTTACTGTCAAAATCACACTGACAACCGATAAATCCTATGACAAAACAAAGAATTCTACATCGAATTATGAAAGAGATAAAAGAGTGAATTTCGTAAAAAGTGCAGTTGACTCTTTCTACTTTGCTGCCGTCTCGTACTGTCTACTATCTACAGGAAACGTCATTTTTGTCTACTCTTTCGTCGACAAAACGGTGCTCATGCTACGCCTGCTGGTCCAGTTCGGGTTATCAGATGTCACACATCTTCGAATTTTTGGTTGTATGACATGCCGGTTTCCTCACGATGTTTTTCTTCACTGTTTTGAGAGCAGTAGTGATGAAATAATTTACACAAAGTATAGCGCCTGTCACGGTTCGAACCTACGTACTAACCTACTCGCCCACCGCTATTTCCACCATCCCTCGCCTGCTAATAATCTCGTTAGCACGTATTAGAGAAGGGTAAAAAAGGTATTTTTATAAATACGAAATCCTTTAGATGGGAATTTTAAATCTGGCTGTCACTCCGACGGATTCCTTAGTGCTAATCGATTTGTTTGGCATAGTTGCAGAAGGAAACTTGCATCGATTCATGAACTGAATGGGGAAGATTCTGGCTTAGTTGAATATTCAGCACTTTTGGTTCACCTAACTTTTCCTCGGGGGCCGCGAAGCGCGCGCTGCGGTGCGTACTAGTACATTTCATGTGGCATGACATGTACGCCGTTCGCACCGCGCGAAAATTTGCTGCAGCGAATGTCCTGTGGCCAAGCGGTTACTCCTTCTTGTGTAAGGTAATCTGATTAGAGCCTTGATTTTGGTTTTCGGAAACATGGTCCAAACGAAAGCGCCTCGTTCATTCATGATAGATCAACAGATTCTACGTGTGATCAAGTGATGCCCTAGCTAGCCATAACGAGATCTCGTACCTGTCTACTCTAGATTGGTCTCTCGTGGTTGTTACGAAAACAGGTGAACGACTTATTCAGACTACCTTCAAAACCACAATAAGTAGCGCACACACTTGATCCACAGAATAACAAGTGTCCAGTATTAGCAGATATCAACGCTTTATCTCTCTCTGATAAGTTATTACCTCCATCGTTAGCCGCTTAGTGTAATCTTTTATCATTTTAACACAATTACAGCTTTTAACTCGAGTGCTCTTGTGAGGTTTCATACTTGAATGCGCAATCTAGCATGTTCTGTTCATCTGATTGTCATCTTTACACTTTATAGGTTTTAAGATGTTTAGAGACGGAGCGAATTGCTGACTGAAATACTCAGTAATTCTTTTGATAAAAGCTTTGGCAAAAATGCGTCGCAACTTCGGAATTGCCAAAAGCGAACGAAATATTGTAGGACCGCGAGCGAGACATACAAATTATAAAGCAGTGGGCTGAAGATGGTCTTCCCAATGACAGCTTCAATCAGCAATAATTAGACGATTTGTTTTACATTTTAAATCCCAAATAATATAAGTGGGACGAGGACGCTTCTGCTTCTCATTGGTCAAATCAAATAGCGCGCGCTTCCCCGGCTTCCTGTAACACACTTCCGTCACTTTTCACGAAATCACTCCCACCGATTGCAGCACAGACTACATAGAGTATCTAAGTATGATTGAAGGAAAGTGAGAGGAAAGATGTTGCACATAAAAAACGGAACCATTATAATTTCCTCATGTCCGGACGTCACAGCAATTTTTTTGGTCATGTGCCAATTTGTTACCGTAGATTCTAGCTTGAGTTGCAGTTTGAAATAGTGTGGCCAGGTTGGCCCCCGAAATACTCTACTAGTCTACTACCTTGCGATACTTTTGGGTATCGCCAAAGAAATAACCAATTATTTGCCAGGATTCTAAACCATCTCTTTACGCGAAAAATACTACCGTTTCTTTCAACTAAACAATACGCTCTAACGTTTTCCATACTCGTAAAACCCATACGTTTTGTATAGTCGTGTATATAGGGAAAAGTTATTACGTGAACACTTTCCTTTCTTGTATAATGGCCGCCGTGGAGCTAATTATTAACTTGCTTTGACGTACCGCTGTATAATTAGAATTACCTGATTGTTTTTGATGCGCTGTTGTTGAAATGCTATGGTAAAAGAAAGGTGTTAAGTAATTGATGGATATGTAGAATAAGTCACAGTTTTTCAGGTTTGTAAGGGGCGGAGACCTCAGGCGCATACCCATGAATTTGCGGACGGTGACTGATATAATTTTTTTTTAAATCTTTTAATACGACTTTCCTAGATGTTTTGTCGATTTGGTTGTTCGCCATCGTAAATCAGAAAAGAAATGAAATGAAATGAAATGAAATTGTTTATTCTGTAAATAGGATATTGGAATCACTTTTACACGTCATATTAAAAAGTTGTAAAAATAAGCTAGATGAGGTCGGCGTTTCCTATCTGACTACTCTGAGAAGAAAGGCCGAAACAAACTCAGAGGTCACCGTCTCCTTTAAAGTCCAGACTGAGGATCATGTAGATAAGAGTCTGAAATGGTCTTTTGAGGAAAGAACCACACAGATTTGAGTGGACCTGTCCAGTCAGTGCAAGCATTTGTCAGTAATAGTGGAGCTCAACTCAGAACTTAAGGAGCTCAACGACTCGACGAACAATACCAAAGAAAGGACATTTGGGTAGGTCGCATAAAGTTCTCAAATTGCCAGACCTTCGCTAAAACTAACAGAACGAAAAATAAATATCCACATAGTCCTCACATTCACAATAAAACAATACTTTACAAGTAATCATCAGAGAACGCTCGCATTCGCATCTCATTCGCAATCTGTCAAAAATACAATCAATTTACCAACATTATTGCGACTTGAATGCGTACGTTTTTTAAGTACGAGAATTAGTCTTCAGGATTTGCAATGATTGACGCGGTGTCCGAATGTCTCCACGACTACCTACCCCTAGACGTCCGACGTCGTGGATTCATCAAGAAAAAATAACGAAATACTAGGGTAAGTACGCCGTTATTTTTTCTTGATGATTTCTGGAATTCTGGCAGCCAGTACAGACGCATCATGTTTAGTCCAACATGAGGCTTCTGTACACGCTGCCTACGGCCTGTGGTGCGGGATTAGATGGATAGATAAAGCATTTGTTTAAAAATATTGTGAGTTACTGAAAACAATTTTTGGATTCAGGGATCCGTTTGCGAAATATTAAGCATTTAATCAAAATATTTAACAAATTTTTGTTAGAGTCAAGTCCACCCCCTCCTTGCCAGCTAAATGGTTGGTTTTGGATATGTGAAAAAATTCACGGCAGAAGTATTTATGTAACGAAATTAAAAGGAAAACTATCACAGCTAAGTAGGCTCTACAAGTTACCGAGTAATAATCGACCAACTTACATTTGCAGTTGCAAAAACCTATTTTCCCATACATTCCGTATGGGAGAACAAGTTTGTTCTTGGGATAAATTCATCCCAACTACGGAACCCTTCATTGTGCGTGTTTCAACACGCCCTTGGCCGGTTTTTACCCGGAATGCCAAGGAAGGGTTATGTTTTTCGTGCGTATCTTGTATGTGTAGTATTCTTGTGCTTCAAGGCTTCAAGAGCAAGATAGAGACGGGAACACGATGTCGTCCAAACCTCAAAGGTCCAAACAAAAGCAAGGATTAAGCTACGCTTTTATGTAGATGCCTTTTTTTTTTTTTTTGGTGGTGGGAATTCCTCCTATGACTTCTCCCGCTCTGGGCAGAGCGGAAGGGCGTGTCAGACTTTTACTGACTAAAACCCACCCGTGTTCCTTCAGTTGCCTGTTGCCAAGGTCCCGGTATCCCTTTCGGACTAACCCGCAACCCTGGCAGTTAACGTAACCCTGGCACTTATGTAGATGCCTGAGTTTAGTATCGTCACATACATGCAATACCTGAATACGTCCTAACGAGTCGTCACCGGCAATATCGCATGGCTTATAATCATAAGCCAAGCGGTATCCAAATGTCTGTTTCACAATACTTCATACAGAAGTTTTCCTTCAAGGTTTAACGATTAGTTGTTGGTAATCTTGTAGACATAGGAAGGAGTTCTAAATAGTCTGTAAAAACTTTTTGATGGGAAGACTATTGTCTACTAGCTTCCGCCCGCGGCTTCGCCCGCGTGGTATGTCGAAAAAAGTAGCCTATGTCCTTCCCTGGGATGCCATTTATCTGCTTGCCAAATTTTACCGAAATCCGTTCAGTGGTTTAGGCGTGAAAAGGTAACATACAGACAGTCAGACAGACAGAGTTACTTTCGAATTTATAATATTAGTATGGATGAATGGACATCGCCGTCAAAGTCGATGGTGGAGAAAGTGGTATGACGATTTGCATTCATTTGCAGGGCAAATATGATGCCTACCAGGGTTGCGGGGAAAGTCCGAAAGGGATACCGGGACCTTGGCAACAGGCAACTGAAGGAACACAGGTGAGTTTAAGTCTGACACGCCCTTCCGCTCCGCCCAGAGCGGGAAAAGTCATTGGTAGATTTCACACTCAAAAAAAAAAAAGGGCAAATATGATAGAGTTTATGAAGGAGAAATGGGAGGCCTGGTGGCTGTTCCTGGCCATGAATTGAGCAAAAATGGAACAGCATTATGAAAGAATTATCAAAAGTTATTAAGAGTTGGTAAAGTTTTTATATTTTAATTTTTATAAACAACAAGTAATTACTCATAATATCTCATAATTTTTTCTCAAACTAAAAAAAAAAAAAAATTCAAGTTAAAAAGTAAGGTGGCACTTCCTTCACTTAATTATCAAGTATCCGTTTAGTAAATAAATACGTCCTATAATATTTATACATATACTTGCTAGCTTCTGCCCAGTATAATATTTATGTATACTAGTTTTGTCTGGGTGAAAATAGATTACAACACTGGGCAGAACTCTTTGGTTGCATAATGTTGTAAACATAATTAAAGAACCATAGACTATGAAAACAAAGTTAATGTGTTTGCAAAGGTTTCATTTGAATAGGTTTTACTTTCAATTTGTTTATTTTAAACTAGCTTCTGCCCACAACAACTCATGGAAGTCGTAAGATACACAATGGTTGGTGGCTTTATATGCGATTTATAGACCTTTTGCCAGCAGCGTCGTTCGCATACATGTTGAAATTATCCCACGGGAACATACTACCCAGATAAAAAGTATCCTATATCCAAATACAGGCCTACTCGTGTGGCAAATTTCATCTAAATCCGTTCAGTTGTTTTAGTGTGAAAGTGTAACAAACAAAATAAACTCACTTTCGCATTTAATAATATTAGTTACGATCCGAATTTCTTATCAGAAGACAGATAAGAAATAAATACAGTTTGAACACAGATACTTATTGAAAAAAAATAAACAAAAATGGCAATGTGTGTTAAACCTCCAACTGTCACTAACGAGACACAATAGAATTTTAATTGTTATCGACTTTCTAAAAGCCAATCAACAGTTGAGCGGGTACACAAAACTGAGAGCGCAATGTATTTAATATTGCATTTTGTGTCTGCTATGACTTTTTTTTGGATTCCCAACTGAAAAATGTTTTCAACCCAGTTCATCTTGTAACTATTATTTTTCCTATCTGTAACACTCTTCTCCAGAGTTCCAGAACAAAAAATAGAACACACTGAGTGTTATTATCTGCCTGATATGTAGTCTGTTAGAAGAAAAACTAAGGTTAAGGATATAGTGGCCATTGTTGACTATTTGAAATGGGGTTGGACAGGACACATGCTTCGATGTCAAGTTAACAAATGGAGCAAACAAGTGACCCTGTGGTACCCAAGAGACGGGACTAGAAACCGGGGACGCCCATAAACAAGATGGGAAGACGACATCCGCCTAACCCTGGGACCTTACTGGACAAGAGTTGCTGCGGACAGAGCGCAATGGAGACAGTTGGAGGAGGCCTATGCCAAAAGGCACACCGAGCTGCAGGACATACTATGATTACCCAAATACTTTATTTTAACAAGCTAATGATGTACCCAAAGTTTGGAAATAAATTTGCTTTATTATGTAGTTATGTTAACTGAAGATGTCAAACCTTAATAATGTGCTTTTTTTTTTAAAGAATCCTAATTTGTATGACCATTTTTTTTTTCATGTATGTACTAGTTAGCCTACCATGTTTACTTTACCATACAATGTGCGACATGCACCGTCACGCACCGCCGTATTAGCCGTTTACATCACATCTAGTTTCTGGTGTCATTAGAAAGAGATTAGACGCAATAAATTTATGTAATAACTTTCTGCAGATGTAACGGGTCAATCGATAAACAAATTAAACAACAGTGCCAGTTTTTAACAAATTAAAAAAACTCACCGCTCTTTGGCAAACTCCGGATCACATTTACCGCAGCGTTGAATTTATCTTCCAAAGACATATTTGGGCTTTGGCACACACGTATCAATAATGATCACAAACACAAAATATTATTTTAAATCAACACGCACTTTGGACCTGATAATGTGTGTGACGGAATAAAAACACCGAATCACTGCACGATTAACGACATGTTTTCAACACAATCACTCTCAATGAATATTTATTTGTAATCGACACTTCCAAAATGTACTCTTTGACTTCCTGACGTTTTTACGACAAAAGTGTTTTTGATCAAAAGCACAGATGAAAAGCGATAAAAACGAACAACAACTGCACTGAATGAATCCGCCTTCGAGCGGAATGAAATGAACGCGAGTGATTTGACAATATTGACATTTATGAATAAGGGATGTTGAATTATAGGGGAACAGCAATCGATATCGGTAAATTTTATGGAAAATTGATAAAACTCAAAGTAATGCCAAGAAAACTTACTCAGTTACACATTACAATTTCTGCTGAATGGCAGCATAACACATTACTAATAGTTAAGACAGGACAGACACTGTTCAACCAAACACTCTGTTCACTGTTCTGTTCTGTTCGTTAAGTTGGTTATTGTGAAAACGAATTTGGAAACTTTTAAGGCGCAATTGAAAATTTACCAAACGTTAACCTTTCTTTGTGTACGTTAACTTTTCTTTTTAATAAAAATCTCGTTCTTTGATATTTTGGTGATAGTAATTTATCGATTTCGATACAATTTTATTACGGCATCACTACTGATAGTTGATATAACTATCACATGTTGCCAAAAGTAAAAATTATTAAATGAAAATATTCGGATACACATGAAATGATGAAATCACCGTCTTCCCCTGTCCTTACTGGCTTAGGCCGCTTGTACACGCTAAGAAATTTCACCGTTTCTGCCACAGATAGGACCAATTTATCATGTATGTACAGTCACGGACTTTAATTGATGAGCCACCTGGCACTGTTCGTATTTTAGCCGTGTAATGCAAATCGGGTTTATTCGGTTTCCGACACGCAAAGTCGGAAAGTCTTTTAATATGTCCTCATATTAAAAGAAAAAAAATATATTTCATATCTTTACCGGTTGGCTAACCTGAGAGCCAGAACTACAAACTTGACAGCAGAGTGACTACCCAAAGTCAACCAATTGCAGGTCTAGCAACAGTTAGGTTACTGTTACAACAACAACACTGTTACTTTAATTGATGAGCCACCTGGCACTGTTCGTATTTTAGCCGTGTAATGCAAATCGGGTTTATTCGGTTTCCGACACGCAAATTCGCAAAGTCTTTTAATATGTCCTCATATTAAAAGAAAAAAAATATATTTCATATCTTTACCGGTTGGCTAACCTGAGAGCCAGAACTACAAACTTGACAGCAGAGTGACTACCCAAAGTCAACCAATTGCAGGTCTAGCAACAGTTAGGTTACTGTTACAACAACAACACTGTTACAACGATAAACAATCGTTGCTATGTTACTGTTGTGATAGTAACGTAAGCGTACAGAGAAATATTAATAGTAATTTCGACAAGTTCGAAAGTAACGTCTCTGACATCGATCGTCACAGTCTCGTATCGTCACTGTCTAGTATCGTCACTGTCTTCTGTTAAGTTTTCAGAATTATCGAGATAATGAGCTATGACTCAAAGGAGGTCGGTAACAAATAGATTGGATAAACTTAATGCAACATTGTATTTATTTTTATCATTGAGAACTTATTAGTCAACCTCTATGGATAAGACTATTTCCGATTAATAACGAGAACTTGTTTACGAGCGTGCGTTTTGAGTTCGTGGTTAATCGTGTAATCTCGTGAATGTATGAAACTGCAAAATTTAAAAGTTTGAAAGTGGCTCATCAATTAAAGTCCGTGACTGTACACGACAAGAATTTTGCCGGATTTATGCACGAAAAGCACTATCATACATATCATTTAGTAAGATGTTTACTACCGTCTCATTTGGAAAACACTAAAGTGGGATAAGTGCGTACGCGGTCTTTAAGCTCGCGATCTTACTTGGCTCGCCGTCGGTGACAAAACACAAGCGAAGCTTGCTCAAAATTTCATTGTCAAATTGACAAAAAAATGTCAATAATTAAAATTGGCTCAGTGCTCGCGGCTCGCACCTCGCGGCGGTGACAGACGGGCGAGTAAGCTCGCCGAGCTGTACGCGTACTTGCTCGCACATCTATCACCTCTTTAAGTGTGCGTTTGCACCGTTTGCACTAACGAAACATTCACAACAAAACATGTTCAAATCTTTATTATTTTCTTTTCTATCAATGTTTCCAATTTTTCACAGGAACTAGAGATTTCAACATGTGTTGTTGTGAAAATGTGAATGTTTCGCCAGTGCAAACGTACAGGTGGGTAGCATTCTCATCATCTCAAATCCCTTTTGTAGTTTTGTGCACAGAGTACATTATACTATACTGAAAGTTTTGTGGCCCAACATTCTGATCGGATACACACATTTCAATAATATTTTCAATTTATTTTATCTGTTGTTTGTCAAAATTTTCTTTCCGCTCTTGTCAAATTGAAGCGAATCTCCGTTGATTCCTTTGATACTGATTATTCCTAAATAAAGGTAATAAATCCATAGTTTTTAAAGAAATCTTAGTGTTTAAGTGTAACATTAAAATATTATAGTGTACTAAGGTGTAATCGCGACATATTTCCGTTGTTATTTCAATATTTTTATTCGGTGTAATAACGAAACCCGCGCCCGTAATATATTCGCACAAGTGTTCAAATATTCATTGTTTCTAGTGATATTACGTGTTTAAACGACTTGTGTTACACATTACAGTACAATATAAGAGTGAACGTTGTTAATCGGAGCTCCTTGCTAAGTAATTTTACCAATGCAGCTCATGGTCATGTATTCATACCATTTTTGTCCATTTGCTAGGTTAATTAGTCCGGCGATTGCCTGAAGCTTCGCTATTATAACTTACAGAGTAGTTCGATCACTGCTCTGCTCAATATTGATTATTATTGATGATTGGAAATGCATTACTGCAGTATTTCTACATATAGTTAGCTTGTAGTTATGCATTTGCGCACTGGACCATTGGCTTCGACATTTTATCATAAACTTACTAAGAAAATCTATTGTTGTGGCCTGTATGACATTCTTTAGAATCTAGCTAGGTATATTGAATGCTGCAATACTGAGTCCTAAGTATATAAAACCATTGAGAGTCGCAAAAATTTAGCACGAGTGAGTTATTGATTTTGTAGTGCATAGACAATCATTCTGGGAAGTGTAACTTGAAACCTGGTCTCATAAGTTTGAACTGAACTTTGCCATTTACAAAGTGACTAATATTTTTGTAAGGTTCTCTTGTGTGTATATCTGTGACTAATCTGATACTCTGCTGGCTTACTTTTAGAGTATTTAGTAGAATACAATATTTGTTTTACCTGTATTTTTTTAAACGGTAGAGTGGCAATGGTAATCTTAACAACAGGAAGAAATTTAAGGCTGAATTTAAGTTTCCCTCTGAATTCCTGACAACTTATTCAAGTCAAATATTCCCTAAGACAACTGGACCACTATGACTGCTATCTTGATTCATACTCATTTTAGCTCTGCCATAGTAGATTGTAAAAATAGGTTGACCAAAATACTGAGTATCAGTCAGTCATATAATAAATACCATAAGATTTGAAAATAGAGATTAGAAGATGTAATACAAAAATCATCTAGCCTTATCCTTGTTGGAGTTGCCTTCCAGTCTAATGCAGACCACACATGTTATGATATACTTGCGCAAAGTTGGACTTGCACAAGTATTCATTAAGATATTGGATAAATAATTAGATTAGCACAAGTATCTGAGCCATTTGGTGACACTTGTGCAAGTATATCGTTACGTGGCTACTGTAACTGGATGCAGATGAATACCAGTATTTTACATGGAGTGATTGCCTATCTGAACCAAGCTGTAACACAAGAATAATATTGATAATTTATTTAAACCATGTTTTTCTATCTTCCTCAACAGGAATTCTCCCTTAACGCAAGATAACATCTAGCACAGACACCAAGATGCCAGAACTGACTGAGCTGGACAAGGCTACCGCCTCCATGACTGAGAAGCGCAAGGAGGAGACCGCCTCCTCAGACAGTGACTCCGATGACACTATCCCAGAATTGGAAGATGCTGGTAAGAGTACTTTGTTATTGCTGGAGAGTTGGTGGCACTGGGAACTTTGCCCAGTTAAAATCCTGAAAAATGCATCACCATTTCTTTTCAGAGATGTTTTGACTCAAAAATTGACTTGACTTTTCATAACTAAAAGCAACACTGGAGAATTCTTTCTCCAGTGAAGGCCGCGGGAATGCGCTGGATGCGAGAAGCACAGAACCGGTCGAAGTGGCGGTGCTTGTGGGAGGCCTATGTCCAGCAGTGGACGTCGTTCGGCTGAAATGATGATGATGATGATTAACAACAAAATTCTCATCAAATTCAAGTTAAAAACTGCAAAATAAATGAAAGCGTTGCAATGCATCTAATTTTAATGCAATCTTGGACATTAATGATGAAAAATGAATAATACTTTTGATATTATATGAAATCTACCTTGGCTGTGTCTGAAGTGTCAAAAGAAAAAGATTCTGTACCTAGATTTTAAAGAATAAGCAAATATGTTTTACTTACCCATATCTTGTCTGAAGATCTAGTGCGTGGTTCTCAATTATTGTAATACTGAATAATATTCAACTGTTTATAGACAAGTATTTACAAAATTAAAAAAATATATATTATATACAAATATATAAAAAAGGGGGCCAAATAATCATATTCAACCTGAACCACAGAACATTAATACTCAAGAGAAGAATAACAAGTTCATACAAAAAATATGAGAAAGGAATGACGCCATCTGGTGGTAGCCCACAAAAAACTTGACGATCCGATAGGCGGGAATTTCGAATCTTGAAAGTAGTAATAGGTAACTTATATATACATATATTTATTTATAGGTATGGTACGGCAATCCGTACCATACCTATAAATAAATATATGTATATATAAGTTTAAGTTATTTCAAACTCAAACTCAAATTCAAATTCAAATCATTTATTTCAATTAAACCATTTACATGCATTTTTGAAAAATAATTGTCAAGGAGTCGTTCAGTCAGAAATATGAAGCTAGTTGCCCATCCAAAGCGTAGTAGGTAATAAGGAGAAGAATGGGCAAGAAACTCCACGGAAACTCTTTTAAATAAAAAATTGATACAAGAATTGGTTACATCATTCATGTCGAAATTATACATATTGTGATAACAATGTAGAAAGGACGTTAAAAGTGTCCAAAATTATAACATAAAAAGAAAAAACAATTCAAAAAAACATAGTAAGTACTCATACTTGTGCTATGCAATTAAATAATACAAAGGAGATTTAGTTTATACAATGCAAAGGTGGTCTTCAGCAGCTCCAACAGTATTTTCAAATGTTAATTAGTTTGTTTACCGACACATATAGCCTGTGAATTTGAAATGTTCTTGATAGCTAGGTCTGGATATTATCAATTTATCACTAAACAGAACCAGTTCAAATTTGCAGTCTAACTGTGTGGGACCAACGGCAGTACCAGTAATACTATATTTCAATAATTGATTATATTTAATATAGAACTGGAGACTACCATGTCCAATTTACTTTAAAAAAAATATTTCTTTTGGGCGATAGCTTTTGAATTTCTTTAGGAGAAACCGTTTTCTGTTTCAATAAGAAAATATATGAATGGAAAGACGGTTTTATTACAAACACAACTGTCATTAGAAAATATGTTTTTTTTTTTATTACTAGTAAATCTTATTGCAAAATTTATTTTAATTTGTATTACTCATGAAGTTATGAGTGTCTACTGTCTTTACTGATTATTCTGTTACAAAAATAAATATCATAAACAGATTTTTTTTTATTCTGCCAGTTTACCATTATATTTCAATAATTCCTTTTTACAGGTATAGTAAATCAATTTCTGTAACAGAATAATCAGTAAAGACAGTAGACACAGACACTCATGAGTAATCAAAATGAATACAACTTTTACAAAAAGATTTATCAGTAATTTGAAAAAACAAAAAAATATTTTTATTTTAATGACAGTTGTTAATAAAAGCGTCCCAAAACTTTTTTTTTTTTAAACTAAATTGGACAAGATAGTCTCCAGTTCTATTTATATTATAATATTAAATCATAATGATTATGTTTTAAGCAGGTACATTATATGGTTACATATGATATACTAATCATCAAAAACATTTACAACAAACTTACATGAGTAGTGAGACTTGTTATAACATTAAATTGTGTTCGAATTATCCTGAATTATATATCAAATCCATAAAAGACACATATTTTTTTGTAAAATGGATGGAGAAATCGAAAATTTGGTGTTTCATACCTTGACGATAAATCTGTGCCTTTATGAATTCGATATGAAATAATTTTACCAAAATTTTACATTCATGTTCTGATATATTTTATTCTAGTGTGGCAGTATCAGGTGTGCCTACGTCTATAACTGGAGTCAAAAGAGTTTTGAAATTTGTCAGGATGACGTCATTTTCGTCAACCTCACAATTTCCTGACCCAATGTGTGACAAATTACTCAGGACAGCAGTTTTTAACCCAGCTACAAACTGCCCAGTAGTATGCAGCCAAAAAGATTTTCTAATGGGTCCTGCTGGATTCTCCTTGTGGATAAGCTTTTAATAGATTTGTGTTTTACTTTAAGGTTTATCCACAGTCTCTCCAGCCCATTCAAACTCCAGACCCAACCTTCCTTGGACGGGGGAGAACTTTTGCACCCCAAAAAAGTTAAATTTCTAAAAAATTGCTTCATTTCTTTAAAAAGCTTAATATGGTCTGTACTGTCCTTTAAATTTGTAGACATTCGTTTCCCCCTTCGAAGGTCTGGTGTATACGCATTAACACTATCAAATAATTCATCCATCTTTGTAATTACGTCTGCTGTAGTTGTGGCATCACATGATAATTCACCTGAAAAAAAAAAAATACAATATCAATTTATCACAATCAAAATGCAAAGATGCATTGAAAGAGCCTTCATTGCTGACGACACAATTATAAACGATCGACCAGCATACATACCCTGGGCAGTCAGCCTCAGTACCAATCTACTGACTGGCAGACTGACTAATCTTTTTATTACGATCACGGCATGATCTGAATATGTCATCTTTACGACGTGATTGTCGAATATAAAATGTTGATTTAACCATTTATTTTATTTAGTTGATCGTACCAACATGAGGAAACCAAAATAGCTTTAGAGGGATTATTATTATGTCAAAAAAAATCGTAATCATAATAGACCTTTTTCTGTAGCTGCTAATATTTGACTTAAGCCCAAAATGGATGATCAAAATAAAAGATCCTTACCTTGAGCTATTTTTGCATACATGCCTGCTGCTACTGAGTGGCTTAAAATTTGAGCAGCAAGCTTGACTTTCATTTTCTGTTTTGTGTTTGGATTAAGGTGGTCTACTTTAAGAAGTGGTGCAAACACAAAATTGGGGTTAGTGTTGTCCAGCTCATAAAATTCTTGAATGTAGCTCCATTTTTAGCAATACCTGTAACACAAATTGAAGAGGTGATGTTAGGATAGACTAAGGTAGTCAAATTCAGATTAATTTATTTGCTGAGCATCTGCCATAGTAACATGTATTTTTAGGAAATATTAGTATTTCAATTACCTACCTATTGCAGTTATAAAGATACAGCCTTGTGTTAGACAGACAGAATAAGTTAATTATAGGGTATATGCCACCCTCTTGGGTATAGTAGATAGAACCTAAAAAACCGGCCAAGTGCGAGTCGGACTCGCGCACGAAGGGTTCCGTACCATTATCTATAAAAACGGCAAAAAAAAACATGTCTGTTGTATGGGACCCCCTCTTAAATATTTGTTTTATTTTAATTTCATTATTTATTTTTAAAGTGAATATAACTAAATATTTCAACCTGTTGCCGTTATCAATATCGAGCGAATACGAACAAAAAAATCACATTTGTTGTATGGGAGCCCCCTTAAATATTTATTATATTCTGTTTTTTAGTATTTTTTGTTATCGCGGCAACAGAAATACATCATCTGTGAAAATTTCAACTGTCTAACTATCACGGTTCATGAGATACAGCCTGGTGACAGACAGACAGACAGACAGCGGAGCCTTAGTAATAGGGTCCCGTTTTACCCTTTGGGTACGGACCCTAAAAAGACTGATAATATATTATTATAATGATCATAAAATATTGAAAATAAAGTTATTTGACAGCTACTTACCAATTCCACATTTGTTGTCGGATGATAATATTAGTTTGACATTCTATGTCATATTTTAGAAATAAATTTCTAAAACACTTAAGTAAATGTGGCGTGTCAAAAATGGTGACAATTTCATTATTGCCTAATTTAATATAAGGCTGCTCTACAGTAGCTCCCAAGATGGTTATAGCTCTCTTGTTCACCGAGTCCAGATCACATACGGTGGCAGCTATATTAAGCCCGGCATCAAAACAGCACTTCAAAACCTGAAATGATAGAACAAATTATGATTATAAACTGGGTGAAGAGAAATGTTATGAATAATTAGGAAATAAAATAATTCTTCATCTACTGTGTCAACATCAGCTGTACAATTTATAACCAGACACCAGCCAGGTAGTGCAGCTGACTGTTTCATAGTGCACAGGATGATCATTTTAAATGTTAGGAATGAATTAAAGGAAACATTTATTATGCTCACCTCTTTCAGAAGAACTGTCAGTCGATCAGCAGTTACAGATCCACCAGAAAGATAATAGGCAACCGGCTGTTTAACTGGTTTTCTGATACCAGCAACCATAAAAACAAGTGCATATGATGCCATTTCTGCCGATCCACCCTGAGAAGCATGATCTTGGTAACCGTCTATCAAATCCTCTTTTATATTGTACCATAAATTCTTTTTATGGACATCTCATCGAACATACACATACTCTCTGTCAGATGGTATAAACCTTTTAACTGTTTTTTTCAAAACATTAAAAATATTTTTGTTGATGCCAACGCACAAGTGAAATTTATTTAAGAGGGACTTTAATGTGCTTGGGGCTGGTAAACAAATCATTCTTCTTAACAGCTTGTAACATGTTGGGGATCTTTTGTAGAGCCTTAGAGCTGTTATTTTTGCTTCTGTGTTCCATCTACGGGCTTTTCCTTTTCTTTTGAAGTTTTGTAATTCCCCTTGCAGTAATAGTGAAAAGGTTGATGACACTTTTGATTGCAAAATATGTGCTGTCTTTGCATAAAACATTGACAAATGACACATTTTTCAGGTGTTTAATAGTTTTTTGAAGTCTACTGACTTTCTTCATATTTCTTATCATCCTTGTATACAATTTTCTTTCTTTTTCACTTTGGGGTTGCTTCAAAGACATTGCAGCTGGTTTTAATAGCCGTGCAGACCCATTAGTTGTGTTTAACACATTAATCTTTTCAGCCAATGGTTGAATTATTCTTGATGGGCCTGCTACTGGTACAAACACACTGCTTGGTTCCAAAGGAACAACAGGATTAACCTAAAAGTTAAAAAAAAAATTGAATGTCAAACAACGTATTCACTAATATTATGTGTGGACAACTGTTGAGACATAAGCGCATTCTAAGTTGGCCGGCCTGACTAAAGTTTTCAGGGAGTAAATAGTGGCAGAAGGCGGGGCTATGGCGTCTTAGCATTCTGTTTTTATCAAAAACCGAATGATAATACTGATTGAAATTGGTACTATACTTTAGATTATATACATACCGCTGTACGTTGGAATGTCCTAGTTTTGGAAAACGATGCTGAAAATTGTGGTCTGATGCATTGTGCACATTTTTGGTATCCCGTACACGCAGTCTTGATGAAGGTGGAGGAGAATACTTAACTCGACGCACTTTGAACCGAAAATCACACGAAATACTGGGAAAACGACAAGAAAAAACAAATTAACACACCATTTGAAAAGAATTCACAACAAAAGCGTCAATTTCAGTCTTAATTTCGTAATTATTGAATTCTCAACACAAAAAGCGTTAATTTCGCACAGACCTAACAAACAAACCGGCAAATAACACTTTTTATCAGCAGTTGAAAGCAGAAAATTAATTAAGTTTAAATAATAATAATGTTGAAAAAATGTACTCCATTTTGAAATTTGAAGTGATAATTGTAAAAGTTGCCATCACGTAAAAACTGATTTTAATCATATATTATTTTTCTAAATGAAGCTAATATTAGCTGTCAAATTTAATTAAATGAATGGAAAATCATTAAATTGCTATTTAAAAGCTACTTTAATGAAGAAAACGCTTTTATAGCACATCGATATTTCACTTTATTTTACATGGTAACATTAAAGTGCATGACATGTCTGTTAGAAAGAGTCGGCAACAAAATCACTCGCTGTCCTTGTCACTTTTTAGGACCCGCGTTGAGTCCAAGGTCACCTATACATAGTTGACCGGGCCTGACCTGAACACAGCATATTCTACATTAGAATTCACCACCTTCTTTGTGTTATTTAGTCGTATTACTTTGCCCTGTATGACTTTTTGCCCGAATCGTGATGATTATGCAAGATTATTACAGTAAATTTTAAAATTTATTTTTTAACAGGTGCACCAGGCACTGGAGGCATCTCCAACCCTATTGCGGGCATCGACATCGTGTCGAAGGCCAAACAGTCGCGCGGTGAGAAGAAAGCGCGCAAGATCATGAGCAAACTTGGACTTAAACCTGTAAGTATTACCCACTACACAAGCAAATCGGTTAAATAACGGCAATACACGAAAAAAAAAAGCATTAACAAAAATACTTGAGAGGTTCCGCATTAACAAAAATACTTACAGGTTCTGCAACCAAAATCACAAACACGTCTGTGATTTTTCTTGCAGAACCTCCAAGTATTTATATGCCTTCAATAGTAACTTGCACTATCAAAACCAGTAGTGGTTTCCTGTCTACTTCATATCATATCCCTTTTACTATGTAACCACAAAATATTTAACCACATCAGATACAACTAGTAGTCACACTTATTATAATTTAGATGCCAAACATCCACTGCTAAACAAAACATTCACCTTGTCTCTCACGGATCTCACGGAAATAGGTGACTTTTAATTTTTGTCCATAATACTATTACTTATTATATTTCTAATAATGTTTCCAGGTCCAAGGAGTAAACAGAGTCACAATCAGGAAATCCAAGAACATCCTCTTCGTGATCAACTCCCCAGACGTATACAAGAACCCTCATTCGGACACCTACATTGTATTCGGAGAGGCTAAGATCGAGGACCTGTCTCAACAGGCTACCATGGCCGCTGCTGAGAGGTTCAAGGCACCTGAGAGTGCTGCCGCTGGCAATGATGCTGCTGCTGCGGGCACGGTATGTTCTATGTGTTTTTAAGTGTCATGACTAATATAGACATGGTAGTATTCGAGGGTTGGCCTACACAAAATTGAACTGCACTAATGGTTCATTACCACCAACAGTGTAAAGCTAATAATATCATGAATCTTTTCATTATTTGCCATTACAGACAGGGACTTGAAATGTAACAATCATTTCTGCCGTTCCACCCGGATGGTAACTAAATTAATAGTTAGATTTCGTTCCGATAGATTTTCGGTAAATTAGTTCATAAATGGATACTGGAACTATACATAACTATTACGTACCGTTATTGTACCTCTATTTTGAGTAAAGTTTCAAGTCCCTGTTTATAGAGGCCCTAGTCACAAGTATTCTGTGAAAATGTCAACCGGCTTTCTAATGTTTATTTATTTATTTTATTTTATTGAGACATAAAACAGTTACACGTTACAATTTTAGTAGATAACAAACTAGGGTAGTAGAGGTAAACATGTAACCCACACCAATGTCCAATATGGTCAAAAAGGTCAGCCCTGGGACACAAAACTGTGTAGAAACCCGAAAAAAAAACCAAAAAACAAAAAAAGGCATGGAAAATGGAAAAAGGGCATTATACATTTTATGAGGATTGCTTTGTTAAAATTATGACATGTTAATTTTGTGAGATATTTTCTAATGATGATACAAAAACAATATTTTTGATTTATCATGAAATCTACCTTGGCTGTGTCTGAAGTGTGATCAAATCATCGTAAAAGAGATAAAAAAAAACTTTATCCGCTGATCCTTAACCCAATTTTCTCTATACCCTTCAGACGGTAGCACCCATAGCGGAGGAGGAAGATGAGGAAGGCGTCGACGAGACTGGAGTGGACGAGAAAGACGTGGAGATAGTGATGTCCCAAGCCAACGTGTCGCGAGCGCGGGCTGTGCGCGCGCTCCGAAACAACCAATCAGATATCGTCAATGCTATTATGGTATGTACACTTTATATCTATCATTTCAGGCCGCGATAGTGCGATCAGGCGTGTATTTGAATTTATCTTGAATATTACTGACATTGGTGACAAAACATGACTTCACCACATGGTATGTGACCAATGAGCACATTACCATAGATATAATTATGACTAAACACAACCTATAATAACTATCACACTCACAGCTTATCGACAAAACTCATCGATAGCTCGTTGCCGATTGGCACGTATTATAATTATAGCTCACTTGCCTACGATGCGCACCGTCATCATCATATCTCTATGGCACGCTACATAGAAGTCGCGTCCGATACTGAAAAACCGCTCCTTTTCATTATATTTTTACCCGACTGCGGCGAAGCCCAAGAGTGGTAATGTTTTAATCTAAATACTGACTAATTCCTGATTTCTCTCTTTTGCAGGAGCTGACAATGTAAAGTTCCTGAGCATAATCAAGAGTATGTTAACTTCTTAGTTTTAAGTCTCCGGTAAAACTCTCCACGCGAGCGGGAGTGAGATAGATACATAGTCGCCTTTCGCTCGCACACTCAAACTGAAGAATCCAAAGGTCGAGGTTGACGATAGATTTGTTTTGTACGGTACGGGAATGTATATAGGCTTACTTCACTACAATAAAATTATGATAATACTATTTTTTGTCTTTTATTTATTCTGAAAACTTCAAAAAAAAAGTTGAATAGGTACCAGAAATTTCGCAAAAGCTCTTGAAAGTAGATGAAGTAAAAGAAATACCGCGATCAGATATTTATTCGAGACTAGCTTCCGCCCGCGTTGTATGTCTATAAAAAGTAGCCTATGTCCTTTCTCAGGCTCCTGTGTGTACTAAATTTCATTTAAATCGGTTCAGTAGTTATGGCGTGAAAGTGCGACAAAGACAGTTACTTTCGCATTTATATTAAGTAAGGGTCAGTTTACACCGAGACGCGAAGCGACGCGCACTTTTATATGATCCGATACAAAATCGAATTTATTTACTACACAATAAGGTACACGCGCCGCATCTCAGCGTACTTTCACGTGTCAACCCTCGCACTGAAATTATACCTTTCTGTGAAGAAAATAAGTTCGATAATTGTTAAAAAAATCAAGTAATAAAAACTAAAACCCAACTACGAATTAAAAGGTATAAACAAGACACCACAGACAGACAGATTAAAAATCCGGAGTCACACGTATTAGGGCATAAATCGAACAGATTACGTGTGACTCCGGATTTTCAATTTGTCTGTCTGTGGTGTCTTGTTTATACCTTTTAAGTCGTAGTTGGGTTTTAGTTTTTATTACTTGATTTTTTTTTAACCAACATGGTACGACTAAACCTTTTTTTTTTTTAAGTTCCTCACTTTATGTCCTCTAGAGGGCGCCATTTTTAATTTAATGTGTCTTCACATAGCCTATAACCAGCGGACAATCAAACTCAAACTCAAAGCATTAATTTCAAATAAACCAATTACAGGCACTTTTGAATTGTCAAAGTGTCGGTCAGTCAGAAAATATGAAGCTAGTTGCCCATTCCAAAGCGTAGTAGGTTCCTATGGAGAAGAACGGGCAAGAAACTCCACGGACACTCTTTTAAATCAGAATATTGTTACAATATGTTGTTTACATAATTCATGTTGGAATCATACATGTGAGTACAATGTAGATAAACGTGCAGGTTAAAAGCGTCCGTAAATAAAAGATAAAAAGATACAAAACAATTCAAAAATTAAAATAAATCAAAATAAGCCGTGGCAGCTAAGAGATGACCAGTCCCTACTGATGGCGCCCGTTCACGAACATGACGCATGGATCAGCACCATTCAGCTCAACCATTTTGAAGGGAACTTAATGATCCAACACACACGCCACCACCAGCGAGACATTAAAGTGAGCATGACATACTCTCAGCCGCCAGGGCACATTCAAGTCAATGACAGACGTACCTAGTAAATGGTAGCTTTAAAGTACTTAGGTAGGTAAGTACATAGTGCTCACACACATGTGCTATGCAATTATACAATATCACGCATATCACGACGCTTCTAACGATACCTCATTTGTCAAATTGTGATAAGTGGTTTGGAAGATAGGAGGGAACAGATGAACATACATACATACCGGTCAAAATCATAACCCTCCTTTTTTCTTCGCCGTAGTCGGGTAAAAAGTGCGTGCAGCGTCACGTCGCGGTCTGAGCCGACCCTTAGGACAGAGTCACACCGGAATGGCAGCGGCCGGCGGCGACGCCAGCGGCCTCCCGCGACCTCCAGACTCAACGCGACTTGTCTGGTCATGACTAGTTGTTTCTACATTCGGCACGCGGCTACCCGCGGTGCCGCGAGCGGCCTCGTGTCGTCGCGGGCAGAACCACCGACAAGACGCGCGGCCAGTCGCGTCACCACGGGCGGTCTCGCGACCTTTTCAAGCGATACTGGTCTTTTAAGTATATAGATAAAGTTTAAAATTATTTCACACTGAAAGTGCTCGCCGCGTCGCTGCCATTCCGGTGTGACTCGGCCCTAAGACAGTGATAAAATATTTTTTGAGAACTTTTGTCGCAGTCCTCTCTGGTTTTCGTGTTAACAGCTATGGATTGTAAGGCCGTCCACATACATACGGAATTCTGTTTTGAAACATCGATTCGGAATTAAAGGTATAAAATGTACCCTTCCTTGGCAGTCTGGGTAATAAGCTACAAAGAAATAAAACTCCATCAAGTAAATTAGCTTATTATTTTATTAGTGCAATAAGGCATCCATTACGTTTGGTATAACCGCTCGCATACAGTGAAATGCAATGACTTAATATGTAATTAAAATAATAATATTATTATTACTGCCAAGTCCGAGTGGCCTAGCGCAGCTAAGCATGTGACACTAGAAATATTTATACTTTTAATGCTAATAATGGTATTTTTGAAGTCAAAACTTCTTTAGGCGCGTTGAGCACTTTTTAGGTGAACAAAAATCATGAAACTCGCGTCATCGTCACGCTTGAAGAAATGACTGAATGTTACTTAGTTTTCACTTCTATCGGCAGTCCCCAGACTACCCCGCATGTTTTTTTTATGTAAAAGATAAGTCATCTGCCTGGACTCTACCCAACTATGTTGGGGTCGGCTTCCAGTTTAACCGGATGCAGTTGAATACAAGTATTTACATGGACCGACTGCCTATCTGACCTCCGCAACCCAGTAACTGGGTTATATGATAAAACTGGTAAACCTGGTTGTCCCGACTTTCGGACTTTTGACTATCCACGACGACTGTTTCTCCATTGTTGCAAGACCCGGAGGCCTGCGTCGCTTTGTAAATATATAATTTGAAAAATACCGTTATTAGCATTCAAAGTTCTAACTATAACCCATACATTGTTCCTACACGTCAAAACGCAAATTCACATGTTCACAAAAGTTGATTTTTGACATTTTTGAGACAGATTTTAAAGTAAGCTCTCCTCAGGATATCTAGCGAATCCGTCTAGCGTTGAAAGGTTAAAATAATAAAACAAGTTAATTCTAATAATGTGGTTCTGTACTACATATTATAAAATATGTACATTTGTGATTTGAATCCGATAAGTTTGTATCTGCTAGTGTCCTGGATTATTATTTTTATCAAGCAAAACCCAGCAACACTTAAACTCCACATTTAAATAGTATCTATTTTACTAGTCCCTCACATATGCACAAAGATTTGCACCCATTGCAAAAATATGCACAATTATTTGCAAATCTACTCCTCAACTATGCTAAACAACAAGACTCGTGACAATCGCGGTCATAGACAGTCCGAGAACGATCTCCTGTCATCTTGCTCCCGGGTTTTGTGACCGCGTCTGACACAAACATTGGCTAAGACAGCACGACCGATAAATCATGGCCAGTCTGAACATAGGCACTACGCCCTTTCGCGCATGTCACACTTATTGCGCAGCTTTCTGCGCTAAATTCAGAACGGCCATGATTCAACGGCCGTACCGTACTATAGTAGTTTCTCGTTGTGCACATGCAAAAGGTCGTAAGATTAGGCGTGTTTTATTATAAAAGATCATAGATAACAGTACATAAGAGTTACAATTAATACTTTTACTCGATAGAGTCGGCTGGGGAACGGACGTCATCGATCTTGAGGATCATCTTCACGAGTTGTGTGGCGAGCGATATCTGCTGCTTCTTGGAGTGAAGGGATTCGATGACGTTCATTGTCTTCATGTCATTTGAACCTGGGAATGGAGACAACGGTGTTAAAAATTATAGACGTGGCTTAGGTACTGCTCTTTGCAATCAATCTGCCTGCCTTTTCCCAAATATGTTGGGGTCGGCTTCCTGTATAACCGGGTGCAGCTTAATACCAGTATTTTACATGGAGCGACTGCCTATCTGACGTCTACAACCCAGTAACTGGGTAATATGATACTCCTTGGAAAGACTGGTAGTCTGAGTTTGCTTCGGCCTTTCTTCTCAGAGTAGTCAGATAGGAAACGCCGATCTCATCTAGCTTATTTTTACTATTTTATAATATGACGTGTAAAAGTGATTCTAATCTAATATTTATAGAATAAACAATTTCATTTCACTTTCGGGTGTCTGGCGACCCGTATCGACTGTCAAAGAACCACGAATGACACCCGGGAGAAACGGCTTAACGTGCTTTCAGAGGTACAGAGGAGTCGGTGTGTAAAGATGGTCACCCATACACGGACCGACCACGGCAAGCGTAGCTTAACCTGATGGACCCGAGTGGCTGTTATTACTTAGCCACGAGCTCCTCATTTTCATACGATTAACAGAAACATTACTGTTTTAAATAATTTTAGTGCTAAACGCAGTGATTTATGGTACAAGCTGGCCTTATTATGAAACATATATTTACCATTGCCCATGCAGTCAATGCCCAGGTTGTAGTTGTTCTCTGCCACCTGCCGGGACTTCACCTCGGACAAAGTGTCAATGGGGGACAGACCGCTGTGGAAACAAAAAAATTATGATTATTGTATGTGACAAAATAGACCAATTTTTTTTTATGTAGACGTTGTTTGGTATGAAAATGTCGAAGCGTTTTGTTAAAACCTTTTGAATGTCAAACAAGCGCCTTAAATATGAAACGTAACGCTAAATTAATCGTTTTTTAAGAGACTTCCAAAATAGAGGAAGTTCTATGTTCGTAGCGTATGTTTTTTTTATGTATATCGTAAATTGTGGGAGGATTTTTAAAAACAAAAGACACCGACTTCCGAAATGAAAGTTAATTATTTTTCACTTAGTTTTTTTTCAAGTCGTTTATTTTTTGTTAAATGTTTGTAAAATAAATGATAACTCTCGTTGGTCTAGCCATCAAAAGCGCGACTGTTGAGAAATCCTCTGTCCGAGCCTCAGGTGGGGCGTTTTATCATTACATCGCGCGATCAATCAAACAATCGCGAAGTCGCGAGACTGCCGCTTTCGATTTGCCTTTTATTCCATAGTGGTAAACAACCGGCGAAATGTAGGTGAACTATGTATAGTTCGACTGTATACTTCTGCCCATCTCTCCAGACAATATAAGCGCGATGTTACATTACCTGTTCTCAGACAGCGCTAGGGGGATAGCCTCGAGCGCGTCGGCGAAGGCGCGGTACGCGTACTGGTCCAGAGACGACAGCTTGTCGGCCGCGCGAGCCACGGCTACTGAGCACGAGATCTCGGCCGCACCGCCGCCGTACACTACGCGGGAGTCCTAGGAGTGAGAAACGGTTAAAAAATGTCGTGTAAACTGAAAGAAAATAATAATATTTAGCCCATAACTTGTAAAATGTCGTCAGATATGGTTTTGCAAAACTTTTTTGTTGCCATAAAAAATAAATGAAAACTGCGGTGATCATCAACATTTTGATGCAGATATTCCATACATTTGGCCCGTGTAGGTACTATTCACTTTTGTATGAAACAGCTGCATAATCAGCCTTTAATGTTCCCACTGCCTCATGCTGGGACACAGGCCTCCTCTCTATGAGAGGGAGTGGGCCGTAATCCACCACGCGGGCCCAGTGCGGGTTGGTAGATGTTACATGTCTTCGAATGTTTGGTTCTAGGACATGCCGGTTTCCTCACAATGTTTTCCTTCACCGTTTTGAGAGCAGCTGCCATTTCTTTAAATAACTGACGAAAAGTTACTACACTGAGAGGTCTAGAATTATGTGCTGTATTCATGGTAACATTTGACGAGGTGATGTCAGACACCCCTTTTTTTTTGTGGGTGGTAAATCATCCAATGACTTCTTCCGCTCTGGGCGGAGCGAAAGGGCGTGTCAGACTTTTACTAACTAAAACCCACCCGTGTTCGTTCAGTTGCCTGTTTCCAAGGTCCCGGTATCCCTTTCGGACTTTCTCGCAATGTCATACACCCTGTATTATATTCAAATTTCGCGGTAAGGTTGCTTGCGCGATATAGAATTTGAGTGCCAAATACTGTAAAGAAATATCGTCACCTGCACGAGACTGCGCACGATGCACAGCGCGTCGTGCACGGAGCGCTTGGCCTCGTCCACGATCATGCGGTTCCCGCCGCGCATGAGCACGGTCACCGCGCGGCTGTTGGAGCACTCCTCGATCACCAGCATCTCATCTTTGGATGTGCCGAACGCTGGGGGGAGATAGAATAGAAATATTAGTTTTTGTCAACCTGCATGGTGAATATGGTGATGTTGAATGAAATACTAGTAGCAAGAAGTAAGGCCCACTTGTATAATTATTTTAAAAAAAAATAGGGACCGAATATTATCTACTATCATGGGAGCATGGAATTAGTATGTATGTTCAACTTAAAATAAATGAATTATGGTCGAATTTCGACCACTGGGCGACCACTAGTCTCACCAAATATTTACTTAGGAACCTTCACATAATTTCAAAGGCCTATCCATCAAAATTTGATGCACAAGAACATATTTAAAATCAACTTACTAAGCTCCCTCACAAGGCCACAAGACCCCAACTTGTCTGGAGTGAGCTCCTCAAACCGGGGCACGATGCGGCCTCCGGTGGCGATGGCAATCAGCTCCATCTCAGGACCTCCCACCCACCGGACGGCTGGCAGACCCTGGGAGAGGAGAAGGTGGTTCGCCTCGTCGTCGAAGCCCCATTGGCAGATGGCTAGGTTTGCGCCGGCGTCCTGTGATAAGGAAATTAATGTTATTTCAACTTATTTCAGTGTATTTGAGGTACAATTCGACCGATATAACTTCATAATCATAATCCCCCTATAATGTTCCCACTGCTGGGACACAGGCCTCCTCTCTGTGAGAGGGAGCGGGCCGTAATCAACCACGCGGGCCCAGTGCGGGTTCGTAGATGTCACATGTCTTCGAATTTTTGGTTCTAAGACATGCCAGTTTCCTCACGATGTTTTCCTTCACCGTTTTGAGAGCAGTGGCGATGAAATAATTTACACAAAGTAAAGCGCCTGTCAGGGTTCGAACCTACGACCTACAACTCCTAAGTCGTGGCCGTTACCACTGGGCCACCACTGCTCTCGATATAACTTGGCAGTTCCGAACTTCGTGCAGAGCTGTGTAGTTAAATACAATAGACGTAGATATATTTAGTAACCTATTCTGGGTTGTGGAGGCCAGATAGGCAGTCGCTCCATGTAAAATACTGGTATTCAACTGCATCCGGTTAGACTGGAAGCCGACCCCAACATGGTTGGGAAAAGGCTAGGCAGATGATGATGATATTTAGTAACCTATTCCGCTTCAATATTCTTCAAGAGTCATAAAAACCCTGTAACAAATCGACACGTGTTTCACCTCTCAACGAGGCATCTTCAGGCTGACGATTGACCAATTGCAAACCAGAACGCGACGTGTTACCACACCGAGCGCTGGACGCAAAGTATTAAAGCTGCGTAGTAACATTTTTTTAGGAATCAAATCGTGACATGAGGCAAGCGATGAGCGAGAGAAAATGCGCGAAAGTTCGCAGATCCTACGTTCAGTTCAGATCTGCCAAGTTATATCGAGCGTATTGTAGAATAAGCAGATCCCTCATTATCAGTAGTAACAGCAGGACATGGAATGCATAAACTGGAAGTCTCTTACTTTGGTTATATAATATGTCCTCGTGTGTACAGTCAGGCTAAGTGAATCATGACCCACTTTGACGATAAATCGTTTAAAACCGTCAAAATAACAAAGATGGCAGATGACAAATTCGTTACCAAGGAAATGTATATTTACGCGAATGTCGACCTTATTGTATTTGAATGCCTGTAAGAAAATAAGCTTATGGTGGGTCACAATTCAATTTTTTCGACTGTACAACAAATATGCAAACAACAATGATGGCTACGCTACAACACATTTTCATAACATAGGGAGATTCTTTTTGAAGGTAAAACTGTTTTAGGCGCGTTGAGGACTTTTTGGGTGAAGAAAAATCATAGAACTCGCGTCATCGTCACACTTGAAGTGATTTGTTTTAGCGCCATCTATCCTTCTACCGTTTGAATTACGTTGAGGTTGAAGTGAAAACTTCTGAGCACTTTTTGGGTGAACAAAACTCATGGAACTCGCGTCATCGTCAGGCTTGAAGTGATTTGTTTTAGCTGCATCTATCCTTCTACCGTTTGAATTACGTTGAGGTTGAAGTGAAAACTTTTGAGCACTTTTTGGGTGCACAAAAATCATGGAACTCGCGTCATCGTCACACTTGAAGTGATTTGTTTTAGCGCCATCTATCCTTCTACCGTTTGAATTACGTTGAGGTTAAAGTGAAAACTTCTGAGCACTTTTTGGGTGAACAAAACTCATGGAACTCGCGTCATCGTCAGGCTTGAAGTGATTTGTTTTAGCTGCATCTATCCTTCTACCGTTTGAATTACGTTGAGGTTGAAGTGAAAACTTTTGAGCACTTTTTGGGTGCACAAAAATCATGGAACTCGCGTCATCGTCACACTTGAAGTGATCTGTTTTAGCGCCATCTATCCTTCTACCGTTTGAATTACGTTGAGGTTGAAGTGAAGATTTCTGAGCACTGTTTGGGAGAACAAAAATCATGGAACTCGCGTCAACACGTCGTTACGCTTGAAGAAATGAATGAATGAATGTTACTTAGTTCTATCGGTAGTCCCCAAAGATTGCCCCGCATGTATTTGAAACATAAGGATTCGCGTCAGTGCTGTAACCTCAAATATAGATGGCGCTAATACCAGTTTTCACTTCTTCAGTCCCAATGACTGATTAGGTTTTTTTTTATATTTCTCACCTTGACTCTGCGCACCATCTCCAAGAACTTGTCGTGTTCGTAAGCGCGCAGCTCACGGTACTCGTCGGCTGAGCCAACGTTGAGCTTATGCTTGGTCTTAGGCTTTGGCGGCTCGAACGGGCAGGTGAGGATGGCGAGTTTCACATCCTGTATAAGAGTACACAACAAAAGTGAGATTAGTATTTTTTGACTAGCTTTTTCGGGGTAGGAAATTATACCATACAAAATTTCATCCCCTATATAACAAATCGACACGTGTCCCCCCCTTAAGATTATTTTTGGGACATACGACATCCTATTCTATGGGATAGTTTCCGCGGGAATTATCCCATAGAAACTTTCATCCCCTACTATCGGGCCCTTAAGATTACTTTTGGGACAAAACGTAGTCTATGTCCTTCCCCGGGATGCCATCTATCTCCTTGTCAAATTTTATCGAAATCCGTTCAGCGCTTTAGGCGTGAAAAGGTTACAGACAGAAGGACAGAGTATTATTAGTATAGATAGTATGGATGTAGAAAAACTTCGGCCTTTCTTAAACTACGATGTGGAACAATCAGTCTGGATTTATAAGTATTTCTCTAACTCACCCTCAGCGTCTTGGGCATCTGCGGGTGGCTCATGGTCTTGTCAATGACGACTCCCTTCACAAGCATGGAGTCTTCCATGCGGCCTCCGACCTTGCCTTCCACTTTGATCAGCTCAAAGTTCACGTCGCGTTTCTCTAGGTCTGCTACTGAGAGGACGGCCTGCGGAGTACCAAAGATATTTAAATGTGCATTTTTCTTAGGCTTTAAAAAATGCTTGGCATGCACTTATTGCTAGATTATATTTAAAAATGTAATCGGTAGGTGTTCTGCTACTGATGTGAAATCTTAGCTCATCATCTGCATAGCCTTTTCCCAACTATGTTGGGATCGGCTTCCAGTCTAGCCGGATGCAGCTGAATACCAGTGTTTTACATTGAGCGACTGCCTATCTGTCCACAACCCAGTAACACGATACCCCTTGGTAACACTGGTTGTCAGACTTTCGGAATTCTGACGACCCGTAACAACTGTCAAAGATCTACAACACGACACGGAGTATCTTGGTATGTAGAGATGGTCCCCCATCAACGGACGAACTGCGACAAGCATAGCTTAACCTGATCGATCGACCCGTACGGCTGTTATTACGTAGCCACAAGCCCCCCGTTTAAAAATCTTAGCTAGGCACGAATATTTTAAAACTTCTTGAAGATGATTTTTCTAATGTTTTTGTTAACCATCATGTTACTTCTGCCTCTTTCTTTGAGACTTGAAGTGCACTTGAACTTTTGTGACCATAAAACTTTAATTAAATCAAAATCCATTAAGGGCCCACTGGCGGCTCGGCACGGCAAGGGATTTTTATGCGACGAATAGAAATGTAACTTAATAGTATGACAACAAAATTGAAATTTCAACTTAGTTTCCATACAATTAGGTTATATTTTTGCCTAAAAATACCATGCCATGCCGTGCCGCCAATGGGCGCCGGGCCCTTAATGGTCAAAAAAATTTAAGATTAAAAGAACTAAACTAAAACTTACATCAACAGCAATCTCAGCCATCAAGCGATGACACTTCACGACCACCTTACTTCCAAGCGTAGTCATGGCAACCTTGATCAGATGATCCCTAGTATCTCTGTTCACGGGGAATGCTTCACTGATGCTGTCCAAGTGAGCGAGCGCAGTGGCGGAGGCCATCTCGAAGCCGTCAGCCACACGGATTGGGTGGATACCCTTGTCAAGGAGGATGGAGGCCTGTTCCAAGAGGGCACCTGAGGTGAACAAAAACATGGTAATTAAGTATTTAGAAGTTTTATTTTTTAATTTTTTAAGTTCTACTGATGAATGTGGTTCCAATGACTGGACAAATGGAAATTGCGCTACTGCGAAGCATGAGGTCCTGGATTCAATTCCCAGGTTGGGCAAAGTGTTATCATGTTTTTCCATCTGGAATTTCTCAGTAGCAGCCCGGAGTCTGGCTTTGTGCCCGGTTGTTGGAAATAGGCTCGCCCCCTAATATATATTACATGGGACTCAAACATAACTGGCGAAATGTGGGTGTATTTTAAGTACACCCTCTGCCTAACCCTTCGGGGAATACAGGATGTGATGTAATGTTTTTATACTGTTGAAGTTGTTTATTCCATGCAAAGACATTGTATCAATTTTTTCTTCTTGAAAACAACCAAACCATGTACAGTCGAAAAAATTTAATTCTGACCCACCATAAGCTTATTTTCTTACAGACATTCAAATACAATTAGGTCGACATTCGCGTAAACATACATTTCCTTGGTAATGAACTTGTCATCTGCCATCTTTGTTATTTTGACGGTTTCAAACGATTTATTGGCGAAGTGGGTAATGATTCACTTAGCCTGACTGTACTTCAATTAAACCATTTACACGCACTTTTGAATTGTCGAAGGAGTTGATCAGTCAGAAAGATGAAGGTGCAAGAAACTCCATTGACACTTTTAAAACAAAAAATTGGTTTTTTAAATAAAGATATTATCAGCATCTCAACTCACCAGCCAACACCACGACTCCAGTAGTTCCATCACCAATCTCATCATCCTGACTCTGTGCCAACTGCACCAACAGCTTGCCGATCTCATGATCCACGTCCATCAGCTTCAGGATGGTGGCTCCATCATTGGTGACTGTCACGTCTCCGTCAGGGGAGACCATGAGCTTATCCAGCCCACGGGGACCAAGTGAGGTGCGGAGGATCCCTGCGATTTGGCGGGCCGCTGAGATGTGTGACTGCGTAAAGAGATAATAATGTTTGATGCAAATTAAAACATTGCCCTCTCCAGACCAGCAACATATTATACCATCATCATCTGCCTCATCTGCCTAGCCTTTTCCCAACTATGTTGGGGTCGGCTTCCAGTCAAACCGGATGCAGCTGAATACCAGTATTTTACATGGAGCGACTGCCTATCTGACCTCCACAACCCAGTAACTGGGTAATACGATACACCTTGGTAAGACTGACTGTCAGACTTTCGAGCTTCTGACGACCCCTAACGACTGTCAAAGATACACAAATGACATCTGGGAGCAACGGCTTAACGTGTTTTCCGAGTCACAGAGGAGTCTCAGTATGTGAAGATGGTCACCCATCCACGGACCAACCCCGGCAAGCGTAGCTTAACCAGATGGATCGACCCGTGCGGCTGTTATTACTTAGCCACGAGCTCCTCGTACTCAACATATTTATACCATGTGACTTTTATTTAGTGAAAACCATAACTTTATACAGGATCAAAATAAATTAGCTAGCGAAACTAAATATGACAAAATAAAAAGATTTTATAATTAGATTTGATTTATTTCGATTAGGTGATTTTGATATATTTTTTTTGGGGTCAGTGACCACTGGTAGTTTTGTTACTTGAACTATGAGTTGGTAAAATCTGTTTTATTGTGTTGAGATATTGGTCTGTGAAAATTACATTAAAAAAACTGATTTTTAAAATATTATTTTTAATCTTCTGCTTAGCGTGTTGATGGCAAAAATATTTTAAATGACAACAGGAACATTACAGGCGATGACCCAAAAAAAAACAATCTTTTTTTTTTGTTTTAACATGTTTAGATATTATTATCGATTTCTAAATTAACTAAGTATCCTATTTCTAAATTAGTGTAATACTCAAATTAATATAACATCACCTTCAGCAAAAGTCATCTTTTTACAAGGAGAGAGAGAGGCAACTTCTAGATTAATGTAACTGTAGGTAATGTAATTATTGCTGTGCGACCTGAATAGCACTTTGTTGTATTGCAGCAAGAGTCGCTTTTTATCTAAATGATTTTGGGGAGTGACCCTCTGTATTCATCTGTGGTAGTACTTATGATAATCAATTTCAGATTGACAATGTTTAGATTGTGAATTATTTTAGTTTAATGAATTTCATGTTTGTAATTCTGATTATTACAAGTCCAACAACATTAAATTCCTTATACAGAGAGGAGGCATTTACCACAGCAGTGGGATCATTATGCTGAACAGGCTAAGCCAAAAAAATTAAATAAAAAAAAATAAAAAAATCTTACATAGTATTATATTTAATTGTAGAACTACTTTGGATTCTTTAGATAGAAGGGTCATCATACCTTGATGACCCTTCTATCTAAAGAATCCAAACTAAACATTATGCTGATCAGGCTAAGCCAAAAAAACTAAGGTAAAAAAAAATAAAAAATCTTACATATTTAATTGTAGAACTACTTTGGATTCTTTAGATAGAAGGGTCATCAAGATAATCAGAGAATAAATAAACAAATTGCTATTTTATTCATTGCAAATGTATACATAATTGGCATAGACTATGATTTGTATGAATCATCCACTTTTCTAATACTTCCAAGACATGTTTTGCAATCAAAAATCAACAAAATGATGTTTACAGTTCTATAAAACTCCATTAACTTAGATAGAGGGAACAAAATGTCTTCAAACAAAGAGGTGACAGGTTAACTTATTATATCAATGAAATAAAGTTGCAATTCGAAGGGAATTTAACTTAAAACTTCTGGTTTTTACTGTAATAGTGATTTATATTGGAACTTAGAAGTGTTTTAAGATGATAGAGAGATGATAACTTGATAAAAATCGTACAGGTTGCCTTGTTTCGGATCATGTGATTCACAACACCTGATTCTAAGAATGCATGTAATTTTATAAAAATGCTCTAAATCTTTAACTTATGAGTCTAATCTGGTTTATGCAGGGATAAATTACAATTTTAATGCTGGTTTTATTGATAAAATCGCGTTTTTATAAAATAATTCTCGATTATTCGAAACTGTGTTGACAAGTTTAGGTTATGCATTTAAATCACTCATTAAGCAGGATTTTTTAAAGCTGTTGTTATGAGACTGCTAGGAGAAGTCAGCGAGGCCCTACAATAGACTAGTTAGTTGTTATTGTATCGGTAAAAGTAGAAAAAACGAAATAAATTACCTTCAAGGCATCGATACCGGTAAGCCGTTTCTGCCTATCTTGATCCCTCAAAATGATAAATGGACGACCATACTCGTCGAAGGCTACCGCTCCGGGGAACAGAGCCATTTTTTATAATATTATCACTTCACAAACTCAAGATGAAAGCAGATTTAGTTTCATAGATTCCACCAAAATCGAAACAAAAACCAAATGACAGTTCTATAAATTGAATTTGACAATTCACTCCGTAACCACAGACAAATTATTGTGGAATATTCTGTTTCACGCAGAAATGTTATCAAAATAAAACTTTTGGTAAAATCATAAACGTGTTTTTTATCTTTTACCAACAACATCACTATATAGTTAACTAGCTGAAGCTCGCAGCTTCGCCCGCGTGTATGTCGGTTATTAAATACTAAAACCTTCCATGAGAACAACTCTATCCATTGGTGAAAATAGCATGAAAATCGGTGCAGTAGTTTTTGAGTTTATCCAGGACAGACACACGCACGCGGTGGACTTTGTTTTTTAAAATGTAAAGTGAGTGATAGACGTGCGTACTTACCTCGGTCTTTAAGTTTGCGACCTTACTCGACTCGCCGTCGGTGACACACGTGAACCTTGCTCGCGCGCGGCGATGACAGACTGCGAGCCAAGCCAAGGCGCAAGCATGATACACCCCCCTTCCGTCTATCAGCCCTTTTTACACAATTTAGTCAAGTACCTACCTAGGTATAATCGCATTCAGGGTGAGGATGGTTTCTAACTGACTGAATTCTCATTTATGCAGGTGTAAACTGTAATCGCATTAACCCACAGAGTACTTTTATATATGCATTAACCGCAGTCAGTAAATCGAATAAGTAAAACAAAATATTTATTTAATGTAATTACTTTTAATCATCAGCTTATTTTTCAGTGTTGAATATTTAGTGACAAACTGTTCTCCATGAAGGTGGTTTAGCATTTTCATAGATAGCAGCAAGAGCTAAAAATATACCACACGCGCACAAAGCGAGAGTAACAACATACAAAATTCTATCACAAATTCCTCCTTTTAGAAACACGGGGCGCCCATCTTCGCATTGATAATCGCATTGTAATTTCTTCAATTTGATCAAGCTTCTCTGATGTTGAAACAAAGCCGGCATTGTAGAAATGGCTCGGCCCCGTCGTACATATTTTGCAATAATTCTGAGTAACATAGTATAAATTTGATCCGTTCGGAATCAGTTTGTTGAATCGAATGACTTTGATAGATGTTTGAGTTTTTGACTGTTGTTTTTTTTGGAACCCATTATTTTCTGAGTGGCCTGTTGTGTTTTTTATTTGATTAAAACTGGCCTCATGTTTCATGTAAGTATTAGCACCTTATTGGATTTATCGAGAGTCATCTGCCTTTTCTCAATAAAATTATGGGTCGGCTTCCAATCGACCCGGATGCAGCTGAATACCAGAATTCTAATTTAACCCAGACTGAAGTTACCCCTTGGCAAGGGTTATTATGGTTTAAGTCTCATCTCAAAGTTGTGATAGTTATTCGACGAAAAAATCTTTCAAATCTTGCGTATTTGCCCGTGAGACGATATCCGACATCAAATTCAAATATTTTTATTTGTAGAACATAGGTAAATACAGAAAACTCATCCATGCGGGTGAAGACGCGAGCAAAAGCTAGTTAAAAATACAGCTCTGTTTGGGGCTCGTTTATACTCGGGCACTTGTATAGTTTGCTGTTCCTGACGCCAGTACAGCTTCTTCATATTTTATTATGCTTGTTGTTGGCATGAGCGTACCCTGGAAATCTCGCAGAACATGTATGTACTCGCCTAATTACTAATCAAAGAGTAAACCCGCCTTATGGTCTAACTTTTAAATAAGCCGCGCACTAGACACTGGCAAACGCATGTATTTTTTTTATTTTTTTATTCGATAGTTTTTAGCGTCAAATAATAGTAAAAAAAAATTCGACGGCAAAAAAGCAATTTAAAGTAGTTAAAAAAATGTTTAAAAATATCCAACCGATCCGGGTTATTTAAACACCCTCCATTTGGCGCGCTTGGTGTGGTGACTTCACACTCCGTGAAAACAGACAAGCAACTGTCAATTCAACGTCAAACACTCCTTTTTCTATGAACGTTTGACATTGACTTGACACTGACATTTTGATTGCTATCCCGGATTGTTACGTCACATCCGCTCTTAGCCTTTTCAAGTATTTGAATTACACACAGTTTTTTGGTACTTTAAAAAAAAAAATTCTCGCTCAAAAAGAAATTTTATTCAAAAATATTGATGGAGGCATAATTCTGAAGTCAATCAAAATCAATCTGCCTAGCCTTTTACCAACTATGTTGGGGCGGCTTCCAGTCTAACCGGATGCAGCTGAATACTAATATATTACATGGAGCGACTGCCTATCTGACCTCCACAACCCAGTAACTGGGTAATACGATACCCCTTGGTTAGACTGGTTGTCAGACTTTCGTGCTTCTGACGACTCGTAACGACTGTCAAAGATCCACAAATGACAACCGGGACCAACGGCTTAACGTGCTTTCCGAGGCACGGAGGAGTCTCGATATGTGAAAATGGTCACCCATCCACGGACCAACCCCGGCAAGCGTAACTTTACCTGATGGATCGACCCGAGCGGCTGTTATTACTTAGCCACGAGCTCCTCATAATTCGGAAGTAACATAGTTTATAAAAAAAAATATTTGACCCATATTTGAATCACATGCATATTCCATATTGCCAAAAAACCGCGCGTGACGATGGCACACTACACTTCATATACCTAATGTTTCATGTAGTTTGTGTAGTGTGTATGACAAAACAGCAGCGGACGAGCCGACCTAAAACATCTGACTTGCCTTTGCCTTTTGTCACCACAATACAATAAATTATCGGTACAATAAATTACCGGTTATAAGCAGACATGCAGAAGTCTATTGGTTATCAGGCCTGGCTCCTTAGAAAAATGCTCATCATTCCATGAGTTCACATGACAGATGGACAGATATTGTCAATGTTGGTTTTATGGTAAAAAACGGTAGCCACACGATAGATATGGCAAACTTTTGAGTTGAGTCGTGGGGATTGCAAGCGTTCAAAGGCGTCCCTATGATCGCGTACGGTATCCGACAGTTTGCCAAGCTAAATAAAAACTGCGATACACACAAATATAATGATTATATTGCTATTATCATAATTAATACATCATTATTCATAATACATGGAACTTAATGTGCTATCCTTCACAAGTTCACTACCCATATTGTCCACACTGTCCGATCAATGCGTAATTTTTACCGAGCGAGGAAGCTTATTCTGAAGACTTCCGCGCTCGTTTACGCCGTTAAATATCAAATCTTTCGAACGCTAAAGACTTCCCTTCTTCTTCATATTCTTCTTTCGTAACACAGAAGGAATAGAAATCTGGATCCCTGAAGATTTTCTTACCGCCTTCCCAAGCGTATGTTAAAGGATTGTCTGGTTTAGTTACGTTGACATCGAAATGATCCAGAGCCAATGAACGAACTTCGTTGTACACTCTGTCTCGGAAACCAGGAAACATGGCATTCCCGCCGTACAAAACTATATTTTCTAACAAACTTTCCGTAACATCTTCAGGACAACAGCTGATAGAATGCATTATGGCTTCAGGTATACCCATTTGTGGTATTCCGACGTCTGATGGATGGAAAAGCAGTTCAGGAATGGCGAATCTTTCGTTGTTCAGTCGGAGAGTTTGTTGTTCCAAGTCTTCGTCGGGTTTCACGATGTCTCGAAGAAAACCGCGACGAATTGACGTGTAGTCTGGTAGAACATAGTCTTTGACTATCGTATTTTCTGAACCTGTAATTAGAATGGAGTATTTTATTAAACGAAAATGAATTCGGTTTAAGGAATGAATTCGGTTTTCGGGTTTTAGGAGCTCGTGGCTAAGTAATAACAGCCGCACGGGTCTATCCATCAGGTTAACCTACGCTTGCCGGGGTTGGTCCGTGGATGCCATCTTTACATACCGAGACTCCTCTCCTCCGTGCCTCGGAAAGCACGTTAAGCCGTTGGTTCCGGCCGTCATTCGTGGATCTTTGACAGTCGTTACGGGTCGTCAGAAGCCCGAAAGCCTGACAACCAGTCTTACCAAGGGGTATCGTATTACCCAGTTACTGCGTTGTGGAGGCCAGATAGGCAGTCGCTCCATGTAAAATACTGGTATTCAGCTGCCTCCGGTTAGACTGGAAACCGACCCCAACATAGTTGGGAAAAGGCTAGGCAGATTGATTGAATTCGGTTTTTAGAGATAGTAATTCGCGGAAATCACTTTTCCGTTGACTCCAAAACTTTTAGCAGTTTTGGTACTCAGATTTCAATCTTAGCAAGATATTCTTTTATGTACAAAAACGTCGCTATTTTTACCGACGAGCGTATGAACAATAATATTCTTTCTGGATTTATTTCTGGGAGGGGCACATAGGCAGTACTATTATGACGTGTTAAAGCCATAATTGTTCCAGTGTCAGAGAGAGATGGAGCTATAAGGGACGAATAGCACTATCACTTTTTCACAATGGAACAATGATAGCTTTAACACGTCATAGTATATTTATTTTATTTTATTTTATTTTAATAAGTACAGTTGACAGACTACAGACTAAGACAATCAACACAGTTAGTACAAAAATACAGTACATAAATCTGAAATCCAATTATTACTGTACATAGCATATGGCCACAGATAAGAAGTATCTCCCATCTTGTACTGCACTATGCTGTTTTTGGGATTCATTCTTTTTCAATGAAGATATAGTAGCCTACTTGTTCAGCGTTTATCATTGAAGCAATGTCTCGATAGATATGCATTCAGGCCAGTCGATTCGGACGATTCGCACATGTCCCGTGCCCCTGTGGCCCTCCCTGGATCCGCCCTTACGAATGTTACCGGACCGCGGACAGCGCGAAGACCCAGATAGAAACATAGATCTTTGGATAAAACTAGGGAACACATTTGGAAACTCATTGGTTTTGTTAATTGATGACTGAAGCCGGCCTGCCATACCATTTATTGAACTTGGTGTTCAAGTTCAAATGTCAAATGCAGTACGAGAGGAATCGTGGTATCCGACTATTACAGTTCCATCTCTGAGAGTAGAGTGCGTGAGCCGCTTCAGCTGTTGGGCCGGTAAAGGCGCTTGAAGGCGGTACAAATAACATGAGATTTAAACGTGTGTGCGAGCCAGGGATGTTGCGGACATCCGCATCCGCGGAGCTTCCGCATCGATTTGGACCTCCGCATCCGCATCCGCAATAATTAATGCGGATTGTTATGCGGATGCGGATGTAGCACAGGTCGCGACAAGAAAGATAATGGGCGGGGCCGGCGACTGGCGCGTGCCGTATGCGAACGAGATCTTCGCTCCTATTGACCAATGAACACTTCTCATTGACCTGAATAGCACGCAGATTTTTATCGACACCACCACCCAGTGTTCCTAACGAAAATTTTTTCAGTAGCGCGGGTTATAAAAGAACCTCTGCGTAACAGACTTGACCCCGAAAAGCCGGCAATATTACTTTTTATTAAATATAATGCTCCAATTTTTAGCTTTACTTACTAAATATGTACCTACGTAATAAAAATATAAAAAATACTATCTTTTTTTTATTTCTCCACCCACACAAAAAAAAAGGTACAAAATATCTAACCATCGCATCCGCGGATGTGAGCCTTCACAATCGTGAAGGAATCGAATGGTGGGCGTTTTGGGGGACTGTCTTATGTAATTTTGACGTTCGAAAAGTGCTGATTCTCAGCCTAGTTTGAATAAATTTTGATGACTTTTGATTTTGAATCACATATCCGCATCCGCATCCGCGCATGTGAAAAAATCTGCATCCGCAACATCCCTGGTGCAAGCTACTTCCGAAAGTAACACCGCGCGGGAGCCAGTTGCCTACTTTACGCGGTAGTTTACATTGATGGCGATGCATAACCCAGTGCAGATCTCGGGGCTGACACAGTACTGACGAAACCGAAGATCTAATAAAAGGCATCTAAACAAAGTGACTGTCGCGCGTATACGCGATCGCTGCAGTCTTATGTCACTTTTTATTCACGTTAAAACGGCTGAACAGATTTGGATGAAATATGACAAATGGGTATACCATGATCTGGGTTAGGTCATAGAATACTTTTATCTCGATATTCCCACGGGATCAAGACATGCGGGTCCACAGGACCATGGGGCGTAGCTAGTTGTATTATAGTAATTATGAATAAAACAATCTAATAAAAAATACAAAATCTTACCTTTCTTCCTAGTAACCTCCATATCCCCCAAGAAGTTTTGCGAAACAAAACACGAATCCTCCTTCGCCTGATTGATAACATACGTCTCATCCATAACATTCAGCTGTCTGTATGACAACACCTCCTTCAAATGATTAGTCAGCACTTTACCACCCACATCTATTCTCCGTATGGCATCCCGGTACTTCTTACCATTAATATACGGAACTATGTTAGTAAAACTATAACCGGTGTCTACTACAAGTGTACATTTATTCTTATGGTCTTTACGGTACTTGTAATCAGCTAAATCTGTAGCGTTTATACGAAGCAAAGAAGTACATTCGTATTCTTCAAAGAATATTTCTGTAATCGCTTCCTGGATGGATGCAAAATTAAATAATGGCTCAGTTATAATCAAAGGAGTGTCACTAAAGTTGACAGGGCAGCATTCTTTGCTAAACATGTAGTCCCAAACAGTTTTTTGTGTATCCCAGTTTATTAGAAAACCTCTTTGGAAAGGTAGGATGTAGAAAAGTCCCGACGCGTCTCGACAATCGTCGATTTGGGAGCCAATGAATGCACGTCGCCTTTCTGACTTGGCTTTCATGATGCAGTTGGGGACCACTTTCGGCTCCATGTTGGAGAGGCCCACTTTGGCTGAGTAGCCCCCATTGTCCAGGATATAACATGATGTTTCACTCATATTTTGTTGTTCAGTTTAAGGTTACCGGTGAAAAGTGCCTAACGCAAAAAAGCTGTTACGTTGAGAAATACTTTTTTGCACTCATTTTTGCTGACTGAATTCAATTTACACGAATAACTCTTGGAAACTATCTTTTTTAATGAAAAACTCGCCATCAAAAGCTAGGTCCGTACGCTTCAAAACAAAACAAATGTCAATTTGACATTATACTGGTTTTTAAAATCTGACTATAAACTTGAATAGTCAGTCTTTCAGTCAGGTGAATTTTAAACTGGCAATAAATAATTTATGAAGAGGAAGAGCCAAAGATTTTGTTCACGAGTGTTTATGTCGTGGGGCAATATCGAAATTGTAAATATTATACACTCGCATCAAAGAATTACATGGGCAAAAAATGGGTGAATTGCATCCATAGAACACCTTTGGTGTAACATCTTTGGTGTAGACCATTGCTAGCTATACATGCAGAAATATTAGCATCAGCGATTTCAAAATCTCACGTGAAATCGCCTTTGAAATCGAAATTTGACTTTCTTTTTTTTTTACTTTGAAATCGCGAGCGGAAAATCTCTGTGTGGACGCGCGATGTTCAAATCGCCAACGAGTCGCCGGCGACTAAAGTTGTTGCGTGTGTACCTAGCGTTAGTTTTGATAAAATCACAGAAGTAATCAAAACTAGGGGGTTATTAACCTTTGGTTGGGCGCATTTCGTATATTTCTTACTTTGGTCCTGTATTTTCGTAATCATTCGGTATTTGCCGGTAGAAACCGAACCATACCTTCCGTATCATCTGGCTATATCCAAATTACTATATTATATCTCTATGCCAAATTACATACTATGATCGACCGCGCGATTAATACTGCCTTATAAAAATTCATGTAAAAGGGGTGATACACGTGCGAGCAAGTCCGCGTACTTATGGCTCGGCGAGCTTACTCGCCCGTGTGTCATGCTAAATACGAGATGACTTAAAAACCATCGAGTAAGTTCGTCGGCGATCCAACAGGTTTGAAATTTTGCTCGTAGCCCACCTTGGCTCGTCGTCTGTCACCGCCGCGAGCTTTGATAGTGAAGTTTTGAGCAAGCTTCATGTGTTTCACAGACGTTAGATCTCTAAGTAGTCTGTGCGGCGAGTACGCACGTCTTTCACCCACTTAGACGGCTCTAGAAGTCAATTTGTTACAGAATAGACTAGTCATTAAAGGCTCTTACATACTGGCACGATTCGCCGCGCGACGCGAATTTTAACAAAAAATTTTTTGAGAAAAGTTCACGGCGTACAATGCGGCGGCGTCGCGTCGCGCGGCGAATCGCGCCTGTATGTAAGAGCCTTAACTCGACCGTGAAAATTTTGGTGAAGTGAACTGTAATTCCAGCTGATGCTCTAGGGATTGATACTATTGACAGTTTACTTCGCCTAAATTGGCTCGGTGAGAGGTTTACAGAATCGATTGGCTGTAGTCATGTAACTTTTCGGGGCACGAAGTTGGCTTGATGCACAAAATTTCACAATTTGTGTTACTTCCAGCTTGTTGCAGTTTTTGCAGGTTACACCACAGTCCACAGAACAGGTTCACAGCAAAAATACTAAAATTTGTGGGAATAAAACAAAAACAAACAGATAACTCTAATCGGAATTTATTAAATCATAATTTATGATAAAATGTACAGTTTGCTAGCTTAAACCTAAAACATTTTAATACGGTAACACAGATGGTTGAAGCTTACCTGCAAAGAAATGAATAAATAATTAAAACAACAAATTTAATAATTAGGGATCTACTCTGCCGAGCCTTTCCCAACTGTATTAGGGTTGGCTTCCAGCCGTACTGGATGCAGCTGAATTTCTGAGAACATTATTTTTGCTGGGTATAGGTCTGAACTATGGAAGAAAAAGACGACTCCAAATCAATTGGGATAAGAGCAGGAGAATGATTATCATGGCTGGATATATGGTCATAGGTTTAGGGAAAGTGCTTTTAAACTTTTCTGTAAAACCTCTTTGTGGTTGGTGCCCAGGGTTGAATTTTGTACTATAATTATAGTTTTTGTACTATAATTTCGCCCTTTGTACTATATACTATCCACATCTAAGGATAGTACGCTAAAATACTATAATCTCTGCTATCTATGTCTAACACACTAAGCCTCAACTATGTGTAAATTTGTTATTCAGAAGGCTTACTCCATAGGGACAGCTGTGGCTACAGGGCGAGGGGGTTGAAGGGGTGCAATTGACCTTTAATATATATCATGGCAGTATAATTGTAATGCCTTTAAAATCACACAAGGTGGGCTTAAACAATGTGACATTCTCTGCTAGTCAATAGATTATCTATTATTATTTATTTCTGTCACCCTATGTAAAAATTTCTAATTTATGTCTGTAATTTTTATGGTGTACATAATAAAGAGTATTCTATCTATCTATCTATCTATCTATCTAGCTAAAAAGCTAATTTTCACTTGTGTTATGGGACAAAGTTTAGGGACTGGACTAGAGTACTTATTCAACAGATTTCAGCCATACAGAAACGAGAGTTGTCTAAGAAGGTGAATATCTACATAACCTCCTTTGATAAACCATAGACTAAATAAAACAAAATATTTACTTCTTGAGGAGTTGATGACGGCAGATCAGGTAGGGGGCAGCCAAACCGGAGCCGAAGTATCCGATGAAGTAGACAGTAAGCTTGTAGCGGTTGCTGATGTCGAAGGGGAGGTTCTGAAACAGTTGTATTGAATGCTGTAGAAATGTGATGCGACATAAAAAAAATTGTATTCATGTTTTTTTTTCCGTTTAGTTTGAAAAAAATCCGCATAATGCCAAATCTCGCTTACTGACACTTGTTCAGTAATTTTAGTATTGTTTTTTATGTAAAAAATGCAAATCAATAGTTTTTGACTCAGGTACAACTTAACCTATGACGTATTGGTAAGGCAAAATTTAATGTTTGGTAAATCTTTACCAGCTTTCTCTACAGTTAATAGAATTGGAAAAACAAGAGCAAGATTAATTAATTGTTAATTTTAGTGTAATAAAAACAATTGACTGACGCATTAGATTATGTAATGACGTAAAATTTGAATGAAGAACTCACCTCGCCAGGGACACCTCCATGTGAGTGGTTCCTCACCATGGTGGTCATCACATTCCTACCCAGTTTGTTAGAAACACGAGCTAGGGGAGCAAACATTTTGTTATTTCAAGTTTTCCTTGACTTATCTCGCGAAAAACAGATTATTCGATTTCCTTCACGAAAAGGAGTGAAGTTTTTTGCGAAAACTACCACTGCGTTCCCATTGTTTTTATTCATGGTAGTTTCTAAAATGAACGCATCTGTATTTTTTGGAAAATAATTTAGAAAAATGAAACTGCCTCTTGTATTTTTGATGAGTTATATTTGAGATTTATCTACATAGTTAGTTACAAAATTATTTCATAAATAATTAAGTTAACTTTCATCCGCTGGAATTTACCTGAAATAAAAATAACTACAATATTATTTCATTAGGTACCGATGTTATACACACTTTGGCTACCGAGTAGGAAGCTAGGCGTTGGGTTATACTCAAGGCGCGGTCCGACGGGGAGGGTCCTGGGGGTCATGACCACCCCAAAATCATTCAAGCTGTTGAGAAACTGAATGATTTACGTGCTTTACTAACTAAAAACTTTAGGTACTTAGACACAGTGACCCCTATGGGCATAGAAAAAAAAAAGATTTTAGAGTACTTATTTCCCTAAAAATATTCCTCGGCACCAATGGTGGTCACCATTGGTTGACCCCAAAATCGACTGAACCGACCGCACCTGTTATAGCCCTATAGGATATCAAGGAGTTATTTGAAATAGCAGAACCATTCCCTCCTGGCTTTCAGGGATCATACCCGTTTTAATATGGGACTGCTAAATACGGTTCTGAGGATGCCATTTATTTAAACCCAAGACAAGGTTTAGCAAAGGCACAATATTTTCAACGTTTTCAGAACAATGAGCAATAAGATATATCCAGTTACATAAGTATAAGATCTACCTACATTATGAAGATTACTATTGTGTTTGTGGTAGAGCCAGTGTTAATGAGCAATGGAGTCAAGTTTAAATGGTGGTCCGTCTCAAGAATATGCGACGTATCAGATATTTATTGAACTTGTTAGGATGTCTTTAAAAATTGAGAGGGTATTTACACCAGTAAATAGACGTGCAAATAAGATAAACAAATTTAATACATGCACACAGCTCAAACACAAATAGGACAAGAATATGAAGTCTGATCATGAGATGACATTTACGATAATAATTTCTGCGTATCCCAGTTATATAGTATGGAATGATGTGATCAACATAGTTTAACACCATTGTGTTGTTTTCACATTTACACCTGAGTGTGTAAGTAAGTAGGTTTAACACACCCAATATATAAATACTTATATAATTGTATACTTAGGGGCTAGGGGAAAAACAAACCAATTTCGCTAATAACCTTTGTTTCATGGATGAGGACAAAAACTGGATAGGTTTTATGTCGTTTGATTTGCAGCCTGGTTGTTCAGATGAGTAAGTACCTCATTATTTTATTCAGACTGATTTGCACGACACCTCGTAGTAGCAATCAATCAATTAGCACTAATTAAATATACTTAACTTAATTGCTTTTAACATTGTATTTCTGACGACGAATGACACTTTAATTAAGTTTAGTGCTAATGAATTAAAGTAGGTCGTCGTGCAATTTACTAATTAGAAATCTCAATACCTAATAGAAAACTAATAGAAAGAAGGTAGATGTGCGTGGTACCTTAGAAAGAAAGAAATCATTTATTTGCTAGTAATGTAGTATGTACATAATAAGTTGGAATATTTGTAGTCTGTCCCGATAGATTTTGCATTACGGCATGCAAAGTATGAGTGATGTTCTTCATGCCGGGGCTACATTGTCGCGTTATCGCGAACTTTGGGTACTTCGTGCGCTCTCTGTTGTTCAGCAAGACGTCGAGCGGTGTGCGAGAGAGAACGCACGAAGAAAAGTTCACGATAATGCGACAATGTACCCCCGGCATCAGAAATATCAGGGTAGTGCTCGCAAACGGCGTACGTGTATGACCATGTAAGAATAAGAACGTAAACGAAGCAATAGGAGTATGTAAGGATCGCAGCAGGAGGCGTTCTGTAGTTTCTGCCTACCCCCGTGGGATGAAAGCGTGAGTTTATGTAAGAAGGTATGTAATAGAAACAGGGGGACGCCCACGTATAGTGAATGATGTGGGTGTTTTGGAAAACAATAATTGTTCGGTTTGTTTGTAAATCCTCTCCCCCACCGGAGCGTTTTTATCATGCGATATTTCTACCATGTTCTCCACCATAGGCGCATTTTTAACGCGCGTTAATAAGGTGTGTGTTAGAAGACCGCATGCGGCCTAATACAAAAATTTATAAGAACACTTATCGGAATATTGCAGGATGGAGAAACGCGCGTCCAACTCCTATTGCGGCGTTATTATCGCAGCAGTGTGTAACTTCGTGGCCGTCATAATATAAAATGCACTGAAAACTGAAAATGATATCGTAATAACGCTCGCGTTTTATTATCGCGCGATAAAAACGCACCGGTGGGGAAGAGAAAAAAAATCTACGCAGTGTACCTACGTCTACTGCTGGTGTACTAACTACCTTCACCCCGTAGTTGCACCGGTGTCACGGTGGATCTTATTCCGATAGAAACCTAACGAAAATTGGAGCGAATGGTGCCGATTCTCTTGTACACCGAACTAAACTAACTAAACTATCACTAAAATTCCTTACTTTTTACTATGAGAATCTTAGAGCTATTCTGCCAACAAAAATCTCTAAATTTAAAAATTATTTTGACAGAACTAAAATCGAATTTGACAATCGCGACTCCACTTGGTACCTACTTGTTTGCCTACCACGTGATTTTTTTTGAGCCGGAGAGGCGCGCAATGTGTCTAAAAAAAATGTCTCGACGTATTTTTATATGGAATTTTTCACTTTTTGGAAGAAAACAAAAAAATTAAATTACCAACATGTTAAATATTACGGGTTTGCGGGTTTCAAAGGGGGTCAAAATTTTCATTATTTTTGCGATAGGACACCCCGTTTTCGAGATATAAGCAAAAGAAAATAATAAAAAAATACAGTACCGTTTTGCAACTGAATTCGAGGTGTTGGTTTGAATTTTAGTTCATGACATCTAATTTTATTCCACACATTTTTAATCGTGATTAAAAATAGTCAGAGTTAGTTAGAGGATTTTAGATATAGAACAAAAATTTTGGTTAAAACGTCAAATTCAGAATAGCATTTTCACTAAATTAAAACTCAGTACCATCTTAGTGCTATCAAACTAAATTATAGTTAAGTTGTGTCGCTTTAGTCTATTTTCAGAATAGGAAATCGTCGTTTGACAGGAATAAACTAAATTTTAGTGATTTTTAGTTTAGTTTAGAGAATTTGTGACAAGAGAATCGGCACCTTTGTACTTCAAACTTAAACTAAAAATCCGACATTGTCCTAACAATAGTAGCCGTATCTCCCTTCGTAAATATGAACACACTGCAACTCCTTAGAGGAGACTATACTTCCACAGGGTGAGGGTAACCTATTCAAATATAATAAAGGTGGGGAATGTAGCTCACAAAACTTACCAAGTTTAGTTCTTGTTCATCTGGTGCCATAGCACGACGAAGGGCGCCGCGATGCCGGTGCCGACGAACCAGAAGAAGTTGAGGGTCACACGCGTGCGGTTGTGGATGTCAAATGGAAGGTTCTGGAATTAGAAGCCATTTTATTTTAATTATCAGTCAGTAGTATCTGAAGTATATGTCAGTACTTCAGTAGGCTTTAAAGTAGTAAAAGCTTTTATGAGTCATTAGATTACAATCATCATTATTTCAGCCGAAAGACGTCTTCTGATGGAAATAGCGTCCCGCAAGGGTCACCACATCGACCGGTTCTGTGCGTATCGTATCCAGTGAATTCCTATGAGTGATACTTAAATGTACGGACCCTGGGCCGTCAGCCCCGTCATGGTCATACCACCTAATTCATCATCATCTGCTTAGCCGTTTCCCAACTATGTTGGGGTCGGCTTCCAGTCTAACCGGATGCAGCTGAATACCAGTATTTTACATGGTGCAACCGACTGCCTTTCTTACCACCACAAACCAGTTACTGTAACACGATACCCCTTGGTAAGACAGGTTGTCAGGCTTTCGGGCTTCTGACGACCCATAACACTGTCAAAGAAAATCAACGGCGTATCGTGCTTTCCCACGCACGGAGGGGTCTTTGCGTGTAAAGATGGACAACCATCCACCAACATCTTAACCTGATCGATCGATTCAGGCGGCTGTGATTTTAGTCACAAGCGCTATGAGCTAATATTTTTTATCATAGCATGATCTTTGTGCCGATAACTCAGACCAATAAAACTTTTTTATTGGTCTGAGGCCGATAAGAAAGAAAAGTAGAGACCTACTTATATAAAATGTCCCGGATTGGATTGGAGTGAGGATAATTATAACCACAGTTGCGTCATAGTGCTGATCCCTACCTTTATGGACATGACTTTTTCAGATGGACTCACGGCTGTATAAAATCCAGGTGTTTTCATGGTATGTACACATGGCTACACATCAAGCTATACATCTCCAGTTTATGCTGACCTCGGATTGTACGGAAATGCTAGACTAGCGAACCAGAAATTTATAGCTTAATCTGTAGCCGTGTGTACTTAGGACACAGTTCAAAATTCGCACTTTGTGGATGTATCCGAAAGAGGAAACATTATGTAACCTACACATTCGAGTGCGCTTTTTGCATTCAAATCACATATTTACATAATTTGCCATTTAAAAAACTTGTTTCACAGTTTTTATTAGCGAGATCAAAATAAATAGGTAGGTGTATTTTCCTTATCCCGACATAGACGAAAACTAATGTTATTCGCAGACCTCTTAGGTGGATTAGATTTTTATGACTATTATAACAAGGGATGCGCGTTTCGCAAAGTAATTGCCCGCGTTGTGCGTGTACCTATCCATGTTAATACGTTTCGCGAGTTCTCGAGTAGGTATGTGTGTGGTTTTACAAACAACCGTGGCTTTTGTAAACATGCATTCAGTCAGCGCGGTGATATGACTTATGTGGACATAAAGACCGGTTGTGCTCACCACATAAAATGCAAGATTAGGTACCTTATATATCTTCTTACTGCAGCTTCTCGGGGACGTATTAGAGAGTAATTTAGGATTTAAAAATATGGCGTCTTGCTCACTAGCGTTTGCCCGCAGCTTCATGTGTGTGGAGGTCGAAAATTATCCCAAGGGGACGTAGGTACTATACCGGTATAAAAGTATTCTATATCCTAACCGAAGTCATGTTCACCTGTGCTGTGTGCCACCACAAATTATCGAAATCTGTTCAGCCGTTATGGCGTGAAAAGATAACAAAAAGACAGACACATAGGATTTCTTTCGCGTTGATGGATATAGTGCATAACGGTGCTTTTCTGGCCCGGATGTTTGATGATGAACTGGAGAGTAAAAAACAATCTAACAATGGTGAAAAGAGAACAGGAGCATTTGCTCATCCTCTTCATTTGTTAAGCCAATAGTTCTATTAGTAATGGATTCTGCTGTCTCATCTCCTGCCTGACCCCCTTTTTTGGTTAGGTTAGTCTGGACTTTGTTAACCTTTATTATAAAAAGCCAATAAAAAGCTGGTAAAATGTGGGTAAAAAGACTTCACCTCTGCCTAATCTTTCGTGGATTACAGGCGTGATGTTATGTGTTATAAAAAAAGCTACCACTCTTCATTAGAACGTAGTTTCCTGTCATGTTTTCACATCAAGCCTTATTAGAAACTACCAAAAGCAAAAGATAAACTGAGGATTACATAAGTGGGGACTGGGGAACAACGAAAGCAAGGAAACTATTTTTCTTCTAACTGATCTAACTCGGTTCAGTTATAAGCTCATGAGTCAGTACTTAAATGCAAAGACATACCCATCCTACAATGCCCATGCTACAAGTTTTATCTAATCAAATAAGTACTACTTATATTCGCAAACAAGGACCCATATTCTAGGCTTACTGAGTAATCTAATACCTCTAGGGACTAGGCGCGGCTTTACAAGAGCCAAAAACGCGTGGTTCTATTAAAAAAAAAACTATTAATTACGTAATAAACAAACTAATAAAATGTCTGGACTTACCTCTCCAGGGATGCCTCCATTTGATCCATTCCTAAAGAAACTCCTCATTACATTTCTTCCCGATTGATTTGAAATCCTGGCTAGCGGACCCAACATTTTGACTTTTCTTTTTCTGTACTGACTGAACAAAATGGCCAGGTATAAAGGTAGATAAGATAATCGTATTGGATATCGGTGGATACTGACCGGACGATGGGCTGATAAGCTTGAACTGAAGTGTTTTAAGCAAACGAATACGTTGGTATAACCCGTCGATATGATATTGGTGGTGTGTGTATAGCATTCGAATGTATATGAGAACCTTTTAAAAGTGATTGGGTTGTAATGTTGTAGGTGTTGAAGAAAACTGGCAAATTATGAAATGATTGTATTTTACCTACTGATTTATGTACTTATAAGAGAAAGATTTTAAAAGCGAGTCTGTGGAAATTGGAAGTAGTGTAGGTGCATAGGTACGTAATTTTAATTACTTCCGGGATAGTAGCTTAGAGGCCCCAGTGTCAGCAATTCAGCATGGATACTCGTACCTACTGTTCTCACTCTGGTTTCGGGATCCGGATAGGAAGAACATTTAAGTCCTCTTTACCCATATTTTAGCATAATTATATTTATGCAACTCCAGGTAGGTACTGAAAATATTGAGGAACCGGTTTTTCATTGAATTTGGTGGAGTTTGCGGAATGGTGGGTTAAAGGTGGTTTTTTGCTAAGAATATTTTGTCCACGAGCAAAGTTATTGCTAGGTAAGCATTTAATTTTTGAGTTTATTTTTTGGCAGCTTTTTATCAAAAACTCTAAAATAAAGTATATTCTGCAACATAGCCTGTTACTCATTTAAGGAAGGATAAAGTATTTATTATGAAATATATGTATAGTTGTATTAATTAACTGAGACTTATTTTTGGGAACTTTTCCTTGAATTTTGTTATCGTTTTAGCTTTTAAGTTTGAATGTTGCAAGGTTACTAATACTATAATACGATTTTGCGATAAATCCAAATAATGAAAGGTCAATCATCATCAGTATAATTATTATGAATATAGTTATATTTTAAATCAGGTTTTCCTCTGCAAACGAGAACACAAGTCAAGAAAATAGTAGCTTTTACATTTAATGCAATGGCAATTTGCGAATGACGTTTTTGCGTCCGAAAATGGCAACATAGGATCTGCCATTTTAAAAAAAAGAAACAGTCGGCCACGCTTGCTACAGAAATCATTTCACTTTTCGGGGGCCTATTTTCCCCCTTTACGTTTAGTTCCAATATTGCTGTAATTACTTCATTACCAGAGCAAAACTTTAAATCGTAAGTCAAAATTAGATATGGCCGACTTGGACGATTTCTTCGCGAAAAAAGATCGCAAAAAGTCGAAGGCAGTGAAAAAGTTCGCTACAGCCGATGAGTTGACCAAAAAATTGGACGACCCAAAACAGAAATCAGATGTAAGGCCGAAGAAGGAGCGGCCGGTTCAGGAAGGAGAGGAAGGAGGTCGAGCAGGGGTGAGTTCTGATACTAAACTTTAAAATTTTAACACAACATCATGACAATCATTGTGTCGGGGCGATTCGTGGTCATTCTTGACGATTGATGAAGTCCTGTTTTATTTCACAGCGACTAATGATGACTTCTCGCGGCTGTATAGCATTTGACCTGGTTTCGTATGAAAATCTAGCAATATTTTTTAGTAGGTCGTCAATATTTTAGCCTAATTTCGAGCAATCAACATGATTGTCAAGGGTACTTTCCATGTAATACGTATCTCTAGCGGCAGACGTGTCTCCACAGATGATACTTGTAATGCAGTGTCATTCATGGTAAGAAAGATAGGTTATGTACTTCTATCATTTCATAAAATAAAGTTGTGTTTAACTGAAGATTTGTACCAAATCATTGTAATTTATTCCAAATCAAAATTGCCTAGATTTGCAATTGTTGTACCCAGTACATTGTCAGCATTCTTCAATAAAAAAATCGTAAGAAAGTAAAGAACAATCCTTTTAGAATTATTCATGGGCAATCCATAGACACACATCATATTTTTTAATACAATAATTTCTGATAATATCAGAGTAAACTGAATACAGCCAAATACGTTTTTGAACCTTCATGTTCTTTGTTATCATAAATTCTCATAATCATAACTTCACATTAACAATAATAAACAAGTAAATGTAAACAACTTAAACAATTATAATTTATGTATGTATATTGACAATTGTAACAATTCCAACAGACTTATTTATGTAGTGTTCAAGGAAAACTATAACGTCTGATAATAACATGTAACTTGGACTTGCATTATTTTGTATTTTATAACATACATGCTGAAATTATAAGCAGAGCAGTGGTGGCCCAGTGGTAACGGCCCTGATTTACGAGTTTTAGGTTGTGGGTTCGAACCCAGCCAGGTGCTGTACTTCCTGTAAAAAATTTCCTCACCACTGCTCTGAAAACGGTGAAGGAAAGCAACAAAAACATGCATGGCATGTCAAGTCCTAGAACCCAAAATTCGGAGACATGTGACACAACCTGCACTGGGCCAGTGTGGTGGATTACAGCCCTATCCCCCTCAAAGAGAGGAGGCCTGTTCTGAGCAGTGGGAGCATTATAGGCTGTTTATGCTATGCTGAAATGGCTTGATACCATAAAAAAACTAAGTTTAATCATTTTTGTCACTAGTACATTTTATAGTGTTAGGTTCACTTCATATGACAGGAATATTATTGTTAGAATCGCAAGTGTTAAACATGTCACATATTATAAATACCAATATACCATACATGAACACCCCTGCTTCTTATGAGGGTAGGCACATAATGGCTAGTTTTATTTAGATTTAGGCATCATCATAGAGTTCCCTCTATGTGTGCGGCGATTCAGGTTAAAAACGGCTTCAATATTTCATGGACAAAATGAAATATCAACAAGGCATGAAGGCAGGTTTCTAACCATCAATTATTTTGGAGCAGCACATCATTGTCACACAATCTGTTAACTGTTCAGTTAATACTATTCTTGTCTCATGCTGGCAGTTGGTAAGAAACCGGTGTGACCAGAACATCCCTTTGGTCAGGCAGGTTGTTGACTTGAATGACTGACACAATCTGACTGAAATCACCATTGAAAATTTTATCTTTCTAACTCATTGTCAATGGCTACTTATTGGCTTTCATTTAACTATGTAGGATTGCAATGCATTGATAATCTAAATCATATTGCAGTCTGAGAACTACAATGCAAGATCTTTTATGGTGTTTTAAAACTAGTAACTTTTTTGCAACAATTAATTTATTTTATTTTATTTATCAAGGGATAATAAACAACTACAACATAATAAATATTACACATATGGTTAACAAAACTTAAGTATTAATGCTGCAGTCCACTGCAGATAAAACAGTAAAGTTTTTTTAAATAGGATATTTACAATGTTTTGGCACAGTAGTGCCATCTAGTGCCCTTATTGTAAAACTAACATTATTATCGGTTTTAAAGCCTCGTTTTAATTATTATCAGAATTCTTGAGTTTTGTGATGAGAAGGTGGTCACAGATGTTCCACCAATCCCTGCCTAGTAGTTAAAAGGCCGATTCGACTGGTTGAAATCTAAAATTAAGCAATTTACTTAATTTTGAGGAGCTATTCTACTCATCACGCCGAAGATTCTCAATAGATCTTCACCAAATTTTTATGAGACCAACTTAAAGTTACTACCTTTCAATTAAAAAAGAACCATTGAAATTGGTTCTCATAAGGTGGAGATGTCCAGTAGTCCCATTTTTGCCCCTTTTTGGAGGAAGTACCCACCAAACCACTATTGTATAGAATCATTTTTTTATAACTGAACAGACAAATACAAATTTCTTTATTGACATAAATAATTTTAACAAAAGTAGTGAGGCCCTGACTCCTGTGCTAGGTATAGTACCTGTGGTACAGGAGCCAGACAGCTGTTCTGCTGGGGAGTATGTTGCGCTACTTCTTCTTCCGAGCTAAAGGACTAGGAAGTGGTGAAGGGTGGGCGTTTTGGGGGAGTGCGGATTCTCAGCCTAGTTTGAATAAATAAATTTTGATTGAAACACCAATACATCCTGTAGGGTTCCTTTCGCACCCAGTTCCTCTTTTTCTCCTTGTCATCTTCATTTACCAGAAGATTGGGTCTGGTTAATAATTTGCTGACCCATCGCCTGTTGTTGTACTGCCCCCATTAGAAACATAATTAAACAATAATTTAAATAGAATTAAGCTACTGATATTAAATTTCATTATCATTAAAAAAACCCAGATAAATCTATCTATACATATAATAAATCTGTAGACGAGGCGTTTCTGTACAATGAAAAAAAAAAAAAAAAAAGTTGGTGGGTTGTCCAAGAATAACCAACAGATTCCATTTCTACCATTTTTGGAATTTTTGTTCTGTCTGTCTGTTTGTATGTTCTTTAGTTTGATTGTTCCACTTTCACGTAAAAAGTACGAAATGGATTTGGATGAAATTTGACGAACAGGTAGTTTATAACCTGGATTAACACATAGGATACTTTTTATCCCGATATTCCTACGGGATCAGGACTTATGCGGGTGAAACCGCGGGGCGCTGCTAGTATTTAATAAAATGACTAAATTTCTAAAGGAACGAGCTCCTTTAGAAATTTAGTCATTTCTGGGCTAAGTAACAACAGCCGCACGGGTCGATCCATCAGGTTAAAAAAGCTACGCTTTCTCGTTAGCTGTTGGTGGATGGGTGACCATCTTTACATACCGAAACTCTTCCGTGCCTTGGAAAGCACGATAAGTCAATGGTCCTGGTCCCGCCTGTCATTCGTGGATCTTTGACAGTCGTTACGGGTCGTCAGAAGCCCGAAAGTCTGACAACCAGTCTTACCAAGGGTTATCGTAATACCCAGTTACTGGGTTGTGGAGGTCAGATAGGCAGTCGCTCCATGTAAAATACTGGTATTCAGCTGCATCCGGTTAGACTGGAAGCCGACCCCAACATAGTTGGTAAAAGGCTAGGCAGATTGATTGACTAAATTTCTAAATATATTAGAATAATGGTCTTATTATGTATGATAGTACAATACTATCTGAATCCCAACAGTACTGATAAACTAGATAGCTGACCTTGTTCATAGTTGATTTGGTTGCAATCATTAGAAATTATACATTACGTGTTTATCATTGTTTCGGGAATGTCCGACTAGTTACGTACTCAAACGAATACCTAATAACATAACGCCTGTATTACCCGAAGCTGTAAACAGTAGGTATGTCGACATTTCGTCAGCTTCATGTTAGAGTATCATGTAATAGGGGCGAGGGTATTGCCTTCAAACGGACCCAAACTCGGACTATAAGACCCGGTTTCTGGAAAATCAGCACTAAAATTATCTAACAAATTTTCAAGGGCTATAGTATGACTGAATTATTAAAAATCAATTGCATCACTTGACTTGCGTTTAATTTTGATGCGACGATAATTTTCGTTCCAGCGCAAATCGGCTACTGAAAAATTCCAGCATAAAATATCCATACTAATATTATAAATTCGAAAGTAACTCTGTCTGTCTGTCTGTATGTTACCTTGGTTAAATTTGGCAGAGAGAGATATCCTGGGGAAGATAGATAGCATCCTGGGGAAGGACATAGGCTAGTTTTTATCGACATACCACGCGGGCGGAAGCTAGTCATACTATATTTCTCTGACTAGTTAAATAATCATTTTATTGACTACAACATTGAGTAATTCCCCTTATTCAAATCATCGGATCGGTTCGGGGAATCCCTCAATTTGACAGAACCATTTAACTGTCCATAATAGATCTAGGTTACCGAGAACATGGCTTCAAATGAAACAATTCGTTATGTAACGCTTAACGAACTGTTCTGAAGTTTTCGGAAATTGTATGTTATTTTCTTTAGTACTATTTTGGAAGTTCCTTTGTGGGTTGCAACTACGAAAATGACAACCGCTTTTTTTGTCTCTATAAGATGGAATAACGGCAAGAGGCAACTGCTTCCATAAAAGCCGACTCTCCATCCATATAATTATAGTGAAAAGCTTCTGGGAATTGGCCAATGGTGCAGACCCTTTTAAAGTTATCCCTCTGTCGCTTTTGCTGACCGCCTATACGATAGGTAGCCTACCAGCTATAATAGAAGCCTACCAATCCTATCATCTAAGATAGTAGCCTACCATCTATGATAGTAGCCTACCTTCCATAATAGTAGCCTACCATCTATGATAGTAGCCTACCATCTATGATAGTAGCCTACCATCTGTGATAGTAGCCTACAATCTGTAATAATAGCCTACCATCTACAATAGTAGCCTACCATCTACAATAGTAGCCTACCATCTACAATAGTAGCCTACCATCTACAATAGTAGCCTACCATCTACAATAGTAGCCTACTATCTATAAGTAGTCTACCATAATACGTTTCTTATCCTAAGAGACTGCAATCACTAATCTGTCTTTAAAATTGGTTGATTATAGCAATTTTTCACAATCTAACTATTCAGCAGTTCAGCTACGATAAAAACATATTCCCCGAATGCCCCTTTTTCACAACATTTATTTCAAATCAAATCATTTATTTGCTTGAATATGGGTACAGTCACGAGCAATAATATGTATACACTTAGCAAAATTCAATTACCATTTTTTCGTGGAGCGACGATTGCAACTTTGAGATGATACCTAATTCATAATAATTATGGGTTCCAAAATACTATGTTCGTTATAACATACAATTACGGTCAATACAGTAGGAGAAAATCACTTTTAAAAGTTGCTAAGTGTATACATATTGGTGCTCGTGACTGTACATGAGGTGATACATACAACAAATTCTTTAACCATATCCTACCTCAACAGGTGTGCAATACTTAATACTTTATGCAGGCAAATGTACAGAGGCGGACTTAATGACATAGGGCATATTCTACCAGTCAACCTTTGGTCATCAATCATTCAATCATGTTACTGAACAAAATCATCTCCAATCTTTACAGGAAGAAGAAGAATGGAAGGAGTATGAGGAGCCGGTTAAGGACTACACTGGCCTCAAGATCCAGGTGCTGCAAGGAGGCAACCAACAGTCGGACTCTGGTCGCGACTCCGCATCCGAGGATACTGCGGGTCCTGAGGGCGGAAAGGTCAAGGGACCCTGGAATAAGCCTGTGAGTATGAGATAAGGAGAAACTGCATCACGTTTTCTGGTTATTTATTACTAGCTGCCGCCAGCGGCTTCGCCCGCGTGTAATCTTTATAAATTATAGCCTATGTTACTCAGGGTGAATGTAGCTTTCTAATGGTGAAAGAATTTTTGAAATCGGCGCAGTAGTTTTTGAATTTATTCATTACAAACATACACACAAAAATACAAATCTTTCCTCTTTATAATATTAGTGTAGATTACATTTAGTCCAGTCATACTAGGGGTTTCACCTCGGAATTTGAGATAATAACTTTTATTTTTTATTTTTGAGGTCGGGAATTCATCAAATAACTTCTCCCGCTCTGGGCGGAGCGGTAGGGCGTGTCAGGCTTTTACTGACTAAAACCCACCCGTGTTCCTTCAGTTGCCTGTTGCCAAGAGCCCTGTATCCCTTTCGGACTTTCCCGCAATTAGATAATAACCTGGGAACTCATATACACCTTTATTTTGGCGTTCTACAAGTTTTATATTATTTATTAGTACTACTTGTAACAATGTTAGGACTATTGTAATATCGTATACTTTTACAATCTTTGTAAATATGTGAGCACCATGTATCTGGTAATTAATTTATTCATTATTGCTCCATTTATAATTATTTTTACCTTTTGTGGTACAGTAATCTTATTGTAGGTGCATCGTCTTCACATATAATTATATAATTAATGTATACAAAATATTGTAAAACATTTTTAAAAGAGTAACGGTGGAGTTTCTTGCCCATTCTTCTCCATACGAAAACTACCTTTTGGAAGGGGCAACTAGAATCAATTCTATTTCTTTGTTTGACGTTCAAAAGTGCCATATATGTGCCTATTTGAAATAAATTATTTGACTTTGACTTTTCTCAAGTGTCATAAAATCTCGTGTGTGCATCGTGTCATTCAAATTTTGTTCCAAATATTTTTTCATGCTCTCAACCGTTTTTGAGATAAAAAGGCGGAGCTATGGTATTATTTACCGAGATTCTGATGCACCTTGCCTTACAGTATGTATGATCTTTGACAGACGTTACGGGTTGTCAGAAGCTCGAAAGTCTAACAACCAGTCTTACCTAAAGGTATCGTATTACGCAGTAACTGTGTTGTGGAGTGGAGGTCAGATAGGTAGTCGCTCGATGTAAAATACTGGTATTCAGCTGCATCCGGTTAGACTGGAAGTCGACCCCAACATAGTTGCGAAATGGCTAGGCAGATGTAATGGCTATTTTAAGATTATCCTGCACAAACACTATCGTGCTAGAATAAAATACTTAAAAACTTGTCCTTAGTTTTTCCCCTGTATATTTTAATTTAAATAGATTAACTATTTATATGTTGCCATATTTAATTGCAGCATCAATCGGAAGCGGAAACCCCGGCACCGCCCCCGGTGGAAGAGCCGAAACCGCGCGAAAGCAAGCCGGCGACGTACGTGCCGCCATCGTCGCGTCAGCGGCCTGTTGAGAATGTGCGCAGGAGTACGGTAAGTGATGTGGTGTATATGAATTTTCTTTCTATGTATCCTGTAATGTCTCAGTGCTGGGCAAATAGCCTTGCAGAGCGGCCGTTTGTTATCAAATTAAAATGTTTAATGCAACGGCAAAAATAACTTTAAAAAAACGGGGACTGTCTTTGGGGACTGCCGATAGAAGTGAAAACAACAATGCGTAACCTCAACGTAATTCAAACGGTAGACGGTAGATGGCGCTAAAAAAACAAATCACTTCAAGCGTGACGATGACGCGAGTTTCATGATTTTTGTTCACCCAAAAAGTGCTCAACGCGCCAAAGAAGTTCTCACTTCAAAAAAGAATCAAGAAAATATTACATCTGACATTTTGTTGTGCCACAAGGTTATTGATAAAATGTATGAAAATTGTAAAAATATCGATAACCATCAGTCGGTGGAGTTTCACTATCCAATTTAATTTGTCCCTGTATTGACTGACCTGAGGAGCTCGTGGCTAAGTAATAGCAGCCGCACACGTCGATCTAACAGGTTAAGCTACGCTTGCCGGAGTTGGTCCGTGAATGTGTGACCATCTTTACATACCGAGACTCCACCGTGAAAACGAACAAAGAACGTTAGGAAAGCCGTTGGTCCCGGCTGTCATTCGTAGTCAGAAGCACGAAAAACTGTCAACCAAGGGGTATCGTATTACCCAGTTACTGGGTTGTGAAGGTCAGATAGGCATTCGCTCCATGTAAAATACTGGTCATTTAGCTGCGTCCGGTTAGACGGTTGTAAGCCGACCCCAACATAGTTGGGAAAAGGCTAGGCAGATTGATATTTATTGACTGACCCTATTAGATATAGTTAAGAAGACTGATCACTGATCAGTGAAGTTTTTGTTTTTGAAGCTTCCTTTCTCCTACTATTTTGCTGTGCCCGACAGGGTGAATAATGAACTTATAAAATTTTTAAGTTAATACTGTAAAATTCTATAAATGATTAAATATTGAGTACCTACTACTCTTGTTGATACCTTATTGTTCTTTCGAGGTGCTACCAGTGGGGAATTGCGTAACGCACATAAAATGACAATTGATCGCAATGGGTTTCATTTTGACAGTTCACCCACGTCCATTGCGTTATTTACGTTGTTGAGACGAATTTGTCAGATCTATGAAGCAATGGATTAGCGTTATACTTCATAACTCTCGGATTGTGATTTAAAGTGTGTCATCGCTTGTGCATGGTTTGGTGGCATCCTGAGATTTGCTAGCACTGCAGTCCAGCAGGCGTAGCATGAGCACCGGTTTGGCGACGGAAGAGTAGACAAAAATGACGTTTCCTGTAGACGATACGACGCGACGCGACGGCAGCAAAGTAGAAAGAGTCAACTGCACTTTTTACGAAATTCACTCTTTTACATAATTCGTTTATTTGTTTTGTCATAGGATTTATCGGTTGTCAGTTTGATTTTGACAGTAAGGATAGAAAACTTTCTTCCGAAATAGTCTACTGACCTAGACAAAGATCGTTAGAAATGAAAGACAAAATGACAGATTGTAGAAGGATTCCTACGGTGCGATGTCAAAATGAAGAAACGAACTGTCACTTTGTATAGAAAAAGCTATGTCTATTCTTCGTAGGGATAGAAAGCGCCATGCTACGCCTACTTGGGGACATTTTGACCAAGATCTTTTTATTATTTCCAGAAACACGCGCCTGACATCCACAACGACGATTACTTCCCGGTGTTAGGCGCCAGCGCCAAGCGCGGCGGCGGCGGCTGGAGCACCGCGGGCGCCGGCGCCGCGCGCGAGCCCTCCGCGCCGCGCCAGCCGCTCGCGCTCGGGAACCGCTTCACCTCGCTGCAGGACGACAGCTAGCCAGGTATACTGCGTTCGCAATTTCGTTTTCAAACATGTAAACAAATACGGGTGTCAAAAGAAGATAAACGAAGCCGAGACTCACTTGTTCTTTCCGGACTATACCTTCTAGTTATGAAAATATTGGAAGTCAAAGATTTTTGATGTTTTTTTCTGAAAGTTTTTGACCATACCAAGAACCAAGTCATATTATACGGTGTGTGGTGAAATAAAAAATGACGCAGTGTTGAATGTCTGACAGACCACTGCCCGACGCAAAATGTTGGGCATTTGTTTAAACTGCGTTACTTCTAAATTGTAGGAGAAACTTCACACAGATGTCCAAATTAAAGACTTATACTAGATGGCTCTGTATTAAAAAAAACAAAGACTTGTTTGTTTTTACGCTGTTTCGATACATAACGATTTCTACTAGTCTACTCCTACCGCAAGCCGCGTTATAGAACTTTGTTCAAAAAAGTCAGGAGGTGTGGGACACCCGGTTGAACAGGAGTTCTTTTCGCTGTGTATTATGTATACAGAGCCATCTAGGATAGTCTCAAGTGTCAAGTGTTAAAAGTTTTTGTTTTTAATACTGAGTATAAGTTTTTAGCATAACTGTATTAAAAAAAAAACTTTTTTTCTTCGGGCATAACGCTTTTTCGTTACGTGACGCGTTCGCATTCGCATTTTGATAATGGAATATTAATTGTAGTATTACTCATCTGACAATCTATATTTTTTTTCCAGGTAACACAAACCCACAACGTGATACGCTGCAGTAAAGTGAAGTGTCAATATGGACTTGTAAGCGAAGCCTGGCGCATAGCATATACAATATATTACCTATACAACACACTCAAACAGAAAGAACAACATGCATTTCATATGTAGCCCCATACCCCAGACCCACATTATGGTGGCCAGACAGTTGCTACACCATCACTGTTCCAAGTTTGAATTACTTTTTTTTTTTCTTCAGTGCTGTTTTATTTGTTAAGCCAGTAATTTTAATCGATTTGCCCGTAATCGATTCGTTTCGACGACGTCCGTTTCGTATGACTTGTAGACAATAAATTAATGCCTAAAGTGGTTTCGGAACATAACTAATGTAAGAAACACTCATTTTAGTATTACTTTTTACAACACATCATGGCAACTGTCTTAAAAAAAGTGTAAAAGCAAGAAATGAATGTGCGACTTGTTATTTTTTATGTTTATATTGATAAATAAATATTAAAAAATGTGTCTCGTATGCGTGGAAATGGACATTTAGGGAAAAAAAATTGGTGGAATTATTTATATACAGAACCGATGATTTAAAGTGTTAATAATCAATAAACCAAGCGTGGAGTATAGATTTTTATATTTAAACGAAATTGTTATAAAAATTGAGAAACATTGGGTAAACAAAGCAAAGCGCTCCGGTTAAACAACATTGTACATTTTGTTTTGATATTGCAATTATAAATTCTGTAACGGCAAATCATTGGAAATATCTTGTACCATAGAAATAAATTATGTATTTAAAACTAACGTTTATTTTATTTAAATAAATAAATCTTTGTATATTTGCATAGACACAAACTAATTGTTTGTGACTGTACCTAACGAAAAAACATAGTTTTGGAAAATGTTCCGAAGGTTTGTCGTGTCGTGTATTTTTCATTTAAGATACTGGCGGTGGAAGCTGAAGGACCTAGCATCGTCGCCGTTCTACACGTGTCACTGACTGGCAGGGCCACCATCACGGATTTTAATTTTGATTACACAAAAAATTTGTCGCTAATTTGTCGAAATTTGTCGCCAAATATCAGAATTTGTCGGTCACTGGTTCAAAAGATATAAGGGTTTATTATATAGGTGGCCGATCTGGAGAGAGTCTCCCCAGCAGGGCCACATTAAAGAAGTTTAAGCCACTCTAACCTAGTAATTTAAAACATGAAAACATGTATTTAATTGAGAATTTATGTCTCTCGGACATTTCTAAGGACTTTAGACCGATAAAACTAGAAGTATATTACACATATTATGAGAAATATTTTTTCTTGCCAATTTTTCGCGGACTCTTCGATCTAGCTCTAGGACTATACCTTACCCTTACTAATTAATAAATAATAAATAAAGACCCGACTGAATCTGTAACTTGGTGACAAATTGGCGACTAATTATGGGAGAAAACCGATCTTTGCTAAGTGCCCTAGTTTTTGAGATATAAATGTGGCCCTGCTGGGGAGACTCCAGATCGGCCACCTATAAACCCTTATATCTTTTGAACCAGTGACCGATAAATTCTGATATTTGGCGACAAATTGGCGAAAAATTATGGGAGAAAACAGATCTTCGCTAGGTGCCCTAGTTTTTGAGATATAGGTAAATGTGGCCCTGCTGGGGAGACTCTCTCCAGATTGGCCATCTATAACCACTTATATCTTTTGGACCAGTGACCGACAAATTCTGATATTTGGCGACAAATTAGCGACAAATTTTTTGTGTAATCAAAATTAAAATCCCTGATGGTGGCCCTGCCAGAGTCAGTGACACGTTCTACACAACAGACGTCTTTCTTAGAAAATGCCACCTTTTTCTCAAGCGTAATTTGCATGAGCGTTTGTTTAACGGCCAGTTTCTTCATCAAAAGTAACAGTCAACTGTTCTTTTGTACTGTTGTATTTTCAATCCTCGGCGCTGAGGCGAGGGTTTCAAATCCAACAGCGCGAAAGAACAGTTGACACTGTTACTTTTGATGAAGAAACTGGCCGTTAGTATTGACAGGCAATCAGCAATTTATAACTTGACCCGTGACGCGATTGGTGGCACTGCTTCAGTCGCCATTTTGAACCCTATTATAGTGCGTTTCATCAAATAGTACCTATGCCGTAATGTTGGCTCCACTGTTGTAGGACCAATACGAATAGGTACGCTACAGCGGTAATTACTAGGTCCGTTTTTTAAATTTAACAGTGGAGCCAACATTACGGCAGTCAAACTATTTGATGAAACGCACAAATACACAATATTGAAACTAATCTGAAGCAACGGTACCAACATGATGGCAAGGAGTAAGTTATAGTGAACGATTTTTGTAGTAGTAGCGCAGCAAATAGTGTAGTTCACTATATAATTGGTGTAAATAACATATTGCAGTTTCGGCTAACTTCGTCGGGTCACCGATCGCCCCGTCATGTCGAGGTGTGGAAGAAGGTATAAGTGGGCGTCCAGATAAATCGTTTGATGTGCACAACCAGAAATTTGGTCATGCAGTACTACTTAAAGACATTATTTTGCAGACAAGGCTTGAATCAGATTTCGAGTCATAATCTTAACGGTAAAGAGTGAAGGTTGAATAGAGACATCTGTAGTCAAAAGTTAAAACGTCGTGATCAGGTGTACGTTACCCCAGCAAGAAAGTGTCTCCTAGAGTTATATGAGTAGAACGTATAATTTGTGCCTTATTTGCTGTAAATGTGCCCCCACATAAAAAATGTGTGCCCCCTGTCGTTTTGGAAAAAAACGGAAAAAACGATTCTTGCTGGGGTAACGTTTTTCTAGCAGGAAAATTCTAAACGAATGATCGGAGAGAGAAAAATTATGCATGGCCATAGAGCTTATTTGTGTGCCAAAATGTGCCCCCAAAAATAAAATCTGTGCCCCTTCAGGTTTTCGAGATATTGCATTTCCTGCTGGAGTAACGTTTTGATGAATCGTATATCTCTTAAACCATTGCATGTGCCCCTGTAGAATAAACATACAGGAGTAGCTCTTAATGTGTGCCCCTTAGTGCCCCAATTAGATTTAAGAAAATATTTATAGTTTTCAAGTTATCGCGGTTTTATGAAAACCCAAAAAAACATCGCAGCGCTTAAATGAGACAAGGTATAAGTTCGCTGAAAACTGTATTCGGTCCTTCTTAACGCTAATAATAACCATACAAAGTTTCAAAACTTCACATGTATGCGTTTTTGAATAATCTTGCTAAAAGTCAAAACGATGGTGTCATAACTTTGACGGCAAAATACAAGGAACCGGCTCAATCCCAGATGTGTAGGTGTAAACCAAAATCTTGTGCCTTTAGTCAAAAATATATGGTGAAAATATTCAGCTTGGAATGTTTCGCATTAAGTAAATATTAACAAAAAACCAAAATATGTAAGCAACGGCTGGCTATCCGACCAAATATGAATGACTACTAAAAAGCGACGGATTCATACATATCGATGACCTTCTTTATTGGACGTATTATACCTAAGCTGTTGTCCGTACAGTCGCGTTCAAAAGTTTTGGGGCTAATTAAAATATATATTAAATGCACCTTGTGACTATAATAAATGAAACAGCTTGTTGATGTGGAAATTATTATTTTTATTCCCTTAATTTTAATTCTTAAAGTAATAAACGCACTTCCTAGTCAACAAACACTTCGTACCTATTATTCATAATAGAGCGACGTTACACGTAACTGTCTCTGTCACACTAACACCGTACGCGTGCTAGCTGTCTCACTTTCTCCAAGCTAGACAAAGCACGTCCTTGCGACACCACGTCAGAATTATCGTGTATTCCCGTTCGTCCCCTCGACTTCGTCCCCCGAGGGGGACGAACGGGAATTTACAAAAATAATATTTAATTTGTTCCCGATCGTCCCAATCCTAATTCAAGAGAGGACGAATGGGAATATGTTCTTCGATTAGTGCCATTCGTCCCACTAAAAAGATTTGTGCAGAAAATATGTTTATTCGATGTTTCGTAGTTTACTTTTAAATTAGTTTCTTCGTTAGATTGAATCATTATTTTACAAAATTCTTCTCTATTTTTTTATGAATTATAAAACGTATCCTAAGTTTATCATTGTTTCATTATGTTTACCTACACTATATAGCATCATATCATATCATATTATAGCAACTCTGACGGGAAGCGCCGGCGATTCTGGTAGTTAACAAAAGAGTGCCGATAACATTGTGTTATTTGCGTAAATCCGCGGTTTGCCTGACATTCTCTCCCTTTCCTATCCTTAAATTAGACCGGTCGGGTTAGTGTTGACAAAACAATGAAAGTGCACGGGTGTTAATGTAATAATATATATTCGACACGAGTTCTGCGGAAAACTACTGATGTAAGTACCTACATTTTTGTAAGTTACAAATATTATTAGATTGTTTATAGTCAATACTATATTGTCTCATGTCTTATTAATTTATGCTAATAATGTACGGTATCAATATTTGTATTCAATTTTAGTATTTTATTTTATATATTAAATATCATTCTAAATTATATTAATAAGTGTGTAATTATTGTCTCCTGTTTGTTAGAGCTTAACAATGTCACAAGAAGCGCATCCTGGTCCCTCTGGTAGAACAGGAAGCTGTTTGCAGTATATACAAAGAAAAGGTGGAATCGTGCTTCTGCGTGCTGCGTTTTTTTTTTTTTTAACCTTGATTTCGTGATATTTTAGGTATTTTATTTAATTTTGCTTTTGAAAGTGTGATAATTTACTGACCCTATTTATGTGTTAAAATAATGAGTAAACTTTTCTAATCACTTACATAACGTAGAACGTAAAATCTTGCCACCATACATATAAGCAACTCTACGAAAAATAGTGACTTATATTTCAAAAGGAAACAACCTGAATGGTAAAAAGTCTGTTTGTAGTGTTTAATTGTAATATAATACAGACTTTTTTTATTATAAGCTCTATACACTGATTTTTTAATCATAATTTTTAGTTATAAGGAGAATTTTATTCTTAATTAAAAAAATATTATATATAAAATATTGCGAGTTATCGCAAAGTTGATTCTGTGATTTTTACTGTGATTTTTATTCCTTAATAAATGACTGATTTTTATTTCAATTTTGTTTTTTTACCAATTAAAACCACCAGTCTTATATTATTTAGTGGGAGCAATAGACCCAAAAAAGAATTAATAAATTATTCCCATTCGTCCCCCCAAAAAATTTAGAGGGACCATCGGGAAAATAAATAACGAATTCCCGTTCGTCCCCCTCGGGGGACGAAGTCTAGGGGACGAACGGGAATACACGAGAATTATTTTTTGTTTTTGTTCCTACGCCTTTATGAACTTGGACGGTTGTATTGGTGATTTTGATGATTATAATTCTGTAACTACTTACGTCTTACAGCCGCGACTTACTGTTAATTTATCTAACCTACGGCTTATCAATAAATATATAAAGACAAATACGGGCTTTTTATTTATATACAAAAAAGAGCTACCTATTTTTAGTAGTTTTATTTTCATCATTTTCACATTCATCACACATTTCATGAACTATATTTTTTTTTTAAACATCGGGACCAATCAAATTTTTGGTCAAAGACCTGGCAAATGGCAAATATCTGGATGTATTTCTTTCGTTCATAAATAAATTACTGGATGTATTTTAATGAAATTTAGAATGGAGAAGATAGCTTACCTTGGAATATAGCACTTAGGCTACTATTTATAATGTACTTAATCATGTGTAAGGTCATAGAAGCAGCTAGTAGGATATAATTCAATAACAACTTTATTTTATTACTTATTACTTTTCTACTTCATTGTACTCAGGCACAACACGTGTCAAACCGCCTCGTCGGGCGGCTGGTGCGGAAGGGGCCGGATTTGGCGGAGAGCCAGTTTGGTTTCCGCAGAGGGCGCTCTACGGTGGACGCCATCATGCGCGTACGGGCCCTCACGACGGGGGATGCTGTGGCCCGGGGTGGGGTCGTCTTGGCGGTGTCTCTAGACATCGCCAATGCCTTTAACACCCTGCCCTGGAGTTGCATAAGGGAGGCACTCCGGTACCACCGGATGCCGACCTACCTCTGTCGTGTGGTCGAGGCCTATTTGACGGACAGGGCCGTCATCTACCCCGGTCACCAGGGAGTGTGGAACCGGCGAGAGATGTCGTGCGGTGTCCCACAGGGATCGGTCCTGGGGCCGCATCTGTGGGACATCGGTTACGACTGGGTGCTGCGCGCCGACCTCCCCAGTGGCGTCAGTGTAGTTTGCTACGCTGACGACACGCTGGTCCTGGCACAGGGGAGGTCGCACCAGGCGGCGGCCGAACTAGCGACACGCGGGGTTGCGACAATCGTCGATAGAATCCGGCAGCTGGGACTCGAGGTGGCCTTGCACAAGTCCGAGGTCATGTGTTTTCATGGCCCTCGGAACGCGCCACTGTCGGGTTCCCAAATAACGGTGGGAGGGGTTCACATCGGCGTCGAGTCGACGATAAAGTATCTAGGACTCGTCCTCGACAGCCGGTGGAACTTCGTGGAGCACTTCCGTCGTTTGGCTCCCAGGCTGGACCGGGCCGGGGCCGCCTTGGGGCGGCTCCTGCCCAATCTTGGGGGGCCAAACGCCTCCTGCCGGAGGCTCTACGCGGGGGTCGTGCGGTCCATGGCCCTTTACGGGGCACCGGTGTGGGCGCGTTCCATTAGGCTGCGGCCAGCCCGCCGGTTGAACGCGTCCCAAAGGGTCATGGCCATTAGGCTGGCCCGGGGATACCGCACGGTCTCTCGTGAGGCGGCGAGCCTCCTTGCCGGATTACCGCCATGGGATCTGGAGGCGAAGGTCCTCGCGCACATCTGGGAGTGGCGCGAGGAGATGAAGCGCCGGGGCGTAACTCCGCTGCCGCGAGAAATCGCGGCACAGCGGACAGAGCTCCGGCAGGATCTCATGGCGGCATGGAGAGTGCGATTGTCGCAACCCAGTGCTGGGCACGCCACAATTGCGGCGATAAGTCCCCTCTTTGAGGAGTGGTTGGAGAGGCGCCACGGCGTCCTCACCTTCCGCCTGACGCAGGTCCTCACCGGACATGGCAGCTTCGGGAGGTACCTGTGTAGGATTAGGCGGGAGGAAACGCCCGGGTGTCACCACTGTGCGGATCGTCCGGAGGACACGGTGGAGCATACGGTGGAGATGTGCCCTGCTTGGGCGGAGCACCGCCGTGTCCTCGTGGAGGCGATTGGCGGCACTGACCTCTCGCGTCCGGCCCTGGTCCAGGCCATGGTACGGAGCGAGAGGGCATGGGAGGCGGTCACCTCCTTCTGCGAAGCAGTGATGCTCGCGAAGGAGGAGGCGGAACGCGTGAGGGAGAGGCAAGGCCTGCGCCCTCACGCCCCTAATCGCCGCCGCTGGAGACACCCTGGGCGTCGGGAATCCCAGGCGGATTCCCGGCCACCATAGGCGCGGGCTTGCGGACGGCGAGCAATGGGTAGCTCGCCGTCCGATAAGGACCAGGCCCGGGTCGATGGCGCGTCGTGTTCCACGCGCGCCTCAAAGAGATGTCAGCACACCTGACGGGGTCCGTTAGGACCGATGCCTGCCGGGGTTGCGGAATAGTCCGAAAGGGATACCGGGACCCTGGCAACAGGCAACTGAAGGAACACGGGTGGGTTTTAGTCAGTAAGAGTCTGACACGCCCTTCCGCTCCGCCCAGAGCGGGAGAAGTCATTTGATGATTTCCCACCCAAAAAAAAAAAAAAAAAAAGGCACAACACGTGTGAACCGGTTAGTGAGTAAAGTAAAGAAGGTCATCGATATGTATGAATCCGTCGCTTTTTAGTAGTCATTCATATTTGGTCGGATAGCCAGCCGTTGCTTACATATTTTGGTTTTTTGTTAATATTTACTTAATGCGAAACATTCCAAGCTGAATATTTTCACCATATATTTTTGACTAAAGGCACAAGATTTTGGTTTACACCTACACATCTGGGATTGAGCCGGTTCCTTGTATTTTGCCGTCAAAGTTATGACACCATCGTTTTGACTTTTAGCAAGATTATTCAAAAACGCATGCATGTGAAGTTTTGAAACTTTGTATGGTTATTATTAGCGTTAAGAACACGGTGACCGATGAATTCTCCATACAAACTTAATACCAAAATCATTTGCAATTTGAGAATATTTCCACCATATTGTGTTGTTATTCGGATTGAGACAGTATTTATATAGGCTTCTAAATCCTTTTTTTTTTCAAAAACCTACCTAAAGTAAAGTTATAGCGAATTGAATTTCGAACATTTTTACAGCGTAAATGACATGTTTTCATACTGTTTTCTCTGTATTATAAACAACAATATTTGTAATATTGTTTCAGCAGCAGCACAGCCTATATTATCAAGTTACAAATTATCGATAAAGAATTGGAAAAAAAATAGGTTTTCATTAATCATTTTTGGTATTACGGAACACATCCAAATTTCTCATAAAAATTCAATAGAATTTTATTTGCTTCACGCGTGTCAATGTGTGCGTGGTCGTGGTAGCTGTCTGTATCGCTCCGACAGGCACATTAGCGTAACGTGCCTCTACTACACGCGGGGTTTGTGTGGGATTCTTTCGGGGTGTTTGTTATCTTATCAGTGAAGTTTTGTTTTGTTTACGGACTTGGAATATTTCTTACGATTTTGATTTGGTTGAAGACATGGACTCCGGACGTTGGGATTTGGGATGTACTTACTTATCTCACAGTAAGTATTACCCAATGATATAGGTACCTATTATAACGTTATAGGTACCTCTTTAGCTACTAATTGTTTACTTATAAACTCAGCCTAAGAAAATAAAGACATTTTTGAAGTGAAAACTTCTTTAGGCGCGTTGAGCACTTTTTGGGTGAACAAAAATCATAGAACTCGCGTCATCGTCACCGCCAGTGCCCGTCCACACGACGCCACGATAGCACCGCCGCCGCGCCTCTAAACTGTTGACACGGCACCACAGCCACGCCGCGACCGCGCCGCACCATTCCACTTGATCGCCGGCTGCTTGTAAAAGTGCAAGCTACCGGCAGCGGCGCGGCGACGGTGCGGCGGCAGTGCGCCACCGCCGCACGGCATAATTATATCAAGAACTCAACACTTGAAAGTGATGTTTGTCCAGCGTACCCGGGGTAGGGTGATTTGTTTGGACAAGTGCGGCTTTATGGCCTCGGCCTCGGTACGGTTTTTGATCGAACTTTTTTGTGAAATTCCTATTACATAGTATACATACATTACATTGATAAAACTAAAATGAAAAGTTCAAAGTCGTTGAAGTTTATATACACTTTTAGTGCCAAGCACCCGGCTCGCAGGTAGAACATAAGGTAACAAGCCAAATCCTATAAATCTGCGTGTTTTGTGTGGATCTTTGAGACTACATTATGTATTCTGATAATTGTATTTTTTGTAAATAATTCGTTCAGTCGATAATTAACCCTACACAACTTCATCACGATTCGACTTATATTTTTTAAATTATGGATTATCATTATCTCTGAAGTAAGAACCTAAACAAAAGTTTTGTCTTTTACTAATAGGTACTTTGCTAATGTACACTTTTATTATTTGACTTGTATTCAGTTTTTCCTAATCACAATATTTAAAGTTTAGTAGGTAAAAGAAATAAGTAAGTACCTACTTACTGAAATAACAAAGAAAAGCCTTAGTTTTTTAAAGTTGAGGCCACCCACCCTAAAGAAAATAAATAAACTTGTACAGGCTTTAAATAAAGACAATAATAATAAATATATCCTAATCCTAATAATTTATAATTACGCGCCGTGTGTGGTCAACTTTAGCGCCGCCCGTTCGTCTGTCGATTTCCAAGGCCACTCTCGATAACGATGCATAGGTACACACGGCTACACATCAAGCTATACATTTCCAGTATAAGCTGACCTCGCATTGTACGGAAATCCTATACAATGCGAGATCAGCATAAACTGGAAATGTATAGCTTGATGTGTAGCCGTGTGTACTAGGTAGGTACCTTATTTGAATGAAGTAAGTACCTATCTACTTACTAGATTTTCTCTACGAGGCGTAGATCTTGAGATCCTAACTTTATATCCATACTATAATATTATAAACTTGAAAGTAACTCTGTCTGTCTGTCTGTATGTTACCTTTTCGCGCCCAAACCACTGAACGGATTACGATAAAATTTGGCAAGGAGATAGATGGCCGCCCGGGGAAGGACATAGGTTACTTTTTATCACGCGGGTGACGCCGCGGGCGGATGCTAGTATAAACATTTATAATATTAGTAGGATTAGTGATATGTATATATATACATAATATCACTAATCCTACTAATATTATAAATGTGAAAGTTTGTGTGTTTGTTACTCAATCACGTAAAAACGGCTGAATGGATTTGGATGAAAGGCAAACAGATAGTTTATAACCTGGATTAACACATAGGATAGTTTTTATCCCGATATTCCCACGGGATCGAGACTTACGCGGGTGAAACCGTGGGGCGCAGCTAATAGATATATAAAACTCGTGTCACAGTGTTAGTTGCCATACTCCTCCGAAACGGCTTGACCGATTGTTATGAAATTTTATTGGTATATTCGGTGGGTCTAAGAATCGGTCGTAATCTATTTTTCGTACCCCTAAGTGGTAGGTAGGCTAGGTAGGTAGGTAGGGTAGGCAGGTACTTAGTGCTACCCGTGCGAAGCCGGAGCGGGCAGCTAGTAATATTATAAATTCTAAACTATTCGAAAGTGAGGTTGTTTGTTTATTTATTTGTTTGTTACTCTTTCACGCTATAACGGCTGAACGGATTTAGATGAAATTTAGCACATGGGTAGACCATTACTTGGAATAGGACATAGGATACTTTTTATCCCGATATTCTTACGGAATCAAGACTTACGCGGGTGAAATCGAAGGGCGCAGATAGTAATCTAATATCTTGAGATATTGACATGGTAAAGAAATTTCCAAAAAACGCATTACTAGTCTATACATTCAATAACGATTCCCCAAATTAGTCAACAAAAATATGGCAAATAATGAACATACCTAATTATTAATAATAAATATAAAAGCCGATTGAACGACTTGATAAGAATGAATGGCAAATAATAATATCTACTTATCTCTTATCTCACCACGCACACATACACGGCGGCGCACCGAACGAAGTTTGCACGAACTCCAAACTGTAGTTGAGAGCATCATACGGTGGCCCCTTAAGAAGGACCGAATACAGTTTTCAGCGAACTTATACCTTGTCTCATTTAAGCGCTGCGATGTTTTTTTGGGTTTTCATAAAACCGCGATAACTTGAAAACTATAAATATTTTCTTAAATCTAATTGGGGCACTAAGGGGCACACATTAAGAGCTACTCCTTTATGTTTATTCTACAGGGGCACATGCAATGGTTTTAGAGATATACGATTCATCAAAACGTTACTCCAGCAGGAAATGCAATATCTCGAAAACCTGAAGGGGCACAGATTTTATTTTTGGGGGCACATTTTGGCACACAAATAAGCTCTATGGCCATGCATAATTTTTCTCTCTCCGATCATTCGTTTAGAATTTTCCTGCTAGAAAAACGTTACCCCAGCAAGAATCGTTTTTTCCGTTTTTTTCCAAAACGACAGGGGGCACACATTTTTTATGTGGGGGCACATTTACAGCAAATAAGGCACAAATTATACGTTCTACTCATATAACTCTAGGAGACACTTCCTTGCTGGGGTAACGTACACCGTGATCAGTGCCATCTATCTTCACTCAATAGAAGTGTCAAACGAGTTCTGACGTGTCGCATGTTGTAGTTTTGATGTGAAACATAGATGGCGCTGACGTAGCTAAATCAGCCAAAATGATGGGTTTTTATAAAATAATTAATGATGGAGTTGTTTATTTTAACATTTATTATCATTAAAATAATACGAATAATAAGTCTTGTGACTAAAAGTGAGTTTCGTCCGAATATTGTTAATGTTTTTGAAAATATTCCAATAAATCCTAGATCGCGCTATTAAAGTTTTCCATTCTTTTCAGCTAATATACAAGATTTCGTGCGAAGCTAGTGTACTTGCTTCGGCAGTACATATACTAAAATTGGAACGATACAGAGAAGATTAGCATGGCCCCTGCGCAAGGATGACACGCAAAATCGTGAAGCGTTCCACATTTTTTGACGATTTTGGATAATTATGTTTGGACTTGGTAAGGTTTTTTTAAACACCTCAAAAGGGTGCAGAATCACCTATTTTATGGGTATGTTCGCTCAAAACGATTTTTATTAACATAGATATCGAAGTATGTTATTAAATAATTATAATATAAACTATTATAAACTGCATTTGTTCGTCATCCATTTCCGAAATCTGAGAGAACTTCATCATCTTCACAGCTCGACTTCACCCATTACCGTACTGACAGACGTCAGTACGGGCATAGGCTTCTCTTTGCTTGTGCCAATCTCCGCGGTCCGCTCCTGTGCCAGAGGCTCTAGACAAAGTGACATTCTATCAGCGATAACGATGATGGAAAAGGCAAAAATGTATGGGACTGACATAAGCTATCGAAAAGCTTATGTCAGTCCCGTTGAAAGTCGTTATAGAAATACGAAACGCTTTCGAAGCGATTGTCACTTGTCTAGGCCTTCTGGCTCTATCGGCAACTGGATACTACTTACTGCAACCCACCAATCCAAAATAGGTGAGTAGGTACCCTGATATATTTGCTAAAAAAAGGATAAAAAAAGGATAATATGCTGATGGTGAGTACACAATTTTTAAACACCTTCCGCACGCATTCATTTTTTTGCACAGTCAAAATAATGCACATCCAATTTGACTTTGGCAGCGCTTTTATTACGAAGTGGTAACTTTGATAAGTCTATTTCGACTTTTGTAGTTCAAGTTGAGTTATAAACTAAGCATGTTGTAGGTAATTAATGTCTTAACTGATGTGTTACGCTTTTGCATGCATGTGCACTTTTTGCTATCGATGGCGATGTCGGTATGGTACCTTAGCATGCACTAAAGTTTTTTAAACAGGAATATTCTTCAATACAAAGTAATCTCTGACTTGGAAACCGCACCTAGGTAAAACTTTTTACGGGTAAGTACTTAAAGATACGGAAAGATAATTAGATAACGCGATTACACACTAGTGCTTTCAGAAAAGCTTTTGTTTTACCACGGCTATCACTATTCTACACAGCTTTCCTTCAAACTTTTCACTGTCTTATCGTCTCACTAGCATTTTCGCGGCCTGCTTCGTTTCGACAACACCTACGCTACGTGACTTCAAACTCAAAGTAGGTACCATTTGTAGGCTGTTTTGAATTGCCAAGGAGTCGGTCAATCAGATATAAGAAGCTGCCCATTCCAAAGCGTAATAGGTACGGGAAAAAGGAGAATCACAAACAATACTTAAATAGAAAAAAAAAAATCATGACCAAAACTTTATTTACAAATACTTACATAACCTACTGACAAATACAAACGTCTTAAATACTGAAATTCTCCTCCAATCTCCTCAAATGATCAACATTCGAGTCTTGCGGGGGGCTACTGTGACTTAAAATATTATTTTTATACACATCCATACTCCTTTGCGCCATGTTATTGTAAACTTCTCTTGGCAAAATTCGATTTTGGGTGGGAATTTTGACATTTACATTACCCGCCATGCTTAAACCGCGGTCCATGAAAACTCTTTCGTTCGGATACACAGTAGGGTTCAAAAATGGAACGTCAGGTTTTGGTAGATTTCGAAACATGTTTGTTCTGTCTATAATTTGGTTTTGTGCGTTCATTGTGTTTAGGGACTTCATCCATTGCTGTTGTTGTGTGGGTGGTACTCTGTTGGGATAGTTGAAGATCCATAGGCGGTCTCCGACGAACATTGGTCGAGGACTGACGATGCCAAGGCTGCTGTAATACTGTTGTGCCAGAAGTTCGATGTCGTTTGTGTATTTTCGTTTCCATTTCGTTCGACGGTTTTGAAACCATATCTTTATCTGAAAGAAACAAAATAATTTAAAAACTGACAGAACACACCTACACATAAGCGTATTTTCAAAATCCAGTGTCGCATTGGTTGTTTACAAATGTGTGACTGTTACCCAATGATATATAAAACTATACGTCATTGCTGTTACCTATGTATCTAACGAAGTTAACACGTTCCGGGACACTTGACTATTTGCAAATGTCATGATATGACACTACAAAAACCCATACATCAATACATCATCATACCGTCTACAACCGTACTACCGGTTGTACGTACCGGCGCGGCGCACGTGCCTAACACTAAATATCAACATCATTGTACTTGTATGGCTCAGTCTACGCTTGTCGGCGGTGTGAATGTGTCATAATGCATGCATAATGTATGTGTTGAAAAATTACTTGAAAAGAGTTTGCCGTGACACCTACGAACAACGAATGAAGTCGCGTGATGTGACTCTAGATCATGTGCTTGCCTAGGAATTGTATGGGCAAGCAACGGCTCTGAACGGTTTGCCAAATTACATGAAATAAAATTGACCGCCCGACACGTAACAATATACCGAGATAACGTCGAGAGGCGAGAGAGAGAGCTTAATACATTCCGGGACAGACGTCCCGGAATGTATTAAGCTCTCTTTGGTGACCAAGGAAAGTCAATGTAGTTTTGGCTAGCTCTATCTATAGGTTTGGATAGGTCCGCTTTGTACCATATTTGCGCTCATGTCTGCACAAAAATATCGCGTCGAGCGAACGCTTTGCACTGTCGTTTGTGATGAGGCTCTTTCATTGTGCCTTGTAATGTATCTAACAACATCAACAAACCTGTGTCTCGGTAAGTCGAAGTTGTCTGGCGAGTCTGCCTCGTGCGGCCACCGACAAGTAGCGGTTCTTTTCAAACTCAGCCTCTAAGCTCTTGATCTGTTGCGCGCTGAACGCGGTGCGAGCTCGCTTGCCCCGAGATGAGCACGATCCTGTGAACAAAGTTGTTTCATTTAGAATGAGAATATGATTTTCATGGATTCTACAGTATCTATAGCAACCACCCTGACCCTGGATTGTATATCCCTATTGTTTTTTGAGTTTTTATTCACCTAACCTATACCTATTGTCCCACTGCTGGACACAGGTGGCCCAGCGTTACCACTGGGCGTAGCCACGCGTAGCTGGGCCACGATTTAGGAGTAGGTTCGAATCCAAACGGGCGCTTTACTTCGTGTTCATTATTTCATCACCACTACTTACGGCCCACTCCCTTTCACCGAGAGGAGGCCTGTGTCCCAGCATGGGGAAATTAATTATTATGCTAGGCAAAGGTCTTGCCCATTGTTTTCTATTATTCTTTGCGCGTTACCTTCTTCGACCTATCTCCCCTTAACTACTGATTTAAGTAGGAGCAATTGTGATCTTTAGAAGCGTTTGCGTGAGGTCACAATTAAGACCAAGACCGCTTTGTATAGGGTAAGTAAAAATCATTTGTAAATTAACCTAAAGGAATCTATTGTTTGTCTTGCCAGTTACTAGTCAAGCGAAAACAAGATGACAACGAGTATGAAGTTGGCAAAAGTTGATCAAAGAAATTTTTTCAGCTCTTCAATGAACTAGCTCTCTCGTGAATGGCTTGTCACTCATCAGACTAGTAACGATCTAAATACGCAGGTAGTCGTAACGAAAGAAGAGTGACACTTGCGAATTGCGTTGATCGATTACGATTGCTGTTACAAGCCAAATATTCGCTCTTTTGGCCACACACATGTTTTACAACTTCTGTGGGCTCAGCAGACTAATTTCACCATTTTAAACCTAGCGTCCATCGTGAATAATGACTGTCATTATCAGTCTATTTCATTAATTTTATAATTAGTTTCGTAAAACGATGGTATGGACGTAAACGATGGTTCGTGAACACTTAATTTATTACGGAAGTCATTCTGAACGGACATAGAAAACGTAGCAGACACGACTCGTCGTCACCTTACAGCTATTTTCAATAAACACCTCCCCGCTTTGAGTAATTAGTGGTAATATATCAACATGTCAAGCCAGTCGGGCCGCCATCTTGGAACTGACTCTGAGCGCCACACTGACTCTTCGAACGCGGTAATTAGCGCGCCAAAATAAATGTCATTTTATTTATTTTTTAATTTTTATTTGGGAATTGTGACTTCATAACCTGTGCAGCCAATTAAGTGGAGTTTAAATAATATCTGGAGCAGTCGTTAGAAAATCCCAAATTAAGAAGGTATTGCGGTCCACTCAGCTGAGTTTTCGGTACTCGGGTACCTACCTACTACCTGGCTAAATGTTCTCGTCTATAGGAACAACAATTTCGAATAATATTTAGGGTTGATGCGCTAGGGTAGCCCGCGAAATTCAAATTTTCTTACGTGTTTTTCATTTTGCAGGTCAGTATCAGGTTGTATGTTGATCTAAATATTATTAGCGCTCGTAACAAATATGAATTTACAGAATTATAAACATTAAAATCAGCAATACAACTATTTAAGCTCATGAAAGTGTATTGAATGACTATTTCATGAAATCATGACATTTGGCACTTTCATGAACTTAGAGAGTTGTATTGCTGATTCTAATGTTTATAATTCTGTAAATTGTATTGTCTATTTTCTGTAGATTGACACTATTGAAAGCTCATCTCACCTAAGTTGTGATTTTACAGGCTAGATCGGCTGGTCTTTAAAATTCTCCTAGACCGCAGAACGTAGATAACTTCACAGAATGAAATACATTGCTCTTGGTTGATGATGTAGGTAACATCATCAACCAATTTACAGAAATAAAATATAATTCAATTTTATCGCAGAAATAACGAGTCGGATATGATCAGTGATGATAAAATAAATCTCCAGAACGATTTGATAAGTGGCGTAGTGATCTTTCAAATGATATCATGTTTAAAAATGTTCTTCCTGAAAATATTTGGAACATTTTAATTTTTAAATTAAACTTACATAATGATCTTTATCAACAATTTTTCAACGTTCTTCGCGTGGTACAATTAATTACCCAACAAGATGTCTGTCCAATTAACGTATCTTCATTGACGTTTTAGCGGCTTCAAACGTCGACAACTTACTGAGATACAATTATTAGAGAATAGAGTAGAGAGTATACTGTCAATGTTCCATACAATTTTTGACAGTAACTAGAGATGTAACATGTTTTGTCGTGAATGTTTCGCCAGTGCAAACGCACGGTAACGAGACTCCCCACAGCCTTACGTCGCTTCGCTTTTTGAATTAATAGTCAATAATGACATTGTCCGGTGACTGAAAAGTTGTGTGGAAATCGTTTTTCATGTTATGGATACGTACTTAATGCGGAGGAGGGAGAAGAATGTCGTGAGGCAAAATGTAGATGGTTATAAGATTAGGGGAAGACCAAAGAAACGATGAATGGACTGTGTGAAAGATGATATGGCTAGAAAGGGGGAGACTACCGAGATGACGACTAATAGAGAAGTATGGAAGAGAAAGACAAGTTGCGCCGACCCCAAATAAATTGGAATAGAAAAGGGGGGCAGGAGAATGATGAAACGAATGACAGAGTGGTTAATAGTAGCCTAAAATATACGCTGTACTTTAACGATAGACTAGCACGAAGAATTTCAAGTAAATTTAAGCTTTATCAGAATAACTGTGTTGTTAAATCCTTTGTTTACAAAATAAAAGTCTCCGAATACATCTAAACGTCTAACATCAAACATTTCGAACACCAAATAGGCTCTCAGACGCAATACATCAAATCGCCCGCAATAATGTAGAAAGTAAATTAATTAGCGCCTAAAATAATCCTATTGCCGTCAAAAACGACCACGTAACACGCTTGCAAACCACTCCGACAGTGGTAAGGCAATTAATGTCAATTTATCCTCGCTTGTCAACGCTTCACGTCTTTGTTTCCCGCCATTGTGAACCCCACACTATTTTATTTTTCGACAAATCACACATTTGGCACTCTTAAACCGCGTCGACATAAAGACTCTTTTCATGTGACTTTTAACTGTCAAACGACAAAGATAAAGTTGTTGGTCCCGTATGACGTTTGGCTCGTTCGGATACATACCCATCCGTTGTCTGGTAATAGAATTTTACAGCTTTTTAATGAGCTCAGGCCACTTACTAAATTTCAGTTTTGAGACGTTTCTTTTCATGTTTATTTCCTTTTTTTTCTAACGGGTGAATAATTACGGGGGAGAAAGATTTAGCTAACGAGAGCCGGGACGCGCGGAGATTTATCTTTTCGTAACAAATTTAGAAAATGAGACATCACTGCGCGGTTAACGGGTGTATAAGTGTAGGGCTGTCACGTTTGTGAAAATATTTGACATTTTATGAACTCCGTGATGAATTGGCTGGCTTGGAGTTGATTTGTTTTGTGATATATCATTCAAAAACTCTACACCTATCTGAGGCTTCAAAGAATATTTATTATTTCAAATTGGGATTATGTAAAATAGTTTGAAAACATATTAGAAATAAAAAAAAAAGTCAGGTAAGAATCTAGTTGAACACTTGAAATCCTATTGAAGAGGCAATAATGTTGTCATCAATTTTCAGAAAAGACGATGACATGGCGGCCAATTTATAAATTATGCGAAAGTCTGGAATATTTCTATTTTATCCGGCAAATACGAGAGAGTCGTCCCTATTGGAGCATGTGTGGGTAAATTTAAATCGTTCCATTTGCAAGTGTGAGTGGAACGCGGGAAACCAATTCAAACGGCTAATTCGAGCCGCAATTGCTTGAACAAAAATGTCCGGAGACGCTTTATAGTTGGCAGATCGTAAATAAATTAGCGTTTTATGATGTTTTTTTCGCGTAAAACTCGTTACTACGAGTTATTGGCAATTGTCACTGAAAAAAACCTGTGATATATTTTTTTATTATTATGTTTTTACTATAAAGTACGGTTTATGTTTTTGTATTTTATTGTCCGATATAATGTGTGATAATTATGGATAAGTAGTTTTATTTATGAAATAAAAGTATACTAGAAGAAAGCAAATATTTCAAGGTAATTAACATTCAACTGTTAAAGCACGCACTAAACTTCTCTGTTAATTAGTGTTATCTACAACAAAAAATCTAATCATAATCCAAAACAAGAGCAAATTCCATGGATCATACTCATCATCTGCCTAGCCTTATCCCAACTATGTTGGGGTCGGCTTCCAGTCTAACCGGATGCTGCTGAATACCAGTATTTTACATGGAGCGACTGCATATCGGTTCCATGGATCATACTAGCAACAGTAATTTGGAGCTATGCACAAGCACACCTCACAGAGGCACAGCACAATTTTATAACTTCAACCAGATAATTAAGCTGGACTTGTGTCCTCCGATATAGAATAGGATTTAGATGGGCTTTCGCCTTTACACCTAAGGAATAATACGGCTAAATGGTAATATGATCATCAGCCCACAGCCTTGAGACATGCCTCCTCGAGTCACACATTTAACCACAGTTTAATCATATAAAATACTCGAGCCATGTCACAGTAGTCCGTGCTCTGCTCGATCCCACCCCCTGCGATATAGAACTCATTATCATCATCATCATTGGCAGCTTTGTTCCACCCATTGCTGAGTTTAAACCACCTTCCGTTTGTGCCACGCTTCCCTGGTCTGTGTGAGTACCATCCAGGTCTTCCCCGCGAACGAGATCTTTTGTAGATCGCCCACCCGTCAGTGATAGGCCCGATAGGCCTAACATGGGTCCATAGCTCTTTATTCAACTTGGACTTTGTACACAGTCTCTTTATTAGCGTCCATGTTTCGTTTTCGTTCCCATATGATGTCCTAAATGAAATAGGTACCCCTAGATAGCCCTAACTCCTGCACAGAAAGCAACCCCGATGCACGTAAACGCCTTTCCCAAGAACTTAGAGATAATCGTAGAAATACAACTTTAGAAACTAACCGCTCTATGTATAAAATACTGGTATTCAGCTGCATCCGGTTAGACTGGAAGCCGACCCCAACATATCTGGGAATAGGCAGGCAGATTGATTGATATCAATCAGTTAATATGCCTAGAGACAGCTGGATGGATAGCCAACACACTAATTGCGTAATACAAGATCTTTGATTGATCTGAATCGGTTTGAAACAAATTAATAATCCATTGCATCATAAGTTCGAAAAAAAAACTGCTTAACAACGTAAATAAGGCAATGAATGTTGTTGAACGGTCAATATGACCCAGATTAGTTTCGAAAATAAATTACGCAATTAGATAGCTATGTTATGAGTTATGCAGAGTATTGTAGAGACATAGGGTTGATATGAAACGGTTCGGTCAAATGATACGACTATTGATCAAACACAACTTTTTTTTTTTAAGTTTTTATTTTTCACTTTTTAGTTGTGGTACTACCCCACACAAATTCGTGTACCCTTATCTGCTATGTAAATAACAGTGGCGGAGCCAACTAAGATAATAATATCATCTACATACGCAAAGCGGGAAAAATACGTCATTATTGAAGCTAACTCAAAAACTACTACCTCTGAAGCATGACCTACCAAACAAAAAAAGAATCATCAAAATCGATTCATAATTGGCGGAGTAATTGCGTAAAATATACATTTTCGCTAATTACAAGGATTTATTCCTCAGTGCGCATTCAAACCGAAAGTACAGGAATTTTCTGTTAAAAAAAATTAGTGTTACAAAGAATACTGGAAAATTGAGGTAGCCACCATGCGGCCATGGACTGGACCACACGGGAAGAAAGTGTAGTAACTAATGTTTTTTGTAAACAAGAAAATCATTAATCAAACATTTCTGTGAGTTCAGAATCGATGAAAAACGGGTGGTGTCAGCTGTCTACTCGCGTTTGTAACAGTTTAATGAAAGAACGTGATGGTCTACCGTAATATATATTGACAACAAAAGAAAATAGCAAATATTTACATCAAGAATTTTCATCCTGAAAAAATCATCAACTACATTCGCGCATTGTAAAGTAATGTTTCAAGAAAAAATAATTTTGATGCAGTTTATTTTTCTTAAACTAAAAATCAAAAGGTTTGAATAAATAGGCACTATATCTTAAAGTTTTAATTACAAAATCCCGGATAAACTGAATTTTTAAATGTATTGACTAAAATTTTCTATGTTATTTCAATCACAAAATCATAATCATGTTAATTTTACACTCAAGTTTTTCGCAGTCGATGTCGAAGTAATTTAAAACATTACAATTTGGAAACTTTCCGTGCCCACATGAAGTTTAGCGCTTACCCAATCAATTAATTTTTCTAGCGATTAATTTCGTGTCCTCTCAATTTCAGTGGTGTCATTAAAAAAGTTAAGATATCCGAACGAACCAACAGATTAATTGGCGCCAAAAATACACGAAGCGCTCGGATCGTTGCGTGAAGTCAAATGGCGCGGGAAGGCGTCAATAGCTTTACTTTTTTATCTTTTTTCATTAATTATGTTGTTTCAAATTACAAGCTCGCGTTTCTGTGATTTATTTGTTTGTTTCAAATAGGTATCCATTTTGAAATTGTATATTTTTGATTTGTTTTGTCGCCGGAAGGAGTAATTATTTGTGTTGAAGTTTTTGATTTGAGACATTTTTTGTAAGCCTAAACCACAGTTTAGATCTTTTAATAATAACTTCCTCTAGCCTCTAGTTACCTAGCAAGTATTCGAATTTGTGTGCGGTAGGTACCACAAATAAAGAGTGAAACATAAAAACTTTTTACAAAAAAAAATGTTGTTTTTGCACGGGCGAAACATTACAACAAAACATGTTTATATCTCTAGTTCCTGTCAAAAATTGTATGGAACATTGACAGAAGATAGAGATTTCAACATGTTTTGTCGCAAATGTTTCGCCAGTGCAAACGCTCGGATAGAAACATTGATCTGTGATTTAGGTATCCCAAAGTCGATCCTCTGATTGGAACCGATTAAGTACAGCAACTTTCTGGTATGACAAGAATTTTATTGATACGGGGCATTAAATTTAATAACATAGTAGTTTGTCAGAGAGATAATAATTATAAAATAATCATCATAATTACATAGGTATCTTTTTTTAGCGTTTATCGGCGATGCATGATCTGCTATCTTTAATTAATATTAAAAAAAAACTAGCAACCCGCTCCGGAATCGCTTGGGCGGGATGGATTATGGTCAGTTGTTTTTTTTTTAACAACGCCATTTTTTTTTATCTTTTGGTATTAACAAAGCTATAACAACATACGTCGACTTGTTAAGGGGCGGAGTCTTAATTTCAGTCAATTAATGGTAAAACGAAGTTCTTTTTATTTAACAAACATTAGAAGTGAAGTATATTTAACAAACATTAGAAGTTTTGAAAGTGTACTTAACAAAAAACAAACATTAGAAGAAAGAGAAACACTAGTTAGGATTATGTTTTTTTTTTGTCTAATGTTAGTTATAGGTACGGTTGTCTGTACACTACGGCCCCGTTACACGAATCTTGCTCTTGACAGATGATTTTTGAATCTCTTGTCTAATAAAGCATTGACCGTCATAATCATAACATACACTCTGACTTTTAAACCGACTTCTTCAAAAAGGAGGAGGTTCTATGTTCGTCTGTATGTATTGTTTTTTTTTTTGTGACTATAGCCCACATAAATAAACCAACCTCGTTAGCCAAGCAGTGATAGCCTAGTGGTGTGACCGTCAGACTGCCAAGTCATAGGTCTCGAGTTCGAACCCAAGCCACGCACCTCTGACTTTTCGGATTCATGTGCGTATTGTATAATTATCACTTGCTTTAAAAACGGTGAAGGAAAACATCGTGAGGATATTTCCTGAGATACTCGACGGCATGTGAAGCCAAGTCAGAGGCTTTAACTCGGACATCAGGTTAGTCGCTAACTACACGAAGAAGCCAAATTATGATGACTATCGTTTTCTTTTTCGTCCTTCATAGTTTCTTCGTCATGTGGAAGTGGGACGGTGATATCAATAGTCATTATGTGACGTTATTTTTATATGTCATCCATCATACATAACAGATTTAGGTACTTAACAAAATCGTTATGAAACTTATCTTGTCGATTACATTCTGTAGATAAAATAATATTGGACCTAGTGACACCTCATCATCATCTGCCTAGCATTTTCCTAACTATGTTGGAGTCGGCTTCCAGTCTAACCGGATGCAGCTGAATACCTACCAGAATTTTAGATGAAGCGACTGCTGAAGACAGATCGTAAATATTTCTTCTTCGCTTTGCATGCAATAAGTTAATCTGTAGAATTTTCCCAGTACCTATTTAATTAATTCCAAAGCATGAAAAATAAAAAGAGCACTTAGATACACTTACATAAAAGAGTACCTACTTAGTTGTTAAGTTTGTATTCATGTTACTCATATACTCTTTGATCTGTGATTAGCATTTTTATCGCCAAACTATGGCGGAGAAGTTTATGAAGATTTAGCAAGCATTCATCATTTAAAGTAAAAATGGTCTTAGTAAGTAAAATTATCACCTTTATGCGGTCAAACGAAATCAGTATTAGGTACCTATTTATCACGAACATTAAAAAATTCTGAGGGTAATGTTATATTTTCATTATATATCTCATTATCATCATCAGCCTGTAGCAGTCCACTGCTGGACATAGGCCTCCCTAATTGCACACCATTCAGCTCGATTCTCGGCAGCTCTCATCCAGCTGCTACCAGCCACCCTGCGATCGTCGCTCCACCTAGCCTGAGGGCGTCCTACCTTACGTTTGCCGCATTATATCTATGTAATAATGTTATAAATACCTACCTGTTATATTATATATATCAGTGTAATAAGAAACATAACATATTCACGCCTGTATTCCCCGAAGGTTTAGGCAGCAGAAGTAGGTACAACTTGATGTATACTAGGACAATAAGTAAGTTGCTGCTAATTCAACCAGACAAAAAAGGGTGGACCAGCTGGACCTAAACTGAGTACGTACGAGTGTGGTGTTTAGATAAGTACCCTAATTGCGTAATCAGAATTGGAATCGATTCGAAACAAAAATGTCTAATCCATTGCTTCATAAGTTACGTTGCCGAGTTGTTGAGCAGAATATTTTTTCGAACTTATAAAGCAATTGATTAGACATTTGTTTCAAAGCGATTCCAATTCTGACTAAAATAAATTTAACAACATACTGTATCATCAACACGATACAAGGTTTTTGATAAGTCAGATTTGAGATTTATTAAATGGTGTTTTACTTTTGTCTGTCACCAATTAACGTCACATCACATAATGACTATGGATATCATTGTTCCGCATGACTAAGATACTTTGAAAGGCGAAAAACATAACGATAGTCATCAAATGAAAGATTCAAACATATTGATGTGACAAGACTCCTGTTAAGAAATTCAGTCAATGACTGTATTGTACTGAAACCTGAAAGTAGTAATTATTTACCGTTAGACACAAATATAAATGGAGCCTCGGTATCTGCGGGTTGACCTCGGCATGAATTTGGACAAGACGAAAGTCATGTGCAATTCATCACACGTCTTGCCGAATCCATTCCACATAAAAAAGTCGATTCTTAAAGTTGTGAGTATTGTCTGCATAGGGCAAGTCATCCAGCTCGGTAAACACAACTTTGGGAAAGAACTAACTTCCGTCCAAGCGATGCTGGAGCAAGTTGCTTGTTTTATTATTTTTAGAGATAGCATGATAATGCATCTTCGATAAACGTTATCTTGGTTCGATAGATATAATGGGTAATGATGATTATTTTGATATTATCGCTTTGAATAACAAATACGAATACGAACCACTCGTATATAATAGGTATATAATGGACCGTATCATCATAATTCCTGTCATTCCACAAAGTGATTCGAAACAGAGCAGTTAATATGGTTAAAGTTGCTGTAGTTACCGGTTCCAATAAGGGGATTGGCTTTGCGATAGTTAAAGGCCTGTTGAAGAGATTCGATGGAGTCGTCTACCTAACCTCACGAGACGATGGCAGAGGGGAAGCCGCCGTCGCCAAACTAAACAAGCTGGGTCTGCACCCACAGTACCACCAACTTGACGTCACGGACAGAGACAGTGTCGTCCGGTTCAGAGACCACATCAAGGAGAAACATGGAGGTATCGATATTCTAGTCAATAACGCAGCGGTCGCCAACACTGAAGAGTTTTACAACTCTTATGATGAGTGCAAAACTGTTGTGGAAATCAACTATTTCAGCATATTCACAATCCAAGAGCTGTTGTTCCCATTGGTGAGAGACAATGGACGCATTCTCAATATATCTAGCGACTGTGGACATTTATCGAACGTACGGAATATGAACTGGATAAAGAGGCTCTCAAAGGCTGATTTAAAGGTAGAAGATATTAATGATTTCGTGAACTGGTTTTTGGAAGGCGTGAAGAATGGAACTTTCAACTACGATGATTTAGCAGATGCTGGAACTATAGCCTCGTACAGAGTAGCGAAGGTAGCTCTCAGTGCCATCACGATACTGCAGCAAAAGGAACTTGTGTCAAGGAACATCTCGGTGAATTCCATGCATCCAGGTCTAGTTCAGACTGACATGACGCTTGGTATTGGCTTCTATGACACAGATCAGGCAGCTGAAACTCCCATATATCTCGTGCTGGATGCTCCTGACAGCCTGAAAGGAGCGTATGTGTGGTACGATAGAAAAGTCTTGGACTGGTATGACTACAAAGCTGATTATTTCTTCAAGACAAAAAATTTAAAGTAAATGTCATAATTTTTTTCAAAATAATGCATGGATTTTTGAGTGACACATATTGAACTGTGATTTATTGATGCGTGAAAATTAATTTTAAAGCAATTTAAATTTATATCCTTTCAGTGTTTGTGTGTAAATGTGTTCATTATATTGGTCATCAGATTTCTATCGTTTGTTATAGTATTTAGAATAGTTTTTGGACATAGTTTAGTTTTCTGTTTGTACATGTTGGAATGTTTATTTATTTTCTTTTGAAGTGAAACGTCTTTCATTTGAGTCTGTACGGGGTCACTTGCAAAAATCGAAAAATCTTGTAGACATTCACGTATTCCACTGCGCCTGCATCCCTGATACAATAAACCCCTACCAGATATTTTATTGTATATTTGTACATCCTAGAGCTATGTCGTAGATATACTTTTATTGTTATTATTTAACCGTCCTTTTGTATATGTTGTGTTATGTCTTTTGTGTGCACCAAATAAACGTTTTATCTATCTATTTATCTTTCTTAATTTTGACCAACTGTATTTTGATAACCACTGTCATTTCAGCAACAATAAACAATATTCTATTTTAGATTTATCTCTTGGACAATTTTTTAATTTTAATATAATTATTTTTACGAATAAAAAAATTATACGAATTTCGAATTGCTTTTTATTATCTCTTCTTGTCTTCGTTTTAGAGAGATTAGCCTGCACTCCTGCAGCCTGTTACTGCTGGATGTTAGTGGAGTTGATCAGTTGACAGATTTAGCAAACTCGTAAGACTCATTTACAGTAAATAGGTAACTATAATACTATTAACAAGCACGACCTGCCCTTCACCAAGGCTTTACTTATTAGTCTCAACTGTAGACATGGCCAAAAAAAATTGTTTATCGATCATTTTTTCAGTACTTATTTACCTACCTATTTTCAGTATCTTCATTAATTTATTGATTGTTTGTACCTGTATCTTAGTCATGGAAAGAAAAAAAAAGACAAAAAATGGAAAGCATTTTGACTCCATTGAAGAGATAGAATTCTTCTTAGGTAGGATTGGTTCTTAGATAGGTATAATTAAAAACGTCACACATTAACAATTATTTAAAAAAACACATTTTACACTGAATTGGCCTCAAATGTTTTTTTTTGGTCAAAATAAGTTCCTAACTAGTCGCTCTTTGACTACTTATCTCAAAAAAAAACTATTAAAACTATTAAACAAATCCAAAGAAGAGTTAGTGTAATGTAATGTAAGTCACCATTTTATTTAAGCTATAGTGACCTATTTTACGAGCTTTTATTTAACTTGCCTTGTTAGTTAGTATGTATGTTTGAGTCAAATCTTGCAAGCTGAATTAAATCCACTTCCTCATAACCTACGGGGTTGAAATTGTTTTACAATTTAATGCAATTTGAGGAAAGGTGCAAAAGAAATACAATAGGTAAGTACGAATATTATGAGGTAGCAAGCTAGCTATCGAGCGAGAATCCTATTAGAATAGAATTGTTATGCTACAGTTATGTACTGTGGATTTGAAAAATAGCTATAGTTACCTACAGCCATACAGATTAGAGCACAGTTTAAAAAAATATTGGGATATTTTCTTTACGTCATGAGCTTAGATTTGTAACTTAATTATCACTTAAGTTTTCGTTACGGTTAAGGATTTTAATGTCGGCAAGGTAATAACTTAAAGAATTACCTGATTGTCCATAATCAGTAGATTTTAAATCGAGGAACTCTTGCGCATCGCCGACGGTTGAACTCTCAACGTCGACATTTTCCGAACTGTTGCTACTGGCTCTATCATCATCGTCCGAATCGATAGTATCAGTCACATCACTAACGAAATTACTTTTTAAATCACAAGTCACACCACTAGTAGACGCGTTCGCATCATTTTTAAAATCATTAGAACTTTGTTTTTCGAATTTATCAGCCAATAAATTCTCTATGGAAAACGGAAGTTTGTTTTCATTTTTTTCTGTTTTTATTTCTTCAACGTCCATTGTGGATTCTGAGGGATCCATTTTGTATTTGCTTAATTTATTTGATTATTTAATCAACGTGTGCACTGTCGCAGCTTGAGGGACATTTTGAATCACAATTTAAGCACTGAACTATTCAAAGTGTAGTATCTCTCACAGGGTCATAATTTAAACTATAAGAAAGCTCCACGATGCGTTTTTGTCAATTCGTCCGCTGAAACGTCTGGGGACGGAATGTTAACTACCTCTTCTGAAAAACATAATTGTATCTCAACATATTTTGGCTTGTATCTCCCTTATTTTAAGAGCCATAAGGTTGAATATTGTTTAATTATCAAATTAGTTATATCTGGCAGTGGTGCGACTGATCCGAATGAAGATTGAGAGTCTTTACTAATGGGCGTCTTTCTGGATGACAGTATTCCTTACCGAAACGCATTCAAATCTCAACTGTATCTGGCTCAAACAGAGTATATAATTAGTTGTAGATGCTTAAACGATGCAAATAGCTCATGAAGATCCACAAAGTTATAATTAGAGTTGGACCAATCACTGTGAAGGGGCGTGGCCGGCGTCTCAAGCGTGCTCACGCGCACTCCTTGTACATCAAACGGGAGATTTATTTAAGGAGTCTGCTGATATATGTGTGGAGTCATTAATTCTGATAATTATTTAGTTAGTTCATTTAATTGGAGTAGTCAGATGGTCGCATATAGAACGGAGTGGAGACTCCATTGATTTATTGTCTTTGCCTCCGTTATGGCTGTCGACTCGGTTTTGATTATAACTTCTTAATTTTGTCGTTAATTGTTTTTGAGTTTTGGAATTGGTAAATTAATGTTTTGGTTAATTTGCTTTTAAATCAATCTACCTAGTCTTTTCCCAACTATGTTGGGGTCGGCTTCCAGTCTAACCGGATGCAGCTGAATACCAGTATTTTACATGGAGCGACTGCCTATCCGACCTCCACAACCCAGTAACTGGGCAATACGATACCCCTTGGTAAGACTGGTTGTCAGACTTTCGGGTTTCTGACGACCCTTAAAGACTGTCAAAGATCTACGAATGACAGCCGGAACCAACGGCTTAACGTGCTTTCCGAGTCACGGAGGAGTCTCGATATGTAAGGATGTTCACCCATCCACGGACCAACCCCGGCATCGTAGCTTAACCTGATGGATCGACCCGTGCGGTTGTTATTAATTAGCCACGATTTGCCTTTACATGTGAGTTTAATAATCATTGGGGCTCTCTTGTTAATGTAGGTAGGTAAGGCTAGAAAATTCGGAAAAATATTTTCCTACAGAAAAGAAATCGTTCCACGTTTGTTCATTTATTTATTTATTTTAAAAAAGCACACCCACATCACTTAAATTAAACTTATGATAGAAATAATCTTAATAACTAAGGGACTAGCATTGAATACTTAGACAATATCTTGCTGCCTTGCAGTTTAGTATACTAAACTAAAACCAAACTAAAATAAACTAAGAAAACACTAAAATGGACTAAAGTAACACAAAAAAAAAACGAAATTAAAATTCAAAATTTAAAACAACTTGGCAAGGATAGATGTAGGTCCAGTGTCAGTAATATATATTATACTTGCTGCGCCTTGCGGTTTCACCCGCGTAAGTCTCGATCCCGTGGGAATATCGCGATAAAAAGGATCCTATGTGGACAGGTTATAAACTATCTGTTTGCCTTTCATCCAACAAACAAACATCCATCCATCCATACTTTTACAAACTTTCGCGTTTATAATATTAGTTAGATTAGATTTTTATGTTGTTATAGAAATAAAGTTTTCGTGGACAACGGTCACAAGATAGCGGCTGCAGTCTAACTAAAGAGCGTTTTTCGACCTTAATGTCAAATCACAGAGCACTATATTAAGTGTCAAATACTGGTGAAAATGACAGATTTTCATGACGGAACGCTTGTCACAACGGTGGCAGTGTTAACTTTGTGTAAATAATTTCATCACCACTGCTCTCAAAATGGTGAAGGAACACATCTAGAGGAAACTGGCATGTCCTAGAACCAAAAAATCGAAGACATGTTACAAGTAGTGTAGTGTAGGTATCCAATTGTATGGCGTTTGACATTTTTTCATGGTTAGATACGTACTAATTCCATTTCTTTTTCTAAAATAAAAGCGCTCAAACCCAAAATATTCGGACTCAATCGGACTATTAGGTTACTTCAAAGTTCTATTCGTTCGAAGGAACCACAGAAAAAAAAAACAATTCGTTAAACAAATGCAAACCATAATAAAAGCAATAAATAAGAAAAAAAAATCGTTCGTGTCGTCTTTTCAAACCTCCGACGTATATTGTCATAATTAGGCTGAATGGGGAGCTCGGTGGCGCTTCGCATTTTTTTCTTAAGTTTTTCTACCAAATGATGAATGTATGGTGTTACCGCTTAAAAATTATAGTTTGCCGCTGCAGGGTTCCGTAGAGTTTGTGTAGTTATTTGACTTTTTCAAATGAAAAAAGTGAAGATACTATACAAAATCTATGGAACTGCTGTATGTTGGTAAATTTTTCATTTTATTATAATGTCATAAAAAAGGGAAATAACTGTTACAATTTTTAAGTAAGTATAAACTATAACTGTAACCCACTATTTTTATAGTAAGAGTAAGTACCTACTTTTAGATATTATAAATAAACATTTTTGGTGCTCTTTCTTCGTTTGAACGTAGGTGTCTGATAAGTACCTAGATATATGTTGTCCGTATAGTTGTGGTCATAGAAAGGCTACTGAACACATAGCTTTTAAACTTGCCTGTAAAGGTGATGTCCGATTCGATTAACATTAGCAAAATTTCTCAGTTTATGCAGGGTTGGTTTTCCTATCCCCCTTACAGCACTCTAAACCGTGAATTAATTTTCAACAACTCCACACTGTTGCGTTTCCGCATATTTGACGGCGGTATGCGATCCCTACATCTAAATTGCTACAGTATGCGCTCGCGCAGGATAGCTGATGCACAATAAAAAGTGGCAGAAGTTTCGTTCATCGTATCCGTCGTCCAAATATAGATAAGCTCTCTTTTTCTATAACTAACTAGTTTTATAATTGTGTAAAAAGATTATGAGTGGTGTCCCTTCATTATTTTACTGAAATCTTCAACAGTTTTGACAATCGTTTGAATCTGACTGAGTGTGAGTTCCTTGGGAGTGTGACTTCTGGACCATTTTTCCCTACGATGCGCGGAGCCGCCGACGTCGTTCATCAATAAACACGTGTACGGATGAGCGTGGTTACCGCTTAATTGGTTTATTTCTAAAATGTTTAGAGTAATTGGTAAGGGTATTGTATGTATTTAATTGATCTGGATTTGGTTACGGTTTAGCGGTGTTAATATACATATTACTACTGAGCTAAGGCTATCATTTTATCATCCACGCACACCTTTTTTCTAAACCCCACTTTTTAACCATCCTTCCCTGTTTTTCTTTCGTTCCTTCGTTTTTTGGCCTATCCCAGTTTGCTTTGACCGATTTGCTTCGATACCCTGAAGGTGGTCAAAATCATCGAAATGATTATTAAAACAGTTTTAAAAACTACACAAGCAGGTGAATAAGATGAGGCGGGAAAGTAAGTAGACTTAGAACATATTCAGTCTTTAACGCTTTTAGTAGCTTTCGCTGATTCCTCGACATCCAACATTGTTGGGTTCTTATTTCGAATTTGAACTGTGCACATCCTGCGCGATAAAAAGCCTGGCATACTTCTACTTAAATCATCCGAATTTTTGTTTATGGCAACAGCAATTAACTTCCTCCAGAAAAAACTTAACTGTCAAATATTTATGATGCGGAACTGTGCGGAACCTGTAAAGACAGTTTTTGTATAAAACGAAGAATTTATGGAATCTCTTAACGGCACACAAAATATTTAACACAAAAAGACAAACGACTTCACACTATGGAATGCATGCTTTCGTAAAATATCTGTAGCAAATGTCTGAAAATTATGAACTAAAGAAAACAAAGAGCAAACTATTGAATACGTTATGAATATCAATTCTGACAGTCACGCTGTGCCGAACGGTGGCAAAGATAGATGATCAAATAAAGAACTCTGATATTTTTACGGCAACCCTTTTGAAAGGAGTCCTAAAACCAGTAGACCAACAAGGTAGTCGAGGAGGCCCAAGTACTAAATACATAAAACTCGAAATATTTAAATTAATCACATAAATCTGTCGACGATCTGTTACGACCATGCAATTAAGCATGTTTTGTCAACACGCGGCGTCATGACAATCGCATTGGCACGCGTAATCGATCTTCATTGATCAATAAACATTTGGCAACAAACTGTAGCGAGAAATATTTAGCTCAGTTATTTTGAATTTAGTATTACTGCCTGATAGGTATTTTTATGGCTCTGGGTATCAATAGATATGGAGAGAAAGTGACAGGAGAAATACATGGAGGATCGATACCAGCCGGTCTATCCCTCACCGGGAAAACTTAGGTGGAGTGAGCTGTCAATCCCTAGAGTCAGCATTGCTATTCTTTACACATCTCACCATGTAAACTTAGGTGAAGTGAGCGTGGAGTGAGCTGTCACTGTCATCAATACATAGTGATGCTAAGGCAGTGGCAGTTCATTTCACCTTAGTTTTCACCATAGAGAAAAGTAATATATAGGGTAGTTTTCACGGTGAGATTTTTAACGTAGGTATGACGTACCACTAATAATTTTTCCGTAATTTCACAACACCGTTTTTTAGCGGTGCACAGAATCGTTTCCAATTTTCATCGAGTCTATGAGTCAACTTGCTGTGACTTCCGGACAGACGGAAATGACAAAATTTTAAGGGTTCCTATTTTGACATTTGGGTAGCGTTTTATTTCAGCGAGGGGCATATGGGCCAGATAGATATTGCACTATGCTGTTTTTGGAATTCATTCTTTTTCAATGAAGATAATTAAAGTAGCGTACTTCTTCAGCGTTCATCATTGAAGCAATGTCTTGATAGATATGCATTCAGGCTAGTCCAATCAGACGATTCGACTTTATTTCACTTAAAACGTTTGGGGGGGTTAGGGGCCCCTATAGATTAAAACTTAGAGGTAATTAGCTTTCTGCAAGAAGTAGGTAACCTGGTGCCGTATTATGTAGTATTGATGCCACCATTTTTCGAGTGTGAGAGAGAGTCGGAGCTAGACAAGGCAGCTAGCACTATCCCGTTTTCTCAGTGGAATAATGATGGCACTAATACTTCTTATTACCGAGCCTGCTGCCCTTAAAAAACAGACTCTGCTTGGCTGGCAAGTTGTTGCTAAGCAGGAACTTCTGTTTTACGTTCTGCCCGGTTTCAAGCTGGAGCACAATTTAAAAAAAAAACTGCCTTTATTGGCTGGTTTTTAATGGAGATTGGAGATTCCAATATGATGCTGGTATGGATGTGCTCAGGGATTGTCTTGATAGCCGTGGAATAACTCTCTACTCCTCAAACACCTCAGGATATTATGTTGCCCACTTGTCACTGCGTCACTTTGTGCTAGCGACAATTTCAGTTTTGCATGTCTAGTTCGTGGGTTTATGTAAACCAAGTTCTTTTGTCTCTTGTTTGAAAGTCAATGAGTTACATCTTCGCTCACCTTTTAAAGGACAACAACTGTAATGCACCGGACTTCTTCTTCAAAGCCAATTATTTTTAAAGGGGTATTTTCTTCTCCTTAATTAAGATGACCAACTGGAAAAGATGGCAACCGTGCACCTGACGTTTCATAAGTGCCCATGTTGGCTGGTCACGTGGATTGGGGCATAAGTAGTATTATTTAACTCTTCAAAGGTGCAAGTGAACGGGCACTAGGCCACTCCAGCAAGCGAGACATGGTCTGATCAGACGCACCGCACTCGCACTGGGTGTTGGTGGTGGCGCAGTGTCCATGTACTTTGGTTTATCTAATATATAAAAATCAATGTTTATTCGTATTTTATGTGCTGTCATACCGATATCCGATTACGATAAATCTTTGTCAACTTATTGCTTGCACTTGAGCGAAGGTTAGTATAGGTATAAATACAGGCTGCAACGTGCCGGGTACCTAGTGTGAAATAAAATATTTGGAATTTTCTTGTTGAATGTACCACCTAAGTACCTACCTAGTAGGGTAATGTTTCAAAACGTTCACGATAAGAATGTTACGACGTGTAGTGCTTGTTTATTGCTTGTGCCGTAATACCGTGATAACAACCGGGCAACCGCCACTGAGCTCGTAATCCACAGATACATTACATACCTACTTCGGTAAGACTGGGACGATCAAGTGTCAGCTGATATTCTTAGTGCTTTGAGTCCGGTGACTGGAAACACTGTGAGAATATAAATGAGTTGAAAATTAAACTACACTACATAGTTCATTTTTCATTGAAAGTAAATTGAATTATTAAATTAATCGGTTGATGGACACTGTACGAGACACGTTAGGAGTTGTTCATGTTATAGGATCTACGTCTAGCGTTTAGTGTCCCGCAGTGATTTTTTGACATTTTCGAAGTCAGGTTCCAAAGGGAAAAAAAAATTGTTATAGGTAAACTCTCATTTAACTGTTATTCAATGTGTGTTTTTTAAATCTAATTCTAGTACTTACTACTACTAATACTACTTCTTAATAGACTTTTTATCTAACATTCTAATCTACCTATAGTGAGTGAAAAAATACCACAAGAACCCAGTGTTTAAATAAACTTGTGACGGGTGGAGTGCATCATAGGACCGACAGAACTTAAACCTAACGACTGGAACCGAGTATAAGCTATTCAGAGCCGAATATACACGATTCAACGTCACCGTAAGACTGAAGCTGAGTATAACCGATTCAGCGTCACCGACCGGAGCGTGACAGTTCAGTTTCGTTCACTGTTCAAAAAGAGCGAAGAGTGCGCCTGAAGAAGTTTTCACTTCAATGAGATCAAAGAGGCGGTATAGTACTTGCAGACGATGGACTGCTGTGTGCTGCTCCCCTCGAACACCATGTTTGCTGTTATGTGTATTTTTCTTGTACTTACTGCTAATAGAGTCAAATGACAGAAAGACAATTGATAGTAATTATTATTATAATGATATTGACGTGCTGACCTTTAAAATGACTTCGAATGCTGCAGTAAATAATAAGATGACTTGTAAGTACGGTCCATGAATAAGTTGATCTATAGATAGGTTCACATTTCTTGTTAGCCTATTTTGTGCCCACTGCTGAGCAAACTCCTACCCACAGACCAGAAAGAGTCCATAATACATCAGCTCAAATTCACTCCTTATCTCACTCGCACGATACTGCTCACGGACTGAGTGGCGCCGGCGGCGGAGAGAAGGCTCCATGGTGCCAATAGGTTCAGGTAATTTCTTTTTACGGCGAAAATAAAAGTAATTTAAAAAATAATCAGTATCTGCTATAAAGTTCAACTAGCTGCGCCCCGCTGTTTCACCCGCGTATGTCTCTATCCCGTGGGATTAGCGGGATAAAAAGTATGCTATGTCCTATTCCATGCCATGGTCTACCCATGTGCCAAATTTCATCTAAATCCGTTCAGGCCGATTTACTATGAAAACGTAAACAAACAAAAAACTCACTTTCGCATTTAGGATAGTTATGCAAAGTTTCATGATCTAATTTGAAGTATTTTTTTTAAAACTAGCGGTTTATTGTTCGGTGTGGAGGTAACTTGTTTTCTTTTTACTATCGAGAAAATTTTATGGAATCGTGTGTTCGTCAGACTCATACTCAACTTTACCATTTTTAATGCCACGAATAAAATTCCAGCATAAAACCTTATCGGTCTTCATAAAAGACGTGCTTAATCTAAGTTTACACCAAATCTGTCAAGACCTGCCGATCTATTTTTAACAGCTCATCGTGTAAACTTAGATGAAGTAACCTAAGTTTTCACAGAATACCACTACAGGAATAAACCAGTAACTTAATTTTGAATCCTACTTTATTACGAAACGAGTTTTTCCAAGGTCCCTCAAAAGTCACAACCTATCTTATATCGTCGTTTGGGGACAAGAAACTGTTGCATGATTGATGTTGAACAATTTCATTTCATATCATGTCATAACCACTGAAGCTTAGAATAAAGACGTGACATAAATATTGTAGCAGAAAAAAGTGAGAGCTAATGGAAATATAGGCTAAATCATAATGAACTAAATAAAACTAAAAAATATTCTAAAATCTATAAAAATATAATATTTCTACCGTGCCTATTTTTTTTATGGTACGAAAATATTTCTAGCACTGGTCACACCGCGCTGTCAGCCGTCACGTCAATCCGCTATGTCAATCCGTCATTTGTTTTTTGACGTGTACACACGTTCGAGCGGTGTTTGTTGTGGTTTTTAGAAGGAAAAGTCGTAATTTTTCAATTATCAAATTGCAATTTATTCACTTTATTTACAGCAGAAGTGTTAATTAATGGGTATAGTAAAGTTTCTTTTGTTTTAACGATGTTGGAGGCGTGATTAGCTTTGTGAACGTAGTGCAACTATTTTGAACTCGAATATTTCTGTTTGGATTATTATTAGTGATGTTACTTGTTTACTTTTGTGTCCACCGGATAGCGGGAGCATACCTTACGGGACTATGGACGTGATGAATGTTCATGACACACAATCTCTCACATAAACGTTCGTAAAATATTGTGATACAAAATGCGTTTTAATGTTAAAAAAGTAACTTTTGTAGTCGGCTTCGTGTTGTTTATATGGCTTATGATAACGTACGGGTCTGTAATAGAAATACCAAGGTCTGGTAGCACGAGAAATGCCGCCGTTGAAATAGAAAACAGGATAACAAGACTCCAAAAACAGATGGATCAGCAGATTGCTGATAGCAATAATCTTCTAGAAAGGGTTAAGAAGCAATTGAAGAAGACAATAGTAAAAATTGAGGGAGAAGAAGAAGAAAGTGCTAAAGACTTGGAGGTCTTGCAGAGTAAGTGTCATATCTTCCTTTAAAATGTAGTAAATTAAAGAGAATGTACAAAAGATGTTCCTGTGACCAAATTTATTGAGGTAAAGATATTTATTTAAAATTAGAATACAAATAAGAACTCCTTCATGAAAGAATACAATAGAATGAAACCTCTTTGGATATAGTAAGTCTTATGACCTATATTACAGAAACTCACTCAAGAGTTGAGCATTACTTATACCTACTTTGAAATTTTAGTACAGTCAAAGTCAAATAATTTATTTCAAGGCACATTAAAGGCAATTTTGAACGTCAAATACATAGAAATAGAACCGATTCTAGATGCGCCTTCCAAAAGGTAGTTTTCATATGGAAAAGAATGGGCAAGAAACTCCACCGTTACTCTTTAAAAAAAATGTTTTACAATATTTAGTATACATCAATTATATAATTACTTGTGAAGACGATGCACCGAGAATACAATTATTGTACCACAATAGATAAAAAAGAATTAATAATGGAGCAATGACAAATAAATTAATTAAGTATGTATAGTCCAGATCAGAGGTTCTCAATCTATTTCAGCAAGCGGTGCAGTTTCAAGTTTAGTATTTTGTCAGGGCGCCCTACCATAGCTAGCTATTTGAAAAAGATACAGTCGAAAGAAATAGGTACCTACAATAATAGTAGATAGGTAAGGTAGATAGGAACAAAAAATCGAAAAAGAGTTTTACGACGCTGTTCTTTACTGATGCGACCGCTCAAAGAAGGTAGGAGAAAGTAAGAGGATCGACTCACGGCGCCCCGCTTTACTTTCTACGGCGCACGCTTGGTCCAGATACTGGACCAGAACACACTACCAACATTAGACTGAAAAAGTACTCAGGTTCCTGCTTTGGAAGGGAAAAAAAATTAAACTAAATCTTTCTCCATCACTTCTTCAAAGAAAAAAAACCGGACAAGTGCGAGCCGGACTCGCGCACGAAGGGTTTCGTACCATTATCTATAAAAACGGCAAAAAAATCACGTTTGTTGTATGGGAGCCGCCCTTAAATATTTGTTTTATTTTAATTTAATTATTTATTTTTAAAGTGTAGATATAACTCAATATTCTGTGAATATTTCAAGCGTCCACCTGTTGCCGTTATCAATATCAAGCAATAACGATCAAAAAAATTAGGTTTGTTGTATGGGAGCCCCCTTAAATATTTATTTTATTCTGTTTTTTAGTATTTGTTGTTATAGCGGCAACAGAAATACATCATCTGTGAAAATTTCAACTGTCTTAACTATCACGGTTCATGAGACATAGCCTGGTGACAGATAGACAGACTGACAGCAGAGCCTTAGTAATAGCGTCCCGTTTTACCCTTTGGGTATGGAACCCTAAAAAAATGAGCAGAGAAAAAGAAAACCACAAAGGTTATCTCTAAAACGTTCCGTCTTACACTAAGTTGACCTCTGAAACAATTAAAGCATGCTAAATCAATAACAAATATAGTGTCTGTCTGTGTCTTTGTTGATGCAGGTGTTTGCCTCAACATTGTAAAATTATGTCATCCATGAAATTATAGATATAAAATAATATAAAAAAACATCCAAATTGATAACCTCCTCCTTTTAGAAATCGGTTAAAAATAGGCAGCCCCCATAGCAGAAGTGAAAACTTAAAACAGGTATTAGCGCCATCTAGATTCTATAGTACAGCACTACGGCGCGAGCATGTCCATGACGCGTATCCAAACGTTTATACCCTACCAAAAATCGCCCAAAGCTCCTACACTCGCGACAATCTAAGAAGTCCGTTTTGACGTTTCGTTGCCGTACATGTAATAAAACGTTATGCCTTGAGAATCAGTTTTAAGAAATGTAGATAAGTCTTTGATTACAAACTCTCTAAGTATGATCAATCGATATGTCTCGAGAATCAGTTTATATGAAAACAATTTTTTTTTAATCGTTACACAAAGCTTTTTTATAGCTGTCAAAACAGATTGTAGCGAGACTAAAGAAGATTCCTGTTAAAAAAATTACACTTGCAAGTTCCAACAATCTTATCAGTAAAAGTATTAACACCAATTCAGAGTTTTATCTCCCATATGCCTGCCAGATGTGGACAGATGAAGTTTTTATCTCGATATCACGGTTTTATCATTATTCTAGTGTGACCTGCCTTTTGTTGGCTTACAGTGTAATCGTTGGATAGGGGAGTTTCAACCTTATATGGATCGGGTAGCGTTTATTTTTGTTGAATAGAGTTTTTAATTATGACAATTACGTGATGGTTATTACCTAGTATGATAATAAGTAGATGTCATATTTTGTTATAACTGCATATTTTTAAGTCTTGACTGAATTCAGCTTGAATATACGTTTTGTACCACTAGCATCTGCACGCGAGTTCATTCACGTGAAATTTAAGCCCCCGACACACTGCATCGAATCCCATCGTCCACCTGCACTATTACTTCGTTTTTGTTAGCATTTTTTCTGACTTTTTTCCTTTTTGCTCGACTCCAACACACAACCTATAACCTTCCTCAAGAATAGGGGGCCTACCACCACCGCTTACAGCAGTATTATTTTAATACTACTTCAGTGTAGGAAAGAGATGAAGCTCTACAGGCCGTATAGCTCCATCTCTTTCTCCCACTGAAGTAAGAGTGGTAGGCCCCCTTTTTTTGTTTTTTTTTTTGAGGTACGGAAATCATCAAATGACTTCTCCCGCTCTTCGTGTCAGACTTTTTCTGACTAAAACCCACCCGTGTTCCTTCAGTTTCCTGTTGCCAAGGGTTGCTTTCGGACTTTCCCGCGGCGAACTACCCATTGCTCGCCGCCCGCAAGCCCGCGCCTACGGTGGCCGGCAATCCGCCTGGGATGGTGGTAAGCCCCCGGGGCTATCAATGGCGGAAGTAATTTTTCAAATCCGATTGGCAGTCCCAGAGTTTAGAGCGTTCAAATTAACAAAAAAAACTAATTCTTCAGCTTTATTTTTAGTAGACTAAATGGATGAGCTCCTTCACAAATGACTCCACTACTATTCACACTATCTTCTCTACAAAATCAGCGAATTACAGCAGTCCTTGAAAAGACAATTGTTTTGAAATCACTGAAAATCGTTGGACATTATTCTCGATTTGTGACGCTGTAATCGCGTGTCAGTACAATTTCAATTTTGTCAACGACCATACATATTTAAAGCGTATTCATGAATAATATTAATAGGTAGATCAGGTGAGGTAATACCGAAAGGGATACCGGGATCCTTGGCAACAGGCAACTGAAGGTACACGGGTGGGTTTTAGTCAGTAAAAGTCTGACACGTCCCGCTCCGTCCAGAGCGAGAGAGAAGTCAATTGATTACAGCCCACACTCAAAAAAAAAAAAAAGTCAGGTAAATGTGACACGAAAAAACAAATCTTTAAATTTTTTGTGCGTTGTGGAACAACACCCTAATTGCGTAACACACGATCAATCACAATCTGAATAATTTTGAAGAAAATTGCTAATCCATTGCTTTATATGTTCGAAAAATTTGTCCGCTCAACAACGTACATAACGCAATGAATGTTGTTGAACTGTCAAAATGAAACATATTGTGATTGATCGTGTTTTACGCAATTAGTGTGCAGATTATTAAGGGCGGATCCAGGATACATTTCTGGGAGGGGCACATGTGCCAAACAGATAAAAAGTGTCTCCCATATTTTGTATTGCACTATGCTGTTTTTGGTATTAATTCATTTTCATTGAAGACTAGCTGCGCCCCGCGGTTTCACCCGCGTAAGTCTCGATCCCGTGGAAATATTTGGATAAAAAGTAGCCTATGTGTTAATCCAGGTTATAAACTATCTGCTTACCAAATTTCATCCAAATCCATTCAGCCGTTTTTACGTGAAAGAGTAAAAAACATCCATCCATCCATACTTACAAACTTTCGCGTTTATAATATTAGTTAGATTAGATATTATCAGTCGGAAGCCTACTTCTTCAGCGTTCATCATTGAAGCGATGCAGATGTCTTGATAGATAATATGAATCATAGGATTTAAGGCCAGTCCATGCAGACGATTTTATTTTATTTAAACCGTTAGCACGGGCCCTTGTTAGTTGCCCCCCTTGGATCCGCCCTAGCAGATTATATTATGCTATCCATTGTTTGAATTGTTTTTCTGGTAGATGTAAGTACTAACACTAGTTTAGTGTGTACTAACCAAATGGACTATAAGATCCGAAATTTTAAAAAATCCGAGATTTTAACTAATTTTTTTAATTGTTGTCTTTCTTATGATACTGAAAAGTAAAATTATAACGTTATAATCAGCCTATGCAGTCCACTGCTCAATACTACTCTGAAATAGGAATAGAAATAGAAATAATTTATTTGCCAATAATGTAGGTATACAGATAATGATGGTTATTTTGATGAGAGTCCCGATACATTTTGCCTTACGGCATGCAAAATTATTTAATATAATACAATTACTAAACAAACCAAAAATAAACAAGAAAAACACCATTCATTAAGCAACATTACAATCATGAATAAAAATTACAATCATATTGAAAACATTCGGAATGTCAACAAATTAAATTAAAAGAATGTCAGAAGATTCAATTACAAATGTCAACAAATTCAATTTAAAATGATAGTATATCCAGTTACAAAATCAATAAAGCTAAGGATAGAAATGTCAGTAAATTAACTCACAAAGAAGAAATCACACACCATTAACAGACAGTTTTGTCATTAACAAAATCATTAATTGCGAAGTAACACTTGTCCAGTAGCAGTTTTGTTAACTTTTTTTTAAAGAGTTTGAAGGGTAATTCTTTTAAGTGTAACGGTAGTTTATTATAAATAAGAGGACCAATGGCTAAAATATTTTTTCTAAGTAAAGACGTTTGGTAACCGCCTGTATAAAGTTGATTTTTATATTGTGATCTTATTGATGTGAGTCAGCTTGACCACTGACAGCCACTCCGCGAAGATCGTAGCTCCATTCTAGCTTAAGAAGTGAAGTTAGCTATCCCACTGTTTTCAGATTCGCGAACTTCACTCAAGAACACGTCTTCCAAAAGTACAGAACGCGGTTGTAAGTTACTTATAAAAGTTAGTCATTTGTAGAGCGTCGTCTTTGTCACTCTCAAACTTACGAGGTAATACGGTCGGTCCCCTCTCCATTCAAACGCTCTCGCCTGTTTTCTCCTTGGATTATGACCTTAGAGGAATGATTTTTTACAGTAAAATAAATATCAATTAGTTATATATGCCTCTATGTTTTCCTTGATGATAAATTATCTGTGGAAGCACTAGAACCCTCAGAAAATGCTTAAAATTGCCTGTTTAGAACGCTGTCATCAGGGGCTTATTGTACAAATTGGACAACTATTAATGAAAAAAGAAAACATAGAGGCACAGTAAGAGCAGCGGTGGCCCAGTGGTAACGGCCGCGACTTACGAGTTGAAGGTCGTAAGTTCGAACCCCGACAGGCGCTTTACTTTGTGTAAATAATTTCATCACCACTGCTCTCAAAACGGTGAAGGAAAACATCGTGAGGAAACCGGCATGTCTTAGAACCAAAAATTCGAAGACATGTGACATCTACCAACCCGCACTGGGCCCGCGTGGTGGATTACGGCCCACTCCCTCTCATAGAGAGGAGGCCTGTGTCCCAGCAGTGGGAACATTATAGGCTGATTATGTATGTTATGTTATGTTAGAGGCACAGTAAATATCCTTCTTAATCAATTTATAAATTATCTTTCAAATTGGTTCAATATTGGAGGAGGAAATAGACGAGAGCCGAATATCGAATTATGACATTTTGTATGATGAAAAGACCGACCCTATTTCCTCATAATGGCTGCTCGGAAGTGCACTACTCGCTGCCCCTCACCACCGCTGACCCATGAATTCGTTACTGCGCAGCGACTCGCGTCATGTTCTGAGCCGCCATTAGGTTTAAATCGGGGTGTACTTGCGTGCCATATGATTGATACACAGTTACGGTACAGTACAGCTATTCGATACGCTTCCGTGCTGAATCGAACATCAATTATTATTATCGAAGGAATCCTCTAAACGGTGCTCAGAAGTCTAAAACCCGAAAACATGGCGAAAGCGTCAAGTTAGCCCGCGAAATTGTATCCCTTTTGCAATTTGTAGGTCATTTGGAGAAACAGGGGGCTTAAAACGGTCACTTTATCAGAATCATAATATGAAATTATTATGAATCATCGTAAAATGTCACAAACTGACAATTCATAAAATGATCTGCGAGTAATTCATATTACAAAATAATTCATCTGTTTCACAGTTTTCTATGGAGATTCGTAAAATGGTCCACAAATTATGAATTGCTTTTATGTCAAAATAAAGGAATTGCTAATGATAGCTGGGATTCAGGAAATGAACTGATTTTTAGAGGAATTATTGCTAATGTGGCCGTTTTAGGCCCACAGGTTGTTGTTGATCTAATCTAAATATGATTCACGGCCGTATCAAACATTTTATTTATAGAATTATAATCATAAAAACCAGCAATACAACTCTCTAAGTTCATATGAAGTGCCCGATTAAATTACTATTTCATGAAACTATGCCATTTGAGGGCGATTCTAACAAAAGGCGTTGTATTGCTGATGCTAGTGATTATAATTGTGTAAAGCAATATTTGTTACGGTCGCGAATCATATTTTAATCTATAACAATAACAATTTGAATCGCGCAGACTACCTGGGGGCCAAGTCTACTACTAGTTTACAAACGTGTCAGTGGTCTCGCAATGATGAGTTTTTGACAGATTTTGTATGGCATATCTGCCAAAAACTGATCATTGTGAGACCACTGACACGTTTGTAAATTAGTAGACTTGGCCCCCTGAACGCATCGCCCATAAATCAAATAGACGAACGCTATTCTTTCGAGAGGTATTTCCTGTCGGGGCAAGGCAAATCAGGTTTTCGACACGGCAGCCTGTCGAATGGTTGTAGAATAGAAAGCTATACAGCTAGCCCAAATATAAACACAGCATCACGCCTGGTTTCCCGAGGGTTGGGCGGAGATGAACCTATAGTACACCCACATTTCGCCACCTAAGTGTAATAGGAGGCGACCCTATTGCCATCAACCGGGCAGAAATCCAGACTCCAGAGTGATTCAGAGTTGGCTGGGTCCGCTAGGACCGATGCCTGCCAGGGGCTATAGACAAAATCCCTTTTCTGTAAGCGTTAACGCCAACGGAAAGATCAAAGTGTATGGAGTTGACATAGCTTTAGAGATGTCACGTGACTGCTGCTGACAACTCCATCCCGGTCGGTCCGAAAGGGATACCGGTGCCCTTCAATAGGCAATTGAAGGAACACGGGTGGGTTTTAATCAGTAAAAGTCTGACACGGCCCGACCCGGGAATCGAGCCCAGGACCTCGTACTCAGCAGTAGACCTAATGTAAAATATTATTAATGAAACATTCTCTTCTCATTGCAGATAACGCTCAAACGATTCTGCCCGTGTTAGTGATCGCATGCGACAGAGTCACCGTCAAGCGATGTCTGGACAACTTAGTCAAGTTTAGGCCTAGCAAGGAGATCTTCCCTATCATAGTTAGTCAGGTAAGTGTCTTGTCTTGCTTTTATAATATAAATCCTACATTTTGCCCGCGCGGTGTTTGGGAATGGTCCCACAGGAACGTACTACCGGGATTAAAAAGTATTATTTGTCCTAACACAGGCTATGGTACCAAATTTCATGGAAATCCGTCAGACTGGGTTTCACATTTTTAATATTAGTATAGATGGTATGGACTGGCAACCCGCTTCTCACTGCTGGGACTCAGTCCTCTTCTCTGCAAGAGTGCGTTGCGAAATTTACTACGCGGGTCCACTGTTACTTAAAAGCCCCGCGGTTTCATGGAGGAACCGTACATTTTCCCGGTAAGGCTGCCATCAGACGGACTGCATAGCAGCAACCTCTCAATGTGTCCATCGCTAACCGCATACAGTTATGCTCTTTGACTAACTGCACACTTGAGTTCACACGACTGCAGCCGACCGCGTGAAGTTGATATCATGAATCAACGAGGACTGCGCGACTGTTGACTTTGCTGCGATGCAGTCCGTCTGATGGCAGCTATAGATCTCATCTCATATATCACGTCGATCCGTTGCTCCGTTGTTAAATGAAAGAAGAACAAACAGATTTTTTTAGGATAACGCCTGTATGTACTCTCGACTCGACCCGTCTGCAGTTATCATCTTATGAAAAGCGCCTCCACGAGTCATCATCAGCATACAGCAGTTCACTGCTGCACATAGGTCCCTCCAATTGCACGCCATTCAGCTCGATTCTCGGCAACTCTTATGGAGCTGCTACCAGCCTGCGATGATCGTCGCTCCTTCTAGCCTGTAGGCGTCCTGCCTTACGTTTGCCGATTCACGGTCTCCATTCAAGAACACGTCTATCCTAACGGTCAGCGGTTCTACGGCTAAGATGACCGGCCCATTGCCACTCATCTCCATCACAAGTGGCGATACGTAAATGATGGTACGTCTGGCGTACTCAGTCTGTCCTATTACCACCTAACTGGTAAATATTTTTACCACAGAAGCATTATCATAAACCATTTTCGTGCGGATTTGAACGAAGAAGAAGAATCATATCTTTCAACCTCTATCATCCCACGCTAACTCTATCCCTCTTTAACATAATAAAATCATACATCCCGATTCTATGTCTGTCCATGTCGAAAATTATAATTTATGAAAAGAAAAGTACCTACATCATGTCTTAATAGGTACAGAGTTACCTCTCACCAAAATAGCTTCAGCATTATGTGAAAAACTCTACTTATACGGACAAAATCAGTGCCGTATTTACAATAATTAATACCGACTTGTTCGTAAAATCTTATTAGTGAGGACTTTCACTGCTTTCATAAGTCTTCTATATAATTGTTTTAATTGGTATTATGTATGAATAGGTACAACATTATCCGTCAAGCAGCGTTGTTGTATTCCGGATTAAAGGATAGGTCTTTGAACTTACCAGCTTTTGACGAATCGTAACGACTGTCAAAGGTCCACGAATGACAGCCGGGACCAACGGCTTAACGTGCTTTCTGAGGCACAGAGGTGTCTCGGTATGTAGAGATGGTCACCCATCCTCCGACCAACCCCGGCGAGCGTAGTTTAACCTGATGGATCGACTCTTGCGGCTGTAGTTACTTAGCCAAAAGCTCTTCCTAAGGGGCGCCTGCCAAATAGTATAAAATATGAATTTCTGTGCACATTTAAATCTGCATGTCCTTGCAAAGTTGATTACAATTTAAAATGTAATGAAATTAGTTACGGTCTGATTTAACGCGATGATAAGTTTCTGTTATAAGTAATTTTATTGCTGTTTTACAGGTCATTGAAGTAATCTATACATATAAAATCCTTTCTCCTGAATGACTGACTGACGGATCAACGCACAGCCTAAACCGCTGTTCGTAGAGACATGAAAGTTAAAGTAAAGAGGCGATAGGTTATCTACCTACAAAATATTAAAAAAAAAAACGACTTCCAAAAAAACACTACAAAGTGAAAAATATCTTCAATTTCGGAAGTCGGTGTCTTTTGTTTTCAATTTTCGGTTTTTTGCCACCGACTTCCGAAATTGAAGATATTTTTCACTTTGTAGTGTTTTTTGGAAGTCGGTTTTTTCTTTTTGGGAAAAAGTTTTTATTCAAGATCGAAGGTTGGGTATCTACCTAATATCAGTAGGTAAGTAGAATCAATAAAATAATTTCTTCGTATTCTCAGAGAAAATTGTATGTTTTATTTCATTGAAACGGTCATGGTCGCCATTAAAGACACTCAATAATTCACAAGTGCCTGCATTATTGATGTCATTGGAATAGTTTGCGTGATACAGATAACTAGTTGTATACTTTCGAGTGTCGTCTATAATGTAAAAATAATTATATGAATAATGCTGTGTTAAGGTGATCTATTTTTAACCAACTTCAAAAAGGAGGAGGTACTCAATTCGTCTGGATGTTTTTTTTTGTGTGTTTGTTACGCGATTCCTCCTCCAATTATGAATTGATTTTGATGATTCTTTTTTTGTTTGGTAGGTCATGCTTCAGAGGTGGTCCCATGTAAATTTTATTAACTTTGCTTGCGTAGTTTTTGAGTTAGCTTCAATATTACGTATTTTTCCCACTAAGTCTAAATAGACGATGTTTTAAGTTTTTATTAATGAATTTTAATGTCATTATGTCATCAGTTATCACAGTGACATTAAAATTCATTAATCAAGTTAAAGGACATACATTTTTGGCTAATAGTCCTGTTAAAGAATGTACAAGTATTGCTCACAAGAAATCAAAATATAATTTGTAAATTATTTATTTCTTATAATTTTCATCTTTCCCACCAGGACTGCGGCCACAACGCCACATATGAAGTCATTAGATCGTACACGGTTTCGGACCCGACCATATCCGTGGTCCGACAACCAGACCTTTCTGAAATAGTGCTGCCCAAGCTCAAGGTCAAGTTCAGAGGGTACTACAAGATCGCCAGGCACTACAAGTTCGCGCTCAACCATGTGTTTGAGACGCTGGGACATGAAGCCGTCATTATTGTTGAAGGTCAGTATAATGTCAATGTCGTTGTAATAATGTGCCAAGTTCAGAAGGTAATTAATACAAGATCGCCAGGCACAACAAGTTCGAGATCAACCATGTGTTTGAGACGCTGGGACATGAAGCCGTCATTATTGTTGAAGGTCAGTATAATGTCAAGGTCGTTGTAATAATGTGCCAAGTTCAGAAGGTAATTAATACAAGATCGCCAGGCACAACAAGTTCGAGATCAACCATGTGTTCGAGACGCTGGGATATGAAGCCGTCATTATTGTTGAAAGTCAAAAAAAAAAAAGAAAGTCGAATAATTTATTTCAACTAGCCACATTAAAGGCACTTTTGAACGTCAAATACATAGAAATAGAACTGATTCTAGTTGCCCCTTCCAAAAGGTAGTTTTCGTATGGAGAAGAATGGGCAAGAAACTCCACCGTTACTCTTTTAAAAAAAATATTTTACAATATTTGGTATTCATCAATTATATAATTTCATGTGAAGACGATGCACCGAGAATACAATTACTGTACCACAATAGGTAAAAAAATTGAATTAAAAATGGAGCAATGACAAATAAATTAATTAAGTATGTGATAGATAAGGAAGGATGTGATTGAAGGTCAGTAAAATGTCAAGGTCGTTGTAATAATGTGCCAAGTTCAGAAGGTAATTAATACAAGATCGCCAGGTACAACAAGTTCGAGATCAACCATATTGTGTTCGAGACGCTGGGATATGAAGCCGTCATTATTGTTAAAGGTCAGTTTAATTTGCTAGCATGCCTTATCGGTAACATCGACGCTCCAAAGTTAAAAAACCCAGAAACATTTTCCTATAATTGCTATGATAAACAAGTAGACTGAACCGAATAGCGAAGCGAACTTATTTACATAACAATCTAAAGGAGTGTCCAAACATTGCGCGTCAATCCAATCGTGCGCGGCTGCCGCGCGCAATCTCTTCTCATCTACCTGCCGCGGACAAACATTTCTAGCAAATATTGGTCAGTAATTGTGTTTGGACGAATTATAAGAAGAGCTACGATACACGCAACCACTTTCATGCCAATTGAAGTATGCGCGTGTCTCGGATATGCCGCGCAAACATTCGTCGGTTTAGTCCAAACTAGAGCGTGGCAGAAATGTGTCCTGAAAATACCGCCGCTCTTGCCGCGCAATATTTGGACACACCTTTACTGCTTATCTGCGTTTACATTGATTAGCGGGAACGTGTTACCTCTTTTATATTCGTGGAGATAATCGAGTTAGGCAAATATATATATTTATACACTACCTGTTGCCCGCGACTTCGCCCGCGAGGGAATTAAGGCGTTGCCCGCACTGCGATAAAAAATCGCGCGATTTTTTTGTCGTAATTCTGTAACACATGGTATCTTATGTATCTACAGTCACTGGCGATTTTTAATTCGCCGTGCGGGCTGGAGCTAATTCTTTTCCAAAATAAAGGTAGTCTAAGGGTGCGTTTCCACTGAAGCGGAGACGAGTGGAGCTGAGCAGAGACGTGCAGGAATCGTCCAATCGTGCGATGAGGATGTCAACCAATGTGATTAGTCGATTCCTGCAGGGCTTCAGTGGAAACGCACCTTAAGGTTACTCCTTAGAACATTATCAACTATCTACCAGTGAAAGTCCCGTCAAAATCGATCCAGTCGTTTCGAAGATTAGCCAGAATAAACGGACAGACAGAAGACCTGACTGCTAACTGACAAAATTACACGGTCATCTTAGATGTACCAAATAGAATTTAGTCCATTTCAATGATTTCGTTTGTATGTCAACTCACAATGGTGGTCTCGGCTGTGTAGTTCAAAACGACCTCGTTGACCAATCATGAAGCATTGTTAGCACACACAACAGAATGAACAGAAGTATGCCTGAAGTCTTTTTTAAAGGTAATGCCTGTACTCACATTCGTTTCTTTAAAATGAACTTTAATTAAACAGTACTAAAAACAAAAGTACCATGGCACATGACAAAAAAAATTAAATACTCTACACCCGGTTTCTGATTTGAGAATTTAAAGATGAGAACGTCTAAATTTTACTTAGTTTATTGAAAGCCCGCGAATTTCAAAATTTATTTGCATAAAACGTAAGACATTTTGAATTTCGCGGGCTACATTGGATGAATCACCATAAGTATAGTACGACACAACTAAGATGTATCATCGGCAAAATTCGTAAAACCGATCACATTCCGAACTGAGTGTGCTTTCAAAATCTCCAATCTTAAGATAGTTAATTGATTCAGGCGTGACTTTGCGGAAATCCATTATAAAATACAATAGACGCTGATATATTTAGTAACCTATTCCGCTTGACTATTCTTCAAGAGTCATAAAAACCCTGTAAGAAATCGACACGTGTTTCACCTGTCAACGAGGCATCTTCAGGATGACGATTGACCAATTGCAAACCAGAACGCGACGTGTTACCACACCGAGCGCGTCCAGCGCTGTGAAACACGAGTCGTTTTCTTACAGGGTTTTTATGACTCTTGAAGAATAGTCAAGCGGAATAGGTTACTAAATATATCAGCGTCTATTGTATTTTATCTCCAATCTTTATTACTGCTTTAGGTGAAAATGATCTTTACACAAACGCAATAACTTGTAAGTTTTATAACTCAATCTATATTCTATACATATAATAAATCTGTAGACGAGGCGTTTCTGTACAATGAAAAAAAAAAAAAAAAAAGTTGGTGGGTTGTCCAAGAATAACCAACAGATTCCATTTCTACCATTTTTGGAATTTTTGTCTGTTTGTCTGTTTGTATGTTCTTTAGTTTGATTGTTCCACTTTGACGTAAAAAGTACGAAATCAATATGGTTAACTTTTATACTCAAATATTGTGTGTAACTCGATGTTTCAATTAGTTTTTGTTTCATCGCAATCGCTTCAAAATATCAAAAGATATATGAATTTAAAGTGTTCAAGAAGGAATTTTCATTACGTAATGTACATACACGTAACGACATCTATTGACGCGAAATGAAACTTACTTCTTAATTACTAGGTTTGTGAGATCGTGTGTTGTTATATGACCGTCATTTTCTTTGCGCGGAAACTTAACGCGATACATTGTGTATAGAATATAACTCTAAAGTTAGATTAATTAAAATTTTCCAGATGCGTTGTTTATTTATTAGTTTAGTATTAGTGCGATAGGTGGCGCTACCTATCTTTCAAATCTAGATAATCATGAAAGAATGGTGACAAATGTTAATTTCTTAAAAAATATAGGTATTTATTCTTTAATTTTTCACTTTTCTACATAGTTTATTTAGCTTACGGAGTGTTCGAACGTTTTCCCATATATTTTGACAGTATCATTTCGTGCTCGATAGATGGCGTTGTTCGTTTAATGTCATTTTCTGAATCGCGGTGTTAAGAGTTTCCGTCGAAGAATGACTTTCGCCCAGATATCCCGAATAATTCTTAGTGTAGGTATCTTTGTTTTTGCCTTCTTTAGTGTCGATAATAAATAATAATAAATAAATAATAAATTGTTGGTTGGGTTGTCATTCGTTGAAAGTATTGATCTTAGAGATGGGTTGTAACAGGTGAAACACGATATCTGTGATCACTGTGACTGTGACAAAAAAATAACAGATCCAAATATCTGTTATTAAATCACAGCCTGTGATTTTTGATAAATACGTATCTCAATCGAATATCATCTTTATTTCTTTTGATTTAAAGTCGAAAATCGTATCTCAGATAGATACGATTTTTATAAAATCACAGCCTGTGATTTTTGTACAGACGATAAATACGTATTGACTCAATTGAATATCTTCTTTATTTCTTTTCGTTAAAGTCGAAAATCGTATCCGAAGTTTTAACAGTTACAGTCTTGAGGATCTGTGATTTTAAGTAACAGATATTTTTTATCGTTAGGAGCAATTGCTATCTGCTATTTTATAATATCTATGATTTCTATCTGTGACGATAAATACGCCTCACTCCTATGATCTGATTGGTTTTGATTTGTTATTTTGGTTGGTTTCGTTCATTAGGTTCAAATTAAGAAGTCAAGAAACGAGTCGTTACAAATCGATTCAAACTTAATGGCGGCACGGAAGTTAGCTTTTAGCTGCGCAGTACCCCACCCCTCACCCCCGCTGTCACATGAAATTGTTACTGCGCAGCGCCCCCCCCCTAGGCCGATTTGTTCGTATGATTCGTGACCGCCGCTCATTCGATTCGATCGTTGTTGGCGTGTGTAAGGCCTCGGCCTCGAATCTTGCGGGCAGCGGGGCGGATGGCGGCTCGGAAGTTAACTTTTAGCTGCGCAGTACCCCACCCCTCACCCCCGCTGTCACATGAAATTGTTACTGCGCAGCGACTCGCCTCATGTTCCGAGCCGCCATTAAGTTTGAATCGAACTGTACTATACTTCGTAATTTGTTCGTATGATTCGTGACCACCGCTCATTCGATTCGATCGTTGTTGGCGTGTGTATGTGTAAGGCCTCGGCCTCGAATCTTGCGGGCAGCGGGGCGGCGGCGGCGGCGGCGCGGGAGCGGTGCGGGCATCAAAGACCCGTTCTCGAAACTAGCGGGCAGATCGCGCGTCACTATAGCCGCGTAGTGTTGTGTTCACGATTTTGTCGTCGAGATATTTGTTTTTATTCGCGAAAGAAATGTCTGAACAATGGCGGCAACATCTTTTTGATTCAAATTTATTCCTAACGCTCAATTTATTGTGGGCAACAACACTGCAATGCAGACGCGCGGGCGGTCACCGCTTGAATGGAGTGCACCGCTCGCTGCCCGCCGCCTCGCCGCTGCCGCGCCGCTGTTTTCGAGAACCGGTCCATTTGATTTTACGCATAAGATCCTGCCGCGCCCGCGCCGCCGCCGCCGCCGCCGCCGCCGCCGCCGCCCCGCTGCCCGCAAGATTTGAGGCCTCTGCCTCGAATCTTGCCATAAGGCCATAAGGCCTCTGCCTTATGGTTGATTTGATTTGTTCGACTATCGGACAGCAATAAATACACAAATATTGGCACGTTTCTGGGGAAAGTCAACAATATACATCGATAAATACGGTTCCCGAAGAAGAAGATGCCACACACTATCCAGTAGAGTTCTTAGAATCCCTTAACACACCCGGTCTTTCAGCACACAAAATTTGTTTAAAAGTCGGAGTACCAATAATTCTTCTCAGAAATTTAAGTCCTCCCAAACTTTGCAACGGCACTCGGCTCATAGTCACCAATCACCAACAAAACGTCATCGAAGCCGAAATCTTAACAGGTTGCGGCGCCGGTGATGTTGTTTTTATTCCAAGAATTCCTCTCATTCCCAATAATTTCCCGTTTAGTTTTAAGCGTGTGCAATTCCCCGTCAGCCTGTGTTACGCCATGACCATTAACAAAGCTCAGGGCCAGACATTATCCGTTGCGGGGGTGGATCTTAGTATTGGTTGCTTTTCCCACGGCCAACTTTATGTAGCTTTTTCGCGTGTGAGCAACCCTAGCAACCTTTTTGTGTACGCTCCAGGTGGTTCCACCGCTAATATTTTATAAAGAGAAGCATTTTCTTAAATAAAAACACATGTTTTTTGGCAGTTTCTTACTAGGAAAAATCACCAGGCCTGGTCGAAAGATTCCCCCTTTTTAAATGAAGGTACAACTTTTCTAAGCGACATATTATTGTTTTCCGACATCCATGCGAACGAAGTCGCGGGCACAGCTAGTACATTAGTAAAAATGAAATTAATGAAAGCAAATTTTCAAATTTATGCTACATCTATGTTGTGTCGTACTGTACCTATTACTATAGTAGAATTTGACAAGTTCTTATCTTTATATTCTCAATTCAGTCACTAAATGTAAATCTGTCATAATATTTTGACTGACAGCGTTCCAAAATACTTGTCAATTAATAGTAGATTGTTGCATCGAGCGCAAATTAACACGAGTGCATTGATTTCTCACTTTAGCAAGCTGCGTAATCTACTTTTCTTTCAACTACCAATGTACTACACAAGTTAATGAAAACAAGAGTGAGTGAGGGAGGGAGGGAGAGAGTGAGTGAGTGAGTGAATCAGTCAGTCGTTCAGTCAGTCAGGCGAGCCTTAGTAATAGTGTCCAGTTTTACCCTTTGGGTTCTAGTCATACAACTTTACTGGACTGTTTTGGTTCTAAGCAAAACATACATCGGTTTTTTTAGTGATTATTGCTAACATTACTACGTAGTTGAAAGAAAAGTAAATGATTGATTAACTTTAAGTACCGACTCTGAGTACCAAGGTCATTCATACACCTGTTTATTTTAAGGTTCGATATGAGTATCAAGTAAAAACATTGCCCATTTACTTGAAGTAACAGTAAACCGATAAGGAAAAATTACTAGCTTATTGAATGTAAATAATTTATCGTTACATGCATAGTTGCATACCTACTCGAAATGGCTCATAGCTGATACCAACTTGCTTAAGGAAAATAATACTAGCTTGTAATTGTATCGTCCCACCCACTGCAGGGCAAAGATCTTTCCTCATACAAGGAAGGGATGAACATATTATATTGATCACCATGCTTAGGCCTAGCCCGCACTGCGAAATATTTATTCGCGCGGTTTATATTCAGTGTATATTTGGAGTACGTATCAGCGTGAATTATAAATCTACACAGCCTAATAAAAAAATCGCGCGATTTTATCACAGTACGGGCTAGTTAGGGCGGGCTCGAAACCAACGGCGAGGTACGCACGGGCGATTTTTTATCGCGCACTTAAGTTGCAACTTTCGCCGCTTAGCAGTGGGTTGAAAATTCAGTGCGCGAAAAAAATTTACCACATTAAAATAAATGCAGGAGAAAGGGAGGTCTTTGCCCTGCAGTAGGACATCATACGCTAAAAATAAAATAAATAAATAGTGGTAATAGATCGATTAGATCGTCGCACAATGATTATTGATATAGCGGCAGATTAAGCAAAAGAAAAGCAGATTAAGTATCTTGACCTGTCTCGCGAGGTTGTCGACATGTGCGATGTGGATACAGTAGGCATTTTGACGATAGTCGTGACGGCCAATGGCATAATAGCCAAGAGCCTCGGCCAACACCTGAGGAGACTCTCGTTAGGCATCTGGAACAAGGGCTTGATCCAGAAAGCTGTACTTCTGAACACGGCGCGTATCGTTAGGTGGTTCCACTAACCGGAGCCCTGACCACCGGTAGCTTGAACTTTGACCCTGTTCCCAGTAGGGTAATTATACAGGGTGTTAGGGTAAACACCGCTATCCTTGAAACTAGTGGTTGGTGTCATTTATAGAACGTAAAATCAATGGAAAATTAAGTTTTTTTTTTTAACTATCTTTTACCACTTGATTATTTCACCCTTTCACCTATGCGCTAGGGCTTGCGTCTTAACACGGGTGGGGGGCGTGTGACGTGACCTGACCGGCCGCGAGCGCGACCCGTCCCTCAGTCAGTCAGCTGTTTCGCTAGCGAGCACGGTGTCGGATAGAAACTTTTTAAAATCTTTTAATGAAAAAAACGTTTTTTTTTTTCAAATTTTCGTCCAAATCTCTCTGTTTTGTGCCGTTTCTGGCCAGGTTGATTACTTTTAAATAGGACGCGGTGCTTACCACTAAGCAAACCAAGAAGTCTCAATATTTTCTTTTATTATACAACTCCACGATTTAAAGTTAAGCTGAATAATAATAATAAGTATTAAAATATTTTCTATATTATTTCCAGATGACCTCGACATATCTCCGGATTTCTTCGAGTACTTCCTCGGGACATATCCGTTGCTACTCAAGGATAGCACGCTGTGGTAAGTTTCAAAAGATTTTACAACAATTTCACATAACAGCCATCACTGTACCACTTTGCAAGAAAGAGAGAGTTTTCGGCCCTATTTAGTCACCATTAACATCATTCCCGTCCGCCCGCGGCTTCGTCCGCGTGGTATGTTGATAAAAAGTAGCCTATGTCCTTCCCCAGGATGCCATCTATATCCTTGCCAAATTTTGACGAAATCCGTTCAGTGGTTTAGGTGTGAAAAGGGAACATACCGACAGACAGAGTTACTTTTGAATTTATATTATTAGACTGGAAGTATGGATAGGACCGAACAATTTTCTTCCGCTTTAATATTCAAAACACTTTTTTTATTTATTAGACAGATTGCATTAATTGCTCGAAATAGATGTAGCTATACAGAAAGAGCCGCAATAATTTTTTTTGTACATATTTGGCTTCTACCTTTCGTAACACGTGGCTAGTGTCAAATGTAAACAATTTACATTATTTTAAATACAACTAGCATCTGTCTCATCTGTCTGCGACTTCGTCCGCGTTAAATTTCTTGCTTTAGCATAAAATAATTATATCCTATGACACTCCGCAATACTTGGATTTTTATTCCGTTAGTGAAAGAATTTTCGCAATCAGATCAGCAGTTCCGAAGATTACCCCCTACATACAAACGAATTAATTTCTTTATACTATTTGTACATATACAGGTGAAACTTAAAAAATCTGAAAAACCAAATAAGAATAATCGTAGACTGAAAAAATGTGTAAGCCATGACATTTTCAATTAAACTGAATCATAAAACCATGTTCGTGATATCTGAGATAAGCGTAGTGCACATGCACAACAATGAGTTTTATCTATCTAATCACCAATCCCTGACTAACATGAAATAACGTACTTTCTATAGTCTGTTCGTAAAGTATCTCATGAAAATGTAAACAAATGTCAGATCAGAAACGTACCTGTACGCCAAGCGCCCCTTATAAATTGAGTCCGTTGTTGCATACATAAACCCGAATCTAAATCACTTCAAAGATTTTCATTTGACAGTTGAGATTAATTTTATAAGCTCACTTTTCGTCGATGAATTATAATAATTATCATGTTTATATTTTTTTAATGTTTTTATAAAAATATTTAAAAATGTAAGTAAATAAAAAAGAAAAGAAATAATATCATTCAATCATCAATTTGTTGATAAAAAGTGGTGAGATATAATGTTAAAACGTTGTAAATTCAGATGAATGTGATAACTGTGATAAGCGTAATAAGGTTTGTTTACACTTAAATCAGAGGGCCCAGATAAGTGACAATCGCTTCGAAAGCGTTTCGTATTTCTACAACGACTTTCAACAGGATTGACATAAGTTAAGGCATAAGTTAAGGGGTTTCCATTAACGTTTAGAACAGATATTGAACTATACTTTTTTGCTTCAACTTCTTCAGGTGCATATCAGCCTGGAATGACAATGGCAAGGTGGGGGTGATAGACATGTCGCGACCTGAGTTGCTACATCGAACTGACTTCTTCCCAGGGCTAGGCTGGGTTCTGAGAAAGGACACCTGGACCAAACTGGCGCCCAAATGGCCAGTCGCGTGAGTATCAACCGCCATCTTACTAGCCTTTTCCCAACTATTAGGTCCCTACCTACGAAATCAACGTTTTGTATGGGGAATTTCAAAGAAGTTGCATTTTTCATACTAACATTTTCTTAATTTATATTACAACCAAGAACACTAATGTTTTAAAACTTTATTAACGTAATATGCCACTTCAATTAAGCGACAAAAATAAGTTTCGACTAAGTTAAAAAAAAAATAGTGGTGATTTCTGCTAACAAAATGAGGAGTCATTTTTAAGGTATTTTTATGGTTTAGAAAACTATAAGTAATAAGGTTTTTTTTACTATTGGTAGTTGTCTATGATTGTCATTATTCGATATAATACCAAGCAATTGAAGAATATTTTAAATCATAGCACGGACGAGGTTCACTATTTGTGAAAAAAAAAACGCCATTTCATAGGTGGGAACCCAATATTTTAGGCTTCCAGTTTAGCCAGATGCAGTGGAAAACCAGTATTTTACATGTCGCGACCTGATTACATTACATTGCACTGAATTATTCTTAGGGCCAGTCTGGGTGTAAGGAAGGACATTTGGACCAAGCCGCTCAAGTACACTACAAGTCTCGAAATGTAGTCTCTAGGATTTGACATAAATTTGTAGTTTTTATTAATATAATTTCTTAATTATTATTTAAAATTATAATTTCTTAATTATTATATAAAATTATAATTTTTTAATTATTATTTAAAATTATAATTTCTTATTTTATTATTTATGTACACACAGTAAAATACAAAAAGATACGACATAATTAAAATATGAGTACAAAGGTACTGCTTATTTCTTAAGAAATTTCTTCCAGCAGACCTGCGAAAGGAGAAATGAAAAAGAAATGTAGACGTAAATCTTAATTATTATTTAAAATTATAATTTCTTTAAATTTGTGTAATTTAAATATGATTGCATGCCCATGTGACGGTAGTCCTATTACAATGAAAACATTAACATTAGAACTATTATAATAAAACATCTATGTACCCGTGTAGCAAAGTAAGAAATGATTTGATTTGATTCGTTTGCTTCCCGTAACTTATGAATGTCATTCGCTGTTACAGATTCTTTGACGATTGGCTTCGGAACCCAGTCAATATTGACGGCAGGGCGTGTATACGGCCTGAGATATCGAGGACATACTCGTTTGGAAAGGTAATTTATTTTTTCATAGTTGTGCCATATCGTACGCGTCCATATGTCACTTTTTGTTCGGTGTACCTGAACGCGTGGTCGCGCCGACAGAGGGCGCTTTGCGGTTTTCCGAACAAAAAGTGATACCTATAATTATGTCCGCGACGATCGCCTATTCGCAAGACGGTCGCTTTTAAATAGGACGCAGTCATACCGTTGCTAATCTATTAACTTACTAATGGGTTGAACATCCATACTAAATATTGTAAATTCGAAAGTTACTCTGTGTGTCTGTCTGTATGTTACCTTTTCACGCCGAAGCCACTAACGGATTTCGATAAAATTTGGCAAGGCGATAGATGGCATCCCGGGGAAGGACATAGGCTACTTTTTATCGACATACCACGCGGGCGAAGCCGCGGGCAGAAGCTAGTCTTAACTAATATAATAAATGCGAAAATGAGTTTATTTCTTTGTTACGCTTTTTCGCTAAAGCGGCAGATTTGGATGAAATTTGGGACATGGGTAGACCATGACCTGCATGCTACATGGGATACTTTTTATCCCCGACATTCCCACGGGATCGAGACTCATGCGGGTGAAACCGCGGGGCGCAGCTAATAATTAATAATATCCCATATTTATTCAACAGATAGGCGTCAGTAAAGGACTGTTCTTCGACTTGCATCTGCGCAAGATACAACTCAATATCGAATATGTGGAGTTTACCAAGTTGAACCTCACTTATTTACTCAAGGTAAGGCGTCTTTAAAGGTCCAAACAACGCCGCGTTTGCAGGACACATTTCTGCCGCGCTCTAATGTGGACTAAACCGACGAATGTTTGCGCGGCATGAGAGCAGTGGTGGCCCAGTGGTAACGGCCGGGACTTACGACTTGTAGGTCGTAGGTTCGAACCCAGACAGGTGCTTTAGTTTGTGTACATAATTTCATCACCACTGCTCTCAAAACGGTGAAGGAAATATCGTGAGGAAACCGGCATGTCTTAGAACCAAGAATTCGAAGACATGTGACATCTACCAATCCGCATTGGGCCTGCGTGGTGGATTACGGCCCACTCCCTCTCACGAGAGGAGGCCTGTGTCCCAGCAGTGGGAACATTATAGGCTAATTATGTATGTATACTGCACGGTATATCCGAGACATGCCGCGTATTTCAATTGGCATGAAAGTGGTTGGTAGCTCTTATAATTCGTCCAGACACAATTACTGACGAAAGTTTGTTAGAAATGTTTGTGCGCGGCAGGTAGACAGAAGCGTTCGCGCGCGGTTGCCGCTCAATGTTTGGACACACCTAAAATTGTAAAAATCCTTAACGAAGCTGAGAGTCACTTGTTCTTCCCTGCATTTTTTCTTACTGGACCACAGCTACCTGGAACCTTCTGGTTACGGGGATAACTATATATAAACTATACTATTGTGGCGATATCTACATCGCCACATGCGAACTACGCATCAAACACCTGACGTCATACAAAAATCCTGACGTCACATAAATCCTGCATCGCGCAATTAAAGTTAACCGTGCAGTGGACATATATACAAGAACCCGACATCAATCGTTGGGCAGCTGCCCGCTAGACATAACAACCGTCTGGTCGGAGGATCCTCCCTTTTCTATAGAGGATGAGTTAACTTTACACCCTGTTTCTCATACCCCTAAACTATATACTTTTTGGTCGTTTTTTTTTTACGAAAATACGTTTTCAAAACTTGTGTTTACATACTTCCACGATCACTGTACGTAGTGTACGTGGTACCTTTGCATGCATAAGCACAATGTTTTGCGTGCGTTACATTATAGAATACATAACAGTACAAGTACAGAAGATTCAATCCGCGAAATCATTTAAATAAATAGCTACGCTACGACGCAATCACGATGTGAACGAACGAACGAACTTATCGTAATGTTGATGTTTTAGGCCTTTTTTTTGAGCGTGGGAAATATTCAAATGACTTCTCCCGCTCTGGGCGGAGCGAAAGGGCGTATCAGACTTTTACTGACTAAAACCAACCCGTGTTCCTCCAGTTGCTTGTTGCCAAGGGTCCCGCTATCCCTTTTGGACTTTCCCTGGTAGGTGAGGTTTTAGGCCTATAAAGGCCTCGATTTAGGAGTCCAGGAATGTATTATTATTTGTTTATAAAGCTAATTTCATACTCGTAACATCACCAATATTTCCCCCTTTTAGGATCATTACGACGACAACCTAATTGAAACAGTAGAAGGTCTAAAATCGATGACAGCAGAAGAGGTCTTCAGTAGCGAAGACAAGACTGCCGTCCGCGTCATGTACAGCAACGACAAGAGTTACCAGCGCGCTGCCAAGAAACTAGGACTCATGGACGACTTTAGGGTAAGAGTCGGGTAGTTACCCTAAGTAGTGTTTGGCAGCAAGACAGCCGCCTGCATCTTGTACAGCAACGACAAGAGTTACCAGCGCGCAGCCAAGAAACTGGGACTCATGGACGACTTTAGGGTAAGAGTCGGGTAGTTACCCTAATAAGTGTTTGGCAGCAAGACAGCCGCCCGCGTCATGAACAGCAACGACAAGAGTTACCAGCGCGCTGCCAAGAAACTAGGACTCATGGACGACTTTAGGGTAAGAGTCGGGTAGTTACCCTAAGTAGTGTTTGGCAGCAAGACAGCCGCCTGCATCTTGTACAGCAACGACAAGAGTTACCAGCGCGCAGCCAAGAAACTGGGACTCATGGACGACTTTAGGGTAAGAGTCGGGTAGTTACCCTAAGTAGTGTTTGGCAGCAAGACAGCCGCCTGCATCTTGTACAGCAACGACAAGAGTTACCAGCGCGCTGCCAAGAAACTAGGACTCATGGACGACTTTAGGGTAAGAGTCGGGTAGTTACCCTAAGTAGTGTTTGGCAGCAAGACAGCCGCCTGCATCTTGTACAGCAACGACAAGAGTTACCAGCGCGCAGCCAAGAAACTGGGACTCATGGACGACTTTAGGGTAAGAGTCGGGTAGTTACCCTAAGTAGTGTTTGGCAGCAAGACAGCCGCCCGCGTCATGAACAGCAACGACAAGAGTTACCAGCGCGCTGCCAAGAAACTAGGACTCATGGACGACTTTAGGGTAAGAGTCGGGTAGTTACCCTAAGTAGTGTTTGGCAGCAAGACAGCCGCCCGCGTCATGTACAGCAACGACAAGAGTTACCAGCGCGCTGCCAAGAAACTAGGACTCATGGACGACTTGAGGGTAAGAGTCGGGTAGTTACCCTAAGTAGTGTTGGTAGCAAGACAGCCGCCCGCGACATGTACAGTCACGAGCAATAATATGTATACACTTAGAAACTTTTAAAAGTGATTTTCTCCTACTGTATTGATTGTAATTTAATGATTTAACGAACATACTATTTTTGAACCCCTATTATTATGAAATAGGTATCATCTCAAAGTAACAATCGTTATTCCACGAGAAAAACGTTATTGAATTTTGCTGAGTGTATACATATTTTTGCTCGTGACTGTACAGCAGCGACAAGAGTTACCAGCAAAAATAATACGGTTGAGGGATCGATTCCCTCACAGTCATAAATTGAATCAAATTTTCATTTCTTTCTCTTTCCTCAGAGCGGTGTACCCCGCACGGCATACCGCGGTATAGTGTCGTGCTACGTGCGCGGGCGCAGGGTGTACCTCGTGCCCGACTTCAAGTGGACCAAGTACTATCCCACGTGGGGCTAGCGAAGTACCCGCCTTTTGTACACCAGTCCAAATATGTAGCCAACAGACTAACTATAGTGACATTTGGGGTACTGTCGGACCCCATCAGGGGTGATACAGAACCCCACCGTATGAGTACTAGCGTTTTATATTGAAGTCCAGAATTGTAGTCTACAGAGTAATTATAAGTAGTGACACTTGGGGTTCTATCGGACTCCATCTGGGGTGATACAGAACCCCACAGTATGAGTACTAGCATTTTATATTGAAGTCCAGATTGGTAGCCAACAGAGTAACTATAGCGACACTTGGGGTACTGCCTGACCCCATTCGGGGTGATACAGAACCCCACAGTATGAGTACTAGCATTTTATATTGAAGTCCAGATTTGTAGCCAACTGAGTAATTATAGTGACACTTGGGGTACGGTAGGGCCCCATCGAACTAAATTGAAGTTATTGCGTGTTCAACGACAATGCCATTCATTTTAACAGTTCAACAACATTCATTACGTTATTAAGAGGAAATAGGGTCGGTCTTTTCTCCATACAAAAAGTCATAATTCGAGGTTCGGCTCTCGTCTATTTTCTCCTCCAATATTTGACCAATTCGAAAGATATTTTATAAATTGATTAAGAAGGATATTTACCGTGCGTTTTGATGATACATTATCTGTAGAAGCACTAGAACTCTCAGAAAATGCTCAAAATTGCCTGTTTAAACCACTGTCATCAGAGGCCTATTGTAAAAATTTGACAACTATTAATGAAAAAAGTAAAACATAGGGGCACAGTAAATATCATTCTTATTCAATTTATAAAATATCTTTCAAATTGGTCCAATATTGGAGGAAGAAATAGACGAGAGCCGAACCTCGAATTATGACTTTTTGTATGGAGAAAAGACCTCAACCCTATTTCCTCTTAACGTTGATGAGAAGAATTTCCCAAATTATGAAGAAAGGAATTCGCAATTTCCTTTAAAATCTTTCGTGATTGTGATTGAAAGGGTGTTACGTTATATGGGTGCTGAATTGTAGTCAACAGAGTAATTTAATTATAGTGACTTATATGACCCCACCGGGGGTACCGTAATGACCCACTTTGGGGTTTTGCAGCACCCCACAATACAAGTACTAGCATTTGTATTCAAGTTCAAATAACTAAATCAACCGCATTTATCTCGCGAGTCAAAGCCAAGTTCTATTATCACCCGCGTGGGGTCTAGCAGTACCTCTCGCTAGAAAACACTAGAATTTAGCCACTTTATAAGACCCCACTGATGGAAGTTGATTAAACCGACTTTAAAAGTCAGTTATTTTGACCCTGAACATTTTCTAGTTCACAAAAAAAATCACAAAAATTATCTCGGTAACGAATTATTGAAAAACCTTGGTTTCTGAAAGCCCCATTATGTTTTATCAGTAAATTCTATTCAAATGTTTTTTTTTATAAACTATGTTACTTCAGAATTATGCCTCCATCAATATTTATGAATAAAATTTATTTTTGAGCGAGAAATTAATTTTTTTAAAGTCCCAAAAAACTGTGGGTAATTCAAATACTTGAAAAGGCTAAAGGCGAATTTCACCAAACTTTATACCGAGTATAAGTCTTATCCTGCGAATAAATTTTGAATATTTGACAGTTTTTCCATACAAAAATTGTCAGACGCCATTTTTATTCAACGGATAAAAGATCGAGAGAGAGAGACTTTGGTGAAATCAGCCCTAAGAGCGGATGTGACGTAACAATCCGGGATAACAATCAAAATGTCAATGTCAAGTCAATCAACAAGTGTCAAGTCAATGTCAAACGCTCGTTTATAAAGGAGTTTTTGACGTTGACTTGACAGTTGCTTGTCTGTTTTAACGGTTTGTGACGTCACCACACCAAGCGCGCCAAATGGAGGGCGTTTATATAGCCCGGATCGGTTGGATATTTTTAAACATTTTTTAACTACTTTAAATTGCTTTTTTGCCCTCGAATTATTTTTAGTATTATTTGACGATGTAAACTATCAATATTTAAAAAATTCATGCATATTTATTGAAGGGCTTTCAGAGGTCGAGAGTCGAAATTATTTAAATTAAAACATGGTTTGAATGGCTGTCTTGTCACTATAGTGCTAGATTAAATAATTATTGTAAATAAATTCGAGTTTATTCTCTCGAGTCTTTTCGAATATTTACACTATACTAGATTTAATTGACGAGCGAACTTTACTAGAAGTTACATAACTAGTTCAGTTCTAAAAGCTTTACTTTCGTTGTACGAGCGGTTTGTTAATGCAAAACTGACTTAGGGCGAATTTCAAACACAATTGACAAATCTAAACCGAGTTCAAGACAGTTCTTGAACTCGGTTTAGATTTGTCGATCGCATTCAGCTGGTGAAATTGGCACTAAATGTTAGAATTTAACTGAATGGGTTTGAAAAATCTAGCTCGTAGAATGAAATTAAGCTTTTTGCTCATACTAAATAGCATTTCACTGAAGCCACATTTTTAGTTTAAATAAGTATAGGAAGATAACATCATTGCTGATGGGTATACAGACACATATGGTACTGGGGTAATATTGTACCCCACATAGGGCAAATTTCACCAAAAAACTGAACTCTATCATTACCTTAACTACGGTTAATAGCTGTCAGTGTCATTATTTTCTTTGGAATATTGACACTGACAGCTCTTAAACTCGGTTTAGATGTGTTGATCGCATTCAGAGTCATTGGTTAAATTCACACTTAGTAACATCTAAACGCTGAGTTACATTAGAGTCATATTGACGATTTTTATTTTATTGCAAAATGAGTATTATCTTCAATTTACCTACTAAAAAATAACATCAATATCGAGGTGCTCACAAAAAATCAGCATAGTCTTTTTTTTCTTAATGGCAATATTGATTAATTTTAATTTTAAAATATTCTACCACAATGGCGGCTTCAGAGAATGCTATTAAAATAATATGATAATGCCAACATTAATATAATGTCGAGTCGACTAAACTAAGGTATTTAGTAAGTTATTTTAGTAACTAAACTATGACAGTTACTAATTCAAGTGATTTTAGGTAATTTTGTAAATAATTATTATATAATTTAGTTTTAAAATTCTTAGGTGATGCACTATATTTTTATATTGAAAAATGATATTTATTTCGTTAAATTGGTTTCAAAATTAAAGTTTATTTCTAAACGTTGATTATAGTTAAGTAATGGTTAGCGACCATTTAACCATATAATTCTGACGTTTGAAAGTCACTTAACTTAAGCAACGTTTATAAGTAAACCCATCATTTCAGCGACAATCAATGTCAAAAAATTAGGTAAATTAGAGGCTTTTTTGACAGATTGGGACTGAAATTAAAATGCGAAAGTGTTCTTAAAAATACGGTAGGTACATTTTAAAAATACATTCAATCTTCCAGTCTAACTGGCTGCAGTTGCATACCAGTATTTTACATGGAGCGACTGCCTATCTGACCTCCACAACCCAGTAACTGGGTAATAGGATACCTCTGAGTAAGACTGGTTGTCAGACTTGCAGGCTTCTGAAGACCCGTAATGACTGTCAAAGATCTACGAATGACAGCCGGGACCAACGGCTTAACGTGCTTTCCGAGGCACGGAGGAGGTTCGGTATGTAGAGATGGTCACTCATACATCCACGGGAATAAAAAAAATCACCAACCATAATTATTGCTGTAAACAGCATATATTAGGTCCCCACCTATGAAATCAGCGTTTTGTATGGGGAATTTTAAAGAAGTTGCTTTTTTCATACTAACATTTTCTTAATTTATATAACAACCATGAACATTAATGTTTTAAAACTTTTATGCACTAATGTTTAAAAACTAAGATAACGTATGCCACTTAGAATAAGCGACAAAAATAAGATTTGGCTTAGTGATAATTTCTGCTAACAAAATGAGGAGTAATTTTTAAGGTATTTTTTATGTTTAGAAAACTATCAATAATAAGGTTTTTTTACTTTTGGTAGTTGTCTATGATGGTCATTATTCGATATAATACCAAGCAATTGATGAATATTTTAAATCATAGAAGTGACGAGGTTCTCTATTTGTGAGAAAAAACGCCAATTTCATAAGTGGGGACCCAATATGCTCGAACCCACGCTCAAGAAATCATCTCTTGCACAGGCTATTTTGAACTCTATTTCAGTTAACAATTTGGTTCATTATCCAATGAAGGACTACTCGAGCATTTTGCTACGTTGCCTAATATAAAATTATAGTGCATTACCAAAGAGGGTATATTTAATATTTACTGACTTGACGTCACAAACATAGGGTAAATTCCTTTTCAATTGAACGAAAGATCTTCCATTAATTTAATGTTCTTTATGTTTTACGTAGTTATGTTAAAGGAATGTGATCATTCATTCGTATATTAATAACTAGCGACACGCCCCTGCTTCGCACGGATTTTACAACTTGACAAAACATCGAGGTTTCTATAAATATCTTACTTTAATATGTTTATACGCACAAACCTTCCGGAATAAATTCCCTAAATAATGGTGGAAACCGCATCATTGCGTAGTTCAGAAGAACCACGCGGTCACACAGACAGACACGAAAAGCAACTTTAATTTATAATTAACTAGCTGCGCCCCGCAGTTTCACCCGCGTAAGTCTCGATACCGTGGGAATATCGGGATAAAAAGTATCCTATCTCCTAATTCTGGGCATGGTTTATCTGGTGCCAAATTTCATCCAAATCCGTTCAGCCATTTTAACGTGAAAGCGTAACAAACAAACTCACTTTCGCACTTATAATATTAAGTTACGATAGCCACACACGTAACGATTTACTTGCGCAAATTTAGGCTTGCGCAAGTAAATCGTTACGTGTGTGGCTACGATTGGGATATAATATCCCATCCCTTTTGTCTGCCCTAACGTTTCATGTCCTATGGCTTAATTGACACTACTTATTTTATAGAAATCTGGATGATTTGTCAAGTCGTAAAACGGATCGGATAAATAAATAAAGCAATTACGTGGTTAAAGATAGATTTTTTCACATGATCACATTTCTTAAGGTTAAACTATCATAATTATTATATTTTAGGCCGCAATTTAGTTTTATCTATTATTTCTAGTGCGAAAGAGTTTCTCGCGCATCTTTTATTTTTTGACTCGCCGTTGTGCACTATAAATATTACTTATGTATTTTTATAAACATTAATAATGATCATTTAGTCATAAACTTGAATAACACGTGCTATTCTGTAAAATATCACCGTGAAAACTTGGGTGAAGTGAGCTTGAAGTGAACTGACACTGCCTTAGCATCAGCCGGTCTATTCTGTAAACACCTCACCGTGAAAACTTAAGGTCAGTTCACACCGAGACGCGACCCGACGCGCACTTTTTTATGATCCGATACAATGTCGAATTTATTTACTACATAATAAACGCGCTGCGGCATCGTGCATCTCAACGTTCTTTAACACGTGTCAACCCTCGCACTGAAATTATACCGTTTTGCGAAGAAAATAAGTTCGATAATTGTTAAAAAGTGCATCGTCGCGTCGCTTCACGTCGCGGTCTGAGGTCCTACACAAAGTGACATTCTATCAGCCATAACGATGATGGAAAACGCAAAAATGTATAGGACTGACATAAGCTATCGAAAAGCTTATGTCAATCCTGTTGAAAGTCGTTGTAGAAATACGAAACGCTTTCGAAGCGATTGTCACTTGTCTAGACACTCTGAACTCTCCCTTAGGTGAAGTGAGCTGTCAATCCCTAGCCTCAGGTGGAGTGACAGCTCACTTTAAGCTAACCTCACCTAAGTTTTCACGGCGAGAACGTTACAGATTATCAATGCATATATCTTAAAAAGTTATTGTCTGATCAGACCAATACGCCAAGGTGTGCGTCTGTGGTGATAAAACAGCGGAGTAGTTGCGAAACACACTAAAAATGGCAATGCCTTCCATTTTGATAGCTCCACATGATTTATTGCGTTATTTACGTTGTTGAGCTGACGAATTTTGCAAACATATGTAGCAAGGGGTTAGCAACTTTCAAAATCTTTCTGATTGTGACTGATACTTTTCCCTGTGCTGTTTAAGCTGGCCTGTAATTCCATTGAATCTCCGCAGTACGCTTGGCCACTGTCAAAGTGTTACCCACAGCGTGCGGTGGACAGTGGCTTGTACAAACCCAGTATCATTTTATAATAACTAATACAACACATGCTTAGTGCACATGGAAAGCCGACCCCGAAAAGGCTAGGTAGATGATGAGTACGTTTAAAATGAACAGTGCACGATTGTTTAACGGCTTGATAGACTTTCTGGGCTAAAGACGACTACCGGTATCTCGTATGATCAGATTTTTACAAGAAAACATGTTTTTTGGATTTAGGTACACAAAAAAATACATCAGCAATAAATCTTCACCATATTATAATATTTCCATTCCATAATAATAATGAATGATCGTATGCTATGGCCCCGCTACACGGCAATGAATGGTACAGTACGAAAGTTTACTACGGACTCGAGCGCCCGAGTTTAGGGCTACCCCAACCATACAATTTTGAAGAAGTCTTAATGGGTGATAGACTTGCGAGCAAGTACGCGTACTTATGGCTTATGGCGAGCTTACTCGCCATTTTTAATTGCCAATTTGGCAATAAAATTTTGAGCAAGCTTCACGTGTATCACCGACGGCGAGCCGAGTAAGGTCGCGAACTTAAAGACCGCGTACTTTAACTATGCACGTCTATCACCCACTTTAGACTCTATCAACAACTGAAGCCTGGGCGCCTAAGTGGCTACAGACCGTTCACTATAACTTGTCCCTTGCCTTCATGTTGGCACCATTGCTTGTCAAACTTAGTTTTAATATTATATAGAGTTCGAAATGGCGATTGACGGAACAGAACAGTGCTACCAATCGCGTCACGGGACAAGTTTTATTGAACGCATTGATTTTAAGATCACCGGTAGATTCATACTGCATTTGTTTTGTTAACACAATGAACAGCCAAATGTTCAAAAAGTACGTTGGGATCACACGTCAACATCCCAATATTCCCAGTGTTCCCGTGTGATCCCAACTAACATTTTACCGCATAATATCGTACTGATCATCGCCGTGTTATCTGGGCCTAATTTATAAATTTTGACATAATTTTAAATAATTTGTATCCAGTTCGCCATGTGTTTCTCATCAACCAACATGTAAACATACTGAATACCATATAAGACTGTGATCTGCATTGTATTATATTATTGTGCATGTATATAGCCCAAGTTATGTATTTATAACTTATTATATTAAATGGTTTTGTTTATTCTGCGTTTTTATTTTTTTTACCCTTGAGCAAATCATGTTTCAAAAGTCGAAGATACTGGTTTCGTGAAATGGAACGTAAATTAACACATTTTATCATTTCCTTATAATTTCGAATAGTTTCGTCATCTGTTTTCCTCGTCCAATGACTATCCTTATTATTTATATCTCTTTCTTTTGCAGCTAATTATATATGTGCCAGAAAGAGATAGCAGATTATTTTGATAAAATCTATTAATTTACAGTTTTTTTATCTTTTCGACAAACAAGTTCGAAGACGTGCACACTTATCGTCTAGCACTAATTGATAAAAAACAATTTAATAGTTACTGTTGTGAAACTTATAAAATTATTGTTTATAATTAAAATGGCGTCCTCGACGGCACAAAAGAGACCGAGCTTTGCTGATTTTAACGGCGGGAAGGAACCACAACAGTTCATATTCGAAGATGAGCAGGTATTATAATATATTTTTTAATTAGTAAATTAGTGTTCTGATGATAGTATAGAATTCTACTGTTGCTGTAATTGCTTTGTCAATACATCATGTAAACGTATCAATTAAAAGTATTAGTCAACGAAAAACAAATTAAAAAAAAAACAAAAAAACCCGCCTGCAAAAACGCATAACTTAAAAGAGAAAAACAAGCATTATAATCTGTAGAATTTTGGTATTACAGGCGGGGAACAAACGAATAACCTGAAATATGGTGTAACTTTTGTTTGTTCCCCGCCTGTTATACCAAAATTCTACAGATTATAATGCTTGTTTTTCTCTTTTAAGTTATGCGTTTTTGCAGGCGGGTTTTTTGTTTTTTAAATAATTTGTTTTATTTCAAGCTTTTTAGTTTTATATATTTGGAATTAACTCATTAATAGCTTTTATTTGATACAAATATTGTAATTTATTTTTGTTTCCAGATGAAATTGAAAAAAATATATAGCCTATGTCACTTCCACATTTAAAACGAATCTAACGACACCTCGTATGTTAAAATCCTCGAACGAGAAAGCACGCGCGCGCTGCCTGCTCGCGCTTTCATGCGTTCAAGTCTGTGCGCTTCGAACATAGGTAACTCAAGCCACATAAAAATGGATAAAAAAAATCACACATGATCGCGCATGCAAGCTTTCCCGCGTTCAATCGTGCACACTCCGATCGCGAGTGAAAGCGCGTGTCGTGTAAAGGCTAATAGGTGCATACCTACTGCAAAAGCTGATTTTCCGTTTCTTTATTTTTCGGGGTACCTAACAATGACAATTGAATGGGTTTCATTTTGACACTCAGACCAATAATACTTTTAAAGTGGTCTGAGTTTTGACAGTTCACTTTTTTTTTTTCGCTCTGGGCGGAGCGAAAGGGCGTGTCAGACTTTTACTGACTAAAACCCACCTGTGTTCCTTCAGTTACCTGTGTAAAGTGTGCAAGTGTGCAAGGTCCCGGTATCCCTTTCGGACTTTCCCGCAACCCTGGCAGGCATCGGTCCTTTGACAGTTCACCTACGTTCATCGTTTGCTGAGCAGACAATTTTTCAAACTTAGGAAGCAATGGATTAACATCAAAACTTGGATTGTGATTGAAATTGTGTTACGTAATTATATCTATGCGTAATTAGGATGATGGTATTCTATTTCTCGCATTCGGTATATTCGTTTCGTCCTTACAAATGCTGTTTCTTTTATAAGGGAAACGTCATATTTTCTTTACACTAATCTCCCTCATCAACTAATACATTTTTTTACGTTTGTTTCAGTGCGTTGTATTCGATGAAACAAGAAATAAACAGGCGCCGGTACATTTTTTAGTAGTACCCAAGAAAACGATTCCTTCTCTAATAGAAACGTCGGTGCCTGACGAATTACTATTAGGTTAGTAGAATCATGGTAAGATCTGAGGGTTTGAGCTAAAAATTAACTACATTTTTAGCTCAAACCCTCAGATCAAATCTTTTTTTATTTGAACTGAGCTCAAATTCAAACCAATTAAAAAAATCAGGACAGAGCGCTGTCAACAGTGACGTGAGGCCGGTTTCGTAAACTTATGGGCACATAATGAGGTGTAGTTAGATAGTAAATGTGTGCGTGTCGCGAGACAGAGCGGAGGGGAAGTGTAGTTTTTGGCATGCTTCACTCTCAGACCAACAAAAAAACTCTAAAAAACTCAAAGAGTCAAAGTCAAACTCAACTCAAAAAACAAAAAAAAACTCAGAGTCAAAAAAACTCAGTTTTTGTTGGTCTGAGGCTTCACTGTATTGTTCGCAGAGCTTCTTTGCGCTTGCTTCTCGCCTGGGTCTGGTGATGCCGATCTGCTATCTAATTACCTATGTACGTTTGTAACTTATTTTTTCTTAAGGTTGATGCTTCTTAATTTGAATTTCGCGGGCCACCCTAGCGTATCCCCCATAACCGATTAAGACTAATTTGCTTCATTTTGACATTTCAACAACATTCATTGCGTTATTTACGTTGTTAAGCAGTTTTTTTTTTCTTATCGTAGTCTGGTAGTTGTTGTAAAACACAAACGCGTGTCCTGACCTATACGGTCAATGAAATAAACTTAAAAAACTCCTTCCATTTCAGATAGCTAATAGTGCGGAATATTCTGCAAAAAGCAACAGAAACTGAGTCATAAATTCATATTTTAAAGCAAAGATAAGCTTAACGAAATCATAATAAACATTGAGCATAAAAATAATAATCATAATGACTAGGTAGGTAATTTGTTCAAAAGATAAAAATATTAAAATTAATTTCCGATAAACAAAGGACGCGCGAATTCACAAGGTAACGCGGTGGCCTCGGTTATGACAAAGTCGAGGTGAATCATTTTGTACTCGCACAAGGTCGAGGTCGTCCTCATGGTTCTGACCTTGGCCTTGTGTGAGGTCTTGAGCACGGTCATAGCCTTGTGTTTCAATGTTGCGCGATAATCTGTTTCAGTCGACGTTATGTGACTGTGACGTTTCAGTTGACGTCACATTCACGTCGTCGAATTAATAATAACGCTCGTAGAATCTTCATTTCAGATTCTATTCTAAACTAAAAGTAGTTAATGTGTTAAAGTTAAAAAATATTATTATCGGACCAAGAGACTGAGAACTAGGTGAAATACGACCGCTTTGCTGTGGCTTTGTACTCTAATGGATCTTTTGGCGCTCGAAGACAGGGTAGCGCTGTTGGCAATCATTTGCTTATCTGATAGTAAGACTAACACAAAGAATTTTAACATTTTCCTATTTTACCAGACCGACTTGCAAGTTCTCTTGCAAAATTAGCATTGCTAAAAATATTAATTCAAAGATTTCAAACGCAGGTCACCTGCTGATCGTCGCGCGCCGCATCGCCAAAGACAAAGGCTTAGACAAAACCGGATTCAGAGTTGTAATGAATGAAGGTCCTCATTCTTGTCAAACTGTAAAACAATTTTATGTTCAAATTCTTGGCGGAAGGCAGATGTGGTGGCCATTTTCGTAGGAAATAAAGTTCAAAATCACTTGGTGTTTTATTTTTGCATGCTGAGTGGTTGAAAACGGTACTAGCTGTCAGGGTCCCTCGCCGCGGTTAGTCTTAGTTTTAAGGCGAAAGCTTCAGGGTAACACGCGAAATTCAATTCTTACTTTTTTTGCAATTTGCATTTCAGTATCAAGTTGTATGTTAATTAAAATATGATTCGCGACCGTAACCAATATGGATTTACAGAATTATAAACATTAGAATCAGCATAGGCAGATAATAATCAGCATAAGAAAATTTGTATTTCGCGGGTTCGCGGGCTACCTTAGCGCATCCCCAAAAGGCAACTGAAGATAGGCTGCTCTCTCCATGATCACAAGATCACATCAATTTCTGCGAGAAAAACCTTACTTTTTTTTATTTGGGTTTTAATTTTTGGCAACAGCTCCGATGAAAAAATTATTTGAAATCTCGCTCTCTGAAAAAATTTGTTCTTTATTTTTATTTTTTTGTTGCAGGCCACATGCTGTTGGTAGCAAAACAGATTGCCTTAGAAAGGGGTCTAGATAGAACTGGTTATCACGTGATGGTTGATGAAGAGCATCAAACTAAAAGTCTCAAGTCTTTTCATGTATTCGGAAGGGCGCTGCATCATATGTTGTGGCCTGTGGGCCCAGGATGTAGACTGTAGGCAGGACTAGCTGTAAAATAAGGAAGCTTAGGATACACGCCAGTTGAAATGGTGCTCCTACGTCAGAATAAAACTGAAAGATTGGGTGTAGTTTTAAAATCCTAACATATATTTATAATAATATTAAAAATGTGAAAGTGTGTTTGTTTATTTGTTTGTTTCTTACGAAGACTTGTTTGAAATTTTGCTCATAGCCCGCCTTAGCTCGTCGTCTGTCTGAAATTCTGAGAAAGCTTCACGTGTTTCACCGACGGCGAGCCGAGTAAGGTCGCGAACTTAAAGACCGCGTACTTTTAGTACGCACGTTTATCACCCACTTTAAAGAAAAAGGGATCACCGCTGATGAAAAACAAATGGCAATATCACTCTTTTAGCCATGGAATCTTATTGTGAAATATTCGCGGGCACGAGCTAGTAGTTTTATTAGGTTTATAAGAAATATTTTACGATAATAAAATTATTAACATTTTGTTGTTTTATTATTCCATTCTAGAGCCGTTGTACTCTTTGGAACCGGTCAATAGATGAACAGACGTTAAACGTCAAAAAAGAATGACGTTGACGTTTCTAGGCAAAATTTTATCAATTTTAAGCTTTGTCTGCGTCTCTGCGTTAATTTTCACAATTATGCCGGGCGGTGAAGTTGAAAAAGCGCAAGCGGCCGCGGCCGCAGCTGCTCCGTCCTCGGATACGATATTTGGAAAGATATTGAGGAAGGAAATACCTGCCAAGTTCGTCTACGAAGATGAACATGTAAGTGAATCTTACAAATCTTTTTCCGTCTGGGCTTGCAATGTGTCAATGTGACAGCTGTTGAAAATATTCATCTAAAATGCAATATTCTACGATTTTTAATATACAATAACTGTTCAATTATTAAAAATATTCAAGATAATCATGAAAAATCTTATAAAAAAAGTATTTTGTTAGGTTAGGTACAATATGATTCAAAATATTCTTTTCTCTCTAGTGTGTGGCGTTCCACGATGTGAACCCACAAGCCCCTACACATATCTTGGTGATCCCGAGGAAGCCCATCTCCCAGCTGTCGAAGGCTGAAGATAATGATGAACAACTCCTTGGTAATTTAAATCCAACCTCTGTTTATCCCAACTTCAAAGTTTTTTATGTTGCTTTATTTGATTGTAATAATGGAAGCAGTTATGCTTATTATATTAGCAATAAGCTATGGTTATGAGTTGCAGCATTGTTCAAGCAAATTCTTAAAAACAGAAGCTGATAGTTATGTCAGCGTTGAAAGTGGCTTGCTCTCACTATAAGGTAGTGTGTTGCAATAAAAGCTTTTTTTCTCCACTGACTATTTACAAATTTTAAAATAATCATCTGTCATTCATAATAGACGCAGTGCTATAAATAGATATTCACAGCCTTGGGCCACGCCAGGCCTCCTTTCCTTTTCATATTTTTTTTTTCAGGGCACTTGCTGATTGCTGCCCGCAAAGTTGCCCACTCAGAGGGTCTCGACAAGGGTGGCTTCCGTCTGGTCATCAACGATGGCAAGAATGGAGCTCAGAGTGTGTACCACCTTCACGTTCACGTCCTAGGAGGCCGCCAGATGCACTGGCCTCCTGGCTAAGTGTGAAACCAGCATTATTCAGATTGTCTTTGAATTATATTCGTTTTTTTTATTAGTTTTTTTTTTGTTGCATTGTGATTCCTTCTAATTTGAAATGTGATGATAGCAATGATTAGAAATATTTGTATAACAGCAACTTTTCAATCTAAAATTGATAGCTAATAGCTATACCTATTGGCCTTTTTCATGTCACACTAGTTTGCAACTCTTGTTCTAAGATATACTCACCTATGGCGAGGCACGAGTATTTTTTATAGGGTAGGCAAGGTGTGCCATGCCAAAGAGTATATTTTTGTCTGGGCATGTGGGATAAGCACGGTGCCTCACCCTCATGAAGTCATGACATGAGTGGGGTTAGCGCGTGCGCGTGTGATGCACCCGCACACTCCCCGCGTGCGTATAGAAGTAAAGGTCAACACACACATGACACAAAGTCAAAGCGGGTGCGTGTCTGGCGCGCGCTGTTCGGGATTGGAGTTTGGAGTACGGCGGGCTTATACATTATGTGATATCATCGATGTCATCACACGAAACTCCCATCCTGACACGCACCCGCTTTGTGTGTGTGTTGACCTTTAGTGTTCTGTGTAGAGATGGGTTGTAACTGGAAAAGGAAAAATAACAGATGCAAATATCTGTTATTAAATAACAGCCTGTTATTTTTGTACGGAGGATAAATACGTATACCTCAATTGAATATGTTCTTTGGTTTAAAGTCGATGTACCTGTTATATAACAGTCTGTTATTTTAGTACAAACGATAAATACGTAAATAACAGTCTGTGTGGGGATTGTTAAAATGTATTAACAGTAACAGCCGCGGTAACAGTCTTGAGGATCTGTTATTTAAGTAACAGGTATGTTTTATTGTTAGGTAGGTACCGCGCGTTTGCACTGGCGAAACATTACAACAAAACATGTTTAAATCTCTAGTTCCTGTCAAAAATTGTATGGAAGATTGACAGAAGATAGAGATTTCAACATGTTTTGTCGCAAATGTTTCGCCAGTGCAAACGCACGGTTAGGAACAATTGTTAATTGTTATTTTTTAATATCTGTTACGATACGCTTCACCCCTAGTTCTGTGTGCATGTGGCATGCATGACAGGAAAACTATGTATGAAACTTAGGCGGCCTTACCATGCGTTTGCACTGGCGAAACATTTGCGACAAAACATGTTGAAATCTCTATATTCTGTCAATGTTCCATACAATTTTTGACAGGAACTAGAGATTTAAACATGTTTTGTTGTAATGTTTCGCCAGTGCAAGCGCACGGTTACTGTAACTGAGGCGGCAGGCGTGCAACGCGCATATGGGCCAGACACAGTGACAGAAAGCCCTGTGCTAAAAAATGCCCTAACTTAGCGCGAGCCACAAACTAATTAGACCTGAGCGGCAGAAAGCTACTATTTATCATTGTTATTAATTGTTCAACGACAGCGGGCGCAGCACATCGTCACGGGGTCAATAAGTTTCCGGTGAGACTGTACCTTGGTTTAAATATTTCAAGTTAGATTTTCAATCTAGCAACTGTATTATAGGCTCGGTTACATTGGAATAACTATTAAAAAAATCTATGATAATTTTCAATATCGTTTCGTAGTCCGCACCGTGCTTGATCAATTTTTCTTAAGGTTGATGCACTAGGGTGGCCCGCGAAATTCAAATTTTCTTACGTTTTTTGCAGTTTGCAGATCAGTATCAAAAGCCAAATGTCATGATTTCATGAAATAGTCATTCAATACACTTTCATGAGCTTTGAGAGTTGTATTGCTGATTTTAATGTTTATAATTCTGTAAATCCATATTTTTTACGAGCGCTAATAATATTTAGACCAACATACAACCTGATACTGACCTGCAAATTGCAAAAAACGTAAGAAAATTTGAATTTCGCGGGCCACCCTAGCGCATCCCCCTTAACTCGTTTGCCATTGTAAAAATACCACAGCCAAAGAGCACTATCTGCATCAAGATCATAGAGTTGAGAGTTGCTAGTTTGTTTTTGTTTAGTGCCTACAACAAAGGCGAGCGGAAGTTTAAAAAAAAATAAAGTAGACGAAAAAATTGATTTCATAGATTTTGAAATTGAATGTCTTTACTGTGAATTTCTGAATATACAGTGCTCTGTTAATTTCTGTCATTCTGTGGTTAAGTTCTGTAAGTAGTCTGTGTTCTGTGGTCTTTCTTTAGTCAAGTAGATTTTTTAATCTTACCGCTGTTTTTTACTAATACAATAAGAATTTGCAAAAATGTGTGAAAATCACGTAATAAATACTATTTTCACGGACTTCCAACGAAATATCGATCTGGATCAAGAAATACGAGAGGTAGGTTGTAAATTATTGATGCCAAAAAAACTTATTTTTTCTGCCTGTGCCTGTTTTGTTATTTATTGTTTCTTTTGTTGTGAAACCCACCAAAATAAACAACAACTTTGTATAACAAAATGTTTCTTGTCTATGTACAGTGTTTTTTATCGCTATTCCGACCGAAACAACTGCAGGAATTCATTAACTTTAACACGCTCTATGATGTAGGTTATTCGGAACATCTGCAAAGATGTTGGTCAAATATCGCGCGAAGCGACCACAACCCTCCAAGTTATTCACCACAATGAAGCTGGCAGTAAGCATTGACGATAATTAAACAAAAACCAGGATCAAAAATATTCCAATTTACTTAATGTTAACATGTTATTACAGTTATACCAGCCTGTAACAAGGCCAGGGATTTGTTTGATAAAGCACGGGAAGGATACGCAAGACTGATAGAGGCTTTGCCCCCCAATGACTACTACAAGTTCGTATGATTATTGTTTTATTTACTTATTCCAGGGTCTATGGTCTGTGCCCAAAAGTATATAACGAAATTGTAAACAAATGAATTGTTGTGGCACTCACAAATAAAAACAAAATTCTAATTTTAAATAACCTCAAATATGTTTTTTCAATTACAATTAATTAAAAATGCCAATCAAACAATTATTGTTGGAAAATATGGTGAGATATTAAGTTGATACAGATGAATGTATTACTAACTAGGTCTTGCCTGCACTTTGATGGATGAAAAGCAGTCCATATCCTTCTCCACATCAAGATCAACCCATGTACTAGCCATTCATTTTAGTGTGAAAGCGTAACAAACAAACTCACTTTTCTTTTAGAGACACTCTTTTCAAAAATGCTAATGCAATCAGCAATAGAAAGAATTTTTGAAAAGAGTTTGTTTACACTTTTATCAGATACTTTTTTAACAGACTGGCTTGCATATATGACAGGCAGATAATGACACCATGAGTTAAATGTAAGAATCAATCTCTTGTTTTATAGCAGTCATAGACACAATACAACTTCCATTGTTTTTTGTCTTGTGTAGATCTATGTTCCATACATTTAGCAGTTTGTAAGTTACTGCCTATAACTCCTATGAAGAAAATATGTGAGTTTACGTTGCAAGAGTTATAAACATACAGGCAAAGTATGATTTCATAGTACTGAATTAGAATATTGATTCATAGCCGCACTTCCTAGTGGTACTTACCGGCTTTTTTGGCGGCTTTGCTCGTGGTTAAGCCGCCATCAGTGCCGCTGTGAGGATCAACCATTATGAAATTTTTATGTTCTTATTTACAGCCTAATTTGAATAAGTTTTTAAAATTGAACTCTGAACATTTATTATGTATGTTGTCCTGCATGCATGTTTATATTCTTTATGTGTACAATAGTTGAGCAAATAAAATATGTTATATTTATTTTGATTTCTTCAGATACCAAGAACATTGGCGTAATATGACGCAGAGGTACTGTTTTCTGATTGCGCTCACTATATGGCTGGAGACTGGCATTCTTGCTACACATGAAACTGTTGCTCAGGTCTTAGGCAGTAAGTTATAAAATAAATTATTTCATAATGTAGTAGACATTGCTGGCAAATAATTCAGTTTACTCCTGCGATAGCCAAAATATGCTTGTGTAAAAAGTGTAGATGCACATCAATAGTGCACCAGATGGTTATTAAACTTACCAGTTTGTGACCTATACTGTAAGCAAAATTATTTTCCAAACATGTAAACATTATTTATTTATAAACATTGCTTAAAGTTAAGTGACATTCAAATTTCAAAAATGTATGGTTAAACAGTTGCTAAGCCTTACTTAACTTTAAGCAACATTTATAATAAATAAACCCCTAAAGTTATAGTTGTTTTTAGAAAAACAACTTTAACACCCACATATAAAGTTCAGTTTGCGCTACAACTTGAAACTTATGACATTTTCAATAATGCTTGTACTAAGTTAATTAACAAAATCAAAATCAAAATCAAAAGTCATTTATTCAAACTAGGCTGACAATCAGCACTTTTCGAACGTCAAAATTACATAAGACAGTCCCCCAAAAACGCCCACCCTTCACCACTTCCTAGTGCTTTAGCTGGGAAGAAGAAGTGGCGCAACAAACTCCCCAGCAGCACAGCTGTCTGTTCAGTTAGAAAAAAAAAAAAAAATGATTCTATACAAAAGTATGCAAAATCATTTACATTATGCAACACAAAACATAAATCTAATTATTAGCCATATGTCAGCTAGCACACGCTAATATACCAATCAAAAAAAAAAAAAAAAACGAGAACTATATGTACTCAAGCAGAAATAAAAAGTAAATGTAAACATAAATTAACTAAATAAAAGCCTCCAGGCACAAAGGGCGTGCCCGCCTACATATAGCTATTTTTAGATGTAACTGGAAGTTATAAATGATAAACTAGGACCATTGAAGTAACGTAAATAATATTTATCAATTTTCGAGTTCGCTAGCTAACCACATATTGCAATACAACTCATTTAGTAAACATTGTAATGAGTAGATTATGTCAATAATAAATTAAATTAGAAAAACATTAAAAATAAATTGATTATACAGTCAAATAAAAAAAATACATATATGAACTCATATAACCTGTCAGTGGGTAAGCTAATGCTGGAGAAAGAACATAAACATTGTCTTGAGTTAATCACAGCGACCAACTATTCTTATCATTTAAGTAGTCGTTAATAGAGTAATACGCCTTTGAACAAAGGTCGCATTTTACTTTAGCTTTAAACGCATTATAAGGCAAATCTAGCAAAGAAGAGGGTAGCTTGTTATAAAATGTTATACCAAGCCCAACAAATGAGTTATGAACCTTATGAAGCCGGTGAAAGGGAACTCGTAGTTTGTCCTTATTCCTAGTGTTAACATTGTGGATATCACTGTTTTTAGTGTATAAGTGTATATTTTGCCTAATATATAAGATGTTGGCGAAGATGAATTGTGATGCCACCGTGAGAATACCAATATCTTTAAAAAAAATCTCTCAGAGAAACTCTGGCACCTAGCTGGTAAATTGCTCGAACAGCTCGTTTTTGAAGGACAAATATATTTTGAATGTCAGCAGCCTTGCCCCACAGCAGAATACCGTAGGACATAACACTATGAAAATAACTAAAATAGACTAACCGAGCAGTATCAACGTCAGTGTATTGTCTTACTTTCCTGACGGCGTAAGCGGCCGAACTGAGTCTCCCCGCTAGGCTCGCCACTGAAGTTTGGCATCTACTGTTATCCCCAAAAAAACTGCCGAGTTTACAGTTTCAATCACCTCTTTATCTAAGACGATGTTGGGTCCTAGATTTCTAACATTCGGTAAGGCAAACTTTACACATTTCGTTTTCTTGGCATTGAGAACTAAGTTATTTGACGTAAACCAATCCGTTACCATTGAGAGTGCACTGTTTACATCGTCAAAATCTTGCCTATTCCTGTCTACTTTAAAAATAAGAGAGGTATCATCTGCAAACAGTACAACTTCACAGAGACCCTTTAAATAGAATGGTAAGTCATTGATATAAACTAAGAACAAGAATGGACCCAATATAGAGCCTTGATGTACACCTAACTGAACTGGTAGCCCGGAAGATTTAACACCATTAATATCTACACATTGGAACCTATTCTGTAAATAAGAATTTATAACGTTGAGAGCTTCTTTCTGCACACCGTAATGACGTAGTTTACGCAAAAGCGTGTCATGGTGCACGCAATCAAAGGCTTTGGAGAGATCACAGAAAACCCCAATAGCATTTTGCGAGTTCTCCCATGCGTTAAATATGTGTTTCAGCAGAGCAACACCCGCATCTGTAGTCGAACGACCTTTTGTAAAGCCATATTGTTCATTATGAAGGAGGCTATTTAAATTAAAATGTCTTAGCAACTGCTTGAGGATTAATTTTTCAAATATTTTGCTAAATGCAGGTAAGATAGAAATAGGTCTGAAATTACCAACGTCATTTTTATTACCTGATTTAAATAATGGTATGACTTTACTACTCTTCATGAGGTCAGGAAAAGTTCCTAGATCAACACATTTATTAAAAGTAACAGCTAGATAGGGGGCTACGATGTCTATTATATTACTTAAAAGTTTAATGGAGATGCCCCAGTAATCACCAGTGTTTTTAGACTTAAGTGTGTTAAAAACATTAACTACATCACGAGGCGTTACATGTTCGAAGCTAAATAAGCGACTACTTTTAGACACACTACCGTGCAATAGGTTTTCAGCTTTAGACGGGGATGAATTTAAGGAGCGAGTCGTAGTTATAGGTATGTTGGCAAAAAACTCATTAAATGCCTCAGCTACGTCAGCTGCTTTATTAACTAATTTGTGGTCAACCATAATCTCAAGTTGTTTATCTTGTTTAACAGATTTACCCGTTTCATTGTTAATAATTTTCCAAGTGGTTTTTACTTTATTACTGGAATTTTTTAACACCTACGTAAAGTTGATATTTCTTAAGTGGAAGTAAGGACATGAATAAACAAACTTTAACCCCATCCTAATCCTAACTATAATATCCTATAACACAGAAATCGTGAAAAAAAAAATCTGCTGTTCCCTAATGTTCGCTTAGCAAGTCCCATAGTGAAACTTGTTCATAATGATAAGTACAATGACCGCGTAAGAGATTTAATGTGTGAAAAGATAAACCTTATACAGGGTGTAAGGAACAGCCCTCCGCAAATTAATTTTGCGGATTTATATTAATTTAAATTATATTCTCTGTATGCAGCACTCCATTTATGTAAATAAAACTGCTAAAATAAAAAAACCAGCAATGGATGTTGAAATACTATAGCGAACGACGCGTGAAGCTCAAACTATACATTGATAAATCCCGTTTGTAACGATACATCGCGCGTGAGGTAATAAAACAAATCAGGTATATTGGATTCCCATAACATTCCTGAAATAATTTCATGTACCGCTCGTCTTAGTATGATATGCTGAATTCATCCCATCCGTCTGCGGAGGGCTGTCCCTTACACCCTGTATTATTGCAATGTTAGGATGCTTTAAAATTGTCTTTATTTGTATTTCTCGTATGAATTCCAGTTAGCGTGGTTGAGAGGAAGTCTGGTTTCCACCTGGATATAGAGGATTACCTCAATGGACTGCTGCAGCTGTGCTCAGAACTGGTGAGATCATACTTATTATTATTTCTAGCCTTTTGTCTAGGTAGGGTTAGGGAGGAGCTCGTGGCTAAGTAATAACAGGCGCACGGGTCGATCCTTCAGGTTAAGCTACGCTTGCCGGGGTTGGTCTGCGGATGGGTGACCATCTTTACATATCGAGACTCCTCCGTGCCTCGGAAAGTACGTTAAGCCGTTGGTCTCGGCTGTCATTCGTTGATCTTTGACAGTCGTTACGGGTCGTCAGAAGCTCGAAAGTCTGACAACCAGTCTTACCAAGGGGTATCGTATTACCCAGTTACTGGATTGGTGGAGGTCAGATAGGCAGTCGCTCCATGTAAAATATTGGTATTCAGCTGCATCCGGTTAGATTGGAAGCCGACCCCAATATAGTTGGGAAAAGGCTAGGCAGATTGATTGTCTAGGTAGGGTTACCATAAGTCCAGCTATTTTTACTAAATGAAATTTTAGTTAAGAATAAAAAAAAAGTAGATGCTATAAACGTAATATTAAAACGTAAAATATCTGGGTTTTTGTTGGGACTTTTCAAATTTCGAAATGGTAACCCTAACTACAGGGCAAAGGCGTCACTTCCTTCCCTACCGCGTGTCCTTTAGATAGGAGTCCGGAGGCCCTAGACAAAGTGACATTCTATCAGCGATAACGATGATGGAAAAGGCAAAAATGTATAGGACTGACATAAGCTATCGAAACGCTTTCGAAGCGATTGTCATTTGTCTAGGCCTTCAGTTAACTCATTTTCGAACACCCAAACTCGTGACTGGTTTTTTGTTTCGGGTTCGTACGCGTATATCCAGGATTCGTCACCTGATACAATGTTGTATACAGCATTTGAGGATCCTGCGTGGAATCTTTCGAGAGTTCTGACGCACCAAGTAACGCGAGCCGCTTTTTGCTCTTCACAGAGCGAATGCGGTATCCATCGGGAAAACAACTTTTTTACACCTAATTGTTCATGCAAGATTATTTGTATTTGACTCATGCCAATGTCTAAAGTTGCCTGAATTTCGCGGTATGTCACATGTCGATCTTCCTCAATCAGCTTACGCACAGCATCAACGTTTTCTTGGGTGACTGCAGTTTTTGGACGACCTTGACGGTGATCATCACTGAGTTTGACACGTCCACGTTGAAATTCAGCAAACCAGCGATAAATTGTGGTTTTGGATGGGGCTTCATCACCAAATGCAGAAATCGTCCGGTCAACCCACTGTTTTTGTGTTAAACCACTTCGAAAGTCATAATAAATCATCGCTCTTGAATTTTCTCGAGTCAATTCCATTTTCTCAACGACTAAACAAGTTTGACAAAACCTTGTGACAAGACCGAGAATCTTTTTTTAAATAAATAAATGGTATTCGATTTTTAAAACCCAGGAGTTTTCAATTAAAAAGATTTTAATATGACAGGAACAGTGGAAATATTCCATTCCCGATACTTTTAGTGTAGCCCTCGTATTGCATTTTTATATTCATGATTACTTCGAAATTAAAGGTCCGATTCGAATGAATTAAAAAGTATTTTGCTGCTACATAAATACCCTTGATGTTAAAACTATTTATTTGAATAAGAATTAATATTATGTTGATATAACTCCTTCGCAAATAATGCATTAGTTTCGAACAAATTTGATTACCATAATAAATGCTTATAGTTAGTCAATCTTAAAAGATAGACATATGCTGTCGCGGACTTTTTTTTAGAACTTTTAAAGAGGAACAATTCCATCATATTTGCGTAACTTAAACCGGTTACGCAGCGCACGCAACAGAAGCTCTCAAAAAGGAATATTTTTTCCCGATTTTGCAACATTTTTCATTTCTGCTCCGCTCATATTGGTCGTAGCGTGATTTTATATAGCCTATAGCCTTCCTCGATAAATGGACTATCCAACACAAAAAGATTTTTTCAATTCCAACCAGTAGTTCCTGAGATTAGCGCGTTCAAACAAACAAACAAACTATACCATTCAGCTTTATAATATTAAGTATAGATTTAACATGTTATTTCTTTGTTTTCAGGCCCGTTTGGCTGTTAACTCAGTGACGCGGGGCGACTATGAGAAACCTCTGCAGATATCCAAGTTCGTTATGGAGTTAAATGCAGGCTTCAGGTTAATAAAACCTTTTTTTAGTTTTACTGTCAAATATTAGGGGGGACCTATGTTTCGTATGGGGAATTTTAAAGAAGTTGCATTTTTCATACTAACGTTTTCTTAATTTATATAACAACCATGAACACTACTGTTTTAAAACTTTTATGCACTACTGTTTAAAAACTAAGATAATGTATGCCACTTAGATTAAGCGACAAAAACAAGTTTTGGCTAAGTTACAAAAAAAATAGTGGTCATTTTGGCTAACAAAATGAGGAGTCATTTTTAAGGTTTTTTTTTGTTAAGAAAACTAAGTAATAAGGTTTTTTTACTATTGGTAGTTGTCTATGATGGTCATTATTCGATATAATACCAAGCAATTGATGAATATTTTAAATCATAGAAGTGACGAGGTTCTATAATAGTGAGAAAAAATCATTGGTGGATTGGATCCCAATATTTTCTTTACTTCGTTTTATTGAAGGAACTATGTGTGCTTTGGATGTGTGTTGAATGATAAGTGTCCGTTAGCCCACAGGCGATATTTTTTATAGCGAAACTGGATTTTTAACGCACTGCTGAGCGCCGAGAATTGAAATCTAACAGTGTGTTTTTTCACGCGCTGGGATGCACTCTGTTGGATTCTCAATGCTCGGCTTAATACCGAGAGTCCGAGAGGCCGAATTTGGCAGTCATGTGATTGGTTGTTGACTGTTGTGTCAGTCGCCATTTTGAACTCTATTAGTATTGAAACTAGGACCCGCGAAAACCGCCCGCCCGCTGGCGAAATCTGGATACATCCACATTTCGCCAGTTATGCTTTAGTCCCATGTAATAGAAGGCGAGCCTATTGACATTAACCGGGTACAAATCTAGACACCGCGCTGCTATTGAGATATTCCAGATGGAAAAACCCAATAACACTGCCCTACCCGGGAATCGAACCTGGGACCTCATGCTCAGCAGTAGCGCTTGTGACCACTAGGCCAACGAGGCAGTTATTGAAAATAGTCAGTATGTTAACTAACAAAGGTCGTTCCTATTAATCCGCAATAGTTTAGCGTCCATATACTAAAAAAAAAAAAAAAAATGTAAGCAGTTAAAAAAAAAAAGTTTTAGCTGTATTTGTATTGTATAGACGCTATACCATTGCAGGTTGGGCACGCCCTTCGTTAGATAACATACTGTATATTCCCTATGTGCAGGTTACTGAATCTCAAGAACGATCACCTGCGCAAACGCTTCGACGTTCTCAAATACGACGTGAAGAAGATTGAGGAAGTGGTGTACGATCTCAGTATTAGGGGGCTGCGACCCACACCCGACGCCGCTGCCTAATCACTTTAGTACTGATTAAAAAGTATTCCTTGTATTTACTATAACTTTACTTTTAAATAAACGATTGTTGTACTGTAAATGTGTTTTTTTTGAATTATTCATTAGGAAGACTTCTTAGCCCTAGGCGTACGGGTGATTTTTAACGCAATGCGACGATTTTTGTTTGCGCACTGGATTTTCAACGCTGTGTTTAGGGATGAGGATTGAAAATCCAACTGCGTATTTTTGACGCGCTCTGTTGGATTCTCAATACCGGGAGCTGAAAATCCAACGGCGATAAAAAAATCGCCTGCGCGTACGAATACACCTATGTACAGTCTTGAGCAGAGTTCGTAATTATGAAGACTGAATCTGAGCAACTAAAAATTTTGCTGGGTCCCTAAAGGTGTGTCAAGGTAGTTAATAAAATAAAACAGCGTAATTATAATAACATATTCGTTATATTCCGTGTCCGATGTGGTCAGTTACAATAATATCGACAAAGCTAGGTGAAAGCCGCGACATCGTCTAATGCATTTTTTTAATTTATCTTGGACATAACTGTCATCGGTGAAGGAAAACATCGTGAGGAAACCTGGACTTGTAGTCAATATAAGTCTGAAATCGCCAACCCTTGAGCAAGTGTGGTGATCAGTGCTCGTGCCTTCTCTGTATGGGCAGGGCAAAGCCCTCTTACCTTTGACGATAGAGATAGCCCCGTTGTGTCTCGACTATTTTTCTAGACAACATTAAGAGGTGTAGGTGTAGTTCAGGGTCAAAGATGGAGCAGGAATGTGGCCACAGGACCTCTTCAACTAACGAGATAGCCCTGTTGTGTTTCGACTATTTGAATTTGTCTTCACATGTAGATAAGTCCAAACCGAGACTACTCCGTGCCTCGGAAAGCACGTTAACGAACACATAGTTTCTGTAATTGCGAAACTTTTTTATCATGCACCATGATGCCACTCCGAATATGAACACAGCTGTTGTTAGCGCTAAAATAATGTGACCTAAAGTAGTTGCTATAATATTATCTACCATGGTAAATGTCACTGGCACAGTTTTCAAAGTTAGGTAACGAAAAAGTTTTTGTGAACAGCTCGCCACTAAGCACTGAAATCCCGTTAATACAGGTGTTGCCTTCAAAAATGTCGATGGAACATTAGATTTAGGTTTTGACCAAACGCTCCAAAACGAATTATACTGTATTCATAGATTGTTATTTTTCCTGTCCTTCATATTATTATCTAAGGCAGCGGTTCTCAAACTTTTTTGGCGACGCGGCGACGGAACGCTTTTGGAAAACGAAAATTTTGACGGAACCTTAGAATAATCAGAACCGTTCGTCGTTTTTCCAGACGTTGCGGTCCAAGTTTCATTTTTTTTAGGAGCAGTATCGCGTATAATAAGTAAAGCGCCTATTTGTAGTTCCGTTGTGTTGTGTCCTGCATAGACTCGTGATTAAGCAAATGCCGCCAAATATAGCGCGCTATCCGCGGAGCACACTTTGAGTAACACTGATCTAAGGATTCTAATCAAGGTACGGTAACGGACATAAGTGCAGTAGCACCATAGAGATATAATCTATACTAATACTAGCTGTGCCCCGCGGTTTCACCCGCATAGGTCTCGATCCCGTGAGAATAATTAGGAATAAAACGTATCCTATGTCCTATTCCAGGTCATGGTCGACCCGTGTGGCCATCCTCTCCTCTCAATAGTAGGAAATGTCGCGGCGGCGCGGCGCTGGCGTCGAACGGTTCGCGTATTGCATTTTTATACTCGTCATAACTTCGAAGGGTGTTACGGTAATCACCGTTATCCTGGAAACCATTGGTTTGGTTTCATTTATAGAACATAAAATCAATGGAAAATAACAACTTTTTTTTAAAGAAAATCTAAATTTTACCACAAGAGTATTTCACCCTTTCACCCTAGGGCGCTACCTTGCGCTAACTTGCGTCTCAACACGGGTGGGTGGCGCGGGACGTGACCTGACCGACCGCGAGCGCGACCCCTCCCTCGGTCAGTCAGCTGTTTCGCTAGCGACCACGGTGTCGGATATAAACTTTTTAAAATTATTTGATGAAAATAACGTATTTCTTTTTTGTTACTCTGTCATTTATTTTTATATTTAAGTCAACTACCCATGGTTTGAGTGACAACGGTGTTTACCCTTACAACCTGTATATACCGAAATTAAAAGGAAAACTATCACAGCTAAGTAGGCTCCACAAGTTACCGATTAATAATCGACCAACTGCCAATGTACACACATTGGCAGTTGGTCGATTATTAATCGGTAATCGGTGTGTTTAGTTGAAAGATCGCTTTTAGCGATAAGACCGCCCATTGTGTCACCCTATGTAAATTTTCTAATTTATGTCTGTAATTTTTATCCTTTTTTGTTGGTCTGAGGCTGTACCACAGATATTATAAGCTGTACATAGTATTCTATATATCTATCTAAAAACTAACTAAGAATATAGAATGTTAGTTTTTCAACTTCCATGTTAAAATTGTTCTTGAGATAAATTCATCCCAACTACGGAACCTTTCATTGGGTGTGGTTCGACGCGCACTTGGCCGGTTTTTTATCGTGTTTAGAGACATCTATGTCCATCGCGTCTGCGGCAAAAATTCGCCAGGTAAGTTAATTTGAATAATACTAGCTGTTGCCCGCGATTTCGTAGAGTTTATTTTTTATTTCATAATGTTTTAATACGAATATTTCATAACGATCTGCTATCTAATTGCGTAACTTATAATTATAAAATTCTAATTGCGCTCGTAACAAATATGGATTTACGGAATTATTATTTATTTATTTATTTAAATCACAATTATAACACCTTAACAGAATCATCCAAAGCGATGTTATAAGTACACTGTTTACACAAATTAAAAAAAACATCACTTGTAAGCAGAATTAAAAAGAATTGTATACCTACCAAAACCTATTATAAACATTAGAATCAGCAATACAACTCTCTAAGTTCATGAAAGTGCCAAATGTCATGATTTCATGAAATAGTCATTCAATACACTTTCATGAGCTTAGAGAGTTGTATTGCTGATTTAAATGTTTATAATTATCTTATTGAACCGCTTTTAGGTTCACAATGTAGTGTATTAAGAACGCGTGCTTTTTACTTTGTATTACCGCACCAGTGCGGTTATGTGCGCCACAGATAATTATTTACTAGTCGGAGTAATGACATGGCAGTAGGTATGGAATTAGTAAGTACTATCATGGCAACATCAAATACCATGTTGCCATGATAGTTCATACTAATTTCATACCTACCATACTTATATTAAAAAAAATACTTTGGTGAAGCTTTTTAATACCATAGGCAAACAATGGCCGATAAGTTATGAAAAAAAAATCATAGGGGCAGGTCAGTGCACAGAGCATTATGGGTCAGTGGGATACTATACATGGAGTTACCGTGCGTTTGCACTGGCGAAACATTCACATAAAAACATGTTAAAATCTCTGTTTTCTGTCAATGTATCGACTCGCGTTCGCATTGGCACGCAACTTGTTGACGCGAAACATGTTTGACGTTTCATATCACTCGACATGTTTCGCCACATATCTTTACAAACCAATTTCGTATCAAAATGTATCTGTATGAATCTAGTAACATGTTGTAAGATTTGTTTTGACACTTTGGTCGGTCTTTATAGTCCACACATTTTGTATTCCACAAACATGGAAAACCTTGCCAAAGCTCTATAAACTTCATCGTGTCTACTTTGGACCACTCTATGTTTCGATATAAACACGGGATGTTTACCACCATATTCGGATAACACTAAACATCAAGCAATAGACAAGTTGCGAGACATAATTTGACATAAACAAACAACAGTGCGAATGCAAACGTGCCAAATCTCTATACAAAACATGTCTATTGTGTATGTTTCTAGACAGTGCGAACGCAGTTTACAACAAATCTTGAGATCTGTCTTATGACTTACTCATGTGTCGTACAGTGCGAACGCAAGTTCAACAAAACAAGTAATGAGATTTCTTTCAAGTGACAGTGACAAGTTTCGAAACATCTACATGTTAAATGTTTTCTAGTGCAAACGCATAGTAACTATGAACTAACCTTTAAGGTTGATACGCTAGGGTAGCCCGCGAAATTCAAATTTTCTTAGGTTTTTTGCAATTTGCAGGTCAGTATTTACAGAATTATAAACATTAGAGTCAGCAATACAACTCTCTAAGTTCATGAAAGTGCCAAATGTCATAATTTCATGAAATAGTCATTCAATACACTTTCATGAGCTTAGAGAGTTGTATTGCTGATTTTAATGTTTATAATTCTGTAAATCCATATTTGTTACGAGCGCTAATAATATTTAGATCAACATACAACCTGATACTGACCTGCAAATTGCAAAAAACTTAAGAAAATTTGAATTTCGCGGGCCACCCTAGCGCATCCCCCTTAACATTAAATGAGCATTCTCTATTTTCACAAGAGCAGAGATTTGCGCTTTTTTAAATCTCATCAAAGAGACTTCATGCCTTTTGTGTAAATAATTAAAATATTATGAACATAATATTTCAGGAATTTAAGTACGTATACCTATATTTTACACTAGGTACATATTTATCATGTTTTGAATAGGTACGCAGGTATTCAGAACATTATTTTGTGTTTATTAGCTGTTTAGCGGTTTTGTAAGTGCCTTTATTAACACCAGCGCGGCATTTTCCTTATAATTGTTAACGTTTTCGTTGTGTGGTTAATTATTATAATAAATACAAAACATACTAAATAAAGTCACCAAATGACGTTGAAAAGTTTTTAAAATAAAAGAATAAGAATAAGAATAAGAATAATTTATTTCTAAGTATATGGTGCATTGAGATCTAAAATTAAACATTGATTCACATATACTACCATTGCTGGTGTAGAAAAATTAAATAAGCTAAGTGCATGCAAATCGTAGACATTACAATAAAAGTTATATTAAATTATCAAAATTGGTTTGAATTTATATTTTATACAATAATATTGATTCAGATTAATTGAATAGTATTATTTGTAATGTCAAAATATTAATTATTATGTCAAAAAGCATAGAATATTAATTACTATGTCAAAAAGTATGATTTAAAAATTCATTAACAGAATAGAAACACATGTCTAAGAGCCAAGTAAACATTTTACATTTGAATTTATTCATTGGTAACATTCTCAAGCCAGGTGGTAATTTATTATACATTTTTACTGTCATACAACTGGCATTTCTACTGTATAGTTGCAATCTCTGAGGAGGTACTAGCAATTCCCCGGCATGTTTTTTCTTCAGTCTTTGGGAGACTTGTTCATTTAATAGGAATAAATGTGGGTATTTTTTTACAAATAAACAAGCCTCAAAAATATAAAGGCACGGGAGCGGAAGAATTTTTAATTCTTTAAATAATGGCCTGCAATGGTCTAAGTATTCTGCTCCGCTCATGGCTCTGATACATTTTTTTTGTACTTTAAATGCTCTGCCCACATCCACTGAATTACCCCATATCACTAGGCCGTAACGCAGTACTGATGAAACATACCCATGATATGCATTGAGGACAGTTTGTTTACTGGACACCAGTCTTAACTTGCGAAGGGCATATACAAACTTATCAAGCTTGTTACATACTCTATCTACATGCTCCTTCCAGTTCAGTTTATTGTCAATTATTATACCTAAAAATAAAGCCGATGGTTCTGGTTGCAAAATTGTATTATCATGTCGAATTGTTGTTGGTGTTACCGACATGTTGCATGTTTGAAATTTAACAATTTTGGTTTTATTAATATTAACATTAAGATTATTGTCCCCGAGCCATTTTATTACATTAATTAATTCAATGTTAGTATTAGTTTCTATGTCAGTTTTGTTGGAAGATTTAATAGTCAAAGTAGTGTCGTCAGCAAATTGGATACATTCATATTTTAAACATTTTTTGAGGTCATTTATGTATAATATAAATAGTGGCGGGCCCAGTACGCTTCCCTGTGGAACGCCAGATTTATTAATTTTTAATTCTGAGCTATATGTCGTCCTAGTGCTTTGTTCTATTTTAGAAATAACTGTTCTCTGTTGGCGATCAGACAAATAGCTTTTAAGCCAATCATGCGCCTTGCCTCTTATTCCATATCTCTCTAGTTTGTAGAGTAGTCGCTCATGTGAGACAAAATCAAATGCCTTGCTCATATCTAGGAATACCGATAAAGCAGACATCTTGTTATCCAGAGCTTCGGTAATTAGTTTTACTAATGAAAAACAGGCTAGAGCCGTTGAACAATTTTTTCTGAAACCAAACTGACTCTCTGCAATTAGATTGTGTTTAGTTAAAAAGCTATTTAATTTGTCATGCATTGCTTTTTCAAAAATTTTTGCAAAGATTGGGATCAGTGTGATTGGCCTATAATTACCCATATCAGAACAGTTACCCTTTTTGAATAATGGTTTAATTATAGATTCCTTTAATGTCGATGGAAAAACACCTTCTTCAAATGAGAGGTTTATTAGGTAGCTAAGTGGGGATGCTATAATTTTCGCGCTTAATTTAATTATTTTGGTGGTTACTTCGTCATATCCCGTAGAATTTGTATTATTTAGTGAATAAATTATTTTAATAATGTCAATTTCATTTACAGGAGTCAGAAATAAAGTATTTATGTTATTGTCAATGTCAATGTTGTTTATGTCATGATTATTATTGTTAATTTTTTGTGTCAGCTCGATAAAATAATTATTAAATTGGTTACATATGTCATTAGGATTATGAATTTTTTTGTCATTAATTATTAATTCATTTATGTAGTTATTATTATTAGATTTATTTAAGTTATTTTTTATGATTGTCCATGTCGCTTTACATTTATTCTTAGAATTATTGAAAAAAATGTTATTATTGATCTGCTGTGATTTTGATATGCATCTTTTCAAAATCTTAGTGTAATTGCGGTATTTTTTCTTGTGGTGTGCTTTACTTATAGCATCGTGTTGATATGCGTAATATAAAGCTCTCTTTTTAATGCATGATATTTTTAGACCCTTACTGAGCCATTTGTTTTTTATGGGTTTATTGGTCCTTTTGACAAGTATTTCGGGAAATAAAACATCTTTTTACCCTACTACGGCGAAGAAAAAAGGAGGGTTATGATTTTGACCGATTTGTATGTATGTTCATCCATTCCCTCCTATCTTCTAAACCACTCATCACAATTTGACAAATGAGATATCGTTGAAAGCGTCTTGATCGTCCGCTGGATAAAAGCTATGTGACGTCACATTCAATGAAAAATGGCGCACTCTAGAGGACATATTGTCAGGAACTTAAAAAAAAAATTGTTTAATCGTACCATGTTGGTTATCCAATGAAAAGACTTGATGAGCACATTTCAAAAATATATATGTATATTAAAACTGATGATAAAAAAAATGATTTAAAAAAAATTAAAGTAATAAGAACTAAAACCCAACTACGACTAAAAAGGTCGTATAGAGTCACACACACGTAATCTGTTCGATTTATAACACGTGTGACTCCGGATTTTTAATTTGTCTGTCTGTGGTGTCTTGTTTATACCTTTTTAGTCGTAGTTGGGTTATAGAAGTTATGTTTCATGGTGAGTCGAGGTCGTTAACTCGTTACCACTAGGAGAACACTGTCCCCTCGATGGTTATTTATGAGTTAACCTTAATTAAAACGTGCCATAAGCTCTGAAACAGGCTTTGGGCTTATATCTACTATACATGTTTCTTTAAAATTGAACCCATGGTACGTTTTTGTCTATGACCCAGCACCTTCCGTAACACGCAATCAATCACAATCTGAATCATTTTGAAGGATATTGATACTAATCCCCTTCACATTTTCGAAAATTTGTCTGCTCAACAACATAAATATCGCAATGAATGTTGTTGAACTGTCAAAATTAAACAGATTGGATCGTGTGTTATGCAAAAAGGGTGCTGTATGTATAGATTTTTGGGTCCTATTTGACAGAAAAAATAAAACACCAAATCTGAGATTCAAATTCGTTTAATCACTCCCAAATGAGGTTGAAATGAACTTTGTCGACACCCGCAAATAACGCAAGCTCTGACTGTTGTATAAACTTAATAGAAAACTTATCCATCTTAACGATAAAACTAACATAATCACCATCTTTTTCTGTCTTTTCGACAACCCAGTCTTTGGTAGATAAATCCTGATTATACAATTCAATCATCTTAAACAAATTCTTTGTATCAAAATCGCAATAACAGTAATATTTTAACGCCATTTTTGTTACTTCGGTGTTCAACACTTTTACATAACTGGCAACACTGATTGTATTTTGGAGCCAAGCATAAGTTTTTTTGTTATGGCAACTGTAAAATAGTGCGCCATTTTGGACGCCATGACACTTGAGTAAAGGTAACTGTGTAGTTTGCACTATGCTATTAGAAATATGTCTCTGAATTTCCTTAACTTCTTCATTAGTTAATTTTGTAATTGGATGATTAGTATGTACGATAAGTACATTTTTTATTTCTGTATCCTTATTGATATGGAAATTGGGTACATATGTTGTACCAACAGTATTTACACGACTAAGTCCTACTGAATGAGTATCACAAATGTCTTCACTTAAAACTAACTTTTCATTTGAACTTATGTCACCATCAGTCTTATCTCTTAAATCTCCTTTCACAATTTGGTAATTACTTGGGTTAATACTATTTTCTTCTTCCATTTTTGTAACTTCTACATCTTGTGAAGATTCTTCTTTGTTAATTTCTTCCATCGATTCACCTTGCTTAATTATGGCCATTGATTCATCTTTGTTCATTATGGCCATCGATTCATCTTGGTTAATTATGGCCATAGAATCATCTTTGTTAATTTCTTCATTATATTCACCTTGATTGATTAATTCCACAGATTTTTCTTTGTTGATTACTTTCACAGAGTCTTCTTTCTCGATTACTTCTATCGATTTTTCTGTAATATTAATTACTTCCATCGGTTCCTCATCAATATCTATCATTATTACATCTGTATCTTCTTTGGTATCCTCATAATTCTTAGATGGATTGTCACCAATTTTTATTTCATCTTTTACTATATCTTCAGTGCAAACATTAGAGTCTGAATCTTCTACAATTATTACGTCTTGATCAATAGTATCCTCAGTATTTGAAAGAACGTCATCAATCATTTTGTCAATGTTATCAATACCAATGTCTTTGTGTTGATTCACGATTTCAACAACATCATTGGCTACAACTCTATCGAAATGTTTGATTGGTTGATCAATTTCTTCACCATCTTTTTTATTTTCTGTAATATTGACTTCTTTTTCTTTATTGGTATTAACTGTAATTTCTTCAGTATTTACTACCTCTTCAGTATAACCAACATATATGACATATTGAGCCATTTCTGTATCAACTATTTTCTTTTCTTTTTCAGCATTTTTTGTATTACCGCCCTCTCTATTCATATCAATATCTTGATTGTCATTATTATCAATAACTACGTTCTCGTTCTTATTTCTATTTTCAGTCACATTTGAGTTACTTTTAGAGGCAGAATCGTTATTAATATTACTATTGTGCTTAATATCAGCTGTATTTAGTTTTTCTTCATCATACAAATATAGAAATGTAGATATGTTAACGCCATCCTCACCTGGAAGTAGCTTAGGTACAGTACAGTTACTATTATTATATTCTTCCACACTACTGTTGTCACTGTCATAAGGATCCAATTCGTTACCTTCTGGTAAAGCTACTGCATTATTTTCAAAAGCAGCATAAGCATTATTATTGTCAGCAACTTTACTATTGTTTTCAGCAATCTTTTTATTATTTCCAGCAACTTTACTATTATTTTCAGTAATCTTGTTATTATTTTCAGTAACTTTAATATTATTTTCTGCAACTTTTTCGTTATTTTCTGCAACTTTTTTATTATCTTCAGCAACTTTGTAATTATTGTCAGCAACTTTATTATTATTTTCTTTATCAGTTGGTTCATTTGTGTTTAACTTAGATTTACTGAAAGTCTCGCTGCTAAAAGCGTCGAGGTTAACTGTAGTTTGGCAAGTGCGTTTAATAGCGTTGTCTGGTCTATTGAGGCGCTTGAACCGGAAATATTTGTTGAGTGTTACAACTCTGAAAGTAGAAAGAAAAGTTTAGTTTTTCGTATGAAAAATTAGTTTATTTCTAATTATTACTTTAATTAACATCACGCCTTGTTTCCCAGTTATGTTTTAGCCCCATGTAACAGGGGGCGAGGCAGCGAGGCTATTACCATCAATCGGGTACAGACATCCAGACTCTGTCCTGCTACCGAGAAATCCCTGACGAAATAACCCAATAACACTTTGCCTGGCCTGGGCATCGAACGTAGGACCTCGTGTTCAGCAGCAGCGCTTGCGACCGCTAGACCAACAAGGCCTTCAGTTCATACCAGAATGAAAACTATTGTTTAAGTGTAACTTTTAAGTATGTGTTTTAATAACAGCCGCACGGGTCGATCCAACAGGTTAAGCTACGCTTGCCGGGGTTGGTCCGAGGATGGGTGACCAGCTTTACATACCGAGACTCCTCCGTGTCTCGGAAAGCACGTTAAGCCGTTGGTCCCGGCTGTCATTTATGGATCTTTGACAGTCGTTATGGGTCGTCTGACGCCCGAAAGTCTGGCAACCAGTCTTGCCAAGGGGTATCGTATTACCCAGTTACTGGGTTGTGGAGTTCAGAATCGCTCCATGTAAAATACCGGTATTCAGCTGCATCCGGTTAAACTGGAAGCCGACCCAAATATAGTTGGGAAAAGGCTAGACAGACTGATTGAACTTCTATGTCTAAGTTATTTTTTCATTTAGTTTTCTTTGTTTCATTCAACTTATTCGAGCTTGCTTCGGTCGCTCTTGCACTCTCTTACTAAATGCAATATGACAGCATAACCTTCTAAGTTAGAAAGCTATTTTACTTAATACCCGACTGGACGAAGTCAAAAAGGAGGGTTATATTTTTGACTTGCATCGTCCGTCCCTATGTTCCCTTGTAACTACTAGTTTTTTTTTTTTGAAAAATCCATTGCCAACTTCCCTTTAAACAGGAACCCTTTTTTTAACCACAACGTGGAAAATGTTGCTTTGTGTTATGGTGCGTACAGACTGGTGAATCGTAACATGAAATGTATCACGCAATAAAAGAATTTGCCGTACACATTGCTGCAATGTATCATGAAATGTAACACACTTTGTAACAATTTCTCATAGTTTGGACGTCTTGCGCGCGCGAAATGCGCACGTATACGAATACGATTTGTCGGTTTTTCGAACGAACACAAAGAGGCGCGCAATGTGAGAGAGAGAGGCTCGTAGTGAATGCGCGGTAAGAGCGCGCTACGCGTCTGTTGCAGCGAACATGCAATGAAAGGCAGAATGATACATTTCATGCTACGTTTCACCAGTGTGTCACCTTTACAAATAGGTACACTAGACGGAAGGCACCTGACTTAAAGACGAATTTCAAAGAAAATAATGCAACTTACGTGTACTGATGATTAAACATGAAACCCAAAAACGCATCTTTGACATGATTCTTAATTTCTCCACACAACTTGGCTTCAGCGGGCGACGATCCAAATTTTATCCTCATATTTACTTCGTCAACTACGTTTTGAATGTACGTCTTTTGTTTTGCATTTAAAACTTTATTAAATGTAACCTCAACTTCTTCGTTGAAAGATTTGACGAAACTGAGTATGTTTAAAAGAAATAAGACTTTGAATTTCAGTGCGTCATATGCCTTTTGTGACTCAATATGTGTGCCCGCTGAAACTATGTAAGAGTGTAGATTTTCTTCCGAAATTATTTCAGTGTTTACTTTGGGTGATAATTGAGTAACGATCGGCAATTCTTGCGGTTTTGGTGTCTCAAATTCAGTTAGCACCTTTTTTGTTAATTCTACCGACCTGAAATTATGAGGTTAACATTATTAGATAACATAACGCCTTTTAATTCCCAAAGGGATAAGCAAAGTTGTATACTAACTAATATTATAAATGCGAAAGTGAGTTAGTTTGTTTGTTACGCTTTCACGCTAGAACGGCTGGCCGCGAGGCGCGGCTGCGCCCACCGATTTCATCCACGTAAGTCTCGATCCCGTGGCAATTTCGGGATAAAAGTATATACACCCCTTTGCAAAAAAACGGGCGGTTTTGATTTTTGTACATTATTGGTAATCATTTAGTTATAAAGAGGTTTTAATAGCCATACTATGTTACTGGCACTTAATAAAGAATCTGGATATGAAAAAAATTATTCCAAATTCGAAACTTTTGTTTAGAAACAAGATTAATCCCGTTTTCCGTTTGTGACTTTTACTAACATTTTGCAGGTTTGCTGTTAGAAGGTTATCCTGGCAACTAAAACTAACTTCTCGTTATTTTTAGTGGAATAATTTATGTTTTTCGCATAATCCAGCCTTATTGTGACTTAAAAGTGATATCTTTGTGTTGATTGTAATGGCAGAAAAAACAATAAGAGCTAGTAAAATTGTAGCGCTGCTGGAAGAGGGGTGTAGCCAAAATACTATATTCTTATTGATTATAACAAATTACTAGTCATTTATGCTAATGACATAGTAAAAATATTAATATTATCCATACAAAAGCCAATGACTGTAAAGGTGCCTGTTTTTTTTGCAAAGGGGTGTATATCGTATCGCTCCATGTAAACTGGAAACATGTGACTGGAAGCTGACCCCAACATAGTTGGAAAAGGCTAGGTTATATATTAAATACTAGCTTCCACCCGCGCCTTCGCCCGCGTGGTATGTTGATTAAAAGTAGCCTATGTTCTTCCCCGGGATGCCATCTATCTCCTTGACAAATTTTATCGAAATCCGTTCAGTGGTTTAGGCGTGAAAAGGTAACATACAGACCAGACAGACAGAGTTACTTTCGAATTTATAATATTAGTATGGATGTAACAAAAATGTTAACTTACTTCAAATCTTTAGAAATTAATGCCTCAAAGACAACTTGGGGCATTTTCTGGTATTTATCCTGAATTTGTCTACAAATATCATGTTCCTCTTTTTGGAATATGCCATAGTTAATACTACCTTTTAAAGCCTTTGCAGCGTTTTCCACGAAGTTCCTTGCTTTCTTACATATTTTTTTTTCATATATCAATGTTTTGGATGTCGCATCTGAATTTAATAATTCTAAAATGCTATGCAGTATTTCTTGCCGAAATGGTAGAGGGAATTTTAAATTTTCGTATTTTTGGACCTCAATACTAAATTTTGTTAGCGTTGGCAGCGGTTTTATTTGTTGCATAGCATTAGATTTTCTTGGTGGCTCAACTGTAGTTTTTGTTTGTGTTGGGAGCGGCTTAGTTTGTCGTGGCAGCTCAACTTTCAGATCAGCAGTAGATTTTGTTGGTTTTGGGAGCTCAACATTAGATATTGTTTGTGTTGGCAGCTCAACATTAGATTCCTTTGGTTTTTGGGGCTTCATTACTTTCATTATCGAATCAAAGGTAGGGTTTTCTACTAGCAACTGTTTTGTCTTTTGTACTATGACATCATTATCCGTGTTCGTTGTTGCCTTAGAGTTTTCGGACACAAAGGAGGGAGCTTTTGATTTTCTTGGTAGCTTTGCGATTGTTTCAGATTGTGTGTTCCTACTGTGACCGAAACCAGCTCCTCTAGCCTGTAAATAAAGCTTCAAATTGATTGGACTGTTCGTTGGTCAAAGCTCAGAGTAATAATAAAAGAAGGTTCTAAATTCGGTTGCAATGGAATTTGAACTTTGTTATGTATGACATTGAGTTTATTTTTAAAAAACTTAGATCGATCGAGAAATGTTTAACTTATCCTCAAAAACTTATTGACCTTCTGATGATGGATACTTTATTAAATTATCTAAAAACTTTTTGCGCTTCTAATGACGCACACTTTTTTTTAAATAGTCGAGCCTCTTTTTCCGCTTTCTGGCTTTTTGTCACGGTTGGTCACAGTGGCTAAGCTAGGGTAGCCTGACCAAACGGGTTAGGTTGGAACTGTGTAAATATTTATTTGTGTAAATGGGTTCAAAAATCCTTTCACACGCAATGATATTATAATAAACAGATAATTATATCATAAAACAACCGAAAAAAGTGTTTCGCGCAGCAGCGGCAGCACAAATACCCAATTTTCATTCATTTTACATTTCACTACAAGTAAAAATGATAGAAAAGAGATCGCTTGATAAAAACAACAAGAAAAAAAGAGACAGCTAGTGTTACCAATTGCGCGTTAATGTAAACAAACATTATTCTGGCCACCAATCAGTCGCAGTAAAGCCAATACGTCCCAATTAGGACGTTTTCGAGTCTTTACGATTGCGCGCTCACAACATATCTGTTTAATACAATACCATTGTTTACACGTCAAAATAGCTTGTTTTAAAAGTAGATGAGGTTGGTGTTTCCTATCCGAATACTCTGAGAAGAAAGACTGAAAGAAATACACACACAGTCAGGTCACAGTCTTTTGTAAAGTCCAGACATAATCTTGGTCACGCCATATGAAGACCATGCAGATTTAATGTCTGAGATGGTCTTCTGAACCACAGAGATTTGAGTGGACCTGTCCAATCAGTGCACTCATTTGTCAGATGATGGGGTATACCGCATACTTACTCGATCAAGTGGTGGCATCAAAGGTTCTGTTATACCGTTGGCCCTCGCTCCTAGCGCCCCGCCACTCCAGCCCATACCACGCATCATTCTGAAATTACATTCACAAATTGATATTTAAACGTATTCATTTCTAGGAAATGTGTGCGTTGACGCCGAGATTATTTAAAATCATATTATTATATTAGGGAATAGAATATTATTTATTCTTAAAAAAAATCTGCTGCTCCATAGGTATACTGCGTTCGCAATTTATTTGCCAAACATGAAGAGCCTGTACAGAGGGTCTAGACAAGTGAAAATCGCTTCGAAAGCGTATCGTATTTCTACAACGACTTTCAACAGGATTGACATAAGCTTTTCGATAACTTATGTCAGTCCTATATATTTTTGACATTTCCGTTATCGTTGATAGAATGTCACTTCGTCTATGGCCTCAGGTACTAACCTCATAGCCTTATCGCTCTGTACGGGCACAGACAACGCCTCTATGAGTTGTTCTTTCCTGGCCGTCTCCTCAACGCGCCGGCTACGCGACGTCTCTCGGAAAGCGTTCTTAGGGCTTTGGATCACCTCGTTCAAGGCTCTTCTGAAAAAGATGACGTAGTTTATACTTATAGATATACTACTAATGTTTTAACTCACACAGCCTTGTTGGTTTTAATAGGGATGTCGACAAATAATGTCGTTTAAAAGACCACAGTTAAGCGGCCGTATATATTTTTTTGTTTTTTAAATTAAAAGTTATTGGCCATAAAACATCTTTAAAAACAGCATAAATCTATGAATTAACTAATGTTTAAAAATAAAATGGCTTTAATTTATTATCTACATCTGAATTGAAATGATCTTTCATGCTGTTAAACTAAAAGAAATACAGTATTTTAACCGTCAAATCACGCCTTTAAAAACATGTAAGTCAGCGTAATCTGCAAAATTTCGTATAAAGCCTCTAAATATTCATAATAATCTCTAATTTTGTAGCCACTGTAATACAAAATCGGTAAATAATGCCACGGTTGTTACTGCTCTGATTTTTTTTTTTTTTTTTTAATATCGATACTTTTTGACACTTCTTGCATCCCTACTGGCACATATGTTATTAAAACTTACTTGGCCACATGTTGAGGTTGGGCGGTGTTTTTTAATCTATCTTTGCTGGTCCCACGACTACTACAGGTACTGCTGGAGCAGTCAGTCCAGGTCTTCGCTTGATTCATCGGTTTGACAGATGCTTCCTTACTGTGTGGACAAATTGAGAGCGTTTTTTTTTAAATATATAATATAATATATATTTTTAATATTTAATATAGAATATTGCGATAAGGTAACGTGCGAAATTAAAATGTTCTTACGTTTTTTGTAATTTAGCGGGAGAGGAAGGCCTAAGAAAAGATGGATGGATTGTGTGAGGAATGATATGAAAGAGAAGGGAGTAAATGATGGCGTGACGGCTTACAGGGGAGAGTGGAAGAAGAAAACGTGTTGCGCCGACGACAAGTAACATGGGATAAGGGCAGGAAGATCATGATGACGTGTTTTGCAATTTAAAGCCTACAGGGGCCCTATTATGAACTCTTATTTCCAGGCAGTTTACGGCGTAAAGAGAACTGCCTTGCAATTTCGTATTATGAATCGTCAAAACCAGCCAGTCAGCGGTCACGTGACACCCTGGCCGCCTTCTGCCCGAATATTGCCTAGCAATACCGTACTACGAACGTTCGTTTGACATTTCTTGACATATTAAAACTGTTAATAAGTAACCTCTCAATCCATTCAATATAAGCTCCTCTGAAGCAGCTTTTATTGAATGGATTGTGAATTGTTTTAGATTTATTTGTTGAAATTATTCGAGCGTTATCCAGTTAACATAAAAAAATATCAGGTGTGACGAATATGTACCGTTTGATTTTCTGGAAACTCTAGAAAGTAGCACTTCTGACTGATAAAAACATAGAAAAAACGATAAAATTGTAAAACTCCCACAACTTTTCCAACAGAACATAAGTTAGGCGCCGACGAGGGCGAAAACTCTCATCCACTGAACTACCTATGTATAATAATTACAACTGCCTTTTAATATCTCGTTTATTTATTTTCATGCTTAATTATACATTTTTAAATATTTTGTAAAAGTCATTAAAAACATCATTTGAAAATATAAAAATAGGTCCGCCGGTATCGGGAGCTGGGTCCAAGCTACCGGTGGTTAGGGTTGCAGACTTGCAGAGACAGGAACCTCCTCACAATGCGAGCCTTATCTGCCTTCTGAATCAGGCCCTTGATCCAACTGCCTATCGAGAGCCTCCAGAGCTGCTGGCCGAGGCTTTCGGCCATCAGCCAGGCCATTGGCCGTTCCGACAATCGGCACAATGCAATGATAGCCGAGCTCATATTCCACATGTCAACAACTGCCTCTATTATAATAATATTATCATCTATTATGATGAAAACTGATTTTAAAAACACTTGAAAACCACCACACGGTTGTGTGGTGTAAGTATATTCATCCACCACCATATCCATCCCTAGCCATATTTTTGTTTATACTTCGAATCTAGTAGGTACTTAAAATTAAATAAAAATAATTTCTTTTTTCAACAATGACAACAATAAACATCCATGAAGTTGTCAAATTCCCAGCTGAATTTCACGTTCGGAAACTTAATCTCGCGTTACAATTTGCAAACACACAAAATTATTAAATGAATTAAGTATATAAGTAGCACAATATACATTGCGTTCATATTTTCACCTACTTTTAGTAACTAGAATTATTTTTATTTATTATTTTTCATAAAATACGTGATTTAAATAAAATCGTAACTTACCGATAAATTATGTCATTGTGTTTCTGAATGATACGGCAGAGAATTACAAGCCAGCCATAGACAAACTACCCAGCGTGAAGTCGGTCAGAATTATGAATGTCATAATACGAAATTTAACCATGCAGGGATATGAATTGCCTGGAACTTGCCAGGTTTTTTAAAAGTTCGTAATAGGCCCCCAGGTCGTCAGGTTGTATGTTGATTAAAATATGATTCAAACCTGTAACCGCCTTACTAATAAACGTTGTATAGCGCCTGTATACTTATACAACGCTTTGTCTTCTTCTTTCAAAAGTCAAAACGCTGTGTTACAAACCACTTACCTATGAGGAAACGGAAGAGCTCTTGAAACCAACAGCATAACCTCACGCACAGGGACATAAACCCACACATACACACGCATACACAAAAACAGACGCACAAACACATACACATGCACACACACATATACCCAAGCACACACACACTCACACACTAAAACTATTCTTATGCTAATTTTGTCTTCTTAGACATGATAAATTTGTTATAAATATTTTTCTCTTTTTTGTTATGGAAGAGCGGAGTCTTCTAATACAGGCATTGTTTGCTTAAAAGAAGGCTCCAATCACAAACTAATTGTGTAATTTGGTTAAAGAAATAAACAATTTTTGAATTTTTTTGTGTAACTATACAGGCGCTATACAACGTTTATTAGTAAGGCGGTTAGGATATACAGGATCAAATTTAACTCATCTTAAGGGGGGTTTGTCATCTATATGACCAACTTTTGCTATGGGACCAAACATGAAATCGCAAGAAAAAAATCTGCTTTTCCCTTCATTTATACCTATCGTTATTTCTCCTGACAAAGTTTATTCTGTTTATATGTATGTATGTAAGTATATATGTATTACTATTTATCCTTTTTCGAGTTAGCTATCCCGTATGTTGCACCTGCCATGTTTCTCTCTGCATCACCCTAAGCTTGACTGGTAGAAAATGCCTCAGGCATTAAGTCCGCCTTTGTAAGGTATTTTTTTTTTTTTACTTGTGCATAAAGTTTTAATAAATTAATAAATAATAAATTTATGTTCGCTTAAATCAGGAAAATGTAGGGAATTGACTTTTTTTTTCAGCTCGGCTCTGTTTGATCTGTGTTTAAATGATTTCGTCGAAACAAGAACTTTGTAAAACCACATACCTTGCGCCTGCACTTTTCATAGCTTTTAATTTGGCTTTCTTCAATTTCTTATTTTTCTTTTTATTTCTTAAGCTGAAGGAAAAATAGAAAAAAAAATCAAAACTCAATAAAAAAATAGTCAAATAAAAAAAATAGAAACAAAAAACAATGAAGAAAAAAACTTTTTTTTTTAAATTCATAATTTGTTTCAAAGCATTAGTTATTTAACGACAGTGTTGCCATACCTGTGATTTAGGTCAACAACTGATGCTAACTTAATGTTGTCTGTCTCCGCTAATTGTAAAGCATTTTGTAAATTTACCTTCTTCTTCCTGGGTGTGCTAAATAAATAAAAAAAAACATAATTAATAAATAAAAAACTAGTTTCTGCCCGCGCCTTTGTCCGCGTGTAATTTCTTCTTTTAACTATACTCCATTCGAAATAAGATTAGAAATTTCTCCAAACCTTTTTTACAGTCCGTTCAACAGATTACAACGAATAATACTTACGATATATGAATATATCGTAAGTATTATTTGGTCAGTGTGTACTTGTGTAAGTTGTTGAGTATATATTTTTACCCAACTTTTTTTCTTTTTTTTTGAGGTTGGGCGTCATCAAATGACTTCTCCTTCTCCGCTCTGTGCGGAGCGGGAGGGCGTATCAGACTTTTGCCCGTTGCCAAGTGCCCCGGTATCCCTTTCGGACTTTCCCGCTACCCTGGATATTTACGTGATACCTAAAAAGCCATTATGGTTCGTATTTTCAGCGCGTTAAGGTCGTTGACTATATTGCTAGGGTGAACATATTCCTGACCTGAATTAAAATTAGTAGGTAAGTACTTAATCTTACCTCTGTGCTGACTCAGGAATAGGCATGACCGGTACATTTTTCAGTACCTTTATGTAAGTTACTTCCCTGTAACAATTTAAAAATAAAGTTAGCCAGCTCAGCCATTTTGTTGACTGTCAGATAAATTCTCAAGGATATGAATTTACTATCGTTATTACTGCAAGAAATAACCACACAATCTTTAAAATATTCGCAATCAAAATTACCAAATTCGCATTTTATAGCATACTAGCTTCCGCCCGCGTGGTATGTCGACAAAAAGTAGCCTATGTCCTTCCCCAGGATGCCATCTATATCCTTGCCATTTTTTGTCGAAAACCGTTCAATGGTTTAAGCGTGAAAAGGTAACATACAGACAGAGTTGCTTTCGAATTTATAACATAAGTATGGATTCATTAAAGCTATATTTTTTTCAAATTCGAAATGAATACCTATGCTAAAATAATGATGACTATTTTTACCCGACTACGGCGAAAAAAAAAGGAGGGTTATGATTTTGACCGGTATGTATGTATGTTCATCTATTCCGTCCTATCTTCCAAACCACTTATCACAATTTGACAAGTGACGTATCGTTAGGAGCGTCGTGATTGTCCGCTGGTTATAGGCTATGTGAAGTCACATTAAATTAAAAATGGCGCCCTCTAGAGGATATAAAGTGAGGAACTTAAAAAATGGTTTATTCGTACCATGTTGGGTATCAAATGAAAGGGCTTAATGAGCACATTTCAAAAATATATATTATAACCCCAAAAGAATTTAAAAAAAAACAAGTATTAAAAACTAAAACCCAACTACGACTTAAAAGGTATAAACAAGACACCACAGACAGACAAATTAAAAATCCGGAGTCACACGTAATCTGTTCGATTTATGCCCTAACACGTGCGACTCCGGATTTTTAATTTGTCTGTCTGGGGTGTCTTGTTTATACCTTTTAAGTCGTAGTTGGGTTTTCGTTTTTAATACTTGTTTTTTTTTTATTTTTATAAATTCAGCTCAAAAATTATGAGTGTATGAAAAACAAGACCAAACATTATGCAACTTTTTATTCGTCCCACTTGGGCGCCATTGACGCCATTTTGTTACACCACCAATGCTTGCATTACACAGAGCATCGTGCAAGACCGATACGTGCGATAAACCGCCCAAAGCATGTATTTATACTGTATTCAAATCTTTGTTTCCAATTGATGACATTACCACTTTAACAAATATCAACTTTATACTAGTGAAAATTAAGTCGATTTCAAAAAGACTAGTCTTATTTTTAAGTCATAAAAGAATTTGAAGTTGTAACGCAAACTGAACTTTATGTGTGGGTATTAAAGTTATTTTTCCTTAAAATAAAATAATTTTAACTTACTTAATTCCAGTTGTTTCATTAATCTTGCTAGTACTACCCTTATTAACGGTACAGTTCACGCGACATAATAGAGACGAAATTTGATGATGCATCTTTTGGAATTCGTCGCCAAATTTCGACACAACAAAAGTGGTCCGACACCAGCTAAGGCATTTCTTATAGAAATCTTGTTCACTATGAGTTTTTGGTACAAATACCAGTTTGAATCGTTCCTCATCTAATAAAAATTCATGAATGGTATTTAGAGTGTCTGAAATGAACTTTGCAGGTAGTCTTTTGATGAAGAGATTCTCATTTTCCATCTTCAGTCTATTTTTTAACATGCGCTTTGTAATGCGTATGGGGTTTTGATTGGCATATGGTATACATTTTGGGATCTCCGGTGTTGGAAACCAAGGTTTTGAGTTTGAGACCTCTGGCATTGAGACCTCTGGATTTGATGCCCCTGACTTCGAAGCGTCTGGGGCTTCTGTATTTGAAGCTACTGGCTTTGGGGCCTCTGGCCTATAGGCCTTTGGTTTTGAGGCCTCTGGTTTTGGGACCTCTGACTTTGAATCCTCTGTGGCATCTGGCTTTGATACCTCTGGATTTGATACCCCTGACTTTGAGGCCTTTGGGGCTTCTGTCTTCGAAGCTACTGGCTTAGAGGCCTCTGATTTTGAGGCCTCTGGTTTTGGGGCCTCTGACTTTGAACCCTCTACGGTATTTGTCTTTGAGGCCTCTGGATTTGATGCCCCTGACTTTGAGGCCTCTGGGGCTTCTGTCTTTGAGGCTACTGGCTTTGGAGCCTCTGGATTAGAGGCCTCTGGTTTTGGGGCCTCTGACTTTGAACCTTCTACGGCATTAGTCTTTGAGGCCTCTGGTTTAAAGCCCTCTGGCATTGGGGCCTCTGTATTTGGGGCTTCTTTGTTTGAGGCCCCTGGATTTAGAGCATCTGGTTTTGACGCCTTTGTTTTTAGGACATCTGTCTTTCGATTCCTGACGACAAAAATAGTGGGTTAGTTTTTCAGAAAAATAAATTGTTTGATGGAAGAAAAAAAAGCGATAATACTTACATTATCTGGTTTGAATCGACAGTAGTTGCAGATGGTTTCTGTTTCTGTACTTTTTCAAAAACCAAACTCCTGTAATTAAACAACACTGTGAGTATAATTTTTCCGTTTTATTAAGATAGCGACCTGAGGCCCTAGACAGAGTGACATTCTATCAGCGATAACGATGATGGAAAAGGCAAAAATGTATAGGACTGTCATAAGCTATCGAAAAGCTTATGTCAACCCTGTTGAAAGTCGTTGTAGAAATACGAAACGCCTTCGAAGCGATTGTCACTTGTCTAGGCCCTCAGCTCCTGCTTCGCACGGTCCATAAGACTTGACAAAACATCGAGATTTCTTAATTATATGTAACTTTAATATTAACGTATTATACACATAAACTTTCCAGAATACATTCTCTAAACGATGGTGAAAACCTCATGGGAGCATTCACCAATGCAACGTTGATTCGATTTCGAGCATTACGTTACAATACTGCCTCTCTGACTGACGAGCATTCGCTTGTAATGTAACATTGATGTTACAAGTTGTATCAAAATATTAGACATTGCACAATGTAAGGCTATGTACTGACCGGCGATACGGGGCGTAATGTACCATTCGCAGCGAGCATGTTACGTTACGCTGTGTTCTAAATTCCGTGTAACATGCGCTCGTTGCTCGCGTGTTCGTGCACGTTTCCACGTACTGACTACGCGAATGCTCGCTTTGTATCATGTTACATTACACCCCGTAACACCGGTCAGTACACGGCTTAATGCTCTGTTCTCTTCCCTCACTGATGTAATGCTCGACTCTGTAATGTTACATTACAGGCGAATGCTGCCGGTAAACATGAGTACAGTACATACAACCAGTCAGCATGCAAGAGATGTTAAAAGTAAGGATAACAAAACCGGCCAAGTGCGAGTCCGACTCGCGCACGAAAGTTCCGTACCATTATCTTTAAAAACGGGAAAAAAAGTCACGTTATTTGTATGGGAGCCCCCTTAAATATATATTTAATTCTGTGTTTTAGTATTTGTTGTTATAGCGCCAACAGAAATACATCATCTGTGAATATGTCAACTGTCTAATTATCATGGTTCATGAGATACAGCCTGGTGACAGACGGACGGAGCCTTAGTAATAGGGTCCCGTGTTACCCTTTGGGTACGGAACCCTAAAAAGGTGTTAATTTTGTTGCCATCCCAAAAACTTATTAGGTAAACTTACTTTTTTCCACCACAACTGTCTACACACTTAATTCTAAATTCGTATTTCAAACTGAATATTCTGACGGCCTCCCACAACGCTCTGTAAAGTTCCTTAATTTCCAAATTACTATCAAATTCCGTGAAAGCTGTAACACTTTCAAGCAACAATTGCATGAATTGTGCTTGTTCCAAATTCAATTCAGGAAATTCTTTTGTTTTTGTATTGGCATTCTTTACGAAAGCCAGCGTTGTCCGGAGGCAGTGTATTTTGAAACCGCTAGATATAGGACCAGGAGACGATGACCTGCTCAGTCCTTCACTTGATGTCTGGGGTGACAGTATTACACTCTCCGTGGAACTGAAAGATTTAATTTTTATTTTGAACTACATGGATTTAAATTTTAAATCATAGACTGACGAGAAAAGCTGTTTATTTATTTTATTCACTAAGCAAAGCACTTCAATAAATCTCTTCAATGAGTCCAACAAAGGGATCAGAATTATATTTTTGACTTGAACACACATACATATATTTTTAATCTCATTGGTGTATTAAGTGTGTACATAAGTGATTAAATAAATACTGTCACTTTCAAACAAACAGGTAATAACTCACCAAGAAAATGAAGGCATTCCGTTTTCAGACTGATCCATCATATTATTATTCTCTTTTTTAATCACCATGACCACTCTGGAAATAACGAAAAAAAAATTCAAGTGAAAAAAATAATATTTTGTAGTTCTTAAGCCTGTTGGCAATTGATGTTTTGTAAATCTGCATGCAGCTAAGTGCAGACAATAGAGGCCACTTTCATACATAACTATCTACAAGCAAATATAACTGAAATTAACACTTTCAACAATAAAACTTCAATTGTGTCTCATTCAGTGTCCGCGAAAGTGTTAGCAAAATGCAAATATAACTGAAATTAACAACAGACAAAGATTTACAATATGGAATTTTATTAAAAAAATCTAAAAAAAATATATAATAATATATACTTTAATTCAGACCTATATGATGTTAGTAATGCCACAGATATTAAAGTAATACACACTACGTTTAAGCTATATTGGTAACAAATGTAATGCAACATTTCAATTGATATCTGTTGCAGTCTCCTGACGCATCAGGTGCATGGTGGCATGGCAAGCATGGTGCAACATGGCTTTTCACTCTGATGACCTTCAGAATGCCTTTGATGCTCCCACTCACTCATCATGGACGCAATCCTTTTTAGAGGATGGTATTGAAAATTTGAAACCAGTATGTGCTTCGGCAAACATTCCTGATGCACTGCAGTAACGTGGAAGCCCCAACAACATTCTGAAGGCATTCTATTATATTGTGAATCGCACAGGAACATCACAAACTTGAAACTAAACTAAACACAATCATAAAAAAACTTATTTAAAAAATAACTTAAAAAAAAGCAATTTGCTCTACGATACAATTTATTTTTAACAATATCTTAGTAACTCACTCTTGGAAGGCCTGCCTATATTCATAGACACATGTAAGCAGGTAACCGGACGCAGCTACTATTATTTTATCACAAATATCTCTGTAACTGGCATCCAAACTCTTTGATTTCAAAATGTTAATGTCCTGCACTATAATTTCAAAAAACTCTTCATAATCTTTCAGAATAAAGGGAAAAGACAATTCCTTGTTGTTACTTTCCAAAAAATGAAGTAATTTAGTGAATTTCACAATCAATATTTTGAAATGCAAATTTTCTAGTAGTTCGTCGAAGCGTCGAAGCTTTCTTTTTTTACTTTTCGGAGACATATTTGGCGGAGACATGGTGCTGTCAGATTTTGGCGGGATTTCTTCAGTTACCGCCACTGGTGGTAATTCGACAGTAACAGACTGGTGATTGTCATCCTTCCTTACATCAACATCATTATCAACACAGTTACCATCATCACACAACATGGACTCATCAAAAATCTTCGAATTCTCTTTGTTGTTATTGTTATTTGGTGAAACTTCGGTAGTTTCAAAAGACATTTCGCCGGCGTTATCAATATTTTTACAGCTTTCGGCGGTATCTAATTTATTATTAGAGTAATCCATGGCACGAAAGGAAAATATTATCAACACAAGATAGAATCTTCAAGACATCCAAATAACATAAAATTATGTACTTAAAGTATTATGAAAGTATTACGTATATAATTTCGAAATGAATCTGTTTTCACCAAAAAACTCACCTACCTTCGACGTTAATCAATAGAAATTCAAGGAATTTGGCTTTCTTTATAATCAACCCACATCTAAATTTATTTAATTTTATCAATATCAACCGGCGGTGGCGGTCATCACACAGTACCAGTGTTGTTATCGTAAAAATCTGGGTTGCCGTATGTCGCATTCTGATTTGCCGTATTTTAAGAAATAAAATACTAAAATGCCGTATAAAATTTAAAAATATTTATTCCTCATTTGTTTCTTCTCCAAAAAGGTTTCTTATCGTTTCTATCACTTCAGATTCATGTTTATCTATTGTGTAGGTATATATAGCTATTCGTAATTCGACTCATAGAGTCTGGCCAACAAAAATTGATCCTGAAAACACGCGCGAAATTAGTTGAAATTTTATTTTAAGTAAATTAAGTTAAACTTCATTAAATCAACACGTGTTATCGCACTATGTTTAGGGACATTGTCTTGATTTTTTAAATTTCGCGCGTGTTTTCATGATCTACTTTCGTTAGCCAGACTCTAGATAACACAATTTACTTTAGTTCTGTATGTTGTCTCATTCATTTTTAACTAACTGAGGCGAAAGAGATGGCGCTATACGGCGATATGAACTCTGTTTTTAGTCGCGAGCCGGGATTTCCCGGGAGTGGTACGTTTCGCAACGTTAAAAACGTTTCGTTTCACTTACAGCCAATTGCCGTATTTTTTGATACGGCATTGAAAGGCCTGCCGTATACCGTATTTTCTGAAAAATAAACGTGGATTACCGTATATTACGGTAATTGCCGTATCAATAACAACACTGCACAGTAAATCCTCCCCTCCCCTCACCCGGTCACCCCTCCTCGGTCACTTTGCTCACCAACCGGTCACTTTGCTCGATCGATAATAATTGCATTTGCATTGCATTGATGCATTTTTATTCAAAGAAGGAAAAACCATAATATAACTTTTCCCTTGTATGACAAAGACAAAATTTTGGCATGTCAGAAATAGCAAATTTTCTCTCTATGGAACGCACACAGGTGTTCTTTCTTTCAGACTTTGACTTTAACTAAATTTATTGCCAGGTAAGATCTATCATAAAACTTCTATTTCAGCAAAAACATTTTATATTTCATAATAATGTAAAAGATAAAATGAAAACAGTAAAATATATGTTTTATATCTGAAGGTACACACACACAGTGCTGGCAGCAATCCCACCGGGCAAGCCGCGCTGCGCCCGGCTCGGCGCACAAAGGATCCCCCAAACAAAGTAGTGTCGCTCGGCAAATTGAAATGTATATGCGCCACCGGCACTGTGTATTTTAAATCAAAAACATTGCGTTCGATTCAACTTAGCCGTAATCCATTATTAACTGAACTGCAATATTACCAGCCGCAAGCAAAGGTTTGCTGCCCTAAGCCCGGACATCTTCGGCTTTGATGTGCGTCTAAAAACCGCGAATGAGGTAAAAACTTTGTTTAATCATTTGTGAATGTCATCCTACACTTGCTGGCTCACATATTCCTGCGAATGTGACTAATGTGAGTGAATGTCACAAACACAACCTGGTTTTCACCCGGTCACAGATATTATAATACTACGACCCGGTAACGCGCTGTTTGGACCAGCCAAGGTGGTGACGGGTGTGGCCTTATGTCAGTGTGTGTAATACATTACATTGTCACTGATGAGATGACAATCTTGAAATACCTGGAGGAAAAAAAATACATTTAATTAGACGTTGGCAATGGCAAGTAAATTTTTGCTTGGCTTGTAGCGACTATTTTAGAAATTTTATTCACCTATCACGCATGTTTTCCACGAAGAGTTGGGCAGAGGTGTACAGGTGTGTGTACAGTCACGGACTTTAATTGATGAGCCACCTTCAAACTTTTAAATTTTGCAGATTCATACATTCACGAGATTACACGATTAAACACGAACTCAAATCGCAAGCTCGTAAACAAGATGACAAATAAATTACTTTTAATCGGAAATAGTCTTCATAGAGATTGACTAATAAGTTCTCAATGATAAAAAAATAAAAATAAATACAATGTTGCATTAAGTTTGTCAAATCTATTTGATACCGACCTCTTTTGAATCATAGCTCATTAACTCGATAATTCTGAAAACTAAACAGAAGTCAGTGACAGTTGAAATATCGATGATAGAGACGTTACTATCGCAACAGTAACCTAGCAACGATTGTTTATCGTTGCTAGGTTACTGCTAGACCTGCAATTGGTTGACTTTGGGTAGTCACTCTGCTGTCAAGTTTGTAGTTCTGGCTCCCAGGTTAACCGGTAAAGATATGAAATATAATTTTCTTCTTCTAATACGAAGACATTATGACTTTGCGTGTCGGGAACCGAATAAAACTGATTTAAATTACACGAACAGTGCCAGGGGGCTCATCAATTAAAGTCCGTGACTGTACCTATAGTTCTACAAGTACTCACATTTCGCCAGTTACCATGCTTCTGAATATATAGTAGAAAACTTGAATTTTAAGTTTGCAATACTAATCAATGTTATGAAGGTGAATTTTCCGAAACGAAAATGTCCAACATAAACAAAACAGTAGGTAATTTTACAGAAAATAACATAACAAGTGACTTTGACGTGAACTGGGATGTTGAAAAATACAGAGATGAACACGAATGCGAAGAACATTGGCAGCTACGCAAAGCTTTCATGGAGAAATGGAAAAGTAATTTCCCTGAAGAAAGATTAATTTGTTTGGCCCGAGTTTACACAAATATTGAGTTTATGGGCTGTAGATATCCTGCGCCGGTCATGCAACAGATAGCTCAACTATCGTTTGAGGTAAACAAAACCCACGTACAATAATACAAATTAGAATAACAACCTAACCTCAAAATATTGTTTACTATGTTTTGTTTGTCAGCAGTTCCATAACATTACGTGATTGATTCTAAAATTTACTTTCGAGAATCCTCTGTATCCTTTTACAGTACTTCGTCAAAGGAATGACTCCTTTAACGAATTCCTCCACCTTGAAAGCAATAAATTTGTGCTATAGTCCTATAGATAAGATACTGCGGTCAGTGTGGTCAGTGGGTCTTAGCTGACCGACGCGACAGTTCAAAAGTGCCTATAAATGGTTTAATTGAAATAAATGCTTTGGCTTTGAATTTACATCAATATTATTAACATATCATAATAGGCAGAAACTGCTTTAAGCAGCAGACGGGTGTTGTGTCTGGCGGGCAACTGCCCAACGATTGATGTTGGGTTCTTGTGTATAATGTCCATTGCACGGTAAACTTTAATTGCGCGATGCAGGATTTATGTGACGTCAGGTCTTTTGATGCGTAGTTCGCATGTCGCCACATGCGAACTACGCATCGCCATCTAGATACCGCCACACTGTAGAACATCTTTACAATAACAACAACCACATTCTACAATAGTTTCACTAAACTGTAATCTTCCAGGTTGGCCAAAAATATAAGGACAAAAAGAGAACGAAACTGCAAAGAACATTCGTCTCTGCATCAACAGCTGCCGAGGACAGAGCACGAGGCATCAGGCGCGTTGGAGGAGAAATTGTTACTGATGACAAACCAAAATCTGCCCGCATTGCATTCATTCCCCAAGGACAAATACCAGACCAAGAAACAGAGGAAAAGAAACTTTCAGATGAAGAACGTAACAAAAATGAGGCGTCAGACGAAGATATCGAAGTGGACAGTAACACAAAAACTGTAAACCAGGATACGTTGACGAGTGAAAAGAAAAACACAGATCTAATGGATGCGGATGATTATATTAAAGAAATGTCAAATATAAAGTGTTTGGATGTGAGACTGTTTAGAGAAAATATGTTTCAGTCTTCGTTTGGCCGTATAGTGCTGTTGATTCGACCGTGGGCCAGGAAACTGTGGAATATACAAAGTGAGACTGAGATATTTATTATAATTGGATTTTATTTGAGGACCTCGTGGCTAAGTAATTACAGCCGCACCGGGTAGATCCATCAGGTTAAGCTACGCTTGCCGGGGTTAGTCCATAGATGAGTGACCATCTTTACATAACGAGACTCCTACGTACCTTGGAAAGCAGGTTAAGCCGTTGGTCCTGGCTGTCATTTGTAGATCTTTGTCAGTTGTTACAGGTCTTCAGAAGCCCGAAAGTCTGACAACCAGTCTTACCCAGGGGTGTCAGATAGGCAGTCACTCTATGTAAAATACTGGTATTCAGCTGCATCCGGTTAGACTGGAAGCTGACCCCAACATAGTTGGGAAAAGGCAATGCAGATTGATTTTAGATTTTATGATGTAAATTAATTATCTTGCCTCAATAAAGGCATTGAAAGCCTTTAATCCTGGAAACTTTCTATCATACCAAGAATATACAAAGTCAGATACTGTAGTCAGAATTTCTGACCTTGAAATATCTTGCTTATAAAATAAAGTAAACGATTTTAAAAGCCTCTGGTGGCATCTGTCCCACCCACCGATTTATACGCCATGCTATTTTGAGCTCTATTTCAGTTGTGATTTAATTCTCTATCAGTTTAGCAATAAAAACTTGATCAGCGTACAGTTCGATTTAAACTTAATGGCGGCTCGGAAGATGAGGCGAGTCGCTACGCAGTAACAATTTCATGTGACAGCGGGGGTGAGGGGTGGGGTACTGCGCAGCTAAAAGCTAACTTCCGAGCCGCCATTAAGTTTGAATCGATCTGTACCTTTCAAGATAATCCTATTCCATATTTTTCAGCTAGCTGTCAAGTCTGTGGTGTAAACTTAACTAATGGTTATGAGAACAAAGTTTACTCTCTTTGCATCAACCAGAAGCTACTGGCGCAAGCCACTGGCGAGAGTAAAGTGGAAGCGAGGAATGCGACCGAGATTATAGCCTGGGAGGTTTGTTAGATTTCATTATGTATCTTTTTAACCGATTTCCAAAAAGGAGGAGGTTCTATGTTCGTCTGTATGTTTTTTTTTTTGTGTATGTTCATGGATATTTTCGCCTACCAATTTTTACCCAACTGCCAAGGAAGGGTTTATGTTTTTATTGTTCGTATTTACTTGTTTTCTTTTTTTTTTTTTTGTTTGTCTTAAAACTTGAATTTATGTAACTATGCTTTTGTGTTGTGTCTTCTATGTTTGTACCGAATAAATGTTTTATCTATCTATCTATCTATCTATCAATTTAAAAAAAATATTTTTTAGTTCGAAAGTGTATACTCCCATCCATTTCATCCATTTTATTTATTTATTAAAACTTTATGCACAAGTAAAAAAAAAATACCGTACAAAGGCGGACTTAATGCCTGAGGCATTTTCTACCAGTCAACCTAACCTAACCTATTAGAACCCAGACCCGTAGATTATTATTAGTAACCTATTTTATTAACTTTGCTTGCGTAGTTTTTAAGTTAGCTTCAATATTACGTATTTTTAACCCCCGACGGAAAAAGAGGGGTGTCCCCCGACACGACGACGGTTGGATCAAAATATTACCTACAACTTTTATGATATTTTTTTTTTACTTTTTAGACGCTTTGTTTGTGTCGGGGGTTTTTTAAATTTTTAATTTATCCCACTTAGTATATCTGGATGATGTTCTGTGTGACTCCGTCACTGTTATTTGCATAGCAGGTAGTGGTATTCGAATTTATGTGGGGTGGGTAACACAACAAACTTCCAAAAACAAAAACACAAAAAAAGTGAAAAATAACTTTAATTTCGGAAATCAGTGGCAAAAAAACTTAAATTGCAAAAGCAAAGACACCAACTTCCGAAATTAAAGTTTTATTTTTCACTTTTTTTGGAAGTTGTTTTTTTTTTTTTGTAATTAGTTAAGTAAATCACATAACATCACGGCTGTAATCCCCGAAAGGTTAGCCAGAAGGTGTACCTAAAGTAACACCCACATTTCGCAGTTATATTCAAGTCTCATGTAATAGGAGGCGTGCCTATTGCCATCAACCGGGCACAAATCCAAACTCCGGGCTGCTACTGAGAAATTCCTGTTGGAAAACCCGATAACACTGCCCAACCTGGGAATATAACCCTGAGGGCCTAGGCCTAGACAAGTGACAATCGCTTCGAAAGCGTTTCGTATTTCTACAACGACTTTCAACAGGATGGACATAAGCTTTTCGATAGCTTATGTCAGTCCTATACATTTTTGTCTCTTCCCTCATCGATAACGCTGATAGAATGTCACTTTATCTAGGGCCTCAGGACCTCATGTTCAGCAGTAGAGCTTGAGACACTTACGAGGCAAGTTTTAGGGTTCCGTATCCAAAGAGTAAAACGGAACCGTATTACTATGGCTCCGCTGTACGTCCGTGATAGTTAGACAGTTGAAATTTTCACAGATGATGTAATTTTGTTGTCGCGATAACAACAAATACTAAAAAACAAAATAAAATAAATATTTAAGGGGCTCCCACACAACAAACGTGATTTTTTTGCCGTTTTTATAGATCTTCCGCTTCCGCCCGCGGCTTCGCCCGCGTGGTTTGTCGATAAAAAGTAGCCTATATCCTTTCTCAGGCTCTAGACTATCTTTGTACCAAGTTTAATTTAAATCGGTCCAGTAGTTTTGGCGTGAAAGCGCGTTAGACAGACATATAAACAGACAGAGTTACTTTCGTATTTATAATATTAGTAAGTAAAAAGTAGCCTATGTCCTATCTCAGGCTCTAGACTATCCGTGTACCAAATTTCATTTAAATCGGTTCAGTAGTTTTGCCTTGAAAGCGCGACAGACAGACAGAGTTACTTTCGCATTTATAATATTAGTAAGGATTATGCATTCTTTGTTAACAGAGGTTACGTCGCGAAGTAGTCAGCGTGTTAATAAAAGAACAATTCATAGCACAGGGAGACGCAAGGATCAGTGTTAGCGACGTATCGGGGAAGAAGAGAGATGACATGTTCGGGACTCCGGTGGAGAATACTGTGGCTATGAAGTTAGTATTGAGTCCCCACCTATGAAAACGGCGTTTTTTTTCTCACAAAAGAGAACCTCGTCACTTCTATGATTTAAAATATTCATCAATTGCTTGGTATTATATCGAATAATGACCATTATAGACAACTACCAATGGTAAAAAAACCTTATTACTTACAGTTTTCTAAACATAAAAATTACCTTAAAAATTACTCCTCATTTTGTTAGTAGATATGACCACTATTTTTTTTTTAACTTAGCCAAATCTTATTTTTGTCGCTTAATCTAAGTGGCATATTACGTTATCTTATGCATACAAGTTTTAAAACATTAGTGTTCTTGGTTGTTAAATTAATTAAGAAAATGTTTGTATGAAAAATGCAACATCTTTAAAATTCCCCATACATAACGCTGATTTTATAGGTTATGCTTTTATTAATAAACTAGCTGATGCCCGCGGCTTTGCCAGCCAAATTATATACTTAAACCTTCCTCGAGAACTACTCTATCCATTGGTGAAAACAGCATGAAAATCGGTGCAGTAGTTTTGAGTTTATCGCGAACAGGACGACAGACAGACGCGGCGGAGGACTTTGTTTTATAATATGTAAGGACTAGCGTTTTTACGACTTGACTTGGTTTTCTTTATTCGACTTGGTTTTTTCGAGATTTCTTAGATTAGTACATATTATACACATAAACCTCCCTGAATAAATTCTCTAAACGATGGTGAAAACCTCATCAAAATCTGTTGCGTGCTTTAGAAGAACAATGCGGACATTCAGACAAACACGAAAAGCTACTTTAATTTATAATATGTATATGGATAATCAAATAAATGAGTTCATTATTATGTGTAAAAAATGGGATACAAAAGATTTCAATAAAACTGCTTACGTCTACCACCTAATTGGTTTAGTAGTCGCAAGCGCGCCAGCAGTGGTGGCCCAGTGGTAACGGCCACGACTTACGAGTTGTAGGTCATAGGTTTGAACCCTTACAGGCGCTTTACTTTGTGTATATTATTTCATCACCACTGCTCTCAAAAGGAAAACATCGTGAGGAAACCGGCATGTCCTAGAACCAAAAAATTCAAAGACGTGACATCTACCAACCCGCACTGGGCCCGTGTGGTAGATCACGGCCCACTCCCTCTCACAGAGAGGAGGCCTGTGTCCCAGCAGTAGGAACATTATAGGCTGATTATGCTTATGCTATGAACATTAAAAAAAAGTTACTTAGTTTTTCATTAGGAAATTCTCAGACTTATTTTAGACTAGCTGCGCCCCGCGGTTTCACCCGCGTAAGTCTCGATCCCGTGGGAATATCAGGATAAAAAATATCCTATGTTAACACATAGGATATTTTTTATCCAGGTTATAAACTATCTGTTTGCCAAATTTTATCCAAATCCATTCAGCCGTTTTTGCGTGATTGAGTAACAAACATCCAAACACACAAACTTTCACATTTATAATATTAGTAGGAAGTAGGATATTAGTAGGATTTGGGATAGCTTATTTTAGATAGGGATAGGATGCCGAAGCAGCGAGCGGGTCGCTAGCAACAAACAAAATGAACAACATGATGGGTCTTTTCGGGGTCCATTATTAAGTTTATTTTTATTTTTCAGAATGATGAAAATGATGGGTTGGCAGGGCGGTGGTCTGGGCGTCGACGCGCAGGGGATATCAGAACCAATCAAACCTAACTTACAAATGGTAAGCATGAATTTAGGGTCATCATTATACAGGGTGTAGGGGACAGCCCTCCGCAAATTAACTGGGGGCATTCAGCTCCTTATTATATTGAATCATATTCCACCGGAAGTTTTCTCAGGAAAGTTTTCACTTTTTTATCGTTTTTTCAGTTACTATTCCTTTATTTCAATGTAAAATTACATTCTCTGTACGCAACACTCCATTTATGTAAATAAAACAGCTAAAGTAAAGAAACAGCAATTGATGTTAAAATACTCGAGCGCGCCCGATACGGAGAGTGCGGCTACGCGAGTTTTGCCACGGTAACGATACATTGCGCGTGAGGTAATAATACAAATCAGATTTATTGGATTCCCATAACGTTCCTGAAATAATTTTATGTACCAATCGTCGTAGTATGATATGGTGAATTCATCCCATCAGTCTGCGGAGGGCTGTCCCTTACACCCTGTATAGCTCGTGTCTACACTGAGGCGAATCCCGCGCAGGACGTGAAAAGAAAGAAAGAAAATATGTTTATTGGCGGTAAACATGCCGCAAAGAAAGAACACTGAACGAACAAGTTGGGTGGAAATATGCGTAACATTCATGCAAAGGCTATCGCTCAGCATAATGCTGCAAACCTACGCGAGACAGAGTCCGTTGATGTGATGTCATCAACCGGTGCCGCATTTATTGAAATAACAAAATAAAATAAAATAAATGCAATACTTAGTCCTAAATGTTTACATTATAGGATACAATACTTATTTTTCTTCTAAAATCGATGACGTGTTTTCTTAGAACAATATCTGCCTCTGATAGTTTTGGCACATAAGCAAGCTACTTACAAACTTTTGTGCAAGTTGCAGGCTTAACTTGCACAAAAGTTTTTTAAGTAGCATGCCTTTGCGATTTTAAACAATCGGAAGTTTTTATGGGAGAATGGCATGCAAGCTTTTTGTATTCCATACTGACCTATATCTCTAGCATTACATTGTATAGTTTGCATGTCAAAGTCAAAGTCAAAGTCAAATAATTTATTTCAAATAGGCACATAATATGGCACTTTTGAACGTCAAACAAAGAAATAGAATTGATTCTAGTTGCCCCTTCCAAAAGGCATGTCAAATAATAGGAAATTTAATTACTCGTTTACCTAAGAACTACATTATTTATTTATTTGGGATCTCCAACAAAGGATACACAGATACACCAAGCCTAGCGCAAATAACTTATAATGATTATGAATAATACACCCTCTATATTTATATACTAGGTGAACAGAGCCGGCCTCGGCAGCGCCCAAGACGTTCGTATGCTCCGCCGAGCGGCCCACGGACTAATGCAGCGCTACATCGCCTCTGACACTTTCGACCTTGACCTTGTGTTCACAAACGACTTCTCGAAAGAAGAACGCGCGGTACTACATCAAGTATCGCAGAAAACCGGACTCGCGTCGAGGAGTTATGGTGAAGGGGATGAGAGGTTGGTTGACCTTGACTTTTTTTATTTAATTTATCATATTTTTCCCGTCCACTGCTAGTCCAGTAAGACAGAATCTAAAATGATTCTAATACAGCGTTACATTGCGTCTGACATTTTCGACCTTCAACTTGAAGGGGTTGACAAGTTGGTTGACCTTGAGATTTTTATGGACTCCTGTAACTAACTCGGAATCAAAGTCGAAGTCGAGTTATTTATATCATGAACCCAAAACAAAAAAAGTTGTACAGGAAACTACACTTGCGTCGAGGAGTTACCTGGGTTGAAATCTGTATGTGTCTCATACAGCAGTACATCATGGCCGATATTTTTGACCTTGACCTGGTGATGCTATAAAGGATGATAGCTTAGTTGACTTTGACTATCTGTCACCGAAAATTACGATTCTTGTCTTTGAATATCTAGGCAGAAATGAATGAATGAGAGATGTATTTTGAATGTATTTCAATATGGTCTTGAGTTCATAATAAAATCCTATAAAAAAAGCACTTTCCGTTTTTCAATTATTGCTCTTAACAAAAAAAAAACTAAACAAATCGGTCCAGCAGTTCTCAATGCTCTTTCCAACAAACTGCATTTCATTTTTACCCGACTACGGCGAAGAAAAAAGGAGGGTTATGATTTTGACCGGTATGTATGTATGTATGTTCATCTGTTCCCTCCTATCTTCCAAACCACTTATCACAATTTGACAAATGAGGTATCGTTAGAAGCGTCGTGATTGTCCGCTGGTTATAGGCTATGTGAAGTCACATTAAATTAAAAATGGCGCCCTCTAGAGGACATAAAGTGAGGAACTTAAAAAAAAAAATGGTTTAATCGTACCATGTTGGGTATCAAATGAAAGGGCTTAATGAGCACATTTAAAAAATATATATATTAAAACCCCAAAAGAATTAAAAAAAAAACAAGTAATAAAAACTAAAACCCGTGTTAGGGCACAAATCGAACAGATTAATCTGTTCGATTTGTGCCCTAACACGTGTGACTCCGGATTTTTAATTTGTCTGTCTGTGGTGTCTTGTTTATACCTTTTAAGTCGTAGTTGGGTTTTAGTTTTTATTACTTGTTTTTTTTTTAATTCTTTTCATTTATATGAATAACTTGTCTATTTCAGATTCCTTGTCGTGAAAAAGAAGCTGGACCCATTCTCCCTGGTTCGCGCCATCATAGAGAAAGGAGGTACCACACCGAAGTACCAAGTTTTTATACCGGAAACACTGGCGCAGAATAATAGACGTTAAAATATTTGTACAGTTTTAAATTAAGAGTCATAAAAATAAAGTTTACTGAAGTTTTTATGTATTTATTGTTTTATTTTCTATTATATTTAATTGGTTAGCTGCTTTGCACAGCGTCGCCGTGCATTTAAAAGCTCGACAACTAAAATTAATGGTTTTCGAAAGTTCCCTAAGGCTCAGCGCACACCGAACTGCAAAGTGCTCGCGTATGGTTGAGCAAAATTTTGACTACTCGATGCAGGCGGCATGCTCGCCCCCTGTGAGCAAGCTCCGTTGAAAATGCTCTGGGTTGCCAGGAGGGCGTGCATGACCAATGACAATCTCGCTGTGGCATACTGAGCGCGGGCGACGCGCGGCCCGGCAACGGCTCGAGCGCGCTCGCGCATATAGAACGCTTACTCGAATCGAACACGGATCTTGCAAGCTCGACCATGGTCGAGCATCAAGTTTGGACTTGTATTTAATTTTGCAATGTATGGAATTTTCATAAGATTAATTGTGTAACTCTTGGTGTGCGCTGACGCCAACGCGACCTGCGGTAGGAGTTGGTTATTAGAAATAGTCACATAAGAAAAAAGCGTTATGCCCCCTCCGTGCGACTTTCTCTCTCTCTATCTCTATTATAATTATACGAGTGGTGTCCGTGCGAGTATCGCATAAGGAACTTTGAATCGTTCCTGACGTGGGTCCCCCGACCGCACTGGTTTTTTTTAAGTGTTAATAAATAAAAATAAAAAATTGTAAATCTCGTAATGCTCTAAATATGTTTAGAACAAACGTGCACAGCTCTAAGATGCTTCTAAAGCCTTCTATTGGTGATAATGAGACCATTGGATAAATTATAAATTATTTGGCCATCAAATGACGGCCATTTATCAGACAGTTTTTCTTCATCTGTAAAATAACGTTTATTGCAATCACGAGATCACTTTCTTGCACGGTGTTTTAAATCTGGATCCACGAACTGGCGATACTCAATTACTCAAGTGTTCGTACGGACTCAGCACCCAGCACGCGTAGCACGACAACCATAAGGCTGCCTGTCCACTGGAGCGGAGAGGAGCGCAACTGCTGTGCCAATATTAACCAATAGAATCTAAACTCTGGCTTACTCTGGTTCAGAGTTTAGATTCTATTGATTATTATTGGCACAGTTGCCCTCCTCTCCTCTTTTCTCCGTTTCAATCTATATCCTAATATGCATCTCATCGAAACAATATGATTTTCATCTTTTTGATGATAGAAAAGATGCAGGGTATGCTAAGTTACCAGCATTCTATACAGCTCTAGCTAGGGCAACAATCGGCAACAAGGACTATTGTGTAAAGAAGGTTTTTTTGTTTCTGCATGTCGTAGTAGATAACAATCTTCATACCCGCATGATGGATACGCTGCTTGCTGATAAAATCTAGCACCTACCTACTTTAAAATTCTGAAAACGTAAATGAGTTTTGATCAGATCTTTACAAAATACGGGAGCAATCGAAACCTTTTAGTATAAAATAACCAGACTATTACAACTCCACATCACTCAGTTTTCGGCTCTACGATACTCCCGCCATTTTATAAACTTTTTAAAATGAACTCTAAATTGGCAACGGTATTGATGGCATACTGCCTCATACACTTTTTCAGTGCGGCTGAGGGCTCTTTTATAAAGCCTAATAATGTGCCAAGGGTTGGAAGAAGTAATGAAGAAATTCCTTATGATCAAGGAAGCATGGGCTATGTTATTAAAACGAATAAGAATATACCACGCATGGGCAGAAGGAACTATGACTCGGTAAGTCAATTTTATCTTGTTTTTAGGTTTTTACGAGGAGTACGTACTAATGTTTTTTTTTTGTTATTCAACGTTTGTTACGTCATATACGCGCCAGAAGGAGGGTAATGTTTTTTATTACGGAATGGGCCTGTTCTTGACTTGCCTCTTATTCCTTTATGTTTACCGCTTCATTGGCGACTGTTTATACGGCTGTGGATAGTGAGATCCCGGGTTCAAATACAGGGTCGGGCCAGAAAAGATATCCATGAGTCTTTCAGTCCAAAATTCTCAGAAGCAGCTCGGAGTTTAGGAAGTTGATGGTGTGACACCCCTGTGCCTCAGAGAACAGCACCGCAGTCCGCAGTGCCTGATATGTTTCGATACCTACTTACTTAGATGACTACCAACTCTAAGCAACTTATCGGTTACAAAGACGCACTTCATTTTCGGCCGTGTGAGATTGCCGTACTAGCGAGGTATGAGATTGAGGGAAGGGGAACTGCGTAATTAGCTATATAGTTTCCTTTGAAATTGATCCCCCTACACCGAATATCAAAATGATTATTATTCGGGAAAAGTAATATGAGAATTACATTACCTTACAGGAAAACCGCTATGACATCCCCAAGTTCTATCAGCTGCCTTCAGAAAACTTTGATGTTTACGAAGGTAAGGAAGAATTCACTATTAGACTTTGCTTGTAAATATTGAGACGTTATAGAGACTGATTTATTTTCTTATAGGTGAACCACAAGAATATAATATGCCGATTGAAGCTTATTACTCGAAACAATATGAAAACAAGAAACGATAATATGAAAAAATTGTGATCCTAAATAATTCTAATTTCTGTTGATTCTAGTCCTTATTTTAGTCAAATAAATGAATAATATGCATGCATGTAATCTTTTTGTTTTTATTATTGGAACTTTTTCAGCTTTAAAATGAACGTGGAGACGTGGACTGGAACGTAATTTTCAATTTTTCTGTCAATGTCAAGCGATAATACTCTACAAAATTGAAAATCTTCATTTATTTTCATCTATCTCTTTTGCACATGTGTGAAATGTTACCGTTTATCTCTTTTCATCCATAACGAATTGATCATCTCAAACTTTTTGGATTACTCTCGAATTTCTTCCACGAATTTTTGTGGAAGAAAATTCACTATTTATTTTGGAAAATAACATCTAAATTTCTCGGGCGTTTTAAAATAAGACAAAATGGTGGTGTCCATGGATGTTCATCTGCCAGAAGAGTCTGAATTGACGGTGGATGAGCTGAATTTATCGTCAGCAACTCTGTTCGCTGGTTCTGTTCATTTAGGAAAATATTGTGAACAGGCTAATAATGTGAGTATAACTGTTGTTTTATTTATAAACGTTGATTATTAGACTTTTATGTTACAGATCTGCATTTGTTGTATGTTTGAGTTAAATTGATTGCATAATCAAAGTTTTATTGAGGTTATGTTATGATAGATTTGAGGGTGTTATATTCTCATTCTCGAAGCCACTATGATTACAGTAATCAGTGCTGTAGAATCCAGTTGAAAGTCTATGGTCGATTTGTCAGTCCATGCTACTTGCAAATGCTAATTAATCGAATAAAAATTGTTCTTGAAAAGTGTTCATATTGTATTCTGCCAAGGGCTTAGGCACTGTAGATTTATTACAGAACTTGCCAATAGCGTGACAAATGACAATATATACACTATTCCACGTGAGATTTATGTTTCAGTTAGTCAGATATTTAGAAAAATATGAAATACATAATCAAAACCTTCTGTAATGCATTGCACAAAGTTCATTTGTTTTAGGTAAGCCATAGCTACATTGGAAGGAGCTGGTTCTTGTAATATCTATGCACATTATTTTATATGTTAGCACAGTCAACCTATAATATTCCCACTGCTGGGAGGCCTCCTCTCTGTGAGAGGGAGTGGGCCTTAATCCACCACACGGGCCCAGTGCGGGTTGGCGGATGTCACATGTCTTTGAATTTTTGGTTCTAGGACATGCCGGTTTCCTCACAATGTTTTCCCTTCACTTTTTTGATAATAGTGGTGATGAAATAATTTACACCAAGTGCCTGCTTGGGTTCAAACCCACGACCTACTACTCGTAAGTCGCAGCCGTTACCACTGGGCCACCACTGCTCACCAATTTTATATGTTATTAATTTTTAATTCTGACCATTTAACAACTATATTTATTTCAAGTATCATGTAAGAGAAAATTTCTTCATTTATGCATGAAATATGTTTTTATAACAATGTATTTATTAAAAGATCCTTGCCATCCATTTTCCAGGAGTTCATGCTCTGTCGTATGGAGGAGAAGGACCCACGGAAATGTCTCAATGAAGGCAAAGCAGTAACTGCATGCACAATGGATTTCTTTCGTAAAGTGAAAAATTCATGCCTGCAAGAGTTCAATCAGTACAGCAACTGCATTGACAAAAGTTCTGGAGAATATACCTTGAAATAGTAAGTTTTATTAATGATACACTTTCTTCAGCTTAGTATTTTATTTTATTTAATAGGAACAACAAATGGCTACATTGTGCAATATTATAGACAGAAAAACCGGTCAAATGCGTGTTGGACCACGCAAAATGAAGGGTTCCATAGTGGGTTATTAATTCATCAATGAATTAATTAATTTGTCATTCAGCACAAACTTAACATTGTAGTTGAAAAATATGTTCTCCTAAACAGATATTAAGGGAGAATATCGTTTGAACGACATTTCCAACGACACCGCACACCATGGGAGATAGACAAGAATAAAAACATCCACACATTACACGCAGGGGAGGCACTCAAAAATTGTATTATTATTATTTTATTTTACCACTTTGTCTGTGTGATTATACCCGTGCCAAATTACAGCTTTCTAATACTAACAGTCTCTGAGCTGAGCCGTGGACAGACAGACCCAGAATTAACTGGGCAGGCACCAGCGTTGCCAACTGCACTGTAATTAAGGTAGCAACACCATATTCAGCATTGATTCACCGTCTGCCGTAGTAATTTCATTATGGTGGCAAAAAACACTGTAATTGGGCAGATGGAATATTGAATGTATTTTTGTTGTCATAACATGGCAACATTTTAAATAGCAGTGAACTAGGGGGAATTCCTCAACCATAGATAATAGTTTGAACCAATAGAATACGTACAAATTAAAGAGTTGCCTTATTAAGAGTATTCTTAACCATTTGTATTACCAACTTTCTTTATTCAGATGTACTTTGCGTAAGCGTAATTGTGTATATCTCCATTGAAAGGGTATCTGTTTTTCAATTAATATGGAAAGTGAATCTGATGATGGAAAAAATTTAACTTTCTGCTGTCAGTAGAAATGCTTAGGAGACAAAAATACTTAAATGTATAAAATTGATCATGATCACACAGTTATTTTGTTTCCGACGATTTTTTTTTTTTTTTTCAGACAACCTTGTCATTTTGCACGACTTTTTAAAATCTATCGTATTTTTTTTAAATCTACCGTAATTTTAAACTGGTAACACCGTAATCCATTATTTAGAGTTGGTAACGCTGGCAGGCACTATAGTTTTACCAATTTTTGGTGTACATAATGATTCTTTAACGTGTTTTTTCAGTTGCCGCAAGACGCAAGGTGTGTTTGACAAGTGCGTGCTTGAGAAGTTGAACATTGAACGTCCATCATTCGGATACTTCTGTGAGGCTCGCGTGCATGATACTAAGAGGTATGAATTATTTCTTACTTTTTAGAGTTCCGTACCCAAAGATTGCCAACAGAACCCTATTATTAAGGCCAATGGCGGGCTAAGGGGGGGAGGTGGCAGGCAGGTGCGGTTCTCCCAGGGCCAGGTCTTGGGGGGCCCCAAACCTCGAGTACAGGCCCAATAAAGGCCAAAATATGTTCAGTAAGTAAAAGGCAGTTTGTAGTTGGGAGCCCCCCTATGCATGCTAAATAAACATAGGATGCAAAAGTTTTCGAGCTTGCTGCGCTCTCTCTTGCATCCTACATCCTCGTGAACAATGCTCGTGCCTTCTCTGTACGAGAAGAAGCCTTTGAACTGCAGTGAGACAGTAAGAGGCTGGTATTATTATTAAGGCCATGGCATACCTTTTTTTTTTATTGGAGGGTGGGATATCGTCAAATGACATCTCCCGCTCTGGGCGGAGCGAGAGGGCGTGTCAAACTTTTACTGACTAAAACCCACCCGCCGTTCCTTCAGTTGCCTGTTGCCAAGGCTCCCGGTATCCCTTTCGGACTTTCTCGCAACCCTGGCAGGCATCGAATACAGTCCTCTCAGTGCAGCAATATGCTCAAGCAGTTTTCAATGATTATTTATTGATATAATGATAATGAAATAAGAACTAAATCACAACTGACATAGTCACGCGTATTTCGACTCTATTTCTACTGTGATTCAGTTCATTATCAATTAAATAAAAAATTGCTTTTGAAAATACTTAATTTGTTTTTACTCTTTTTCAGGCCAAAGCCTTTGGAAGAACCGAAGGCGGTCTACCCCGACGCCACTCCAGCGTTACCGGAGGGAGCAGAGAAAAAACCAGCAAGATTCGGCTCTCGCTTCTACTGGATGACCGAGTAAACGGCGCCAGCCGTGCGAGCGAGACGCATAGACAGTGGTTACGTGTGTGGGAAAGAGATGGGACGACGCCTGTTATTAAATTGGCGGCATTTATTTTGCAATAGTTTACGTTCTGCGTATGATTTTATGTAAATAAGAGAAGTAAACAAAATATGCTGAGACATACAGAATATTTTAACCTCTAAAGTTCCTACTACACCGTACGAAAAAGCTGTTTACGATCCTAAAAAAATACGTAAAATGCTCTATGGGTTTGGTTTTACGTTCCATTCCGCATCTTTTTCACACACAACTGCAGTGTCCTGAAGTAAGGCATTGGATGAGTTTCGTTTTATAATCTTTTAACAATTTTAGTGTAATTATTTAATTTATAAGCTTACAGTGTTACAGATCAACAAATCATGTTATAAAAATATACAGCAACTTGTCTAATGTTTTACTTCCAATCAAATCAAATAGCTATTATCGATTTGTAGAGTAATAAAATGTTGAAATTTACTATTTGTGTCATTATTTCTTGGCCTTACACAATGGCAATATTTTAGAACAAGCCCTATTTACAGTCAGTCAGACCTATTTATAGTAGACCCTGTAGTCTCAAAAAGGAGTCTCTACATTATAATATAATGACGTTATGGTACTTTCCGACCACAAAGTGCGATGACTTGGCCATTCGGGTGTGTGGTGGCCCAGTGGTAACAGCCGCGGCCAAGGAACGTATACTCACCTACGGCGAGCCGCGGCTTACGAGTTGTAGGTCGTAGGTTTGAGAACACTGAGAGGCGTTTGACTTTGTGTAAATTATATAATAACCATTCCTTTCAAAATGGTAAAGGAAAACAATAGGAGGAAACCGCCATGTTCTAAGTCTTAAAGTTGGAAGACATCTACCAACCCGCACTGGGCCCGCGTGGTGGTTGCGGCCCACTCCTCACAGAGAGGCTTGTGTTCCAGCAGTGGGAACATTATAGGTCGATTATGAGTAATGGGAGTGTGGAACTGCAGCTGATGGTGATGAGTGATGCAACTAGATGAAAAATGAGCATATTTTAGAAATGGAGGTAACATCCCCCATTTCCAAAATCAAAATCAAAAGTCATTTATTCAAACTAGGCTGAGAATCAGTACTTTTCGAACGTCAAAATTACAGACAGTCCCCCAAAACGCCCACCCTTCACCTTTTACCACTTCCTAGTGCTTTAGCTGGGAAGAAGAAGTGGCGCAACAAACTCCCCAGCTTCCGCTTATAAGGTCTGGGTATTGGAACCATGTAGTTTATAGGGAGTAGGGTTCCACATTAAGAATCATGCGAAATGTCTGACAATGGTACATTTCAAAATATTGTAAATAATGGCGTCTCGTAAGCCAACCTTTTCGAACACCCGATTGAACATGTACGTACATTGGAACGTTAATGAAAATGTCAAAATTGACATACTTGACATTTACGCGTAGGGCAGCTACAGCGTTTCAGATTACACATGATGAGTTTGAGGGGGATGTTGAGTTTAATATTTGCGTTCCTACCTTTTCTTACATAACAGCATTTTATATTGCTGTCTTCCTCTAACATATGATTTTCAAGTCTGTTTGTTGATTTCGAAATGAATGAACTTTTTACAAACCTTGGAATCTTGAAACGCATGAGTGTCATTGAATGTACATGATCGATTGAATCAATAAATATAGTTCTAAATAAATCGTAAAAACAACTAATTACGTGACAAACATTGCATCCGTTGACTTTGGCAGGATTCCTTAGCATAATATTTGAGTAAACAGTGAAAACTAACTAGAAATAATGTGAAAACACGCGCTTCGCGTTCACTTACAAAGTATAAACAAATGTTATGATATTGTGTTTTTCTTAGTAAATAATGAGTGATTTGTGCGATGAGCAGGTTATTCATGATAATATTTACGCGAATACGTATAGTTTGTGGGGGAATTCGAAGTATTATGATATAAAAAACCTGTCTCCACAAAACTTTGCCAATCGCAATGGCACTATTGGCAGTGAGATCAGTCAGGAGTTCAAAGCTTCCCGATGGTCTTCCGTCCCGGCTGAGGTGGTGCAGGCCCCGGAGCCGCCGGACAGGCTTAATCGGAGGACCGTGGATCGAGATTCCTTGTATGAAGACCCTGAAACGTTCAACAAGGAACCCCTGTAAGTTTGTTATTGTTTATATTTGTATTTATGTCGTATGACGCGCAATTTAAGATATGATTTGGCTTGCAAAAGATGAGCGACAGGAAATTTATAAAATATTCAGCATAAGTTAATCAAATTTTATATTATTTTTTTGTTTTGCCCACTGGGCCTATACCTTCTTGAATTAGCAATCATATTTTTATGGCAATGCAATTGTAATAAAGATTTCATAGTCCATAAGTCTATGTACTACTGATTATATTTACTTGCAGCTGAGCTAAACAATTTTCATGAATCAGTAAGTCATTCTAAATAAAAATATATTAGTTTAGGTATCATATTACTGTGTTATAAGTTGTATTGTATTAACACTCATTCATTCATATCTTCATTCATATTTATATGGTTCATATTAAACATTTATGAGTTTTATTCTTAAATAATAAAATCTTAACTTCATAACTCAATATTAAAAATGCGAAAGTGAGTTTGTTTGTTACACTTTCACGCTAAAATGGCTGTCGGATCTAGATGAAATAATTAGGCACATGGGTAGACCATGACCTGGAATAGGACATAGGATACTTTTTATCCCGGTAGTATGTTCCCGTAGGATAATTTCCGACCTCCACACAGGCGAAGCCGGGGCGAGAAGCTAGTGCTTAATAGACTTTTTAATGTAAGTTGATAGTCAGGTGACCTGCACCTATACTATGACGTATTAATGCCATCATTTTTCCAGTGTTAGTGAGAGATGGAGCTATACAAGGCCGCTAGCATCATTTTCGCAGTGGAATAATGATGGCATTAATACTTCATAGTCAGCCCCCTGATCACTCTGGTCAGCTCAGGTTGATGTAGTTCTGGTTTATTTATGGGGTTGGCAGAAACTAAAGAACTCCACCTGCTATGATCCTTACAGAACCTTGTTGCTTCATTTTCGTTTTAGGTAATGCGGTCACCCGTAAAAGTCTTAAATCAAGTTGCAGTTTAGGTATTCTTAAGAGCGTTTACTCTGAAAGTGGTCGTCGGGAATCCCAGGCGGATTCCCGGCCACCATAGGCGCGGGCTTGCGGACGATTAGGACCAGGCCCGGGTCGATGGCGCGTCGTGTTCCACGCGCGCCTCAAAGAGATGTCAGCACAATTGGCGGGGTCCGCTAGGACCGATGCGATGTTTGCCAGCGTTGCGGGTTACCGGGACCTTGGCAACAGGCAACTGAGGGAGCACGGGTGGGTTTTAGTCAGTAAAAGTCTGACACGCCCTTCCGCTCCGCCCAGAGCGGGAGAAGTCATTGGATCGCACATTCGAAAAAAAAAAAAAAAGGCACCTGTCACACCGCGCGGCGATTAGCGAAAAGCGAGTGGAGCTAGCGACCAAAAACGAGTTCTTTGTTTGACTGAGGACTCGCCAGTGGTGTGAAGAGTCAGCGTTCAACTATAGGACGACTGCTTAACTGAGACCGTTCCTGAGGTACTGTGCGGTGCGGGAGGGGTGAGGTATCGTGATACGAAACTCAGTTATGCTGAGGCTACATTGTCGCGTTATCGCGATCTATACTTCGCGCGCTCTCTGTTGCTCAGCGAGACGTCGAGCGGTGTGCGAGTGAGAGCGCTGAGCGAAGTTTAGTTCGCGATAACGCGACAATGTAGCTCCAGCATTATACGTCAACTTGTGACAGCTGTCACCCCTCCCGCACCGCGCAGCTACTTCAGAAATGGTCTCAGTTTAGCGGGCGGCCTAGTAATATGTATATGTATCTCTTTTCTGGACTACCTACAATCTTTTGTACCTATGTTTCTTGACCGAGAAAATAGTGAGATAATAGCTAGTAGTAAATAGAGAAAATAGCTAGTTAGTCGCTTCTTCGTCGGCGATTTTTGCCTTAAGGCCGTATCCTACCTCAAATTGTTTAGCATGATCCTTCGCTATGCCGAAAATACTGCAGCATTAATTTTGAAATAATTATATGTTAAAGTTGAGGATTGATGCTAGGTCCTATGTTTGGCGAAAACACGATTACATGAAATTTTCTCTATAGAAAAAAAACCAAAGTTACCTCTAAACCGAACTAAAAATCGCTGATCGAATTTAAAAAATACTTAAAATTAGATCATGAAACTTTGCATGATAACTGAACTAACTATAAAGCAGGTTTTATGATTTTTTTTTACCGTAAAATGCAATTACCTAAACTATTCGAGGCTTGAGAGCGGAGTGGAGTGCTGGCATCACTCCACTCCGTCTCGCTCTCACTCAGGCCGCGAGTAGTATGATACGACCGAGATAAAATCTGAGGTAGGGTAAGTAAGTCAGTCAGTAATTTGCTTGTATAATTTTTTTTTTGTATTTCCTCCCCATAGATCAATCGACAGCCCTCAAGGTGAAACTCCACCACTGACTTCAATCCTCAGTGGAGACAGTCCCACCAGCAAAAGCCCCAGTCTCGACTGGACCCAGTTGTACTGGCACAAGGCTTCGGAAGTATGCCCAGATGGCGGCCAGGGCCCCAGCAGGGGCCGGAAGCGACTAGTGCTGGGCCCCAACAATATCCAGAAGAAGCTTGATAAGATGCTCGCGAAACCTGTGAAGATGACCAAGGCTGAGAGGTGAGCTTCTACATTTGAAAAAAGATTAGACATTTAAACAAACCTTTTTACAGTCCGTTCAACCGATTTTGACTTCTATACCGTAGGCATAAGGATGGCATTAAAAGCAAAAAATGTTACACAATACCAACTGTCTACTGCAGCTGCCATTTGTCAAAACGCAATAGAAGTCGAAATCGGTTTAACGGACTGGTCGCTAATGGATTTTGATGTCATGTTCACCATCGTTTTTAGATTTTTTTCCGGAAGTTTTATGTGATAAATAAACAAATCTCAATTTTTTTTCAAAACCGCATAGTTGTAAAAAGCGTGCGAAGCAGGGGCGGCTCGCTAGTTTTTTAAAGGTCGGTTGTTTTTTTTTTTGACTTACCAAGGGGTATCGTTTTACCCAGTTGAGCTGTGGAGGTCAGATAGGGTCGCTCCATGTAAAATACTGGTATTCAGCTACATCCGGTTAGGCTGGAAACCGACACCCCAACATGGTTGGCAGGGTGAGATTTATTTTCACGAGGATTGATCACCACCCTTGCCCAAGACGGGTTGTCCAGGTTTCCTCACGATGTTTTCCTTTAGCGATGTCAGTATGTCCTAGAGAAACTCAAAAAACATTTTTACTAGCGCAGTAGCGCGAATTTGTACCCCCAACCTTGTGCCTGAGGGGCCTTCATAACTGAGCCGCCACGCACGTCATCCACTGGGCTATCACGAAATTGACAAAACGTTTATTACTTACTTACATTTTTTTCGTTTGCAGCATGATGCAGAAGATGGGTTGGCAAGGCGGCGCGCTCGGCAGAAGTGGGGCCGGTATCGTGGAACCGATCGCACCGAACGCTGTTTATGTCGGCAATAATGTAAGTTACATACAATCTTAATCATCTCAAAAAATGTGGGAAAATAGGCAACGTCGCCCGCGAGAACCATAATTCTTTTTCTAAAAGAAAATTAGTCTAATACCCTCAGTTACTCCTTATAACATCAGCTATCTGCTAGTGAAATTATCGCCAAAATCGGTCCAGCCGTTTCGGAGATTAGCCGGAACAAACAGACAGCATTATTTCATACATTTTCATGTCGGTGTCGGCACTGACACTGTGACATTGACAAGTGCGGGATGCGTTCATAGAGAATGTATGAAAGAATATTTTGCACTGTGCCGGTACTGTGTCCGAACGGTGGCTTCACTGATGTGTATGAATCGACCTTAATAATGAATTAACAATTGATCTTACTTATTTATTTTATTATTTATGTACACACAGTAAAATATATAATAGATACGACATAATTATAATATGAGTACAAAGGTACTGCTTATTTCTCAAGAAATTTCTTCCAGCAGACCTGCGAAAGGAGAAATGAGAAAGAAATGTAGACAATAGTGTGTGAGAACAAGCTCGAGGAGGAGGAGCTCGTGGCTGAGTAATAACAGCCGCTCGGGTCGATCCATCAGGTAAAGCTACGCTTGCCGGGGTTGGTCCGTGGATGGTTGACCATTTTCACATATCGAGACTCCTCCGTGCCTCGGAAAGCACGTTAAGCCGTTGGTGGTTTTTTTTTTTACCCCTACACATATGCGCAAGAAAATTAACATATACTTAAATAAATACATAAAGCTTAAATATATAAACATACATTCTTTATCTCTTACAGGCTAAAACTAAAATAGGCTTCGGCCAAAACCACATCCAACGCAACGTGCGCTCACCGAAACACAACAAAAAGGCTGACTGCAAACAGTTCTATGAAATGAACGTCCTACTTAACATTTACGAATTTGTCAAAAATAACTCCGAGGTGGAATTACTCTTTGACAAAAATTTGAAGAAGGATGAACGCAAGAAGATCCATCATTTGGTTCAGTTCAAACTGAGTGCTGAGGACTTGGCGTCAGTCGATTTTGACAATCCTGCTCAAATGGACTTGATACTGCAGATTAGTGATAAGAACTGCTATATTTTGCACACGCAGAGCTTTGGGACTTATCCTATTCGGTAAGTTTAAAAAAAAAAATATTTTCAACAACTTTGACCTTTGAGTGCACACGGATTGAATTTCGTACGTTGGTCACGTTGAAATAAAGTCGAAAATCTATTGTCACGGAGCTGATAAAACAAATTCGCTTTTTATAATCACCAACCGATTCCAAAAACTATACTTCTATCCTTCTTTTAAATCTTTCCCAGAAAAAGAGGAGCGCAATTTTTTGACGTGACAACGTCTAATAAATCAATGAACGCGCTGCACGCACGAAAAAAGATGACTCATTGTCCCGTTACGCGCATTGTCCCGTTACGCGCATTGTCCCGTTACGCTCATTGTCCCGTTACACTCATTGTCACGTTACGCTCATTGTCCCGTTACGCTCATTGTCCCGTTACGCTCATTGTAACGTTACGCTCGGAGCGAGAGCGCTACACGAGCGAGCGAAAGGCACTTGTTATGACGTTGTCACGTTAAACTATCGTCCGTAAACCGACTTTATTTTCTTTTTCTTCCAGCCAATTGAGTCTCTTCAAGATAGCCCCACCACACGTCTACCTCATCGTACCAGACAAACTAAAAGACCACAAAGACTCACTCTTCTCCGACGAATTCAAACAACGCTTCTTAGAAACGAACGGAGAAGAGATCCTAGAAGTAGAAGTTAAAGAAGAGCCTCCAATCCCAGAAGAACCGAAAGCTCCAGAAGAATTGGAACCAGAGGAAGAAACAAACCCCTTCTTGATAAGCATAACGAGGAATCTAAAGAAATCCGATTTCGAATGCCAAGAAGAGGAAGAAGTGGCAGAAGAGCCAGAAGTTTTGCCGGAAATGTCGGAAATTATGACGAAAATTGTTAATTATTTCACTGAATTTGCTGATAGTAGGAAGTATTCACAGTTTAAATTCTTGGGGCCGTTCGTTGAAGAAGAACTTGTTGCTATCAATGAGTTCATAGAGCAGGCTATCAAGTACGTCAGTCAGGAACATTGTCCTTACGCGTGCGTTTTCAAAAAGGTCGCGTTCGAAATCAATGAAGATTGTACCGGGAATACAGTGTGAGTATATTTTTCTTGCATTATTTTTGTACGATAAAGTATTGGTATCGATCACTAATCGATGTTGTTACTCGATACCGAGTTATGGATACTTTTGTAACGATGCTGGCACATCATTTATCAATACTTTTTATATAGTAGTAGTGTAGTAAAGGTAGCCTTTTTTCAATTATGTTGGGGTCGGATTCTAGTCTAACCGGATGCAAATGAATAACAGCATTTTACATGGAACGACTACCTATCTGACCTCTACAACCTAGTAACTGGGTAACACGATACCCCTTGGTAAGACTGGTTGTCAGACTTTCGGGCTTCTGACTACCCGTAACGACTGTCATAGATGCAAGCTTAGATCCGGTTAGGCTGGAAACCGACCCCAACATAATTGGGAAAAGGCTACGCAGATTGATTTTAAATTACGAGGCGAGGGGTGTTCAATAAATAGTGAGAATGCGATACATTCTCCTTGGATAGAAAAAAAATAAATACTGGCAGGCATAGCCCAGACATTAGCTATGATGATAATAAAAAAAACAATCAATTATCTTTTGTTTTAAAAAAATAGAAGTCATTTGTTTACGTCGTTTCGGAACGTGTTCTGTTGTTTGTTTTTTTCACCAAGATAACGCGCCCGCGTACAAATCTATAGTTGCGATGGCTGCCATTCAAGAAGCTGGCTTCGAATTGATGGCACATCCTCCATAATCACCGGATCTTGCTCCAGTGATGTTTACCGATTTTTGCGGTTAAAGGAACATCTCAGGGGCCAGCAATTTGAAGATGATGACGCAGTAATCGCCGCCGTACACGATTTTTTAAGGGATCAGAAAGAAGATTTTTTTAGAAAGGGAATTTTAGTTTTAGAAAAAAGTTATACAAATTGTATAACCCTGAAAGGTGACTACGTCGAAAAATAAATAACAGATAATTGCGTCATACTCATTCTCATACATATTAGGAGACAAGCTGACGGACTTTTTTTTTATCGAATCTTACTCGTACGACAAATATTTATAATTTTTCGTAGTTTTAGTGATTTTTGCCAACTTCCATCGCCTGTATGCGATTTAAAAAAAATACTTATACGTTTTTTTTCTGATTTTCAGGATATACAAGAGACCGGTGGAAAGGAAAGATCGAAGGAATTAGTTCTAACGATATTTTATGTTAAGTTATTTTGTTTATTGCGGAAAGTTTGTGCTAGCGTAGACACGCGCCGATAGTTTGAAGTTATTCGCAGCTATCAAGTGAATTGCTAAAAGTTGTTTCTGGCTTTCATCGGCTGGTACCAACTTTGCCTAAGTCAATTTTAAAAAGTGCACACTGCCCGCGAATAGTATGTATAAGAATGTGATTAAAAATCATTTATTTGTAGAAAATACAGTTATAAAAGTTGGCGGTTTACTACAGTCCATATTTTGCCTGTTTAGGGCATGCGAATGAATTTTACATGAATACTTAATAGGTACTTATTTTAGTAACATACAGAATATAAAAATACCATCCTTGTAATACACTTTCTCTAAAGCTGACTTTTCAGTATGAGATAATTTATAATATACAACGTGTTTTTTTTAAATCCCATAACTTTAGGGTATTATTGAGACCATGTCAAAGAATCAACTGGCATACCAATTTTTTTTTTTTTTTCTTTTTCATGAATAAATAATTTGACAAAGTCACGATTATTTACGTAAGGGATGTTTTACGTAAATAATCGTGACTTTGTCGAATTATTTTTACGTGAAAAAAGTAAAAAAAAAAACGGACTATTTTTGTCCATAAAATATGACAACGTCGCATTTTCTTAGCTTTAATTAAGAATTATTGGTTTGAATGAAAATGATTTACTCGTACCCTCGTATAAATGAAACATAGATACACACATCGAGAGTTTAATGTTACGATATACAAAAAAAACAAATGAAAAACAACGTATATGCCAGTTGATTCTTTGACATGGTCTCATTAATCCACTAAAGTTATGGGATTTAAAAAAAAACACGTTGTATAGTATAGTATATACTGAGATAGAGATGTACTTAATATACTACATCTCATCTCATCTTAAAAGTACGGTGAGGGATATTAATTTATTTCTCGAGAAGTAATATACAGTATGTTATCTAACGAAGGGCGTTCCCGTTAACCTGCAATAGTATAGCGTCTATACATGCTAAAAAATATATTACCGGTAAAAAAAAAGATTTATTTTATATTTTTATCGTAAATAAAATATTCACAAAAAATATTAAATTGATACGGAAAAGAAACACTGTACACGCACACTTGTTTTTCTACGTTGAAATACAAGTGTGCGTGTACAGAGTGTTTCTTTTACGTATCAATTTAAATTTTTTATGAATATTTCACTACTTATATATATATTTTTTTTTATTGGTAATATTTTTTTGCCTGTATGGACGCTATACTCTTGCGGGTTAACGGGAACGCCCTTCGTTAGATAACATACTGTATATATCATAATGAAAAGTCAGCGTAATGTCGGCGCGAGTCTAAATTTGTTAGTTTTGATTTGTGATTGTATACCCACCGTTTTAACTATCCTACAGTTACAATTAGAGTATGAATGTATAGATAAGTAAATGTATGTATAACCTGCAAGGCATAAGGAGCAAAGATTACAAAAATGTGTGCTTATTATCATTTCTAACGTGGCGATACTATCTTTTACGTCCACGTACATAAGATACGAGTGTATGGAAATACGTGCACGTTATATTATTATTTATTTATACTTCAGACAACAATAACCATTTTGTTAGTAAAAAAGTGCTTTTCTCAAACATGAGATCACATCATTCACTTAAATAAAATCTTTGATAAGTTACCTCCTTGGTTGTTATGTGGTGAAGTAAAAATTTCTTTCCATTTTTAAATAACACGACAGATATGAGTTTTCATGGTAATTTATTTGGCCGCTAATGGTCCGTACTCACATACGGTTTTACTGGATAGTTTTACTCCAAAACGAGTAAAAATCAACGTGTGGACCGCATAACTCACAACTCGAAGGCTCGCATAAAGCCGGCTCGATGGGATTAAATAAAAGTAATTTCTGCTTCCACTACGTCGGTCTGTGCTGACCGTAACCATTACTACATTTCTTATCGATATTTTCACCCCTCTAATTCTAGCTGTAGTGTGGTGGGTTTACGGGTAATTCTCATTGACCTACTATGGGTCATAGTAATAGGTGCGCGGGTAATAACCCCGTGTTTTAACCTTTTTACTGCCACGGACGTTTATAGACGTCAGCGCTTAAATGTTACTCGAAAATGACGTGCTATGACGTCACAGAGACTGATTTTATATCGTCGTACTAGTCTTTTCATAGCTATGTTGGGGTCAGTTTACCTAACTAGATATTAGGAAGATCTGATGTCTATGGTTAGACGATAGACAGATTTTGAAATTCTGAAGATATGTATACAGGTTGTGTTGTAAATAATGGATAACCCTGAAACTGTCGATTCGCCAGATTATCATCTATCATTTACCCCACTTATATCGCCATATGGCTCATATTTTTTTTTTTCTTGAATTTTTTCGATGTTTTAATACTTATTCGGCCATTCTGGGCGGAGACAAATCCAACAAATCAAAGGACATCAAAATCGGTCCAGCAGTTCTCGAGGTTTAAGTGCTTGAATTTGTTTTTAAGATATCAATAATTTGGTCATATATCAATAATTTGGTCATCCATGGGCATATGGCGATATAAGTGGGGTAAATGATATATGATAATCTGGCCAATCGACAGTTTCAGGGTTATCCATTATTTACGCCACACTCTGTATATGCTGGTCGCGCGGTAAACTCTGCTTGCGCGATGCAGGATATTGCGATAAGTCAGTGTGATTCGTAGTTCGCATGTGGCAATGTAGATGCCGCCACAAGACTATGACCTAATATAGTTGGGAAAAGACTCGGCTGATGAAGATAACTTTTACATCATTTTAATTTAGAAGATCGCTAACTATTCGAAGTTTTAATTAGTCGTTATCATTAAGATGTGGATACAAATATTGACTACACATAAATGTTGATGATTTGTTCACCAACCACAGTGCCGGACTGTGGTTGGTGAACAAATCACCAACATTTATGTCGTCGAGAGAATGCGCTCTTGACATCTGTCAGTTTCATACTAACGAATATGTGTTTTGCGAATTTGACCCTTATTACTACTAGAAATTGTCCTACTGACAGGTATCAGGAACCCATTCCGGCCGGAATGTAAGGAGGTGATTTTGTCAGTTTATATTCACTACGCGACCTTTTTAGCTTGCGTTTCATAGACGGTTGTTCGACAGTGGTAGAATCACCTTCATGGATGTTGGAGGTGACTAAATCAACACCCAGGGGGCCTACCAACACCTCATATAGCAGTATTATTTTAATCTTACATTGGTCGAAAGAGATGGAGCTATACATCCTGTAGAGCTTCATCTCTTTCCTACACTGAAGTAATATTAAAATAATACTGCTATAAGAGCTGGTAGTGATTCCCCTGTATATTATTATATTTTAAAGATTTTCTATAGAAAAGACAATAATAATAAATCGGAAGATTTTTTTGTATTTTATATTTAGGTGCCTGACGCTTTGACGTAACGTGGCGGTAAAAAGTTTTAATAAAATTTTAAAATAAATTAAATTATGTAAAAAATAAATTATGTAACGACTCTAGTACACAATTGGCTATGGTTGTTATACTTCGATTCATTGCTTCGTTTGTACATAAGAACAAATAAATGATGTAAAATGCTAATGTAAACATACCATGCGCAAAATACAGGGTGATTTTTCCAAATTAATATGCATGGATTGTCAAATCTGAAACTATAAAAGTGTGTCCAAACATTGAGCTGCAAGAGCGCGGCAGCAACACTCGGCGTAAGGTAAACATGTTTGTGCGCGACATGTAGAACAAAGCGTTCGCGCGCGGCAGTCGTCCAATCACAGCGCGGCAAGCCGCGTGCAGCCGCGCACGATTGCCGCTTTATGTTTGGACAAACCTTAACAAAAAGCGCATCTGAGACTCCTTTGATTAGTCTCAAAGGAGTCTCAGATGCAGATTTTGATAAAAACTAAAACTGTATCTATTTTAACTCGAGACGCCTTTAAATATTTTTCGCATTTTCGCTGTTTCAGATTTGGCCATCCACGCATATTAAGAAGATTCACCTGTATACAGGAAAAAAAATAAACAGTGCGCAAACTTGAACACGTGACTTTACTCATAATAATTATGAACAATTTTTACTACGGGAGCAAACACGAAATTGCGAAAAAAAAATCAGCTGTTTCCTACATTTATGTTTGCATAACTCGTCAAAATGTAGGGAACAGCTGATTTTTTTTTCGCGATTTCATGTTTGGTCCCACAGTAAAAGTTGTTCATAATGATTAGTAAAGTAACGTGTTCAAGTTTGCGCACTGGTTAAAAAATTTCTCTGTATATGAATATTGGTCTCGAGACACTTTGCACAGAAAGGCAAGCAAGTAACGCACGTCGCTTGCTAATAACATAACCTACTAAATTGTCAATTTAAGATGTGCAAATGTTTAAATATAATCCGGATATCCTGGTTTCCTGGATCCTGGTTTCTGGTAAATAGGGAATATGCATGTGATTCAAATAGGGGTCAAATATTTTTTTCTATAAACTATGTTATTATAAACTATGTTGTTTCTATAAAATATGTACTTCAGAATTATGCCTCCATCAATATTTTTGAATAAAATTTCTTTTTGAGCGAGAAATTAATTTTTAAAATGTCCCAAAAAACTGTGGGTAATTCAAATACTTGAAAAGGCTAAGAGTGGATGTGACTTAACAATCCGGGATAACAATAAAAATGTCAATGTCAAGTCAATCAACAAGTGTCAAGTCAATGTCAAACGCTCATAGAAAAAGGAGTGTTTGACGTTGACTTGACAGTTGCTTGTCTGTTTTCACGAACTGTGACGTCACCACACCAAGCGCGCCAAATGGAGGGCGTTTAAATAGCCCGGATCGGTTGGATATTTTTAAACATTTTTTTAACTACTTTAAATTGCTTTTTTGCCGTCGAATTTTTTTTAACTATTATTTGACGATGTAAACTATCGAATAAAAATATTAAAAAAAATACATGCATATTCCCTATTATCTTAATTCAAAAGTAGCTGTCAAATTGTACGTTGGTAATACGGGCTCACCACCACCGCTAAGCATTTTAAGCGGTCAAGGTAGGATTTTGTACCTGTATCGTAATTATTGGACGGAGCGCGTGCCACCTGGTCGCTTAGAGGTCTCACTTCAGCGGGGGAAAGAGATGGAGCTATACGCTCTGTAGAGCTTCATCTCTTTCTATCATCATCTACACTGAAGTAATATTAAAATAATACTGCTGTAAAAGCTGGTGGTAGTTCTCCTGGTGTCCGCAATTCCACGTCAAAGCTCATATTTTGCATAGGGAAATTGTAGGTTTATCAACTGTTGATTGGTAAATCTAAATATAATCCGAAAACCAAATTTACTACAGATTGAATCGCTTCAACTATTTCCTGTATAATTGCCTGTCTCATAACCTCTGGATACGTTACGGTTAACTTATCGAGCAGATAATTTCATACATATTCTATTGCCTTTTAATTTATCTGCTAGATAGTGCCTATTCGGACGTGGTGGAGTAGGCACATAATGTCTTGGATATAAACGTAGCAATGTATAAAGTATCAACAAACGTAATCTCATTGTGTACTAAAGTCCATCGCGCGTGTGTAGCCAACACAAGACGCGATTTTATTTGTATAGACAAAGAAGGAACATACAGGGCGTATCTTCCTCAAATATCGTGTGTACTCTTTCCTTACGGCGTTAGTTTAAGCTGAGAGCAGACTTGTAACAGTTGGCGCGATTTGAAAAGTGTAAGGCCGCGTCTTCGCGCGAACACGCGACTCTTGCGTTAATTTTGCTTGGCGAACTCGAACGTATCGTCGCGCCTACAGAGGGCGCGTTCCGGTTTCGCGAACAAATTATTGACATGAACGCGACGATCGCATATTTGCACAGCGGATTGCTTGGGTTAGGACATGGGTGTTACATAATACCACGTTGTTTTAAACACAGCCCATTTGATGTGTAAAGCATGACATGAGATTTAACAATAGATTAAATTAAATTCTGTTTTTAAATCTGTTGTCTACAACTTTGATCAAGAGTTATGAAACCATTTACAGAAATTAGATTACGTCTTAAGGCTCCCACAAACAAGCGCGAAATCGCAGGCGCGACTAGGGTTGCGCTGCCTGTCGCGATCGCGAAATCGCGTCAGTTTACACGAGGAACATCGCGTCGAGTGTTACAAGTCTGATTCCGATAAAGATGTATAGGAAAATTGTATAGAAAATAGGCAAAAATAATAATTTGATGTTTGCTTCACATGTTTGCAAATAATGTATGGAAGAAAAAAACATGCTGCGCCGATCCCAAATAAAAAGGGATAAGAGTCAATTGATGATGATAATTATTGTCTCAAATAGATTCTTGATTTACAGGGTCAAATAAAATTAACTAGCGAAACTTCGCAGACCTGATGGGTATCGATATCTAAACATGATAAAATAAAATAATAAAGACTGAGATGATTTTTTTGATGGGGTCAACGGCCGCTTGTATTGGTGTAACTTGAAGTATGATTTGAGAAAATCTGTTTTTTTCTTTGTTTTATCGTGTATATCAAAAGTTATCACGTCTGTGATGTTTACAAAAAAAGATTTTTTTAAACTGATATTTCAAGTGACTACACTAAGTAAATTACCCAGTTGATGACCTCAAAAAAAATATCGAATTCATTTCTTTTTTGTTTTATCTATACATATTATAAATTAAAGTCTTTTCATGTTTGTATGTCCGCGTTATTCTTTTAAACCACGCAACAGATTTTGATGAGGTTTTCACAATCGTTTAGAGAATTTATTCCGAAAGGTTTATGTGTATAATACGTTAGTATTAAAGTTACATATAACTTAGAAATCTCGATGTTTTGTCAAGTCGTAAAATCCGGGCGAAGCAGGAGTGGGTCGCTAGTTATCGGTAAATTTTTTAACTTAAATTGTCATCATGTCTGCACAGTTTTGCTAGCCAATTTAATCTGATCCTGTATTATTTTATTTTGTATAGTTTGGAGGAGATACCAGTTTTCACAGGTTTTTGCAAGTCTAATCAATTCTATGTAATCTAATTAGTTAATTTGTTATCAAATCATGATTGTTGCATCACAATGACAACAGTTCACCATATAAAATCTATTGGCGCGCACATAAGGCGGAGCGCAGAACATTTTTCACTGTCATACAAATATCAACGTTACGTACCTAAAAATAAAGTTGAGAATAAATAACCAGAGAAGCGCGCCTCTTTCCGCTTAGAGGCACTCTCGAGGTGATGGAAGTTTATTTATTTTCAACTTTATTTCAACTGGTGCAGGGTCGATATTTGATTGGCAGTGACCAATGCGCTGCGCTGCGCCTCGCCAGAAAGGATTTCTATAGAATTTATATGATTGAATAAGAGTTATATAAAGACAATAGAACAGCTTTAATTGCCATTTTATCTATTATCAACTTCATGTTGTGAGAATTAAGTTGATTTCAGAATAACTGAATTTTCCCGCGTGGTGGATTACAGCCCACTCCCTCTCACAGAGAGGAGGCATGTGTCCCAGCAGTAGGAACATACAACATTATTTTTTGTTTATGCTAAACCCGAAAAGGGGTTATTGTACTAAGTACTACGTAAAAAGTTGTTCAAAATGATTTTGAACAACTTTTTCTATGGGACCAACCCAGAGATCGCGAAAAAAAATCAGCTGTTCCATACATTTGTGTTCACTTAAATCAACAAAATGTATGGAACAGCTGATTTTCTTTTCGCGATTTCACGGTTGCTCCCATAGAAAAAGTTGTTCAAAATGATGAGTAGGTAGGTAGTAGGCTGATTATGCTAAAAATACTTACACTCGAGGTACAAACAAAATTGCATCATCGTTGAATTTCTATATACATTTCGCTGATAAAAAAATACAGCTCCTTGGTAGAGCGAGCCTAATGAGGCAAACACGTCTTTTAAATAGACGAATTTAGCTCTAGCTATTTATAGATAGGGATAATACATATATGCCCCTTTTAAATAGCACTACGGCGGGACCTGGATGTATAGCCCAATATAAGCGCACTGTTGTTGGAATTTCAACTCTCGTGGCTTAGCCGACGGTTGGAAATCCACCAGGGCGTGTGTGGGTGTCGCGTAGTTTTTAGTGAAAACAGGCATTAGTGTAGGCGAGCCAGTGGGGGGTATTGTAAATAGAAAGAGACAAAGAATAAAGTGGCCAATTTCAGGTGTGAAGAGCGGTTATTCAAGGTCAAATTAAATGAGCTAGCGAAACTCCACCGATGTGGGTATCGAATGTATGGATATGTCGCAGGGAAATGAGGATACCAGGGATTTCACGTAATCCCTAGGGATACCAAAAAATGACGGTAGATGTCGAATATTCTTGTTAATTACGTGCTCTTACTAAAAATGTTTAGTGATATGACAAAATGCTAATAAAATGTCAGTGATATGTCGTTTCACTAAACTAAATCTAGTAAAATAAGAAAAGTGTTGATAGATAAAGTAATTAAACAAAATTACAAATTAACAGATGCATTTTTGCAACTTTATTGTCTAATATTAAAGTTTGAACCAACTAAAAAAATATTATTCTGTCTGACTATGATATTTCACCTTTTTTATTATGTGAATTCGTTCATAACAAAAATAACAAGTAAGTAATTTAAAAAAAAAAAAAACGGCTTCAAATGTCCGCTTTTTTGTCATTTTACTGGATTTAGTTTAATGAAACGACACAATTTTTTGTGAGAATACGTAATAAACAAGAACATTCGATATCTACCGTGATTTCGTGGTTTCCCTAGGGATTTAGTGAAATCCCTGGTATCCTCATTTCCCTAATACGGGCCGCAATATAATGTATAGTAATTACTTCGGGTCGGTTTTGTTGTTTTACAAACGTTGGCAAATCATAGGTGCCGACCCGAACAAATGTGTAACCACACCTTAGCTATGGTTGTTTATGAGACATCTCTTCATTCCGCTTTGGTTAGGCCAGGTACGCACGGGTGATTTTTTTTTCGCGCACTGGATTTTAAACTCTCGTTATTGAGCCGACCATTGAGAATCCAACAGAGCCCATTCCAGCGCGTCAAGAAAACACAGTGTTGGATTTTCAACTCTGGCCCTATTCAGAGCGTTCAAAACCCAGTGAGCGAAAAAAATTGCCCGTGTGTAACTGGGGTTAACAAAATCCGGGAATGCTATCTTCTGTCTCTGTCTATCTACATTATAATGCCTACAATGGCGCCTAAGGTTAAAACAGATATTAAATAATTTACTTTATTATTGGTGCCATAAAGTGCAAAAAAGCCAAGCACGCCCGAGAATGGTTTGATGACTACGTCAATATTCGTACAAGTTTGCACTTTATTGCGCTAAAAATAAAGTTTATTATTCAATGTTATTAGAAATCCTGTGCTGCGTGGATCTTGCTTACTATTTGTATTATCTCTACAAAAAATATTCAACAGTCGTAAGGAAAGGGTCTATTCTATTTATTAATTAATTATAATTAATTATTTATATTTAAATTAAATTAATTAAATCTCCATTGGTGTAGCCGGGATAAAGATTGTATAGATTTTATGTGGATGACTAAAATATATTTAATATTTTATTGTTAAAGGAACAATGTTCTAGAATATTTTGTTAAGTTTCTCATATAAGTGAACTATTTATGTTCTCTTTGAGAAATATTTTTTTTTAAATCCGAATGCCGGTAAGAAAATGGTTAAAAAAGATTAACGTGTGAAGTTATTGTATGTGTGTCACAGAGTAGATAACAAATGAAGTGCTAATACAGCCTTTAGAAAAAATAAAGTACTTGAACGGCGTGTTTGTTCGGATTATGCAGTCTCACTCATACAAGGAGAGTTTTGCGATCATTAAGAGGCGAGAATTTCCATACGAGACTCGTACGCGAGAATTGCCAGGCGATTTCTCAAACTAATGTAATATAATCGTGTAAAGTAAACGCTTGATTCTCGCCTCTTGACGGTCGAGAAACTCATCTCGTTTAAGTTATTATTTAACTGTTCTGTGGATTGAAATTTACGTTTATATTTGTTATTAATTGAAGATTGGCAATTTGTCAAACTTGTCAACACGAAAAACCCACGTTTGGAGTGCAACTTTGTACCTCATAGTAACACTTCATTTGTTATCTGCTCTGTGACTTATTAGGCCATTATACTTGTCATAACCCTAGCTGTATTCTACAGTCGACTTCGTAATTGCTTTACCACACTAAGGTTAAATGTCAATTGCACGTCATAAAATGTCAAGGTCTATTTTTGCTTGAAGACCAATGTTGACACAGCACTTAACAGGGTTATTGGTAAAACACCAACAACCTCTTAAGGAGTCATTGTACCTACTCATCATTATGAACAACTTTTATTAAGGGGACAAATAAGAAATCGCGAAAAAATAAACAGCTGTTCCGTACATTTTAACGAATTATGCGAACATAAATGTACTGACAAGCTGTTTTTTTGTCGCGATTTCATATTTGTTCCCATAGTAAAAGTTGTTCATAATGATGAGTATAATGACTCCTTAAGAGGTTTTTGGTGTTTTACCAATAACCCTGTATATACTCTTAGCGGATTCACCTCCTAGGTCCAAGTCAGTACTCAGTACCTCTAAACCGAGTTCAAGAACTATCAGTGTCAATATTTACTAGAAGCTATTGTTAACATTGGTAAAGCAATTACGAGTTTGATTATACAAATGATTCAATTGTGCTTATTCACATGTCAAAATGATTGCTATTTTATTTTATCTTTTGATTGTACTGAAATAAGTGTATAGTTCAAAAACGCTGTAATAAGAACTTATTCATATTTTTTTTACGATTCTAACAATGGAGATTATTAAGCAAGGGAAATAATAAGTATTGCCTGGGTACAATTATGTTTATTCGATTCCAGCATAATAATCTCTTTTGTTAACTCTAATTTTGGCTCCATGATCAGTGTTATCATGAAAAATGTCCTAAAAATTATGTACTTACTTAAAATAATGAAAAAAAAAACGACTAACTTCTTGGTAAGAATCTTAAAAACTTATCGAATACATAAATTCCACCTTTTTTGAAGTTGGTTAAATATTAAGAATGCCTACCTATGCTATTTCATAAGCGATCTTGTTAGTGAACATTAAGATTTATTTTAGCTTGACATGAATGTCAAGTAAAATCTACGGACGCTCTCAACAGGGAGAAAGTGTCTGCCAATGACATATTCTAGAAATATAGGTTTTCTCTTTCACTGTCTATGTAACCGGTTTGAAGAATCAAAATGATTGTATAGTAAATCGTGTTAGATATACACAGAAAGCCGGTTTCATACCAATGAGCGACAACCCTCGTACACGAGTCAATATTCCCAGATCGCAATTTGACTTTATAAAGTAAAGTTTTGTAAAGTTTTCTTGCGAATATGAACCTTATATTAATACGAATAATGTGCTTACTTTACTTGGCAAAGCAAAATAACGTGTATGTGTGTAAATCTCGCCCATAGACCGCGTCTTCGTACAGCGAGTGCAAGTGCACTTCCGACTGCGGCATTCGTTTGATATCTTTTTACGTACGCGTCTATGTTTGCGTGCGCCTGTTTCGCTCACTATAAGGGATAGGCCTTCTGTACCTTCCTATTCTGTGGCTCAAGTACCGCAGAATAAAGAATTATCTGATGTCATAGAATAATAAACTTTATTCTCTTTGCCTTAAAGCACAGAATACATAATAGTACTGACGCTTAAAGTGCAAACGAGCTTGTTTGATAACGCTAGAGGAGCTTAATGTTTGCGACGATGTTTGTACTATTCTACACTTTCAGTTATTGAAAATAAAGTGTATTATGCGATGTCATCAGAAAATGCTTTTTTCTTTTTCGATCTGCGCAAAGCCTTGCAGGTAGAAGTACTAAAGTGGATAGATTATTGCAACCCGGCTACGCCTATTTTATAAGTTAAAGCCAGTCCACAGGTAATGGGCGATCCTATTAAGATTTTATGACTAATTTGTACCATTGATATTGTTGGTTTTGTCATACCTAATTTTGGAATAATTTCAATGTAAAATGTTTCTCGATAACTGCAATCTCTGTATTTTAGAAAAATGTTCATTCATGTCTTGTTTTGAAACTGTCTTGAAATTAATATTGTTTTAAATCGATTATGAATGAACATCTTTTAATAATAGGTACAGTACCTACGACACAACTTAGATGTAGCATAAATTTGAAAATTTGCATTAATTCTCTTCATGACTTTACAAGTTATTGCGTTTCGTAAAGATAATTTTCATCTGAAGCAGTAATAAAGATTGGAGATTTAGAAGGTGCACTCAGGTCGGATGGTGATCGGTTTTACGGATTTTGCCGATGTTACATCTAAGCTGTGTCGTACTGTACAGACGTTGTGTCGATCAGTCAATTGTCGCTCTTATGAGCTCTTCTTTAAAATTCGGTCGTAGTTTTGATCAAAAGACTGGTTTATACAAGCCATCATGGTTCAGTTGCGAAAAAGACGGTGCTATTTATCTTTAATATCTCCATCTATTTATCGCCCTGCAACGATGATGTGTTTAACAGCTCACAGAACATGTGTTCGCCTGGCAGCTTTTAGAGACAATCTTTTCGTTGCTATAAGGCTGCCTGTCCATTTCAGCAAAGATATGCGATGAGGGGTACATCAAGGGGAAAAAATGACGATAGAATTCAACTGCCGCTTACACGCTACGCTCAAATGAACACGAAGCCGCACTCGATGTAAAGAGTCCTCGAAACGGTCAATTGCAACGTGATTAATACATAATTTGTTCTCAATAACTAATTACATGCAGTAATTTTTCTTCACAAGCTTGACTTAGGGTGCGTTCACAATATGTCGTGACGATTAATTTATCGTTTCATTTTGGTTGAATAATTTGTGGACGACAGGTCCTATACGTGAACATCTCCGTTTAAATACACAAGCCACGACGCTTGAAACGACACGATAATCTGTCGTCACGACATAGTGGGAAAAGGGGATTACTGAGACGCGCCTCCATTATGGCCGACCCAGACTGGCGTAACGCGGTTCTCACTGCCAAACACATAACAACATTGCGTTTCTTTTGCGACGTATGGTTTAGCAACAACACTAGAAAAGTTGACTTCCGCAAGTAATTCTTACCTACTTAGAAAACTTGCCGCGATCATTTAAATGGTATGAATTGGTTCCGGATGTTAACTTCTGCAAGTTTTGTTGTTAATTTAAAATAAAATCTAAAATAAATAACCTGACAATAACCTTTCCGCTTTGATGTGCGATGGGATAATGGATGTTTATTTATTTTCAACTTTATTTCACCCACCCGCAAAGTTGATATTTGGTTGGCTTCGTCAGGTCTGCGCTGGCCCTTATTCAGTGAAGTATAAATTAGTTCACGTCCATTTAACTCTGCGGACTGGCCTTGTATGTAAATAATTGTAATTAATTTATTATTTAAGAAATATACACTATATTGTCAATATAATTTGTGTTTCAATTTACTTTTTTTATTTCCAGTACTTATGTTGAGTACACACGGCTACACATCAAGCTATACATTTCCAGTTTATGCTGATATGGCATTGTATAGGATTTCCGTACAATGCGAGGTCAGCTTATACTGGAAAAGTATAGCCTGATGTGTAGCCGTGTGTACTCAATATAAGTACTGGAAATAAAACATACAACCCACCGTATAATCCTTACGTACAGTCCGGCTGTCGAGAAAATGGTTACCTGACACCTGTCAGTTGGACCATTTCTAGTACTAATAAGAATCAAATTCGCAAAACAAATATTCGTTAGTATGAAACTGACAGGTATCAAAAACGCATTCACTCGAACTGTACTTGACTGTAGTTATTTTACTACTGACAGTTATGCAGTGCTCTGTGGCAGCAACCAACAGCAGCCATATTATCATACTAGCTTCCACCTGCGGCTTCGCCCGCGTGGTATGTCGATAAAAAGTAGCCTAAAAGTTCTCAGGCTATCTATAGTATCTGTGTACCAAATATCATTTAAATCGGTTCGATAGTTTTGGCGTGAAAGCGCGACAGACAGACAGAGTTACTTTCGCATTTATAATATTAGTAAGGTTTGAGATTATGGATCACAGTGATACAATATCAGCAAGTGTGAAATAAAAGGAATGTACCATATGTGCACCTGTCTCTGCGTACACACTTGTGCACTATAATATCTTCCGCGCCAGCGTAGTCTCCGATGAGATTGGCCGTCATAGCCAAAATTCAGTCTGCAGCATTGTTATTGCTAAGGCTGACCCCACATTAGGCGTGCGCGTCCCTCGGGCGTGTGAGTTGCGCGGGCGCTGCGTGAGCGTCGCGTTTTGCTGCCCTGCGGCGTGTGTGGAGAGTGCACGCGGCGCTCGAGTCGCGCTCTTACCCCTTCGCCGAATATTTGAAGCTTGTCGAAATAAAACAAGAAATCGTAAATATGAACATATTTGATCTTTATTTACACACATCAGATGACAAATACAATTTTCAGTCTATATCGTCTACTAGCCACACGTAACATAAAGATACCTTTACACAATGGCCCACATTAGTCTATGGGCCTTACTAACTTATGCCGTCAGAAATCTAAGTATACCAATAATTCATACATATACTCATGCTTTCTTCCCATAGGGGTAGGCTACAGTAGGCCACCTGCTACGATGACAAACCAATATAGACCCTTGTGTAAACGAACCGTAACAATACTTGCCGAACATGGCCGCCAGATGGCGGTATTATCAATAAACCTAACTAAGATATGCAAGAATGCAAGATCGAGTATAAATGTTAATTGTTGACATTCTGTTAAATGTTATTTTTCTTGCGTTTTCTCGCTAAGGATTAGCCTCAGTATGGCGCAACGTATTGTTATCATTACTTTGCAACGATATAAATGATTATATTTCAAGCTTTTATTAAAATAAAAATGTTTTTTGAATTAACAAATCAATTATATAATGTTTATAAATGCAAGATAAATGCAAGAACCCACAATAATATACAAGAATAATAGTAATATTGCAAGAACCCACAATAATATGCAAGAATCAATAATTAATTATATGCAAGAATTCATAATAATATGCGAGACGGACGGTACAACTCAAATTATCATCATTTATATCGAAACAAACCATTTACAGTACAAGATATATTCTACCTAACAATAAATTTAAACTAAACTCGTTCATTGCGAACTAAATATTGCGTGTTTTTAATTAATTAATAATATATTTAAATTATTACAAACTTGACATGTGTGTGTATATAAAAATATAATCGGGTATGTATAGATGTATATTTTAAAATTTGTAACGCCTGATAGTATTCACCTGCTTACAGAAAGACACAGAAATACAAGGACTATTGTTGTTTCTTCTCGCTCACATATATTCACTGAGAGCGAGATACGTAGATACATTTCAAATATAATTCTTTCAGTTAACAGATCTTTCATGTTCCATATATGTCACATTTAGACGTCCTTCTTTGAAATGCAAGATGGGAGAGTCTTCACATATGTGCCATATTTGGCTCAGTACTAAATCAAAAGCATGGTGTGTGGTGGCTGAAATATGTATGTACCTGCCATTCGGACGTGGTTGTTACAGCGATTGGCTCAGAAGGAATCGGTAGTGAATAGGTCCATACTATATTTCTGCTGAGTTGTATATAATAGGATTGTATTATGCAGATAAAGTTAGCGTCATAAATATATGCTAAAGATTTTGTAAAGTATTACTTCGTAGTCTTTTGTAGACTAGTCATGTCATGTCATGTCATGTGATGTACGAATAAATGCTGAAAAAATGATTACGATTCAAACATACTTTTTTTTGTTTCTTCCACATTCATATTGAAGTAAGTATATGAAAAGAGTTCACATATCTATGACGCTAACTATACAAAAATAATTATTTTTTCAATAGTAAACAGAAAATGACTAGGGTAAATGGCTCAACGTAGTGATCAGTCGAAATCTAAGGGAATGATAAACAAATGAAGTAAAGCTTCAAGTAAGTATGACACATCGAGCTAAAGAGGGAGACTTGCACACAGATAGTAATTTTATCTCACAAAGCGACGCGCGTTTTACTTGTGGTAACCTTGTGTACAAACGCTGTGAATGTGTGCGTGAAGACGAGTAGTGTCAGCAGGTAACACACACATACACTCACACACGCACACAGAAACAAACACACCGACTTCGCCCGTGACTCGGATGGTACTCAGAGCTCTTGCACTTACACACACATTAACAGAGTGTTTGTACACTTGGTTATCACAAGTAAAGCGCGCGTCGTTTCGTGAAATAAAAATACTCATGAGTGAAAGAGACGATGCTTATTTACGGATATGATCGGGTACTGTGCTAAATGTGTTTAAAATAGTGATTATTAAAAATATACTGTCGCTACTATAAGCTGATTTGGGCAAGTGACTTCTAAAAAAAATATTATATTCTAAAACTGAGTACAGATATGATTTACAGTAAAAAAAAAAATACGAAGCACCATTAGCACAACGGCTAAGGTACGTAGACTGGCGAGAGATAATGAGTTTGTTGCCCATCTGTTGCTAGGACTTGTGTTAGGAATAGAATGGCGTGACACAAAGAATAGCCGAATACAATATTCAGTGGACTTTAGCCGTTCTGCTGTTCTTGGTTTTGTGTTCCAAGAGCCAGATGGCTATCAGTTATAAATGATCAATAACTGTAAATCATACCACTCCAGTCTATTATTTATTGATTTAAGTAAGATTACATTGCTTACAAAAAGGGAATAAACATAAAAAATATTATTACACCTTTTCGGGGAAATTTCAGAATCCAAAAAACGGTTTTGAAACCAATTTTGTTCTTACAGTAATTTATTTATTAATTAATTTCACAACATACAATTCAATTTCATAAATCTACGGAACGACGATTAGAAATCTCCCAAAAACACATTTACTATTGCCAATGTACATATTTAAATTCTACCATCAAACAAAAATAGAAAATTTAGTATTTTTAAGAAAATTAAATTCAGTCACTCATTAGAGCAAATACAATCCATATTAAATTACTTAATTTAAAAACTAACTCAGGGTACATGAAAAATGTCTTTTTAAAAATTTAATCTATGAAATAAGCAGTCTATGATAATATCACTTAAATCAAGATATGGCAACACTAACTTTATATTAATGGCAAGGTGATAGTATAGTCGCTCATAGAATAACTCGGTTATTTTAAAAAGTCCATTTCTTATTTGTAATACTACATGATCAAGAGGAGACTAATATATAAAACCATTTCATTCCGTGAAAAAAATATGTATTGTAAAATACTTTAGGGTGGTACGGAACTCGTGCGGGTCCGACTCACTTAGCTGCTTTTTTTAGGGTTCCGTACCCAAAGGGTAAAACCCTATTACTAAGGCTCCGCTGTCCGTCCGTGAACCGTGCTAGTTAGACAGTTAAAATTTTCACAGATGATGTATCTCTGTTGCCGCTATAAAAACAAATACAAAAAAACAATTTTTTTAAGGGATTTATTTAGATTTATTCATACAATAAACGTGATTTTTATGCCGTTTTTATAGATAATGGTACGGAACCCTTCATGCGCGAGTCCGACTCGCACTTCGCGGGTTTATTTTTGGTTACGTCCTCATTTAAAAATAACTTTTTAAAATAACTGAGAATCATGGCACGTCATGATATTGTGCTGACAATAACAAAAATCAAAGCATGATAAATATAAATCCTAAGAAGCCATCATTTCATTGTGATATTGGACAAAACTAGTTTCTTTCTCCTACTACCACAGTACCAGCGAGTAATGACACAACGAGGGAAGGAGACAGTCTCACATCTAAGAGAAACGCTACTATTCTATTTTTATCTATGGCAATGGTGCCGATGTTGACAATTCTGCTAACGTCAGATGTGTTAAGAGATAATAAATAAAATAAAAACCATACGGGGCAGTCTTTGGGGACTGCCGATCGCGATAGAGTGAAAACTAAGTAACAGTCATTCATTTCTTCAAGCGTTCGGTGACGATGACGCGAGTTCCATTATTTTTGTTCACCCAAAAAGTGCTCGTCCATCTATAATTTTCACCAGTAAATTAACATTAAGATGTTATGGAGCTCGTGGCTAAGCAATAACAGCTGCACGGGTCGATCCATCAGGTTAAACTACGATTGCCGGGGTTCGTTCGTGGATGGGTGACCATCTCTACATATCGAGACCCCTCGGTGCCTCGGAAAGCACGCTAAGCCATTGGACCTGTCATTCGTGGTAGGGGTCGCCAGAAGACCGAAAGTCTGACAACCAGTCTTTCCAAGGGGTATCGTATTATCCAGTTACTGGGTCAGATAGGCAGTCGCTCCATGTAAAATACTGGTATTCAACTGCATCCGGTTAGATTGGAAGCCAACCCCAACTTATTTGGGAAAAGGCGGTAAGGTTAAGGTGTCAAAACCGATCTGTATTAGGACAGCAGTCATTGTGTGAACGTTTAGCGTTTTCATTAGAAACCTAAGCTCCACACAGCCAAACTTTTCCTAACATTCGATGTGTCATTAACAACCAAGAAGGTACTGTACAAAGGTATAATCAAACTTTTTCGCGAAGTCCTGTCTTGTCGCCGTTATGCCATTAATCATAAGGTTTAAATTGCAATAACAAAGAGGACTTCGTGAAATATTTTAAATTTTATATTGTTGAGAGTAGGTATTTCAATTTGTCGACTATCCTGTCACCTCAATTTTCAGTAAACAATAATAAAATTGATTAAAATAAATCCTCAATTTCAGGTGGCTACACAAAAAATATGCTTTTTTAAACATTTGTTAATAAAAGGGTTTTTAAGCTAATTCTTGATATAAGTAATAAACTATACCATAATAAAATTGATAAAGTTTAGTTTTTTCGAGTGTGTTGCCAACTAGTATCATTAAGGCAATATTTTTCTTTTCCGTTCCTGTCAAACTGCTATAAAACCTCCTTTTTTGTGTAGCCAGCCAGTTTATTCCATTTAGGGTTAAATAAAATAGAGATACAACCTTTTTCTATAGTCATCATCGATATGTTCAGCCTTGTATGTACACTACATACGTTTTATATTATAACAATAATAATTGAAAAATACTAAATTTAAAGCTACCAATAGTGTTACATTAGGGGGAAATTTTCTACCATTTCGTTTTTGAATATTTTTATATGGCAACACTTGTTGTATAGCCATTAGAAATAATTACAAAATCAATGTAAATAAATCGAGTTATCGAAAGAAAATGCTGAATAAAAATGCAATAAATATAATTAGGACTATTGTAGAAAATTATAATCAGAAATATAATTATAATCATTTTAAATGTTTTTCTAATGGCTATTTACAAGTACACTGCACATGCGACTTCCTAAAAGTTTTTATAAACGGCTTCTGTCATTTTGTATGTACAGAAAATGAATACTTAACATTAATATAGACGAAAATGTTGTTTCTGTATTGATACAAATCAGAAAAGTTAAGTTTTTTACAAATAATCTGTTAAAAACTTTAAGCCGGAAAGTCTGACAACCAGTCTTACCAAACGGTATCGTGTTACCCAGTAACTGGGTTGTGGAGGTCAGATAGGCCGTCCCTTCATGTAAAATATTGGTACTGAGCTTCAGTTTATACCGTTAAAAATTATATCATTTTTACGAGAGCAGTATAAAATTGTTTATTTTTTAATACTTTTCTGTTTTAGGCTATGGAGAAAGTGATCTTTTTTTTTATTTTATTATTATTATTAAGTATTATCAGCTGCCACACTTACAAAGTCGTTTACAAAAACTCTATTACTTTGTCTTCTACAAGCCGTGATTAAGAAGTTACTATAAAAGGTACATGTATAAAAATCTATTAGATATAGTGGGATAATGTTAGTTTTATATAGGTTTTATGAACTGTAGTTTTCCTTTATAAAAAATGTGAATTGCACTGAAATATGACTGAAATCTGTTTGATAAATGCAAAATTTGTATTTGGAATTATGAAAACAATAACGGGTAGTATGGAACTCCACGCGACTTCCGAGTTGTAGTTCGTATGTTCGCACCCAGCCAGGCGCTTTACTTTGTGTAAATGATTTCATCACCACTGCTCTCAAAACGGTGAATGAAAACATTGTGAGGAAACCGGCATGTCCTAGAACCAAAAATTCGAAGACATGTGACATTTACCAACCCACACTGGGCAAGCGTAGTGAATTACGGCCCACTCCCTCTCACCGAGAAGAGGCTTGTGTCACAGGGAATGTTATAGGCTGATTATGCTAGGAAACCCCAAAGTCAGTCATTGAAAGCGATAGTTTCGCTTCGTACGGTGTAGCTCCCGCTAAGACTACATTCACAATCTCGCTATTACACTACCGGGTAGTATGCAGTTAGTTTAGCTTCCATGCGAAGTAATTAATTCTTTTTCTATCGAAAAAGTTGCAACTACTTAGAAAAAGGCATGGCAGAAGCACGTCTTTTTGCTCAAACGAGTCCAAAATTGCCCATTTATAGTTGAGTTAGATTAATCAGTACATTTCAGTGCAATACATTATCAATATCAGTGTATAAATAGTCACATGTGCAGTAGAGTAGCTATAACTTGAGTGTGACGCGGATATCAAATCGTATGACACTTATATTTAGTCCAGGAATATGAAAAATTTAGGAGACAGAATTAAAAAATAAAAGAAAAAAATGCTAAAATTAAATTAGACTGTAAATAAAATGCTTACCGTCTCGTATCGTTACCCAGTTACTGGGTTATGGAGGTCAGATAGGCTTCATGTAAAATACTAGAATTCAGCAGCATTCGGTTAGACTGTAAGCCGACCCCAACATAGTTGGGAAAAGGCTAGGCAGATTAATTGTAAAGAAAATGCTTAAACATGGCAGTCAGCTTTTTGAAAGAATGTTTTTTTTTAATAAATGGAAAACATTTAGTGCAAATAGTGAACTCCGGGTATTTGAATACCAGAAATGTAAAAAAAAAAATTGTTTCTTTTTTGCAAAAAAAAAAAATCTATAAATAAATAGAATCTCAATATGATTCTTAACAACACCCTCACGGATCGGACAGAGTTTTTGTCACACGCTGTATAATTGATGAACCTCATTTAAAACCAAAGCTAATGATAAAAAAATGCATTTAATAACCTCTAATTTTCCAAAGATCCTGGACTAAAATCGACCATGGCACAACACTATCAATCGATTCAACAATCGACTCTCAATCCGCGCACAAAGCATATATTTACACTAATTTACACATGAATTACAATAAACTCAGCCGAGAGTTTATATTTTAATTTAAATATAAACTAAATTGTCTTTTCATTGCTATACGTTGTTATTGCTGATGTTAATATGTCAATGTTCATAATATACAATAATAGATCACTCCCCGACAACATGTATCAGTGTGGTTGTGGTCAAAATTAAGGGTGTGGTGTAGTATGTCCACTGTGAAATCATTTCAGAGTGAACAACTTTCTTCATGTTATCGTAATCGCGAAAAAAATATCAGCTATATAATAAATTTATAAAATAATAAAACTAAAAAGAAATTGTATTTTTTTCAGGGTATGTCCCGTAGCGAAAGTTATTCATAAAGATGTAAACGCGCCTAAACGCGATGAACGCAACCGCAGCGCGCGGGGAGCGCGGGGGCGACGCGGGCAACGGCGGCCGGCGCGCACGCCCTCTAGTCGGCGAAGAGACATCTCGCACCTCGGATCGATCGTATAAATGCCGCGATCGTGTGTCCACCATTTTATGTAAGCGTCATCTCTCTATAAAATACATTATATTAGTTAATATCAAGTTGAGGCTATCATTTATGCATGTCCCCAACAAGATGAGTACAATGACGCCTTAACTTTATACTTTATTTTTTTATTTTATAGCTGTCCCATACAAAACTTCAATAACTACTTGACCGAAATGTATGGAACGGATGAGTATTTTCTTAGCGATTACAATGTTTGTTCCTTGGAGAAAATTGTTCAATTTGATGGTCTTTAGCACACTCTTAAATTTGACCACACGTTTCTGATACACCCTGTATAGCCCTCAGAGGAATAACTAACAGAGAGGGAGTTAAAAAAAAGGTGAACAGATTAATATGTTTGTCCCTTATTTCTTTACGAAACACCCTATGAGTTAGAAAGAGTATCCTATAGTTGCCCCTCTTGCCTGTTTTGTCAGCCATAGACACAGTGGTCACCAAAGGATAAGAAAGATGACTAGACGATCTTATTACCCTGAGTTGCACGTGTCGCATGACAGCCATAGAAACGGGTTTTGTCGACGGAAGAATATACAAAAAGACAGATTATGATTATCTATGTGTCATTTTGTCTATTCTTCGGTCGACAAAACCATTTTCTATTGTGGTCATGCTAAGCGTGCAGGTGTCCCATGTGACATAACGTAGATGATCTATGTTAGTTATTACACTGAGTTATAGATCTCCGATTCAGAACTCCACGATAAAACAAACGATGTGTTCTTATGACCGTACGATACAAGTGAAAACTTACGACTGAGGCCCTAGTGTGATTTTCTTTTAACTATCTCGACTTTACGCATCGACCGCGTTCGATGCTCCGATTGGCCCTTCACCAGTGAAGGCCAGTTAAGGGCCAGTCGGAGCGCCGAGCGCGGTCGATGCGTAAAGTCGAGATGGTTAAAAGAAACGCACAGGCCCTAGTGTGATTTTCACCTACCGACTGCAGCCGAGTATACACGATTCATTGTCACCTACCGACTGGAGCCGAGTATACACGATTCATTGTCACCTACCGACTGGAGCCGAGTATACACGATTCATTGTCACCTACCGACTGGAGCCGAGTATACACGATTCATTGTCACCTACCGACTGGAGCCGAGTATACACGATTCATTGTCACCTACCGACTGCAGCCGAGTATACACGATTCATTGTCACCTACCGACTGGAGCCGAGTATACACGATTCATTGTCACCTACCGACTGGAGCCGAGTATACACGATTCATTGTCACCTACCGACTGGAGCCGAGTATACACGATTCATTGTCACCTACCGACTGGAGCCGAGTATACACGATTCATTGTCACCTACCGACTGGAGCCGAGTATACACGATTCATTGTCACCTACCGACTGCAGCCGAGTATACACGATTCATTGTCACCTACCGACTGCAGCCGAGTATACACGATTCATTGTCACCTACCGACTGGAGCCGAGTATACACGATTCATTGTCACCTACCGACTGGAGCCGAGTATACACGATTCATTGTCACCTACCGACTGGAGCCGAGTATACACGATTCATTGTCACCTACCGACTGGAGCCGAGTATACACGATTCATTGTCACCTACCGACTGCAGCCGAGTATACACGATTCATTGTCACCTACCGACTGGAGCCGAGTATACACGATTCATTGTCACCTACCGACTGGAGCCAAGTATACACGATTCATTGTCACCTACCGACTGGAGCCGAGTATACACGATTCATTGTCACCTACCGATTGGAGCCGAGTATACACGATTCATTGTCACCTACCGACTGGAGCCGAGTATATACGATTCATTGTCACCTACCGACTGGAGCCGAGTATAAACGATTCATTGTCACCTATCGACTGGAGCCGAGTATAAACGATTCATTGTCACCTACCGACTGGAGCCGAGTATATACGATTCATTGTCACCTACCGACTGGAGCCGAGTATAAACGATTCATTGTCACCTATCGACTGGAGCCGAGTATAAACGATTCATTGTCACCTATCGACTGGAGCCGAGTATAAACGATTCATTGTCACCTACCTACTGGAGCCGAGTACACGATTCATTGTCACCTATCGACTGGAGCCGAGTATAAACGATTCATTGTCACCTACCGACTGGAGCCGAGTATAAACGATTCATTGTCACCTATCGACTGGAGCCGAGTATAAACGATTCATTGTCACCTATCGACTGGAGCCGAGTATAAACGATTCATTGTCACCTATCGACTGGAGCCGAGTATAAACGATTCATTGTCACCTATCGACTGGAGCCGAGTATAAACGATTCATTGTCACCTACCTACTGGAGCCGAGTACACGATTCATTGTCACCTATCGACTGGAGCCGAGTATAAACGATTCATTGTCACCTATCGACTGGAGCCGAGTATAAACGATTCATTGTCACCTACCTACTGGAGCCGAGTACACGATTCAGCGTCACCTACCGACTGGAGCCGAGTATACCCGATTCAGCATCACAAACCTGAGCTTGACAGTTCAATATTCAGAAAGAGCGCAAAGTGGGCCCCTAAAGAAGTTTTCACCTCAAAATTAGCTCAGATTTTTAAATATTTTGTGTTATTTAATTAAAAAAGAAAACAGACATACGAGTGATCCTATAAGGGTTCTGTACCCAAAGGGTAAAACGGGACCCTATTACTAAGGCTCCGCTGTCTGTCCGTCTGTCACCAGCCTGTATTTCATGAACCGTGATCGTTAGACAGTTGAAATTTTCACAGATGATGTTTCTATTTCTGTTGCCGCTTTAACAACAAATACAAAAAAAAACAGGCTAAAATAACTCCGATACAACAAACGTGATTTTTTTGCTGTTTTTATCGATAATGGTACGGAACCCTTCGTGTGCGAATCCGACTCGCACTTGGCCGGTTTTTTTCCTTTTGAGGTACGGAACCCTAATAAGTCATTGCATTGTTATAAGAAAATATGAGTATTTTGCTATGATGAGTTAGTAGTAACGCGATTTTGGATCTTTATTGAGGAGTTCTGAATCAGAGGTGCTGGTCATGTATTTTTGCACAGTGTGATTCTCAACTGTCATTGACAATATTACACGGTTCACTTATGCCGTTCAATTTGAATGAAACAATCATATTGAATCATGGTAACATAAAAGCGAATAATTCAATTTCAGTCATATCTTTCCTTCGGCTTTTTGTTGTCAATCAGATCAACTCGGTTGAACCGTGTAACATTGCCAAAAAGGTACTCCCTCACTGGGAGCGTCTGTAATGTAACGTTACAGAGTCGAGCATTACAGTTCGCAACCTGTAATGATACAATTCGAGCATCATATGAGTGAGGGAGCAGAACTGAGTATTACAGTGCGCAATGTGTGTAATATTTTGATACAACTTGTAACATCAATGTTACATTACAAGCGAATGCTCGTCAGTCGTAATGCTCAAAATCGAATCTGTTACGTTACATTACAGGCGACTGCTCCCGGAGCAGTTACGCTAACAAGAAACAACTGCACAAAATTACACAAAGTACACTCAAATTAGTTGTTAATATTAAAACATAGTGAATTCAGTCGACAATACTTTGGTAGGTAATTCGAAATGGCAAGACTTGCTTCTCGCTCACACAAGGTGGGTTTTACATTTTAATTTGGAACTTCTCTTTTTTGGAAGTTGGTAAAAAAAAAGTAAAATAACGTTGATGTCATGATATAAATCATACAAGTTGCTGTAATGTTGACTTGCAATAGTGCTGATTTTATTAGGGTTTTTTGAATTAACGTCCACCAGGTGGCAGCACTGAGACTTCAGGTCCGGGCACCTGTCAAAAGTGTCAAAGCGCCTATTTTTTTTTTAGTCGTATCTGAATGATGATCGAATGAATGAAACGAGTGATGAACGTCATCATATATTTTATATTCATTGACCAAATGGAAGACCTCTTGTCAAAGTGGCGCCAACTGGTGGCGTGATCATTAAAACCCTTATTTGAATAAATTAATTTTGATTAAAATTCAAATATGTAAGACCCAACTTTAGTCACATTTGAAATTTTATTAGCCTAACAATTTATTACAACTATTGGTTGTATGGTCAAAAACAAAAGTGTCGTCGTTTTCAGAAACTTGATTCCTCGGAATATTCATTTTAAAGTCCATAGGACTCGTAATACCTGGAAAGATGGAAATATAAATTACTTACGAGCCGCCACAGGAGGTAACCCTACTATGGTGCGTTCATTATAACTTGACGCGTGACGCCATTGGTAGCACTGAATACTGTTCTGTTAGTCGCCATTTTGAACTCTATTTGTACTCGCTTGATTTAGATAATATGTTAGTTTTAAAAGATTCGAATTTCGAACTACGTGCGAATCGAAATGGCAGCCCCGCGCCACAGAAGCATACTTTCGATCAAGCTTGCCTTGTGCGCATGCGCGGGGGCGCCTTTTAGTCCGCGCGCTCGCCGGCCGATGCAGGGGCACGCCACGCGCCGCCGCATCAGTCTGCAGAGTGCCCTCGAAACACAGTTGCGCGCGGACGTGTATCGCGTCGCCTGACCTAGACGCTAGTTTTCTATTGTTTTGTAAACTATATAAGTCTGAACTTCAACCAATATAATCTAAACCGTAACTTTGTGTTTCGTTCCCGCCCTATCAAGAAAACTATTAGTAATGAAACTCAGACTACAGATTAATACAGATGGTTCACACAATAAAGTGCTATTCGGGTTGTATAGCGGTAATTACCTACAGCAATACAGTTGCTAACTTGCTACCAATCGCGTCACGCGTCAAATATACCCCCCTTTGCAAAAAAAACGGGCGGTTTGATTTTTGTACATTATTGGTAATCATTTAGTTGTAAAGAGGTTTTAATAGCCAAACTATGTTACTGGCACTTAATAAAGAGTCTGGGTATGAAAAAAAGTTAATTCCAAATTCGAAACTTTTGTTTAAAAACAATAATAATTCCGGTTTCCGTTTGTGACTTTTACTAACATTTTGCAGGTTTGCGGTTAGAAGGTTATCCTGGCAACTAAAACTAACTTCTCGTTATTTTTAGTAGAATAATTTATGTTTGTCGCATAATCCAGCCTTATTGTGACTTAAAAGTGATATCTTTGTGTTGATTGTAATGGCAGAAAAAGCAATAAGTGCTAGTAAAATTGTAGCGCTGCTGGAAGAGGGGTGTAGCCAAAAAACGATATTCTTATTGATTATAACAAATTACTAGTCATTTATGCTAATGCCATAGTAAAAATATGAATATTATCCATACAAAAGCCAATGACTGTTAGGGTGCCCGTTTTTTTTTTGCAAAGGGGTTTTTAAAAAAACATGCGGGGCACTCTTTGTGGACTACCAATAGAAGTGTAGTGAAACTAAGCAACAATGCGTAACCTCAACGTAATTCAATCGGTAGACGGTAGATGGCGCTAAAACCATTTCTTCAAGCATGACGGTGATGATGACGCGAGTTCCATGATTTTTGCTCACCCAAAAAGTGCTCAACGCGCCAAAGTAAATATTCACTTCAATAAATGAAAACGTTAGTAGTTCCATGGAAGTAACAGCTCTAAAGTAGATGTCATCACTACACGTTCGTATTACCGAAGATAGGAGATGATTGCCGAAGCGCATTCTTTACTTCGGAGACTACGTACCTTGTATCTAATGTATATTAGCAGCGAAGGCCGAGCCCGTGGCCGCGGCCCCGAGTAGCGCGCACAGCCCCGCGCTCACTATGGGCCGCCCTCGGAGACTACGTACCTTGTATCTAATGTATATTAGCAGCGAAGGCCGAGCCCGTGGCCGCGGCCCCGAGTAGCGCGCACAGCCCCGCGCTCACTATGGGCCGCCCTCGGAGACTACGTACCTTGTATCTAATGTATATTAGCAGCGAAGGCCGAGCCCGTGGCCGCGGCCCCGAGTAGCGCGCACAGCCCCGCGCTCACTATGGGCCGCCCTCGGAGACTACGTACCTTGTATCTAATGTATATTAGCAGCGAAGGCCGAGCCCGTGGCCGCGGCCCCGAGTAGCGCGCACAGCCCCGCGCTCACTATGGGCCGCCCTCGGAGACTACGTACCTTGTATCTAATGTATATTAGCAGCGAAGGCCGAGCCCGTGGCCGCGGCCCCGAGTAGCGCGCACAGCCCCGCGCTCACTATGGGCCGCCCTCGGACACTACGTACCTTGTATCTAATGTATATTAGCAGCGAAGGCCGAGCCCGTGGCCGCGGCCCCGAGTAGCGCGCACAGCCCCGCGCTCACTATGGGCCGCCCTCGGAGACTACGTACCTTGTATCTAATGTATATTAGCAGCGAAGGCCGAGCCCGTGGCCGCGGCCCCGAGTAGCGCGCACAGCCCCGCGCTCACTATGGGCCGCCCTCGGAGACTACGTACCTTGTATCTAATGTATATTAGCAGCGAAGGCCGAGCCCGTGGCCGCGGCCCCGAGTAGCGCGCACAGCCCCGCGCTCACTATGGGCCGCCCTCGGAGACTACGTACCTTGTATCTAATGTATATTAGCAGCGAAGGCCGAGCCGTGGCCGCGGCCCCGAGTAGCGCGCACAGCTCCGCGCTCACTATGGGCCGCCCTCGGAGACTACGTACCTTGTATCTAATGTATATTAGCAGCGAAGGCCGAGCCGTGGCCGCGGCCCCGAGTAGCGCGCACAGCCCCGCGCTCACTATGGGCCGCCCTCGGAGACTACGTACCTTGTATCTAATGTATATTAGCAGCGAAGGCCGAGCCCGTGGCCGCGGCCCCGAGTAGCGCGCACAGCCCCGCGCTCACTATGGGCCGCCCTCGGAGACTACGTACCTTGTATCTAATGTATATTAGCAGCGAAGGCCGAGCCCGTGGCCGCGGCCCCGAGTAGCGCGCACAGCCCCGCGCTCACTATGGGCCGCCCTCGGAGACTACGTACCTTGTATCTAATGTATATTAGCAGCGAAGGCCGAGCCGTGGCCGCGGCCCCGAGTAGCGCGCACAGCCCCGCGCTCACTATGGGCCGCCCTCGGAGACTACGTACCTTGTATCTAATGTATATTAGCAGCGAAGGCCGAGCCGTGGCCGCGGCCCCGAGTAGCGCGCACAGCCCCGCGCTCACTATGGGCCGCCCTCGGAGACTACGTACCTTGTATCTAATGTATATTAGCAGCGAAGGCCGAGCCGTGGCCGCGGCCCCGAGTAGCGCGCACAGCCCCGCGCTCACTATGGGCCGCCCTCGGAGACTACGTACCTTGTATCTAATGTATATTAGCAGCGAAGGCCGAGCCCGTGGCCGCGGCCCCGAGTAGCGCGCACAGCCCCGCGCTCACTATGGGCCGCCCTCGGAGACTACGTACCTTGTATCTAATGTATATTAGCAGCGAAGGCCGAGCCCGTGGCCGCGGCCCCGAGTAGCGCGCACAGCCCCGCGCTCACTATGGGCCGCCCTCGGAGACTACGTACCTTGTATCTAATGTATATTAGCAGCGAAGGCCGAGCCCGTGGCCGCGGCCCCGAGTAGCGCGCACAGCCCCGCGCTCACTATGGGCCGCCCTCGGAGACTACGTACCTTGTATCTAATGTATATTAGCAGCGAAGGCCGAGCCCGTGGCCGCGGCCCCGAGTAGCGCGCACAGCCCCGCGCTCACTATGGCCCCGCCGTCGCCCGCGCCGCGCACGCACGCGCCGCCCATGTACGTCACGGACAGGATCAGACCGTGCGCTGTGCATCTGTGGGGATCCAATTATGGTACTTAAAGCTCCCATCTGATATCAGAAAAGGCAGATGATGATCCCTAAAGCGAACGGTTTGACAAGTATTCTTATAGTGACACATGGACTGTTAGTTAATTGATTCAGGCGTGACTTTGCGGAAATCTACACTAATATTATAAAGAGGAAAACTTTGTTTGTTTGGTTGTAATGAATAGGCTCAAAAACTACTGGACCGATTTTAAAAATTCTTTCACCATTCGAAAGCTACATTAGCCACGAGTAACATAGGCTATATTTTATTTTGGGAAAAAATAGGGTTCCGTAAGATATTTGGGTTTTTCGGACACAAGGTGTAAAAAATCAACCAGAAAAGTTACTTATTTTGCGTACGCTGCCTAAACTATAAAAGACAGAACCATAAAATGTTCTAATTAATTGTAGATCTTATAAATATCTACAAAAAAGTCCGGGACACACTATACCTATCTATGTCGAGTGAGGCACAACAACCGTTTTTTTATTTAAAAATCTTGATTTTTTTTGGACTACATTTAAACGCGTTTATTTTACTCATGCTATTAATCCTTATCAAAATAAATTATTTCATCACTAAGTACAGTTTATGTAGATAATATTTGGTCTTTGAATGATTAAAATTGGACGTTTGGTTTTGAAGTTATGGCGAAATTAAAATAATATTATTACGATTTCTGCTGCACGGCCCGTTGCGAAGTGGGCGTCACCAAGGCGGGGGTGCGCGTGCGGGAGGGGAGTTTAGATCTATGAGTAAGGTACTCGCGCGGCTCAGTCGCGAGGTCGGGTATAATGTACTCTGTGGAGGTCGGCTCCCTACGCAGCCGTCGTGCGCGAAGTCTAATAATTTTCGTGCAATTTTTTTTAGATTTCGTTCTTCACCTACGCAAAAGTTCTTCTCTGAGCTAAACAACAGTTCTTTTCTCCCAGGGCCAAAAATTCAAATTAGTAGGAATTGATTAACGAAAAGAATGTTTTACGTTGCCCTATCACGGGTCGGGGCTCCCGACCATCAGTATATTTTGTTACCTGAAAATAATTTAACGTCAAATGTTGTTTATAGAGAAGCTCTACAATAATCGCTTTAGTTATCTATCCTAAAACAACGGGTTACGCTCCGGGACTGCCGGCAGAAGTGAAAACTTAGTATTAAATTATAATATCTGTGGTATTAATTACATTTAAATATTTTCATCATTAACAACTTTAACATACACAGAAAGACAATCTGTGCAGCCTGCGGATAAGGACTGCGTCGTCGATGTTACTGTCGGTGTCTGTGAATTGACCTGGGAATCATTTTGCTCACCGTGTCTTTCCTGGGTAGGCTTTTTGCAGCGGTAACCGACATCCACGCGGGCGGAGCCGCGGGCGACCGCTAGTTATTCAATATAATACCAAGCAATTCATGAATATTTTTAATCATGGAAGGGACGAGCTTCTCTATTTTTGAGAAAAAAACGCCAATTTCATAGGACCCAATATACCTATGTCTATTGTATTTTACATGTACTGTTCTTGATTACTAGATGCCCTTGTTCATCAAACCTTTGTCGGGTTTGTTGTCGAAATTACTAGAAAAAAATCTTTTTTTATAGACTTCATCATTCTCCTGCCCTTATCCCAATTTATTTGGGGTCGGCGCAACATGTCCCTTTCTTCCATACTTCTCTATTAGCCGTCATCTCGATAGTCTCCCCCTTTCTAGCCATATCATCTTTCACACAGTCCATCCATCGTTTCTTTGGTCTTCCCCTACTCTTATAGCCATCGACATTCATACCCAAAACTTTCCTCACAACATTTTCCTCATTCCTTCGCATCACGTGCACATACCATGACAATCGATTTCCGCACAATTTTTCAGTGACCGGTGCCACTTTCAGACTTCCTCTTATGTACTCATTTCTTATTCTATCCATTCGTGTGACTCTTTTTTTATAGACAAAGGTCTCAAAGCGTGAATGTGACGCATATGTTCCCGCAACTTGTTATTTTCTTGTCCTTTCTTGGCGCCATGTTTGCCGCAAATAAACGTATTTTCATTCTTTTTCAAAGCATTGCAGGCGTTGGTAAGCCGATATTCTATAGTGATTTTGCACACATGTGTCTCTAGACTTTCAAAAACATGCACAATATTTACCTCAAATTATGCGGATAAGTATCCACAACGTTGAGTCCCACCGAGAAGAAGACTAGCGTGATGAACACCCGGTACACCGCCTCCACCACGTATAGCGCCGTCTCGCTCTGCGCTATGTAGACTAAGGGAGACAGCAACACGCAGGCGCCGCACACTGCCACTGTGAAGAGAAAAGAAAATGTATTTTTAACTAACTTCGAAAAAGGAGGTGATTATGCATACCTACGGCAGTTTTATTTAAACTAAAGTATTTTTATACCATTCCCCCTCTAAAAAGCTTATTTTATTCACTGAAAACAGTGAATAAAAACCACTTTTAAATCACTGTTTTGGTGTTTGAATTTAGAACACCAATTTGTTCGAACTCCATGTCAATGCTATACAAACTCCTATTTGATTTGATTTTCGAACAGGAGTTTAGCATTAGAATTAAAACTGTTTTGTGTTTTTTGCTGTCATTAGTAAATGGGCGCTATTTTAAATATTGTAAGTTGTACGAACAAAAAGTTTAGGGTTACTTAATAATAAATCGATTGAAAATGTTTTCAAGTGATGAAGATGTGTTAACACCTGAGTTTATGAAAGAGAGGGCGGCCGATATAGTAGAAAGCTTGCTAACCAACAAATAACGGCTGGTTTACATCAAAGCCTACGATGAGTTTGAGTGTGAGTTTGTTTGTTTGTTTGTTTGAGTAAATGGAAAACTGAAAATCAAGCTGACCACATTTTCAGAGTCTGTTTTCCTAACTTATTTTAATGAGTTGTCGAAGAAAAGGAAGTCATCGTCCTTATGGAGTAGGTATTCTATGCTACGGTGTTGGTACTATAAAAACAAGGCATAAAATTGACATAACAACATACTCGAAGTTGCATGTTCTTTTTCTCGTAGTCTTTTAAATTTTCAGTACTTTTAGTCAGGACTTTTCAATTTTCTCTCACTTCATTGTTTTGGTATTCACAAGAAAACAACGTACAAATCTTTAAAATACTAATACGCAGTTTACTTTGCGTCCAGCGCTCGGTGTGGCAACACGTCGCGTTCTGGTTTGCAATTGGTCAATCGTCATCGTGATGATGCCTCGTTGAGAGGTGAAACACGTGTCGTTTTTATAGATAATGGTACGGAACCCGTTCGTGCGCGAGCCCAACTCGCACTTGGCTGGTTTTTTCAGTTTTTGTTATAAATACCGGTGGGTCTGAAGGAGTGTGGCATCAGCGCTATGAACGTGACGAGGAACATCGCGTGCGACACGTAGCTCTGCTCTGACGTCATGCCGCCTAGTTTAGAAGTTAAGTCGGCATGTCGTGCGCAGCCGCCGCGCATGCCTCGTATTATCGTGCTGTTGAATATGCACCATTCGTCTAGTTCCCTGCCCACTTCCATGTCTGTGTCGATTATCCTGAGGACAAAACAATAAATTAATGATCATCTGTCTAGCCTTTTCCCAACTATGTTGGGGTCGGCGGAGTCTAACTGCATGCAGCTGAATACCAGTATTTTGCAATTTATTTACTACACAATAAGGTGCATGCGGTGCGTATCTTAGCGTACTGTGACACGTGTCAACACTCGCACTGAAATTATACATTTTCGTGAAGATAATAAGTTTGATAATTGTTAAAAGGTGCGCGCAGCGTCGCGTCGCTTCACGTCGCGGTCTGAGCTGACCCATAATCACATTTTTATAGTGTCACTAGCTGCGCCCCGCGGTTTCACTCGCATAAGTCTCGATCCCGTGGGAATATCGGGATAAAAGGCATCCTATGTCCTTCTCCTGTTCATGGTCTACCTATGTGCCAAATTGCATCCAAATCCGTTCATTCTTGTAAATATAGATTGTCAAAATGATTATACTTGAAAAAGTTTTATTCTACAGGGTGTTAGGGTAAACACCGTTATCCTTGAAACCGGTGGTTTGGTGTCATCTATAAAACGTAAAATCAATGAAAAATTAGGACTTTTTTTTTAAATTAATTTTTACCAATAGTATATTTCACCCTTTCACCTATGCGCTAGGGCAACGAACTTGCGTCTCAACGGTGGGGGACGTGGGAGGTGACCTGACCGGCCGTGAGCGCGACCCCTCTCTCAGACAGTCAGCTGTTTCGCTAGCGAGGACCGTGACGCATAGAAACTTTTTAAAATCTTTTAATGAAAATAACGTTAATGTTTGTTGTTACTCGGTCATTTATCATCGCTACCAAAAGTCGCCGTGGACGAGGGGCCTTTTTTTTTTTTTTTCTGGGTTGGAAAATCCTCTTGGATGTCCTCCGCCCTGGGGCGGGCGGAGGGGTCTGTCAGACTCTTACTGACTAAAAACCACCCCGGTGTTCCGACTCACACCTACGCCGGGGGTCGCGGGAACGTAAAAAGCTTCCGCAACCCCCGACTGGTGCCCTCGGGTCAGGGGGGGGAGTGAGGTGTTTGTCTCCCCCCGTGACGTCTAAGAGGGGCGCCACCTCGGGTCCTGATGTTTGGGGGGCGACGGACGTCCTGGGCGAGGGGCCCAAGTCAACTACCCATGCACATGGTTTGAATGACAAGACTGTTTACCCGTACACCCTGTATTGTAAATGTAAAGTAATACTCACGTGCTATTAACAAACAGGCACCCCTCAAAGGTAGTGAACGACGTCTTAATATTGGACAGCGCCACGTTAGTGAAGGAGCAGTTCTTGAACGCGACGTGCGACATCAACATATCTCGAATGGTGCACTTGTTGAACGTCACGTTGTAGTATTCGACATTTTCCATAGTCGTATTGTATTGCACATCTGTGTACGTCTCGTTGTCGATGGTTCGTTTGGATGCTTCATAGAGATCGCTTTCCATTTTTACGACAGTCGCTGGTATGTAGGAGGCGAGGTAGTACTGTGGGAGAGTGAAATATTTGTTATTAATAGCTGATGCCGGCAGCTTCGCCCGCGTGGATGTCGGTTATTATATACTAAAACCTCGAGGACCACTGTATCCATTGGTGAAAACAGCATGAACATAGGTGCAGTAGTTTATCGCGAACAGACAGACAGACAGACGCGGCGGAGGACTTTGTTTTATAATATGTAAGGATGCTGAAAAATAGGTATACAGTTTGAGTGCGGAGATCCTTTTGTTGTAGGTTAGATCAGAAATACAACAAAAAATATCATAAGATTGAAAATGTTTAATTTGTTTTATTTTATGTTGTTAACATCAAAAGATCGATGTTACTTTGGAAGGAATTTATTTCAATTAAGAAACCACATAGCGATACTTACTTATTGCGGTTCTTACAAAATCCATCACTCACTAGAATAAGGACAGACAGATACAGTATTTTTTCACGAAGCGACGCGCGTTTTCCTTATCGTTACCAAGCGAACTAACACGCTATAAATGTTGTGTAAGCGCAGGAGCTCTCGGTATTGTCCGAGACAATGGCGGAGTCGGTGTGTGCGTGCGTGTGTTACGTGCTGACGCTACTCGTCTTCACGCACACATTCAAAGAGAGTCTGTACGCTTGGTTACCACAAATAAAGCGCGCGTCGCTTTGTGAGAAAAATACTGTACACGATTTGTTTTGATTGTCATTAAATTCATCATCTGCCTTCCTTTTCCCAACTATGTTGGGGTCGGCTTCCAGTCTAACCGGACGCAGCTGAATACCAGTATTTTGCAATTTATTTACTACACAAAGTACGCTGAGATGCACTGCGTACTTTGACACGTATCAACCCTCCAATCCAATCTGACCTCCCAGTTACTGGGCAACACGATACCCCTTGGTAAGACTGGTTGTTAGACTTTCGGGCTTCTGGCGACCCGTAACAACTGTCAATGATCAACAACAACAAAAACTGTCGTAGCAATTGTCATTAAAGTATAAACTGAATAATTATTTTACCTGTATCGCCATAGTGAAGAGCAGTGTCCCTCCAAGCGAGAGAGTAGTACTCCTGTAAGCACTCGAGAACAACTGGAAAAATGACTGCCAGAACTGTGGACAAGACAGAATAATGATGTTACCTTCACCTTGGTTTGCTTTTTTCTTCAACTTTTTTTTTTAATTCCTCGTGCGTCACAATGTAATATTGGGTCCCCACCTATGACATTGGCGTTTTTTTCTCACAAATAAAGAACCTCGTCACTTCTATGATTTAAAATATTCATCAATTGCTTGGTATTATATCGAATAATGACTATCATAGACAACAACGAATAGTAAAAAAAACCTTATTACTTATAGTTTTCTAAACATAAAAAAATACCTTTAAAAGGACTCCTTATTTTGTTAGCAGAAATGACCACTATTTTTTTTTTAACTTAGCCATAACTTATTTTTGTCGCTAATCTAAGTGGCATATTACGTCGTAGTTTTTAAACATTAGTTCATAAATGTTTTAAAACATTAGTCTTCATGGTTGTTATTTAAATTAAGAAAATTTTAGTAGGAAAAATGCAACTTCTTTCAAATTCTCTATACAAAACACTGATTTCATAGGTGGGGCCCTAATACTTACCATCTTCACGCTATGTCTGACGTGGTGCAGGGCAGGCGGGCGCCTCTTGCCCGGTAACGCGAGCTCTCCCAGCCGGTACTCGGCGTTGGCCGCGCTTACGTGCGCATTGCCGCATAGACGGAACTTGTTGCTACTGTGTATGTTCTGCGAAAGGATTTGATAATATTTACGTTGAAAAAAAAAATATCCAAGAAGTTCAAGTTTAGGTAGTAGTAATCTAAAATGTTCCAAAATTATTTTTGGAACATGTCACATGTGTTTATACAGGGCAGTTTAAAGACAAGTGAGTTTGTTTATTTGTAACGCTTTCACGTTGAAACGGCTGAACGGATTTGGATGAAATTTGGCACAGGGTCAGACCATGACCTGGAATAGGACATAGGATACTTTTTATGCCAATATTCCCACGGGAACGAAACTTATGCGGGTGAAACCGCGGGGCGCAGCTAGTGAAAGAATAAAGACAATGCTCGATTGCTTTACCTGATACACCACCATAGCATCGACTTCTCTACCAACATCCAGTAGGTATCGAGGTGACTCCTGAGTCCAGATCAGACTCACCAATGATGCTAGGATCGGTATGGTGCAGAGAAGTAGGTACCTGTAAGAAAATATAGTACAGTTCATAATACCGATATGTATCCAGGGTTTTTGAACGACTTTTCCAACGACACCTCACACCATGGTACGTATTGACGAAAAAAAAAAACATCCCAACGCGTATTGTTCGACATATAATAAGTGTCTTTAGGGGTGCTGAAGCTCTGCCAGGGTTGCGGGAATGTCCGAAAGGAATACCGGGACCCATGGCAATAGAAACTGAAGGAACACGGGTGGGTTTTAAGTCAGTAAAAGTCTGAAACGCGGCAGCATAGTAGCGGACAGCCCGCCGGCGGGGGGGCAGGCCGTGACTACATACCTGTGCCAGGCACTGAAGTGCTCCTTGTTCTCGATGAGCGTGCTGGCGCCGGTCTGCGGCAGCATGCTGGCCGACAGCCCGCCGGCCAGCAGCGCGCCGGCGGGGGGGCAGGCCGTGACTACATACCTGTGCCAGGCACTGAAGTGCTCCTTGTTCTCGATGAGCGTGCTGGCGCCGGTCTGCGGCAGCATGCTGGCCGACAGCCCGCCGGCCAGCAGCGCGCCGGCGGGGGGGCAGGCCGTGACTACATACCTGTGCCAGGCACTGAAGTGCTCCTTGTTCTCGATGAGCGTGCTGGCGCCGGTCTGCGGCAGCATGCTGGCCGACAGCCCGCCGGCCAGCAGCGCGCCGGCGGGGGGGCAGGCCGTGACTACATACCTGTGCCAGGCACTGAAGTGCTCCTTGTTCTCGATGAGCGTGCTGGCGCCGGTCTGCGGCAGCATGCTGGCCGACAGCCCGCCGGCCAGCAGCGCGCCGGCGGGGGGGCAGGCCGTGACTACATACCTGTGCCAGGCACTGAAGTGCTCCTTGTTCTCGATGAGCGTGCTGGCGCCGGTCTGCGGCAGCATGCTGGCCGACAGCCCGCCGGCCAGCAGCGCGCCGGCGGGGGGGCAGGCCGTGACTACATACCTGTGCCAGGCACTGAAGTGCTCCTTGTTCTCGATGAGCGTGCTGGCGCCGGTCTGCGGCAGCATGCTGGCCGACAGCCCGCCGGCCAGCAGCGCGCCGGCGGGGGGGCAGGCCGTGACTACATACCTGTGCCAGGCACTGAAGTGCTCCTTGTTCTCGATGAGCGTGCTGGCGCCGGTCTGCGGCAGCATGCTGGCCGACAGCCCGCCGGCCAGCAGCGCGCCGGCGGGGGGGCAGGCCGTGACTACATACCTGTGCCAGGCACTGAAGTGCTCCTTGTTCTCGATGAGCGTGCTGGCGCCGGTCTGCGGCAGCATGCTGGCCGACAGCCCGCCGGCCAGCAGCGCGCCGGCGGGGGGGCAGGCCGTGACTACATACCTGTGCCAGGCACTGAAGTGCTCCTTGTTCTCGATGAGCGTGCTGGCGCCGGTCTGCGGCAGCATGCTGGCCGACAGCCCGCCGGCCAGCAGCGCGCCGGCGGGGGGGCAGGCCGTGACTACATACCTGTGCCAGGCACTGAAGTGCTCCTTGTTCTCGATGAGCGTGCTGGCGCCGGTCTGCGGCAGCATGCTGGAAGACAGCCCGCCGGCCAGCAGCGCGCCGGCGGGGGGGCAGGCCGTGACTACATACCTGTGCCAGGCACTGAAGTGCTCCTTGTTCTCGATGAGCGTGCTGGCGCCGGTCTGCGGCAGCATGCTGGCCGACAGCCCGCCGGCCAGCAGCGCGCCGGCGGGGGGGCAGGCCGTGACTACATACCTGTGCCAGGCACTGAAGTGCTCCTTGTTCTCGATGAGCGTGCTGGCGCCGGTCTGCGGCAGCATGCTGGCCGACAGCCCGCCGGCCAGCAGCGCGCCGGCGGGGGGGCAGGCCGTGACTACATACCTGTGCCAGGCACTGAAGTGCTCCTTGTTCTCGATGAGCGTGCTGGCGCCGGTCTGCGGCAGCATGCTGGCCGACAGCCCGCCGGCCAGCAGCGCGCCGGCGGGGGGGCAGGCCGTGACTACATACCTGTGCCAGGCACTGAAGTGCTCCTTGTTCTCGATGAGCGTGCTGGCGCCGGTCTGCGGCAGCATGCTGGCCGACAGCCCGCCGGCCAGCAGCGCGCCGGCGGGGGGGCAGGCCGTGACTACATACCTGTGCCAGGCACTGAAGTGCTCCTTGTTCTCGATGAGCGTGCTGGCGCCGGTCTGCGGCAGCATGCTGGCCGACAGCCCGCCGGCCAGCAGCGCGCCGGCGGGGGGGCAGGCCGTGACTACATACCTGTGCCAGGCACTGAAGTGCTCCTTGTTCTCGATGAGCGTGCTGGCGCCGGTCTGCGGCAGCATGCTGGCCGACAGCCCGCCGGCCAGCAGCGCGCCGGCGGGGGGGCAGGCCGTGACTACATACCTGTGCCAGGCACTGAAGTGCTCCTTGTTCTCGATGAGCGTGCTGGCGCCGGTCTGCGGCAGCATGCTGGCCGACAGCCCGCCGGCCAGCAGCGCGCCGGCGGGGGGGCAGGCCGTGACTACATACCTGTGCCAGGCACTGAAGTGCTCCTTGTTCTCGATGAGCGTGCTGGCGCCGGTCTGCGGCAGCATGCTGGCCGACAGCCCGCCGGCCAGCAGCGCGCCGGCGGGGGGGCAGGCCGTGACTACATACCTGTGCCAGGCACTGAAGTGCTCCTTGTTCTCGATGAGCGTGCTGGCGCCGGTCTGCGGCAGCATGCTGGCCGACAGCCCGCCGGCCAGCAGCGCGCCGGCGGGGGGGCAGGCCGTGACTACATACCTGTGCCAGGCACTGAAGTGCTCCTTGTTCTCGATGAGCGTGCTGGCGCCGGTCTGCGGCAGCATGCTGGCCGACAGCCCGCCGGCCAGCAGCGCGCCGGCGGGGGGGCAGGCCGTGACTACATACCTGTGCCAGGCACTGAAGTGCTCCTTGTTCTCGATGAGCGTGCTGGCGCCGGTCTGCGGCAGCATGCTGGCCGACAGCCCGCCGGCCAGCAGCGCGCCGGCGGCGGCGGCGGCGGGCAGCAGCGCCAGGCCGGCCGCTCGCCGCGCGCGCCACCACATCTCGCCCGCGTACGTGTACGACGTGGGCACGATGCCACCCGAGCCGATCGACGAGCAGAATCTACAGGGACCACACGGAAGGTTGAATTTTATCGGAGCTCGTGGCTAAGTAATAACAGCCGCACGGGTCGATTAATCTGGTTCAGCTACGCTTGCCGAGGTTGGTCAGTGGATGAGTGACCTTCTTTACATATCGAGACTCCTTCATGCCTCGGAAAGCACGTTAAGCCGTTGGTCCCGGCTGTCATTCGTGGATCTTTGACAGTCGTTCCAGGTCGTCAGAAGCCCGAAAGACTGACCACCATTCTTACCAAGGGGAAATTGGAGGGGGAATTGGGTATTACCCAGATACTGGTTCGTCGAGATCAGATAGACAGTCGCTCCGTGTAAACTACTGGTATTCAGCTACATCCGGTTAAACTAGAAGCCGATCCCAACATAGTTGGGAAAAGGCTAGGCAGATTACTTGTATACATATTTCGCCTAGCCCTACTCTTTTCGAACTCTAACCGATCGTCAAATTACGAGTAAACATTGTTTCCATGTAAGTAGTTAAAAAAGATTTTATTTTTAAAGTCTAGATGGATTTGTCAATTCCAATTTCAAATTCCATCTCATTTGATTTGAAGAGCACAGTATAGTAAACCCTATTCAAAACTCTTCCTGTATTGAATAATTTACACAAAGCTGTACAATCAAAACTGATAATAACCACATTCTACAACCACACAAACATCTTCAATATACTACCACATTACCTGGCCATCATAAAAGTCCCATAAGTCGGCATAAAGGCGGCTATAGCGGCGAACACGGCGTTGACGGCGAGACACGACACGAGACATCGTCTCCGACCGAGTCGCTCGGACAAGGCGCCCCAGCCCACTGCGCCTAGGGACCCGCCTACCAGGCTTATCATTACTGTGAAAGAAGACAAGTTTTCTGTATATCCAACCATACCCTAAAGCAGGTCTATTTTTACCCGACTACGGCGAAGCAAAAAGGAGGGTTATGATTTTGACCGGTATGTATGTTCATCTGTTCCCTCATATTTTCTAAACGACTCATCACAATTTGACAAATGAGGTATCGTTGGAAGCGTCTTGATCATCCGCTGGTTATAGGCTCTGTGACGTCTCATTAAATTGAATATGGCGCCCTCTAGAGGACATAAAGTCATGACCCAAAAAAAAAATTTTTTTTTATTCATTCCATGTGGGGTATCAAATGAAAGGGCTTGATTAGCACATTTCAAAAATATATATTATAACCCCAAAATATTTAAATAAAAATAAAAGTAATAAAACTAAAACCCAACTACGACAAAAAAGTCAATCAACTAAAAAGGTATAAACAAGACATCACAGACAGACAAATTAAAAATCCGGAGTCACTTAACCTGCACTGCAAATGACTACGTATGGTACAGTAAAAGTTTTGGGCCTGTATGCAAATGTATGAGTGACACTTGAAAACCGAGTTTTATTTAAGTCAGCTTCGATAATACGTTAGGATGAATTCTTGCAAGTTAATTTTAGACAACTTCGTCTAAGCCTATCAAGTTCAAAGTTTGCATCCTCGTTCTGTTTCCATGACAATATATTTTGCCTTTTTTTATGCCGCCTAAGACACAAGAGGCGTGGCGCAGCCGAGGCGACAGTGCTGCGCGGGCGTTGCGCCCTTCTTTCATATTTCGCCTGCGCCGCGCCGCCTGTGTATGTCCCACGCCTCGTAGCTCCTATACATTTTGTATGAAATATGAAAAGAGTGGCGCAACGCCTGTGCCACAACGTCGCCACGCCCTCGCCTCTTGTTTATGTCCCGCGCCTAAGGGTCATGATGGAATTCCTTAACAGTAACTGGTATCATTTTGAAATGTAATACACACGTTGATACTGGATCGCATAACAATCAATTAAAATTAGGATTGTAATCAAAGCAAGTTTATTTTAAAGATTCTTTATTTAGGTTTTTTAAAATTATACAAGAATCAGCTGTTCCATACATTCATGTTCGCATAACTCGTCAAATTGTAGGGCACAGCTGATTTTTCTTTCGCGATTTCATGTTTTGTGCCATAGTAAAAGTTGTTCATATTGTAAGTAAAGTCATGTGTTTAAGTATTGGTCACTAATTACCAGTCGCCCTATATTGTATACTCACCAAGCCAATTCTTCTCATGTGGCAGTATGCATAGCTCAATCTCCGCCGAAGGCAGTATGAACGGTATCGCGGACAACTCTAGCGAAGCGCCCGAGATTGCCAGAAATACGGCCAGCGTCACCCGCGCTTGGGATAACCCGCAACCAGCCTGCGAGAAGAATTACCAACACAACATAATATTACGCTGATTAGGAGTGAGGCGTATTTATCGTCACAGATATAAATCACAGATATTATAAAATAGCAGATAGCAATTGCTCCTAACGATAAAAAATATCTGTAACTTAAAATCACAGATCCTCAAGACTGTTACTGTTAAAACTTCGGATACGATTTTCGACTTTAACGAAAAGAAATAAAGAAGATATTCAATTGAGTCCATACGTATTTATCGTCTGTACAAAAATCACAGGCTGTGATTTTATAACAGATAGATACGATTTTCGACTTTAATTCAAAAGAAATAAAGATGATATTCGATTGAGATACGTATTTATCAAAAATCACAGGCTATGATTTAATAACAGATATTTGGATCTGTTATTTTTTTGTCACAGTCACAGTGATCACAGATATCGTGTTTCACCTGTTACAACCCATCTCTAACGCTGATTCACGCCCGTATACTAAAATAATAAAATCCACCACGCGGGCCTAGTGCGCGTTGGTAGATGTCACATTTCTTTGAATTTTTGGTTCTAGGACATGCCTGTTTCCTCACGGTGTTCCTTCTCCGTTTTGAGAGCAGTGTTGATGAAATCATTAACACAAGGTAAAGCACCCGGCAGGGTTCGAACCCACCCACCGTGGGCGCGAGCCTGCGGACGGCGAGCAATGGGTAGCTCGCCGTCCGATAAGGACCAGGCCCGGGTCGACGGCGCGTTTTGTTTCACGCGCGCTTCAAAGAGATTTCAACACAATAGACGGGGTCCGCTAGGGCTGATGTCTGCCAGGGTTGCGGGATAGTCCGAAAGGGATACCGGGACCCTTGGCAACAGGCAACTGAAGGAACACGGGTGGGTTTTAGTCAGTAAAAGTCTAACACGCCCTCGCGCTCCGCCCAGAACAGGAGAAGTCATTTGATGATCTTTTTTTAATGGGTTCCCCCATTCTCCAAAAAAAAAGGGTTCGAACCCACGACCTGAAACTCGTACGTCGTGCCCGATACCACTGGGCCACAACTGCTCTGAACAACATTATTAATTGAGGTCGAAAACTGAGGTTATAAAATTAACCTCAATTTTCAAATGAAATACATCATTAAGATGTGGGTTAAAATCAATCAATCTGTAAGTGGTACGTTTTCTAATCCATTTGTTTACGTTTTTTAGAACAGACCATTGAGTTATATTATAGACTAAAAGCCTACCTGTCGCAGCGCATCCTCATGAAACTGCTCTAGCACACTAGAGTCGTTATAGTCGAGGAGCTCGCCGCTCTCATTAGCGTCTGCGGTGTGGTCTGGCGGGCTAGCTGCCATATGGCTTGTGTTGCCTGGCTCTCCGCCACCACTCTCCGTACCTGCGAACATTCAATTATTATGGACTAGCTGATGCCCGCAGCTTCGCCCGCGTGTATGTCGGTTATTATATACCAAAACCTTCCTCGAGAACCACTCTATCCATTGGTATATCACAGCATGAAAATCGGTGCAGTAGTTTTTGAGTTTATCGCGAACAGACAGGCAGACGCGGCGGAGGACTTTGTTTTATAATATGTTGTAATTAATAAGAACTAAATAGGATGTTATAATGAGAATAAATAAGGGCTATGTTTAGAAATCATTATAGCTTCCGTCTGCGAAAAGATTGGCGGACTCCTTCCACCTGAAAGTAAATGGTGGCTACCTTCAACATATGAATTCTGTATGTACTTTAGAGGCTATGATTTCGAGGCTCACTTTTCGTTATACAAAGTGCAGATTCTCAGCCTGGTTAATATTCTATTCACCAGCGATGTTGCCATTCTTCCTGCATGCGTAACCTGCGGGCCCTTGGCAACAGGCAACTGAAGGAACACGGGTGGGTTTTAGTCAGTAAAAGTCTGACACGCCCTGCCGCTCCGCCCAGAGCGAGAGAAGTGATTTGATGATTTCCCACCCTCAAAAAAAAAAGGTAAGTACTTACCGCTAAGTCTATCTTCAGTATACGCCATAGTGCCAAAGCTATGTTTGGAGGAGCCCTCAGAATCGGAGCGCGCGCGCACCAGGCACGCATGCTCCTCCGCCATTGTGCGCGAGGCGCGTCACAAGTCCGCTAGAGCGAGCGAGAGGCATCTGCAAGAATTGATGAGTTAGAAAGAGATAAATGATGGATGGGTGATCTGAGTAGCAAGGATTTGATTCCCAGCGAAAATATGATGTGGTAGAGAGTGGCAAGTGTTGATAGGGCACAGCTCTTCATTCACAGCAAGAGTTTTGAAATCAAATGAAAGCTGTTGCATGATAATTGATTTTTCTCAAACATGCTTGGAAATTCGAGCATTATTTTGACAACCTTCTTCGAGATAAATCGAAATTGCTGTATTGGTTAAAAACAAGTGACGATGCGGTCTGCAAAGTTACTATGAAAATCCATATCTGTCGTGTATAGCGGCCAAATAAATTAATATGAAAACTCATATGTCGTGTTATTTAAAAATGGAACGAACTTTTTACTTCAACACATGGCAGCCAAGGAGTTAAGCACGTTGAGCGATTTTTGGTAGGGGGTACAAACTTATGGATTCTGTAGTGGTTTACTTTAAAATATAGATGGCATTGATACCAGTTTTATGTTTTTTTAAATTAATAGTATATGTAAGTAAAATAACAAGGAGCAAGGAACTATATGTAATGATGTTATACTGTACTTGTAGAAGCAAGGAGAGATAATAACAATGCTTGGTATCATTTATCACTATCAAATAAAATTACCAGTGGTCATTGGGCTCTATGAGACCCATATCAGCTATGACATTGGGAGTATAAAAAATGAGAATAAAGTGGCATAATTTAAGTTAATATAGTAGCATTCTTTAAGTTACTAAAAACAAGTACAAAGCCACAAAAAACAGACTCGTGAGAGAATAAGTACTGGGATAAAGCCATAAACTTTATACATATTTTTTTTTATCAAGATAATCACCCCATTTGAAGTATTATTAAAAAGTGATTGAACATCAGTTTTCCAATTCCTTTTTTACATATTTACAACTTTACAAGTAAATAAACATATATGTAGTGTTTATAAATATAATAATTATCAGTGCATTGTGTAAAATATTTGTAATTAACAGAAAGGTGCTCACTTGTTATCAGTCTAATGCCATATTATTGCTAAATATAGAATTTATTTCTATTGTTAATTGTAACTATTGAAACATTATGATTGGTAAATATTTATTGTATTTATAGTTTATCACTTGGTATTTTTCCAACATCTATCCTTACTATATATTATATTAAATATTTTTATATATACATTATTATATATGCGAAAGTAACTCTGTCTGTATGTAACCTTTTCACGCCTAAACCACTGAATGGATTTCGATAAAATTTGGCAAGGAGATAGATGGCATCCCAGGGAAGGACATAGGCTACTTTTTATAGACGTACCACGCGGGCGAAGCCGCGGGCGGAAGCTAGTAATACATAAATCACAATAGTCGTTGTTCGATGAAGTAACTATGAGAAGAAATTATTTTTTTTAGGTTTAAAAAGTCTATGAATATGTATTTGAAAAGCTCTTGGTGTAATATTTGATGGGGGTTTCAACAGGCAATATTTATATTTTACTGCAATTTATTTTTAAAAGGCCAGCTTTAAGAGTTTCTTGCCGGCTCTTCTCCACAGGAAACAACTAATTGGAACCATGCACCTAGTTTCTAATGTTTCATAAGTCCCTATGTAGGTTTATGTTAAATAAAATATTTTGATTTAGTTTTTGAATTTGACTTATCATAGAGTCATTAGATTCTTTCAGAACATTCATTTAGGGGAAATTTTGGTCAGAGGTATATTAGAGGTGTATTGTATCATTTATTTATGACACAGAAATGCATTGGGTAGAGAATATGTACCTCAAAACACGATTGCCATTATATAACAGAAGCAAAATAATAATAAACACATAGATATTTACATAAACAGACTGGATTATTTACATTCGATTACAGCAGTACATAGTCCGTAGCATTGACTTTTATAGCCGTAGATTTTTACGATACAATAGTAAAAAGGCATAGTTATGTGAACAATTCTTCTGTGTAAACATATAAACAATATCGGTGAAACAACTGTGAACACAAAGAACATGCTTACGCGATAGACTCACATCTATAAAATAAAATACAGGAAGAACAAAATTAACACAAGTGATTACTACCAACGCTTAAATTATGAACAATAACCACTCCCGATAACTTGTTAATAGATAAACCAAACTTTATTACTACAGCGCTCTATTTACGAAACGCCGATAACAAATAAATTTTACTCTTACAAATAATATTGGTGCGCTCTTGATATTATTATTTCAAATACCTATATAAACAAGGGAAACTTACGTTTTAAGAGCTTGAAATCACTAAAATATATTTTATTTAATCGTCTCGAGAAATAAACATTTCAATAATAATTCGCGAGTTTTCTAATAATAAAAATCTAAAATAAAAAATATAAACACCCACAGCAAGGAACAATACAATTTTATTACATTTGTAACACGATTAAATTGAATCACCGTAATTTGAGCTGGTGATTATTCTGTCCTTGTCTTATTGCCAAAACAGATCTTTCAGAATAGAGAGATAGAAACGAATCTGCTCTAGCATTTGTCTGACAATGTTATTTTGTAGGTTTATCTCGGAGAATGAATGATTTCTAATGCTTGAATGAACTGATTTAATTTTTTACTAGTGATGTATTGTAATCACGTCAGTCGATTATTACAATAAAAAACTATAGCTGTTCAGTTGCAAAGGCCGAGAAAGTAAAATGAAATAAAATACATATAAAAGTGAACGAAGAAGATAAATAATTAACATAAATGGATTAAAATACTCTTCAACATATTCTCAAATATCTGTAAAGAAGATTAATAAATTATGGCTAATTAACAATTAACATTAATTTGGTAAACAAGCCAACCGATAAAATTAAAGCCTTATATAAAAAAAACTAATCATAACAATTTCCACATAACAAAATATCACTTAAGCTTTAATGTTTCTCAAACATGCAAAGAATAGCGCAAAACTTAACTTAGACTAAAATATAGTCGTGAAAAACCTGTGGTCGGTAATTACTTTCATGTGAAATACAATCAAACAAATATTTATGATCGGCCAACTTTCAAGGTTTCAAAGGTAAGCTTGGTAATTAATTAACTCGTACCTGCATTTTCCGAATCACTCAAATTATGATAAAAGGTTGATAAGAATGGCTATGGGATAGTTTTATGGCTCGAACCTTGAACTAGAAAATGCGCTACCCGCTCAAAGTATTGATTGGTGGGATGGTTAAATAACCCCATTAACGGATTGATAAAGGAGTATGATAAAAATCATGATCGTACGATATAAATAATTTTGTTTGACTTGGAAATGTTGGGATCGTTATTGATATTTCATGCTTTTCGTAATTTTGCTAGAACGTAGAATTTAAAAACTTATTTTTTCTAAATCTAGAGCTACTTTTAGAATAAAATGCAAATCAATCATAAAAAACGCGATACCACTTACAATTTCGAAGCATTAAGCAATTTTGCGTCTTATTACTTTTCACTGTTAATTAACACTGAAAGCGGTGCCACACTGCTGTTCGCTAATTGTATGAAATATATTATACAAATTACATTGTGATTATTATGGCTGGTGTCGTGTGCGAAATTTGCAATAAATAATTGAACTATTTTAAAACCTGATGCACTGTTTAGCACTCATTGTTATAGTATTTTAAACAATCACTAATGTTAAACACTATAAATATGAATAAAAATAGAATTTGTAGTTCATATTAAACATTTTCACAGTTTTTCAGCCACACTGAATTCTGTGGTGACATGAGAATTCACAGTGTCACATATAGAGGAATCACGAAATGGAATTTATATGACGAAACACTTGTTCACTTCACGTCTACATTCAAAGAATCTATCGAATTATTACTGATAGTGCAAAAATATGGTTTACGGGATTTATAAATTATATATTCCGATCCACTCATAAAATGTGTCTCATGTGGGACACAATGAAATCTGCAGGGTTTAAGGTCAGGAAAGGGATAGGAAACCTATTTTAGGAAATGATAGAAAGAGAGGTGTAGTGAAGATCAAGGTAATATAAATGGGTTAGAAATCTTCGGATATATTTAAATAGTCTGGCCATTTAATCCAAAATAAGTTCGTAAAAATTATAATATTTCCTGATCATTTGATTAATTAAAGACGAAATTAGTAAAAACAAATCTAGGTAATTAAAATTTTACAAGAATTAAGGATATTGCAATTTTGAATAAGTGGGCTCACCTAATGTTAATAAGTGAACCCAATTGACAAGCATGTATTATGAATATGACTGATAAGTATTAGTCAACGACATATTTTTTTGTTCTAAAGAAATATCTTGAGATGCAGATCTCTTGTGTGGATACTACTTCATTTATCGATCGCACACCCGTGTTGCGCGGTCAGACATAATAGTAGCACATGCGCGGAACGTTGAAGGCCCGTGATATTTAACATCTGTCATGTTTTACAAGACATTGTGACACTGACATATTGCAGTTTTATAAATAAATTCTGTATCATTAGTAAATGCATTCTTTTATTGTTTTAATTGTAGCGAACTCCACCCTAATTGCGTCGCAATGTCAATCCGAAGGATTTTGACGGAAATTGATAATCCGTCTGTTCGACAATGTAAACGACGCAATTAATGTTGTTAAATTTTCAAAATGAAAGCCATTTGACACAAGACAGTCATTGAAATTGTGTTACGCAATTATCGGGCTGATTTAAAAAATATCAAACATAGTTCTACATTCTTAATAGGTCATTTCCTTCATTCTTATATTTTTTGTGGAACAACACTATACGACCAATTCAATCATTCAATTTGCTGTCAGTGTCTACCCACAAACATCACTGTAATTTTGACAATTTGGCATAGTGTGGCCAAATTAGAGCAAATTCCCCCAAAATAGGGAGTTTTTATTGAATTGGGGAAAAAGGTCAACTCAAAAAATCAAGAGTCAAAAAAACCTTCGTCTATGGTAACAACTTGACTGACAGTTACAGCGGTTTAATTTGCGTGGTGGTTCTTTCAGATCAAATCTTACTTTAGCTGAATTTTTAAATAAATGTGAAAACTTTCGAAGTGAAAACTTCTTTAAGTGCGTTGGCGATTTTTGGTAGGGGAAAACTTATGGATTCGTTAGTGCTTTCCTAGATAATATAGGTGGCTAATTTCAACCATTCCTATTATAAAGTGAATAAATAGCGCTAAGCAATAAACATGATGATGACAATGACGATGATAATGATGTTGATGGTGATGATGATGCTGATGATGATGATGATAATGATGAGTTGAATACCAGTTTTAGGTTTCACTTCACTTCTGTCGGCAGTCCCCATGAATGCATAATATGTTTTACATCTTTGCCTCTTTTAAGGTTCCACAGTAAAACAAATAACCTTTATTGTTTTGCCAATTCGTAGTAGTGTTTTTTTGTCAACTCAGAGACTCTTGGTACTAAAAATCAGTAATTTCGTATGGTTATATTGTAATCACGCCTACAAAGTTGTTAAAAGATCTTTTGGCTACTATAAAAAAATAACATACATATTTCGTGTTTACACGACTATTCCACTGTGTGGTGTAACGTCGTTGGGTAGATCTTTCTAAATTATTTGGGAGAATGGTAAGAACATTTTTCGATTCAGGGATCAGCGGGGTAATTGTGTGACACACCTAAAATGACAAAATTGATCGTAATTGGGTTTCATTTTGACAGTTCCATGTGCGTGGTTCGAAACGTATTTGGCCGGTTGTTTTTACGTTGGTGATGGTTTTTTCTAAACCTTAATTTTAAGGGGAATCTCGTTAAAATTTGGAGGAAACACGACCCAGCCATCTGGCAACACTCAACAGACGCCGTACGCCGTCCGGTTCTGTTCTGTCAGTCAGTGTCAGTCTGTATAATAAGTGTAAATGAAAATGATTAACTCGCCGGCTTAGCCTATTCTATTATTGTTTACACTATTGTTTTTCTCTAAAATGTGCGGCCTGCAAACGGAAAACCCACTTGCGGTGCAAATCAAGTTAATACGAAAGTATTTGAAGCTGAAAATAATGGCAGATAACGTTTCGTTTCGGGGCCATAGTAAAGAAAGGAATCACGTTTATGATTTATTCAAACGGACTGTCGTGCATGGTGAATCTCATTCTGCGTTGATGATTGGGCCTCGAGGAAGCGGCAAAACTACTGTTAGTCTTCCTCTTACTATATATAATAAACAGGCTAACCAACTTTTAGCATTAGCACTTTTAGTTCACAATAATTTTGCAATCTCTTTATTTCCCCAAGATACAGATAGGTACCAACAAGGAACATAAACTTGCATCGAGATATAAGTACTAACGTACTAGAGAAGCTACGTCAAATAACTGAATTGTCCTATTCTTCGTATTGAATCTTTAGTTCGCTGCAGCGCTAAAATAATAACAATTCGTCTAAACCGTACCTAATTTACCACAGTGCTAGATATGTTGCGGAAGTGTATTTATTCTCGGCAAAAAGGTCTTAAACGCCATGTAAATCACGGCACTTACGCGTTTTCTTCGACAAACTGCGGCGCGATCGCCGCAGTTGAACGAGACAAAGTAGGAATTTACGGTGTCTTCTCTAGTACGTTAGTACTTATATCTCGATGTAAACTTGCCTATGTTGTATTTTAGGTATACCTTGTTTCACCTCCAGGGACCACCATCCAATTAAACTGATTGTCAACAGATAAAATAATCATATTATAATATTGTAATGTCATTGTAGTAACAATTAATTAAAATATACTCAAAATCAAAGTATTTATTTCGGTCAGTGGGTCGTCCTGGGGGCGAAGTTTAGACCATTTACAGGCACTTTTGAATTGTCAAGGAGTCAAACGGCGAATAACGAAAAATCCACTATATTTATAATAATCCAACAAAATCTATTTGTTCCAGCTCATAAACTCAGTGCTGCATCAAATAAGCAAGGAGGTGGATCTCTCAAATGATGCCATTATTGTCAGACTCAACGGCCTGATACATCATGATGATAAAATTGCTCTCAAGAATATTACTGCACAGGTAAGCCATGATTTATTTGTAACTAGCTTCCGCCCGCGTAGTATGTCGATAAAAAGTAGCCTATGTCCTTCCTCAGGATGCCATGTATCTCCTTGCCAGATTTTGTCGAAATCCGTTCAGTGGTTTAGGCGTAAAAAGGTAACATACGGACAGAAAGACAAACATGCAGATAGACAGACAGACAGTTACTTTCGAATTTATAATATTAGTATGGATTTCTAGGCTCAATACTATCTCAGTGGAGTAACATCTCAATTTGGAGGTAAAAAATAATTCCTTAAAAAAAATTATGAATCAAAATCAAAATATTTTATTTCACATAAACCTACATGGGCACTTATGAAACGTCAGAAGCTAGGTGCACGGTTCCAATTGGCCATTTCCTATGGAGAAGAGCCGGCAAGAAACTCCATGGTTACTCTTTTAAAAATAATTGGCTTTTACAATACTTTCAAATTACAGTGTTGGTAGGCATGGGAGGACAATGTAGGCCTTTCAACAAGTAAGTACCAGGTACTTAACAAAAATAGAAGATGTTCAATAAAACTACAGTCCAATATGCCTACAACGTTCTCACATTCACAAAATAGAAAATAATCTATCTAAAAGACTAATAATAATAAAATTCAAATTCAAATAAAAATAAAAACTTACAACCAATTGACGTGATTGCTATTACAGCTGTAACAAATTGCATAATAAATTATAATCCTGTCCACAAAAGCCACTAAGAGTTTAAATTAATTGGAGGTATATAATGTCAAATACAATGATTATATGTCAAGGATGAATGTAAAGAAAAAAACATGGTAATTTGGGAGCAGTTAATAGACTCTTACATAAATATGCCGTTAGTGAGGTACCAGTTTGGCAATAATTCCTTCTGCACATGTGGCTTACATGTGCAGAAGGAATTATTGCCAAACTTCCTTGTCTTCAACGTATTCTTTAATCTTATAATATGCTTTTTTGATAAGGACACGTTTTATGTTGGTTTTGAACTTTCCATCGCTAAGTTCTGTAACCTACTTTGGCAACTTGTTATAGAAGCAGATACTGTTTATTAGAAATGACTTGCTTGTTTTAGTTAATCTAAATTTGGGTATGACAATTTCATGTCTACTACGTGTAGAATATAATATTTAACTACACTTGACTACCACGACACAAGGAGCTCGTGGCTAAATAATAACAGCCGCACGGGTTGATCCATCAGGTTAAGCTACGCTTGCTGGGGTTGGTCCGTGGATGGGTGACCATCTTTACATACCGAGACTCCTCCATGCATCGGAAAGCACGTTAAGCCATTGGTTCCGGCTGTAATTTCGTGGATCTCTGACAGTCGTTACGGGTCATCAGAGGCCGAAAGTCTGACAACTAGTCTTACCAAGAAGTATTGTATTACCCAGTTACTGCGTTGTGGAAATCAGATAGGAGGTCGCCCCATTTAAAATACTGGTATTCATCCGATGGTATGGTACGATCCGATGGTACTGGTATTCATTAGACTGGAAGCTGACCCCAACATAGATGGGAAAAGGCTAGGCAGATTGAAATGGAGTGACTACCGAGATGACGACTAATAGAGAAGAATGGAAGAAAAAGACATATTGCACCAACCCTAAATAAATTGGGATACGGGCAGGAGAATAGTATGAATTAATTTATGCTAGGTCACATAGAATCTTATATTTTTTAACCAATCAATTATTTATTTCAACATTCTTAACCTCTTTTCCAGATGCAACTAGAAAACGCAGTGGGCGACCGAGTCTTCGGTACCTTTGCTGAAAACCTAGCCTTCCTACTGAGCTGCCTACAAAGTGGTGCAGACAGACGATGCAAGAGCATGCTGTTTATATTAGAAGAGTTTGACATGTTCTGTCACAGCGGACGCACGCAGACGTTGCTGTACAACTTGTTTGATATCACGCACAGCAAGCAGGCTCCCATGTGTGTCTTGGGTAAGTTATTAAAAGCCTAGGTTAGGCTTGAAATCAAAATTTGATCTCAATATTATTATGGATAGATTGCATGTCTATGGTCTGTTTCAAACGTATCTGATAAAAATGTAAACAAATGGATCACAAAACGTACCTGTGGATGTCACTTACAAATTGAGTAGTTTAATTTGATTTTCGATCGTCGATGATTTTCAATTACAAATGTAAAAGTGATGAGAAACCTTCTAAATACGAGGGTCATATGAGAATGAGTAAAGAATATCTAACTTCTTTTGGCATGACCCATGTATAGATTAATGTGTTACATATTCCCTAATGCTACGGCTACACTTCGCGTTATCGCGAACTTTTCTACGTGCGCTCTCTGTTGCTCAGCGAGTAATCGAGCGGTGTGCGAGAGAGAGCACACGAAGAAAAGTTCGCGATAACGCGAAGTGTAGCCGTAGTATAAAGGAGTGATTGCGTAAGAACAGAGCAGGGTTTATTTACACTTTCGTCAAATGCTTTTGGAACTTATCATAATTTAAAGTTCAGTGTCAGTGAACATATTCTTACATTTTCCCCAGGTATAACAAACCGTATAGACGTAATGGAGCTCCTAGAGAAACGCGTCAAGTCTCGCTTCTCACACCGTCATCTGTTTATCTTCCCGAATGAAGACGACCCACAGAGGGCGCCACATTACAAGTACAAAGATGTGTTAGTTCAGTTGCTGAGTATGCCCAGGAAGGAGAAGGCTGTTACTACGCCTAAGAAGAAGGGGAGGACTCGGAGGAATACAGGTAATTTCGAACAAAGGAAAGACTTATATGTAAACTAGCGACCCGGTCCTGCTCCGCACGGGTTTTATGACTTGACAAAACATTATTTTCATTAAAAGATTTTAAAAAGTTTCTATCCGACACCGTCCGCAAATTCATGGATATGCGCCCCTCCTACCTACCTACACAAAACATGAATAAATACACAATAGGGGTCGCGCTCGCGGCCGCCCGTGTTGAGACGTAACTTCGTTGCCCTAGCGCGTATAGTGAAATACTGTTGTGGTAAAATGGAGATTTAAAAAAAAAAAAAAAATGTTAATTTCCATTGATTTTACGTTCTATAAATGAAACCAAACCACTGGTTTCAAGGATAACGGTGTTTACCCTAACAGCCTGTATATTTTATTTTCCAGCAACCACAGAAGACATGGAAACAGACAACAGTTCTGCAGTCAACTCTCTACCACCACACTTACTATCCCGCATAGATCTTCAGGCTTTAGATCCGGACTTCGTCATCGACTGGAATGAACACATCGCCAGCTTGGCACATGATTCCAAACTGACTGATTGTCTTGAGAAGTTCTGCTATTATACGGTTAATGAGCAGATTTTTAGGAATGTTCTGGTAAGTTTGTAGTATTTTAAGCCATTGTATTTTACGAAGATACATACATAAGTGCCTTATTTTACGAAGATACATAAGTGCCTTATTTTACGAAGATACATAAGGGCCGTATTTTACGAAGATACATAATTGCCTTATTTTACGAAGATACGTAAGTGCATTATTTTACGAAGATACATAATTGCCTTATTTTACGAAGATACATAAGTGCATTATTTTACGAAGATACATAAGTGCATTATTTTACGAAGATACATAAGTGCATTATTTTACGAAGATATATAAGTGCCTTATTTTACGAAGATACATAATTGCCTTATTTTACGAAAATACATAAGTGCATTATTTTACGAAGATATATAAGTGCCTTATTTTACGAAGATACATAAGTGCCTTATTTCCTTATCCACTGGTGTCAAAATTAGTCCGACAAAAGCTTTTTAATGGTGACAGAATTTTAATTTTTGTTGCACAGCAATGATTTTGAATTATATTGCATATCATTCAGATTGTGATTGAAAGTGTGTTACGTAATTAGGGTGCTGTTGTAAACTTTTCGCACACGCGACCATTCTTTCTATCTTGTGTGGTTAGATGTCACAGTTTTTATGGGCCTCTGACTTGGCTTCACATGCCGTCGAGAAATATCTCTCAGGCAAGCCGGTTTTTGGCGGGGTTCGCTAGGACCGATACCTGCCAGGGTTACGGGAAAGTCCGAAAGGGATTGGCAACAGGCAACCGAAGGAACACGGGTGGGTTTTAGCCGGTAAAAGTCTGACACGCACTCCCGCTCCGCCCAGAGCGGGAGAAGTCATTTGATGATTTCCCACAAAAAAAGGCATGCCGGTTTCCTCACGATATTTTTCTTCATACCGTTTTTGAAGCAAGTGATAATTGTACAATATGCACATGCACAGATATTATAATATTATGAATCCGCGACCATTGAATTTTACTTATAATAGCAGTTATAATTTCTTCTTTACAGTTTGAATTAGTCTCAAAACTATCAGCCGATAACCCATTCATAGATGTGTCAGATCTATCATCAATCATAGACAAGACTGTCGCTCCAGAACATAGAGTAAAGCTGCTGCAATCATTGTCTATACTCGAGTTGTCTCTGGTCATCGCTATGAAACATGGAATGGAGATATTTGATGGACAACCCATGAATTTTGAAATGGTGCTACATAGGTGAGTGAAAACAATTTTTATGTATATAAAACTACTTAAAAATATGACCTAGTTTGACCAATACAACGACTAGAATGTGAAAACGTAAAAAAAGGAAAAGAATAATGAAACTATAAAAAACTGCTTTTGAATTCTGGGCCAAAGTAATCTTTACTCTGTTTGAAATAAGATTAAACATTTTTTTTTACTGTCCGTTCAACCGATTTCGACTTCTATACCGTAGGCATAAGGATGGCATTAAAAGCAAAAAACACAATACCAACTGTCTACTGCAGCTCCCATTTGTCATGCAACCAACGCAATAGAAGTCAAAATCGGTTGAACGGACTGTAAAAAAGGCTTATTTAAATTTCTAATCTTATTTCAAATGGAGAACTGGAAAAATGTATCTTCGATTTGAAAAGGAGACAAAGAAGCGATATGATTGCACTTTCATAGTAATATATTTCTTATATTTACCATCACGGCAAGCGAGAGGTCCATTGTTATGAATATTTTAGTCTTAAAATTAAGCTTGTAAAGTCGAGAATATAACAAAAAAAATCCTTGTCCACAGATACACAAAATTCGCCAACTCAAACTCATCAACGCAAACAGTTCCTCGACCAGTCATTTTGAAAGCCTTCGAACATCTTCAAGAGCTAGAGATTATAATGCCGGTACGCACAACAGATTCAATATACAATAGCGCCGATACCACAGCCAGTAGAGTGCAGAAAGAATATAAATTATACACTTTAGCAGTACCAAATGAAGATATTAGTGATGCTGTGAAGAATTTCAAGGCATTGCCAACTGAAATTAATCATTGGTTCAATAATTCTGTTATTTGATGTTTTTTTTTTTGCATGGCAACACTGTTGATTTTTGTTGGCAACCCCTTTAAAGTGCTAAAATATTTTTTTATACCAATATTTCAAGTGAAATGTTAAGTGCTGGTCACACTGAAAATGTCTTAAAAGTGTTACCAACACAAATTGATCAGTTGTTTATTTATTTTGTTGTGTGAATGTTTTTATTTGTTGCATAAGTATTAAAAACGTTTTTATTTCAATAAATTTTTATTTATTTTGAACTAACTGTCTTAAGAATTTAGTAACACCGAATAACTTACATATTATCGTTTCGCCATTTTAACTAATGAACAAACTTTGATATTTATGATGACAGGTTTTCTATAAATATAATATTGGTGAATTTTACAAAGTAGATGCCTAGCATGTGAGTAAAAAAATCAAGTAATAAAAACTAAAACCCAACTACGACTTAAAAGGTATAAACAAGACACCACAGACAGACAAATTAAAAATCCGGAGTCACACGTGTTAGGGCATAAATCGAACAGATTACGTGTGACTCCGGATTTTTAATTTGTCTGTCTGTGGTGTCTTGTTTATACCTTTTAAGTCGTAGTTGGGTTTTAGTTTTTATTACTTGATTTTTTTTTTAATTCTTTTGGGATTATTATATATATATTTTTGAAATGTGCTCATTAAGTCCTTTCATTTGATACCCAACATGGTACGATTAAACCATTTTTTTTTAAATTCCTCACTGTATGTCCTCTAGAGGGCGCCATTTTTAATTTAATGTGACGTCACAGCCTATAATCAGCGGACAATCACGACGCTTCTAACGATACCTCATTAGTCAAATTGTGATAAGTGGTTTGGAAGATAGGAGGGAACAGATGAACATACATACATACATACATACATACCGGTCAAAATCATAACCCTCCTTTTTTCTTCGCCGTAGTCGGGTAATAATCATGCTTTGTAGTTAAAATTGTCGTTGTCATTGAAAAGAGTTATTTATCTACTGGCGATAGTCCATTTCACGAAAGAAGTCTCGCAGACGCGGCGCTGCAGACATGCGACGGAATCATAAATCTTTATTTATTTATCTCAACATCATAGTACAGGCGCTGGTTAATAAAATGCACAATATTAAATAGAGGAAAGTGTCAGAGGTAGCAGGGCTTTCGTAGAAATGTTGCTACCTCCTTGTATAATAATAACTAGTTCCACTTATTGCCGCGGGACTTCTTTCGTGAGACGGAGTCTAGTTATAGTTTGACCGATACCGCTGTACCGCGCCCTAGGTATGTGCGCATCGAGATGAAGCCCGCGGGGGCAAACAAATCAGCTGTTCCTTACATTTATTTCGTTCCCTGTATATTTTTTCGTTTTTTTTTGGGTTGGTCCGACAGTGAAAGTTTATTTATTTATTTATTTATTTTTTATGTATTTGAAAGTTGTTCATAATGATGAGTACAATGATCCCTTAAGAGGATTTAAACGACTAAAACTTAACTACAAAATCGGTTTATCCGTCTACGTTTGACGGATAAACCGCTAAACCAATTTTGGTACAGAGATAAACCCTGGTCACAGATATTACGAGTATAGTACTACGCTGGTGAATAAAGGCATTATACTTAATTATTTTTCTAAAATCAAGGGATTCGAACATGCCAATAATTTTCACATGGGGATATTTTCTTATTACATGCTTCTCAGTTTTTACCCGACTACGGCGAAGAAAAAAGGAGGGTTATGATTTTGACCGGTATGTATGTATGTATGTTCATCTGTTCCCTCCTATCTTCCAAACCACTTATCACAATTTGACAAATGAGGTATCGTTAGAAGCGTCGTGATTGTCCGCTGGTTATAGGCTATTTTAAGTCACATTAAATTGAAAATGGCGCCCTCTAGATGACACAAAGTGAGGAACTTAAAAAAAAAAATGGTTTAATCGTACCATGTTGGGTATCTAATGAAAGGGCTTAATGAGCACATTTCAAAAATATATATATTATAACACCAAATTAAAAATCCGGAGTCACACGTAATCCGAACAGATTACGTGTGACTCCGGATTTTTAATTTGTCTGTCTGTGGTGTCTTGTTTGTAGTCTGCTTTTGTTTTGGTTTTTATTATCTCTTCGCTGTAGTATAACTTTTAGGCTGATTTTAGAGTCACGTTGAGCGTCACTGAGTGTCGGCGCTGACGGCCCAATATGTATGAATATATATCATCATCCTGCTCAGCGCTGACGGCCGTGCCGTGCGATAATCATACGTATTGGGCCGTCAGCGCCGACACTCAGCGACGCTCAGCGTGACTCTAAAATCAGCCTTAACACATTTGGTAGGCTTGCGTTTGACGGCTGATGGTAGGTATTTATGAAAATAGTACCCGGTCTTTAATTTGTTACATTGAGGCTAAGATTTTGAACATTGACTATACCCAAGCAAAGTGCACAGTAGCGTTTCAGACGAAAATGAACCTTAATTTGTATTAGTTAATGTGCACATTTCAATAGGCGACTGTGAACAAGCTTTCATGCGTGGCGAATATGAATGTCGTGGCTAGATCTTAGAATTGACCATTTCATGAAGTGTTCGACCATTTCTTGAAATGGTTGTATTTCATTAAACAGAACATCGACCGCTGGTCACACCTAAATATTTTTATTATTAAAAATAATATAATAATAGGTACCTAATGATATGTTTTTAAATTAAACTATCCGTTTTGTTTTTTCTTCAGCACAACAGGGACACTGGAATCGCGGACACAACACTGCACAGGCGGCTATTTTTGGCGAGAAAGACAAGCCTACGGGTTCCTCTCCATACAAAAACTACCATTTGGAAGTGGCGATTGATTAGAATCAATTTATTTTTTTGTAAATTTTTGACGTTCAAAAGTGCCTTTTATTGGCTTTTATGTGCCTATTTGACTTTGACGCTAAACTCAATAGGTAACCAAAATTAATTCAAAAGATAAAAAATCAAGTACAATATAGATATAGGTACCTACCAGCAGAATGGACGGTTATCCCCAAACTAGACGTTTTGCCTGCATCTTGAGGAATATACTTCGCCTGTTCAATTGAATCAGTATCCTCGTCAGTCTCCCTCTACTCTGATTGATTCAGTATCCTACCGCAGTGGACGAAATGTAGGTACTCTTTATGCCTCATCTAGTATCCAACCGGACTGTTCGTAAAGTTCTCGTTTTCTCCTAAATTAAATTAGTATTCTACCGTTCTTTACAAATTCTCGAAATGTTCGGAGGATTTGGCCCAAATCCGCGTTGCGCAATTTTCCAGCGGTTGGAACAGTTTATAAAAAAATAAAAATAAAAATAGTATATTTGCACCTTCAAGTAATAATATAAATAGGTATTACAACAAAATAGGCCTTCAGGTAAGTAAAATAGCATATTAGAGTTTCAGCCAATACCTAAGCTAAGATAACTTAATATCTTGTAAATATAGGTATCAGCGCCCACCCTCGATATCATTAATAAGATGTGTTTGTGCCCCAACTTATGGAATAGATTAAAACGAAATACAAAATGGTCTCGTAGCATCAGCATAAGCGATGTACCGAACAAAAGAGAAACATCTAAAACATAACAATTAACAGAAATATTTCGAGTAAAGGTAAATTAAGTTTCATATCATTTTAACAAAGTAAAGAAACCATGGAATGTTTGGTTGCAAAATAGGCTACAATTTGACAAAAGAAAAGAAAAGAAAAAAGTTTGAATCGGCTGACCAATCAGCAGCAACACTGCTCCCATTTGTTAAATCGTCCAATCATCGACGAACATTCCCAGAACACTACAGTATGAGTCCTGCAGCACTGCTGGATCGTCGTTAGCCTCCCTCTTTGCAGGCGAATCCTTAGCTCGTCCTTCCTACGAACGCGAAATCTACGCACATTTCTCGAAAGAAGGAAAAATCGACCCAAAAAACAACATTTTGATTCTGATTTTTTGTGCTGGCAACATTGTATGGGAAATGGTAGGGTGGATGTTTGATCTGATGTGTAGAGTGAAATCATGCAATAAAACTAATGTAATTTTAATTTGTACTTTTATTTGTTATTCTCATTCTAATGTTAGTGTCTTAGTTATCTACGACTATATAACGACTCTAACTAAGATTTAATTGGTTTATGCAATAGGTAACAAAGGTTTCGAAAATAACATAATTACTTACAAGATTTTACTTAGCTCTAAATAAATAAGTGAAGCTAAATAAATCATTAATAAAATGTTAGTTTGACTGTCTCGAGTCTTCAAAACTAAATTTAATTTAAAATTAGAATATAAAATAATAGGAATAACATTGTAACAAATGCTAAATACCAATTAAATTACTTTGTTAAACAAAAATCAGTCAAATAACATAAAAAATACAACATTCATCTACATTGGTAGTGATACATATCAAGCTGTACATTTCCAGTATAAGCTGACCTCCCATTGTACGGAAATCCTATACAATGCGCGATCAGCATAAACTGGAAATGTATAGCTTGATGTGTAGACGTGTGTAGGTACCGACATAGCGAAAATTGGTGTCTAATCTATATACTATGTCGACGTACACACGGCTACAAATCATCGCGCCTTGTATAGGATTTCCGTACAATGCGAGGTCAGTCGAAACTGGAAATGTATAGCTTGATGTGTAGCCGTGTGTATATACCTAATATTCTTAACTAGCTTCCGCCCGCGGCTTCGCCCGAGTGGTGTGTCAATAAAAAGCCTATGTCCTTCCCCGGGATGCCATCTATCTCCTTGCCAAATTTTATCGAAATCCGTTCAGTGGTTTAGGCGTGAAAAGGTAACATACAGACAAAGTTACTTTCGGATTTATAATATTAGTATGGATTTACTCAGCTCTACTGAAAAGTGACGCCACAGCCTGTAGTTACTAGCAACACCGGAAACAATATTGATAGCAACACCATTAAACAAAAAACCCTACAGTGTGACAAGGACAGAAAACTTAAAAACTTCCAAAGTTTTGCCTTTTTTTATCGGGTTTATTTATTTTTTCACATAAATTATCTATCTTTTCTTTGTGGTAGGTTGTATTCAAATATCCTATTGTAAATAATTAATCTAACCACCTAATAGCACTCCTTTCAATATCATTTTTATAATCATCTTCATGAAACCGGTATCGAAACCTATCTTGACTGGCACTAATTCGTCCTAATTCCTGCAATTCGTTCGGAGTCAAATCTTTATACCTTTTTCCTTTAATTTCTTCCGGAATAACATGAACAACGTTACTTATTTCTTTATTTATTAGTGTGGCATCATTAATTTCGTGGACCATAGAGTCTAGAGTTTTGTGTGGGTTATTCTCGGAGTTGCCAGGTCGCTTATGCAAAAATCCTTGGTTTGTTGTGAATGAGGATGCTGAAGGTTCGTGGTCGCCCACAAATGCTTTGTTGTTAAACATTTGGAAGACACCTTTCTTTTTCTTTGCCTGTAACAAAGTAAAATCTCATTAACTTTGATATAGACGATGTGGCGAAATCTACAACGCCACATGCGAACTACCAATCAAAAAGACCTCACACAAAATCCTGCATCGCGCAATTAGAGTTTACCGCGCGATTAATATATGTAATTTTAAACAAGATCCCAATCGTTGGGCAGTTGCCCGCCAGACACAACACCCTTCTGGTCGGAGGATCCTCCCTTTTCTATGGTGGATGAGTGAACTTTACACCCTGTTCCCATACCTCTAAAACATCATCAATAATTATAATTAGTCAATCATTCCCGTTTCTTCTACAAAAGTAGACGTTGATAAGTCTAAAAAGCTGATGTGCGATATAGCTGATGCGGCTTTCAGAATAATCGTATTCTGAAAGCCGCATCAGTATGAATCAAAAATTGAAATTGAAGATTTTAAGAAAAAAGCAGCTTCTAGTTATACCTACACATCATAAATGAGTACTAGCCTCGTGCAGCTTGTCGACGATGTAGCCGTGGCCCGTGTTCATGCCAACTGTGGCCATCTGCTCAATACTGTTCGAGCGGTGGAACGGACGGAGGGCGGAGACGGCGCGGGATACTCCAACCTGTCAATATGAAAAGGTTTAGTACTAGTTTAGTAATAGAATATTTACCAACAACTAGGTGAATATTGAGCGAGAATGCGCGCGAATATGTAGTTAAAATTACAGATATTAATATAAATGTAGAAATTTTTCATATTTTTTTTTGCATATTATCGAGAGTTTTTTTTTGTCTATTAGGGATTATTTGGGGGACTGTCTTAAGTAATTTTGACTTTCGAAAAGAGCTGATTCTCAGCATAAAGTCTGTTTCTTAATCTCGTAGACTAATTTAAAATTTCAAGTGATTGTGGATTGTTTTTTCAATTTGGAATTTAACATTTGCATCCGTCAAATTAGTCTATGAGATTAAAAAAGTTTGATTACATGACTTTTGATTTGATTTTGATTAATGAGACAAGTAGAAGGTATGCTTTTGTTAAGTTTTTATTAAATTTCGTAGCACAAAAGTTCTATTTGTGAGCTTGTCCGGGGAAGTATCTACTACCACCATTTCTATTTCTGCCACAAACCAGTATTGCTGTTTTGCAGTTAGAATAATATGAATGAAGCATAATCAGCCACGTTCCAAGTTCCTACTGCTAGGACACAGGCCTCCTCTCTGTGAGAGGGAGTGGGCCGGTAATCTACCATGTGGGCCCAGTGCGGGTTAGTAAAAGTCACATGTCTTCATGAATAATATGAGTGCCAGTACTGCCAGTGTATAACAGGCCCATGAGACATTTCATCTTTGTCTCTGGCATCTCAAGCCATACGTGATGCCTCTGGCAGATTTCCATAGACGACTGTGATCACTTACCATACAAGCTCTGTTTGGCATGGCGGTCAGGTCAGTTCTATTTCTATTAGACCCGGAAAATAAATATCTGTTACCTTTCCATGTCGTATCCTATGTTCAGTAACATCGGCACCGAGCAGCTCGGTGTACGGGTCCATTCGTATCGGCATGATCTTGTCTATGAACCAGAGCAACGATATGGTTGACAGGATGCCCCATGTCATGAGACATACGGCGGTCAGGGATTGGACGCCGAGGAGGTACCAGCCGCCACCTAGGAATAAAGAATAGGTGTAAATTATTGTGTCGAGTCCACTGCTAAATGTAGGCTATGTAACCTATGAGAATTTCAGAATCGTATGAATTGGTGTTGGTTGGTCGAGTCCTAGAGTGGAGACCGCGTATTGGCAAGCGTAGCGTGTAACGCCCCTCAGTGACGATGGACCGACGACCTTAAGAAACTGACTGGGACAGACTGGATGCGGAAGGTGGAGGGTTTTGAGGTACAGCTTGGGAGAGGCCTATGTCCAGCAGTGGATTGCGATAGGCTGAGTTGATTGATTGATGAGTTGGTGATGTCAATGTGAAAATCAGTCATAGGAATGTTAGTAAAATAAATATAGTTGAGTCCGGATGTTTTCAGAGAATCAAACGGATACAGTTAAGTCACAATCTAACAGTTTATGTGCAATTGTGCAATTCAATAAAATGAGTTTCAAAGTTGAAAACTAACCTTTGAACAATCCGGATCTGCCGTTAGTAGTTTCCATAGGAATTGGGTTGTCAGCGAACAGTCCCACAGCTAGTACACCTGTTGTGAAAAAGTTATTGTTTAGATAAAATAAAGTAAACGGCGTTGTTTTTCCCAAAAAGAGGGAATATTTACCCATAGTGGGGGGTTGTTGAGTACAGAGTGATAGGTTACTTTGCTTTTATTAGATAAATTTAAATACGCGTAGGTACAGGATGTTTCTTGGCCACTCTTACCCATCCACTATCATTCTGCAAAGATCGTAGGTTCTGCACCTACTTACAGGGACCATGGAAGTACTCCATAACGGGTTGGGGGGGGCTGGGGCAAACTTCTTTGGTCCAATTTATTTACGTACAAGGGCTTTTTCAAAGCTCTGTGACCAACAGCACAGAGAAACCTTCGAATTACTGCCATGCTCATCTTACCCCAAAGCCCACACGCTCCATGCACCGCCGACGCGCCAACAGGATCATCCACGCCCATCATGTCGAACAGCGGTGAGCTGCCCGACGCTATGGCGGCGCCGATGAAACCGATGAGTAAAGACTCCCATGCGCGGTAGAGGAAGCATCCAGCTGGGAATAAAGAATATCTACAGGGTGAAATTAAATTCATGAGCATCCTGTTAAGGGGTCATTGTACTCATCATTATGAACAATTTTCACTATGGGACCAACCCTGAAATTGCGTTAGTGGTCCCGGTTTAGTTAACAAACAATTTTTCCATATTTATAGGTAACTTTCCTCCTTGCCTTGGCAACACAGACTGAAAACATCCCCGATGTAAAAAGTTGCCAAGTTTTTTACATAAATTAAAATAGTAGAAAATATAGTAGATAAAAAAAAAAACATACAAGCAGACAAGAATTGATTAGACTGACAAAGATTATAGGTACCTAATAAAAAAAAAATTGCCAGAAAAAAATTAAAATTAAAAATTAAAATTACCGGTAATTGACACGAGTGATCCAAGGACGCAATTGATGAGTTCCATTACCTCTGCCTTGCCTTTGTTTTTAAGTAGCGTGAAGCTGCAATAAAAACGTCATGGATATACTGTGGAAGGTGAATCGTAATAAAAATCTATGAATGGGATACATCGGATAAGATAGCTATAAAGTGGAGCTCGTGGCTAAGTAATAACAGCCGCACGGGTCGATTCGTCAGGTTAAGCTACGCTTGCCGGGGTTGGTCCGTGGATGGGTGACCATCTTTACATATCGAGACTCCTCCGTGCCTCGGAAAGCACGTTAAGCCGTTGGTCCCGGCCGTCATTCGTTGATCTTTGACTGTCCTTACGGGTCGTCAGAAGCCCGAAAGTCTGACAACCAGTCTTACCAAGGGGTGTCGTATTACCCAGTTATTGGGTTGTGGAGGTCAGATAGGCAGTCGCTCCATGTAAAATACTGGTATTCATCTGCATCCGGTTAGACTGGAAGCCGACCCCAATATAGTTGGGCAAAGGCTAGGCAGATGATGAAAGTGAAGCTCAACCTCATAGGAATCTTTTACTTACAGTAAACCGAAGCAGCCTCCTCCGAAAGAGCCCATCATTGTCATGACAGCCGCCCGAGCTGCATACTGCCATTTAGCACCACTAACCTACAAACAAAAATAAATAAAACTAAAACCTTACTACGAATAAAATGAACTGAAAACGAGCATATTTTTCATGACATGAAATACCTACTATTTCTATTCTGAAATCATAGTCATGCATGATCGAGTTAATAGTCGGTACCTAAGTACCTAGGTAGTTACCTATTTCTGGTAATCTCTCCAACTAAGCTAATTTGAGAATTAGGAGGAGCTCGTGGCTACAGTAATAACAGCCGCGCGGGTCGATCCATCAGGTTAAGCTACAAACGTAGCTTTGGGTTGGTCCGTGGATGGGTGGCCATCTTTACATACCGAGACTCCTCCGTGCTTCTGAAAGCACGTTAAGCCGTTGGTCCCGGCTGTCATCGTGGATCCTTGACAGTCGTTACGGGTCGTCCGAAGCCCGAAAGACTGACAACCAGTCTTACCAAGGAGTATGGTATTGCCCAGTTACTGGGTTGTAGAGGTCAGATAGATAGTCGCTCCATGTAAAATACTGATATTCAGCTGTACCCGGTTAGACTGGAAGCCGACCCCAACATAGTTGGGAAAAGGCTAGGCAGATTGATTTTCTCCAACTAGGCTAATTAAATGCTTAGAAACAAAGATTATTTGACCAACACACAATCCATAGAAAAAAAAATCGTTTTTTTTTAAACAGTATGTGTACCTCACGGCTACGCCAAATGCTCAGGCTAAATGAGTTCACGTAAATGGGGTAGCCAGACTAGAGGGGGGTCGCTATTGTGAGTAGAACCTTCGAACTCATAACCTCAATCGCTAGGCTGCATAAAACCTATTGCCGCAATCAACTTTAAATCAGTTACCTATAAATAAATCAACAGCAGTCAAAACGTTTCTAAGTACCGCACCGCATACACAATGAGGATAATAACGTAAGTATTCAAAGTATTCACCCGATCAATTAGCTGGCCATGTGGACATGCAACTCAAATGACGGGTGATTTGTCTAATTTGTTGAACTGCGGCGTTTACCGGTCATCTTGAACAATGGTGGAGAAACGTGATTCGCATGTTTTACTTTGTGGTACAGAGAATATATTTAAATGGTGTTAGTGGGGTGATAGACGAGTCCATAGACGTGTATAAAATTGAGGACGAGTCGAGTAGACCGAAATCCAAAATACTTAAAACACTGGTGCCGATTTTGATGTTCACAAACTAAACTAAATTTAAGTTCAGTGCATATTTTTATTTCTATTTCATTAAGAAAAGGACAGAAGAGTTTAGTCCTCAGCACCTGTTGTGACCCTAAAAGTTTAGACGTGATTAAAAACTTGCCTATTAAAATTAGGTAAATTTACGTCAGGCGCTTCAAACGTCATAAATAACTACCTTGTAAACCAGACAAGTCTATTATTCAGGCCGTACCCTACCTTAGATTTTATCTCGCTCGCACCATACTAGTCGCGGCCTGAGTGAGAGCGAGACGGAGAAGGGTGCTGGCGGCTCTCAAGCCCCGAATAGTTTAGTTAAGTAATTGCATTTTACGGTGAAAATAATGGTAATAAAAATAAAAATAAACATTAGAGCTGCTTTATTGGTAGTTCAGTTTTTATGCAAATTTCATGATCTAATTTGAAGTATTTTTTAACTGTCAGTGGCTTATAGTTCGGTTCGAGCTTTGATTTTTTTTTCTATCGAGAAATTTTTATGTAATCGTGTTTTGGCCAAACATAGGACCTAGCCTCACTCCTCAACTTTAACATTATATTTATTTCAAAATGAATGCTGCAGTATTTTCGGCATTACGGATCATGCTAAGCAATTTGAATAGCTGAATAGAGAAGCATAGCTTGTCAGTTGTGACTAAGTAGCACCATTTAGACAGGATAGGTACTATTTGTCTATTTTAGATGCTATGACAATGACTATTATGATAAATTATATTTATGCAAATTCTTTAAACTCCGTGTAAAGTCATATTTTTAAATGATTTCACTAATAATTAGGCGAGACAGGAGTTAATAACATTTCCTATTGAGGCCAACTAAACACACAAGTAAAAAGTGGAGAGGCGTGCTCGGGCCTGCCTCGTGTGGCCGACACTAACATTACTTATTCAAGATCAAGCCACAGAATCAATAAGTAGCAGTAATATATCTCAGCAGTGACCTTCAAATAATTACCTACGGCCGCTGGATAGATAAACCTTCAGCGTCCGTGAGTAAATGCCGCGCACTCGATACTGTTGTGTACCTACTAGAGTCTGGCCAACGAATGATGATCCTGAAATCACGCGCGCAAGACTGATTCTCCCCAAACATAGAGCGATAATTCGTGTTGATAATTTAAATGTACTTCCATTTTCTTAAATATGCTTGGAAATTCGAGCATTATTTTGACAACCTTCTCCGAGATAATGCTGTATTGGTCAAAACCAAGTGACGATGCGGCCTGCAAAGTTACTATGAAAATCCATATCTGGCGTGTTTAGCGGAAAAATAAATTACTATGAAAACTCATATCTGTCGTGTTATTTAAAAATGGAACGAACTCTCTACTTCAACACATGGCAACCAAGGAGGTAACATATCAAAGATTTTATTTAAATTTCGATTTGACTTACAAATAGAACTGTTTAAAGTAAAGAAGAAACAAATGAACATATTGGCACGTGAAAAATTGTAGTTGTTCGTCATTGAGCATGTGAGCACCATGTATCTGGTAATTAATTTATTAATTATTGCTCCATTTATAATTCTTTTTACCTTTTGTAGTACAGTAATCTTATTGTAGGTGCATCGTCTTCACATATAAATTATATAATTGATGTATACAAAATATTGTAAAACATTTTTAAAAAGAGTAACGGTGGAGTTTCTTGCCCATTCTTCTCCATACGAAAACTACCTTTTGGAAGGGGCAACTAGAATCAATTCTATTTCTTTGTTTTGACGTTCAAAAGTGCCATATATGTGCCTATTTGAAATAAATTATTTGATTTTGACTTTGACTTTGATTCTGGATTTTTTTATTCAATTTACTCAGTTTGAATTTCCGCGCATTATTTGAGAAAATGCTAACTAACTAACTATACACTTGGTCGCAATCAGGAATTGAATCCCCATAATGCTGGCCGCGACAGTAATGTACTATTAAATAAAATAAAATTTCAAGTATCGCACTATGTCACTACAGGGATAAACAGTCTTATTTCGCACGTGTTTTTAGGATCAACTTTCGTTGGCCAGACTCTATACACTGAGATTTCGAAGCGCGTCTTTTTTGGGCAGTTTTCTATGAAAATAGAATACTGTACTTATTTATACTGTGTTGAAGCTGTCACTTAGACTAATTGGTTGTTTGTCCGCTCGACCTTGAGCGTCACGTATCTTATATATAATTTAAAGAAGTTCAGTAAATTGCGATGTGTTAAAAAAGCTGGTATATTTATCATCAGAGGCTCTAGACAAAGTGAAATTCTATCAGCGATAATAATAATAATATAAAAAGGCAAAAATGTATAGGACTGACTTATACTATCGAAAAGCCTATAATGTCAATCCTGTTGGAAGTCGTTGTAGAAATACGAAACGCTTTCGAAGCGAATTGTCACTTGTCTATGCCCTCAGATTCTTTAAGTCTTCCGCGGGAAGCCTTGATGTCAATATTCTCTTATTGGATAATGCGATTGCTTCCGCAAAACCCAGCCTCTGCCTTTGCCCAAACACAAACAATAGAGAGTCCACAAAATATTGGCTAACGAAGCTTCATAGACGATTTATCGATGGATAGAATCGATATCTCCTCCGGTAAAAACTAGCGTGATATTGAACAACTTACCCCATAAGTACTGCCGGAGTTGAACGCCAGCCACCCCCACCACAGCACGAAGGTCCCCATCACCGCATTGACAGGGTTCCCCATGGGGAGCGGTGCTATGCCGTTCGCGTAGCGGCCGAGACGGGGGCCCAGCATCAGAGCTGAGGCGAAGGCTGATGCTCCACCTGTAGAATGAATAGGATTGTTCAACGGCTGATGTGTCTTTACAATTACTTATTAGCCCCATTAGGCTTTTAGACAAGTAGTACTATGTTACGGAATTATGGGCCAAAGTGGGTTGAAAACCTGGTCAGAATGTACAATAATGTGATATAATCAATGATTTTCTACGATCACCTTGGACTTGACTTACAGTTGTGGCGGCATATTCTACATCACCACATGCGAACTACGCATGAAAGACATCACGTCACATAAAAATCCTGCATCGCGCAATTAGAGTTTACCGCGCGATGGACACAACAAGATTCCAACATCAATCGTTGGGCAGTTGCCCGCCAGACACAACATCCGTCTGGTCGTATATCCTCCCTTTTCTATAGATAGAGGATGAGTGAACTTTACACCCTGTTTCTCATACCTCTAAACAGTCGCAGGTCAAGTTACAAGTCTTGTAATGGCAGCTGGTTTAAATTTATAAGAAATTGCTAACACCACGTTTGGAATTGGTACGAACAAGAAAAAAGCTGATATATGCCTATCCTTAAGCTGTGTATGCTATCTGATAACTTTTTGAAGCGGTTCACATTAATTACTTGTAAAAAAAAATAAAGTCCTTTGTAGAAGCTCCGTGGCCACCGCAAAACCGCTATCTCTTGATACCCGCCAGGATCGGATATACTTACCTATTAGATACACAGGCCCCGACCCTGCAATGTCGACAGCCCCCAGTTTGTTGAGGAAGCCGTGGGAGCCCCACACCGAGCCAGCAAGCACGTAGTACACTATTGTATTGAGTAGGAGAGACCATCTCTGATAAAAGTTACGCTTATGAGCTCTTACCTATAAGATTACCCTGCACCAGTTTGTTGACGACCCCGTGGGAGCCCCACACCGAGCCAGTAGGCAAGCAGTACACTATTGTATTGAGTAGAAGAGACCACCTCTGATACAAGTTGTGAGCTCTTACTAAGATTACCCTGCAATGTCGACAGCCCCCAGTTTGTTGACGACCCCGTGGGAGCCCCACACCGAGCCAGTAGGCACGCAGTACACTATTGTATTGAGTAGAAGAGACCACCTCTGATACAAGTTGTGAGCTCTTACTAAGATTACCCTGCAATGTCGACAGCCCCCAGTTTGTTGACGACCCCGTGGGAGCCCCACACCGAGCCAGTAGGCACGCAGTACACTATTGTATTGAGTAGAAGAGACCACCTCTGATACAAGTTGTGAGCTCTTACTAAGATTACCCTGCAATGTCGACAGCCCCCAGTTTGTTGACGACCCCGTGGGAGCCCCACACCGAGCCAGTAGGCACGCAGTACACTATTGTATTGAGTAGAAGAGACCACCTCTGATACAAGTTGTGAGCTCTTACTAAGATTACCCTGCAATGTCGACAGCCCCCAGTTTGTTGACGACCCCGTGGGAGCCCCACACCGAGCCAGTAGGCACGCAGTACACTATTGTATTGAGTGGAAGAGACCACCTCTGATACAAGTTGTGAGCTCTTACCTATAAGATGCACAGGGCCAGACCCTGCAATGTCGACAGCCCCCAGTTTGTTGAGGAACCCGTGGGAGCCCCACACCCAGCCAGCAGGCACGCAGTACACTATCGTATTGAGGAGCGAGAACAGGCAGTATGCTTTGAAGTTACATCTGAGGAGAGAAGAGAATGATGTACTTGACTTTAAAAATAATAATATTGCTCCACTGCTGGGCAAAGGCTACTTTTCATCATGGATCGCAGAAGAAGTCGCGGGCAACGGGTTTTTGATAAAAAACCAGATTTTGTAATAAACCTGAATCATTCTGATGGGATTTGGAAGCCAGTTGCAACTTGTATCGTGTAATTGCAATAAAAAACCTAAATACATAAGGAAAAGGCAAAGAAGTGAAGGGTTAATGTTTTATAAAATGTTGATATAATTGAGTGCATCATTTCGTTTCAACTCAGTTTTTCCTGTTTGGTACGATAAGTAACACTAACTCATTTATGCCTAACTACTATAGCATGTTTTAATAATTTGTGTTTTTTTTATTTTCAACTTTAGCAGAATAAATTAAGTACTTTCCCTGCGGCTACTACTGGTATTCAGCTGCATCCGGTTAGACTGAAAGCCGACCCCAACATAGTTAAAGGCTAGGCAGATTGTTTGACTTTCTCTGCGGCTTCACCCGCATGGATATCGGTTATTATATACTAAAACCTTCCTCGAGAACCACTCTATCCAATGGTGAAAACAGCATGAAAATCGGTGCAGTAGTTTTTGAGTTTATCGCGAACAGACAGACAGACGCGGCGGAGGATTTTGTTTTATTATAATGTAAGGATATTTATTCCGGTTTGAGTATATTTTTAATTCAAATTCAAATCCAAATCTTTATTTCAGACCAAGAGATCCATATAGTGTTAGTATGAACTTAGCCTATGTTAGTACAACATAATAACTTAAAGATATGATATCACTTATAAACTAGTTGGCTACATGAACATGTGCACGCACATGCCTGCCAGCCCAGAGCCTGATAAATGGTCCATCGACCTTGTCCGCCAGTGTAGCTAAAATGTTGTTAGGGCTACCCCTGAATCGCCGCAACATCGATGCACACCGTTTGCGCATGATGGCATGAAAGTCATCTACTCGCGCTTCCGTAAACATGCCCGATGCGCTACAAAACCGAGGCAGGCCCAACAAAATCCTCAGCGTATTATTATACTGAACGCGCAGAGCGTCGCGCCTTCTGCGTATACCTAACCCACAAGCTGCACGAGTAAAACGACTGGCAGTAGGCTCTGAAGAGCGTCAGTTTTACCTCACCAGTGCACCGCGCAAACCTGCGGGCAAGCATATTGCATCGGGCTGCCAACGCCCTGCGCTCCCTATCTATATCCTGGTCACCTGTGAGAGAATCCGTGACCACATGACCGAGGTATTTAAATTGACTGACGACTTTTAAAGGTGTTCCTTGTAACGTCACCGGTGGTATGTTCGTGGGTGTATTATTGCGTACTTTAAAAACCACCACCTCACTTTTAGTGGCATTATACCTCAAGCCATGAGCCTCCGCATACCTCTCACATATGGCCAACAACTTCCTTAGTCCACAGATTGATGGGCTGAGCAGCACCATGTCATCAGCATAACTAATGTTGTTGATCATCCTCCCATCCACAGAACAACCAACCATAGTGCCACTCAGCTCACCAACCAGCCGTTTTTAAGTTTCAAATGTTCACTTTAAAAATAACTTAAATCATTGGTTTTGAAATTTCGTTTTTTGCCTCCGACTTCCGAAATCAAAGTATTTTTTCACTTTGTAGTGTTTTTTTTGGAAGTCAGTTGTTTTTTTTTTCACTTTTTAGTTGTGGTTTTACCACACACATTCCAATACGGTTCACAATTGATGAAAATATCGAGGGAAAAATACACAAAAAAACAGACTATCATAGAAACGCTGCCCTTTTGGAAGTAGGTTATAAATAAGATTTTTAGACGTATCATGTATATTCCAGACACTACAGATTTAGGTAACTAACGGGTATGCTAAAATCTTACCTCTCAGCCATCGCCCCACTCACAATCGTCGTGGCCGTAGTAGCGAAGGACAGTTGAAACAAAAACGACGCGAAGACGGGCCCCATCAGAGGGTCACCTACAGGGGGGTCCAGTAGGAAGTCGCCTACGCCTATGAAGGGGTTGGAGTACGCCCCCTCGCCGAACGACATGCCGTAGCCGAAGATCCAGTAGGTCAGACCTGGGAAAGCATAGCATACGTATAATAAGCCTTTAAACCTCCAACTGTCATTAACGAGACACAATAGAATTTTAATTGATAACGGCCATTAGAAGGCCAATCGACAGTTGAGCAGATGTACGCAATGCAGGGACCTGGGACACAGCACCCTAATTACGTAATTCACGATCAATCACAATCAGAATCGTTTTGAAACAGATTGCTAATCCATTGCTCCATAAGTTGCCTGCGTGGTAGATTACAGCCCACTCCCTCTCACAGAGAAGAGGGCTGTGTCCCTGTAGTGGGAATTTTGAGGTTGTTTGTCATCTCCTACATGACATTAAAAAAAAACTTACCACCCAAAGAAATGTCAGCTAAGTTCTTCATCATGATATTTGCTTCATTCTTTATGGATACACATCCTGACTCCAGCATGCCAAAACCTAAAAAAAACAACGAATTGGTTGAATTTATAAAAACATATATCACAACTCAGAAGGGTTAGTTAGACAGACCAAATCTTTGCCAGATAAGGTTCCAGGAAGAGAAAAAAACTGGCCAAGTGCATGTCGAGCCACGCACAATGAAGGGTTCCATAGTTGGGATGAATTTATCTAACAACTTTAACATTGTATTTGAAAAACTTGTTCTCTCATACAGAATGTATGGGAGAACATGATTTTGCAACTGCAAATATTTTTTTTCTACTGTATCCCATGGTGTGGGGTATCGTTTAAAAATAATGTGAGTTTATGAAAACCATTTTTGGATTCAGGGATCCGTTTGCGAAATATTAAGCTTTAAAGTACAAATTTTTGTTAGAGTCAAGTGTCGCCCCCATTGCCAGCTAAAGGTTGGTTTTGGATATGTGAAAAAATTCACGGGAGTAGCATAAGTATAAATAACGAAATTAAAAGGAAAACTATCACCGCTACGTAGGCTGCACAAGTTACAGAGTAATAGAATAGAATAGATTTTTTCTTTATTCAAGTCACATGACTCAAAAATGGGTAGTAAGACTTACAACTATGTTAGTAAGAAATCACAAAACAAAACAAAAACAAACAAATAGGATCACCGTTGTGGCAACCCATGTGAGATGGCACAACAGTGACCCACGAAAACACAGTCTAGGCGACTCGAAATCATGTTTAGGATACTGTTGGAGCTGCTCCACACCCTGCTGCGCACCATGGAAGCGCTTTTTGCTTCTCCTGAAAACCCATGTTTTGTGCTATACGCCCTTTGACCCCAGAGGTATCGATTTACAAAACCGGCCTCAAGTGTGTATTGACACTCTGTCTTGGTTTTGTATTTGGCCTGAGCATACAATCAGTTTATTTGCTGCCATTACCTTCAATTTGTATATATTTTACTTATTAGAGGGAAAATCGTAATAATATTACCAAGTGGTCTTTCCTTTATAAGACGATCCTTGGCCCAGTCAGTTTGGCTGCCAGTTAGAAGGTCTAATTGATAATATCTATTATAATAGGTATGTATTTAGATTATTATGTAAATACACGCTGGAGCTTCGGAGGAGCTCGTGGCTAACTAATAACAGCCGTAAAGGTCGATCCATCAGGTTAAGCTACGCTTGCCGGAGCTGGTCCGAGGATGGGTGACCATCTTTAAATATCGAGACTCCTCCGTGCCTCGGAAAGCACGTTAAGCCGTTGGTCCCGGCTGTCATTCGTGGATTTTTGACAGTCGTTACTGGTTGTCTAAAGCCCGAAAGTTTGACAACGAGTCTTACCAGGGGGTATCGTATTACCCAGTTACTGGGTTGTGGAGGTCAGATAGGCAGTCGCTCCTTGTAAAATATTGGTATTCAGCTGCATCCGGTTAGACTGGAAGCTGACCCCAACATAATTGGGAAAAGGCTAGGCAGATTGAATTTTGTGCGATTTATATTACGAAATAATTCATCTGTTTGACATTTTTCTATAGAGATTCGTAAAATGGTCCACACATTATGAATTGCTTTTGTGTCAAATTAGAGGAATTGCTAATGACAGCTGGAAATTCAGGAAATTAATTGCTTATAGAGGAATTGCTAATGTTGCCGTTTTAGCTAAGACTTAAGAATATGAATATCTCTCGCTGGCAAAGCACGAAAAAGTATAATCTTACAATAATTTTTCGATTAAAATTCGCCATGTTTTGTGCCATAAATATTGTAAAACGACTGGGTTGGCCTCTGTTGGCTGAGGGCCAGGTTGCGAAGTCATGTCATACGTGTGCTAAGATCGAAGTGCCAACCCACTTTGCAGTGGGGATATCCATACTAATATTATAAATTCGAAAGTAACTCTGTGTCTGTCTGTATGTTACTTTTTCACACCTAAACCACTGAATGGATTTCGACAAAATTTGGCAACGAGATAGATGGCATCCCGGGGAAGGACATAGGGTACTTTTTATCGACATACCACGCGGACAAAGGCGTGGGCGGAAGCTACTTTGTAATAAGCCATTTCCAATAGCGTCTTTTTCTTGACAATGGGCCTCATTAGAAGGCTGAAAGGCACCGAAAGGGCAATAAGAGAGGGCTATGCTTGGAGTTTCCCTACCAGATCGAATCAGAAATGAAGAGATCCGTAGGAGAACCAAGATATCCGACATAAATTGTGATACTTATTATAATGTGATATAAATTATAAGAATAGTATAGTATACTATAATACAATATAGGTAATATAAAATGTATAAATAATGATAATTGTGATGTAAATTATAAGAATAGTATATTATAATATTTAATATAATATAATTTTATGAATAGACTGTATAACTAGAATATTGAGTATGTTTAATGTTTAATTTTAATATTTATAACCAATTTGCAATGCCTTTACAGGCAACTAAGTTCTAAGAACCTACCTATTGTTACCATCTCCAAATTCTGTACACTTAGTTCGCAATAAAGAATTTGAATTTGATAAATATTGCTCATTTAATATTATAGCTATAGGATATTATAAGCTTCTGCCCGCGACTTTGCCCGCATGAACCCTTATTCTTTTTCTAAAATAGAAAGTAGCCTAAGTTACTTCTTATAACATCAGCTATCTGTCAGTGAAACTCCCGTCAAAATCGGTCCAGCCGTTTCGGAGATTAGCCGGTACAAACAGACAGACAGAAAATCAGCGTCAGGTGGTACACTGTCTTGCCATCTGACAATATGCCCTTTTGGCATTGTAATGACTGTTTTCTGTTTTTTTAGTTTTAAAACGCATTTTTCTTTCTTCTTTCTTTCTTTTCAGACAACAATTTAAAAAAATGTTTTTTGATATATTCCCTATTACTGTCATATACATTACAAACAGACACTTCGATGTTATATAAATCAGTAAGATTGAATAAAACGGGCTTTGTCATGAGATCTGGTTGTTTTTTATTGACCTATATTATATATATATATATATTATTGATGTAGGTAGAGGTACCTAATGACCACTCGGACATCATGACCTATACTTGTATTGTTGGAAAAACCCTGCACTTGTGGCTTTTATCAGTTTCATATAATTGGTAAAATGTTGGGATTTTTATGAGATCATGTGAGAAAAAACTTTGAAGGATAAAGTGATTACATAATACTAATAATTTATCCTTCAAAGATTTTTGATTTTTACTTCCAAAAAAAACACTACAAAGTGTAAAACTTTAATTTTGGACGTCAGTGTCTTTGGATCTGTATTTTAGTTTTTTGCCAGCGACTTCCGAAATTAAAGTTATTTTTCACTTTTTAGTGTTTTTTTTGGAAGTCGTTTTTTTTTTAAGTTTTTTCGTGTCGATCAGTAATCTCTGCCGTTGGCCAAAAGAGTACAGTTCTCCATTATGCCATAAGCTATCGAGGTATATAAGAACACAATAGGGAATATGCATGTGATTCAAATATGGGTCAAATATTTTTTTCTATAAACTATGTTACTTCAGAATTAAGCCTCCATCAATATTTTTGAATAAAATTTCTTTTTGAGCGAGAAATTAATTTTTAAAAAGTCCCAAAAAACTGTGGGTAATTCAAATACTTGAAAAGGCTAAGAGCGGATGTGACGTAACAATCCGGGCTAACAATCAAAATGACAATGTCAAGTCAATCAACAAGTGTCAAGTCAATGTCAAACGCTCATAGAAAAAGGAGTATTTGACGTTGACTTGACAGTTGCTTGTCTGTTTTCACGAACTGTGACGTCACCACACCAAGCGCGCCAAATGGAGGGCGTTTAAATAGCCCGGATCGGTTGGATATTTTTAAACATTTTTTTAACTACTTTAAATTGCTTTTTTGCCGTCGAATTTTTTTTTACTATTATTTGACGATGTAAACTATCGAATAAAAATATTAAAAAAATACATGCATATTCCCTATTCCTTGCAGAAATCGATAGACCGACCAGTTGTTGAACTTCTACAAAGCACTGATTACATGGTACCTACTTCGTAAAAGGGGAGGTGAGATGTTCATTAATCTTCCTTTTTTCCATTGACTTATAATAAACCACTTCCTCTTTTGGAATAATGAATGGTCTATGGTTTGTTTGTACCATTCATTATTCAATTATTGGGAACTATTTAAACATAACAAAGTGGGTTAGTAGAATACGCCTAGGAACCGTAACTACCTATTGTGAACACACATTTCAAATAAATATATATATCAGCACCGGTATTTCAGTTTTAATTAGTAAGTCTGGGACGAGGGCGAACCTAATTACCATGAACTGGGCACAAACCCAGAGTTCAGGCTTAAGGACCAGGCCCGGGTCGACTGCGCGTTGTGTTCCACGCGCGCCTCAAAGAGATGTCAGCGCAATTGACGGGGTCCGCTAGGGCCGATGCCTGCCAGAGTAGCGGGAAAGTCCGAAAGGGATACCGGGGCCCTTGGCAACAGGCAACTGAAGGAACACGGGTGGGTTTTAGTCAGTAAATGTCTGACACCCGGTCTGCCCAGAGCGGGAGAAATCATTGATGATATCCCAACATAAAAAAAAAGAAATTCCAATACACTTTGTCCGACCTGACAATTGAATCCATCACCTCATGAACAGCAGTTAAGCTTACGACCACCAAACCAAGAAGGCAGTTCAGTCGAGAACTATGTTAATGTAAGTAAGTACCTGTCTGCATGGTGAAAATGATGAACGAATTTGTCAGAATCCAGTTGGTGTCTTCCAGATCTATTTCGAAGCTCTCCTGAAGGTTCACCGTGGTATTCGTGAGGTTTGGGGACCGCAGCCCCATGCGCGGATACATCGTCCAGTTTGAATCCATTTTTATTGCTTTCGCCTGCCTTCACTGGATTTTAAGGATTAATTATCTGTATTTTTTGGTTTTGGCGGGAAGAGATTGTTGACAGCAAAATTTTCATTTAGTCTGCATTTTTGTTAATTTTCTACTGGTTTGATTGATAATCTCAAAAGTTCTAATGCCATAAGACAAATGAATAGAGAAATTAAGTAAATGTATAAATTCATCACGTCCGCCCCCAATTAAATAAATCCATTTTATTTATTTTTTGTTTGATTTTTTTTCACTGACAGATTTAAATGACACTTTTATTTTTTTATACCGTTTCGCACAACGCACTTGTCAAAACGGCCGTAATGCCAAATGAAATGAGTGTTTTCATGGGAACCTCTTTTATATGAGGCGAGTGAATCGCGTGTTCGCTGTCGGTAAACAAGTAAAGAATTGATGTGGTCTTGTTTAAATGCAGATTGCTACGTCATGTCATTGAGCTGCGGTAATTTGATGTGTTTTCAGGTTCAAGAGCGTAGGTATTTTTTTTTTGTAGGTACCTTGTCGGTTTGTCGCTCTTCCATCATACAATTTCAGAAGTACATACAAGGGTCATGCCAAAAGAAGTTTGATATCCTTTACTCATTTCTTTGACAACGGCAAGTTATTCACTATCTTATAGGCTGGTTGTTTATTGACATATTTGAAACAGTTTCTGCTCGAACAGTGATAATAGCTTGGTGTGACAAGCGACCGCAGTCAGGAATCTGGCACCTTCTCAGGCACCACGAAAATGCGGTGCCCCAGCCCCACACGTCTGCCAGAACACTCGAATTTTTTAACTCAAAAACCACTCCTTCACCCACCATATTATCTGACCTAGCGCCTTGTGATTTTTACCTATTTCCAAGAAACAAAGTATAATATAATTAAAGGGGAAAAGGTTTGAAAGCAAAGAATGCACCGACTGCCTATAATTTCGAGATTGCTGAGGTGTCTAAAGAAGAGTGGTCAGAGGTATTTTCCAATTGGTTAAGACGTATGGAAAAGTGTATACATGCTCGGGCTCCTTCGAAAAGATCGATACTTGTTATAATTTTTGAGTATATAATTTCTTTTGGCATGACACATGTTATTTATGTATATTCTATTAGAACTCATTGTGGAAGGGCTGGAACATAATTCGTACTCCCATTTATTGTCATCAACCCGCACTGGGCCAGAGTGGTGGATTACGGCCCGCTCCCTCTCACAAAGAAAGAGGAGGCCTGTGTCCCAGCAGTGGGAACATTATGTGAGCTGATTATGCTGAGCAGATTTGATGTGTACTAGATTAAAGCATTTGGGTTAGTAAAAAAAACAAAGGTTTAGTTAGAGTAAATTTCTCTGTGGTCAGTCGCTGCAGGCCTTAATGAATTTAAGTTTAATTTGTGATACAAAAACAATATACATAAGTGTTCAAAAAACGACTTTTAAATATGATGGTTGAGTTTTTCCCGTGAGACCAACGAAGGATTTAGTAAATTAACCTCAATTTGGAAATGAAGTTCGTTTTGAACATTGATTTAAAATGAAAATTTCGGGTTTAAGTAATCAACTAATCAAATCGAAGCACTCAATTTGTTAATGGCGCTACAAATTGGCACCCATAAGTAAACAAATTGATCAGAAAACGTTTCCTACGTTTTACGTTACATTTTCCTTAGATACTTTTGGGACACGCTTTAAAACTAAATATTCTCATCGCATCATACATTATCACACTTAAAAAAAAAACATGGTAGTGTTCACAGAGAACTAATATAAGAAATAGAAAATACAAAGCAGTAAGTAATGGACGCGGAAAACTCATCTGTTTTAATTACAATAATAATTAGTATTTGTAGCCTAATTGGTAATTAGTGCTGTTTGCTTCTTATGGTAATTTCTATTATCTACTAGCAGCGCCCCGCGGTTTCACCCGCGTAAGTCTTGATCGTAGCCGGAGGAATATCGGGAAAAAAAGTATTCTATGTCCTATTCAACTTATGCCAAACATCCAAATCCGTTCAGCCGTTTTAGCGTGAAAGTGTAACAAACAAACAACTAACTCGCTTTCAGATTTATAAATATTTGTAAGGAAGTAAGGATTACTGAGAAATTCATAAAGGAATACTCACAATAACAGTTTTCCTGCTATGCTTAACAGTCATAGATCGTAGGACCACGTAGATTGCTACCATAGATCAATACATTGTTAAAAAGACGTAACATTATGGAATACTGATGTAATTTAAATTATTCTAAATCTGACAGACATTATTTTATACTTACCTGCCTAAATCCTAATCGCAAAAAACTTGTAATGAATTTTAACTAAGTAAGTTGAACCTAAGAGTGTTTACACACTGCGACTTTTTGTAGCGATACAGACGCGCGAGTTTATCGCGACACTAGCGGTGGAGCGAGCAAGGTACTGTAGAACTCCGAGGTGAGCCTACGGTACCGGCACTAATAAAACACCATGTTACGATAGTAATGAGTAATTATTCCTATGAATGGGCTACGTATTTCATATTATTTTATATTCATCTTCTGGCTCCCGCCTTGACATCTCACGGGGCCCCCCTCGTCTCTTTTTTTACCTATTCTAAATATAAATCTAATGCTTGTCTGCTAAACATGCCAGCAACTTGAAAGCACTAAGGTTTTAATCCAAACCATGCAGAGTAAAGCCTCTACAGTACCTATAGTCCTTTCATATTTATTTTACCTGTGTCAACAGCAATCCAACAGTAACCTTATTTTTACCGACTTCAAAAAAGGAGGAGGTACTATGTTCGGATGATTGTTTTTTTTTTTTTTTTTTTTTTTTTTATGTATGTTCACCGATTACTCCGCCGTTTGTGAACCGATTTTAAAAATTATTTTTTAGTTCGAAAGGGTATACTCCCGAGATGGTCCCATATAAATTTTATTAAGTTTGCTTGCGTAGTTCTTGCGCTAGCTTCAATATTACGTATTTTTCCCACAGTCTATGTAGACGATATCATTATTAGACTCCTTCACTGTTATTTACATAGCAGGTAGTAACTTGTATGGGGTAGGTACCACCACTAAAAAGTGAAAAATAAAAACTTTTTCCAAAAAAAACAACCGACTTCAAAAAAAAAACACAAAAAAAGTGAAAAATAACTTTAATTTCGGAAGTCGGTGGCAAAAAACGAAAATTAAAAAGCAAAGACACCGACTTCCGAAATTAAAGTTATTTTTCACTTTTTTAGTGTTTTTTTTTTGAAGTCGGTTGTTTTTTTTGGAAAAAGTTTTTAATGGGATTAGAGATCATTGCGATTTGCGAGGTAAAATAAGTCACTGTGAAAGCACGTTCAGTGATTGTATCTGTACTATTACGTTGCGTTCAAGTCTTTATACAGACTGCACCACAGGTTGGTCCGTTGGTTGACGCAAACGTGTTGCTGTTCTTCAAACGATGACACTTTTGATATCGTGTTTTGTGTGTGCCCTGGTACCCTGTATATTATGTGATTTCATGGACGCTGATGGCGCCAGACTCTGGGCCGACACAATTTAGATTGCTGTCGATACGTTTAAGCTACCTACATATTTGCTCAACGATTGACACGTATGATCAAACAATATCGAGAAAATGTGTTAGTAATAGACGATTGTCATCGAATTTTTTCAAGTAGGTAAATCTGAAAGCTGACAGATCTTATTGGTTGATAAATCAAAACATATCGAGCGACCATAAAGATCGTCTGTATCGCGACTATTCGCGACGGTATCGCTGCAAAAAGTCGCCGTGTGAAACCGCCATAAGTCCTATTTAAATTCTTGATGAGTCGACACATCAGAATCTGTCTTCAAAACATTGCGGTTTTAAATAGCCTCTTTTTTATGGAAGCTTGAGTAAGATATATGAAGATACTTATTTAAAGATAAACGATTGTGTTAATACGAAAATACCTAATATATTATACTTTTTGTCTTGTTGGGGATTTAGCATTGATTATAGATTTAGCGTATAACTTGTCGTACCTATATGAAACAAAAGGAGTAGGTATGTTGGTATTTATGTAACGCATGGAATCAGTAATGATTTAATGAACTACATCATTGATTTGCCTACCTAATAGTCATCCAGACTGAATTTCAGCCATGGCGACCAATCTCAGTGGAAGACCAGCCTTCGGCGCGGGAGATATTATAGTGCACAAGTGTGTGCGCAGACACAAGTGCACTCTCTCATCCCTCACTCTCATATTCCAATCAAACACGACCGGAGAGATCAGGCGCAGGATCAAGTCACACGTAATCTGTTCGATTTATGCCCTAACACGTGATTACACGTGTGACTCCAGATTTTTAATTTGTCTGTCTGTGGTGTCTTGTTTATATACCTTTTTAGTTGATTGACTTTTTTTTCGTAGTTGGGTTTTAGTTTTTACCCGACTACTGCGAAGCAAAAAGGAGGGTTATGATTTTTATTTCTGTCAATGTTCCATACAATTTTTGACAGGAACTAGAGATTTCAACATGTTTCGTTGTAAATGCAGTGCAAACGCACAGTTACAGAAATTGCGAATTGTCAGTGTCAAAGAGGACCCTGACCTCCTCATGTTCATCCTCTCGGATTATACTTAGGATTAAAAGTAGGTATGTTTGTATTTAAAATTACATTTATTAGTGTCACAGTAACTGTGTCAATGTTACCTGCTTATCTGAGGTAACTTGTATGTTAATTTTGACAAATATATACTCTAGTCACTCCATTTTAGATATATTTTGTGTTCATTCTCTTACAGTTCTACTAGGCCAGTGTTACTCAACGTGTGCTCCGCGGAGCCCCTGGGCGCCACAAAGACTCTGTGGGGGCTCCGCGAAATTACTGGACACAATCCGTCTATTTGAACTAAGATCGACCGGAGTTACAATCTGTGTGAAACAGGATTCTCAACTCAATCTATGCAGCTATAAAAACAAGATCCGCAATAGAGTGGACGCCTGACATGCGACTTCAACTCTCTTCAATCAAGCCTGACATCAGACAGTTGATGGAAAGTAAAAATCTATTTCATGTTTTCAATGGGTCCCATTAGATGCAAATGTTAATAATGTCAAGTATTATGATTGAAGTATTTTTCGGGTTTTGATTATTCTAAGGTTCCGTAAAATTTTTCGTTTTCCAAAAGGGTTCCGTCGCCAAAAAAGTTTGAGAACCGCTGTACTAGGCCATCAATTACTTATACGCCATTATCATCTAACTAAGTTGTGAGGTCGGCTTCCAGCATTGAATGCATGGTTTGAATATGAACGATATGCCACTGCAACGTCCATAACCTTGAAATAATGCCTGGTTTATACGATGGCAGTGACTAGACCCAGTGCCTCGGAATTTCAGACCCAGTCAGTATGTTCATGTAGACGAGCTCGGCAGTAAGCAGTAAGTCAGGCGGGGGAAGCTACTGAGCCCGAAAATAGACGGATAGGTTAGTCACTTAAGCGCGAATTCAGCACTGGACTGAGTTGAAACTAGTGTCTACATGCGCCCAGGGGGCCAAGTCTTTACAAACGTGTTAGTGGTCTCACAATGATCAGTTTTTGACAGATATGCCATACAAAATCTGTCAAAAACTCATCATTGTTAGACCACTGATACATTTTTAAATTAGTAGACTTGGCCCCCAGTTGCCCAGTAGTCAGTCTGACTTACTGTACATTAGCGGGCTCGCATGCCTTTAAGTAGGTACCTACTACTAAGTAACGTTCAAGTTCTAAGGTAACAATTAGGTAAGTACCTATGTCAGATTTTTGGGTCCTGCACGCCTTTCACAATCCGTATAGGATTTCCTATTCCATTAATTGAAATGTTTGATAAATTCATCTGCTCAAAAACGTACAATATCGCAATGAATGTGGTCGAATTGTCACAATGAATGACATTTGTTACTGGGATACGCAATTACCTCGGCGGACTACATAATGTCGTACGTATTTTCTTTTTGAATACGCCTAAAATGTTGGAAATTCCACTCGCAATCGCTTTCCATATTTGTTATCCTAAACACAAGGAATTAGAATCAGTTTGAAACAAATGTCTAATCCATTACTAAACTCGCGACAATCTAAGAAGCCCGTTGTGACGTTTCGTTCTCGTACATGTAATAAAACGTTATACCTTGAGAATCAGTTTTAATCAATGTAGATAAGTCGTCGATTACAATCTGTCTAATAATATGTTCAATCGATATGTCTCGAGATTCAGTTTATAAGAAACCAAATTTTTTTTTCATCGTGACACTATTTATTTTTATAGCAGTCAAAAGGGACTTCTTATAAAACACAACGTAACTAACGAATTTATGAAGACATTTAGACATTTGTTTCGAACAGATTCAAAGTCTGATTGATCGTGTAGTACCTACGCAATTAAATACCTAAATAAATTAGAGTACTGGAGCTCAAATCACGCTCAGAGACCTGAAAATCACGATTCCCAACCGTGTTTTAGGTAAATCCACTGCCCTTTGATATGTAATTAGAACCTATAATGTATTAGCAGCTATGTGCAAATGACCGAGTGGTGACAAGGTTGGTTTTAAGCGGTTTTACTTAAGTAGTTTAGATTTATGTAGATTGTTTTTAGTGATCTCGTGTGAGAGTCGTGAGATTGAAGTTTACGTATTCTTTTTAGCACTAAAAAATTGCTAAAAAGATGATAACTAGCAATATCTATAGGTAGGTGGACCATGGAAGACCACCATAGCAACAAAATTGTATTATTCCTTACACGTTCAATGCCGGGGCAGTCTTACCAACGGGTATCGTATTACCCAGCAGTGGCGAAGGGTGATTTTTCGGGGGTGGGAACCCGGAGCAAAAAAAAAAAAGAAAAAAAAAAAAAACTATGCTAACAAATTGAGAACCTCCTCCTTTTTGAAGAAGTCGGTTAATAATACTTGTTATGATGTCACTTCGGACCTTCCTTGTGGCCGCGAAAAGCTACTTCTTGTTTGTTTACCTAACAAAAGAACGGTGTCAATAAACCGTTTCATTAAATTCCTATTTTGATCTACTTTTCTCAAACTTATTTATAAACTCACATTTAAAAAGCCCGCTTTCACAAACCACGCACACTCACACAGTTCAACAAGTGATTTCAACCGCACTACCGCAGATCTATACTAAGCTCCTACGCTCCTAATAGCGCAACGCCATCTAACGAAAATATCAGAAAAGCAATGCATTTTGTCAGTACAAGAACGAGGTATCTCCATTCAAAAAATTCACAAATAATTAAACAGAGGGCGCGTTTAACGAGAAATTTTTAGGGAGTGGCATTTTACAATTCAGAGTTTTCGCTCACGGCCACTAGAGGGAATTGGCCGCGCGGGTGTAGAGCTTCAAACGAATTAGCGAAAAATCGTCAGATTATGAATGTAAAAACCCCTTTATTACATAAACTACTAGAATCTGAGAAAAGTAAACAAGGGAAACAATACATTTTATTTTATTTACAACTGTCAGTCAGCCATTCGTATTTATCGTAAAGGGAAACATTAGAATGTTTGAAAAAACTATCACGTCGTTTGTAATTTATACTTATATCTGAGCGAGCACGGCCTAACGTAATTAGGTATGTGTTTCTTATTTTCAAAACTTAACCTTGGAAAGCATGTTTCCTCACAAAGAAAATAATCCTAAACAACAATGTATAGGCTACCACTAAGCTACCAGACGGGCCGCACGCGGGCCAAAAGACATTGTAGTTAATTAAAAAGTCCTTGACGAATTATTGCCGCCATCCTAATCCTACTGATTGTACTAATAACTTTTCAAATCTATTAAGAAATTTCAACTTATTAACTATCTACTTACCCCAATACATACTCGTAATTACAACGTACACTTTCACTAAAGTCAAAACACTTTAATCACTGTTTTATACCAACAAACTAATACTACTACTACGATTCTCGTACTGATAAACTAATGTATTCAATAAATAATACGCACAAAATGCAAATTAACTGCAAGTGTAAACAAATTATAATGCGATTACGTCAAACAGCAACCACACAATAGCGTCTTGTCCGAACTCCGAGCCGAACGCATTACAAAATTCAACGAAAACTACCGAACCGATATCGCGGCATCTCGTTCACGCGAACGCAAGTTTAGATCGCTTTAGGTACCATAACCCGTATTTGACCGGCTTGCTTGAAGCGTATAAAACCGGGGTGCCACGTGACCGAAGTGGCGTCATGACGCCTTGATTTTTGAAGGAGCGATAAGCCAGCCGCGCCGCCGAGTTATTTTAGAGAATTTTTTTTTGCTGTTGGGAGACAACAAAGACAAAACATTGAATGTAGGCGTTTTGTATAGTTTTAATTATATCGACGGTGGAAAGGTAAAATGGCTAATGGCTAAACGTGAAATCTCAGGAATGAATTTTAAAGTTAGAACTTTAAAATTCATTCCTGAGATTTCTCGTTTTGGCGCTTTAGCCATTTTTCCTTTCCACCGTCGATATGGTGTATTAAATACCTATAGTGTGATTACTTAAAAGGCATTTTAAACACTACTGACTGTGTCATTTTTCAATGACGATAGAGTGGTTTTGTTTCGAATTCCAGAAGGGAAGCCGATAGGAATCGGCGTGTAGGGTAGCTGCGGCCCTGTTACCCAGTTACTGGGTTGTGGAGGGCAGACAGGCGGTCGCTCTATGTAAAACACTGGTATTCAGCTGCATCCGGTTGGACTGGAAGCCGACCCCAACAGAGTTGGGAAAAGGTGGGCAGATGATGACGTTCAGTACCGGGAGCCGGTTTATTCTATTTTTTATTTTTATTTTATTTAATAGGGACAACAAACAGCAGTATATTAACGCACATTCATAAGATTTGATGGGTAGCATATTAAATATTTCCATAATCGAGACAGGGTGTCGTATGTGGTAATTCTGGGGTCCAATTGGATCCGCTACCGAGCCGGCGGAGGTTTTTGTGTTCGGGTCCAATTGGGGGCGCTTCCGAACTATACGGTTAAATATTACACATGATAGGAGTACTAATTTATTCAAGTCGCATTATACCGTATAATTTATACGGGATGCCGGGAGGCCTCGCGGAGTGCTCATACTGTTGTTTGCGAATTCAGTACCTACTATAAACTGTGAAAATAAAATCGGTTATATATTTTAACAACATTATTCATATACGCATTGGTTTTGAAAATCAAGCATTTTTTTTTTAATATGGCGTCGGACTTCAGGGCTTTCCTTCCACTATTTCTAACCATTATTTTCCATGGTTACAAATATGTATAGCGACAGTAGGTATGAGCTCTATGAAAAATGCTTTATGGCCATTAATCCGCACTGCATGGTATTTAGTTAGTTCTATCAACTCTGCTGACACCCAGGAGCTTGATACCCGTGAAGTTATGTGACCACAGATGTGTACCGTAAAACGAGATTTTTTCAGTATAAAGTGCAACTAGCGACATCTGTTATTATTTCTAGAACACTATTAAGTAATGATGCTCGCTAGCAAATTTTGCTATTCAACAATAGATGACGCTGTGTAACAGTAATGGCTACTCTATACGAGATGGCAGCACTAGTATCAATGTTGCGGAAAACAAACTACACGATAAGTCAATATTACCAAATTGATGTAAAGAGGTTATGCAGCAATTTATATTTTGTGCGATAATAATTATAAATAGTTGATCACTTATTCCTGAGGCCCTAGACAAAGTTAAATTCTATCCGCGTTATCGATGATTGGAAAAGGCAAAAAAATGACACACAAAAGACCTGCTTTATAGTTAGTTCATTTATCATGCAAAGTTTCATGATCTAATTTGAAGTATTTTTTGAATACCAGCGGTTTATAATTCTGTGCAGAGGCAACTTTGGAATTTTTTCTATCGAGAAAATTTTATGTAATCATGTTTTCGCCTCATATAAGACCTAGCATCAATCCTCAACTTTAACATATATTTATTTCAAAATTAATGCTGCAGTATTTTCGGTATAACAGAGGATCATGCTAAGCAATTTGTGACTGGGTGCGCCCTTAACTAATTTGATGAGCAATCACTCACTCACTCATCATCACAGAAAGGTAAAAAAAAATTGGAAGGACTACACTGTCGTATTTCGCCACGACTCCTTTGAAGTGACCTTTTCAACCGGAAGCAGTCTTGGCGATATCTAAATGGATGTTTTTGTTTTTTGTATTTCCGAGTTCCTATAAGTTAGCGGCAGTTGACGGTAAGATTGAATTTTCGCCTCGACCTTCCCTTTTCACAACGGAGTGAAGTTTTGATAAAGTGTGAAAACTCATTATTTATTAAAACTGTAAGCACAAGTAAAAAAATATGGTACAATAGTAGACTTGATGCCTGGGGCATTTTCTAGCACTTCTACCAGACACTATAGGGTGATGCAGAGATAAAACATGACATGACATAGGTAATAGTTGTAAGTGATTAAATAAAATAAAATAAATTAAATAAATGTCATTCATGTCGTGAAAGGTCCAACATAATATACGTACTTACTATAATGATTTAGTACAAGAATAAATAATCCATACTAATATTATAAATTCGAAAGTAACTCTGTCTGTCTGTCTGTATGTTACCTTTTCACGCCTAAACCACTGAACGGATTTCGATAAAATTTCGCAAGGAGATAGATGGCATCCCGGGGAAGGACATAGGCTACTTTTTATCGACATACCTACCACGCGGGCGAAGCCGCGGGCGGAAGCTAGTAATACAATATTGATACAAACTTATCTATCTCTGTATTTATTCTAGTGTATTTTTTTTTAGTTTTGATAATGTGTTACAACGTAATGTGAAAACTTATCTATTGAACTGGGACAATTACAATACTCCCCTTGAGTAGATAATTATACTCTCTAGGTACTTACACTATCTAGTTTTTATAATGGCAGAAGTAAAAAGATGAAGCCTTAGGCGCGGGTCACACAGAAGAGACGTGAGACGGGACGCAGACTTCATCTGGCATCTGGCTTCACAAAACGTATAGAAAAGAGAAGACGCAGGCGCATCGCTTTTCCATTTCTGCGTACATTGCCGCGCCTGCGTCCCGTCCTCGTCTCACGTCTCCTCTGTGTGGCCAGCCCCTGACATCTCATGATAAATTATTTCGTTACAGGATTAAAGGCAGTTGAATAATTATTTCTCTGGGATTTACCGAGCTTTGGATCATTCGGTTCCCTTCAAAATGGTTGAGCTGAATGGTGCTGATCCATGTGTCATCATTACGTACATTATTTTACGTACTTTTTTTTCTTTTGTCTAATTTCTGCTCTTGACGCATAAGACGTGCACATCTTTCTACGTCGTTCTCACATCCAAGCCTTGCATTTACCTATATGTATAACTAGCTTCCGCCTGCGGCTTCGCCTGCGTGGTATGTCGATAATAAGTACCTATGTCCTTCACCGAGATGCCATCTATCTCCTTGCCAAATATCGAAATCCATTCAGTGGTTAAGACGTGAAAAGGTAACATACAGACCGACAGACAAACAGAGTTACCTACTTTCGAATTTATAATATAATTACGGATTATGGAAGTATGGATTTCAACATGAGTAGATGATTATAGCCAATATTTTTGAATTAAAAGGAGAGTCCACAGAGCCTTTTTATTACAGTTTTTTGGCCGGCTTAAATAATAACAGCCAATCAAAAGAGTTGACAGGAGTTTAATTTTGAAACGTAGTTGGTCGCCTTTAGAACTCAAATCAAATCAAAATCAAGCTTGTTTATTTGTGCTCACAGGTTTTATGGTGTTACAATAAGATTATAAATTAAGTAATCGCTGTGTCCCTTTTTAATTTCCTTTTCACCTCACAAGCTCGGAAAGAGTCTCTTTATCATTCGAAATCTAAGTGCAAAAAATTAAGTACTTAATAAAAACTAAAACCCAACTACGACTGAAAAGGTATAAACAAGACACCACAGACAGACAAATTAAAAATCCGGAGTCACACGTGTTAGGGCGGCATAAATCGAACAGATTACGTGTGACTCCGGATTTTTAATTTGTCTGTCTGTGGTGTCTTGTTTATACCTTTTCAGTCGTAGTTGGGTTTTAGTTTTTATTACTTAATTTTTTTTTAATTATTTTGCGGTTATAATATACTTATATATTTTTGAAATGTGCTCATTAAGCCCTTTCATTTGATACCCAACATAGTACGATTAAACAATTTTTTTTTTAGTTCCTGACTTTATTTCCTCTAGAGGGCGCCATTTTTAATTTAATGTGACGTCACATAGCCTATAACCAGCGGACAATCAAGACGCTTCTAACGATATCTTATTTGTCAAATTATGATGAGTGGTTTAGAAGATACAAGGGAACCGATGAACATACATACATACATACATACATACATACATACATACATACCGGTCAAAATCATAACCCTCCTTTTTCTTCGCCGTAGTCGGGTAAAAAGTGCATTTTATCCGCTAGCGTGGAAAGAGTTTTTAAAATTCGAACCCTTTTATTCAATAATTTTCTATACCGCCGGGTCCACTGCTAGTGCATGAATACTTATTTCATGTCAGTGCGCCAACCTCATTTTTAGAATAATCGCACTGGCCAGCACGAAAAAAATAGCTCAAAGCGCCTAAAGAAGTTTTCAGTTCAAAAAACTTTAGGTACCTATATAATTTTCTTTTAGATATTCAAATCGCTTTCCATCATTTTGGTTTGTTTAGCAGTGCTCTTCCACTTAGTGCAAGCGGTACATAATGCCGAATTGAGCTTTCTTCCGGAAAATTGCGCAAAAAGTGCATACCTAAAAGCGTACCTACAATATTTGTTCAATGCATGGAGGCACCTTTTTCCACGCTGTAGTGAGGTGAAAAGTTGTGTGTTTCGCTCGGCAGCAAAGTTCAATACAACTAGGTACTCGCGCCAAAAACCAACTTTGCAGCCTTGCATAACAAATAACTATTATTTTGATACCCTACGTACCTATTAACGTATTACTAATTCACGCCAAAATCCGCCATTTTTCAAACACCTATATGCACACTTGGGTTTTCTTTAAGGCGAATATAGGTACCTCAACTGTCGAAATCCATAAATTTACATACAAGATACGCGCGAAAAACATAACCCTTCCTTGGCAGTCGGGTAATAAATCTATATACTTAACTTAACTTTAACTACTTTTTTAAGTGAAAATTTTATGCGTGTTGAGCGATATTTGTCACCAACATGCCAATATATTTCTGAAGCAGTACCTATGAGTCCTATATGACCTAATCTTCTTAGCGTTTTTTTTTTTTAACACTTATTATTTTATTTAATTCGTTTTCAGTTCTGTCGGCCGTCCCAATGCCCGTGTTTTCAAATGTCACCAAAAAATAATGTTTTATTGAATTGGGTGTAAGGTAAGTATTCTGTCTATCTGTCCACAGCCTAATTCACCAAAACGCGCTATGACAAAGAAAATGGCCAAATAAAACTCTCTTTGTTAAACATAAAATAAAACAGCGTATTATTTCAAACCATATATTTGCTGAAACAAATAAACCTTTATAACAGTAGTTAACGCGGCGCATCATCGAGCGCTTATTTATTTAAATTATTTATTGGTCGCCATTTTTTGTCGCATTATACCAGATCATAATACGTATTTATTTAGACTGAGTGACTCTAAATCACACCTTATACACAGCACAATAAAGACGATATTTACTTACTTGAATTTGGCTATTGTGGAGACTTGGATACCAGCCAAAATAAAATAAACTATAAAGGCATGAGAGATAAGGTTGAAATTCGATTGAATGTGGAGGATAATGGAATAACCTCCCCTCACATAGAGGCGTGGTCCTCAACAGTGAACTGGCACCGCACTGACATCAGTACACAACTGACATTCGGACGTTCCAAATACAAAAATTCGAAAATCGCGCAGTGGCCAGTGTTTAGTGTAGTGATGGAATCGGAAATAAACAAAATGCAGACGAAGCTACCATCGAAGAACTTCTCGATTGAATCGATTGTCGGCCTTAACGAACGTCGATCGCCCGAAATCGATATCGAGAACAGCATTTCGCAGGACTATTCTGGTACCAACGAACACTCAGAAGACGAAGAACTGAAAGTTAGGGATGGGAAAATGAGCTACTATTTCCAGCAGAATCGAGTACCGAATTTCCCGTTTTTCATGAGTTACGATAAGAGGATGGGAGGGTTCCAGAGTGAACAGGGAGGGCAGCAGGAGGAACTGAAGAGGGCAAGTCCTGGGAGCGTGAGGAGTGAGGTGGATAGCGATGGAGTTGATGACAGACCTCATGGTAAGAGTTTTTATTAATTTTCTAATTTCTAATCTAAAAAGTTCGTTTCATCGGGCAGATGGGACGGGCTTCCGTCAGGTGACGTAATTTCTACCGAAGTTCTGATTCTGAATACGGAAATATTTAATGAATAAGAAAAATAAAAAGATTTGATAATGAAATTGATGAAAAAATGTATTTAATAAGTTCGTTATTACGTCATTAATTAAAATAAATTGACGTAAGACGTCAATTAATTATTTATTTACTTACGGAAAACGATGCATTCTATTCATCCAATGATAATTAACACAGACGGTCTTTATATAATGTACCTAGGTATATGTATTTTTTTTGTCTTATAAAACGTTCCTTGTAATGTAGTTTCTTTTACGGATTTCAAGTAAAAGCGTTGTTGAAGAAAAGCTTGTTAGGTCATTCAAGTAGGTACTTACTTATCTAGTCGTTTTACTCTGGACAAAATCAAACTGATAGCTAATTTAGTTTTTTATTTATTATTTGTATGTCATAGACTTTTACACACTGTCATTACTTAAACTCACGCACTGACTTATTAGTACTACTTGTAACAATGTTAGGACTATTGTAATATCTTATACTTTTACAATCTTTGTAAATATGTGAGCACCATGTATCTGGTAATTAATTTATTCATTATTGCTCCATTTATAATTCTTTTTACCTTTCATAGTACAGTAATCTTATTGTAGGTGCATCGTCTTCACATATAATTATATAATTAATGTATACAAAATATTGTAAAACATTTTTAAAAGAGTAACGATGGAGTTTCTTGCCCATTCTTCTCCATACGAAAACTACCTTTTGGAAGGGGCAACTAGAATCAATTCTATTTCTTTGTTTGACGTTCAAAAGTGCCATATATGTGCCTATTTGAAATAAATTATTTGACTTTGACTTTGACTTTACTCGATAGGTTTGCGACACACTGAGTTGGTCTCATTTTATTCTTTAGCACAAAATGTTGGTAACTTACCTATAACATAAAGTAACTGGCTGGCTTACCGAATACTTTTTTGACTTTGCAAAAAAAAAACAATAGGTATGTAAGTAGTACCTATTGGTAGGTTACGCGATTTTTATAATATGCAGTAGTAATGATAATTAATATTATATAATGTAAACTGTTTAACTGGAATATTAAGTATTTAAATTTTTTAATATTTATAGGTATTTATAACCACTTAAATTGCAATCAACTAGGTTCTAAGAACCTACCTATTATTAAAATATTCAAAATTCTAGTTCGCAATAAAGAATTTCAATTTGAATTTGTCTAGGTAACGTAGGTGAAACGATTTTTATAAGTTTTACTTTAATTAAAATAGGTTTTTCACTTCTTTTATCCAAAATTCATGAAATGCATTCATTAATTCATTGCCAGTTAATCTAAAAAATGAATACCTAAACGGTTTTTATCCCCGAAAACCGTACCTATTTATAAATTACAAAAGAAATCGTTTTAAAGTTACTTTTACCGCTTTTTTCATCTACCGGACCGTAAAAGCTAATAAAATCATAACTTTGTATAGCGGTAAATAGCTAATGACGGTAATTCGGTAATTTTGTGACACAAAGTGACCGACTATGTTTGAGGCCCGACGCCGCCCGCTCTTTCCTTTGATGTTTTACAATACAACTGTAAAATGTCTAGTTTATTTAACTGTTGTTTTTTTTTTGCAACGTGGTACTTATTTTGTTTGGAAATTAGTAAAAGGTATATCAGCGAACTGTTTGCTATGAGGTTAGCAAAAAAAAAAACAATTTAACGGTACAATACTTGCTGAGAAAAAAATATTTAAAAGCAAGCTTGAAGAAAAATCATATCTTCTTTCTTAATGGTTGAATAACTAAATGTATCTGGTAAAAGCCTAGGTACTCTGGGTTGCCCCTGAACATGGCTTTAACCAGATACTTTTAGTTTACAACAAAACCACCAACCAGCCATCAACCAGTTTGAAGGTAACCAGAAAGTTAATGTCAAGTCAAATCATTTATTTCAAATACGCAGAGTAACCTAATCATTATCTTCCTTTTAGAAATAATATCGATCGACACGTAACACTTCACACAAAAGCAAAATTCTTTATCTACCTAGGTGAAGTCCAAAACGTTGTTTTTTTGCCATCGTTCGTTTTTCCGTCGCGGCGCAGGAAAAGCTTTTGACCGGCGGCACGCGGCGCCGCGTTAGGGCGTCAGAAGGAGAAAATATGAAGGAAACAAAATTAAACTAAAACATGAATCGATTCTGACGGTGTTAACCAAAAAAAAATACTTGTCGACTTGAGAACCTTCTACATTTTGTTTCGTCGGTTAAAAAATAGGTAAAAAAAATGATAATCCTTTCAATTCCAAAGACAAAACAGAATATGAAAAAAAGAACTATGCGTAAACGCCAAATAAAAAAAAAACATCGGTGCATCAATAAGTTTCACTCATCTACTAATAATGATCCGTCTAATCTGAGCTAATCCGTCAATGATGTTTAAATCCCTACAATTTATCGGTCCCTCTCAAAATATCTGAATTGTCAACTAATATTTACATAATAAAAACTCAATTGGGCATCAGATTGTTTACAAAATAAAGCTATTAGAGAAAAGGGGAGAAAAAAAGGGTCCCATTTGTGCTTCGCCGACGGTCTGACACCCGGGTTTTTTATTATAGGGGTGAATGTTATAGATAGTGTCTTGTTTTGATAGATTTTGTGTTTGATAGTGTTTAATTTGATTTTTATTGAGTTACATTCAGAAATATAATATATATAAATTAATCAATAAAAAAATTGTAAAATTACTTAAATCTTTGTTTCTCGCGAGGCGATGTTGCAAAAACAAAAATGTTACGATTTTTGTTTAAATTCAAGGAAAGGCATATTTTTGGCATTATATAGGCCTCGTTAAGAACACCAAAATTATAACGTAGATAATGTTAAGAATTTCACGGAAATTATGTACAAAAACTCAGTAAAAAGGAGAAATTCAAAATTAGAGTTTGCTATTTTATTTGTTTTGACAATGATAGCAATCTTGCATTTAAGACTAGGTAGGTACTGCTGTCTGGTTGCCAGCATATTATGCATAATATGATTGCCAGCAATTTTGTTCAGAGACGTTTATATTTTGGCCAGGAAGACAAGATTGTGGTTCAGTTTAAAGATATCATTTTGGACAGAAAAAAACAAAAGCTGTCAAGTGAAATGACATAATTATTTGTCGAGGTTTTCAGCTTCGATGGTACACGTCAATTGGTTACTCATGTTTAATTAGCGATATCTTGCTATTATGGCATATCATGTAGTTCGTTATTTTACGATTTACAACACCTAAGTATTACTAAGAAAAACACAATGATTTAACGTTGAAGGCTCAAAAATACAACTTCATGCTTTAATTTTGACAAATCATCGGTAGACCAGTAGCATTTTATACAAAACAGCTACTGTTCAAAGAAAAATAAGCCTTTGTCTATGACACTGTCACAGCATGACGTCTGTCAAAATTGCCGCCAAAACGCAGCGAGACATTTGTAAAGAGTTCGTTCTCTTTTGTGCCTGTTGGCACAATAATGCATTGTCTTTGCTCAATTATGGAGTGGTGTATTGTGACCGCACTGAAAGTCGAAAATTTCTCTTTTATTACTGTCGCTAAAGCCTTGTCATCGCTATTAACGTTTGGTTTTACTGCTTCCACATTTTTGGTGAATACGTAATGGTTCTAAGAATTGTTGGTTGTTCGATATAGCGAGGCGAGTCAATTTGGTAAAGCTTTTCTCTAGCTTAGCTTTTGTGGAGACGCTTTGTTTCTATTAGTAATTCCATGGAATCATGAAGGTTATACTTAGTATTCCTTAATTCACAGAATAGGTATCTTTTAGCCATGCTCCGTCGTTGACCATTTCATCACTCACCACTTGTAGGTTAAAAGGACATGAAAGTGCTTAAAAGATTGCATAATTTTAAAATATTTTCTACCGGGAGTAGCCGAATTCGACGGTCACCTTTTCATGATCGTTTTCCAGGCTTCATCATTAGCTCAAAGTCTTTTAGTACCAAGAAGCTCATTTTACCCATTTTTTCATGCATTTCGATAACTTAAAACAAGCCTACGGCACATAAAAAATAATGAATATGTCTTAGGTACACACGGCTACAACATCAAGCTATACATTTCCAGTTTATGCTGATCCGCATTGTATAGGATTTCCGTACAATGCGAGGTCAGCTTATACTGGGCATATTCATCCATCTGTAATTAGTGTTAAATTCACCAAATCATTACACCACTAAAAGTTAAAAAAAAACCCTCATCTCTTTATATCATAAATCATTCGCAAACACAGCCATTTCTCCTTCACTTCAAACCTCCTTCAACAAATCTTCACCGTTATCTAGAAAATAAACTGCATCCAACTAGACTAGCGCTGATCCAGTGTTCACTTCAACCCATACATCACAAAACTAGCTGGTTCGTGTATCAATAACCTGCTTCACAGTAATAAGGGTCTATGATGTTCAGTGCTCACCGTTATGGAAGATGAGCGCGCATGATTAAAAGTTTAGGGTGGTGGTGTAGCGGGAGTGAAGTGGGATTGAATTTTGTTTAGGTATTTTGCGGAAATCCTGTTGAGAAAGTCACAGAAATATCTTTCTTATTTCAACATATTTATATGAGGCGTTTTATATATTATATTGAGCTTTTATACAGCTAAAATACTAGATAGGTACTAAATTAAATATTAAACTATACAAAAATGTATAAGAATAATTATAAAAAATATAAAAAGTTGTTGAAAATGATTGTAGAAATGTTAATTTATTTATTTATACTTTAATTCAGACTTGGTTGTCCATAGAGTGTTAGTAATACAATGAAACTTACGAACTATGTTAGAAATACAGACATACAAAAACAAACTAAATCAATTATCCTATATGTAGGCTAACACAGTGCTTCTAGATAGGACTCTCAATGTGTTCAGCAATGACCTTCAGGTAGCCGTTAGGACTGTCTCTCACTCTGCGCATCAACGATGCTGCTCTTTTTCTAATTATGGCATAATATCCATCTACATGTGATTCTGCAAACATCGCTGATGCACTGCAATAGCGACGCAGCCCCATCAACACCCAGAAGGCATTGTTATGGTTAAGGTTTGTGTAGTGTTATTGTGTTTAATTAAGTTAGTTTCGAAATTAGAATATGAGAAAAAAAAAATCGAACCTAATAAAAGGTAAATAACCACTTAACATATCAGCAATTGGTAAGAATTACATCAACATAAACCACTAAAAGGCACGACAAAAATTAAAACAATGTCATATCAATTCTTAACCGCCAACGCTCACTTAGTTAAAAACAAGGAAAATTCTATTGCGACAAATCTATTGATAAAAATCTAGAACAAGGCCTCATTGTGCCACCGACCTAACGTTACCCGAGCTTCAACAAAGCTCATGAGCGAAAGAGACGGCAAGCGATTATGAAGCCCCGCCCTGATTGGTGGGGATAAAAACGGGCAACGTTATTGGTCAACGCATTATAGATTTTTAGTGAGGCGGTGCGCCGTGCAACGAAAACAAACTGACAGTTGACAGTTCACTTTTTCGATCGAAGGCAAAGGCAACAAACGAGGTTGTTATTTTTGTTTTAAGATGGAGGCTTTTAGGAATTATTCTTTTGACCGTAAGTCGATTCGGGAGCCGTTGACTGTAGATTTGATGGGTAAAAGTCATGTGTATAGTGATTTGAGCATTCAGACTACTCCGCCATCGTCACCTAAGAGCAAAGGTATGTGTTTATTTAATTAATTAACCTAATCATAATTTTTAAGCATGACGTTATGGTTATGTCATTTTCGTCATGAATTCATGATGAATGTTAACATAATCTCGTTTTAAATATGTACACACGGCTACACATCAAGCTATACATTTCCAGTTTATGCTGATCTCGCATTGTATAGGATTTCCGTACAATGCGAGGTCAGCTTATACTGGAAATGTATAGCTTGATGTGTAGCCGTGTGTACCTATAGGTATGCAACTATGCAGCCTTATTTTTAATTGATGTAATAGGAACATTTAAAAAGTTGTACCTACTGGCCACAATTTTTAGCTGTGTATTGAAAATCTAATGATGTAATAATTTATGTAGTAACTTCTATGCGCTAAAGTGGCCCGTGAAATTCAAGTTACGTTTTTTGCTATTTGCAGGCCAGTATCAGGTTGTATGTTGATCTAAATATCGCTCGTAACAAATTTGGATTCAGGTACAGAACTAGAATCAGCAATACAACTCTCTAAGTTCATGTAAGTGCATTGAATTACTATTTCGAAATAGTCATTCAATGCACGCAGTGGGCTACCTTAGCGCATCCACCTTAAGTTTTGGTGAAATTATTTGAAATGCTGACTATTTAATTATTTAGGTAACTTATTATAATTATGGTGTCACTTAGGAAATTCAGATGATCTGTCACGTCAGTTTTTCTTTAATATTACTGTTACAGCAACATGTTTATAATGGTTTCATAATACGGGTTTGGTTTATCACGTCATAATTATGCTAAAATTATTGAAATTGGCAGACATATTTTAGCAAATTTTTCTCTTCGGCGACATAACACGTCTTCCATAATGAGTTGTTAAATTAATAATTATTATAACAGTAATAAACGATGTAGCCTTCGCAATAATCAACAAAGCACCGACTAACGGTCGGTACATTTTTATAAACACACAAATTTTGGCAGGTAATACCCAAACCATCATAATTTTACAACCAACCAGTCACTTTGCTACAGAAATATAAGCTTTATTGGTATGAAATAAAGTTGTTATTAAGTTTTCGGAACGGTAAATGTATGTTTGCCAAATTGTGAAGGCAATTATTGCCTTTTACAACTGTCTTTGAGAATTGCCGACTCTTTTGTTGGTGTCAATAAAATATTAAAATAATTTTGAGCTCTGTCGTCTTGGGTGAAATATTTTTATTAGTCTATAATGTTATCTGGGGGTACCGTTAGGTTCGACTTTTTTTTTGAGTCTAGCAAAAAGTTTCCTCGCTATCTCTCGGTGTGCTAATAGCCTTAAGTTTTGACTATCGGGTTCATAACTATAAAGTAGTTATTAGCTCAAACAATCAATAAAAATAATTACTCAAACGCACAACACTGAATTAAACTTAACAGTCGCCATATCAATTAACACAAACCAACAATAATAAATTAAATAAACACTAATTAACGTCAAATAAAACCAATACAACTTACCGCAGCTGCCACCGCAAAAGTTAAATAGCTTGTCAATGGAAAGAAAGCGTGGGTGGATTTCGCGCCATTATTTGACAGATGACAGTTAGCCACCATTTTAATTGGTGTCAATAAATCCCGGAACATATTTAGCGTACGTGAAGCGAAATAATGTTGTCCGATTTAGTTTAATTGGGCATAAGGCTGTACAGTGTTGTTAATTGGGCGTCGGGATTAATACTGTTCTGTTGTTGTAATTAGCTTGTGTTCAATAATGAATAGGTAGATTTACAATGCAGTTATCCAAATTATATTGTCTAACAGAAATTATCTAAAATAATAGATAATTTCTGGATGCCGAAAACAGAATTTGGATAAATGGACTTGCACATAACAATATTTAACTTCTTTCTATAGAAAAAATCTGTAATATTTACCTACTTAGCTTTAGTATTATTATAAGATAAAAGATAATTATGTGACTTTAAGTTTTAGTGATCCAATATTTAGTCAAAATGCGATGCGTTACTTATACAAAAAATATCAGTGGGTAACTCTTGATATTTAAATGGTTAATCTTAAAAACCTAACCCACTATCTAATGGACCTAATGGCCGCGTCAGCGAACGGTTTTCGCGTAGCCGAGTTTTGGGCCAAACAAAAAAAAAACATTCGATATTTTTCCGAGTTTTTTTTCCATCGACACGCTTAGAGAAGAATCTTAAAAAGTATTTAAGAAGAAGAATCTAAAAAAGTATTTAACATACTTTTAATCCTTTTTCAATAATCTTTAACAAAACGTCAACCAATCACCATCTCATGAAGGTTCAACCTTGTAATATTTCTTGTCAATTGGGCTTAAACTGATTTCGTTTTTATTGCCTCCCCATAGAGATATTAATCTTCATTACCTACTAGTAGATACGGATTTTATCGAGTAAATTGTGTTTGGGACTTAGGGGAGCTCGGAAAAGGGGATGACACCGTGTAAATTGGCTTTATTTGTAGTAATTGTCTTTGCCACTGGACTGTTGTTGTAAATTGTTTTTAATTCCTTTGGGACTTAGTTTTGATTATACTTGCGAGTTGAAATTGATTACCTAGTGTTGAGGAAATTTTGTAGGAGTTTTATTTTTATTTTGACAGAGGTATTTGCGTTTTATGGTTTGCTACGTAATACCATTGACTAACCTTAACTAACCTTACCATATTCTGACAAATAAATGATTATGATTGCTTGAATATTAGCAAGTTTCAAAACCATAATAATATGATGAAATCCGATAATTTTATCCTTATTACCTAACCTTAATCAGGCCTTAATCTTCACAGTTAATAAGTAAAATATCAGTAATTCCGTTGTTATTTGAGAACCGAGATAAAATCAAAAACATTCCAAATCCAATAATACGTTAATATTGTTTTAATTCAAAATCAGCAGAACGATCAAACCAGCCAGTGTTCATAGACAATAAACGTATTAAGGGGAGCCATTCACGGCAATACAATTACCGGAGCGTGCCACGCACGGGGCGGCGGCAATTCTCGATAATCCAATTGTTAATGTATGGGCTATCGGTTTCCGCCTATTACTGCGGCAGTTTGGTTCGCAAATTGAGCGGTGTCGCGATTAATTAACCGTTTAGTGTCGGTCGGTGAATGGGAAGTTTTATGGGGTTATTCTTTTGTTGATTTTATGTTGTGTCATGGGTTAATTTTGTTGTTAATGTATTTGGGATAACAAATAATAATAGTTTATTTATGGATAGGACGTTTCAGGTTAGATATTTTTGTGTAAGACTTGAAAGTTATATCAAAACAGTTTTTCCTGTAAAAAATACCGTTTTCGAAAACGCTAGAATAAACAAACCACAGGTACCCAATATGTCATTTATGGCACATTCAACACTTTTGATACTACAAATTGGCTATGATCAGATCGCATTCAGCCAATTACAGTGTTGCCAGTGCTAATTATACCAAAAACTCTCGTGCCGTATTAGGTATCATTTATTAGGTAAATGATTTGAGTACTAGTTTTGGTGTGTATGTTAATAGATGGGCCACGACACGTTTCATAACGTTTCAATAATGGCTTGAAGTGTTGTTGATACTTTGTTTTATCAGAACACCAAGGTTACATACATAGAGTTGTAACGACACCGCCGGATGTAGGAACGAACGGTCTTTTTTGAATTTGGAGTTATAAAATGTTCCGTTTTTTTTTCAAACTTAATGCTGACTGTTCGAAGATAATTTGAATAGAGACGTTTTGGTACGTTTTCTTTTTTTAAATTACAAATTACTGATGATTTTATAACGAACGTATAAAAGGCCTCCAGTATTTGAGCTTTTTATATTTCTACATCTCTAGATTATGTGAGGATTTATGTCATAAGTTTGATCAGTGATTTAGGTATTTCAAATTAATCTATGATTTTTAAAATATAACAAAAAATCATCGTTATGGCGTTCGGCATTCCTTAGTAAAATAAAAGAAGGCAGTTTTCTTTTGATTCTCCATGTGGTTGAAAAACACATAAAGCTTATTTTACACGAAAGAAAAGACTCTCACGATAATTATCCCTGCACAGTGTAACCCAGCCTTAAAACATTATGACTGTTCCAAGTATTGTGTGTTCTGCCCATTAGCGGACATTTTGAAACAAAGATGCGGTTTCGAAATAAATTGACGAAGCGACACCTTTGGTTGGTGACGTCATTTTTCATGAGTTTGTAATGAACACTCATGTGATATTATATTTGTGTTCAATATTCTCTCATTCAAAAATATTACGAGGAAAAATAATACTTACTTAATTTTGTTTTAAAGAATTTCGTGTTCTACTAGTTTATGATTATTATCATTAATATACAGGAACCAACTAAAGTGTTCTAAGCACCGGTCATATAAATTGATGTAAAAAAACAAACGTAAAATACTTTCCATGTCACCACATTAAAGTATGATTCCTTCTTAAATATAGAACGGAAGCTTTTAAAACGGAAACTTTTTAAATCTCAATCGTTTCCTCGTTCCTTTTTCGAAAAGACACACGCCATAATAGCGCAGCTGGGGACCATAGATATCTCACTAAAGAGGTTGTAACGTAAAAAGTTTGTACAACAACAAATTGTTCAGAGGAAGCCACCGGCTAGACTATTGCAAATTGGTTTTTGAGTGGTCTGTCGCCACCCAGCATGGGAACGACTCAAGTGGCTCAGACGCCAAGAATGACGATAAAAAAAAATCATGAATCGTTTAGTCCGACGCACTTATGAAAGCAATAAATTTTCTCTAATGCGAAATTATTACAGCTCAAGTTTTCGTCAATTTTTTTTATTTAACGACCATTTTTATTTGAGCTATGCATGTGAATTGATCGCTAACCCCAAAAAGGCTTTTAACATCTCAATTTGCGTTCAACATAAGCGACAAGGCGACAACGCTAATGTAATTCCAAAACGGAAATAGGAATGAACGTCTTAATCACGCCGACATTAAAACAATACGTGACTTTTTAAAAGCGTTCGATGTTCTTTTTTCAAAACGGGCATGTCAAATAGCGCTCCCGTTTGCCGCGCCCTTTTAAATTTAGAACCACTTCAGCGACTAATCAGATTTGTAAAGTCGGCTTTTTGGTTGGTGGAGTTATTTTTTTAAATTGAGCGGCGATCGACTGAGACTTGCGGCCTCTTTGTGGCGTGTTTGTATGAAATAGACAAACTGTGCATGGGAAAATATTTAATTAGACAATAGCTTATTTGTGTTTGTTCTGTTAATGTTACTCTTGAAAGTCTGGGTGCGCGCAATTAGCACCTACGGGCTACTGGTTCCCGACCGAAGCGTTCGGTTATATCTTTTTTACTGTTTTACGACAAGTCAATTTCGGATCCAGGGAATAATTAGTTTTTAAGAAGCATTGAGGATTGGTGGCTTTCCTTTTCATCGTAAAACTCTACACCTGTGACTGACGAATTTACTTTTAGGATCATTTTAGACGTGGTAAAAAGGTTTACATAGATAAACAGTTTTCTTGGTACTTCCGATAACTACTCAACATGAAATCTCCAGCAGCTATTACAAAACAGAAGGAGCAAGTGTCCTACCGCCTGATCAAGTAGCTAATGTCTAAGCGTCTAGACGTTACTGTAATTAAGATAATTATAAAGCCAGCCGCGCTCGAGTGGTACTCACAACCCTTTAGAGCATGTTAAGATATCTCGTAATCGGTCCTCTAAATCTCTATTGAGAGATTTTTAACTGTTGGGTGTTTTTAATGTGACGGGGTTTATTTATTATTGTTTGTTAGTATTTTAGAAGAAATGCGGTCACGTAGTTGTTGGCGTTTATTCCATACTAATCAACGTACTATCAAGGAAGCCCTTATCTAACCATTTCGAAAACAGAGGTTTTCTCCCTGCGATCATTACCCAGAAGAAAAAACAGAGGATGTACTAGTCCAATTTTTGTTTACAATATCTATCCGTCTAATCTAACTTCTAACTATAATAATATTATAAACGCGAAAGTTTGTAAGTATGGATGGATGGATGGATGGATGGATGTTTGTTACTCTTTTACGTAAAAACTACTGAATGGATTGGGATGAAATTTGGCAAACATAATAGTTTATAACCTGGATTAACACATAGGATACTTTTTATCCCGATATTACCACGGGATCGAGACTTACACGGGTGAAACCGCGGGGCGCAGGTAGTAATGTATATTTGCCACTGCCATGTCTCTATGTTTTGTTTTTGTTGTCCCTCTCATCGGGAGCAAGCCTGAGTCCCAGCAGTAGAAACATTACCTATGGGTTGATAATGAATGTACAAGATTCATAGTAATCAGACAAAAAGAAATTAAATAACGAGCCATGTGAGCCAATGCTCCAAGAATAACTGGATGACTTTTATTAACATTCTTTTTCTTTGTTCACAGAATCACTAAGTCCGCAGTCGGAACAGATGACAAACTCCAACCAAACAGCGCCAGACCCAAATATCAGGTTTGTTGGATTTGCATCCTAAAACGCATTATTGTACTCAAACATAAATTGTCTGCACATTTTGAATAATGATTCTAATGAGTAGGTAATGAAGCTCAAAAGAAATAATAAGTTTATATAAATCAATTTTGGACTCGTTTTTCGATTTCTTTGTCTTGCCTGTTCTTAAAAGACACTATCTGGCCCAAATAAGTATACTCATCGACATACTGCAATACATGCCCGTCTACCTCAACCCTACGTTTTGTGCTGTTGGTCATGACCTGCGTTTTGGATCTGTTCATTGAAAGTCCAATCTCAAGACTTGCTGTGCTTAGATCTTGGGCAAAGATCGTCACTCACTGGACGCCTGAAGGAGGACATCGCCGTCGAGGTAGACCGCGGCGAAGGTGGTGTGACGATCTAATAATGTTTGCGGGGCCAACATGGCCGCACAAAATAGAGAGCTTTGGAAGGAAAAAGGGGAGGCCTTTGCCCAGCAGTGGGACACATAATAGACTATAAAAAAAAAAAAAAATATTAGAAAAAAAATACAACAACCCCATGAATTACGAGTCTCCGGGGCCCAGGAGCTATGTAAATCTTTGGGGTTCTTTCGAGTAATCGAGTCTGGTCAAACCATGCTAGGGTGGGGCGTTCCATTTATTCATTAATTCATGCTGGCTATAAGTCTTCTGATAGGAAAGTTTCTATAACAAATCATTCTCTTGTCCTCTAGGAGATACCGCACAGCATTCACGAGGGAGCAACTAGCGAGATTAGAGAAAGAATTCATGAAAGAGAACTACGTTTCAAGACCACGACGATGCGAGTTGGCCGCACAACTGCAACTACCGGAATCCACTATTAAGGTAAGGATCGATGCTGATTTGAATTTCGAAGGCTGTCGGCTGTCGGCCGTGACAGTTGATTTTGTTCATATTTAAAATAAACGTCAAACTTATTGAGCGGGATGTAGAGATTGTAACTGCGATAATTGAAGTGTTTCATTATCTTCTTTCTTAATACTTAAATATATACTTAAGTTGTGACTTGCGGTTACTAGGCTAACAGAACGAAAGAATGACACACTTAAATAGGTATTTGTAGGTGACTCAACCAATTATACCCTATCATTTTCTCTTGGAAACATTTACGAAACAAAACTATGTAATTAAATTAAGCTTTCAGACCGCCCCCACAATGTGACACATACAAAACGGGCATTATTTCAGAATCTCATTCGTACCACCCACGAGTTGTCCCGAATAAAACCAACCTCTGTTTAATAAGTGGCAACTGTTTTCGTAACATCACTATCAATTGACAAGTGAACGTTACTTAGTAACGAGTAGCAGATCACATGAATCGTGATGACAGCTGTTGTGATTCTTTTTTTGCGTAAGGCATAATACGATGCTTCCTTTGCCTTGAAAAGTCTGTTATCATTCGTTCAGTAGTTACCGGAAATGTGATTGAATGATAAAAAGGTAGGTCGATTATAAAATGAATAACTTATAAAAAGAGAAATATCATCGTGAATCGATGTATTTTCTAATAAAATTCACATTGAATGTCGAAACCCGAATCAATTGCTAACAATAGTCGAAACAACTGATTCGTTAACTAGCACTCATGACTACAGTGTATGATGCCTCAATAAACTTCAATTAGATCCTCTATGATTTCCATAGACGAACGCTCTATTATGCGCGCTAATTCGCGAGAATTTGTGTACAAATGTGCGAAGAAGTAGATAGTTTCTATTGAGAATTGATCAACGTTATGGCTATGAAGAAATGGTTTGATTATAGACGTAATTATAAGTCGTATTTTGTTCTACATTTAAAGGAAATCTTCATTGAGGAATGAACATGCAGGGATACACTTGTAACTCCTTTTCGATGAACATTGCCAAAGTATATCTACAGAATTTCCCCGGTCGACTTTACAATTAAATAATATAGTACATTTAGTGAACAACGTTTGACAGTTGGAAGCATTAAATAAAGCTTTTAATGTTAGCAGATAAGCGAGGTAAAAACACGCATCTTTTAACGCCGACTTATCTGCCAAATTACATTAACAATCTTAAAAAATACTAACAAAAATCTTCATTAACAACAAAACAGCTTCAATTACAAAAATTCCACTTTAAAAACTACACGCCAATTTAAATTTAAATTCTTCAGTTCGGTCATAATGTCAATTATCACTTCTAATAAAAAAAAAAAGAAAAACCGTACAGCAAAAAAAAAACATATGTTTTTATGGCTTCATTCGAGTTTTACATTCATGCTAATTTGTCGATGGGCATTAAAAGAAGCCGACCGAGTTATTCGGTAGCTGTGTGATGCTAATGAACATTAATGCGGGGAACGGAACGTTGGGATTATAAAATGACCATATTAGTACAGGGTCCCACTGGAAGAGAAATTTTGGAAGAAGGTGTGATAAAATTCCAAATATTTACGTTTAAATTTCGTTTTGTGACACCTGCTTTGTAGTAGCTACATTGTATTGCTTCTGCAGTTCTGCTGCAAGAACTTTTCTGATGTTTTCACTCAGTTATATTCTTGAAAAATATATGATTTCATCTAAGTAAGACATTCAATTAGGGTCTATTTATTTTTGGAGTTCAGTATTATTAGTAGTTACTAGTTTTTTGTGAAATAAACTTCAAATCGCACGAGTAGAGTAATAGATGTTGAAATGGTTGCAGCCATTTCAACATCTATTACTCTACTCGTAAATAAAAGTTAATTTATAAAAGCCAAGCGATTAAAAAAGCCCGCTCACCGCTGTCAACAAAGCCTCGGCCCCGCCATCATTAGTGAGTGAGTGAATGAAAACACTTCATCGGTTGTCTATGGGCATCTGTTTTATGGCGCGATAATACCAATTAAAAACTATTAAATTATACCTTTCGGCTACCATTTGATGAGTTATAAAGAACTGGATTTTTATTCGTATGTTTGTTTATTGTGATTAATTTTTATTGCTGTCGTAAATGCTGTGTAACGTGTCAATAAATGAATAGAGGTTTTGAATTTCGAGATTAGTGTTGCGCAATGAATGCTTTAGATTGTCGCTGGCGGCTTTGATTGATGTAGTTTGAAATAATGATCTAAGAAGTTCGACTTTGACCTGTACAAATTGCTTGTAATTGCTCATTAAAAAAAAAAACAGCCATCAAAATTTATCTGTCAACGTCACTGTATTTTTTTCTCTGACAACGAAAGAGGTTTTATATTTACATTTGAAGTTTGTTCTTCGCCTTTATATTTGAGCGTTGACTTTTAGCCAAGCCGTTAAGCCCCTTGTTTTATTATTTCTGCACAATAAAATGCAATAATCTTCTTGGAAGCGCTAAAGGAAAGTCGTTTTGTGCGAACATTTGCGCGGTTCCCGCCAATTAACACTTTGCGAACAAAGATGGCCGCCTTTTGGAGGGAAAGTCTTTGTGTACATACATTGTAAGGGCGGCTATTAAGCTGTGTTTAATGATTTTAGAAGGATCGGGCTGAGGAGTAATGTAGGAAGGCTTTGTTGACTGTTTGATGGAAGATTTTAGTTGCTCAAGCAGCTACCTAGCTATTCATAAATTCAGAGCTGAGGGAATCCTCTGTTCATTTACATGTTGTTATTTTACTTAATAGTTCTCTTCATTTCTAAGCCGAAATTCAATAATATACATTATTTTACATCTAACGCTACAATACTAATAATATGTACAAGTATGTAGAAAGGGGGAGGAAATAATAATATAATATAAATAGTTCTCTTGCATGTGAACCTCCTTTAAAAATTGTCCAAGCTCTTGTAATTTTTTTGCGGAAATGATTTTAGACGCACTTAACTATTTATGACTGTTCAGTTAGGCATATGAAAACATGCAATTAATTAGCGATGTAGTGTTAAAAACTTACGGTTCTAATAGATTTTTTGTGCTGCTATATACAAACTTGATGCGGCGAGCTTAGAGTTTTGCCAGAGTGAAACCGTTTTTTTTAACGGAACTCACTAGATAATTGGATGAGAGAATACGGTGATGTCCTTTTTGAAATACCTAATAATTATAATGAATACGATAAATTACTTTTTTAGTTCATTCACAATATAAATCATACAGTAACGGTAAAGTATATTTCAAACATATTATAAACGAAAGAATCTAGCAAATCATTCATTCGTTCCATTCTCATTCCTCGCTTTCAAAACGCCATTTATTGCGATTGCGATAATAGCGTTTTATTATCTCTATTAGCACTTTTCATAATGATGTTCGGTACGAATCACAGATTTCTATTTTATTAGCCGTCTGTAGCAACATAATTTGTGAATTTTTGTAAACAAGTTTTAAAATCACACTGTTTTTTATTAAAAAGCGATGCATTTTAGTGAGCATTAAAAGCGCTAAAAGCTAAAAATTGTGATATTTTATTGCAAAGTTATAAAAACGATTAAACTTTGACGAGGAAAAATTGAAAATCTAAGGGAGACATTTTTAGATTACACTGACGATCTTCCAGTTACAATCTTTACTTTATGTGTTTCACAAATTTTTACCCCTCAAATACCTACCTATTCTAAAACAACATTTCGCTAAATACTTTTTCTCTTTACCAACAGGTATGGTTCCAAAACCGAAGAATGAAGGACAAGAGACAACGCATAGCCGTCGCCTGGCCATACGCAGCCGTCTACAGCGATCCTGCCTTCGCCGCATCAATCCTCCAAGCGGCGGCTTCATCTGTAGGCCTACCTTACGGGTACCCATCCCCGGCCCTCATTCCCCCCTTTCACAACCCCCAGCTGCTACCCGCGGGCTACCCCTACCCCTACCCTACGTATCCCCGCTACCCTTACATCCCACCTACGCCCCCCTCTCCTGTAAACGCTGAGGCGACGTCGCTAAGGCCTGCGTATTCGAACTTCAACTTGAATGTTGATAAATAATTTTGGGGCTTAATTTTCCCGATGGGGTGTTGCGTTTAAAGAAGTCTGCCAAATGGGTTGGTATTATTATACAATTATTGGGGGTGAATAAAGAATGATTGTGTTTAATTGGTGGTCAAAAATTACAGTGGAGTTTGACCCCCAACAAATAACAAATTGGAACCCATTTGCATAAGAAAGAATTATTGTAAATATTTTTATTAGTTAATTTATTGAATGCTGGTCATACCCGTGAGCGAACGATTTTGAATGAATGAAATGAATGCTTTTGTAATTTTATTTTTAATAAAAAGACGTAAAATGTATTGTACAGTAATTTATAAGTTTGGTTTTTAATTTATTATTCATTCCATGTTAAATGCTCCAAATTACTAGATTTCTCTATGGTAAGATTTATTTTAGAATAATCGAAATTCATAGACAATATTTTCGATCTTGAAATATGGAATACTTTTGTAAAACAGTATTTTCTGAATTTTCCGACAAATTGTTTTTTTTTTAATTCTGTATTTTCGTTTTTTTTTATATCAACGTGTATAAAGCCAAAGTATGTTAAATTGTAGTTAATATTAGTGCAATACCGAAAATATAATGTCATTTCATAAGTGTATGCCATTTTCAGCAATGGCGATACTTTCAAACATAGGTTTTGCCCAGACTTGCGACTAATCGCGTGCGTAATAATAATAATCTAAATGTTTCCCATTATGATATCCTTCTTTTGTAACGCAGTGAAACAGCGAAACCAGTGAAATAGCTTAAAATAGCCTGCGATTTTTAGCCGCAAGTCTGTATCAAACCTTTTATTGTAAATGTTGTGTAAAATATTAATGTTTAATGAATTAAGTGTTAGTGTTCATAGTAAAATAGATAATTGTTTAATTAATTCATTTACTTAGAATTAAATATTTTAGTTTTAAGAGACATTGTAAAAATTACATTTTAAAATATAAAAGAAAAGAATAAATAAGAAAGTTATTATATACATTTATTTTGTTGTTTTATTTTGGTACTTAACTAGAGAACGGACGCTAAGGGTCAGTTCACAGACTCGACGCGGCGCGCACTTTTTTATGATCCGGTACAATATCGAATTTATGTACTACACAATAAGGTACACGCGCTGCGCATCTCAGCGTACTTTGACACGTGTCAACCATCGCACTAAAATTATACCTTTTCGTGAAGAAAATAAGTTCCATAATTGTTAAAAAGTGCGCGCAGCTTCGCGTCGCGGTGTGAACGAACCATCGTCATAGGTTTAGACGGACTACATCTAAATGAGTTCGTCTTGAAAAGTGCAGATACTGTCCGGTTGCCACCGTACCAGAAATGAAAGCATTTGTTTACAGAATAAACAATTTAATTTGAATTCTATCTTTATTTTACACTTATTATACTAAATTAACTAAAAAACAATTACATATATAACAAATTAAAAAGAAAAAATAAAGGGGAGGGGCTCATTGAGCATCAAAGAATTCATCCGCATCGCTGTCAATGGGAAAGGTGCCCAAAAGGCTGGCAGCATTGCCACGTTGAATGGCAATGCTGATTCGTTGGGCTAAAAATAGGCCAGCCCTCTGGTCACGTGAAGAGTCGACCAAAAAAAAAAAGTAATATCGAATAAAAGCAAAGTTTATTTGAATTCAATTCAATTAATCTTGATTGCAATCCTAAGGCTGGTTTTCCTGTCACGCTGACCGCACGCTGTCGGTCGGCGCTGATGGGTCAATATGTATGTACGTCAGCGCTGAGCGGTCATTGCGACTCAAAAACGCTACCTATAACTACAGCGCCGACCATCAGCGTGCGTCCAGCGTGACAGGAAACCCAGCCTGAATGTACACGTACAAGTGGTATTGTATTAGGCGGGTTTTAGAGCCACGCTGAGCGTGGGCGCTGACGGCCCAATATTATTATTATTGCGATTATTGCACTCGTCACAGCGCTGTCGGCCGTCAGCGCTGAGCAGGATGATGATATACAACCTGTAACGGAATAAATGCAAGAGCTCATACACCCCAATTAGAATATTAAATTATAAGACTAAAATAATATCTGTAATTTAATTTAATTAAACGACACCTAGTTTTTTTTTACAAAATAGACTTCCTGACTAAACATGAAACATAGGATAGCTATGAGCGTATTACAAATTTGTTTATGCATTTGAATAGGCTTTATTCCTTTGAGATAAGGCTTAAATTTCCTTAAATAAAATATCTTATTACCTTGGTAAGACGCGGTGGTTCTAATTTCAGTTAAAGAAAAGATTTTTTTCATGAAAAATTAACACATATAAATAATGATGGAAATCGATTCAGAAGCCGATTCTGAGCAAACTACTTTCAGGTCTTGCGCTTATTCTGTTACACGTTGTATAATCATACATATTGGGCCGTCAGCGCCGACGCTCAGCGTGACTCTAGAACCCGCCTTAATAAAGAAATAATTAGGTATGGAACCTGTCGGGCACAGTAAAATTATAATAAGTAAGAGAGTCGCTAATGATTTTCCTTATTAGGTACTAAATATCATATCATTATCAATTCATTAAAGTATAATATAATATATTGATAATACTCTCGGTATCCACTATCATAAATTCAGATTGATTCATGCACTGATCTATTCAAGATTCTCTGTATAAATACCGGCTAACATATCTGGCAGATAAATTAAGTCGTTTACAAATCGTATACCTATGTATTAATTCTAGTACGTGACGGATACGGAGTTATTTGAAAGTTAGTTGCTAGTGCTACACAGAATTCGTAGGTCCGCGTGACTGCGCTACGCGCTGTGCTACGGCGTAGCTCGCGCTACGATTGTGTAGCCCGCGAGCTACAAAGCTGCAAAATGATTTGATTTGAGTAAACTTAATTTTCACTGGAAATTATGTAAGATATAGTGGAAAATACAGTGTATGTTATTATGTACACATTGACCAAGTCCAAGATTGGTGGAGCTCGTGGCTAAGTAATAACAGCCGCACGGGTCGATCCATCAGGTTAAGCTACGCTTGCCGGGGTTGGTCTTGGATGGGTGACCATCTTTACATACTGAGACACGGAGGAGTCCGTGTCTCGGAAAGCACGTTAAGCCGTTGGTCCCGGTTGTCATTTGTAGATCTTTGACAGTTGTTACGGGTGGTCAGAAGCCCGAAAGTCTGACAACCAGTCTTACCAAGGGGTATCGTGTGTAACTGGGTTGTGGAGGTCAGATAGGCAGTCGCTCCATGTAAAATACTGGTATTCAGCTGCATCTGGTTAGACTGGAAGGCTAGCCAAAAATAGTTGGGAAAAGGCTAGGCAGATTGATTGACCAAGTCTAAGATTATATATTAAATCAAATCAAATCAAATCAAATCAAATTGTTTATTGCAATCCATAATGTACAAATTAGGTGGTAAATAAAATTTAAGAAACAATTATGGACCCTGTCGGGCACAGCAAATTTTAAAAATAGGTAGAGAGCGGAAGAGCGCTTTACAAGTTTTTCTTGTTATTATGTTAGGGATTATTTATATCTTACCTATGTATTTATATTTCCATTCATTCTCTTATTCTATTAATATTTTATATACGTCTATCCATTTATTAATTAATTATCTAATTATTATATTTATTTACTAGCTTAAAATTTGTTTATTGTTCTTAATGTAGTATAATTATTAAGTATTATGGTATAATTTATTTTTTACTATTTTACTTATTAAAATATATATGGTTGTCATAATTATGCGTTATTATTATTGAATTGAATTTATCTATTATAAATTATTCCATATCCTATTATCTATGTATTTTTGTATTTATATTTCCATTTGTTTACATATTCTATTAATATTTTATATACAGGTCTATCTATTCATTTATTATTTATTTAATTATAGTTAGTTTGGTATTGCTATTTCATTACTTTAAAAAATCTTCATTGTTTTTAATGTAATATATTTTTTAAGTATTTTAATACAATTTATTTTTGTTATTTTAATTATTATTTTCAATATTGGATTTATCCGTAAGATATTCTTGTACTGTGTAATAGCTTTTTTTAATTAAGTATTGTTTTAGTTTATTTAAAAATATACTGGTTTTGTTTTGTTGTTTTATGTCTTCTGGTAATTTATTATATATTCTTATTGACATTGAATATGGACTAGTTGAATGTAATTTAAGGCGGGAGGGGGGCAAATTTAGTCTATTTTTATGGCGCAACGAATAATTTGTTTGTATGTCTCCCCGTGTGTTGTAAGAATCTGGATATTTACGGACCAGTTTACATAGTTCTAAGACATAAATTCCAACCAAGGTGAGAATTTTGTGTTTCTGAAAGTAAGGCTTGCAACTATCTGTTGGTTCTATATTGGTAATTATTCGTATTAGCTTTTTTTGGAGGGTAAATAAGGAGGGAGCGTCTGTGCTATTTCCCCATAAGATGATGCCATAGCTAAACCAAGCGTGAGCATACGCGTAGTATGTGACTATTGCGGTTTTTAGGTTTGTAGCCTTTTTTATTTCGCGGAGAGCATATGAAAACATTGAAATTTTTGATTTTACTGTCTGTATATGTGTTTTCCAGTTTATATGAGTGTCTATTGTTAAACCTAGGAGAGTGAAATTGTTAACTGTTTCTAATTTATGTTGATTAAAAGTAAAATCTATATTTATTTGCTTTTTCTGCCAGGGGTGAAACGCTATTAGTTTGGTTTTGGTAAAATTTATTTCGAGATTATGGTCGCTCATCCAGTTTACAGTTTTTCCAAGAATAGTCGCAAGTTCTACATTTAAATTAGCATTTGTTTGGCATGAAGTCAGGATCGAGATATCATCCGCAAACAATACGCATGGCCCGTCTATGGTTTTGGGGAGGTCATTTATATAAATGAGGAAAAGGAAGCAACCTATAACACTTCCCTGGGGAATTGAAGCATGTATTGGTTTAACATCAGATCGAATGAGCTGTGCTTCTTTTGTACTTTGATTGTAGTATTCAATCTCAACTAATTGCTCTCTATCCTTTAAATATGATGCGAACCAGTCATGGGCTTTCCCGCGTATTCCTATTCCGTATAGCTTATTTAATAATATTTTATATTGCACTTTGTCGTAGGCCTTGGTCATGTCGAGTAATATCCCTATTGCATATTTTTTATTATTTATAATATTTAATGCTTCTTGGATGTATTTATAAACAGCTAGCGTTGTAGATCTGTTTTTTCGAAATCCATTTTGGCAGTCATCGAAAATCTTATATTTCTCGCAAAAGGAATATACACGATCACACATTGCTCTTTCGAAGACTTTAGATGCTGTAGGAAGAAGGGAAATTGGTCTATAGTTACTTGGGTCTGTTTTTGCGTTCTTTTTATGGATAGGTTTTATCAAAGCTTTTTTTAGTTGATTGGGGAAAGTGCCCTCTTCGAAGGATTGATTTATTAATTTATAGAACGGTAATGTAAGTTCATCCGCGCACTGTCTGAACAGAGTCGGTGGGAGTTCATCTATGCCGTGACTGTTTTTATTTTTTAGGTTCTTTAAGATCTGGTTTACTTCATATCCGTCAACTGGGGTAAGAAACATGGTATTTTCAGTAGGGTTAATCACTGATGGGTCTCTCTGTACACTGCCGGATGTGTGGGTGGTATTTTCCCCAATAGATGCGAAAAAGTTATTGAAAACATTAGCTACATGTTTAGGTTCATTTACTAGATTTATTGTTTGTAGTGTTATATTTTGTTTTTCTTTTATAAGTTTTTTGTTTGTCCGTTCTTTTACAATATTCCACATGGTTTTAACTTTATTTGATGATTTATTAATTTTATTTATGTAATTTAATTTTTTTGCCGTTGTTACAGATCTTTTTAAGATTTTTTCATTTTTTTTATAGTATTTCGTAAATATTTGATTATTTATTTTAGACGAAAAAACTTTTAATAGTCTTTTATTTTTACAGGATTGTTTAATACCAACGGTTAGCCAGAAATTATTACGTTTTGTTTTTAGTTTAAGTCTACGTTTTGGGATACATGCATCTAAGACATCTATCAAAGTTTTTTGGAACGACTGATAGTTCTCATCGACATTCTTATGCGTCTGTATAATATCGTTCCAGTTTAATGTCTTTAATTTTGATTTGAATTTTTGAATGTTACTTCTATGAAATACTTAGTCTTTTATTAGCAAACCAAATGGATTGTTCACTTTGTTGTTCCAGTAACATATGTATTATTGTTCCGCAATGGTCTGAAAAACCTAATTCTTCTACCGTCGTGTACATTTTATTATCATTAAAGTTTGTAAAAATCAAATCTAAGCATGTTGACGTGGTTTGTGAGATACGCGTAGGTTCTTTTATATGTTGTACAAATTTAAACTCGAGCATGAGATCGATCAATTGGTTTGTTTTTACGCTATTTTCTAAGGTATTTATGTTAAGATCTCCTCCTATTATTACGTTAAGTTTTTGGTATTTATTGTTTATATATTTCAATATTTGTTTTAGCTGACTTATAAAGATTTCTTCCTCTCTTCTATTCCAGTACACGGTGACTATTAGCAGATTTTGCTTTGGTAGCTTACATGCACATACTTCTATACAATATTCAATAGTCATATCTCTGATGTCCCAACACTCTATACATTCTACACTATTCTCTAAAATAATACAGACTCCGCCTCCAGTTCGAGAGCGGCGACAATAAGATGCTGCAGTTTTATATCCACTAAATTGCACAGATTATATCACGAATATCTAAAAAGTCCGAAATGACAGATAGTTTTGGGAATTTCTTTATCTAGTAGAAATCGTTACGCGAAAAACCGTTCATGAATGTTATCCCTTCCATACATCTCCCTTTTATGGAATTGTTTTTTTATTTATTTGAAAGTGTGAATTTGTTCGAAATGAAAAACCAAGATGGTGGCTTAAATTTTTCCTCATGGGTGTCGTTTTCATAGTTTTCGAGGGTACTACTTCTTATTACAAAAGTGTACTGTGTAAGTGTACTCAACAACTGAGTTTTTAAATGAAAGATTTGATTCTAAATTTAAATTAGATGACTACTGACATTCGTGCGAATTGAATAGAATTTTATTATTTATTTGACATTGTATATCTTTTTTATTATTTTTATTATTGTATTTTCATTCTTGACATTATGATTACTAATAACTCCTGAGCGTGCATGTAACGGTAATTATTTTTTCCCTTTTTTGACATTTGTTTATTTGTTAATGTTTAATTTTGACATTGTCTTCTAATCCTTATCATTTAAATTATTTTCAATATTTGTACGCTGGAAACAGCAGAATATTATGGACATCATATTATAATTTGTAACATCTTGTAAAACAATATTCTGACAAATAAATTATTACTTACTTACTTAAGCCAATAGTGAGGTCAAAATGTAAATCTAAGATGGCGGGTGTGAAAATCACACGCTAGAACGACAGTCCCCAGTCCACAAACGTTTTTTTTGTTTCAAATATTAGTTTGGAATCATTAAAATTAAGTTATTCAAGTTGTAATTTCACTTAAATGAATATCAAACAAATTGTATTTGAAAAACCAAAAGGAAACAACTTGGCACAACCCATTGTGTACTTACATAGAAAACTCTATGTGTAAACTCCACCACCGTACTATGGGAGCTAACTTTTATATACCGTTCAATAACGAGCCACCCATCAGTTCCGTCGCTCTGTTACTTAATAAGACTGTTACCGACGACAGAGGGACGACCACGAGACGACAGGGGCGGACTCTGTACCTCTAGAATAATCATTATAGACTGATTATTCTAGAGATACATACTTCTAAAATAACCAGCCTATAATATTCCCAAAAAATCAAAATAAAAATATTTTATTTCACATAAACCTACATGGGCACTTATGAAACGTCAGAAGCTAGGTGCACGGTTCCAATTGGTCGGCAAGAAACTCCACGGTTACTCTTGTTAAAATTATTGGCTTTTACAATATTTTCAAATTACAGGGTTAATAGATCATGGAAGGACAGTGTAGGCCTTTCAACCAATACCAGGTACGTAACAAAATAGAAAATGGTCAACAAATCTACAGTCCACTAAGCCTCCAACGTTCACAAAATAGAAAAGAATGTATATACAGGCCTCCTCTCTTTGAGAGTGGGCTGTAATCCACCACGCGGGTCCAGTGCGGGCTGGAAGATGTCACATGACTTCGAATTTTTGGTTCTAGGACACGCCGGTTTTCGACAAACACATGGCCAGCCCACTGCCACTTATTTCTGATTTTATCCTTCAAAGAAACTGCGAGCATAGCCCGCTCCATAGTGCGCTGAGCGGCTGGATTCTGTAGTCTAAAATTTTTACTGCAAACCTCACTCATGTGACCGCATACAATTCGAAAGCGAACTCATTTGTTTTGTAAATCATCGTAGAATCACCATAATATTTTGACAACATTCGGATTTTGAAGTATTGAGAGTTTGCAGATTAAACCTATACAAAATGTATGACGCGGCAGCACTCTGCTGTGTCAGTGTGCAGCGTTGTTCGGAATCATACCTTTCAAAAGAAGAAGGATATAGTTTGTCTCTCAATAAATCCGTCCCTGTACCGACTGCGACACGTATCCGCCGTGTGCATGTGTGGGTGTTAATTAAACGGTCGCACGTATCGGAGCCTTTAATGGGAGTGATGTATGGCTTACCTGTGTTGTGTTGTGTTGTAGGTGTATTGATTGTGTATGTAGGTAGGTAGGCTGTGAGCGCGTTCGAAAGGTTGGACAAAGTGTAATATTACTTTAAACCCAATAGGGTTTTTTCATCAGGAAGAACCCTATTGGGTCTGGTTTCCTAGTAGCAGCCTAGCCTGGATTTGTGTCCGGTTGATGGCAATAGGCTCTTTGGCAATAGAATCTTCGACAGTCGTTACGTGTCGTCAGACGCCCGAAAGTCTGAGAACCAGTCTTGCCAAGGGGTATCGTATTACCCAGGTACAGGGTTGTGGAGGTCAGATAGGCAGTCGCTCCATGTAAAATACCAAGTTGGGGTCGGCTTCCAGTCTAACCGGATACTGGTACGGTTAGACTGGAAGCCGACCCCAACTTGGTTGGGAAAAGGCTAGGTAAATGATGATGGCAATAGGCTCGCCCCCTATTACATGGAACTTTATTTCACACAATTTCGCCAGTTATGACTGATGGAATGTGTGGGTTTATGTGCACCTCTGTCTAACCCTTTGAAAAATACAGGTGTGATATTATATTATATAGAATAGAATATATAATTTCTTTATTCAAGTCACATGGTAACATAACTATGTTAGTAAGAACTCACAATTCACAAAACAAAACAAAAACGAACAAATACGATCACCGTTGTGGCAACCCATGTGAGATGGCACAACAGTGACCCACGAAAACACAGTCTAGGCGACTCGAAATCATGCTTAGGACACTGTTGGAGCTGCTCTACACCCTGCGCACCATGGAAGCGCATCTTTTGCGCATGGTTGCGTAAAAACAATCAACATGCGCATCCGTGAACATCCCCGACGCACTACAGAAGCGTACTATTGTCCTACAGTCTCAATATACTAAACACATCGATAGCATTGCTTGGTTAAAGTTTAAACTCCCATCGAGCCTTTCCATCAAGAAAGTTTTTTCTCAGTAGCAGCCCAGAGTCTGGATTTGTGCCCGGTTGATGTCAATAGGCTCGCCCCCTATTACATGGGACTTAAACATAACTGCTGACATGTGTGTACTATAGGTAAATCTCTGCCTAACCCTTCGGGGATTATGGATGATGATACGTTATGGAGCTCTAGAATCACGAAAATTATCTAATTTTATTTCATCAACGTCCAAAAAACAACAGAAAATGACAGAAAAATATATAAAAATAACGTAATTGTGAGAAGAACTCCTGCCAATAATAGTTCGATAACAAATATGGCGGCCGTACATCTAGGCACTGATAACTGAGTAATAAATGATGTCCGTATTACTGAGAAATAGGAGTAGGCGAGTAGGGTGGCTGGGAGATGTGAATCACGCGGGACTTTTCCTAAAAATGATGACACATCACAATCACAACCTACAAATTGAATCAATCTGCCTGCCTTTTCCCAACTATGTTGTGGCCAGCTACCAGTCTAACTGGATGCAGCTGAATACCATTATTTTACATGGAGCGACTGCCTATCTGACCTCCATAACCCAGTAACTGGGTAATACGATACACCTTGGTAAGACTGGTTGTCAGATTTTCGGGTTTCTGACGACCCGTACGAGTGTCAAAGATCCACGAATGACAGCCGAGACCAACGGCTTTACGTGCTTTGCGAGACACGGAGGGGTCTCGACATGCAATGGATGGTCATCCATCCTCCGAACAACCTCGGCAATCGTTGTTTAACCATGAATATCGATCCTTGTAGCTGTTATTATTTAACCCCTCAAAAGCTTTGCGAATAAAGCTATGAAAAGTCTCAATTTTTCCTGTAGAATCACAGTCCCTCTACGATTTCATGTTGCCTACGCGCAGTTATCATTTCAATCTGACTGCTGCTATATTACTGATGCCTATCATTCGCGTATTATTACACGGACTCAGTTATATGTCGCTATGTGTGCGCACTTACTATTCATTGCTATTTGACTCATATAGTTGATTATTTTTATTCTTTGTTTTCTTATTTATTGTAGGACGGATGGAGAGATTGTGAAGTACGTTTTATAGGGTTTTTTTTCGTTATTTAGATTGTAATGAGATAGTAAATCTAAGACTTATCTAACGTTTCAGTTAGTTCTGGATTTCTTGTCAAGCAGCGTTGCTGATTTTTGAAGGGTATGTAATGTACCAGCAGACAGTACAACACGGGGCCAAGAATACTAATTTTATCAGTGGTCTCGCAATGATGAGTTTTTGACAGATTTTGTATGGCTTATCTGTCAAAAACTGATCATTGTGAGACCACTGACACGTTTGTAAATTAGAAGACTTGGCCCCCCGTATGAATGTAATTATGCTATAATCTCAATCTAACGGGGTATTACGATACCCCTTGGTAAGACTGGTTTGTCAGACTTTCGGGCTTCTGACGACTCCTAACGACTGTTAAAGATCCACGAATGGCAGCTTGGACCGACGGCATAACGTGCTTTCCGAGACACGGAGGAGTCCCGCTGTGTAAAGATGGTCACCCATCCACAGACCAACCACGACAAGCGTAGCTTAACCTGCTGGATCGACCCGTGCGGCTGTTATTACTTAGCCACGAGCTCATCAAATGTATGCTATAATCTCAGATCAAATAAAATATCAAGACATGTGGTTATGTGCAGATACTTATTAGCTGAATGTAATAATAACATCGAGATATAAGTACTAACGTAGTACTTATATCTCGATGAATAATAATAATAATAATTCGGCTGGCAACACTGATACGTCAACAACAATTTTTCCTCAGAATACTATTTATTTTATCAAAACCAAATATTTAGAATAAAAATAAACTAAACTTTAAACCGGAAAACCATAAAAACTCATCAAACAGACCAAAAAAACCATCAACAAAATGTAATAGAATTCTTTTATAACTGCCGAATCGGAGGTGACATGACAGATGTCACCTCCGATAAAACAATAAACAGAAAAATAGGAAAATGAAGAAAGAATACTATCTATGTTGACGAGATCGGCCGCACGACGAGCACGCCCACCACCTCCGGACTCTTCGCTCAGCTCCGCCTCGCCGCCGCCGGTACCCAGTACAATTGTGAGCGCTGTGATGACACCGGCCGCGGTAGTTGCGTCGAGCTCGAGCGACGAGTATTTCTCCCCGCCCACGACGCCACCACCTGCTCGTCGACGGGGAGGACGCCGGCCGCCGGACGGTTTAGGACCTCGAGGCCCACCGGCCTCTGATAGGGTCCCAGCTCCCGGCGGAAGTGTGCAGCGCATGAGATGGACACGATCCATTAATGAGAACGTCATGCGCTCATACTATGGGGCTACAGAGGGAGGAAGCCACCTGACCGCGTACCGTGTTCGGATGCTCTCTCTGTTTCAGGTGCTTGAGCCAGCTGTCAACGTGTCGGCACAACGACTGTCGGATCAGGTGCGGGTCATCCAGCGTAACCATATGTTGGATGATACTGTACTTGATCGCCTGCGAAATGAAATGCAGAGTAGCCATGTCATCGCTCCGCCGTCGCAGACTGTTATGGTACCACTACCGGTCACTACCAGTCAAGCCGACGACGCGATTGATGACAGGGCTACAAACGTAAGTACCCAGTGCAATGATGAATTGAGGAGTGCTTTGGAGGGTGCGATTCGGGAATATCGGCTCATGCCGCCCGAACTTAGGCCACGCTTACCCCGTTTGCCCATGCATAACAAAAATAGAGCGCTGGTGGCGGTTCTGGATTCGCAGTTGTCAAGCTATTTTGACGACTGCGAAGACCTCACCGATACTCACTCGATTCTGTACTGTGCGGCTGTAGCGGCATGTCGTGTAGCTCACGTCAAATTTGATAATGAATCTAGAGCTACACGACCGAAATCAGCCGTACCAGCTTGGCAGTGCAGAATTGAACGACGTATTGGTGGGGCCAGAGCGCTCATCGGCAAACTAATCTGCTTCAGGGAGGGCAATACTCGCCCTAGAGTGATGCGCTTTGTGAGACGGGCGTTCTCAGGCACTGATATCAGTCCTGAGGACTATATATCCCGTGTCGCAGAGCGCATAGACTTCCTGAAGCAGAAAGTGTATGCCTGGGCAAACCGTATTCGTAGGTATAAGCGGCGAGTAGACCGATACACTCAGAACCGCACCTTCCAGAGTGATGAAAGGTGGGTATATAGGGCTTGGGAGCAACCGGACCAAGGTGTGGCTGACACGCGCCTGCCGGATGATGATGCCATGTGCTCTTTCTGGCGAAGTATCTGGTCGGTGCCTGTCAGTCACACTGAAGGGGACTGGACTCGGGAAGTCGAGCGAGCCTGCGATCCTATACCAGAAATGGGGGCTATTACCATCTGCCCCCAAGATGTAGCTCGTGCAGTCCGCCCGTTACCTAACTGGAAGTCTCCAGGGCCGGACGGGCTGCACAACTTCTGGATAAAATGGTTCATAGGGTCGCACGCTCGCTTAGCAGCTCAGTACCAGACTGCATTGGACTCTGGTTTACTACCCCAGTTCTTAACTACAGGAGTTACCCACCTGCTCCACAAATCCGGTAGCACCGCGGAACCCAAAAATTATAGGCCGATCACATGTTTACCGACGGTCTATAAAGTTCTTACATCCATTTTGAGAGTTAAAATTAACAAACATATCGACACGAACTCCATCATGTCTGCCTCTCAAAATGGATGTAGGAATGGGTCCCGCGGTACTAAGGAGCTACTCCTCATTGATATGGCCATTAGCCAACAGGTTCGTCGTTCCCGAAAGGATCTGTCGACATGTTGGATAGATTATAAGAAGGCCTATGACTCGGTGCCACATACATGGCTCATGAGGGTGCTGGAGTTGTATAAAGTAGATGCATCTCTGCGCACCTTCCTGATGGCGTGTATGGGGCAATGGAGGACAGTCCTTCGCTATCCAGGATGTCGAAATATCCAGAGGAATAGTGAGCCGATAAGGATCGAGCGAGGCATATTTCAGGGCGATAGTCTGAGTCCACTTTGGTTCTGCTTGGCCCTGAATCCTCTAAGCACACTGCTGGAGGACTCAGGTCTAGGCTATCGGCTGAGGAGAGGTGGACAGGTTATATCTCACCTCCTCTACATGGATGACCTAAAACTCTTTGCCCCCAACAATTTACAACTGATGGAGCTACTAAAAGTAACTGAAACTTTCAGTAGAGCCATCAGGATGGAATTTGGTGTGGACAAATGTGCGGTCATGCATGTAAAGCGAGGGGAGATTGTGGAATCCGTGGGCACCCAACTCTCGGATTCCATATACCTAAGAGCCCTCTCCGCATCCGAAACCTATAAGGATTTGGGTATGTCGGAAGCGTTAGGCATCAATGTAACTGACATGAAGCAATCGTTGAAGGAGCGCTTCTTTGGCCGCCTGAAGAAAGTATTTAATAGTCTTTTATCAGGCGGGAACAAGGTGCGCGCCTTCAACGGTTGGGTCATGCCGGTTTTGATGTACTCCTTCGGCATACTCAAATGGACTCAGACCGAACTTGACGCCCTGGATAGGAGGGTCCGTACGCTGCTGACTGCATACCGAATGCATCACCCACGGTCATCGGTAATGAGACTGTATATCCCGCGAAAGTGTGGAGGTCGAGGCTTTTTAAACGCTAAGACCCTCCACAATCGGGAGATATGCAGTCTCAGGGAATATTTCCTAGAAGCCGACGTGGGAATGCATCGAGATGTGGTCGCGGTGGACAAGGGCCTCACCCCGCTCTCCTTGGCGAAAGAGAACTGGCGCAAGCCTGTAGTGCTTGACACTAACGATCGCAAGGAGGTATGGCAGAGTAAAGAGCTTCACGGACGCTTTTTCCGGGCCCTGCATGGACCCGATGTAGATTTACTAGCGTCCGTAGCCTGGCTGCGTTTCGGTGACCTCTTTGGGGAAACCGAAGGTTTTGTCTGTGCAATTATGGACGAAGTTATCATGACGAACAATTACCGGAGATTTATTGTGAAGGACGGCACGGTTGACATCTGTCGGGCATGCCACCGACCGGGAGAATCAATCCGTCACATTATCTCCGGATGTTCTCATCTAGCTAACGGAGAGTACTTGCATAGACACAACCTTGTAGCCAGGATTATCCATCAGCAACTTGCTCTGAAATACAGCCTAGTGGAATCGGAAGTGCCGTACTACAGGTACGTGCCCGACCCAGTTCTCGAAAATGGAAATATCACATTGTACTGGGATCGATCCATCATCACTGACAGGACTATTGTTGCCAATAAGCCTGATATAGTGGTGGTGGATCGAACAGAGCGGCGCGCAATGATCATTGACATAACAGTCCCGCATGACGGGAACCTCGTGAAGGCCGAGAAAGATAAACAAATCAAGTATCTTGACTTGGCTCACGAGGTTGTCGACATGTGGGATGTGGACTCTGCGATCATTGTGCCGATAGTCGTATCAGCCAATGGCTTAATTGCCAAGAGCCTCGACCAACACCTAAGGAGGCTCTCGTTGGGCAGCTGGATTAAGGGCTTGATTCAGAAAGCTGTACTCCTGGACACGGCTCGCATCGTTAGGAGGTTCCTCTCTCTGGAGCCCTGACCGCCGGTAGCTTGGACCCTGTTCCCGATACCGGTGGGCTACTATTTTTTATATTTTTAAATGTTTTATATAATTTTTTAGTCTAATATTTAAAAATATAATTTATAAGTATTAAAAATGAAATAAAGATAATAAAAAATAAAAAAATCGTTTATTGACCAAATACAGGATTGTTTACATTTCCTTAAAGTACACAAGTTACAAGTAAGTAAACTAAAATTATTTTCATGAAGGAAACATAATTTTAATATTTTAACTTGCGGACTCCATACTAGGTCGAGCCTGTTGTGCCTGTTGTTTTTGCATAACATCATGTTGACAACAGTTTATGTGGTCACGCTTACTCCAATAATTAATCTATAACAAGCGCTGTCAACAGTGACGTGAGGCCGGTTTCGTAAACATGTGTGCACTTAGTGAGGTGTAGTTTGATTGTAAATGTGTGCGTGTGAGCGTGTATGCACAGAGCGGAGGTTTAGTTTTGGCATGCTTCATTGTATTGTTCGCAGCACTCCGTCTTAGTTTTTTATTTGTTCTGAGCGTTGTGGTACCTATTGTTTGTTGTAGAATTTGCATATATGTGGCGGAGACCACCAACCAACACCCTGGCCACCAACGCCTTTTCGTTCACCACAATTAAACTTAGTTCAATAATCAGTATTATGATATAAAATACACTCCGGTTGCAAAAAACTAAGTTCTAATCTATGGTAACCTAAACCAGCATGGCCCACTGTATAAACGGGCAATAAAACTGTAAACTACAGTGGGCCGCAATAATGGTGTTTCAGCAGCAACTAATGGAATATAAACTTCATGGAGCCGGCTCTATTATTTAGCGCCTGATGGAGATACGACGTGAAAAATTGCCTCGGAACCGACGCCCGCCATTATGTAGGTACGGCTGTTGGGTTGAGAGTGTGTAGACAGGGCATCAGGGGAGTTTTGAATTTGGAATACTACGGAGAATTAAAAAATATTTTTAAAATGGCCTAGAGATTGATAGAGATTACAAAGAGGTTGGTAAATGCATTTTTTTTAATCAACTATTTATTTAATTTTTATTTAAGTTTTACGAATACAAATATAAACAGAAAAAAAAGAAAATACGTACCTACAAAGGTGATGCTTTGTAGGTATGAATTTTATTTTTCTTATGTTAAAAAAAATACATTATTAACAAAACACTTGGAAACACAATAGGGAATATGCATGTATTTTTTTAATCTTTTTATTCGATAGTTTACATCGTCAAATAATAGTAAAAAAATCGACGGCAGAAAAGCAATTTAAAGTTGTTAAAAAAATGTTTAAAAATATCCAACCGATCCGGGCTATTTAAACGCCCTCCATTTGGCGCGCTTGGTGTGGTGACGTCACCGTCTGTGAAAACAGACAAGCAACTGTCAAGTCAACGTCAAACACTCCTTTTTCTATGAGCGTTTGACATTGACTTGACACTTGTTGATTGACTTGCCATTGACATTTTGATTGTTATCCCGGATTGTTACGTCACATCCGCTCTTAGCCTTTTCAAGTATTTGAATTACCCACAGTTATTTGGGACTTTTAAAAAAATAATTTTTCTCTCAAAATGGAATTTTATTCAAAAATATTGATGGAGGCATAATTCTGAAGTACCATAGTTTATAAAAAAAATATTTCACCCATATTTGAATCACATGCATATTCCCTATTAGGTTATAAAGTGTAGTAAGTAGGTAGGTAAGTATGTAGGTTTAAATATATGATTTCAGTTACTAAATACGATCAAAGTAAACAAATAAATCCCAGATATAGAAGGATGTAAAAAAGCCAAACTACCAAAATCACACTAGCTATAAAAAAAATCAATCAACATTATTATTAATAACCTAAAACAAATTAAAACTTCAAACCAATAAAAAAAACATTCTAAATTTAAAACAAAACATAGCTAATTTAGTCACGCTTATAATAAACATGTCCATACAAATAGTAGCAGTCTATTATTAGGAATGAGTATTGTCGTCAGCACTGCGGGGGTCGCTCAGCGTTCGATCAGTGCCCGGTAGCTAGGAATTAGTGACGCTACTGTTGAGGTCGAACTGTGGATTGGTGACCATCCACTAGGTACAACATATCGACAACCCGTCGAAATCCGTTCAGCCGTTAAGAGCGTTTACATTGAAAGTGGGCAACGTCGCAAATAGGTGTCAAATATTTCGCTGTTTTGATTAAAATGGCAATATTACTGTATGGAAATATGAAATATGGCTAGGCAACTGTCTAAAATATTGATAATGAAATGCAATAATTTATATCGTAACACCGAATAAGTTTTAGTTGTAAAAAAAGGATTTGGAAATTTTCCAAATGTCTTTATTACACCTAAAACCGGTAATAGTGCCAAATTAATCAAAACTGGTAAATATTTGACAGTTATTTGCGACGTTGCCAACTTTCAGCTGCTCTTAAGGCATGAAAAGGTAACAGACATACCTATAGAGTTACTTTTGCAAAGAATATTAGCTTGGAAGTAAGGATACTAAAGTTTTTAATGCAGTTTATAAACTGTTTTTTCCCCTCAAGGTTTTTTTATGGGAATTAATTTTAAAGATTTGTTCACTGTCATTAAAATAGGCACCAAAAATATTACAGTTTTTCATACCTTACTACCGCCATCCTCATGTCTATGCAGTATCAAAACTAAATCCTGTAAATTAATAAAACAGAACTAACTTTTCTTAAGCTTTAATTAGTGTGACGCGAAAAAGAATTCTGAAGTTTTGTTGTCGATGTGTTTTTGTTACACTGTTATTTTTATTCTGTGGCTCAATTGACTAATAGTTTTTGTTCTCCCCCCGTGGTTTTAACCAGTAGCAGATGATTCGTTTCGCTCACCATTGTTTAAACACAAACATTGTTGAAAAGAAGAAGTGATGTAAGTAATAGTTTTTGGAACGAGTGACGTCATTGATGCATTAAAAAAAAATCTATGCCAAATGAATAGGTTTATTCAGAATTAAAATGAAAATTAAATGTAACTACATAAATAACAACATAGACATGCAGATACCAGACGCATTTTTATAACATCTATAAAAATTGTGCTTAATGCCCAATATAAATTTTTAAGTGGTTCTAAATAATGATTTCTAGAAACGACGCTCTAAAAATTAAAGCAAATAAATAAGAATTATTAAATCAATCAAAATCAATCTGTCTAGCCTTTTCCCAACTATGTTAGGGTCGGCTTCCAGTCTAACCGGATGCAGCTGAATACCAGTATTTTACATGGAGCGACTGCCTATCTGACCTCCACAACCCAGTAGGTAACTGGGTAATACGATACCCCTTGGTTAGACTGGTTGTCAGACTTTCGTGCTTCTGACGACTCGTAACGACTGTCAAATATCCACAAATGACAGCCGGGACCAACGGCTTAACGTGCTTTCCAAGGCACGGAGGAGTCTCGATATGTGAAAATGGTCACCCATCCACGGAACAACCCCGGCAAGCGTAACTTAACCTGATGGATCGACCCGAGCGGCTGTTATTACTTAGCCACGAGTTAAGAATAATTAAATATTTAAAAAAAAAAACTTATATGTCGGAGACGGTCATCAGTACGGTCGCTAAACGAAGCGCGGCACGTGACGCGAGTGGTGGCAACACTGACACGCGGCTAACTTCGTGCTACGACGGAGCCTAGCTGTTGGAGGGGCGCCAGGGCGAGCTCTCTTGCCTGCTGACCGTCCTGAAGAACAGAAACGCCAGTCTAGTCTAGGAACTGTCCTACGTTTTGTTTGGTTTTAAGTTATTGTGATTAATTGTAATAATTGTAATTTGAGGTTATAGTGTCAAATTGTAATTCTAATAAACACCTTGTATCGCGCCCAGTGTGTTTTCATTGCACGAAACCAACCTTCTGCCCACAAGATGTTTTCTGATGATTCTAATGGAATAAATCCTGACGTATCTCCGACATATACATCATTCAATTTTTTAAATTGATTATTAGATGAAAAATAGTCATTTGTCTGTATTTACATAAACGCCATTAGGTTAGGAACGGAACACAACAAAGGCGTGTCCTAAAAATGATGAAATAAGATACACGCAGACGAAGACACAGGCAACAGTTAGTCGTTAGTATTAAAAATAAATAAAATTAATGCCAACTCTAATCGTAACTACTCTGTGGGAAAAAAGAAAAACTCGTATAATTGTTCTAATATTGCAATTTCATTCCGCTTCCAAATTCAAACTCGTATGTCGTTCCTCACTTCAGCACCAAAAAGCCGTAAGCACCACCCATTAGTACTCAACTTACGACTATTCTCTCATAAACAACGTTGGCACTTAAGACCTTTCAAATAACGCAGTAATAAAGAACGCGCCGCTAACAATTTGTTTTGGCCAATCACAGGCTGCGGACTTTTTTTGAAACAGCCAATGGCGGGACGTAGATAAAGGCCCGTTTCGCTCCAACAATCCGTGCTGAAAGTCCCTGACCATTTTCCCGTATGAGCTAGAAGAAAAGTGTTCAGGGGATTCCGGACCGTATTGCATTGTATAATCAGCCATCATGGAAGCCGAAGCGATTCATGAATGTATTTTGTAGTTGGAAAAGCTTAGCTCGCTTGCTTTTCCCCTGTAAGTGGGAAAGGGATGGAGGTAGAGGGAAAAGCGCGTGGGAGGGAGAGGGAAATAGGTGGTGGTTAGGATGTTTCATGTATGGGTGTTGGTGAAGTAATTTTCCCGCTTTTATTCGGCGTGCAGCGGCGGTAGGAGCGATACAGTGTAACTGTGTAGGGTTCGCGTTTTATTGTTTTAAAATAAGATGAAATTATAAATAAAAATACAATTCTGCAACTAGTATGATGTCCCTAACCGACAAATACCCTAAAATAATATTTTATTTTAAAAAGTACGGTCATTTCAATGTTTTTCAATCTTTTTCAACTGTATACGTTTGCACTGGCGAAAAAATCACAAAGTTCCTGTTAAAAATTGTATGGAACAGAAAATACATGTTTTGTTGTGAATGTTTCGCCAGTGCAAACGCACAGTTTGAAAAACAATTTAAAAAACCGCCAGACGCATTTTTATAACATCTATAAAAATTGCGTTTCATGCCCAATATAAATTTTTAAGTGGTTCTAAATAACATCTTTTTTAAATACGACGCTCTAAAAATTAAAGTTATAATAATATGAAGTCGGTAAAAATAACAATTTATTCGCTTTTTAGCAAATAAAACTGATAATTTATTTCAATTAAGCAGGTATATTGTTGAACCAGTGCCAAGAAATAAAATAAAACGATGCGATGATGGGAGAGTGTTATTTAGTTGAAAAAGAGGAAATAGGGTCGGTCTTTTCTCCATACAAACGCTCTCGCCTGTTTTCCCTCTGGTTTATGACCTTATGAGATTTTACAGTTAAATAAATATCAACTAGTTCTATATCCCTATGTTTTTCTTTTTGATGATACATTATCTGTAGAAGCACTAGAACCCTCAGAAAATGCTCAAAATTGCCTGTTTAGACAGCTGTCAACAGAGGCCTATTGTTCAAATTTGACAGTTATTCGCATGTTATTCGTGAAAAAAGAAAAACATAGGGACACAGTAAATATCCTTATTATTCAATTTATCCAATATTGGAGGAAGAAATAGACAAAAGCCGAACCTGTTGTCCATTTCAGTATGTGTCTGCGGAGCAATGCCTACCAAGCCAGTTGTCCTGCTTTGTGGTATAGAAAATTTACATCCAACTGAGGCAAATTGTCGCACTTTCACAGCTCGCTACCCAAGTTACATCCCCTATCTGTTTAGACTTAACCGGTGTATAATAAAACAGTCGCTCCCACCGCCAGTTCACCGACAATGATAACAGTTTATTCAGCGTCTGAATCCGAATGCTTTTGTGACGTACATTTTGGCGCTAAATCGAGGCAAAATGGCCGCCTATTTGTTTGGCTAAATGACAGATTTTAAAGGGAATTTTGAATGTGGAATTCGTCGGCGGATGAATTGCTTGTAAGAAACTGGGATGGACGCAAATATTTTCGGTTCTCTTCACTGCAAGGAGCTCAAATATTCAGTACTTAAATACTAATTCAATGCTTCACTGAAACATTACACGGTTTGTTGCGTAGTTGGTTCACAACCTTCCTACCTATTGAATTCGATCTAATTTGAATGAAAAATGAAAAGATCTCAATAACTTTTCGGTTCATGCCATGTTCATGCGATACTAATTTTACTTATGATAGCCATCCTTATGACGATTTGTGTTGCCCCACAAGAAATAGTACACAAAGCCGTTGTCACCTTCCGAATCACGAAAAAAGTTGTCACACTAAACGCTTAATTACGAGTTCATAGAACCAAAAACTTTTACAACGCATCGGAAAGAAATTGTAACAATTTCACCCGAAAACAATAATTCTTTCAACACTTTTACAGCCTCTGGCATAATAGATTATAAACAATGCGGCCGCCGACAAAAAAACAAAAAACGCGGGAAACATTTTGACATTTCGTGAAGCATAGTTTATGGTTGCATTCACAATTATGGTTTATAATTCTTGAAAAAAGGTTGGTATACAATAATAGGCCGTTCCCCGCTGAGTAATGCTTGTTTATTTTGCTACCAGTAGCAAATGATTAGTTTCGGTCGCCATTCTAATGTGTAAATAATCTTGCCTGTTTTCTATTGAGACGTTTATTGCGCACAGCGGTGACGAATCACTTTAGTTCCGGACGAAGAAATGTAAAATGGAAAAGTTTTACACAAAATAAGGGTTGTTTTTACAAAGTAACATAGAAGTCGCAATGGTGTAACCTTTTTTATGTGACGGGTTTTTGCTACCATTTCTTTACTTTCAAGAAAATTATTTTTTACCAGACGATTGGATAAAAATAGGCTTAGGTAGGCAGGTAACTACTCTAAAACAGATTTACCATTAGGTAAGTCGTAATCTTACTTTATTTTTAACATAGACAAAGTTACTGTAAAGGTGTAAAGGTGTCCTGCCCAAGTTAAGGATATATCAATCTATTAGGAAAGAGTTTCCATGGTGTGTAAATCTAGGAGTAGGTAGGTACGTAGTCTTCATTAAATCCAGCATCAGTCGATCAGTGAAAATCTTCTGCTAATTAAGCTTATAATAATTTACTTGAGTGAAGTTTTATCACCCGTGTTAGTCCCTTTTAGCTCAACTAAGTAGGTAGGTACTAAATAAAGATAAAAAGTACGCCAAAACAGTAAAGGCGCGGGCCCACCGCGGCGCATGCTGTGCACGGGCACGCGGCGCATTTTAGCTGCGTGTATTAATTTGTTTGACAACGTGGGTCTACGTTTCCACTGGAGTACCTACACGAATATGACCCACGACTATGTATAGCGTGCCACGGCGCACGGAGAGGCTACGCACGTGCCACTGCAATCTGTGCACTGTAAGTAAGCTGTTCATAGTCGTGGGTCATATTCGTGTACTCCAGTGGAAACGTAGACCCACGTCGACAGCGTTGAGCTATGTAACCGCCTATTCGACAAGCCACGCATGTATCAATGACGTCAATTCATGCGTAGCCTCTCCGTGGGTTGCAGTGGACACAACCACATACATTTTCTTACAAAGCGAAGCTTAATACACGTGCGTAGCCTCTTCGTGCACCGCGGTGGGCCCGCGCCTTTAATTCACCCGCCATTACACCCAAAAAACGGCATAAAACAAAACACACGCGAAACCCTAAGTCCATGTCACCGACACGTATAAAAAAAAGCAAAGCAATAGTTTCCAAATAAAACATATATTAAGGGACATCTCCCGGGAGCAATGCTACATTTTCCCGGGAAAAAATAGTGTAGATAGCCGGATGATTGGCCCGGTATATCCGTGATACCCTGCCCGGGCTGTTTACGACCCTGCCGGATTAAAAAGTAAACGGGTAAAGGTGTTATGGCCCGGGTGGGATATTATTGTAGGTAAGGGGCGGGTTGGGTTATTCGCCCGCGTTTTTTTTTCTTTAATTTTGTGTGATAGGTGCTGTGAAATAGTTGTGGTTCGTTTTTAGGCTGTTGGATGACGATGAGAGTGCGTGTTTATGTGGTTTAAACGGTGACTACAGTTACAACTATTTTCTTAATGTCGCTCGGCAAACTTCGTGTTTCGTCTGTCGTCGGATTTCTATCGCCCTTTGCACTTGGTGCAGACCGGATATCAAGGAAATCAGGGAACATAAAGTGGTTAACTGCTGGATGTACTGATAAGAAGCCTTAAAGCAAAGGCGGTTTAAGGCTTCACAACGTTGAACTCGATGCTTAAGATCATCATTCCTTCCTTCTTCATTTGAAACCCCTTTCGGGTTTCAAATGAAGAAGGAATGAATGATTTACTGTGATATAGCCTTTTCCCAGCTATCTTGGGGTCGGCTTTCAGTCTAACCAGATGCAACTGAATACTATTCAAAATTTGCTCAATGTTCAGAACGCGCGTATGGACAAACTAGAAAACCACATAATGGAACTAAAAACCTCTTCCTCGAAGATCGAAGCAACAAACACAGACATCGATAAATCTATGACGTCATTATCGGATCAGCTAACCTCGATCGAAGCGAAAATTACAGGTTTAGAAAAGGAACGTGTCTCAATGAGTATTAAACTAACTGCACTCGAAGATAAAATGGAGTCACTTGACCGTAGCATTGTTAAAACGTGTGTCGAGCTTCGCAATATCCCTAAGCAGTCTAAGGAAACCAAAAAAACGCTTTATGACTCACTGCTAAAGTTATCAAATTACATTGAATTGAATTTACAATCCTCTGACATACGCGATGTACTGCGGCAACCATCAAAAAAGGAAAGCACGACTTCGACGCTCACGGTTGAATTTACTAACACCCTCATCAAGAGCGAGTTTTTAACCGCAGTTAAGGACTATAATAAGCGTAATCCTAACAATAAAATAAACTCTTCTCACTTGGGTTACGAAAAACCAACAACACCAATCTACGTTGCAGAACAATTAACAGCGTACTCAAAACGCCTTTTCTATCTGGCCCGTACCTACGCGAAAGTCAACGAATACTCATTTTGCTGGACCTCAGATGGTCGCATCCTGATGAAGAAGAGCCCTGACAGCCCAGCTATTGTTATAAGAAGCGAACAACAGCTAAATAGCTTATCTACACCCAAAGTTATATGACTAGTTATGCTTAATCAGAGTTTGCTGTTATTCGCTTTTTGTTGTTGCATTGTTTTTTCTAGTTCTTATAATTTAACTATTAACTATATTGATGAAAGTATTCACCCTTCACACACAATATATATACACACTGCACACTCATTACAATTATCCATTTTCAACCTAGTGTTCAACACACACTCTCGACACACACACACCTTTCATTATCATACAATATTCTTATGCTCCCAAAATACGATACGACATGATATTCTGATCGGCCCTTTTTGTACCCTTTTACTTAATTTCTTTATACAATGTCTAAAGATATTATAGAATATATTAGAGTCGTTGACGATTTTTCTGTATCAGATGTTCGTGTCTGTTCCCCCGAGCAAACCAAGGCATTCACGGGTAATCCAAGTGCGTGGTACACAATTATAACACAAAATATTAGATCCATTAATTGTAACTTCCTAAACCTAGAAACTCTTGTCCACCGTATAGACATCAACTGCGATTTTCTGGTTCTTACTGAATGTTGGTTGTCATGCATCAGCAACTGTCGAATACCCGCCCTACCTAACTACACTACGTACAGTACAACTAATCATCTAAATCACAGTGATGGAGTTGTTGTCTACGCGAAATCATCTTTGTTAGCCTCATGTGATGAACCTGACCTTCTTGGAGCAGCCTCAGGTCTACTTATAAAGCTTAAAACTGACATAGCTATTCTCTGTATTTACCGCTCGCCGTCAAATGATAATATTCACACATTTCTTACAGCTCTAAATACCATACTCCCAGCCCTCACTAACTATAACTCGGTAATTATTACCGGAGACATTAATGTAGACATTAAACCTGATACCCTTGACACGAGGTCACATGAGTACCTTAGCACCCTAGCATATCATGGCTTTTTACCCGCCCACACTTTACCTACGAGAGGAAACAACTGCTTAGACCATCTTATGATACGAACCAAGACAAAAACTCTGACTCTAGTTTATAACACGACAGTGACCGATCACTGCTCTTCTCTTTTCTCACTAAACAAAAATAAAGTTAAGCATTCAGCTCAAAAAACTTATTCTAAAATAGACTACGACGCACTTGACACTTATATGGAAAATCTTGACTTTAATCCCCTTTACCTTATTTCGGATTCTAACATTGCCATAGATAATCTTATATCAATTATAAAACCTGCAATAATTGAATGCTCTAAAATTGTTAAAATTCCAGCCCGGAAAAGAATCCTGAAACCCTGGATTACTCCCGGGTTGTTAAGAAGTATCCGGAATCGTGATTCTTTACATAAAAAAGTCAAACTGGCACCAGGCAACTTAACTCTCCTTATAACATATAAAAGATACAGAAATTTTTGTACTTCTCTGTTGAAAAAAGTCAAAAGGCAATTCGACTCAAACGAATTAAATAAGGCTAGTCAGAACCCTAAAAAACTTTGGGACACTATCAAAACTATCACTAACACACACTCTACAAGAACTAACTCAAATCCTTTGCTGACTTATACATCGTCACCCTCCCAATCTTGTGATGAGGTCAACGAATTCTTCGCTAACATTGGAAAAAAACTAGCGGATAACCTCAATGCTGCTCGTTCATCTTCGTCTCCACCTAACCCCGTATACTCCACCAACTCGTTTGTTATGCTACCCACTGATGTAGAGGAAATTTCTGCCACTGTAAACATGTTGAGAACTGACGCTGCCTCTGGATGGGATGCTGTCTCCCCGTATTTTTTGAAACGATATGTTAAGATTCTTGCGCCCGTTCTCTCCCACATCTTCAATATATGCTTTAAAACTGCCATATTTCCCACTGCTTTGAAAAGAGCTATCATCCACCCTATCTTTAAAGCTGGTGACAGGAACTTACCAAACAACTATAGACCTATCGCCGTCCTTAGTGCCCTATCAAAAGTGCTGGAACGCATTGTTAACAAGCAACTTACCAACTACCTTGAACGTTTTAAACTTCTATCCCCTAATCAATTTGGTTTCCGTAAAAATAAATCCACCTCGGACGCAGTTCACAGTCTTATTAATAATGTTACAGAAAACTTAAATAATAATAAAAAAGTCCTAACCATCTTTTTAGATTTGGCAAAAGCCTTCGATACTGTCCCTGTTTCTACCCTTTTAATCAAACTTGAGGGCATCGGTGTGAGAGGTCCCCCACTTGACTTTTTTAGGAGCTACCTGTCGGACCGGTCTCAATCAGTTGTAATAGACAATCATAAAAGTGCAGAGCTGCCTATTGAGTACGGGGTACCACAGGGCAGTATTTTAGGGCCTACACTCTTCCTTGTGTACATCAACAGCCTCTGCAACCTAGACGTGCCTAATGCTAAAATAGTTTCCTATGCAGATGACACCGCCATCACTTTTTCTGCAAACACATCGACGGAATTACAGACTGCCGCACAAGACGGCTTTAATATCATTACGAAATGGCTCCTGTCACACACACTGACTCTTAACGCTACTAAAACTAACTTTATGATCTTTTCTATCACTAACACCGCTCAACCTAGTAGCTCTATTAATTTAAAAGCACACTTTTGTCCTATCCGAAGTCAATGTCAATGTCCTGACCTAACTTTAGTGGAAAAAATTAAATATCTTGGCATTATTTTAGACAGAAACCTAAATTTTAAAGCACATATTTCGACTCTTACCAGCCGGATACGCAAACTGATTTATATATTTAAGACCTTGCGGCACGTAGCCAACCCTGCAATCATTCGTAACGTATATTTTGCCCTATGCCAATCAGTCCTCAATTATTGTATCTCTTGCTGGGGTGGAGCCGCAAAAACCACACTAAAACCTCTAGAGATCGCCCACAGATCTATACTTAAAGTTGCAACCTTTAGGCCTATACGTTTCCCTACTACCGAATTGTACAAAACCTGCAACCTACTCAATGTAAGACAGCAGTTTATCCTACACACAATTTTATTGCAACACTCAAAAACACCCTATATAAAAATATATAGACGCCGCAAAAATAATATCTGCCATACTCCGCCGGTCCGAAAAAAGTTTATTAAAAAATTCTTCCCCTACCTTGGTCCGTCACTTTATAACAAAATCAATGAAAAACAAACAATTTACGGATCTACTATATTTAAATGCAAGAAGACCGTCCGCTTGTTCCTATCTACTCTAAATTATGAAGAAACCGAAGACTTCCTGAGGTAACCACCCTCACTAATAAAACACCCTCACACACACACACACACACACACACACACACACACACACACACACACACGCACTCACACACACACTCACATACCTACACACTAAATCTACCTATTTATGGCTTTCATTTACCTTTATTTTTGCATGCATGTTATTGTTACCAGGATAATTATACCTAATTATAAAATGTACTACGTCATGAGACCCCTATATGTATATTGTTTAAACGGGATCAGTCCTGTCTCTCCTAAACACAGGCTACTCAGTAGCCTATATAGGAGTACAGCGCTTCACCCGCTTACCAGGCTGTGTGTTATTCTCATGTCCCAATGTATCTGTACTATAATCTGGTCCTTGTAAACAATAAATAAATTTTATATTTTTTATATTATATTTATATTAAATTTGTAAATTTGTAATACCAAAATTTCACTTTTATATGGAGCGACGTTACCTAAAAGCTGAAAAATTTAAAGCTTAGGATAGTGCTATGTAAGTAATTCAAAAGTCTATTTTCTTTTCTTTCCGTTGCACACACCACGCTTAAAACTTGATCAATCAAACCCAAACAAATTACATCAAAATATTTATCACTTTAATCCATAACAGAGGCGCCCCAAATCATAAATAAAAACAATAATCCCTCGCTGATATCAACTAATATAATAACAAGATTTAATTCATTTATTATTAAAATTTTCGTTACACACTCCCTCCGGTCCCGCGACGCTCATGAAAATAAAATCATGGAGCGACCCGCGCGAATTGAATTCAAAATTGGAATCAAAAGACAATCCTTTTTTTTTTCGTTTCTTTTTTATTGCTACGAATGGCTATCGCGGAGTGGGGTCGCCAGTGTTAAATTTTATATGGGTAGTGAGGAGTTTTGGAGATCTGTAACAGAATGAGGTTGATATGGATTTTTTCAAGTTTTTGATTGGATACGAGTATAAAGGTGTGGTTGAGATAATAACGCGGTGTAGTCATTGTTAGTGTAACAATGACTAATTCTATGCTATTGTGGCAGGCAGGTGTCCGAAAAGCACTCCCCCTATGACCACGCTAAGATTTTTTAAACTGGTATTTTCTGTAACCCGTCATTTTCATTTTTTGAAATCTGTGTGGTAACATATCTGTTAATATAATATCATTGGGTTCTTTCCTCAAAAGGCCATTTCAGGACACTAATGATACATGATCATCACGTGATCTGACCAAGATTTTGTCTGGATCTTAAAAGAGACTGTGACCTCTGATTTTAGTTCGTTGTTTCTTCTAAGTAGTCGGATGTAAACGGATAAAAAACGGACACCACGTCAGTTTTTTTTTAAATATTATTCGTCATCTGCCTAACTATTTCTCAACTATGTTGGGATCGGCTCCCAGTCTAACCTAAGTTTTTAAAATATTATCATCGTGTAAAATTGTTTGTAAATAAACTTACTTTCAGAAATAAATGCATGGATTATCTTTCCTTAGCTTGTAATGCAGAAATTAGGCTAAAAACTTTAAGAAATCAAGGAAAACTATTTTAATGTAACAAAACTCAATGAAGAATCTACTTCTCCCTTTAAATACTCATTTAAAATCTGTCTGACAAAATAATTGCCTGGTTGATGGGCAACCAACCTGTCTCCTTTGTGAACCCTCTTGTTTTAACTTAACACGATATGCAGCGAGGGTGCTGCCCTCTGTTACAGTGGCATACGCTTGAATTAACTGTATAGTTTACATATTGATATGGTTTAATGGGACATACAGATACGTACAACTAGATTGTTACCACCAATTAAAGTCATAAAAATTGAGAAGTTTTTGTGAGAAAAACGCTTTTAAACTTTTTTTATTTGTATACCTACCTAAGTATGCGCAGTAGGTATCAGGTATAATGATGAATAATTTGTAGTTTTCTTTAGAAAATAAATTTACCTACTAGGTGCTATTGTAAAGCAAAAGATATGTACTACATGAGGGAAAACTCTTAATCCTAACTTTAATATTACAAATGTGAAAGAGTGTGTGTCTGTTTGTTTGTTACGCTTTCACGCTAAAACGGCAGAACGGATTTCGATGAATTTTGGCACATGGGTAGACCATGACACGGAGAAGGACATAGGCTACTTTTAATCCTGGATCGGAGACGAAGTCCCGGGCAACAGCTAGTAAGAAATAAACATAATTTCCCCACATTATATCTTGTGGTAAAAAAAAACCCAGAATATTATCACTTGGTTACAAATATTACGAGCCAATAACGATTTACTAACATACTTTTACAATAACCAATAAACCAACTAAAAATAAATTATGACGGGTAACCCTCAAAAAGGCCGCCATTTTCTCGAAATGTCAAAAGAAAGATGTCTGCCTTGCAATATTGCGGTAGTATACAGATTACTCACGGTCGCAATATAACAATTAAAAACTACCGTAAAGTGGTCGGAATGGAGTAATAAAGCTATTTTCCTTAGTTTATGGCGGTAACTTTGAGAACGTAGAAATGACAAAACATTTATTCATCTATTATGAACGCGTCCTTGACGAAAGGCGGGATGTTTTTTTTTTAATTTCTATACCGACTTCTTTCGTTCGGGACTGCTTGAAAGAAAGTTGTAACATTTTTTTTCGTAATTTGTGGTCAGGTATTGGGGAATAAACTACGCAATATATTTTTTTATTGTGGTAATATATCCACTAGGACGCTAATGAATAACTTGTTTGCCTATTTTTTGTGGTTTAACTTGTAAAAACGTTTTTTGCCTGCGGCTTTTGGATGGAAATAATATTTCTTTTTTCAACACATGTTTAGAAATCTCATAAATATGAGGTCCTGCCATGAGTATCATAATGAAGTTAGCTAAGAGACTAACCTACCTACACAACATTTTCGCTAGAGAAAACTGATCTAAATAACAGTAGCGCACTAACCAACTGAAAGTAACAGTGATCTACTTAAACCAATGACCAATCACCACCACAAATCAATTTACCAAAAACAAAAACACGCACTGCTTTAAACCACTTTGAGAGAGATAAACCCGCCGTAATCCGCTTAAAACCGGCTAAATCCGGATTAATAGTCTGTCAAATTGCCGGTGGGGGGCGCTAAAGGCCACCTGAGCCCTGTACTAGCGTTTTTTCTGCTAAATCAACGCCTGTCTGCGATATAAATGGGTATTAGTTTATTATTTTGATTCGCGAATTATGTGAGGGTGCTGGGTTGTAAGGGTAGTTTAATTTGTTTATTACACATGTGGCTGAGGGCGTTGATAGGTTTGGATAACCTTGGTAGGGTTGCTTGGTTAGACTTGCGACAATCTAAGAAGTCCCTTTTGACAGCTATAAAAATGCTTTGTGTAGCGATGAAAAATAAAATAATTGGTTTCTCATAAACTGATTCTCGAGACATATCGATTGAACATACTTAAAGAGTTTGTAATCGAAGACTTATCTACATTGCTTAAAACTGATTCTCAAGGCTTAACGTTTTATTATAAGTACGAGAACGAAACGTCAAAATGGACTTCTTAGATTGTCGCGAGTCTAGTGAAAAGACTCTGAAGTAACGGAGAAAATACTGAAGGAATTACAGCTTTATTAAAGCTGAATTAGGTCGCCGACAGTCATGTAAAACAATTAGGTAAGATTTTTTTACTTTACCTAATACCCGGTCTTATCAAAAGGAACAAGTTGGTAAGCTGATATATTATTTTGTTCAAATCACTGTCCATTCCAAGGTTGCCTGGAAGAGATCGCGATAATTAATTAATTCATTTATTCAACAGATCATACAATCCAACTTGTTAATAATAATCATATAGGTACACATACATCTTACACACTAGTGTTAGTAAATAAGATTTCATAGTTTTTTTTTGTAGTGTACCTAATTCCAATAAAGTAATAATGTAAATAAATAAATAAACAAAAGGCTAGTAATAAAAGCATGTTAGTAACATCGAGATATAAGTACTAACGTACTAGAGAAGACACCGTAAATTCCTACTTTGTCTCGTTCAACTGCGGCGATCGCGCCGCAGTTTGTCGAAGAAAACGCGTAGTGCCGTGATTTACATGGCGCTTAAGACCTTTTTGCCGAGAATAAATACACTTCCGCAGCAAACCTAGCACTGTGGTAAATTAGGTACGGTTTAGACGAATTGTTATTATTTTAGCGCTGCAGCGAACTAAAGATTCAATACGAAGAATAGGACAATTCAGTTATTTGACGTAGCTTCTCGTAAGAACTTTATAAATGCTTCAGCCTACTTACCCTAATTAACACTTAAATCAATGCAAGGTCAAGAAATAATTTCCGAAAAAAAAAAATGATCATGAATGTATAAATTACTAGCTTCCGACCGCGGCTTCTCCCGCGTGGTATGTCGATAAAAAGTATGCCTATGTCCTTCCCCAGGATGCCATCTATCTCTTTGCCAAATTGCGTTGAAATCCGTTCTGTGGTTTAGGCGTGAAATGGTCACATACGGACAGATATACAGGCTGAGTTACTTTCGAATTTACTTCCTTCTTCTTCGACTTTCCTTAAAAACTCTATCAAATTAAAATTCTTCACTAAAAAATTAACTGACTGTCACACGACTTATTTAGTAGCGTTCAAAACGAACGCATCCGATTCCCCCTCCCCTATTCTATTTACGTTTAAAAAACTTCAGCTAATTGCTTCTTTATTGGTCGCTACTTTATTTGTGACATATTAGGAGCTCTTTACAAGCAGTTTTTAAGTGGGTTCATGTAGGGATGTGAGGATATCCGATGTTTTTTTGTTTTGTATCCGAGTATCAGTCATTTTGAAGCTACGAATTTCTTACATCCGTTTACTGAAAAAATAATGACGAAATGGGGAATATGTCTTGTTAAAAAAACTTACGTTAATTTAATTTAATATCTAAGTTAATTTTCTTCGTAACAATAGCCGATGAAGGGACATGAAGTAAACGATGGAATATTTGAATAATTTAGATTAGAGTAGATTAAGTATACAGACCTAATTGAGGAAATATTGCCACTAACTCGGTAGCAAAAGAGTAAAAATGATCATGTTTATAAAATAAATAATTTGACGTCGTTTTAATTTTTTCTACTCATCCAGAATCTTTACCTTCGAAACTTAAATATTATAAATGCGAAAGTGAGTTTGTTTGTTACGCTTTCACGCTAAAACGGCTGAACGGATTTGTATGAGGCTTATGGGTACGATCTGGGTTTAGAGCATAGAACTTTTTATCTCGGTATTACGTTCCCGCGGAATAACCAACCTCCATACGGGTGAAGCGACAGGCAAAACCTAGTATTAGATAAACCAACTTGTTCATCTATTCAAATCAAATCAAATCAAATAATTTATTTGCTTGAATATGGGTACATGAGGTGATACATACAACAAAGTTCTTTAACCGTATTCTACCTAAACAGGTGTGCAAATATCTTTTATAATTATTTAGTACATTATTCGTTAATTTAAAGAATATAAATATTAGATTATTTATGAAATTTACTAATTACAAATATAATTCTATTACTAACCCATACAAAAAAAAAAAAAAAAAAAAAAAAAAAAAAAAAAAAAAAAAAAAATATTCAGCCAAAAGACGTCCACTGACAAAGACTTCCCCAAGAACCACCCCTTCGACCAGTTCTGTGCTTCCCGCATCATAAACCAACTTGTTTGAGCATAAAAATATTTGTTATTTCGGATAAAATTATCCGACGGCATGCCCCCAGCACTATTCTGAAACTTTCAGAAGTGTCGATATTAATCCTGATGGCATTTATGCGTCGTCGCTAAGTGCTTTTTTTATAATTAGCCTTTTAGCCTTTTAATTAAATGTTTTAAGAGAAAGCTATGTATATCAATAACTCTGTTTGTCCCTGACTTTGTTAGGAACGTCGTAAAGTTAATAAAAAGGCTGATTCTTATTATGTTGGACATTATTATAGAGAGCGGCGGTGTTTTGTTTCTCTTTTTAAAATAAACTTCTCAAACATTCTTGGAAATTCGAGCATTATTTTGACGAACTTCTTCGAGATAAATCGAAATTGCCGTACTATTCAAAAACAAATGACGATGCGGCTGGCAAAGTAAGTATGAAAATCCATATCGGTCGTGTTTAGCGGCCAAATAAATCGACAGTAATGTACTATTAATGCATTTGTATCTGGTGGTATTCCAATCTAGTAATCGTGTAATTACTAATTTGGAATACTTATGTTAATTTTAAGATAAAAAAAAACAAAATTATGTTACTCAGTGATTGATAATGGAACGTGCTACTGACGAAAGAAGTAAAATTCGGTCCACTAGTTTTTGAGTTTATTAAAAATACAAATCATTTATCCATAAAATGAAGTGTAGATTTACGTACACACACATATAAATAGACAAGAAGAAAAGAAAAGAAGTAGAAGGTCTTCTCATTTAGATAGATTATTACCTACTCCCTACATTTTATCGATTTCATACTTCAGGATTCCTGATTGACAGACTTTTTCCGAAACTATTTTTAATCGACTTACCTACTAACAGCGTCCCGTAGATAATTCTTCACCGAAGACTGTAAGAGGCTGTGACGGAAGCCGAGAGATTCAGCTTTCGGCGAGTCGAGACAAACCTAATATCTACCAACTAAACGACTGCACGACATACAATACGACACAACTTAGATGTAGCATCCGCAAAATACGTAAAACCAATCACCGTCCGAAATATTAGTGTGCTTTCAAAATCTCAAAATACGTAAAACTGAGTACCTACGCCTTCAAAATCTCCAAACTTTATTACTGTTTTAGGTGAAAATGATCTTAACGCAAACGGAATAACTTGTAAAGTCATATACATTCAACCTAACCAAATATATTCGTAAAATTGAAATGAATGAATGCTCTTTATTATTTATTATTTATTTATTTGACTAGACAACATTGGTCCACTGGTTAGTACAACAAAAAACTTATCAACTAAGGGTTAGTGTTATTATAGAACTAGGTACATACAATTATTTACATCCCTGCCACACGAGCAAACGAACAGAGTGTCTTAATATTGGTGCATCGTGCTGTTCGGCTATGGTTTTCAAAATGCTGTTGCTGCTGACCCTCATTCTGCTTATTAAGGATGCAGCCTTCTTCCTCATAATGGCATAAAAGTCATTAGTTCGCGCTACAGCAAACATGCTAGACGCGCTGCAGAACCGGGGCAACCTCAACAGCACCCTGAAGCCATTATTATATTGTACACGCAGAGCTACCTACACATTTTTTTTTTGTTTATTGGTAATTCGTCAAATGACTTCTCCCGCTCTGGGTGGAGCGGGAGGGCATGTCAGACTTTTACTGACTAAAACCCACCCGTGTTCCTTCAGTTGCCTGTTGCCAAGGGTCCCGGTATCCCTTTCGGACTTTCCCGCAACCCTGCCACGCTTCATGCTACATCTGAGTTGTGTAGTGCTGTACCTACCTAAAGGCTAAGGAATGTAGATAACCTGTCCAAAAGCCACCTTATCTATCTAACATTTAGGTATCGTTCTGCAGGCTAAACCTCTCTGCCAGACCCGCTCCTCAACGAAATAGCGTGAACATACCTTATTACAGCCTCCACCCATCCTCCGAGTCCCACCGGGTGTGAACTGAGCGCAGATTATATTTTAACGCAATAATTCTGCGTGATCATGCCGCGTTTACGAGAGTGCGGTGTGTAGGATGGTAAGGATTGCAGGATAAGTCTGGAAATATCTTAAAATGTTGTATGCCGACGGTGAAATTCGACATTGGCATTTACGTAACAAAAAATAAAGATAAAAATTGCAGGTCTAAAAGCTTCAGAAGACATCCCCTAAAATGCCATCTGCCGCTCGATGGCGAAAGCTTCAGGGTAGCCCGCGAAATTCAAATTTTCTTACGTTTTTTGCAATTTGCAGGTCAACTCAGGTTGTATGTTGATCTAAATATGATTCGCGGCCGTAACAAATATGGGTTAACAGAATTATAAACATAAGAATCAGCAATACAACTCTCTAAGTTCAGTAATGGCACTTATATGAACTTAAGGAGTTGTATTGTATTTTGCGCGTATGTAAAACACTTATCTTCGTTTAGAATAGAATAGAATATTTATTTGCTCAGAATGTAGGTATTTACAATAAGGCGGTTACAATATATTAAGAATCCTTGTACATTCTACCATTTTGGCATGCAAACATTGGTGCAGTTTATCATCGAACGTACAAACATTGATACACAACTAAAATTTATCAGCTAGAAAATCCGATACGGAATAATAACATTTATTTAATAACAATAAAGTTAGCTTCTTCTTGAAAGTTGTTACTGGTTCCTCTTTTACAGGATTAGGAATATGGTTAAAAATGGCCGGTGCCATACCAAAAACACGTTGAACTCTTCTTCACCAGATATCTAATTACGTTACACATTTTCGTAAATTTATATTAATTCGTCGATTAAGTCGATGCATTATTTACGATATTGAGCAGCTTTTTTCTTCGAACTTTTTAAGCAATGGATTAGCAATCTGTTTCAAAACGATTCAGATTATGATTGATCGTGTATTACCTACATTAGGGTGCAAAGCTAAGTTTAACTAGTCCAGGTACGTTATGAAAAACAAACGATCCTATTGGTTCATTCATGACACATGCATTGCTACAAAATTGGCTCATCTTTGGACTGGAAAAGGTACCCTTATGTTGAGAAGATGCAGTGGCGCAACTTGCGCAACAAGCTTCAAAGCCAAAAGTCAATCTCGTTTGAGTTGTTCTAAGTTTTTTGCTCCATTTCCACATTATTTCTTATTCACTTACAGCACCACTGGATCAAATGGTTTTGTCTCAAATTATTCCACTTTCTTTTTCTTTCCTCGTCCTTCGAACTATATATGAGGATAGCTAATGCTATTTTATGCTTATGCGTGGTAACTATTAAAGCCGCTAATCAGACAGCAGCCTATGCCCAGTGTAGGCAGGACGCACCAGTTGTGCTATTCTAAACAAAGAAAGAAAATACGTTATTTGCGGCAAACATGACGCCAAGAAAGGACAAATATACGAAAATAACAAGTTGCGGGAAAATATGCGTCATATTCTGTAAAAATCTCACCCTGAAAACTTAGGTGAAGTGAGCTTGAAGTGAACTGTCACTGCCTTAGCATCAGTAGGTATCGATGACAAAGACAGCTCACTTCACGCTCACTTCACCTAAGTTTTCACGGTGAGATGGTTACAGAATTGCAATGCAGTAGTGTTTATTAATTATCGCTACTCAGTACTCATTCAGAAAATAGATAAACATATTGTCCAGGTATAACTACGTTGTATCACATTCCTGAGGCAATGAAAATAGAGTAAACGAATTTGCCCAGATATGAGACCTAGCTAGATCGATTTTTTGCCCCCGTAAACTCCTCTATTGCAACTTTCGTCGACATCTTTAGAGCCGTTTTCGAGAACGTGATTACTTACAAGTAATACAAACATTGCTCATTTAATAGTGTACCTATATGATATAGTTACCGATTCATTAAATCTCTCAATAAAAATTATCTCATTATTTTTCCAACATTATCTTGAGATCTAACCCAAGACCTTTCCACCATTCAACTCCGGGTCTCCGCCGCCGCTGCTAAGATTAAATTTGGCCAAATCTGAGTGAAGTTTATATCGCCGTACAGTTCAGACAATAGATTGTGTCTACGTTGTGTCTAACGCCTGGTAGGATAATTATGTTTGTTTTAACGGGAACTACAGGAGTTTAAACTCAAGTTTTATAAAGTCCAATGCAGTAAAAAAAATCAGAAAAATATATGATGTGTTCAGGTTATATGCTAGTTAGATAGTTTCATAACTATAAATATCGACATAAATAAAAAAGATGTAATATTTTGAATATTACATTTTTCAATTCCCCTAGGTCCTGCAAACTACCGAGTGGATTAGGAAGAAATGGGATTTAATAAAAAAAAACTCAAAGGCTTATTTAAATAAATAAATCTCAATATTGCAAGTTTATTTAGTACCTACAGCTTTTGTAAGCTACAAAATAGGTAGGTAGGTAATTTATGTGATCTCAGGTCTCTTTTGTTCAACAATTTTACATTTCACACCTTTCAAAAATATTCTCCCGTTCGTTTCAAACTTGCGTTGCCCGTTGTATCGCTACCATAGTATAATATTCAATTATTAAAACAATAATCCGCCCTCCCAGGTCCCGAGAGAGAGCAGCGCCATCTAGCGTCGCTCTAACACGTTAACCTTTCGGTAATCTGACAAAATTGTTTTTTAACAGTAGCTATTGTTTTAGCCCTTTTTTCGGATTCATGGGTTATATCGTATGTATATTATATATTTTTGGTAAAATCATGATTAATTATTGTTTAGGACTTCAGGTAGGTACCTATAGTGTTGCTAGCGTCGTCCGTGCCGAGTGTCCGGGCATCTTTACTATTTTACTTGCTTACTATATATACGTATATAGTAAGCAAGTATACGTATATATGTATAATAGACTGCCAATCTGGAGTTTACGTACCTACAACTCGAGAAATGATAACATTATTTCTTCGAATAGCTGTCAGCTGGGAAGGTGCAAGGTTTTAGCTTCCTTACAATTAGCGGGCTCTGTCTGCCCTGGACTTTCAGAATTTCAGTGGTTGGTTGGCTATTTACCAAATCTGCCCAAATGTTATAGGGTTACTTAACCATGATGAAATCTGAGGGTCAGATGATTTTTATTATTATTCGTAGTATTTCCGCTGAGGTAACAGCGCCATCTTTTAACAAGTAGCCTTGTTTATAGTTTTAAATATTTTTGAATGTTAGGTTCTGCTATTGGACACTAGATGGCAATGGAACTCTTCGTGGTTCACTATTCACGAAAATAATAACATATTGAAATACTATATACTATGTATTATATAGTAATTTTATTGATATCAGTTCTTTATTATTTTATATGAATAATGTTATTCAAAAATAAAAATATTAAATAGGATTTTCAGTTTTTTCGTTTCAGGAAGTTTGACTTTGACATTGACATTTGGCATCGTTTCGTTACTATCAAAATTGACCATGCTATTTGTTTTGGCTAAAACATCGAAATAATTAGAAAATACAAAAAAAAACTAACTTCCATTACATAATATTACAATGTTTCTATAAGACCATACATTAAATATTGTCCTACGATGGAGCAAATCTACGCGTTCGGTGTTACATGCATAGAATTTGTGCAATACTGGTAAAGTATTCAAAATATTGATTATTTCTTTGAAATACTGCATTGTGCGACGAATTTCAAATTCTTCACGTTATTGCTATGAAAATTAGCTTCGTTTCTGCAAAATCTTTGGTTAATTAGGTGCAGTGACTTTTATTTATGTACATCATTTATGTTTACAGGCGCCCTTTTGACTTGTTTTATATTATTTTGGTTTACTAGTGCCTGTAGCTTTCCCCAAGTACCTACGGTGTTATCAGCAATGCAAGTGCTTTCTATTATTTAAAGTATCTTCAACGCTTCACATCCCAAGACTTTCTTCTTCTTCTGCCTAGCCTTTTCCCAACTATGTTGGGGTCGGCTTCCAGTCTAACCGGATCACATCCCAAGACTTTATCAATCAAATTATAATAAATTATTTAGATAAAGATTTTTCCCATAGGCTTCCCCTTCCCCACATCCTCACAAAAATAACATACATAGAAACGAAACCCTAGCAATCCACAATCCAGTAACCTGGTAACCGGAGGTCAGATAAGTAGTTGCTCCTAATAATATACTGATACTCGGCTGCATCCGGTTAGACTGGAAGCTGACACCAACATAATTGTGAAAAGGCTAGGCAGATGATGGTATACTTTCTATCTGCAGGTTTGAAGACCAAGGCAACTTCTTTGAGATAGTCAACCATGTATTTGACCCACACCATGCGATTGAGATCCTGTTTCCGCTGATTTCCGTCATCGACTCCGTGTTTGCCGCTCAGCTGCTGCTGTGCTTAGCTTTCGGAGGCTGGTTGAATGCTGTTATGAAATGGTATGTTTGTTTATTAATTTAACGCTAAGTACAACAAAATGATATCCTTACCATTGGCCATATGTATCACATATATAATTAAAAAAAATTAAAAATTAATATAATTTTGTCATTATCATTGGCTGTCAGTCTCACATACTATTCTTTATTCAGTTTATTTTAGCTGTAAGTAATCCATAATTAATAAATAAATAAGTCTGTGCTGAATAAATGTATTTTAAATGCAAAGTCCATCTACACTAATATTATAAAGAGGAAAGATTTGTATTTTTGTGTGTATGTTTGTAATGAATAAACTCAGTAACGACTGCGCCAATTTCAAAAATTCTATCACCATTAGAAAGCTACGTTCACCCGGAGTAACATAGGCATATAATTTATAAAGATTACACGCGGGCGAAGCCGCTGGCGGTAACTAGTAATTAATAATAATACAGGCTAGTTAGATACAGCTTGCAGCCTATGTATCCATGCGTGTTTAACGATTACTTGTAGATAAGGAGTAGTTAATTACTTACTAAAACTTAATTACTAAAAATAACAGAATCACACATAATATCACACCTGTATTCTCTGAAAGGTAGGGCAGAGATAAAACAAAATCAAGGCAGAGACAAAACAAAAAAATAAAAATGTAGACCGCCTAGCTACTCTCCACTCCGGAAATCGTATCCCGAGCCCCAGGATACAAACCAGCTGTCTAGTTTGGGGTTCTGATTTGACCAATGACCGCGTGCGTTGCTAAAGTTGGCCGTCAGATGGAACCCATTTTCCGAGAGGTTGTAAACAGGATGATGACAATGATGATGATGAATTGATGATAATGAATATTGTTTATATCAAAGATGTCAGATGTTACATTATCATAATTTTCACATCTCATCGTTTTTTTTAAATACAATTACAGGTGGCTTCTAGAAGACCGTCCGTACTGGTGGATACGTGAAACAACATTCTATTCGGGGCCCCATAGACCTGTACTACAACAAACACTACAGACCTGTGAGACGGGCCCCGGCAGTCCCTCTGGTCACTCTATGACAGCTGCTATGATGCTGGTACTATCTCTCATGTGGATATCACACGTCATGAACGACAGGTAACTTTAGTCATATCAAAATCAATCTGACAGGACAGACAGACAAAAATTGTATTAATAAAAAGCTGTTACTTTGACACTACAAACAGGCACTTTTTCGACGATTATAATTCTGTAAAGCATATTAATATTTTAAAACCGACCCCCAATGAATGGTGATACCTGCAATGTGTAGTTCAATTACCTAATAAGTAAAACTGCATTTATAATATATAGGGTAACTTTAAATAATCAATTAATTTCCCAACCCAGCTATGGTGGGGTTGGCTTCCAGTGTAATTGGATGCAGCTGAATACCAGCATTTTACATGGAGAAACTGTCTATCTGACCTCCACAACCCAGTTACTGAGTAACACAATGCCCCTTGGTAAGACTGGTTGTCGGGCTTTCGGGCTTGTGACGACCCGTAACGACTGACAAAGATCCACAAATGACAGGCGGGACCAACGGCTTAACGTGCTTTCCGACGCACGGAGGAGTCTCGGTATGTAAAGATGGTCACCCATCCACGGACCAACCCCGGCAAGCGTAACTTAACCTGATGGATCGACCCATGCGGCTGTTATTACGTAGCCACGAGCTCCCGCCGAGCCTTCACAACTTAATTCAACAATTTGTCCTTCACCAACAGAAAATACTATATTTGGTGGTGGAAGTACCTGATGTACCCGCTGTTCGCTGTGGCGCTGGGCTCAGTGATGTTAGCGAGGTTGTATGTCGCCGCACACTTTCCTCATCAATGTCTGATTGGCGCTCTAATTGGTAAGTACTTATATTTGTAAGGACATACGCTTTCGAATGGGTAACTTTTCAACTTTCTGACTGACCGCGGTTGCACGCGGTGAAAGCGTTGCAACTTGTGGATAATTGTGAGGATGCCGCATAGGTTTTTATTGCTCTAAACCGGTAAATCCGAAAAAACCTTTATACAACATTATTTTTTGTTTATGCTAAACCCGAAAAGGGGTCATTGTACTCATCATTTTGAACAGCTTTTTCTATGGGACCAAACTTGAAATCGCGAAAAAAATCTGCTGTTCCATACATTTTGTCGATTTAAGTGAACACAAATGTATGGAAGAGCAGATTTTTTTTTTCGCGATTTCAAGATTTACGCGAACGAAACCGAATGTAAAGGTTTTTTGCATCAAGTACATCATACCGGTTTGAAAATATAACCGGTATCCGAGCCTTCGTTGGAAATTTAACATTATGGGTCTAACCACAATAACTTAGACACTTGTTAAACGCGTGTCTACTGTCAGTTCTATGTCAAACGCCATACAGAAATATCGTGTTTAAAAGGTGTGGTAATAAGGTATATTTTACTCCATTCCAGGTGCATTCCTCGCCCCAGCCCTCTGCATCTACGTGTCAGACCCGTTCATCTGGAAGTACGGCTACCACGCGACGTACGAGACGGGGCGCGCAGTGGCGTGTCACGTGATCAGTACCGTAGTCACGGTACTGATCGCGGCCCTAACGTACTGGAGTCTCAAGTGGTGCGGCTGGGACCCGCATTGGACTGTTAAACTGGTCAGATTTTTTAGTGACATTTTTTTTTAACCTAGTAAAAAATAATGGAGATTCTTTTTTGCACTCGATGTTCACGATTTCATTTATTTATTTTATTATTTATGTTCACACGGTAAAATACAAAAAAGATACGACATAATTAAAATATGAGTACAAAGGTACTGCTTATTTCGTAAGAAATTTCTTCCAGCAGACCTGCGAAAGGAGAAATGAGAAAGAAATGTAGACAATAGTGTGTGAGAACAAGAAGAGAAAAACATGAATAATATGCGAAGTCTTAACTAAAAATAACAAATATACCTACACATATACGCAAGAAAATTAACATATACTTAAATAAATACATAAAGCTTAAATATATAAACATAAATACACTATATGTACCTATATAATAATAAATACTCAAAGTTGAGAGGAAAGATAATGCTCTTTTACACGAAGTTTAAATAGAGAAACAGTTTTCAAATCACGAATACTAGGCGGAAGTGAGTTCCACAATCTTACAGCATGGACAGAGTTTCATCTAAAACACGAATGGATCAATATTGTTTCCCGTTTCTAACCGACTTGCAAAAAGGAGGAGGTTCAATGTTCGTCTGCATGTATTTTTTTTTTGTGTATGTTCATTAATATTTTCGCCAATTGTGAACCAATTAAAAAAAATCTTTTTTAGTTCTGAAGGTTACTCTCGAGGTGGTCCCATATAAATTTTATTAATTGTGCTTGCGTAGTTTTTGAGTTAGCTTCAATAATACGTATTTTTTCCCAATAAGTAATATGTAGATGATATCTTAATTTTCTCCTTCACTGTTATTTACATAGCAGGTAGTGATATTCGAATTTATGTGTACCACAACTAAAAAGTATAATATAATTGAATAGTTGTTCACCCCTTAATAAGAATGTTGTGCATGCCTATAAGTGATGTATTTACACAGTATTGAAGACTAGTGATTACTACCTATTGTTACTATCCTTGTAAATATGTCGTTGGTGTGCCTTGCTCAATAAATAAATAAATAAAAAGTGAAAAATAAAACTTTTTACAAAAAAAAAAAACAACCGACTTCCAAAAAAAACACTAACTAAACAAGACATCACAGACAAACAAATTAAAAATCCGGAGTCACACGTGTTAGGGCATAAATCGAACAGATTACGTGTGACTCCGGATTTTTTAATTTGTCTGTCTACATACATACCGGTCAAAATCAAACCCTCCTATTTGCTTCGCCGTAGTCGGGTAATAAATAGGTCGTATTTGACCCCTGACCCACGTACTCCTCATGAATGTCCGATACATAATTTTACCCATACTTTTTCCAGGCATTTCGCTGGTGCGAGAACCCGGAGACTATCCGCGTGTCCACGACGCCGATGTACGCGTTAGTAGTGTCAACGGGGAGTCTGCTGGGCTGGGCGTTATGTGTGACTCCTGCTGTTGCCGAGTAAGTTATTAAAACAAACACACACACATACCATCACCCTTGTATTCCCCGAAGGGTTAGGCAGGTGTTTCGAATAAGGCGGGAGGAAACGCCCGGGTGTCACCACTGTGTGGATCGCCCGGAGGACACGGTGGAGCATACGGTGGAGGTCTGCCCCGCTTGGGCGGAGCCCCGCCGTGTCCTCTTGGAGGCGATTGGCGGCGGTGACCTCTCGCGTCCGGCTCTGGTCCAGGCCATGGTACGGAGCGAGAGGGCATGGGAAGCAGTCACCTCCTTCTGCGAAGCAGTAATGCTCGCGAAGGAGGAGGCGGAACGCGTGAGGGAGAGGCAAAGTTTGCGCCCTCACGCCCCTAACCGCCGCCGCCGCTGGAGACGCCCTGGGCGTCGGGAATCCCAGGCGGATTCCCGGCCACCATAGGCGCGGGCTTGCGGACGGCGAGCAACGGGTAGCTCGCCGTCCGATCAGGACCAGGCCCGGGTCGATGGCGCGTCGTGTTCCACGCGCGCCTCAAAGAGATGTCAGCACAATTGGCGGGGTCCGCTAGGACCGATGCCTGCCAGCGTTGCGGGTTAGTCCGAAAGGGATACCGGGACCTTGGCAACAGGCAACTGAAGGAACACGGGTGGGTTTTAGTCAGTAAAAGTCTGACACGCCCTTCCGCTCCGCCCAGAGCGGGAGAAGTCATTGGATGATTTCCCAACCTCACAAAAAAAAAAAAAAGGTTTAGGCAGGTGTACCTATACCTGTAGTACCTTAGGAGGTATGAGGAACAGGGTGTAAAATTAACTCATCCACCATAGGATCCTCCGATAGGGAGGATCCTCCGAACAGACGGGTGTTGTGTCTGGCGGGCAACTGCCCAACGATTGATGTCGGTTCGTTCTTGTATACAGTATGTTAACTAACAAAGGGCATTCCCGTTAACCTGCAATAGTATATCGTGTATACATGTTAAAAAAATATTAGTAATCAAAAAAAAAAAAAAAAAAAAATCTGTCGTGAAATGTTCACAAAACGATTAAATTTAAACGTAAAAGAAACACTCTGTACACGCACACTTGTATTTCAACGTAGAAAAACAAGTGTGACAAGTGGGCGTGTACAGAGAGTTTATTTTCCGTAACAATTTAATATTTTTTGTGAATATTTTACTATACAAAAACAAAAAAAAAACATTTTTTTTTTATGGTAATATTTTTTTTAGCATGTATTGATGCTATACTATTGCAGGTTAACGGGAACGCCCTTTGTAAGTTAACATACTGTATAATTGTCCATTGCACGGTAAACTTTAATTGCGCGATGCAGGATTTATATGACGTCAGGTCTTTGATGCGTAGTTCGCATGTGGCGATGTAGATACTGCCACAGTACAGTACACCCACATTTCACCAGCTATGTTAAAGTCCCATGTAATAGGGGGCGAGCCTATTGCCATCAACCGGGCACAAATCCACACTCTGGGCTGCAAGTTATTAAAATGTAGATAATTATCATGATTTAACTTCATAAAATATATTCTGAATAAAATTTACTATAAATTTTTTCTGAATTTAAATAAAAAATAATAAAGCCATAGTTTTATCAAAAATTGAACTCGAAAGTTCAAAAAACTTGGAATAGAACTTTACATTTCATTAATTGTGTTTAAGGCGCTTACAACAGGCAAACGGTAAAAGTAGGCTTGAATTAAACTAAAAAATTGCCAAATGTATATAGTTTGAGGTAGCGGAAAAATTATATGTTAATCTTGAACATATTTCTCAGAATAGGTTGCTAGCAAAACAGGTTTTGAAAAAAAAAATCGATATAAATGAATGGTAAACTAACCCTTTTACCTTTAGTTCTAATCCAAAATATCTGTATTAAATATCAACGTACGTTAGTATTTTAATTAATAACAATAACTTCTTATTTGAATGCAGAACTTGGTTGTTTTTCATATTCGACCATTCAACTTATTTTTCGAAAATTGCTACATATTTTGCAATAAATTACAAGCGTTATGTCATCGCGCCTTTCTTTCATTTCTAAGCTATCCAAAAGTGACCGCGGTTTATCTGTTATCAGCGTCTTAATCAAAAATACATGTAAAAATACTTTCATCTCCATCAAAAATAACTTCAAAACGTACGCTATCAAGAACCTAAATTCTAATTTTATCTAAATTCTTGTTACAGATACCGCCATTACACGAAGAACAGGTCCATCCTAATAGCATTATTTTCCACAGTTATCATTCTAATGGGCTATCAAAATGTAAAGGAGAACATGTGCAAGGCAGACGCTACTAGATACTACGCGATGCAGTTTGTGATGGCAGCTGTCAAACCTTTGTTGTTATTGAGAATGACACCTACACTGGCTATGTTGCCTTATGGGGCTAAATCCAAGGTCGAGTAAATGGCCTTTTGACCTTAGTTCATAAATTAGGGTAAGATATTTTAGTCTTTTGGCTTAGGGTTTTATGGCCCTGCGTCTTAAGGTTTTTTTGGCCTTAGGTGTTAAGGTCTTCTGACTTTAGGTCTTAGAGTCTTGACCTTGGGTCTTAAGTGCTTTTGGTCTTGGGTCTTAAAGTAATTTGGCTTTGGATCTTAAAGTCTTCTGGCTTATGGATTTAAAGTCTTTTGACCTTGGGTTTTAAGGTCTCTTAGCTTTGGATCTTAAGGTCATATGGGTTTTAGTCTTAGTCTTTTGACCTTGCATTTTAAGGTCTTCTGGCCTTGGGTCTTAAGGTCATATGGGTTTTAGTCTTAAAGTCTTTTGACCTTGGGGTTTAAGGTCTCCTGGCTTAGGATCTTAAGGTCATATGGGTTTTAGTCTTAAAGTCTTTTGACCTTGGGTCTTAAGGTCATATGGGTTTTAGTCTTACAAGTCTTTTGACTTTGGGTTTTAGGGTTTCTGACCTTGGGTCTTAAGGTCATATGGGTTTTAGTCTTAAAGTCTTTTGACCTTGGGGTTTAAGGTCTCCTGGCTTAGGATCTTAAGGTCATATGGGTTTTAGTCTTAAAGTCTTTTGACCTTGGGTTTAAGGTCTCCGGGCTTCGGGTCTTAAGGTCATTTGGCCTTGGGTCTGAAGGTCTTTTGTGACCGAAACCAGTTCATCACCCTCGACGACACATATTAGAACCTATAAAAAGGTTTTATTGGAATTTTATCATTGAATTGTTTTTGAACTTATGGTAAGTCATCATCATTGTAAATATAGGATCGAAACATCGGCTGGAACGAACTTGTAGTAATTTGTACTAGTTTTGAACCAATTCGCGTGAGTTTGCTTCATTTAAGTATTTTCATCATCATCATCTGCCTAGCCTTTTCCCAACCATGCTGGGGTCGGCTTCCAGTCTAACCGGATGCAGCTGAAGACCAGTATTTTAAAATAAATAAATACCAAATAAATAAATACATCGTTATAAAGAAAACATGTGATTTAAAAAATAGGGTGTGTGCTTATGACGCTAGCGTCAGCGCACACAAAGCGCTGAGCAGACCATTTTCTGAGACTACTGAAAAATTAATCTTATGACAATGCCATACATTGCAAAATTAAATACACGTCCAAACTTGATGCTCGACTTTGCAAGATGCGTGTTCGTGTATTTAATTTTGCAATGTATGGCATTGTCATAAGATTAATTTTTCAGTAGCTTCAGAAGATTCTCTGCTCTTGGTGTGCGCTGAACCCCTAGAAGTGGAAACTTACGACTGGAGCCATATACAGGGTGTAAGGGTAAACACTCTTGTCATTCAAACCATGGGTAGTTGACTTAAATATAAAAATAAATTACCGAAAAAAACCTTATTTTCATTAAAAGATTTTGAAAAGCTTCTATGCGGCGCCGTGCTCGCTAGCGAAACAGCTGACTGACTGAGAGAGGGGTCGCGCTCACGGCCGGTCAGGTCACGTCAGTCCATATTTCAATCCCCCCACCCGTGTTGAGACGCAAATTCGTTGCCCTAGCGCATAGGTGAAAGGGTGAAATACCCTAGTGGTAAAAAAGTAATTAAAAAAAAAACGTAATTTTCCATTGATTTTACGTTTTATGAATTAACAACAAACCGCTGGTTTCAAGGATAACGGTGTTTACCCTAACACCCTGTACACTCCTACCAACTTATCTGTGAAATGGCGAAAATTGTAACTACGGCCGTCATGTTGAAAGTCATTCGATTGTCTGTGCTGCTACATTCAGTGCACAATAAAATTATTGACTAGATGAATTCATTCATTCTGATGTTACAATGTTAGAATTAATTTGTATAATCAATCATTTAGCAACACTGAATCGATGGTGGCGTCCTCTGTCAGTTCACAGATAAGTTGGTAGGACTGTATGTGCAATTCAGCGCCGAGAATACCCGATTCATCGCCGCAGACGGTTTCATTAAATGTTCAGAAAGAGCCCGAAGTGCGACTAAAGAAGTTTTCACTTCAATTAGACAGTTATTGTAACGAGCCGTTAGGTTTTATATTTATTTTAATGGAAGGGAGTTCTCATGGTCTTTAAGTCAATTAATGTAGCTAGGAACAATTAATATAATTCAAAAATTAGACAATTCTACTAACACATCATACACACTTATAGTCCCCGTCACGAGAAGGCATAAATTTTGTAAACACACATTCAGGGGTTCGTAACCTTTGGATCAAATAAAAAAACAGTTTTGTAATGATTTTTTTTAAAGGGATATAATTATGTTAACACTCACATCTAATTACTGTCGTCAGACGATTCTGAGTATTCTGTTTCTGAATCAGTTACATGGATGATAAAACTGTCTACCGTCTATGTTACTTCAAACTTTTTCAACGGTACTAGTCAGTCGAAAATCAACTTTATTTACAGTTGCATAAAGTTGCTGTTTGTTTAAGTGGAAATAACATCAATATTGGAAACAAGGATTTAAATTGAGTAATGTTAACTTTGAGTTGATTAAATTTGGGTTTTTTTTTTGTTGATTGAATTGTCGCTACGTAACTTAGAAGTTCATTATTTACAGAATTTATAGCTTCTCGTAAAGGGGACTTTAATATAGTATAGTGCGTTTATTTAGTATAGTGAATTTTGCAGTCATGTGATGAAACTATACCAATAGTTTGACCGCTGATCCGCGCCTTAGGAATACGCGGCGAGGCAGCGGCAGCGTTGACGAATGAGCGGCGAGTGGGGTGCGTGCGCCGTGAGCGTTGACGAATGAGCGGCTTTCACTGCCCTCCCGTGAGCCGCACATACCTAAGACGCCGAACAGCGTTCTCGGTTTATACCAGTTGTACTTTTGACTTAATCATTGACTAAGTTAGATACTGTAGGTAGTGCGATAGCATAAGGCCCTTTGTACGCGGCACGGTTCCTTTACCGTACGGCCTATAAACCGCGCCGTAGAATACACGTGTCAAAAAGCTTCCATATTGTGATCCATACAACCATGACGACTGTGCCTACACAAACCGTAGTTTTTCACTAGAAGAAAAACGTGTGGAAGGGCCTGGATATAAGCTATCTGGGAGGCTACTTTAAACTTGCAAGTACTTGCAGAGTGGAAAGATTTTTAAGGCTATGTCCACATGAAGCCGAATAAACGGTGTTTTTTATCATTATAGATTTAGATAGTGCAATGCTTTTTTAGAAAAATGTGGCCTTGACACATGGCCTTAGCGCAAAAAAAAAGAAAAATGGTATCTATGTAATATTGAAAAAAAAAAACGACAGATTCCGGGTTGCTACTGAGAAATCCCGGGTGGAAAAACTAATGACACTTGGCTCGTCCCGGGAACCCAAGGCTTCATGCTTAGCAGCCTTTGCGACCACTAGACCAACGAGACAGAAACGGATGATGTCTTTTTAAAGTTAGTTTTTGGTTGTCAATTTATTATCCTAACTAATATGATAAATGCAAAAGTGAGTTTGTTTGTTTGTTACGCTTTCAAGCTAAAACGGCTGAACGGATTTCGATGAAATTTGGCACATGGGTAGACCATGACCTGGAGAAGGACATAGGCTACTTTTCATCCTGGGTCGTATAGTCCGGTCGCGAAGCAGAAAGAATTTCGTACAATGACCCTTCATTACTTATCTCTATCGCTCGCGCCAAAAAGTATATTACCGTCGCGCTCACACATTAGAAGGACCGCCCTTATCGCAGGCGCTGAGCGCGAGCGATAGAGATAAGTAATGAAGGGTCATTGTACGAAATTCTTTCTGCTTCGCGACCGGATTTTAGACGAATTCGCGGGCAATAGCTAGTTGTAAATAGTTTTAACATGTTTGTGATTTTTATGGTACAAAAAATACGGGTTTATTTGTTTATTATTTATGTTCCCTGTGATAATATCCACAATTATTTATTAAACGTGACAAAGGACAAAGTCCTGAATTAAAATGAAATAAGAATGTTATTATTTTACAAAAAACATTGGTATGTTATTTATTTTATTTATAATCAACAAAATATGTAATTTTATATACTTAAAATATGAAAAATGAGTAATATAGTGGTAGAATGCAAACTTTGGTTTCATATGACAGCTTTGAACGGTCACAAAACGGCTGTCCAAATAGTGTTTTTGACATTTTGTCAAAAACCGGTGAAAATTACAGATTTTCATAACGACCTTTATAAAATGACGGAACCGCTTTCCTGGGAAACGCTTTACACCGCTTGACGGCGAAAAGTGAGTACGTCTGCGCCTGCGCACCTATCACTACGACTTTTCGTAGTGTGCTTTCACAAATTTTACGGGCGCAGCTCACAAAACGTGTATGATAGGATCCTAAACAGTCACAGAATAGCACAGAAGGCGCACTCCGCATTTTAGATATGAAGCTACAAGTACGCGGCGGGCTCGTCTTGTCGGGCCAATTCAGTGAGCGTAAAAAAATATAAGAGTTCCATAAGCGATGGAAAGAGAGGTAACTTCTAAATGAATATAACTGTTGGTAATTAGCGCTGTGCAACCAAAATTGCACTTTATTGTGTCATAGCAAGTCGCTTTTTATTTCAATGATTTTGCGGAGTTATAACCATCTGTATTCATCTGTGCTTTAGTGACAAAATAATTGATTTGTATAGAATCTTCAACGTCAAAAACTTTTTCCGAGTTATTAATAAGTACCAAAAATATGTAATTGATTATTAATTTTTCTTTATGTATCAAAGATTTTAATGCAAATTACTTTTTCGTGTCTCGCCAAATGCCAGTGCACAAATGTTTGTAATTATGGGTAAATAAAATTGTTTAAATTAATTCATGGTTTCATTGTAATTGAAGAGTACCTGAAAGCTGTTTTTAATTAAGCAGGATTTAGGCTGCGTTTCCACCAGAGATGAGCGAAGATGCGTAGCGAGGGATGTGTGTGAAACTAACCAATATCATCGCTTCACTGTCATATCTTGAGCTAAGCTAGCGTTGTTATTGGTACAGACGCCAGCACATCAAGCTACTACAATCTGTCAAATTTCTTTAATAGATTTTCAACTTTATCGCTAAAGCATTAAGGTTCAAGGTTGATTGGGAAAATCTGACAGTTTCGGGTAGCTTGACCTGCTGGCGTCCTGCTGGTATCTGTGTTATTGGCTAGATTTACGGACATTCCTCGCTACGCATCCTCGCTCATCTCTGGTGGAAAGGCAACCTTATGCGAGTTAGGGAATGCAATTTGATTAATGGGGTTGGCAAAATATGTCAAAATGGCGCTAGCATAGCTTTAACCAATTAAGAATTATTGTGATTTGACATTGATTTTTAGTTTAAAGGCAATACGTGGTCTTTATCAGAAGAGGTCTTATTGTCTCTTATTATGCGTGGGTTTGCGGGCTAGGTGATGTAATTAAATGGGAATGAACAATAATGTAAACGAAGTTCCACCGAGTACGTGAGGCGCGAGCGCAGATCAATCAACTCACTGCCCTGCCAGGGTAGTCACCATGATCACCAATACCACAGTCGCCATGAATCCTTGCCGGTTTCCCGGTTTCGATCCATCTCCGCGATCTTCCAATATTTTAGCGGGGGGGCCGCCTCCTCAGTACCCGGGGTTACGTCAAGTTGACAGCTGTCACAATCGTTCGAAAATCAACTCCGTAAGTTTAGCGTCGTAATATCTTTAGACGCGCCGTCACGGCCACCCTGACTATCACACGTCCTCGTGTGCTTAGTTATCCTGATATGGTCCACCTCAAATGCCAGAAGAAACAACATTCCATTAGCATCAGCTCGTCCATTCCTGACATGCTACGTAAGGATCTCTCACTTAGTAGCAGCACAGGCTTAGCGCGCCGATTACACATTGCATGAACTGGGCGTACTAGGCCCTACCCCCAACCATCAATGTACCATGCGGTATGGACCGGGCGCGCAAGGCCCTTTCGACCAATTACTATCATACAATGTGGTGTGGACCGGGCGCACAAGGCCCTTTCGACCAACCAACTACACAACATGCGGCGTGGACCGGGCGTACTGGGCCCCTTCGACCAGTCACCTACACAACGTGCGGCGTGGACTGGGCATTCTGGGCCCCTTCGACCAGCCACCTACACAACGTGCGGCGTGGACCGGGCATTCTGGGCCCCTTCGACCAGCCACCAACACAACATGCGGCGTGGACCGGGCACTCTGGGCCCCTTCGACCAGCCACCAACAAAACATGCGGCGTGGACCGGGCACACTGGGCCCCTTCGACCAGCCACCTACACAACATGCGGCGTGGACCGGGCATTCTGGGCCCCTTCGAACAGCCACCTACAACATGCGGCGTGGACCAGGCGTACTAGGCCCCGCGACCAGCCAACCATAGCTACACAACACAGTTTGGCCCGGGCGTGCTAAGCCCTTTTAGCCACGCTTAGCAAATCCTACACAAACACAAAACACATGTAGTTACAAGCCACTTTAATTTTCATGAACATCCGCTTCATCATGGCTTCATGCCATGAATGACCGAATGTGATTCAGTATTCGTAGCTGTAATGTAAGGGTATCTGAGATCGAGTAAGCATCGCTGTCGCTATCAATAGAGGTGCTATTTCATCAATTTGTTCTAAATCACGCGTCGTTTCGGCCTGCTCACAATAGAACAGATTCCATCCTATTTTTTTTTTTCACTAACCCATCTAACAAGTTATCTATAAAAGTAGTTGAACTTTTAGTGAATTCAACGCCTAGTTGTTGCGTCACTGTGACAATGCACAATAATCAGAATGCAGAACTTAACATGCTTCTGTAATAATGCCACTAACAGATCGCGACCATTGCCTTCAAGTTTGGTGTCGATGTGGTCATGTTTGATACACTTCAGTATCTTTATATAAAGAGAATTTCAAACATAACATAAAAACACACCCACCCTCCCCAAGGGGATAGGCAGAGGTGTATAGCACTCTCTGACCCCACCCAACCACTTATATCCAGATCCAATGCAACAGGTCAATCCTACTGCCACAAATCTGGCCTCCGGGCCTGTACTGAGAAAATATGGACTGCTTGTGTTACTTACAAACGTTAGGCGCTATAAGAATTTCCATTTCTAAGGAGTTGCAGTTACGTTCTTCATTGGTCACTGATCACACACTTCACTAATCACTGGTTGTTTTAGGTTTAGTTATTTCACTGGTCTCCTCACTACCTTGCCCTCGTAATCCCACTTCTGATAAAGGCAATACGTGGTCTTTATCAGAAGAGGTCTTATTGTCTCTTATTATGCGTGGGTTTGCGGGCTAGGAGATGTAATTAAATGGGAATGAACAATAATCTAAACGACGTTCCACCGAGTACGTGAGGCGCGAGCGCAGATCAATCAACTCACTGCCCTGCCAGGGTAGTCACCATGATCACCAATACCACAGTCGCCATGAATCCTTGCCGGTTTCCCGGTTTCGATCCATCTCCGCGATCTTCCAATATTTTAGCGGGGGGGCCGCCTCCTCAGTACCCGGGGTTACGTCAAGTTGACAGCTGTCACAATCGTTCGAAAATCAACTCCGTAAGTTTAGCGTCGTAATATCTTTAGACGCGCCGTCAAGTTTTTTACATTTGGACCAAAATGGATAAAAATAAAATAAAAATAGTTTATTGGTAAAACAAGTACCTATAGGTATTAACATATTTTGATTGGATCCTCCTTTTAGGCAGATAGTGACCGTTTTTTACTGTCATAGTAGTTTTTGTGATAATTGTAGATGTATTTATTGATTTTGTTATATTGAAAACATAACACCCCACGCCTGTATTCCCCGAAAGGTTAGGCAAAGATGTACCTATAGTACACCCACATTTCGCCAGGTCTTAGGTAATCCCAAGTAGTAGGGGGCAAGCCTATTGCCATCAACCGGGCAAAAATCTCCAGACTCCGGGCTGCTACTGAGAAATTCCTGATGGAAAAACCAAAAACACTGTCCGACCCGGGAATCGAACCCAGGACCTCATGCGCAGCAGTAGCGCTTGCGACCAGTAGACCAACGAGACAGTTGCAAGCTCTAAATAACAAAAAGAACAAAAAGCATAATTTTTCGGGTAGGTATTGTATTTTTATAGCAATAATACAAGTTATTAGGTATGGTTAGCAACAAAAGTCCATTAACACTGTCACTTTTATATAACATCAAAATTGATACAAATTGATTCGATAAATTGCTTTTAGCTTCTGTTCTGATAACAGTACATAATTATACTATTAACAGTAATAATACTTTTGTTGTTGACTGTACCCTACTTATAGTAAAACAGAATTCAGATAATTTGCAGTGCGACCTGTTTATCAACATCCTTTTTGATAAAATCTATGTCAGTATCACTATAACTTTGTTCTAGCACCGATTTCCATCTAATATTATTATTATTATTTGATACTTTGGGCGTGCCTGGACCGTCCCCTGCGGATTCTTCGTTATCTGTACTTGAAGTTGTCAACAGTCCCTGCGGTTTCGTAATTCTGATTTTTTTAAATTTGTTTGGATTTGTTAACATTTTTTTTGTTAATATCCATTTGTTTCCGCTACGAATACTGTTTTCACTCTTTTTCTTGCTCTTGACAGACGTGTCGGTACCTCTCGTACGTTTCTTTTTGTATTTAAATGTGTTTTTAATACTATCGGATCCAAAATCAAGAATCTTTTTACTTTTTTCCTTGAAAATTCTGGTTTTAGATTTTTTTGTTTTGCCGTTTTGTCGGGGAAGGGCGTAAACGACCTTTTTTGAAGAGGTAATTTCGTTTATAATCTTTTTTGCGGTGTTTATATCACTTTTGACTTTCGTAGCGGTTGAAATTTCGCTCCTGATTCGTTTTCCGGAGCTAATCTCGCTTTTAACTCTCGCTGTTTCGTTGATGGAGACTCTAGATCTTGGAAGGATATGTATTAGTTTTATATCGGTTAAAACTTTCTCTGATGTTTGACAAAGTCCTGGTTTCACGTTTACTCTCAAACCATTTTTGACCCTTCTGGGGTTCAGGGGTATGATTTGGTCTAGAGGAAAGCAGCATAAAGATTTATAACAAATCATAATTCTTCTTACTATATTTTTAAGGGCTTGATTTAATAAATTGTGTTCTTCTTGACGTAATTTGCTAGTTTTTGAAGAAGCGCTCGATTTTCTACTGAATATTGAATTTGGCATTCTTAATACTTTGTAGATAATTCTAATGTTATTTTCTAAGTTCCATCGCGTGTTTGATTTGTGGACTTTGTTGAGACCCACAAGAACATTTTCAACAAACTTACAGACCGCATCGTTTTGATTTTTTGTTGCTAGTTTGAAGTATAAGGTTATGGTTTAAGTTTTTTTTTGGAAAACCATAGCTTGATTTTTTGACGCAAAGAGGTCTTTACAAAATTGTAGAAGAAATCACAGGAGTCTCCTATTAAGGGCGAATTTGACCAAACTTTTATACCTAGTATAAAAATCCAGCGAATAAATTTTTAATTTTTGACAGATTTTCCATACAACAACTGTCAGATGTCAATTTTATTCCACGGATAAAAGTTATCTGGCTTTGGTTAAATCAGCTTTAAGCCATAACCTCTAATTATTTTGTCAATGAAATTATAAAAGTGTAGCTATTTAGAGTCCTCATCAGTGAAGTTATTTTAGGAACTAGAAGATGAGGTCGGCGTTTCCTTTCCGACTAGGTACTCTGCGAAGAAAGGCCAAAACAAATACTAACTTAGAAAAGTGTAGGTATCATAAAAGAGAACATACATACATACAATTTACGCCAAACTATTATATATATACATACAGAGGACATGTATTTAGGACAGAATTCTTAAAAAAAAAGATAAGCACTCGTAGTCGACAGTTAGCGGATTGTAGTACATTTCTGTTGTTCATAGATTGACGAATTTTCTTCGCAACGATTTATTTTCGTAGTGCGCGCTTAGCCTAAGCCAGCGTTGCATCATCTGCCTAGCTTTTTCCTAACTATGTTAGGGTCGGCTTCCAGTCTAACCGGATGCAGCTGAATACCAGTATTTTACATGGAGCGACTGCCTATCTGACCTCCGCCACCCAGTAACTGGGTAATACGATACCCCTTGGCAAGACTGGTTGTCAGACTTTCGGGCTTCTAACGACCCATAACGACTGTCATAGATCCACAAATGACAGCCGGGACCAACGACCAGGGCTGCGGGAAAGTCCGAAAGGGATACCGGGGCGCTTGGCAACAGGCAACTGAAGGGGTGGGTGGGTTTTAGTCAGCAAAAGTCTGACACGACCTCCCGCTCCGCCCAGAGCGGAAGAAGTAATATGATGATTTCCCGCCCTCAAAAAAAAAAGGGACCAACGGCTTAGTCTCGATATGTTAACATGGTCACCCATCCACGGACCAACCCTGGCAAGCGAAGTTTAACCAAAGGTTTTCCAAAAACACATATTTGTTTACATATTTGGAACCAAAATCACAAACGCAGGAAATACACACAGATACACATTTATCAGCTTTTGGATAAGTATCTACTTAATTAAAATTCATTATCAATCCGATAAGCTTTTCACGTGAACCTTTTCAAAACATAATTACTTACCTGCCTCTATCAAGTGGATTGATTAAATCGTATATTTTTATTATGTACTTTAGCTTCTTCTTTTTAATTAAGTTAGTATTCAATCATTTTATCAGGACATAGCTTCTGCCCGCGACTTCGTTCGGTTGGAAGTCGTAAAGCTACGGTTTCTTAGAAGAGCTGAGGCCGCTGTATCGGCTGTCATGAAAATGATGACAGCGGTAAGGATTTAAATCGTTAGATTCGCCATAACAGGGGGCCAAGTCTACTAATTTACCAACGTGTCAGTGGTCTCACAATGATCAGTTTTTGACAGATATGCCATACAAAATCTGTCAAAAACTGATCATTGTGAGACCACTGACACGTTGGTAAATTAGTAGACTTGGCCCCCTGGTCAAAAGATAGTCGCTTTTCTGTTTCATTTTGACACCTCTGACACATAATGATGTAGTGACTACACTTCGTTTGTCATGGAAACGCTATTTAAGTAATGTAAGGCACCATTCTCAGTATGGACACTCTTTCTTGTGACTGAGTACGGTGAGGGCAAATCTAGCGATTTAAATCTTTTGGGGGCGGTCTTTGACTTATTGTTAAATACTGGTGAAAATGGCAGATTTTCATGAAGTCCGTACGGAACCGCTTTTTTAAGAAACGTAGCTTATGTATAAGTAACAAACATCTTTCTATAAAACTCCCTCGAAACGGCCCCCGACCCACCGCGTCACATTCACATCGCCCGGCCGCGCTTATTTTTTGTCTTTTTGCTCGGCTCCGAAGGGTCATAGCGTAATTTTAAAAAGCCTCAAAATTCCTTATGTATCACTCCGTCCATTGGTGAAAACCGTATCAAAATCAGTTCGGTAGTTTTTGAGTTTATCGCGTTCAGACAGACAGACGCGACGTGTACCTAGTGATATTTATTAGGTATAGATATAGATTTCACTGATAAAATGTCTCATTATCGTATTGTGTAAGCTCTTATTAATATTATAGAGTGGTCAATGCCATTGGTCCATCAACTATTACAGTGGCAGGGCAGGTAGCACGTGTTGTGCTACCACTAGCCAGCAGTTCCACCCCATTTATAGTATTTTTTTTTTCTTATAAATAAAATGGTGAGCGCAGAAAACAGTTTTTCGCCGACGGATTTGTTTCAATATGTAAGTGTAACTTCTTTATGCGCGTTGAGCACTTTTTGGGTGAACAAAAATCATAGAACTCGCGTCATCGTCACGCTTGAAGAAATGAATAAATGTTACTTAGTTTTCGCTTCTATTGGCAGTCCCCAATGTCTGCCCCGTTTTTTAACTGCTGTGTGTGTCTATTAATCATCATCATTATAATCAGTGTTCCTAAATATTAAACGAAAAATGGCTACTTCAAGAAACTTCTGACATTATAAGGATAGGCTGCCCATCATTGAGTCAGTATTTTCTTCAAAAATACAATAGAGGCACTCAGCATGGCAACACTTCGTCAATCTGATGATTGACTTGTCATGAATCCGAACACGAAGTGAAGTGAGGTTAGGATGATTCCTGAGGAAGCCTCGTTGAGAGGTGGAACACCTGTCGATTTCTTACAGGGTTTTTTTATGAATCTTTACGACTAGTTAAGCGGAATAGATTACGTACATAATATAAACGTCTATTGTATTATGGATTTTCGGAATCAATTAACTAGTATTTTCTTCGTCTTGATTAATAAGGAATGTTAACCTTATACGATTTTGGACATCGTTTCGTATTCACTTTTTTTTTTCAATTCATCAATCAATAATTGGGTTTAGTGTCGATCATAGGTACAAAAATAGGTCCAGGTGTTCTGCAATATATTAAGATCGGCTATGTCCCGTCTTTTAGACAAACAATAAAGATTATTATTTTAATAAATTACCTTCCAAAGGATTTACCTACCTACCACGTTGATTTTGTGAGTCATGTGAGTTCCACTCCATCTTTTTTCTTGTAAAAATCCTCATGGCTAACCGAAACGTTAAGCCTGACTTTACCTGTTAATGGTCAGCGTAGTCTGGGTAGCATAATGATCGAGCATTTTCAGCACACAACGAGATACAACGCTATGGCCGTCCTTTGCATTTTAGGTTATCTTCAGGATTTCCGATGATACGAACCAGACGACAAGTGACAATCGCTTCGAAAGCGTTTCGTATTTCTATAACGACTTTCAACGGGACTGACATAAGCTTTTCGATAGCTAATGTCAGTCCTATACATTTTTGCCTTTTCCATCATCGTTATCGCTGATAGAATGTCAGTTTGTCTAGAGCCCCAGATCCCCTTCCGTGCCATTTCTTGGTACCCACGTCCAGAGGATGCTAGTAGATACCTACACTTTCTGGATCATCATTTCAGCCGAAAGACGTCCACCGCTGGATATAGGCCTCCCCCAAGCACTGCCACTTCGACCGGTTCTGTGCTTCTCGCATCCAGCGCATTTCCGCGGCCTTCACCAGGTCATCGGTCCACCTGTGGGGGGCCTTCCAACGCTAAGTCTTCAGGTACGCGGTCGCCACTCCAGAACCTTTCGGCCTTTCGGCCATCTATTCTGGGAGAAATGTGCCCTGCCTACTGCCACTTAAGTTTGGCAATACTTCGGGCTATGTCGGTTACCTTGGTTTTCCTACAGATCTCTTCATTTGGCTGGATTAATTTGGCATTTTGGATGGCCACAATAAGATACTTTAATGTGTATGAATATTTCAGGCTGAAATGCTGCTCAAAGAATCGAAACTTCGAGAAGCGAGCATTCAGCACAGAACTAATCATTACGGCTGGCTAACATCAAGACCAATTCAAAATGAAGTCAGCAAAACGAATAAAGAATTGGAAAGACTAAGGCCAATGATTCAAAAGGTGCGTAATGTTTTTGACATTTTCTCTCATTTACTACTTACTGTACATTTCAGTTTTTTTTTTTGCTTAGTTGTCCTCTTATGTCATTATTACTCTATTGCCTCGTTGGTCTAGTGGCTGCAAGCGCTACTGCTGAGCTTGAGGGCCTGGATTCGATTCCCAGGTCTAGCAGTGTTATTGGGTTTTTCTATCAGGAATTTCTCAGTAGCAGTCTAGATTGCCCCATTGATAGCAATAGGCTCGACCCCTATTACATGGGACTTAAACATATATAACTGTCAAAATGTGGGTGTACAATACATGCCACGGTACACCTCTAACCCTTCTGGGAATTACAGACGATTCTATCTTTACGTATGTGAAAAAAAAGGTTACAGTAATTAAATACCTAAATAACAGTATCCTTTGTAGTATAAAGTACATACTAATTCCATGCCTATATCCTGTTTTTTGACAGCTGTCATCAGAAAATTGCGCCAAAATCGCTGTCAAACTCGACGCCATGACAGACGAGGAAGAATCCTCTTCCGGCATTTTGAGCATATTCAAGAAACTTCTAGAAGATCAGAACAGCATACAGCTGATGGAGAAGAATGTGGTGAAAGCTAAGGAAACAAGTTTGAAGAAGAATAGAATGAATAAGGTGCACCCTGTGTTAGTGCCAGATGGAAGGCAGCCTACAGTTTCTTTTATATTGTACTTTTAAATGTTAAAACTAAACTAATCAATGTATGTAATTGAAGTTTTCGTCAGCAAACGGTTTTTTTTCACGATCCAATGCGTTAAAATAAAGCATTTTTTCTTAAAAAATTTGAGGTTTTAATACAGACAACTTTGTTTATTTTTATTGAGTAGGTTGTATTTGTATTTCTTTTCCACGTTGACAATAAACCTTTACATTGTTAATTTAATTCTTTAACTGGAAGAATAATAAAAAAAGAGTTAAATATGTAATAACTTAAACACCTCCTAAAGGGAAAACCGAACCCGTAAAGGGCTAAATAAATGACACAGCAAAAATTATAAAAAATATATTTATTTACAATTTTTTACACGTTTTTACAAAAAAATATAATTACAAATGCAGACAAGCATTTTCTTACAAAGACGGAAGATGGAATGCGTCCATATACATAATTGTTTTTAAACATTATGGCAGTGCGTCAGTTGTAAATGACGAAAATACTGCAGAAAAACCCAATTATTTACTACAAAAAGCATCATACAGGCAAAAATGACCACTAAAATAATGATTGATCTCGTTAAACTTGTAATGAAGGAACAGGCACTTGATTGAACCCTAGTGACGTATCGATACTATCATTTTTTACGAATGATTACTAGCATATTAGTGGCCATTTCGTTTAAAAATTCACTGTTAATTCAAAATATTTTACACACTGAATATTTTTAAGGATCATAGGGTTTGCAAGTAGTCGCTTATACTGATTTGTAGCAGAGACATCCCTAACACTTTTTTACTGTAGCTATGCAAACACGCACACATTCAAAATAAAAGTGACAGATGGTATGTCAGATTTTGACATAAGCACAGATAAAAAAATGCGTTCGGATACTCTTTAAAAAGAAGATGGTGGCGTCTTCATCCATGGGTAAAGCTGTCATAGAGTTGTGCCGGAAAAGAGTTGTCGTCTTATGGGGTAATCACCAACAATAGGGGTAGTTGGGGCAGAGCGCGGGGGGGAAGTCAGCGGGGTACCTTGGAGCAGCGGGGACGGGCCTGTCGAAAAAAACGAGACGTTAATAAAACAGTTACTGTAAACAATGCTTAAATTAAAAATCTATTTTGACCTTATCTATGATGCATGATTTTTTGTACAGAACCAGAGTAGTCCGATCGATGGCACAGTGGTCTAAGATTGCTCCAAGTTTTCAGTTCCCCAAACATTTTTAAAGATAAAAGCTTTGGGAAACTTGAATCAATCGGGCATTAACCGGGCATCAACATGATAATTAGATTATCATGTTTTTAAAAAATGGACAAAGGGAAATAGTTACCTATTTATCTAAGTACCTAAGTATCCTTTGTACCATCTACCATGGTTCATGTCTGGAAAAGCCTCTATCTATTTTAATAATGACAACATCATCACACACAATCCGCAAAGGAACTGAACGCTTTGATACAAATCTTCTTGAAGATCTTGACAAGGAGCGCCAATGCAAAAATCGCCCAAAGCCTTTATACACACAAGCGCCCCAGTTTAGCTAGCAATTTTGGGGCTGCCATGGTTGCCGGGTGCTTGAGTGGAGTACACACGTACAATGATGCTGATCAGCTCTTCCGTACACGGTGTGACCGGGTTTGAGAGCTCACGAAAGGAAAGAGAATTAGTCTGAGTGTCTGGACAAGTGACAATTGCTTCGAAAGCGTTTCGTATTTCTACAACGACTTTCAACAGGATTGACATAAGCTTTTTCGATAGCTTAAGTCAGTCCTATACATTTTTGCCTTTTCCATCATCGTTATCGCTGATAGAATGTCACTTTGTCTAGGGCCTCTGAGTCGCTGTCGCCCGACACGGTGAATAGGACTATTCTTACCTATGTTACTCTAAATACACCCCGTATTTATCGAATTAGGTAGGACCGATGCCTGTCAGGGTTGTGGGAAAGTCCGAAAGGGATACCGGGACCTTGGCAACAGGCAACTGAAGGAACACGGGTGGGTTTTAGTCAGTAAAAGTCTGATACGCCCTTCCGCTCCACCCAGAGCGGGAGAAGCATTGAATAATTACCCACTCAAAAAAAAAAAAAAGAAGGGGTGTATTTATAAACGTTGCTTAAAGTTCAGTAAAGATTAGCGACCATACATATTTTTGACGTTTGAAAGTCACTTAACTTTAAGAAACTTTTATAAAAAGTTTAAATCAATATTTACCTCCTAGATTTCGTCAGAGGAACTAGCTATATGTACCTGAAAAATAAAGTCAATGCTCGTCCCAAAACTTACCCAGGATGAGCGGGGGCGACAGCAGGGTTATATCCCCACTGCGGGATGGGCATGCCGTCGGGGGTGTGGCGGGCGAGCGCGTCGGCGTCGCAGTAGGGGTAATTCGGGCACACGGCGGGGTGTACACCGGCGGGGTACTCCCGGGCGAAGGCTACCGCCACCAGCGCGAAGAACATCAACTGAGAAAAAAATAATGGTATAATCAAAATCAAAATGAGTCATAATGGCCCAGTGTCACCTCAGGTGCCGTATTATAAAGTATTATGCCACCATTTTTTCAGTGTGAGAGAGAGACGAAGCTAGACAAGGCCGCTAGCGCCATCCCGTTTTCACAGTGGAATAATGATGGCATTAATACTTCATAGTACAGCCCCAGTAGTCGTGTGTGAGTCATCTCAGTAGTCACTCCGTTTCTAGCCATATCATCTTTTGAACAGTCCATCCAAAAAATTGGTAAAAAACATCGTTATTAATAGTAATTTTAACCTAGCCTATAATTTTTCCACTGCTGGGACACAGGCCTCGTCTCTGTGAGAGGGAGTGGGCTGTAATCTACCACGCGGGCCCAGTGCGGATTGGTAGATGTCACATTGTCTTCAAATTTTAGTTCTAAGACTTGTCGGTTTCCTCACGATGTTTTCTTTCACCGTTTTGAGAGCAGTGGTGATGAAATTATTTACACAAAGGAAATTTTATTCGCCTGGCTGGGTTCGAACCCATGACCTAGAACTCGTAAGTCGGGGCCGTTACCACTGGGCCACCACTGCTCATTGGCATGTAGGACACCTACAATTCGCCAGTTATGGCAACCCTATAGATAGCCACTAATCAGGCACAAATACTGAGAAAAATCCAATTACACTTTGTTCGAACTGGGAATCGAACCCAGTACTACACGCTCAGCAGTCGCAATTTACAACCACAAGCCCAACGAGGCATTAAATTAATTATTTAATAATCCCTTATTAAAAGTATTGCCGATTAGTACAGTGTGTGTCAGGATAAGCAGGCCGTAACGCGATATGTAGGTAACATTGCAATGCAGTGTAATTTAGGCAACACTGCAGACAGTGTAACGCAACTGTAAATTAATCAATTTTTGGTATAACGTGCGTTTGACACGATATGGAGAATGATTTTATTGCTGTGTTCATTTATTTTTTATTTTAATTGATAGGCGAATGCTTTTTTTGTAATTGGGTCAATTTTGTGCCTCATCAAGACATCAATCAATCTAGCCTAGCCTTTTCACAACCATGTTGGGGTCGGCTGTCAGTAACTGCGTTTGCACTGGCGAAACATTCACAACAAAACATGTTGATAGTAATGTAAATAGGATTTCGGGATCACTTTTACGCGTCATATTAAAAATAAGATAAGTGAGGTCGGTCGGTCTCTAGTTCCTGTCAACTTACCAGTTAATAAACCGCTGTTAGCCACAGCTAACAAAAAAAAATGCCAATATAAAATTATTTTCGAATAAAAAGAAATATTTTAAAATTCATTTGTTTATTCGATTATACTAACAAGTTCATTTGCACAATAATTATTGAACATGTTAATCCTAAAATTCCTTTCCCAAATTGTAATTTTACCTATTCTTTATGATTCTCCAAGAATGTAAATACACTACCAATCTTACCCATTCCTACTCGTCTCTAGTAGGCGTTATCATAATATGTGGTGGGTTGCAGCTGAAAATCAGCGTCAGGTGGTACACTGTGTGTTGCCATCTGACAATATGCTGAGCTGAGGCCCTTTTGGCATTGTAATGACTGTTTTCTGTTTTTTTAGTTTTAAGGTGTATTTTTGTGTGACAATGCCAATAAAAGCATTTTTCTTTCTTTCTTTCTTTCTTAATATACCGATTAGTCAGACTTACACTTTAATTATGAAGTTATTATTTTTTAATAAAATTATTGCATTTATTCATAACTATAACATCAAATATAATTAGGTAGGTTAGCTATCTTCAATATTTTAGGTACAGTCAACTTTTGAAAGTATTTAACGTGTTAGAAGGCATCGCCAAGTGGTTGGTCGAATTGTCACGTGACCATAGGGCTGGCCGATTTTTGGGCAATTTAATCAGCATTGCCATATAAGTAACGTGGCAATTCTGCCAGCCTTTTGGGCACTTTTCCTGTTGACAGCGATGCGGAAGAATTTTTTATACAATCCCTTTTATATATTATGTACACACGGCTACACATCAAGCTATACATTTCCAGTATAAGCTGACCTCGCATTGTACGGAAATCTATACAATGCGAGATCAGCATAAACTGGAAATGTATAGCTTGATGTGTAGTACATGTAAATCCTGAAATTTATTTCCAAAATTGTAATTTATTGTTTACCATAACCAAAGAATGCGATACACCTACCCATACCTCGACTGTAGTAGGCGTATCATACCGATTAGTCAGTATTACAATATAATTATGCAAGAATGCAGTGAATATTCAAATTAAATCACATTGTTGTGCAGATTACATGGTTTCAGGCGTCCTAACTATTGTTTATTAATGCAATAATTCACTTCAAATTTAGAGGTTTGATTTCGAGAAGGAGTGGCATTGTTCGGTTTTGATTTAAAACTAGATTTGTATCGAAACTGACAGGTTAAAATCTAGCCTGTCTGAGAATTATTCCTTAGGGTATGTATTAAGGGCCTTAGAGCTGATTTTACCAAAGTCAGATATCTTTTATCTGTGGAATAAAAATGGCGTCTGACAGTTTTTGTATGGAAAAACTGTCAAAACTACAAAATTTATTCGCAGGATAAGACTTATACTCGGTATAAAATTACGAAACGCCCTTAGGGCTTTAACCAAAGCCAGATATCGTTTATTCGGGGAATAAAATTGACGTCTGACAGTTTTTGTATAGAAAATATGTCAATTTTATATTTATTCGCTGGATTAGACTTATACGAAGAAAATTATATTTGTAAAAGTTCAGTCAGTTTCAAAGTTTAGATCATTTCAAAAAGTTTTAAAAGTCACTTTTGAATTAAAACATGAATTGTTGTTTCTTAGGAAAAATTAAAAGTGTTTAAGTTAATAATTTTACAAATCTATGAAAAATTTCGCTGTTAGTAATTTCCTTTGAATTTTATAATTTTTTAAATACTGTACGATAGGTTTACATCGATCTAAAATTCAAAATACATCTATCTTCATAGACAACCTTGCTGCCACGGCGATACATACTTTGAATACTTTTTTAAAAATACAATACTAACTTAATCATTCTAATGCTTACCAACTAGGTGCCAGACAAGTCGACAGGTACAATTACAATAATTGACAGACAAACATGTATATCACCATACCAACCTCTAATTATTGCCAGCCGACAAATTACCTCTTAAATTATGATCGATAATGATCCCATACATATTAATAAATGCTGAATTAATTAATGCGTACTACACTTGTCATTATAATGTCACCTTGCACCCACTATATCAAATGTGTTATGTAGATTTTTAAACATTGTAATTTACATCTTGGTAATGAATAAAAAACTATAATTATTACACTCTTGAGCTGGTTTTGAATAACATAATTGTTCGTTGGCATCGGAAGTTGACTAAATTGAGAACAACTTCCTTTTTTGAAGTCAGATAAAAGTTTACAAAACTTTTCGAGTCAACGATTTTTGTTATTTGAATGTTACTTCATACGGTTAAAAAAAAATATTTTTGTTATTATTTAAAACATCGAAGTATTATCCAACTTTCGTTGCTGACAGTACTTTCGGTGCTAAGATATTTTTGGTACCGAGCCTTCGTTAAAAACTTACTGTAGGTAATAACGCTAGTCGCAAACTCTTATTAAACTAAGGCGCTCAAATTCGGTATTAAAAATCCATCTAAGATTTATTCCTTGTTTCCAATATTGATATTTATACGAAGCGAACTAAAGCATTCTGAAAAAATTCTCCGTATAATCCGTCTTTGATTAATAATATTCTATACCTAGTGTTACGCCAAAAGAAGGTTCGCTTAGATGTTATTTTAATTTAAATCCTAAGATCTAAGAACAAATAAATAACTAAGACAGCATTGTCAACAGTGGCGTGAGGCCGGTTTCGTAAACATGTGTGCACTTAGTGAGGTGTACAGTAGTTTGATTGCAAATGTGTGCGTGTGAGCGTACACGCACAGAGTGGAGGTGTAATTTTGGCATGCTTCACTGTAATGTTTGCTCTGTCTTGATTTTTTATTTCGTTTCCACCTAATTGCCAGGCACTTGCAGTTGGACAATTTCTAGTTGTAATAGGATCAAAATATATATTCGTTAGTATGAAACTGACAGGTGCCAAGAACGCATTCTCTCGACGCGACGGCCGGACTGTACTCATAACTGTCAAAATGTTAGCATAAGTTTATTCACAAATCAATCACAATTTAGTCAATAATTTGTCGTTACAAAGACCCACGCTGACAGTCGATGTATAGTTGGCTAGGGTATAAGGCTGTGATCTGTATGATAGCGGGCGTAGATAAGCGGGGCGTGTAGCGTTTTAGTGACAATGCATAGGTACCCTAGTTAAAAGCTTATGTGTATGAATGGTTCAAGCATAATATAAATATGGAGTTCAAAGTGTCATAAAGGTTTTGACCAGAATTTCTTTTTGAGCTGTCAAAATCGAATTGTTTGTACTCCAGTTTTTTTTTGTTTTCATACTTTGTTAGACTTACAATTCTGGTTTATTTTATTATTATAAAATAAGCACAAACGCACGTACGTAGGACTTAAAAAAAGAAGAGAAAAATTGCAAATATCGAATTGTTTGCTCAGAAAATTAAAGTAAATGGGAGGAAAAATAGAAAAAAGAAAACATTGAATAAACAGCGAATTTAGCTGCAAGGGGAGTTATCAAATAGTCACTGCAGAGTTCAGAAAAATCTTTTGAGAAGTGTTTACTTATAAATGTTTTCTTTACTTTATTGATTTTATCTTTTCAGAAGAAATAAGGTAATTTAATTTGAATTTGGAATGAAGGCCTGTCTAAATTGCTCTAAGTATTTAAAGGATTATAAAAATGATATTTAAATTTCGTTCTTTGAGCTAGAAATCACCGTCTTTTTCCCCCAGATCTTTAAGCCAATATAAATAAAATATCTAATTTAATTAAATAATATTTCACTCACCAATTTACTGAACATTTTGTTGTTGGTATGTGTATCCTCTCGACAGCACTGTGAGACTGATGCCTTATGTTTGCTGCGCAGTCGCTTTTATAGTGGCGCAGGAGTCGACTGCGTTGTTATACTGTATTGTAATGTTTCTCGAAGGTATTCGGGGTTGCTTGATAGCTCGACACTCCCTATGAATAAAGAGTTACTAAAACATTTCATGATAGAGTATTTTTTGGGGAAGGACTCATCTGCCTAGCCTTTTCCCAACTATGTTGGGGTCGGCTTCCAGTCTAACCGGATGCAGCTGAGTACCAGTATTTTACATTTTACAGTTTTTTGGGGAAGGACTGTTTTTTTAAAAAAAAAATCCGGGCAATGCAATGTTAAATGAATAGCATTTTTGCTTTGCAAGTGCTCTCCTGTCAAATTGAGAGTAGCATCATAGCATGTATTAACATCCATTTTAAATGGGGTTGGCCAGAGGGCCTGGACAAGTGACAATCGCTTCGAAAGCGTTTCGTATTTCTACAACGACTTTCAAAGGGATTGACATAAGCTTTTCGATGGCTTATGTCAGTCCTATATATTTTTTCTTTTCCATCATCGCTTTATCTGATAGAATGTCACTTTGTCTAGGGTCTATGGACACATGTGTAATGTGAGGAGCCGTTTACATGGAGCCGTTTATTGGTACGAGTGTAAGTTGACTTGAAAGAGCATGGCAGATGAGCATAAGTCATGCTCACATTGCTCACTTAAATGTCTCACTGCGCGTTTGTTGGATCATTCGGTTCCCTTCAAAATGGTTGAGCTGGATGGTGCTGATCCACGTGTCATGTTCGTGAACGAGCGCTGTCAGTTGAGACTGGTCATCTCTCATCTGCCAGGGCTTTAATCTTATACTTTGCATTGTTTTTGTTTTTTTTTAAATTGTTCTCACTTATTAGAAGCAACAAGAATAATTTACTCAGGATTTTATAATATCTATATTTAAATAGAGTGTCCTTAGAGTTTCTTACCCGTTCTTCCCGTTTTGGAATGGGCAACTAGCTTCAACTTTCTGACTAACTGACCGACTCTTTGACAGTTCAAAAGTGCCTGTAAATGCTTTAATTGCTAGAAATGCTTTGAGTTTGTGTTTGTCATGCTTCGATGTAAAACAAACTAATGGAGCAAACAAGTGACCTTGTGGGACCCAAGAGACATGATCATGCTACGGCTACACTTCGCGTTATCGCGAACTTTTTTTCGTGCGCTCTCTGTTGCTCAGCGAGTAATCGAGGGGTGTGCGAGAGAGAGCGCACGTAGAAAAGTTCGCGATAACGCGAAGTGTAGCCGTAGCATAAGAAACTAGGGGTTCACAAAAATAAAATGGCGCGGAAGGCTTCGGCATACCAGCTGTTTCGTACCGCCTAATGAGCGTCAGCCTTTACTGTACCATTGCATCAGCCCTACCTACACACTGTTGAGCATGCGGTTTGATTCCCGGGTCAGGCAAGTGTTGCCTGTCAGTTTTTTAAGTAGGTTTAATTGTAATTCTCATTAGGAACCCGAATACTGGTTTTTGGGTTCGATTAATGGTACCTAATAGGGCAAGATTTTAGACATCATTGGCGAAATGGTGGGGTTGTTGATAAACAAAATTAATAGGAACTCATTGATGGGCTTTTCGGTGAACCACCGGCTACTATGTGTGGATTCTAGGTTTTTTTTGCATGTAATATTTCTGTCTATATGCGCAATCGCGACCAAGGAAAAATTATGATATTAATGAATTAACTTGATGAACCAATAAGGTAATTATATTTCTGACATTGTGATGTTCATATTGTTTAGTATTACACGCACAGGTACATATTTTGATCGGCGCTGGCGCAACCTGTCGGACCTTATTTCATGCAATAGTGCGCGTAAATTACTTACTAGCTGTGCCCCGCGGTTTCACCCGCGTAAGACTCGATCCCGCGGGAATATCGGGCTAAAAAGTATCCTATGTCCTCATCCAGGTCATGGTCTACACATATGCTAAATTTTATTCAAATCTGTTCAGCCGTTTTAGCGTGAAAGCGTAACAAACAAACTCACTTTCGCCTTTATAATAATAATATTATTGAGGATTGTAATACGAGTCTAAATTACATCAGCTGGGTAAGCAGTGGTGGGGGAGTGGTAAAGGCTCCGACTTAGGAGTTTTAAGTCGTGGGTAAGAACCCAGCCAGGCGCTTTACTTTGTGTAAATAATTTCATCACCACTGTTGTCAAAACGGCGAAGGAAAACATCGTGAGTTCTCCTCGTGATCCGACTCGCACTAAAGAGGAAAAAGGGTCGGTCTTTTCTCCATACAAAAAGTCATAATTCGAGGTTCGGCTTTCGTCTATTTCCTCCTCCAATATTGGACCAATTTGAAAGATATTTTATAAATTGATTAAGAAGGATATTTACTGTGCCCCTATGTTTTTCTTTTTCATTAATAGTTGTCAAATTTGTACAATAGGCCTCTGATGACAGCGGTCTAAACAGGCAATTTTAAGAATTTTCTGAGGGTTCTAGTGCTTCGACAGATAATCCATAGTAATATTATAAATTCGAAAGTAATTCTGTCTGTCTGTCTGCTGTCTGTCTGTATGTTACCTTTTCACTTTTGGAAGGGGCAACTAGAATCAATTCTATTTCTTTGTTTGACGTTCAAAAGTGCCATATATGTGCCTATTTGAAATAAATTATTTGACTTTGACTTTGACACTCCTAAACCACTGAACGGATTTCGACAAAACTTGGCAAGGAGATAGATGGCATCCTGGGGAAGGATATAGGGTACTTTTATCGACATACCACGCGGGCGAAGCCGCGGGCGGAAGCTCATCATAAAAACGGAAAACAGGGGCATAGAACTAGTTGATATTTATTTTACAGTACAAAATTATTGCTCTAAGGTCATAAACCAGAGAGAAAACAGGCGAGAGCGGTTGTATGGAGAGGGGACCGACCCTATTTCCTCTCCATCATGGTTGGTAGCTGGCCCATAGTGGACCCCTCGTAGTCGAATATCAATCATGAATCGTTTTCTCTATTAATCGCTATTTCCAGAATATATCTTATTACTATTATGTCAGTGTTGTCCTTCACGCAACAAGCAAGGTCAGGTCCGTTTAATAACTAGAACTTAACGAACTTCGGTGTATGTTACACAAGAATATCAGATGTCCTGATCAGTCATCTAGCCTAGATACAGTACCTGTGCTTAGATCTCTTTGTTTGATGTACCACTAACAACCTTGAATTTAACTGCAGAATAATAATGCCAACCCAGGGGGCCTAAAACGACCATAGTCATTAGCAATTCCTCTAAAAGCAATTCATTTCCTGAATTGCCAGCTGTCATTAGCAATTCCTCTAAGGCACAAAAGCAATTCATAATTTGTGGACTATTTTACGAATCTCCATAGAAAACTGTCAAACAGATGAATTATTTCTTAATAAATTAATAATATTAATAATAATTATGAATTGTCAGTTTGTGATATTTTACGATGATTCATAATATTTTCCTAGTGCGCGTAACGTCTGGCGAAGCACCAAACTTTGATAAGACTAGTTGATAGGTTTGTTTCATAATGTGCTGAGTGGGTCAAATGGATTGAGTGTTCCAGCTCTTACGATCCAGGGTTAAAACTACAGTAAACCGGAAAAGCTGGCCAGAAGGAAGGGACCTTTTCAGTAGCTTCTTCCGAAATCCAAACACAATGTCGGCGGGGAAATAATAAATATGATCAAATTATCACCGCCATTTTCACTGATTATAAGCTCTGTCGTTTCCATGATTAATTTCACTACTTGGCCCACATAAAGAATCTATAAAGACCTATAATTTTCGCATCAGATCATCGTTGGAGTTATCTTATTGTCACAATAAGACTGCCCTTTAGAGGACGCCATATTTGGAACCGTCCTTATATTAATAACTGAGCGATTTCGACTACCAATTAATGTGTGTACTTTGCCAAAGTATATTGAACTTTAGGACAAAAGTTTTAAGATTCGGTTTGCCTTGGTTGGTTTGTAGTAGGAAATGGTAGATTTTTGTCGCTTTTTAAAACCTTTTGTAGAGTAGATAGATGAGACTGATAGTTGGTATCGATGTTAATTTAAATGCAGGATATTTATTATTTGTTTATGGGTCGGTTTTGTAGACGGTGCATGGGAAGAAAATGGTTTTTAAAGGTTCATCATTTTATGGGATAACCAGCTTCCGTCCGCGGCTTCGCCCGAGTGGTATATCGATAATAAGTAGCCTATATCCTTCCCCGGGATGCCATCTATCTCTTTGCCATATCGAAATCTGTTCAGTGGTTTAGGCGTGACGAGGTAACATACAGACAGACAGAGTTACTTTCGAATGTATAAAAATTAGTATGGAAATACTTATACCGTGCCACTAAACAAACATTTAACAAAAAGCGTTGGGCAAATAGACTAAAGCATTGCTATTTATTGGCTCTTCAGTGAACATAGCTACCGAAATTTGACCTTGATGGCTGAATATCTGGGGATGAAAAAACTTTTTACCAAAAAAAAACAACCGACTTGGGACCATCTCTGAAGCATGACCTAGCAAACAAAAACGAATCATCAAAATCAATTCATAATTGGCCCCATTAGTGGAGTAATCGCGTAACAAAAAAACAAAAAACGTAACCAGACCAATTGAAGACCTCCTCCTTTTAGAGTAGAATACGGAATTTCGACGCACAAAATATCGATAAATGCTAATACGATGCTACAAAATTGCGATGCACGTTAGAAATGTCTGATCAAAATCCATCAGGGTCATATAAAGAAGTAAAATTTATATACAGAAATGGTGGTCTAGTTTTGTTACGTGCTGGGCATCAATACACAAAAAAAGACAAACTAAAGAAACCAGTACGTGGCGAATGTGGCGATGTACAAATTATAAAAAGCAGAAGTGCACCGCGATACTAGCCCTAAAAGGAAGATCATTTCGTTCGGATATTAAGTATAATCTTCATTCAACAATTTTTTTCCACGTTCCTAACGGATCCCACAATATGGGATCTGATCGGAATAAGCCGTTTATTAGGTTTAGTAGGTAGTATCGCAGTGAAGATCTATCGCGGTAACGTGCATCGAAGTGTAGTGGCTTCGCAGAGACGGTCTTTCGCAGTAACGTGCATCGCAATTTTGTAGCATCGTATTAGCATTTATCGATATTTTGTGCGTCGAAATTCCGTATTCTACTCCTCCTTTTAGATGTCGTTTAAAAAAGGAATCTATTCTGGCATTCCGTTATGAGACAAGAAAATACCAATTCAATTGTTACGTAAATCGATGGGTCTCTAAGATTAAGCTGCATTTACGTAGACAGAGCCATTCGTTTTGATACGCGTAGGTACTTCAGATCACCTATGATGCAACTCTTGAAAAGGTCATCCTACTGTCACTGAACGATGGCAAAAAAACAAACGTGTCAGTGGTCTCACAATGACCAGTTTTTGACAGATAAGCCATACAAAATCTGTCAAAAACTCATCATTGCGAGACCACTGAGACGTTTGTATATTAGTAGACTTGGCCCCTTTTTTGAGCTTTGGAAACATCCAATGACTTCTTCCGGTCTGGGCGGAGCGGGCGTGTCAGACTTTTACTGACTAAAACCCCGTGTTCCTTCAGTTGCCTGTTGCCAAGGTCCCGGTATCCCTTTCGGACTTTCCCGCAACAGACTTGGCTCCCAGGATCTAGTTTCAGGCACTTTCATATTGATGTGTAACATGTTTCCTCAATCTGTGGGAGAGATTTCGTGAAAAGGGACGGAAGTGTGTAACAGGAAGCCGGGTTACACAAATCCGTCCACATTTAAAAAAAAAATGTACTCTCGATAAAATTAAGCAAAGATTCATCATTTCGATTATAAAGAATCACACTGTACTTAGTCGTCAAGCAATTAACAATATAATTAACGACAACCTCCTTTCGACGTCACCAGATAATCCCAGCCTACATACATATACATACATAATGAGATACATTACATACATGTGAAGTTCTCAATTATAATGTAAAGCCGCCACGCCTGGCGCCGGCATGCGGAAACAGCTGGTAATGGAGGATTGCTATGGTAATGTCAAAATTGAGGGAGGTGAGAATTGATGGAGGTGCCGAAGATATCTAAGAGAATTACTTTTTACCCGACTACGGCGAAGAAAAAAGGAGGGTTATGATTTTGACCGGTATGTATGTATGTATGTATGTATGTATGTTCATCTGTTCCCTCCTATCTTCCAAACCACTTATCACAATTTGACAAATGAGGTATGAGGAGGAGGGACAATTAGAAGCGTCGTGATTGTCCGCTGGTTATAGGCTATGTGAAGTCACATTAAATAAAAAATGGCGCCCTCTAGAGGACATAAAGTGAGGAACTTAAAAAAAAATATAGTTTAATCGTAGTTGGGTTTTAGTTTTTATTACTTGTTTTTTTTTTCAGTACGGTATTTACGTTAACGTTACGTTTTAGTGTAATAGTGTATTTATTTGTTCTTATTTATATTTAAAAGATGAGCTCGTGACTAAGTAATAACAGTCGCACAGGTCGATCCATCAGGTTAAGCTACGCTTGCCGGGGTTGGTCCGTAGATTGGTGACCATTCTTTACATATCTAGACTCCTCCGTGCCTCGGAAAGCACGTTAAGTCGTTGGTCCCGGCAGTCATTTGTAGATCTTTGACAGTCGTTACTAGGGAATGCAATCTCGTACGAGATTTCCGCCTAGCGAGATCTCGCGAGACTCAAAATCCAGTCTCGCGAGAATCTCGCAATTACGGGATCTCGCGAGATTAGGAGAATCGCAATTAAAACATATGCAAATGCTTGTTTTAAGAACTAGTAATTGACATGATATGTAATTAAATAGAAACTGCGTTGCTTAGTTATAAAAATAATGTAAGTTTTATTTTAAAAATCAACAGAGTACTTATTATTTTGTCTCTAACTCTAATAACACTTGTTTATGTCTATAATTATTATACCTACTGTAGCTAATCAGTTCAAATTCTTACAATATTGGTAACAAAACAATAATTATCTATATTTAGTCTTTTGTAAATTATTACTTTAGTTTCAATAATTAAGAGTAATAGGAACATTACTTATGGTAAATAAATACAACAAAACAAAAACTTAACTTCACAAGTTCTTAAATAAATGTTGTGAGATCGTATTAATCAAATAAAGAAGTCAGATGAAGTTATCAAGGTACGGAAAGGCAAGTTAGTTTGTCTGAAAATGGCTTCTCAAAAAACACATCATGTCGAGAGTATCATCTGACAGACGACTTATTTTGCATGCCAAATACCCTGCTACTGAAAAAGCTCGTTCTGCCTCAACACTTGTGGGAACCACAGTTGAGAGGCAGTTATGTACGAAGTTTAAAAGTTCCCCTCTTACTCCACCAGCTTCGTACAAATTCATTTCTTTTTTTATTAAAATGTCTAAAGTATTTGTTGTAGAATTTGTTGAGCGAGCAGTGGGCTGTTTCAGTGCTTTCAGCGATTTTTGCAGCTTTTCATGAAGTGTGATATTTTTTTCATGAAGTGTGATTCAGTTCGCGCGCAGCCGCGCTATGAAATACACGTCATCACGCTGCATTTGTCGATCTCGTTATCTCGCGAGATCTCGTACGAAATTTGACGAGATACAATCTCGTAAAATATGGCCGGGATCTCGCGAGATCGGGATCTCGGCGAGACGAGATTGCATTCCCTAGTCGTTACGGGTCGTCAGAAGCCCGAAAGTCTGACAAACCAGTCTTACCAAGGGGTATCGTATTGCCCAGTTACTGGGTTGTGGAGGTCAGATAGGCAGTCGCTCCATGTAAAATACTGGTATTCAGCTGCATCCGGTTAGACTGGAAGCCGACCCCAACATGGTTGGGAAAAGGCTAGCGCCCATTGAATGCCGAAGTTAACCGTCAAGTCACAATCAGTGGCCACCATACGGCTACGTAATATTGCGTAGTAGGCATTCAATGGGTTAGGCAGATTGATTGATATTATATACTAGTTGATGCCCGCGACTTCGCCCGCGCGGATGTCGGTTATTATTATATACAGGGTTATTAGTAAAACACCAACAACCTCTTAAGGAGTCATTGTACTCAATTTATGTTCGCATAACTCGTCAAAATGTACGGTTTTTGTTTTCGCGATTTCGTATTTTTTCCCATAGTAACAGTTGTTTATAATGATGTGTACAATGACTCCTTAAGAGGTTGTTGTGTTTTACCAATAACCCTATACAGTATGCAAGGGTAAACACCGTTGTCACTCAAACCATGGGTAGTTGACATAAATGTAAAAATAAATGACCCAGTAACAACAAAAAAAAACCTTATTTTCATTAAAAGATTTTAGAAAGTAAATATCCGTCACTGTCCCGATACTCATGGATACGCGTTCGAGAGGCTGCGAAACAGCTGACGGCCGGTCATGTAACGTCCCGCGCGCCCCGCCCGCCCCCGCCAACCGCCGGCCGCGGCCGGTCGTTGCCCTTGCGTGTAGGGTGAAATATTCTTGTGGAAAAATGTAGATATTCTTAAAAAAAAAAGTTGTATTTTTCCATTGATTTTACGTTCTATAAATGAAACCAAACCACTGGTTTCAAGGATAACGGTGTTTACACTAACACCCTGTATACTAAAATCTTCCTCGAACACCACTCTATCCATTGGTGAAAACAGCATGAAAATCGGTGCAGTCGTTTTTGAGTTTATCGCGAACAGATGCCGCGGAGGACTTTGTTTTATAATATTTAGGACTAGTTATATTATTTTCTACTCGTCACATAACAAAAATTGTTTTAGTACCAAAAACTGCCTCCTCTATGTGTGCTCACTCCATTTCCAACATCTCTGCGATATAAAGAGTACTTTTTGTGATGCACTTATAAGATCACTTGTAACACGCAAGTATACTACTTACAAAAAACATTGATCACACATTAATATTATGTATCTAAATCACCTTGAATTAACTTTTATTTGTGATTAATTGGTTTATTTGTGATTCTGTTTTTTTTTGGAATTCTAAGTGCCACTTGCTTAGATTTGCATGACATAATATTAAGTAGTAGGTAGATTTTCTTATGAATATCTGAGGAATTAACATAACTAGCGAAAGCGACTTTGCTCCCATCCATGGTTCTTTAAAGGCGTAAGGGGGCTACGGATACACTATGGCAAGGTTCACAAACCACATAGTGTACCTACGCTTGTGCCCAGCCCCGTCCCTAACATGATCAAAGTTTGTGGAAAACGTTAGTAAAAATTTTGTGGAAAACGTTAGCAAAAATTTTAAAATTCTACCCTAATATAGGGTCGGTCCCCTCTCCATACAAACGCTCTCGTCTGTTTTCTCTCTGCTTTATGACCTTAGAGCAATGATTTTTTACAGTAAAATAAATACCAACTAGTTCTATGCCCCTATGTTCTCCGTTTTCATGATACATTATCTGTAGCACTAGAACCCTGAGAAAATGCTCAAAATTGCCTGTTTACACCGCTGCCATCTGAGGCCTATTGTGCAAATTTGACAACTATTCATGAAACTACAACTATTTATTAATGTATAAATTAGTTATCATTTAACCGTGCTTTTGTATGTTGTGTTTTTTGTGTGCACCAAATAAACGTTTTATCTATCTATCTTTCTATATAAAAACGAAAAACATAGTGGCACAGTAAATATCCTTCTTATTCAATGTATAAAATATCTTTCAAATTGGTCCAATATTGGAGGAGGAAATAGACGAGAGCCGAACCTCGAATTATGACTTTTTGTATGGAGAAAATACCGACCCTATTTCCCCTTAAAGGGAACTCCCTTTAAGGGGAAATAGGGTCGGTCGGACCGTCCGTCCGCGGACCGTCTCGCGCCCCGGGGAACTCCCCGGGGCGCGAGACGGTCCGTTGCATTGAATTTGGCGCAATGTTTCCGTCTTGTGACCCAGGAGAATTCACAAAGTGCCTGGGAGCAATTACTTACGAGTACCTTCCCTTATAGGATACTGCATGTCCAAAAAAAATTGGCAAATAAAAAAACATTGACTAGCGGAAAGTAGGTATACTATTTGTACACTACTGCCTAAACCTTTGGGGATTAGGTACAGGCGTTATGTTACGTGTTATCTATCTGAGGAATTACTAATTTCGTCGTTTTCTACTTGTGCCACTAAGCAGTATTTTAAAAAGTATGCCATGCCGGTGAAATCATAAGCTATTAGATATTTCAGCCTATTCCGTACAACAACGACAATCGTACAACGACTTATTATGCTCATGTCCTTTTTTTATAACAGTGGGTAATTTTAATTAGGTTTATGCTTTGGCTGTTCCAGAATTTTGAATCTTTGTACCAGAGTCTCTGTTTTCTCGATATGTTTTCTTTGGTTCTAACCAAAAATTCGAAAACATGTGACATGTCTATTCTTCCGTCGATAAAAACCGTAGAAAAACCTGGCGCTTTACTTTTTGTAAAAAGTGGGAACATTATTACTGATTATTCTACGAGGGTACCTAAATGTTTGCTCATTTGGCTTTTGTAACGATTTTAAGCTACAGTTTATCTGTCTAGCCTTTTCCCAACTATATTGGGGTCGGCTTCCAGTCTAACCGGATGCAGCTGAATACCAGTATTTTACATGGAGCGACTGCCTATCTGACCTCCACAACCCAGTAACTGGGTAATACGATACCCCTTGGTTAGACTGGTTGTCAGACTTTCGTGCTTCTGACGACTCGTAACGACTGTCAAAGATCCAGAAATGACAGCCGGGACCAACGGCTTAACGTGCTTTCCGAGGCACGGAGGAGTCTCGATATGTGAAAATGGTCACCCATCCACGGACCAACCCTGGCAAGCGTAGCTTAACCTGATGGATCGACCCGAGCGGCTGTTATTACTTAGCCACGAGCTCCTCAACGATTTTAAGCTTCGATTTCCTAGAAGAGTGCTGTCAAATAGGAAACGGCCAACAAATCGAAACATCTATGAGTCTAACAGACTCTGAAAAAACCGGCCAAATGCGAGTCAAACTCGCGCACGAAGGATTCCGTACCATCCATAGTCCATACCTACTAATATTATAAATTCGAAAGTAACTCTGTCTATCTATCACGCGGTCACGCCTAAACCTCTGAACGGATTTCCATAAAATTTGGCAAGGATATAGATGGAATCCCGGGGAAGGACATAGGCTACTTTTTATCGACATACCACGCGGGCAAAGCCGTTTTTATAGACTTAGAACTAGCTTTCGCTCGCGGCGAAAGCTAGTTCTAAGTCTATAAAAATCACATTTGTTGTATGGGAGCCCCCTTATATATATTAATTTTATTCTGTTTTTAGTATTTGTTGTTATAGCGGCAACAGAAATACATCATCTGTGAAAATTTCAACTAACTAAATATCACGGTTCATAAGATACAGCCTGGTGACAGACGGACAGACAGCGGAGTCTGTACGGAACCCAAAAAAAACAAACAGACACAATCTCTCATTATCACTAACTAGACGACATACCTACACACATCAGAATGCAACCTCAGTAAGGCTAGCATGATAATAACGCCGATCGTTTAGACAAGTCGACAGCAGCAGCACCCACAGTTATTGGGACATTCAAATTAAATTTATTGGTCCGCATTCAGGACCAGCCTCCAATATTAGAAGCCAGGCGATAGTGAGTATGAAGCTACGTAAGTTGACATGGGTTTTTAAATAAACCGCTAACTATCAATAGGTATTGTTCATGATGACATGAGGAGCTCGTGGGTAAGTAATAACAGCCGCTCGGGTCGATCCATCAGGTTAAGCTACGCTTGCCAGGGTTGGTCCGTGAATGGGTGATCATGCATCTTTACAAGCCGAGACTCCTTCGTGCCTCGGAAAGCACGTTAAGCCATTGGTCCTGCGTATCATTCGTGGATCTTTGACAGTCGTTACGGGTCGTCAAAAGCCCGAAAGTCTGATAACCAGTCTTATCAAGGGGTATCGTATTACCCAGTTACTGGGTTGTGGAGGTCAGATAGGCAGTCGCTCCATGTAAAATAGGTATTCAGCTGCATCCGGTAATACTGGAAGCCGACCCCAACATAGTTGGCTGCCCCTAGGTCCGGGACTCAGACCGCTTCTTTTGACAGACCCAGTCACCCCTTGTCGCTTAGTCCATTAAACGTCATCGCCCACATATCAGCTCGGCACCGGATCGGTATCATCTCGCATCAACCTCGCATCATCGGCGTATCGTATCGCCCTATGTAACCCTATGACTGCTTGAGTAACGAACTACTTCGAAATTCGAACGCCCGTGACCTTCAATAGGACCTCGATGTAGAGTCGAAGAAAACACCTTTAATATTGCTAGCTTCTCTCCAAAAAATATCGTCGACGTAGAGTCGAAGACCACATCTTGAATATTGCTTCTCTCCAAAAATATCCTCGCTGCCACTGTACAACCACCCTAAAAATCATGCAATAAAATGATACACAACACAAGTCTTGGCTTCCTGCAAGCTAAAGTCACAAGTAATATTCTCTTTACCAACGACAATTGAATTGTTATAAAGGTTACCAACATGATACCTCTTTATTTGCGCACGAGTCGGGTAAATGTGCCCTTTGCGTTAAAAATCGTTGGCAAGTACTTTGGTGAAAGCTTGTATTGAAATGTTGAACAATTTATGTTGTTTTATTTCCTTGTTATATCTTCATTATCGATATGAGAGTAGCTTGTGGCTAAGTAATAACAGCCGCACGGGTCGATCGATTGGGTTAAGCTACGCTTGCCGGGGCTGGTCCGTGGATGGGTGGCCATCTTTACATATTTAGACTCCTCCGTGCTTTGGAAAACACGGTAAGCCGTTGGTCCCGGCTGTCATTTGTGGATCTTTGACAGTCGTTACGGGTCGTCAGAAGTCCGAAAGTCTGACACCCAGTCTTGCCAAGGGGTATCGTATTACCCAGTTACTGGGTTGTGGAGGTCAGATAGGCAGTCGCTCCATGTAAAATACTGGTATTCAGCTGCATCCGGTTAGACTGGAAGCCGACCCCAACTTGGTTGAGAAAAGGCTAGGCAGATGATGATCTTCATTATAGATATGGTAGATTATTCTAGGAAAATTCCAATAACACTGCCCGACCTGGGAATCGCACCCAGGAGCTTATGCTCAGTTGTAGCGTTTTTGACCACTAGAACAACGGCCAAGGCAGTCATTATGTAGTAGGTAGTCATTTAAGTAGTTCACCCTGTAAATACTAAAAAAGATAACACATTTTGACTAATGAAGTCTAACGTACGCGATGCCTATTAACGCCTATAAATAATTCAATTATTTAAATGCGACGCTGTTGTGATTATCTCGGTACATTATGTAATGAAGGCCGGTGCCTTCATTTTTATTATTTTTTAATACTTACTAGTTTTTTTTACGACATCTCTTGAATTGAACTAGTTTTTATTTTCTGAACAGGGCCGTATTATGAAGTACTTATTAATGCCATCATTGTTCCACTGCTAAAAAAGGATGGTGCTATCGGCATTGTACAGCTCCGTCTCTCACTCACACTGGAAAAATGGTGGCATTAATCCGTCCCTGCTGGGTTATTTTTTAACGGATATACTGAACGGCGAATATCTGAAATCAATCGAACCTTTGCGAGGCCAACGCTAACTCTATCACAGTGGCCGAGTTATTTAGGTGGGATCTCGTATCCCGATCTTACGAGACTCACTCATCATCTCTCGACATCTCCTTAGCAGTTGTCCCGGCAAGGAAGCGATTAACTATCGACTATTTTCTTGAAACGTACAATAGATAATATACATTCCTTGTAAACAAAAGAGATGCATTTATATTAATAGTTGACCGCTGACTGCCGGCGAGGACTCGCTCCACTAGTTTGTGTTATCTTATCTAATATTATAAATGCGAAAGTGAGTTTGTTTGTTTATTTTTTTGTTACCCTTTCACGCTAAAACGGCTGAACGGATTTGGATGAAATTTGACAAAGGTGTAGCCCATGACCTGGAATAGGACATCCGATACTTTTTATCCTGATATTCCCACGGGATCGAAACTTACGCGGGTGAAACCGCGGGGCGCAGCTAGTCAAAGATAATACTCGCTCAGCGATACTTGCTCAGCAATGCTCGCTTGGCGGTCAGAACTCACGCCGAGAGACGAACCAGCAGCGGTGGAGCGAGTAATCGCCCGTCGCACTCGGACACTCGCTGATAGCCCAGCAACAAAACTATCGGAACTACATACATATACCAACAAGGCAGACATATTATTAAGTCACTCGAATATTTTACTGTTTATTATCTTCAATGTGACACTTATCTTATTTATGACCCCAAATAAGAAATTACAATAAATTAATGACAAAATAAAGTACGTGATAAATAAAGGAAATGTTTTAATAATTCTTTCCTGTTGAGTACTTCGTGTTTTTTGGATAACGATATCTACACAAGGAAGACATTTTGGTACCAATGACTCAAATATGACAACAGACTGTAATGTCGGTCTCATTAGCTGACCCTGGCTTACTATCAGCAGGCGTAGCATGAGCACCGTTTTGTCGACGGAAGAGTAGACAAAAATGACTTTTCTCGTAGACAGTACGAGACGGTAGCAAAGTAGAAAGAGTGAACTGCACTTTTTACGAAATTCAGTCTTTTACATAATTCGACTCAGAATTCTTTGTTTTATCATAGGATTTATCGGTTGTCAGTGTGATTTTGACAGTAAGGATATAAAACTTTCTTCCGAAATAGTCTACGTACAAAAAGACCCAGATCGTTAGAAATGAAAGACAAAATTACAGATTGTAGAAAGATTTTTTTAATAGTAATAGTCCATTTATTTGTGAGAATATTGTTACATAGAGATGTTACATAGTTTTGAAGTACATAATATTCTGCCGTTTCCGGCGTACAAATACATTTTCAGGTAGTTTTGTTGGTCACACATTGAATTGGCATTGAATTAAATAGATTAGGGTAACATTCAAATTGAAAATTAGTCAAGTATTAGTAATTATGAAATGTCAGAAGGATAGAATTAGGTCAAAGATAATAAGAAGAAAATATAATACTGTTTCCTAATACTGTTTTCTACGGTGCATGTCAAAAATGAAGAAACGAACTGTCACTTTGTATAGAAAAAGCTATGTCTATTCTTCGTAGAGATAGAAAGCGTCATGCTACGCCTGCTGGCGACTGCCTCGTTGGTCGAATGGTCGCAAGCGCTACTGCTGAGAATAAGGATGTGGGATCAATTTCCAGGTTGGGCAAAGTTGATTGCGGACGGTGAGCAATGGGTAGCTCGCTGTCCGATAAGGACCAGGCCCGGGACGATGCGATGGCGTGTTGTGTTCCACGCGCGCCTCAAAGAGATGTCAGCACAACTGGAGAGGTCCGCTAGAACCGATGCCTGCTGGGGTCGCGGGAAAGTCCGAAAGGGTTACCGTGGCCTCTGGCAACTTACTGACAACTGAAAGAACACGGGTGAGTTTTAGTCAGTCAAGAGTCTGACACGCCCTCCCGCTCCACCGGAGCCGGAGAAGTTACCTTTTCGATAATTTCCCACCCAAAAAAAAAAATGTTAGGCTAAGTGTTATTGCGTTTTCCCATATGGAATTTAGGAAAGTATGGTGAAGTAGTTGTATTTATATTCATGTAGTTGTATTCATGGTGCAAACGAAACTAATTAGTCTCCTCTGCACCATTGATGGTGGAGGTCAATGGTGCATACAGTACAACGGGAATTTCTCGGTAGCAGCCCGCGGTCTGGATTCGTGCCCTGTTGATGGCAATAGGCTCGCCCCCTATTACTTACATGATACTCATAACTGGTGAAATGTGGGTAAATTGTTTACATATTTATAGGACTTATGTGCCTCTACTATAGGTACACCTCTTCGGGTTATACAGGGGTGATGTTATGTTGTTCACATTAGATAAGTAATTGGAATGAAGGACTTGGTTCAAGCAGTACTTCTGGACACGGGTCGCATTGTTAGGAGGTTCCTCTCTCTGGAGCCCTGACTGCCGGTAGCTTGGACCCTGTTCCTGATATCGATTGGCTACTTTTTAACAGACTTCGGAAAAGGAGGAGGATCTCTGTTCGTCTGTCTGTATTTTTTACCCGACAGCCCAAAAAGGAGTGTAATGTTTTCAGGGTTCATGTATGTATGTCCCATATAAAGTTCTGATGTGTGGTTTTTGAGTTAGCTTCAGTAATACTTATTTAACCGACTTTGTATGTTGATCTAACTAATCTTATAAACGCGAAGGTTTGTAAGTATGGATGGATGGATGGATGGATGTTTCTTACTCTTTCACGCAAAAACTACTGAACCAATTTGGATGTAATTTGGCACACAGATAGTTTCTAACCTGGATTAACACATAGGATACTTTTTATCCTGATATTCCCACGGGATCGAGACATATGCGGGTTAAACCGCGGGGCGCTACTAGTGATGTTATAAAACTTCATGTCACTGTTGTTTACATAGCAAAAGTAGTGTTATACGAATTTGTTTAGGGTAGGTACCACAACTAAAAAGTGAAAAATTTAAAACTTTTTAGTGTTTATTTTTTGGAAGTCGGTTGTTTTTTTTTTATTGCTTTAAATGTATATTTATTATATAAAATAAAAAAAATAAACTGATACAAAACTTGCATAGCTCCTAGGTTATAAATATTTGTGATTGCAGGCGTCGCCTATATAATTGGCCGGCTTGATGTAATATGGAGCAATTTTGTTATAAAAAAACGCCAATTATTGCTAACTGTAGTGATTATTAATTATTTCTTGTTAGTTTGAGTGATTTATTAGACTTGTTAGTAACTTTATTTTGAAGCTAAATAATGTTATGTAGGTATGCATCCTTTATGAGATATGCAAAGAATTTTTAAATTACATCCTTCTTTACGATTGACATTTGTATCGATGGGCTAGTGGCTAAATAATAACAGCCGCACGGGTTCACTCAAGGTTACGCTACTCTTGCCGGTCGGTTCGTGGATGGGTGACCACATAGATTAGAGTAGTCTGCCAAATTAACTTGAAAACTTTCTACAGGATTTGGCAACATTTTAAATTCCTTACAACCTAACTTTTAACAGATACTTATACAGGGTGTAAAAAGACTTGGCAACAGGCAACTGAAGGAACACGGGTGGGTTTTAGTCAGTAAAAGTCTGACACGCCCTTCCGCTCCGCCCAGAGCGGGAGAAGTCATTGGATGATTTCCCACCCTCAAAAAAAAAAAACATAGCCGTCAAGTACGAACAACATACCTAACATAGCACAAAAATAGTTGCTGGGAAACGAGTTTTATTTTAGTGTGAAAAATCGCTGTTTACGGTAGTGCGCAATGTAACACACGCAAAACTGTATATTATGGGTGCATGCAACGGTTCAGGGTTCGTGGGGGTATTTAAAAATAATATTTAAAACTTGCTATCTTTAAAAAACGTTGAAACTTTGACCTTCAATATCTCCGTAACCAGAAGGTTCCCATGTATGGTTCGGACTAAAAAAAATATCACAATGACGGGAATAACAAGTGGCTTTCGGCTTCGCTAAGCGTCTTTTTACACCCGTTATTATCACACTAAATTAAATGACTAATAATTAAATAGACTACAAATACCTAACTACAAAAACAAAAGACCCTTAGGCGTCGAAGTATTCGTCCGCATCGCTGTCACCCGGAAACGTACCCCGAAGAGTGGCACCGTTGACACGTTGGATGGCAATTCTAATTCTTTAGCCAAAGAATTTTTAACATAATTTTGCATCATAACAACTTACCTACTTTAAGTATTGGTGCAACAAAATCAAAGCCACAAACATTATTACGAGTACCAGAAAAATCTACCTAGCCTTTCCCCATTGATGCTGGGGTCTGCTTCCAGTCTAACCGGATGCAGCTGAATAGTGTAGTAGTTACCAGTATTTTACATGAAGCGACTATCTAACGGCCACAACCCAGTGACTGGGTAATACGATAACCCTTGGTAAGACCGGTTGTCAGACTTTCGGGCTTCTGACGACCCGTAACGATTGTCAAACATCTACGAATGACAGCCGGGACGTGCTTTCCGAGGCACGGTGGAGTTTGGGTATGTAAAGATGGTCACCCATCTATAGACCAACCCCGGCAAGCGTTAGCTACGAGTCTCTGATAATAACAAACATTATTATCAGAATATTACATTAATAATTTACACACTCGCTCATCCAATTTAAACCGGTACAATAACATGCATTCTTCCACACATATATTTCCATTATCATACGCCCTGTCAGTTAAGTCTGAATGTCAAGGGTTTCGTTACGAGTTCGGCTTTTAAATTTCGATTAAGTACAGCTGCATAGTAGGTGACTAGTGGGCGCCACATTCTCGGCAACTATTTATTGGCTGACTTACCACACAAGCTCAATACTCAAATCTGCTTAGCCTTTTTGGGGTCGGCTTCCAGTCTAACCGGACGCAGCTTTATACCAGTATTTTACATGGACACTCCACAACTTACTTACTTACTTACTTACTCCACAACCCAGTTTTTGGGTAAGGAAACGAAGACGCCTTTGGCCTGCATTATATAACGTGTTTTTTCACAAGTTACAAGCTTTATATTAGCTTGCTCTGTTTCGTATGTGTTTCCGGCTACTCCAATTGTCATCCATTTTTCAAGCACTTCCTGGCATCCGATTGAGTTGAAACTTGGCATACTAATATAACTACCAAGACATTTAAAATACCATGGAAATGGTCTGATAATGGATCCGGAAGTTGGCCATAAGAACTCCTCAATCAAACAAGATAGCACCTAGGCTTCGTGTTTGGACTCATTAGCTATAAGTGCTTTGACACTAGGTGGTGTTCAGGATCTGATGATGGAGCCGGAAGGTGGCCCTGGGAAAACCCTTTTTAGTTCATTAAAAGCTTGTTTTTATTTTTAAATACCATATCTCTAGGGCATACCAGACAGGCCGCGCGCGTGCCAAAACTTACCTTATTAGTGAGACCATATCATGGCATGTTTTTTTTTTCATTTTTCTTATAAAAATAATTATGTATAACCGAGCTATGGATAAGTCGCCGGCGCCGCCGTTAACAGTTGCTCACTCCAGCTGCAGTTGCCGCAAATAGTGGCCTAGTCTGCGCCGGCGGCGGCGCCGGCTGCGCAAAAGTCAACTTACGTAGTAAGAGCAATCGTATTGTATCTTATCTCAATATAAAGATATCTTCAGATTCACTATAAGTGATGCTGAGTTCTGAATTCCATTACCATTAATAAGATTTTTTATCTAAAAGGTTATAATAGTGAGAGTGCTGTGTCAATGAAGAAATGTTAAAGTTTTTTACATTTTCAGGTACTGTCAAATGTATGGACGGTGGCATAATCATCTGCTAGCCTTTTTCAGAATAACTTAAAAGCCCCGACTTCGTTGGGGTCGGCTTCCAGTCTAACCGGATGCAGCTGCATACGACTGCCTATCTGACCTCCGCAACCCAGTTACTGGGTAACACGATAACCCTTGCGCCTTGGTAAGACTGGTTGTTAGACTTTCAGGCTTCTGATGACCCGTAACGACTGTCAAAGATCCACGAATGACAGCCGAGACTAACGGCTTAACGTGCTTTCCGAAGAAGCACGGAGGGGTCTCGGTATGATAAGATGGTCACCTATATCCACGGACTGACCGCGGCAAGTGAAGCTTAACTTTATTACTTAGCCACGAACCCCTCTAAGGTTACCTACCTACTCTCTCCATAAAAAAAACCTAAAGTAAAATTATTGTATTCGTTATTTCATAAAACTACACTTGTAACGTATGATTGACGAGCATTGCAAACTCTTTCATAACATCATTCAATTATTCCTTACATTACACTTAAATAAAGCAAACGAGGTCAGATAGGCATTCGCTTCATGTAAAGTGCTGGTATTCAGCTGCATCCGGTTAGACTGGAAGCTGACCCCAACATAGTTGGGAAAAGGCTAGGCAGATTGATTGATGTTGTTGACTTTATAATATTCGTTATATCATTGATAATATCCGTTGATAATATTCGTTGATAATATTCGTTAGGTATACTTAAAACTGAATTTCAAATCTACCTACTTGAAGACGTTTTTCATTTGACAATATTGAGGTTAATTTTATAACCTAAATGTTCGTCGACGCAAATGTTAGGAAATTACTTTATAATTAAATAAAACCCCAAATTAAATTTTCATATGCACATATATTCGTTACAATAATAATAATATTTTAATAATGTAATATAATTATAATAATTATCTCTTACAACACTATTAAAGCTGGCACATATTCTTTTGTTTTTATCGCAACGCTAATTTCATGCTTATTAAATAATAATAATAAAATAAATTATTTTAATAATTCTTAATAACAGTAAGTACTTTGACATATCAACTATGAAAACAAGTCTAAAGGCCTATCGACACTGTTATAAAATGAAAAGTATGGACTATGGCGCTTTTATCATTTATAATGTAATGATATTATGATAACACAGGGAAGTAAAATGTATTCTATATCTAGCTCCCTTCAAAATGGTTGAGCTGCATGGTGCTGATCCATGCGTCTTGTTCGTGAACGGGCGCCGTCAGTTGTGACTGGTCATCTCTTAGCTGCCATGGCTTATTTTAATTTGTTTTTATGTTATAATTGCGGACGCTTTTAACGTGCTTTCTACATTGTTCTCACATGTATAATTTCAACATTAATGATGTAACCAATATTTTGTAACAATATTTTGATTTAAAAGAGTGTCCGTGGAGTTTCTTGCCCGTTCTTCTCCATAGGTACCTACTACGCTTTGGAATGGGCAACTAGCTTCATATTTCTGACTGACCGACTCCTTGACAATTCAAAAGTGCCTGTAAATGGTTTAATTGAAATAAATGCTTTGAGTTTTGAGTTTTGATTGGATGTATGAAGATGCTTTTAACTTTCTGTCCACGATAACGTTATAAAATGCACGTAAATCCATACATTTTCTGGACGTGGACGTCCACAATAATTATCGTCACGTTAGAAATTATAAAAGCGCACATTTTTTATCTTAATTTTTTTTACTTTCATTTAATATGATAATTAAATTCGCAAAAATATATTCATAATGACATATTTGACGGTTAATATCTATGAAGCAAAAATTAAATGAAGTTCTTTTAAAAAGTGAATAACATATTTGAATATTTATTATAAAGCATTGCATTTACTTTTTCTGGATTATGAAATATAAAAAAATGGGCCTCACGTAAGTTAGGTTCAACAGATCCAGAAAATAACAATATTATGTAAATTATAACAATAATAATAAACTATCTATGTTGTATATTTGAACTATGCTTCTTATATTATCCGATATCATAATTCGATAATTTCGTATATCTATCTATGTTTATTATACTGATTTTTATAATTATTTTACTTAAAACGAGGCATGCCTTGAGTTAAGCAAAAAGAGGCACAAATGCTGTGCAAATTACTCGCCACTTATAATTAATTATATTTTTTTAGAAAAGAGGAAATAATTCCTCAGATCCTGAAAAAAAGGCAGACTGAACATACTTAAACTGCCTCGTTAAAAGCAATTATAACAAATCAGTACTATTTATAATAATACAGCAATAACGTATAAGATACATTTTAAAAATAGGGCAATTGAAGGACTCAGGCATAAAAATAAAGGGCTCGCCATATGATTTTTTTTTTTAATTATAAATATTTTTAATAGAAACATAATTTTTTGTCCTTCAACAGCCCAATTTTACTATTATCTCCCTTTTCAAAACAATGCGATAATATCTTTTATTTTAATAATACTATTTTAGTGTGTATATTTATAACAATTTAATAAGTATCAAACATTATGATTTTGGTTTACATCGCATGGTTTTGCAAAGTGAGATGAAATCTTAACAGAGCAAAGATCCACATGGATAGACTGAAACAATCGTTGAGTTTGAAACAATTGCCTTAAGAGGCTGGGAACAGCTAAAGCGCCGTCACTGTCGGACTGCATAGAAAAGAAAGAGAAGCGCGATGACAGAACGTGGGTAGTTTATTTCGAAATATGAAGCAATTATCTATTTACAAAAAACTATTGATTGGACTAAAAAAATAAAACAATTATTACGTTAATATTTTGCTAAACAAAAATCCTGTCGGATCCGTGAAGTTGTTAAGAATCATACTGCGAGTTTATGTGGTAAGTAATTTTAAGGAAAAAAAAAAAAAGTTTGTATTTTCCCTGTACATGGGGCGCGGGCGGGCGTCATTAAGAGGGTATCTAGAAAGTCATAAATTTTGACCTTTGTATAAAATTTGCTAATTTATAATTAAATTGGGGTAATTTTGGTACTAAAAACGTGAATTTTATATAGCAATAACTTTTTGTATTCGAAAAAAAAACTCTTTGTTAATGTTATTGCGGTATCAATGCGCCCTCTTTCAGATCAGACAGGATTTTTATAAATTGTGGTAATAAATGTTGATAAATTGAAGTGGAATGTATATATAAGGGCAAAAATAATCCTTTTTTCATATTTTAAACACATGTTGACTTATACGTAAAGACTACTGTTTCAAACTCTGTTTCGATATTATAACAATAGCTAGAAACAGTACCACAAATACAATGAATATTCAATGGAAAGAATCATAGTGATGTACATTTCATAGTGTTAAAACGCTAAATCTCACATCTATGATTATTATAATAGTGCTTTTTTTTTAATCTGTGCTAAGTGCTAATTGGATGGTTAAAAGTGATAAAATCGTTTGTGTTTGTTTGTGTGTGTCGTTTTTACACGGTTGAGCGATATTTTTTTTAGTTCAAACACGAACAAGTAGTACAATTCAATGATTCTCACAATAGTATTAAAATTAAACAGTGCCAAATCCGTGAAAACGTTCTTCTATGAAGAATAGCTCTCTACGAGACACAATACAACCCACATCACTATAACCTTTCTAAACTTAACTCGAATAATTCACAACTTTTATATAGAGTACAGAAAGGATATGCTATACATTAATACTAGAAGCACCAACACAGAAACAGACAAACAGTGGTACAGTTATCAAATTATACATATATTTACATCTATCGCGATCAACATGACAAAGAAAAAACAATTGCACATGCAGCACCGTACATGTGACAGAAGTGAATGATAAAGAATGAGAGAGATTTAGTGTGCCAGACAGAGAGGGTTACATCTTTTTTCTCTCTCATGTAACAAAATGTGGTAAAACGTGACGCGTACTTGAAATTTCACTCTCAATTCTCATCTAATTACTTATAGAATCGCCTAAGAAGTTTCACATCAAAAACAGTCAAAAATAATGCAGTTCTTCTTGATTCTCTACTTGATATAGTTTATTGCGAGGGGTTATTGTGACGAACCCATCTTTTAAGTAGGCCTTACTAGATCTGGCAAGTCTTTTAGAAGATTGGTCGAAACGTCTGCATTTTATTTTGTTTTTTTAGGCCTTTTTTACTGGCGTCTAACTAAACGCCTGACGAGGTATAGAAAGACTCGTACATACGCTTAACTGTTTCATGTAAAATATTCGTACTGTTTTGGATCCGGCTCGATCTAGCCAAAATAGTGCTGTCAATTTTGATTGATAGTGCTTAGTAGTGATAGTGTAATTTTGTCCATTGCTCGAATCCAGGTAGAGAAAACGTCAGTTTTTGTGATTCATGTCGGGGCATGTTGATCGCGATTCAAAACGAAAATCCTGGTTTGCGATGGCGCTTTATACTTATTTTATTTATAATAAATAGATCTATCGGTTTTTCCTATAAATGGATAAAATCTCCTATAGAAAAATATTTACAAAAATGCTGGCGTAGGAATAAAGGACGTATCCATTTCTTCTTGGCACAACATTGATATAATTTATTTTTATAATAGTTTTTTTTTTATAATTTAAATTCCTCCAAAGTTGAATTTTTAAATCAAGTTGTACTTATTAATTTAATATGAAATTAAATGTACCCAAACAAATATGCCAAAATGTACGCTGACGTTACTTAATTAATTAAATTATATTAAAACTGTACTTAGTGGAGTTTTTATTAATAATTATTTGAATTACTAAAAACTGAAACTTTGAATGCCATAATATTTACGACAAAGCTTTAACATTTTCACGACACAAAATTTACATTTAACACGACAACATTTTTCATTTAAAATGAATAAATTGTTATGTCAGTACAAGTTTCACATTTAAAAGCCTTAAAATATATCTTAAATTAAAACAACACATTGATAATGTCTTAAATATTTTTTAAACATTTTATAACAGTAAGTTTAACATTTTATAATTATAAACGCAACCATTCGCTTACAACTTATGTTACAATTACATTTAAGTTTACATTTAATACGGTAAATTATCATTGTTTTATAAATAAATGGGACGTATAATAAAATGCACGAAAAACAATAATTTAATAAATAATTATGATTATTTTTAATACCTAGATTACAAAAAGTAGCAGTCACTCCATGACTTTTGAACTAATATTACTTAAAATATAAAATCATTTATTTAAAACATTTTTGATAATATGTTCTTTGGAAATACATTTCACACATTCTTGACTCGTATAATAATGTTCACATTTATTATATTAATAATATTTCTGTATTTTTTCATTTATATTCTTACTTCTTTTATTTATTTTCACCGGTTCATTTAATTTTAATAAAGATGACACATAAAGATGTTTTTGTGTGTTAGTCTTAGGTCTCATAGCTTTGGCATGTTTTTCATCTAGTATTGCCGATATTTTTTGGCTTTATTACACAGTAATATTATTTAGTTATGTTCCTTACAATTAAACTTGTAAAGTCTTATTCTTGATGCAAGATTGACTTTAAATGAAGCGAGATTCAAAAGTATTAATGTTCATTTAAAATAAAATTGATGTGTATACTAAAAATGTTTGTGTACTAAAAATAAAATAATATTTTTTTAAATTCACGGCACGACGTTTTCATTTAATTTCAATAATTTATTGGACTTTAAATGTAAATAATATAATATGTTTTACATATAAATATATTTATAAATGTATACATTTATGTCTATATAGCAAAAATGGACGTTAGGGTTTCTGCTAGCGCATTTCTTACTAATAGAAGTTGCTGAGTTCAAGAGATCAGACATCGTTAATAGGAATTGTGAATATAAAATACTTCACGGACGCTAAGTTTAGGAAAGGAACTAAAGATGCATACTAGGCCTTAAATAAAACAAAATAGTAGCGTACAAGCAAAATCATTACTTTCTGATACAATCAAATTGCACGGTGTACTTTTGTCTTTTAATTTGGTTGAATCATGTAATTCAATTCCATTTTGAAAACTTTAACCACTTTTGGACCTAACATAACGTCACGCAGAGATGTATCTATAGTACCTAGATTACCTACACCCACATTTTGCCAGTTATGTTGTTATGTGTACTTTTGGACCTTGTCACACTAATCTTTTACATTTAACACTATCACATCTTTGATGTCACCCTTTGCATCGTATAACACACACAGTTCGACACAGTTCTAAGTGTGGTCAAGGTTTTCATTCGCCAACTGTCCGAGAAAGAATGTTATATGTTGATTAGGGAGTTATATTTTTGAGCCGTTTGGGGTTGAAAACCCAGGGGCCATAGGGTTCGAGTGCCCACTTGGTTTTTCGAGACATCGCAAAGTGGTTGGTCGACTCTTCACGTGACCAGAGGATTGGCCAATTATTTTGCCAAAGAATCAGTATCACCGTACAACGTGGCAATGCTGCCAGCCTTTTGGGCAGTTTTCCTGTTGACAGTGATGCGGACTAATTTTTTGATGCCCTTCTGATTCTTTCCCCTCACTTTTTATATAAATGTATATATTATTATTATTATTTTAAGACTTTTAGCTTATATAATATTAAGTAAATATTATCTAGTTTGAAAATAAAATGACATACTTTTTTATTTGAAGATATTAAGGAGAATCGTGATATATTTAGGCTACCATATTGAACACATGGCAAGTCTCTTCATCATTAAGATATATTATTATATTATATTCTCGATCGACGAATATTGGTCGATAAAATGGGATGTGATCTATCTGTATTCGAAATTGTTTGTCTTTTCTTGTACGATTTTTTGGATTTTCTAAGCAGGGGTTAAAGCTTTTAAATAAGCATTCAATTAAATAGATACACAATTGTTATGTAATAATATATTATATACATATTTTTTATATTTATGGTATGTTGCTCAAAATGTGATCAATTCCATTTATGAAAATACGAAAGATTTTTTATCATTATGTAGGTAGGTATAATTATTATTTTCAATTCTTGTGTCAAATCTCTGTCAGAAAATACGTGAATATTTGGCTTTATTATTATTATAATAGGTTGATAATAATTATTATATTATAAGCTTCGTTTCAAAGTACTTTGTGTTTTGTCAATCAGTGTTATAACAATAAATTGGTTGATCCGTTTGATTGATCAATCAATCACCTAATAATATCTTATTCTGTCTTGCAATAAAATTTTTGATAAAAGAAGATTGAAAACAACAAACCATTCAATAGGATGATTGGATCTTATTTAAAGTAAGTTAAAAGTAACAAAGGGAAAAATAAGTTTAAAAATTAATCGAATTCTTTACTAAATAATCCTGAGGGGTTTTCAAAAGATTGATAAATCAATAAATTGAAATTAATAGATTAACAAGATGTAAACAGTTCAAACTTGGTTGTAAATCATACGATTGATCAATCTTATGGTTGAAGAAGTAAGTTAACAATGTGTGAACAGTTTGAAGAATCCCCGCCCCTTTTCTGGAGCTGGTCCCATCAGCATCGGGACTTGGTTTTTGTGAGTTACCGTTATCTGAAAGTGAAAGATATTCCTTGTAATTTCTGGGTGCAGTGACGTGAAACAATAGTGTGATACCAATGGAAAAATAAATAAGTAAAAAAATAAGGATTTTGGGGCAATTATTAATTTATTTATTTATTTATTCGTTAAGGTACTAAGTCCCAATATACAAATCACAAATACATAAAATTAATCACTATTCATTAATTATGTAGGTTAGCACAACTTTAGGCTAAATCATTGATTGAGTGATGGGCCTGATAAAACACGCGCGAGTCGAGCGAGCGAAGCGAGCGGTGCTGCGGCAGGCGCTTCTGCGCTTGCGCGCTTGATTGCGCCTCTTTTTGTGAACTATGTATAGTTCACAAAAAGAGGCGCAATCATTATAATGTAGTGTTCACTAATATTATAAGAAGCTAATTACAAAAAAAAAACAACCGACTTCACAAAAAAACACTAAAAAAGTGAAAAATAACTTTAATTTCGGAAGTTGATGTCTTTTCAATTTTCGTTTTTTGCCACTGACTTCCGAAATTAAAGTTATTTTTCCCTTTTTTAGTGTTTTTTTGTGAAGTCGGTTGTTTTTTTTTTTGTAAAAACTTTTTATTTTTCACTTTTTAGTTGTGGTACCTACCCCACACAAATTCGTATACCGTTATCTGCTATGTAAATGATGATTAAGATATCGTCTACATACGCAATGTGGGAAAAATACGTAATTATTGAAGCTAACTCAAAAACTACGCAAGCAAAATTAATACAATTTATATGGGACCACCTCTGAAGCTTGACCTACCAAACAAAAAAAGAATCATCAAAATCGATTCATAATTGGCGGAGTAATCGAGTAACATACATACAAAAAAAAAAAAAAAACATACAGAGGAATTGAGAACCTCCTCCTTTTTGAAAAAGTCGGTTAAAAAAATGGGAAATATTTGAGGTTCGATCATATAAATCCCTCTTTAAATGGAAGTTACTTTAGTTTCAGATCAAGTATTTGTGAATATTAATTTTCTTGTTAGGTACAATATAAAAGTTACCTTGCAAGGCGGCTGCATCCACGGCTCCCCGTCGATCTGCATGGGGAATGTCTTCTTAGTAGTAAGCGTGATGGAGCTGCACTGAGCCAGCCGCCTGCCTGACGCGCGGAGACCTGGAAGATACAAGTAATTAAACTTGAAGAAGGATAGGAGACATTGATGAAAATAATAATAATATTATTGCTGTGTGCCATTTGGTTCACAAGCAGGTTTCAACCGATAGTTACTGAGCGGGTTCTTGAACAGTCGCCGAAATAATATCTTGTAGAGCCCGCGAGCTGAAGTAGCTCTGGGCTGTCCATGTTTTAAGAGTTATATTGTAACAATCGGAGGAGCTCGTGGCTAAGTAATAACAGCCCTGCTGGACGAGCCATTAGGTTAAGCTACGCTTGCCGGGGTTGGTCCGTGGATGGGTGACCATCTTTACATACCGAGACTCCTCCGTGCTTCGGAAAGCACGTAAAACCGTTGGTCCCGGCTGTCATTCGCGGATCGTTGACAGTCGTTACGGGTCATCAGAAGCCCCAAAGTCTGACAACCAGTCTTACCAAGTGGTATCATATTACCCAGTTACTGGGTTGTGGAGGTCCGATAGGCACTCGCTCCATATAAAATACTAGTATTCAGCTGTATCCGGTTAGAGTGGAAGCAGACCCCAACATAGTTGGGAAAAAGGCTAGGCAGATTGCATTAATAGTAATCATATTTACCAGTTCTGACTTGTCCCATGTGCAAACAGTTTTCCAGACCAATTACTTCTATTAGTTTGTCACCAATATCTGAAAGAACAACATTTTTTTTACTTAGGTTTGATGCTTTGTCTTTGATTTTTTTTTAAGCCATCTGGCGATTGGTGCACTGGTGGCCCAGTGGTGGTCGTAGGTTCGAACTCTGACAGGCGCTTGACTTTTTGTAAATTATTTCATCACCACTGCTCTCAAAACGGTGAAGGTAAACATCGTGAGGAAGACAGCATGTCCTAGAACCAAAAATTCGAAAACATGTGACATCTACCAACCCGCACTGGGCCCGCGTGGTGGGCTATTGCCCACTCCCTCTCACCGAGAGGAGGCCTGTGTCCCAGCTGTGGGAACGTTATAGGCTGATTATGCTTATGCTTATGAAGACTCACGTGTTTTTTGAAATTCTGCCCCTGTGATAGTCTTTGGCACATAAATATGAATCCCCTTTATTAAATATCGTACAGTTGCTTTAGCATAAGGTAACGGATGTGTCGTCAGTTCGTCACCTTGTTGTGCGTTGGGGAACCGCCCGCGGCGATGCGCGGCGGAGGAGCCCCACAGGTTGGAGCCGCCGTGCGCGTACGGGATGTTCAGCAGGGCCACGCCTTGGAGCGCGGGGCCCTTGTTCAGTTCCAGTGACGCGCCGTCACACTGGAATTGAAAAGTAAAACTATAATTTTGTAACAATCCATCAAACCGTTGAGGTTACAGAGCGTTCCAAGGAAATAGACATACATGCTCTCGGAAAACATCAGCCTATTTCTAGAACAGTCGGGTCAAAAGAAAATATCTGGTCTACAATGAGCACATTGTCGCAAGCCACATCCTATCAATGGAGAGCTTACTGTCACATAATGTTATCTAGCTCAGAAAGATTTAAACCTTTGATAATTACGCAGGTGAAAGACCCCAAAAAGTTGGACCAACGACCAAGGTCTTTGGTCCAACTTTTTCGAACTTCACTCAATCTGCCTAGCCTTTTCCCAACTATGTTGGGGTCGGCTTCCAGTCTAACCGGATGCAGCTAAATACCAGTATTTTACATGGAACGACTGCCTATCTGACCTCCACAACCCAGTAACTTGGTAATACGATACCCCATGGTTAGACTGGTTGTCAGACTTTCGTGCTTCTGACGACTCGTAACGACTGTCAAAGATCCACAAATGACAGCCGGGACCAACGGCTTACCGTGCTTTCCGAGGCACGGAGGAGTCTCGATATGTGAAAATGGTCACCCATCCACGGACCAACCCCGGCAAGCGTAGCTTAACCTGATGGATCGACCCGAGTGGCTGTTATTACTTAGCCACGAGCTCCTCTCACGAACTTTTTCGAACTTCACTAATGCACCCTAATTGCGTAATACACGATCAAACAGAATTGGAATCGGTTCGAAACAAATGTCTAATCCATTGCTTCATTAGTTCGAAAAAAGAACTGCTCAATAGCGTAACTTACGAACTTATGAAGCAATACCAACTCTGATTGATCGTGTATTGCGCAATTAGAGTGCTGGGGGCTTATACAGCCACTTTAGCAAAATCATAATAGGAAAATAGTATCGTAAAATGTCACAAATTGACAATTCATAATAATATGATCTGCGTGCGATTCATATTCTGGTTAAAGACATTTATTTCTCATAAAGAAATTACATTTCACTTGCATGAGAACAAATTTAAATAAAAAAAACTAATCATTGTCCTTCAACACTCGGATCCACAATTACCTAATCTCACGTATTAATTATATAATAATCAGATTACAGTATTATTACAAATTATCTAGGTTTGAAGGTACTCCCAAAAAATTTAATTGTGACACTATGCGAAACTACCCTGCTTTGAGATAAAGAGTGCGGTCCCGCTGTCACAATGCAGGTAAATCAGGCAGTAGTACAACTTTTGTTTACTTGCTCTATTACGAAATAATTCATCTATTTGACAGGTTTCTACGGAGATTCGTAAAATGCTAATGACAGCTGGAAATTCAGGAAATGTATTGCTTTGAGAGGAATTGCTAATGGGGCCGTTTTAGACCCCCTGATCGTAGTAGTGAAGCTTGGTACCCTTACGACTGACATGATGATAATGACTCACCACAATATCTATATGCTCGTGTAGATTCTTGCAGCTGGCCGCGAACTGCTCGGAGGTGGCGAACTCGAAGTACCACAGCTTGTTCTTCATTCGGGAGCTGAACTTGTCGGGGTTCCGCTCTCGCTCCGTGTGGAACTTGACGCAGATTGCAGCGTCCTGGAAGAAGCAGAGGTAAATGCTTATCAACAAAACTCACGACTACCAATTTAGCAATTTCGAAAAAAGGTAGGTTAAATATTGGCGGTATTTAACTTCTATATACAATTATACCAGTCTATTATTGTCCCATTGTAGGACGAAGGCATCTCCTCATAGGAGAGGGGCTCGTGTCTAAGTAGTAACAGCCGCACGGGTACATCCATAAGCTTAAGCTACGCTTGGCTGGGTTGGTGACCATCTTTAATAGGTACCGAGGCTCCACCGTGCCTCGGAAAGCAATCGTGGATCATTGACAGTCGTTACGTGTCGTCAGAAGCCCGAAAGTCTGTCAGCTAGTCTTACCAAGGGGTTATAGTATTACCCAGTTACTAGGTTGTGGAGGTCAGATAGGCACCCACTCCACGTATAATACTGGTATTCAGCTGCATCCCTCCTCACCCGTGTGCAGGTGACAGCATGCGGTACAAGATAGGAGGTCAGTCTTGGAGAGACGCCGCATAAACACCGGAGATCTGGGCCGTCAATGAACACCCACTTGTAGAGGTTGTCCAAGTAAGCCACGGTAATTTGTACCCGTATCGGAGGCTCTCTGATTTTTCCAGTGTTCCACTTCCAGTGGAAACGGGTAGGGTTTGTCTAGTATCCCGAGGCGGCGGCGCGTAGTGTTCCACGCGCGCCCCTATATTGGACGTCACGGTGTCTTACACCTGACTCGTTACGAGTCGTCAGAAGCACGAAAGTCTGACAACCAGTCTAACCAAGGGGTATCGTATTACCCAGTTACTGGGTTGTGGAGGTCAGATAGGCAGTCGCTCCATGTAAAATACTGGTATTCAGCTGCATCCGGTTAGACTGGAAGCCGACCCCAACATAGTTGGGAAAAGGCTAGGCAGATGATGATGATGATGGTGTCTTACACCCGCGGATCAGGGGGCTGACTATGAAGTATTAATGCCATCATTATTCCACTACGAAAAAAGGATGGTGTTAGTGGCCTTGTATAGCTCCGTCTCTCAGTAACATTGGAAAAATGGTGGCATTAATATAATACGTCGGCGGTCCGGCACTACCGGGGATCGTGGAAGGCGCGCAGGATCCCATGATCCCCGGTCCAAGTGTGGGAAGGGAACACCCGAGTGGTTTTTAGTCAGTAAGAGTCTGACAGACCCCTCCGCCCGCCCCAGGGCGGAGGACATCCATGAGGATTTTCCACCCCGGACACAAAAAAAATGTCTAGTATAAGTTGATACTCACAACGCCGACAGAGAAGTAGTTGTTGATGATATTGTAAGGCACCACTGTGGGGTGCGGCGCTGAGTCGGGCATCTGGGGCTGTTCACACTGGAAATATTAAAATGACTACAATAATTTGAAGACCATTGAAATATCCTTTTAAGAGGATAGTATATACTTGAGAGGGGCTTGTGGCTAAGTAATAACAGCCTAAACAGGTTAAACTGCGCTTGCCGCGGTCGGTCCGTGGATGGGTGACCATCTTTACATACCAAGACTCCTCCGTATCTCGGGAATTACGTTAAGCCGTTGGTCCCGGCTGTACTTCGTAGATCTTTGACAGTCGTTACGGGTCGTCAGAAGCCCAAAAGTCTGGAAACCAGTCTTAACACAGCTTATCGTATTACCCAGTAACTGGGTTGTGGTTGAACAGCTAACCTATAGCTTAAAACATCTTTATAGGTACATAAACTGAAGTCGTTTTTCGTGCATTCAGGAAAAAAATTTACTCACATCTGTGGAAGAATTCTCAACGGTGATGTGCCACCGATCCATCATGACGGTACTCGCGCGAGCTATCTTGTCCAGAATCTTGTGGATGGACTCGCCTTCGTATCTGTAAAGTATCATTACATAATATCACACCTGCATTCAGTATAGGGATGGGCAGAGGCAAGTAAAGTAAAAAAAAAAAAAGTAGGTAAGTAAGTATAGCTATCTAGACCCGTGACAATCTAAGAAGTCCGTTTTGACAGCTATAAAAATCCTTCGTGTAACGATGAAAAAAAAATTAGTTTCTTAAATACTGATTCTCGAGACATATCGATTAAACATACTGAGAGAGTTTGTAATCGACGACTTATCTACATTGCTTAAAACTGATTCTCAAGGCATATCGTTATGTTACACGTACGAGAATGAAACGTCAAAACGGACTTCTTAGATTGTCGCGAGTGTAATTGCGTAATTTATTTTCGTAACCGATTAAGACTATTTTTTTTCATTTTGACAGTTCAAAAACATTAATTACGTTATTTACGTTGTTGAGCAGATTTTTTTATCGAACTTATGCAGCAATGCATTTGACATAAGTTTCAAACCGATTTAATCTCTGATTATGGTATGAGCGTCATACAGCTTGCTTACCCGCCACCCCATCGCAGACACCTGGCTAAATCATTGCCTGTCCCCAGAGGTATCACCCCGACGGCTGGCTGCGTATCCATCTGAACTTTATCTGAAAGTAAACATAAAGGAAGTTCAGAAAAATCACACAAATTATAACACACTAGCTGCGCCCCGCTGTTTCACCCGTGTAAGTCTCGATCCCGTGGGAATATCAGGATAAAAAGTATCCTATGTGTTAATCCAGGTTATAAACTATCTATTTGCCAAATTTCATCCAAATCCATTCAGTAGTTTTTACGTGAAAGAGTAACAAACATCCATCCATACTTACAAACTTTCGCGTATATAATATTAGTTAGATAGTTAGATTAGATAAGATGCAAGTTTCTTGCCTGTGGCATACATTAAAAAAGCAATAAATGACTTGCTTGTTCTTAACACAAACAAAAGACGATGCAACTTTTATTGTTCCTGCAACTTATGAAAAGTTTCAGTTTTCTAGAAGAGCGGTGACCCCGCCCCGTAATGGCTGCAGTGACAGCTGTCAGAAACATGATGGCACCGGGGTTTGACCCCCTTTTAAACTTATTCTACTCTTTGGGTTCGACTTTACGGTGTCAAAGAACAATCTCTAGAAAAACACACCAACTTACTTTACGTTGTATACGTCAGGCTTAAAGTTGACACAAATAACACATACCCATAGTCTCTAGGACCCATCCCACGGTGCCGTCACCACCGCAGCATATCACACGGTAGTTCTTCACATCTTTGAACATCTGCAACCCTGACGAATTACATACGATAAATAGGACTGTTACAATATTATTCCCGTAACGCTGCGCTGGTGTAATTTTCCTCGTGAGTTTCGAAAAAGGCTCCCCAATTGATTATTTAATAAAAATAAAAGTTATGAAACTAAAACCCAACTACGACAAAAAGTCAATCAACTAAAAAGGTATAAACAAGACATCGCAGACGGACAAATTAAAAATCTGGAGTCACACATGTTGGGGCGTAAATCGAACAGATTCCATGTGAGTCCGGATATTTTCCAGGCTCTTGTCCCATGTTATTTCAGGTCATGTCAGAAGACGTTGAAAAATGCACATTTTCGAGGTTTCTTGTCCTGGGTTTGGTCTTTTTATTTAACACTAGCTGCGCCCCTCGGTTTCACCCGCATAAGTCTCGATCTCGTGGGAATTCCGGGATAAAAAGTATCGTATGTCCTATTCCAGGTCATGGTCTACCCACCATGTGCCAAATTTCATCTGAATCCGTAGACGTACTAGACTAAGGAGGCACTCAAACCAAAACTACTCTATCAAGAACTCACCCTGGGTTGGCCCTCCGCCTTTTGCAATATCATGCACCTGCCTCGGATTCAGGATATACTGCAGCTTCCTCAGCACCCGGGACCCTTGCCTCCCCCCAGACTTGGGGTTGATGAACACGAGCAGGGGGCAGGAGCCGTCAGGGGGCGTGATCTGGAAAGAGATGGGGGGAGCACGGGTCTCCCGTTTGTCTTTCTCGTCTTTTTTCTCTTCCGACGTCGCTGCTATTGATATTGGAAGGGATATTGAGGTGGGGAGGGATTGCTGGAATAGAGAGAGAATTTATTATACATATAAGTTGGAGATATTATTGGAGTGAACATTTTTAGGCGCACTTTTGCGAGCTTTCTGAACAGTGGACGAAACTGAACAATCTCGGTCGGGTCGGTGATGCAGAATCGGGTATACTCGGCTCCAGTCGGTCGGTGACGCAGAATCGGGTATACTCGGCTCCAGTCGGTCGGTGACGCAGAATCGGGTATACTCGGCTCCAGTCGGTCGGTGACGCAGAATCGGGTATACTCGGCTCCAGTCGGTCGGTGACGCAGAATCGGGTATACTCGGCTCCAGTCGGTCGGTGACGCAGAATCGGGTATATTCAGCTCCAGTCGGTCTTTGACGTAGAATCGGGTATACTCGGCTCCAGTCGGTCGGTGACGCAGAATCGGGTATACTCGGCTCCAATCGGTCGGTGACGCAGAATCGGGTATACTCGGCTCCAGTCGGTTTTTGATGTAGAATCGGGTATACTCGGCTCCAGTCGGTCGGTGACGTAGAATCGGGTATACTCGGCTCCAGTGGGTCGATGATGCAGAATCGGGTATACTCGGCTCCAGTCGGTCGGTGACGCTGAATCGCGTATACTCGGCTCCAAGGGGCCACCACCGCTTACAGCAGTTTTATTACTTCAATGTAGGAAAGAGATGAAGCTCTACAGGACGTATAGCTCCATCTCTTTCCCCCAGGAAGTAAGATGAAAATATAATACTGCTGTAAGCGGTGGTGGTAGGCCCCCAGTTGTAAGTTTTCAGTTTTATCGTGTGGTCACAACCATCTTTTATACATTATTTGATTACATTGCACTTTAGAGAAGGCAGTTTTTAACACACAGTTTTTAACAGAAATAACTCTTTTTTAAACACAATAAGTTTTATCAAAAACTAGCTGATGCCCGCGGCTTTGCCCGCACTCTATCCATTGGTGAAAACAGAATGAAAATCGGTACAATAGTTTTTGAGTTTATCGCGAACAGGACGACAGACAGACGCGGCGGTGGACTTTGTTTTATATTATGTAAGAATCTTAAAAAAATTGTGATATATTACCTTAAAAAAAAAAAAAAAAAAATATGAAGCAATAATCAAGTATTTTCGATACAGACTTCGTATCTTCCAGCAGATATTGAGACCTCTGGTTGTAGCGGGCCATTGGGCTAATATGAAACTCGAAAGCATATTTTTTTATACTGATAGCTTTCAGATCCTAGACACTATGGGAAAAAGCGGTAAAACCCATGTCTGTGAAATAACTAGCTTATCATAATGAAATAACTAGTTTATCGTACCTGATCGTGTTGCGGCCGATGTGGTAGCGAGCGCTGTCGGTCCAGCACGAGCGGCCGGATGGCGGTGGGCGGCAGGATGTGGCGCGCGTGCCGGCCCAGCGAGCACGCGCCGCCCGCGCTGCCCACGCAGCGGTTGTGGAGCTGTCGGGGTTATTATTAATAATGTCAGGGGTATCGTATTACCCAGTTACTGGGTTGTGGAAATCAGATAGGCAGTCGTTCCATGTAAAATATTGGTATGTGACGGTATCTACATGCGAACTACGCATCAAAGACCTGACGTCACACAAAAATCCTGACGTCACATAAATCCTGCATCGCGCAATTAGGGTACACGTGCGATGGACATATATACAACAATCCAACATCAATCATTGGGCAGTTGCCCGCCAGACACAACACCCGTCTGGTCGGAGGATCCTCCCTTTTATTTATTTATTTATTAAAACTTTATGCACAAGTAAAAAAAAAATACCGTACAAAGGCGGACTTAATGCCTGAGGCATTTTCTACCAGTCAACCTTAGGGTGATGCAGAGAAAAACATGGCAGGTGCAACATACGGGATAGCTAACTCGAAAAAGGATAAATAGTAATACATATATACTTACATACATACATATAAACAGAATAAACTTTGTCAGGAGAAATAACGATAGGTGGAGGAGAAAACAAGCCCAGCAAATCAGCGCCGCAACGATTCTGCCAACTTCTCACGAATATGTTCACGAGCCGCAACTTTGAAAGATAACCGACTGGCAGCCATCCTGATGTTCAGAGGGAGCGCATTCCAAAGAAATACCTTACCTACCTTTTCTATAGAGGATAAGTGAAATTTACACCCTGTTCCTCGTACCTCTAAAGGTATATTCAGCTGCATTCGGTTAGACTGGAAGGCGATCCCAACATAGTTGGGAAAAAGGCTAGGCAGATTGTTTTTTTTTTACTGTTGTTGCACACAGAGGCTTGTGACTAGTTACAGCCGCACGGGTCGATCGACCACTTTACCGCCTGGCCACGGGACGGGCGGTGCGAACGGCGGTGCGGCGGGCGTGGCATGAATGGTACATTTCTATTTATTTGTTTTAGGCACTAGACGTTTCACCGTTCGCACCGCGCGAAAATTCGCTGCAGCAAATGTCCTGTGGCGAGGCGGTTACATAAAAACACTCCTCCTTGCCTCGGAAAGAACGTTTAGCTGTTGGTCCCGGCTGTCATTCGTGTTTTTCAATTAGCTTCTATGAAAAGATTGAGCGTAATGTGCTAACTTCGCTTACAAGTTATTCTTTCTAATTTTCAAAATAGCAAAAAGGTGAGCTTAGTTTATCATCAGCAGCCTATAGCAGTCCACTGCTGGACATAGGCCTCTCCAGTTGCACGCCATTCAGCTCGATTCTCGGCAACTCTCATCCAGCTGCTACCAGCCACCCTGCGAAGATCGTCTCTCCACCTGCCGGAGGGCGTCCTACCTTACGTTTGCCAATTCGCGGATTCCACTCAAGAACACGTCTACCCCAACGGTCATCTATTCTACGGCTAATATGGCCGGCCCATTGCCACTTCAGCTTGCTCATTCTGTAAGCTATATCGACAACTTTGGTTCTCTGCCGGATTACCTCATTCCGGATTCTATCTTTCAGAGATACTCGAAGCATAGCTCGTTCCATAGCCCGCTGAGCGACCTTGAATTTATGGACCAGCCGTACCGTGAGTGTCCACGTTTCGGCTCCGTAAGTCATGAGCTTAGTTTATGGTTCTCCTTATTTCATATATATAAATCAGAAACTCACAGTGATATGGCACCATCGACAGTGCAGTCCAGTGATTCCGTTGTAGCCCTTGATCTTTTTCCGACACCGCGCGCACTTGCCGTGGCAGTTGCCTGAAAAAGAGGTATTTATTTATCAACAGAGTGGAACAGAACGGCATCCCCCTACCACGGAAACTTGTCATCGTAATGCACATTTACATTAGCATAATCAGCCTATAATGTTCCCACTGCTGGGACACAGGCCTCCTGTCTGTGAGAGGGAGTGGGCCGTAATCCACCACGCGGGTCCAGTGCGGGTTGGTGGATGTCACATGTCTTTGAAGTTTAGGTTCTAGGACATGCCGGTTTCCTCACGATGTTTGCCTTCACCGTTTTGAGAGCAGTGGTGATGAAAATCATTTTTACACTACTCGCGACCGTTACCACTGGGCCAACACATTATAACATCATCATCATCATTACAGTAGGGGAGCCCAAGCGATCCCTGCTTGGTCTACTATAATGAATGATGATTTATGTACTCGATTCGGGACTTACTCGAGCGCGGCAGAATAACATAAGGGGGGCAAGCTTGTACCTTGTGACTACTCCCACCATACCTAAGCCCTGTACAGAGGGTCAAACGTCTAGGGCAGCCGATCAGATTAGTAAAAAAAAATCGATCGTTAGAAAAACTCGAGCGCGTCAGATTAAGATAAGGTAAGTTAGTTACATGCAGAAAAGTGTGCATTTCAATAATCTGTCAATTTAAGCGTGACATAAGGAAATGGGAGAGTAACAAAGTTGCAAAAAAAAAACGTTAAGTATATATTTCCATCATTTAAATTATAACTTACGGCATAATTATTTTGTCTGATCTATCAGTGAGATATAGGTATATTATAAGCTCGTCTATTATCACGAGAAGAACATAACTACGTATTTGGAAAGAAACCCAAGTTATAGATGTGTTCTGCTAAATAACACGAACGGACCCGATTTTGGAGTCAGCCACGTTCACTTGCACATAGCCTTCAGCTGCGCGTTGCCCGTTGCACTACATATACTCAGGGAATTTATTTTTCTGTACAATATTTCACCATACAGGGTAGGTAACTATGAGTCTAAGACTATTGGTGGCAGAACCTGACGACTTCAACACTATGAAGAGGATATTATTGAAGACTAGCTGTGCCCCGCGGTTTCACCCGCGTAAGTCTCGATCCCGTGGGAATATCGGGATAAAAAGTATCCTATGTGTTAATCCAGGTTATAAGCTATCTCATCCAAATCCATTCAGTAGTTTTTACGTGAAAGAGTAACAAACATGCATCCATCCATCCATCCATACTTACAAATTTTCGCATTTATAATATTAGTTAGATTAGAAGTCTTTCTATATACCTTCCACCCAGTGGTGCGCTAGGGTGGCGGGCGCGCGCTTTGACTTGGAGTAGGTCGCGATGCACGACGCCGGCGCGCGCTGCACGCAGCGCTCGTGCACCGTGAACTTGCAGACTGGAACGAAGGAAGGAAGAATTAGTACTTAAGAGTAGAGGGGGAGTAGATTTTAAATTAAATAAGTAACAAGAGCGTAGATTCAAGATTTAATGAGTAAGAATAGAATATATTCAAGATTAAATGAGCAAAACGAGAGTAAATTCAAGATTAAATGATCAAGAAGAAAAGTAGATTCAAGATTTAATGAGTAAGAAGAAAGTAGATTCAAGATTTAATGAGTAAGAAGAAAGTAGATTCAAGATTATATGAGTAAGAAGAAAGTAAATTGAAGATTAAATGAGTAAAAAGAGTGTAGATTCAAGATTAAATGAATAAAAAGAAAGTAGATTCAAGATTAAATGAGTAAGAAGAAATGAAATTTAATTTAAGATTAAATGGCTACCAGAGTTGTCTTGTAGAATAGATGCAATATGATCTCTTTTTTAAGAGATAATCGTGATCCCCGTGAAATTAATTTTCGATAGCATATTCATTTATGTAAGCAGAAAATTTTCCAGGGTCTTAGTCAACTGAAGATATTAAATACTCACAAATACAGCACAGCCCCTTCTTCCCCAGCCCGACCAGCATGTTCAGACACAGGTTGCAGTAGGCTGGTCTGCTGAAGTGCTTGAGTCTCCACGCGTGCTCGCCGTCCTCTTTGACATTCGTGTCCAGTCCTAGCAGGACTAGGAGAGGAATGGTGGTCATGCTGTGGAGAAAAATGTTTGATGGTTAGGGAGACTTGAATTTTCAGAATGTGTAAGCAAAGAACTGATGGAAACTGGTTCATCATCATCAGCCTATAGCAGTCCACTGCTGGACATAGGCCTTTCCAATTGCACGCCATTCAGCTCGATTCTCGGCAGCTCTCATCCAGCTGCTACCAGCCACCCTGCGAAGATCGTCGCTCCACCTAGCCTTAGGGCGTTCTACCTTACGTTTGCCGATTCGCGGTCTCCACTCGAGAACATGTCTACCCTCAACGGTCATTGGTTTTACGGCTAATATGGCCGGCCCATTGCCACTTTAGTTTGCTTATTCTGTGAGCTATGTCGACAACTTTGGTTAGCTGTCGGATCACCTCGTTTCGGATTCGATCAGAGAGACTCCAAGCATATAGAGTGAATGGCAAGTGGGTGCCGCCCACAGAACCGTTGCTTACTTATGAGTCTCATAAGTTTGCATGCTTTCCGGAAGGCGGTTCTCGTGTATCACGCATTCGTGATCGACATTCGATTCGTACTTTTCCCTCGTAAAAACCACGTTGGTCTATTCTCGGCATGTCGATTCAAGCAGTTCGCGTAAGAAAGCCACGCGATACGCCTTAGTTTAGATGCGGATAGGATATGATAGAAGTATACTTCATCAAACGACTCTTTTACATTAACTTCTACAATTTTTATTTAAAAACCATCAAGATTCTTTTACTGACCCTCCTCGTTTCCATTCGTCTAACGACACGGTACCGTCGGCATCGTAGTCTATCTCCACCATCATGTCTTGTAGGATCTGAAAAAGTAAGCATTTTTAAAATGGCATTCCAACATTTTGCCGGATAGAAAACAAAAGATTTTGAGTCGGTACCTATCACAGCTTTTCTCCAATCTACACTGTAGGACAACCCCTTTACCTTTTTACGAATAAATACTATGTTGGGGTCGGCTTCCAGTCTAACCGGATGCAGCTGAATACCAGTATTTTACATGGAGCGACTGCCTATCTGACCTCCACAACCCAGTAACTGGGTAATGGATACCCCTTGGTTAGACTGGTTGTCAGACTTTCGTGCTTCTGACGACTCTTAACGACTGTCAAAGATCCACAAATGACAGCCGGGACCAACGGCTTAACGTGCTTTCCGAGGCACGGAGGAGTCTCGATATGTGAAAATGGTCACCCATCCACGGACCAACCCCGGCAAGCGTAGCTTAACCCAAGCGGCTGTTATTACTTAGCCACGAGCTCCTCACCTAACCTCACGTTACCTTTTTACAATTTAAGGTTTAATAATATTACCGATACCGAACCATCTTGCCATCGGTTTTTCTACGCGCCGTGCTTCTACTCTTGGCTACTATTCCATCATGGATTTTGATGTACTTCTAAACGATAAACTTATTCTTCTCTGCTTGGCTTTACTCGTGGCGCCAACAGCAAAAACATTGTAGGTACAGTCAAAAAAATTGAATTCTGACCCACCATAAGCTTATTTTCTTACACACATTCAAATACAATTAGGTCGACATTCGCGTAAACATTCATTTCCTTGGTAACGACCTTGTCATCTGCCATTTAATTACACAGAGAATTATCTTTTGCAGTCTCCATCTTTGTTAAGAGCTTTTAAAAAAATATTATTTGACACCAACTTCTGAGTGACATTTGTTCTGAGTTAATTCCAAAGAGTTTGGATTCAAAATATGATTATTCATGCTTTATCTAAAATATTATCTATTGCAGTGATGACAAAGGTTAAAATTGCATAGATCTCCTACCCGTATTGACATAGATTGCTTAATATTTAAAACGTCCTAAGTGCGGCATGCACTGTAAAGGAGGGAAATCTTTGTTATTTTGACGGTTTCAAACGATTTATCGTCAAAGTGGGTCATGATTCACTCAGCCTGACCGTACATTAAAGAATAATATACATAATATTGTGCCTTATACTCACTGGTCTAAGCTCTGAAGTCTCCCAACCGAGGTACTCAGCGACGGTCATCATCTGGTTGACGATGCAGTCCATTTCGTTTGTGTCTAAGACGCCGTTCCCGTCCGTGTCGTAGAGGCGAAACATAACTGAAATAATAATAAAATATGTGAGCATATGAACCCATTATTTCGGTTACAAGTTGTCTTGAAGTCCATCAATATCAATTCTCCCTGTTGCTGTTGTAGAAACAACAGTATCACATAAACTCAGCACCTTTGCGGTCAAACTTAAAAAAAAAAAAAAAATGGCTGTGGTTTTTATATTGTGTGCGCACAATACACAGATACGACACAAGACGCAGATATATTTAGTAACCTATTCCGCTTGACTATTCTTCAAGAGTCATAAAAACCCTGTAAGAAATCGACACGTGTTTCACCTCTCAACGAGGCATCTTCAGGATGACGATTGACCAATTGCAAACCAGAACGCGACGTGTTACCACACCGAGCGCTGGACGCAGAGTTGCTGCAGTTAAGTGCCAAATTAACATTATTTTCTTTCTTTCTTTGATGCAAACTGCTCCATTTTGGAATCATTTTCTAGAAATGAACACGGTCATTGTGGAAGGTTGCGGGTACCCGTTAGATGCGGGTACCGCCAGTCCAGTCTTTTTGGTGATAATTCAGGCTTAGATCCAGCAACGAAGATCACCCGGTTGATATGATGGTAGCATAATAAACTAACTTCGTAAATTCGTAACTGCTTATCAAACTTTCAATCAATATTCGAAAGATTGAAGGAAGGCGTCATTTGTTTCAAACAAATCGTCTGCCGAATACGTAAAAAATGCAATGAGCATTGTAAGTTAATTAATACCTCACATGAGACTACTCCACCTGTTTTTAATGTAACCTACATTCGTTGCAAATAATTGATTGATTGAGATGTAAAGAATTAAGGACACATACATTCCAGTTTGTCTTCAGGTCTTCCAGCTTCTAACAGAGACAGGTAGCACACTATATCTTTGAGCGATACTCTCGCTGTGTGCACTTCTAGGGTCGACGATCGCCTCATTAGGTGTCTGAAATCTGTTAACAAAAACATAACAATTTGAGAAATCGATGTGACGAAAAAGTGGTCCTGAGTATCTAGGCTTAAGTTTGAGCTAAAAGAGTAGCCTTGGGTATAAACTCGAAACTCAAAGGATTTATTTACAGCACTTTTGAATAATTTGTCAAGAAGTCGGTCAGTTGAAGCTAGTTGCCCATTCCAAAACGTAGATCTCTATGAAGATGAAACGCCAAGGATTGGATATTTTTAAATAAATATATTACAAACTAGCTGCGCCCCGCGGTTTCACCCGCGTAAGTCTCGATCCCGTGGGAATATCGGGATAAAAAGTATCCTATGTGTTAATCCAGATTATAAACTATCTGTTTGCCAAATTTCATCCAAATCCATTGAGTAGTTTTTACGTGAAAGAGTAACAAACATCCATCCATCCTTCCATCCATCCATCCTTACAAACTTTCGCGTTTATAATATTAGTTAGATTCTAACACTCTTCAACATTAAAATTATAAGGACTAGTTTTTAGAAGCTAGTTTTAGAAATCAAACCGAAACTGTTACTCATTCTTCTGTTTTTTCGTGTGGTTAGTGGCAATGCCACCCATGGCCCTCTGACTTGGCATCACATGCCGTCAAGAAATATGTCTCTGGCATGCCGGTTTCCTCACAATGTTTTCCTTCACCGCTTTTAAAACAAGTGATAATTATACAATACGCACATGAATCCGAAAAGTCAGAGGTGCGTGGCTTGGGTTCGAACTGGAGACCTATGATTCGGATCTCATTGTGTCCGTCTAGAAGAAGTGCTGCAGCTGCTGTTGTTAGCAGATAGGAATCAGGATGTTAAGAAAAATGTATTGATCATCATCATTAAGTATCTTAACGAATGCCTCGAATCTCCAATCGTATAGGTACTGGGAATTCTGCGACATATTGACTGTGGCTGGAACTAGTCTCGTTGCGTGTGACTTACTAACTGTAGTGTGATGTCTATAATAATAATTATGTACAAGGGAAAAAGGGAAAATTATCAAAGGGCGTCAAAAAATGCGTCTGCATCGCTGTCAACAGGAAAAGTGCCCAAAAGGCTGGCAGCATTGCCACGTTGTATGGCAATGCTGATTCTTTAGCCAAAAAATAGGCCAGCTCTCTGGTCACATGAAGAGTCGACCAAGCGCTTGGCGATGTCTTGAAAAACCAAGTGGGCACTCGGACCCCATGGCCCTAGGGTTTCAACCCCAAACGGCTCGAACATATACGTCCCGATAAGATTGGAAAAGTGTGATATTAGCATACCTTCGATCTTCGTGGACTGTTTGACCCTCAGCGGGAGGCTGCTCTTCCGTGACACTTGACTATGACTGGGACTAGTCTCGTTGCGTGTAACTTACTAACTGTAGTGTGATGGTATCATACCTTCGATCTTCGTGGATTGGTTGACCTTCAGCAAGAGGCTGCTCTTCCGTGACACTTGGCTATGACTGGGACTAGTCTCGTTGCGTGTGACTTACTAACTGTAGTGTGATGTTAACATACCTTCGATCTTCGTGGACTGGTTGACCCTCAGCGAGTTGCTGCTCTTCCGACTGGAGTTCCGGGACATCTGACTGTGACTCGGGCTGGTCTCGTTGCGTCTGTCCAGACAGAGTTCGTGGGAGGAGTATGAGGGGTGCGTCGTTACTGTGAACATCGGGTGGACGCTCCCTGAAATACATAATGTGCGGGATATGAAAGAATAAGAGATCAAGGGGCTTAAGACGGCCACTTTTCGCAGAATATTAGCATGTAAGGCCTCTCTATCGCATTGGATCGCAGATCTGTAATGGTAGTGGTAGGTAAGAGTTGCGTAAATAAATAAATAAATAAAATATATTACCTATTATTTTATTTATTTATCATCTATTATGAATCATAGTAAATTCGTAAAATGTCACAAACTGATCATATTATTATCTGCGTTCAATTCATATTACGAAATAATTCATCTGTTTGACAGTTTTCTATGGAGATTCATAAAATGATCCACAAAATCTAAATAAAATTGCTTTTGTGCCAAATTAGAGGAATTGGTAATGACAGCTGGGAATTCAGGAAATGAATTGCTTTTAGAAGAATTGCTAATGTGGCTGTTTTAGGCCGCAAAAAAAGTAAAACTGTCAAACAGATGAATAATTAATTACACGCAGATCCTATTATGAATTGTCACTTTGTGAAATTTTAGGATAATTCATAATATTTTTGTAATTATGATTCTGCTAAAGTGACCGTTTTTTTTTTTTGCTGGTCGGAATTCATTTAATGACTTCTCCCGCTCTGGGCGAAGCGGGAGTGCGTGTCAGACTTTTACTGACTAAAACCCACCCGTGTTCCTTCAGTTGCCTGTTGCCAAGGGTCCCAGTATCCCTTTCGGGCTTTCCCGCAACCCTGGCAGGGTTTTAAGCCACCAGTAAAGATGGTGTTAAGTTTGCGGGCAAACAGGAAAACGTCTCTTTAAAAACGTGACCACAACTTACCCGTTCGACTCCTGGATCCCTTATCACTTCCGTCAACGGAATCCCCCGAACTCCTGCCGAGCTGCTGTAACCGCTCCGCCAAGCCATGGATCTTGGATGCCAAGCTCATCTTGCCCTGGAAGACGAATTAATTCCTTATTAGTAAACCGACAAGAATTGTGAGCTTGTCCAACCCAGCCAAGCAAGGATTTTGATTTATGAATAGCAAGATTATTATAAGTTGGAAGCTGTAAGCAGGAGAGTATATTGGTATCTCATGCCAGTTTATTTTTAAGTTAGATCCGCGAAATTCAGTTTTTCTTAAGTTTTTAGTAATTTGCAGGTCCGTATCAGAAGCCCAATTCTCATGATATTAAAAACATGTTCACATTCAAGTCGCAATCTGTCAAACTTTTTCAAAAATGTTGGTAAATTGATGATGTTTTTTGACGGATTGCGAATTTTTTGCGATTACGAATGAGATGCAAATGTGCATGTTCTTAAAATCATGAGAATTGTCCGGTTGTATCTTGATCAAAATATTTATAATTCGCGACCATAACAAATATTTATTATTTACAAAATTATAATCATTAGAATCATTCATAGAATCATTCTTTAATGTAGGTTTGTGCCTTGAGATTTCAGTAAACAGTTAAGAAAATTTGAATTTCGCGGGCTAGCACTGCGGATCTTCCAAAATTGCGTTGAAAGCATTTTATTTTAAGTAATTATTGGAGCAGGTATTTTAATCATGGCTATATAACGTAAGTACATGATAAAGCATAGCTAGCCGCTCATCCGTTTGTCCGTTTTCTTATTTTACAAACCAAGTCTCTACTGCATCTCAGAGAGTAAACTATGTGTAGGGTTGTTGTCATATTGGTTAAAAATGCATAAGAAAGAATTAGGGGAGCTACATACTTGTTTGGGTTGGCTTCATTTAGCACAGCCAGGCGGGTTGATTAGAGAACTAATAATGTAAATGCGAAAGTGAGTTTTGATTGTTTGTTACGCTTTAATGCTAAAACGGCTCAACGGATTTGGGTGAAATTTGGTATGGGGATACTTTGAACTCTGAAGAAGGACATAGGCTAGTTTTTATCGACACACCACGCTGGTGAAGCCGCGGGCGGAAACTAGTCTATATAACTAACTAGAATATATGTAGATATAGTCGGGCAAAACTCGGCTTAGCCCGTATTTTGCCGAGCCGACTCGAACTCGGTTCAGCAAGAGTAGATGTCGAACGGAGTTTGCCGATCGACACGAGCCGAATGAAAGCCGATTATGTGTGGTAATTGTTTTGTTGTTCAACAAATACTGCCGAATCGAATGTGTCGACCCGAACATGTGTGTAGAACCTCATTATCATTATTTGAAAGGGTGTATTTAAAAGAAAAATGCACGTGTTATAGCAAAAATGAAACTAGGTACATGCTTCACAAAACTTTTGGAGAGTTCTCTGTACTCTTCAGCTGTAGTCGCATCTTGTACAGACACCATGGCGTCATCTCCAACACAATTTAATAAAAGCTGGAAAGGTAATAATAATAGTATGTGTTGATACTGTTTCATATACCTGCCGTACCTGGTGGTCGGCATGCGCCGTGACGGCTGCGCAGGCGGCGGTGGAGCTCGCTGCTGCCATCTCGCGGAGAGCCGGGCGACGGTCGCGGCGGACGAACGAGAGGAAGAGGTGTCTGGAATAAGGAGTTGTCATGTTTTGTTAGAATATTTTGGGTAAGTACTAATCACCGGACCTCTAGTCTCCTATTTCAATATGCCTCACGTATCACGTAGCTGGACTTAGGAATTTTCTAATAGCAGCCAGCTTCATAGACCGCTATCCCACTGGCGTTTTACAAGCGTTGGCGCTTCTCCAACGTCTGCGCAGTGCCAACGTTGCGCTGACGCAACGTTAACGTCGCGAGTTTCTAGTGGCAAACGTTACATCCACTGAATCCAACGTAAACGTCGCACACATGCAACCGTTGCCAAAAAACGCAAGAAATTCGCGACTTTAGCGCAACGTTGGCGCTTTACCACTGGAGAAGCGCCAACACTCGTAAAACGCCAGTGGGATATATACTCAAGTGGCTTCCCATACGTCTTCGCCGGAATGCCCATATCTTATTTCAGCTTTACAGTATTCTGTTCAATCCTACAACCCCCTCTTATCTCAAAGAACGTTTCAAGTTCCTTCATGACACACATAATAGATAAGTACCTGAGGTCATCGGAAAACTTGAGACTAGAGATGCCGATGCATTCCACCAGTTTTTATGACAAATCTTTTACTGTCCAAGCAGTACGGTTATGGAATGCCTTGCCCGTGTCGATTAGGCGTGCTCAATCTTTGTCCACTTTTAAAATTCTGGTGAAAAAACACTTCTTCTCTCCTTAAACATGTTTATTGTTATATATATATATATATATCTAACTATGTATATATTATATATATATTTATATAGATAAGATAATGCTTTATGTGTTTATGTATTTATTGTATATGTAAACGGTACACCACTGACTACCTGCAGTATTGTCTCTCCTTCTTACTTTAATCCATCCAAAGGTTGTCTGTAAAAGATCACTTTTAGCGATAAGACCGCCCATTGTGTCACCCTATGTAAAATTTCTAATTTATGTGTGTAATTTTTATGGTGTACATAATACAGAGTATTCTATCTATCTATCTATCTATCTATCTATATAACGGCCTTAATTCTCACATTATTATTTCGCACACATTTCAACTTATTGGTTTATTTATCTACCTGAGGATGCCCTTTACTCTTCTTGCGCGTTTTTCGACATATTCGAAAGACCGTCCGACCGCGTACAATGGTGGTGAACCAGTTTTGAACCTTATTACTAAAGACATAAGGTTGAAAAGTGATCAACCGCCATAATTGTCTGCGGTTGTACCTCAAGACAATTAGATTTTTCAACCGTTTCGCTTTGACACCGTTCGTTTCTATGAACTAGTTTGAATTCACTATTTCACGAATTAAGAGGTTGAATTTGTCTTTATGGCAATAATTTGCTGTCACATTGAAAATGCCTGTAAAGAGAATAAGTTCTGTGGTAGAGGAATCCCCTGTTCTCTATTATTTAACAGGGAACACTGGAAAGCTGTGGAGACAGCCCAGCAGTGGGACAATATAAGTATTAAAATAATTAGTAATATCTAAATAATTATGACTTAGGTACCTGCACAGTTCATCAGGGGCGGACACCTCCAGGAAGGTGTCCAGGAACCATCGGAAGCCTTCATAGTCGATATCCTAAAACAATAGAAAACTATATCAATAACAAATCACTTCAAATTTGAGAAAAAAAAAACAGCAGTTTTTCCGATTCATTATTCGACTATACATCCAACAATGCTTATTACTTGGGCTAGGCTGGAGCGGGTCCCCTATTCGACGTCGCGGGGGGCTTTATTCCCCCATTATTTTTTTTTTTTTTTTTGATGGTGGGAAGTCATCAATATAATGATTTCTCCCGCTCTGGGCGGAGCAGGAGGGGTGTCAGACTTTTACTGACTAAAACCCACCCATATTCCTTCAGTTGCCTGTTGCCAAGGGTCCCGGTATCCCTTTCGGACTTTCCCGCAACCCTGGCAGGCATCGGTCCTTGCGGAACCCGCCAAGGGCTTTACTCCCCCCGCGGGCCTGAGGTGGCACGCAAAGGCAGGCAGGCACCAGCCGGGGATTGTGGAAAGCGCACAAGATCTCATGATCCCCGGTCCAAGTGTGAGAAGGGAACACCGGGGTGGTTTTTAGTCAGTAAGATTTCTGACAGACCCCTCCGCCCACCCCAGGGTGGAGGACATCCATGAGGATTTTCCACAACAACAAAAAAAAAGTCGAGGCGCAGGGCCAAAAGGGCAATGGCCAGGTGTGGTTTAAACGTATGACCTTTTAGTGTTATTTAGAAGTATTATTACTAGGTATTTTAAGGGTTCCGTACCCAAAGGTTTATACGGGACCCTATTACTGAGACTCCGCTGCCTGTCTGTCTGTCTTTCCGTCTGTCACCATGCTGTATCTCATGAACCGTGATAGTTAGACAGTTGATATTTTCACAGATGATGTACCTATTTCTGTTGCCACTATAACAAAAAATACTAAAAAATAGAATAAAATAGGGAACTTTAAGGGAGGCTCCCATACAACAGACATTATTTTTTCCGTTTTTCTAGATAATGGTACGGAACCCTTCGTGCGCGAGTCCGACTCCCACTTGGCCGGTTTTTTATTTCACTGGCCCCTATACCTATTATGAAAACCTTACCACATCACAAGGTATCGAAATCAATTGAATCTGTCGACCGTCATAATATTTACGCTCACATAGAATTCGCTCAATGCGCGCCCGTTCTTTAGCGCCTACTTAAAATCGAATAGCAATTCATCTGATGGAAACATAGAACTATAAATTGTATTCAACAATGTGTCGCTTTTGCTACTTTAAACAGATCTTAGGTACTTATCATTATAATCAGAGAGCCTAGACAAGTGACAATCGCTGCGAAAGCGTTTCGTATTTCTACAACGACTTTGACATAAGCTTTTCGATAGCATATGTCAGTTCTATACATTTTTGCCATTTCCATCATCTTTATCGCTGATAGAATGTCACTTTATCTAGGGCCTTTGGATTCAAGCTTGCTTCAGTAAAGAAATAACTAAAAAACTACAAAAATATCTTGTATCAAACAGATTTACTTTCTGCTAGCAACAATTACCTAAGTTTCAAAACCTCCAGATCTTTACGGAAACTTCCACCTGTTATCTCCAGCCGCCATCTTTAAGTTCTAATAACAAAGTTGTTTACAACATCAGACAGTTTATTTCGGAATCAAATCGATACGTTTTGTGTTAGAAACAACGTAGAGTGGTACACGAATTGTGTAACTTGTTTTTCAGTTTAAATATATTTGGTATAATATTAAATATATTTGGTATAATATTAAATATATTTGGTATAGTATTAAATATATTTGGTAAGGCGAAAGCTTCTGGGTAGCCCGCGAAATTCATTTTTTTTTACGTTTTTTGCATTTTTCAGGTCAGTGTCAGATTATATTTTGATTAAAATATGATTCACGACCGTTACAAATATGGCTTTACAGAATTATAATCATTAGAATCAGCAATACAACTCCTTAAGTTCATATAAGTGCCAAATGTCATGATTTCATGACATAGTCGTAGTCATTCAATAAACTTATATGAACTTAGAGAATTTACTTAGATTGTAACTCACTCTCGTTACAGTAAACAAGTTAGAGTGTATTGGATTGGCAGGGCAGCGTAGCCAATTAGCTCTCACTCCTAACAAACCATTAAAAATATCAAAAACAAATAATAATGAGACCTATTATCGAGAAATATAAGAATTTTTTGAATTTTCCTCTCGGTACAACAATACAAGCTTAGCAAGACTTAGTTTAGTTGTTGTTGTCATCTTTTATGTGCTGCGGTATAATCATCAAACATCTTAAAAGATTCTACATCATAGATTAAGGGGCCGGCGGAGCATCGGTCGCAAAACTACGAATCGAGTTCCTGTCGGAGCGATACACACAGCTACCGTGAACTGTACGACCACGCACTCATTGGCATTGACATGACATTTGCTTGACGCGATAGTACTACTAGCTATTGAAAATTTATGATTTTGTATGTGTTCCGTAATACCTAAAATGATGAATGAAAACTTAATGTTTTTCAATATTTTTTTTTGGATAATTTGTAACCTCATAATATAGGCTATGTTTCTGCTGAAACAATATTACAAGTATTGTTGTTTATAATACAGAAAAAAACAATATAAAAACATGTCATTTACGCTGTAAAAATGTGCGAAATTCAATTCACTACAACTTCATTTTAGTTGAGGAAAAAAAAGAATGTAGATACCTAAATAAATACTGTCTCAATCCGAATAACAACACATTATGGTGGAAATATGCTCAAATTGCAAATGATTTAGGTATTACGTTTGTATGGAGAATTCATCCGTCGCCGCGTTCTTAAGTTTTTGTTTTACTTTGAGAGCGAAATTAATTTATTAATAATAAAAATATTTTGGTATACTTGTAACAGCGAGTATTGTTTTCTCGCCGCTCAAATATTTTTGATGACATCTCAGAGGAGCTCGTGACTAAGTAATAACAGCCGCACGGGTCGATCCATCAAGTTAAGCCACGCTTGCCGGGTTCAGTCCGTGGATGGGTGACCATCTTTACATACCGAGACTCCTCCGTGTCTTGGAAAGCACGTTAAGTCGTTGGTTCCGGCTGTTATATGTGGATCTTTGACCGTCGTTACGGGTCGTCAGTAGCCCGAAAGTCCGACAGTCTTGCCAAGGGGTATCGTATTACCCATGTAAAATACTGGTATTCAGCTGCATCCGGTTAGTCTGGAAGCCGACCCAGATGATGACTAAAAGAGGTGCCATAAAGAATAGGAATTAAAAAATATATACTTGTATATAAATCCACGAAATTTCGCGGGTTAAACCATGTTTAAAATAATTGTGTCGATAATATCCAGGTAGGTCGTTGCCTAGCAACGCTCATTGCGTCTCTGATGGCCGCCATCTTTGATACCGACAACAAACAAGTAAAACACGTCTAACACTCCTATGTTACGTTATATTTGGGCGTTATGGTGTATCTACAGTCTAAGTACAGTACCCAATATATTTTGTATATGCTTGTTATCCTGTCTGTATCCTTTTATGAAGCTGTATGTTTATGAGTTTGGTTACTTGAAATAAACTTATTTAATAAGCTCAACTACTGCGCAAAATGAAAACCATGCTTATCCGACTTCCAGAAAGGAGACGGTTATTTATATTTTAGTTAAGACTTCGCATATTCATGTTTTTCTCTTCTTGTTCTAACACACTTCTTTCTCAGTCTACATTTCTTTCTCATTTCTCCTTTCGTAGGTCTGCTGGAAGAAATTTCTTAAGAAATAAGCAGTACCTTACAGTAAAATATATATAGATGTATTTTACTGTGTGTACATAAATAATAAAATAAGGTTTTTTCGATATTCTTAACTAAAAAGTTGAAAAAAATACAACCGGCTTCCAAAAAAACACTACAAATAAAAGAGAAAAATTAGATTAATTTCGGAAGTCGCTACCAAAAAACGAAAATACAAAACCAAAGACACCGACTTCTGAAATTGTAATTTTTCACTTTGTAGTTTTTAAAAAGTTGCCGGATTCGTGGCAGTCACGAGGCATAAATGTTAGCGGCCACCAACTAACAAACCTCCGCTTTGCTGATGATATAGTGCTATTCTCCACATCATCTTCAGAACTCGAAGAAATGCTCCAAGATCTAAGCACAGCAAGTCTTGAGGTTGGACTTTCAATGAACAGATCCAAAACGCAGGACATGACCAACAGCACATATTGCAATATGTCGATGAGTATACTTATTTGGGCCAGATAGTGTCTTTCAAGAACAGGCAAGACAAAGAAGTCGAAAAACGAGTCCAAAATGCTTGGAAGACCTACTGGGCCCTTAAAGAACATATGAAAGGAAATCTCCCCATATCCTTGAAAAGAAAACTCATCGATATGTGCATCCTGCCCGTCCTAACCTATGGTGCACAAAGTTGGTCACTTACTGAACAACAAAAGTCCAAACTCAAGATTTGCCAGCGGGCAATGGAGCGCAGCATATTAGGTGTCAAGCGAACAGAGCGCGTTAGGAACACCACCCTGCGCTCCATAACTCAAGTAGCGGATGTTGGAGAAAAAACAGCCAGGCTGAAGTGGGAGTGGGCCGGCCACGTCGCACGAATGCACCCGGAGAGATGGGCAAAGATCGTCACTCACTGGACGCCTGAAGGAGGACATCGCCGTCGAGGTAGACCGCGGCGAAGGTGGTGTGACGATCTAATAATGTTTGCGGGGCCAACATGGCCAGAAATCGCACAAAATAGAGAGCTTTGGAAGGAAAAAGGGGAGGCCTTTGCCCAGCAGTGGGACACACAATAGGCTATATAAAAAAAATAAAAAAACTTTTTTTTGGAAGTCGTTTGTTTCTTTCTTACCAAATATATTCGTTTATATAATAAAAAGATTAATGCTTACAATAATTCAAAAAGATTCTCTTCTACTTTTCATAAAATCCTTTTTGAGTATCGAATTAATTTTTTTGCTCGGAACTGCACCCACAAAGCTCCTTCATCCACACATCCACAACAAGATAATACACCTCTACTCACCCCCTGAGACCAACCTAATCCTACTGACGCTGCAAGAATCCACCGTTTCATCCCCCACACTGTAACTGGACTATCCTCCTTTCATCCCACGTAAGCTCAGTTTGTTTTCCCTTTGATACGAGTATTGTTCGGTGCCTATTATTATGGCCTTATCCCGGGTGAAAGCGTGGGGCGGTAGCGGTCGCGGTGGCGGGCGCGATGCGGTGGCCACAGCGCATCGAGCGGGCAGTAAACACTAGATATGTTTCCACACAGTAGATCGCTCGCTACCAAAAGGCCAATTCGCGTATTTTTAAGAACAATCGCATTATTCACAGAATCGAAAGTCTGTTTTTGAATCTCGTAGACTTGACAGGTGCAAATGTGAAACTCCAAATTGAAAAATCACACAACGATCACTTGAAATGTCAAATTAGTTTATGAGATTAAAAAACAGACCGACTTTATCCGTCCAAAATGTCAGCAGAATCTTGGTACCCGTTTTTACGAAAATTACGCGGACGGAGGACTAGTTACTACCTACTTATAAATTAAACAAAAGTTTATTTTTTAACAACTTTTCTTATTTATACAGGATCAAATTAAATGAGCTAGCGAAACTGCAGACGTAGGGTATCGATATCTAAACATGATAAAATGAAATTATGACTTCATCTTTTTGCTTCAACTAGCTGCACCCGCGTAAGTCTCGATTCCGTGGGAATATCGGGGCAAAAAGTATCCTAGGTCATATTCAAGGTCATGGTCAATCCATGTGAAATCCGTTCGGTAGTTTTAGCGTGAAAGCGTAACAAACAAACAAACTCACTTTCGCATTTATAATATTAATTAGGATAGTTAGGATTGGGACTAATTTAATTAGATCCTGAATAAGCCATTTCAAGGTTATCCATTAATATTATCCCGCCCTCCTTAGCAGCACCCGCGCAAGCTTCTCAGCCTGCACGAAACCTTATCACTCCATACAATGGGTTATTACTCTTAAAAAAATTAACGTTAAAACTCTAACATTGAGGCTATTGTGGGGAATATCGGGCTATTATGGGGAATATAGGGGTTATTGTGCGGAATATTGGACAATATCGAGCTATCCGGGAAACTCCCTTTTATGTGCCGATTATAGTTATTTGTAGTTTATTAAAGGGATTATGTTTTTACTGGATTAAAATTCTGTGTTCTTAGGGCGAATTTCACCCAACTTTAATACCGAGTATAAGTCTTATCCTGCGAATAAATTTTGAATTTAGACGTCATTTTTATTCCACGGATAAAAGATATCTGACTTTGATAAAATCAACCCAATAGGTAATTTTTTTCGGAGTACATTAATTTTTCTAGCCAATTTTCGAGGGTTTGGAATAATATGTATATTGCTTTTATTAAAAGTACTAATGATAAATGAAATTCCTTTGAAAGATTATGGAGGCATTTTTTTAAATTGGTAAACTAGCTTCGGGACTTCATCTGCGTGAAACTTCTTGTTTTCACATAAAATATGTCCTTGTCATCATCTGCCTAGCCTTTTCCCATCTATATTGGGGTCGGATTTCAGTGTAACCGGATGCAGCTGAATACCAGTATTTTACATAAACCGACTGGCTATCTGACCTCCACAACCCAGTAACTGGGTAATACCATACTCCTTGGTTAAGACTGATTGTCAGACTTTCGGGCTTCTGGCGACCCGTAACGACTGTTAAAGTTCCACTAATGACAGCCGGGACCACCGGCTTAACGTGCTTTCTGAGGCACGGAGGAGTCTCGGTATGTAAAGATTGTCACCCATCCACAGACAAACCCCGGCAAGCGTAGCTGAACCTGCTGGATCGATCCGTGCGGCTGTTATTACTTAGCCACGAGCTCTTTAAAATACAATATTAATGAAAAATAATAATAACCATTTATTACATTATTTAACAAATACCATTACGGGCCTAATAGCGTTAACAAAAGCTCACCCATTTTAAATAAATCCCTTAGAAACAGGAGGCTGTTTGTTCTGTTCCTTCCTCTTTTGAACCAAATATTTTAACAGAATAAATATTGTAAATATTTCTGCTCCAACGTTTTTAATGTGTTTGTAAACTTTTGAAGGAGAAATAATAAAATAGAGATACTGTTTTGGTGTCTCTGTGGTGGTGGAGGAGCTCGTGGCTAAGTATTAACAGCCGCACGGGTCGATCCATCAGGTTAAGCCACGCTTGCCGGGGTTGGTCCGTGGATGGGTGACCATCTTTACATACCGAGACTCCTCCGTGCCTCGGAAAGCACGTTAAGCCGTTGGTCTCGGCTGTCATTCATTGATCTTTGACAGTCGTTACGAGTCGTCAGAAGCACGAAAGTCTGACAACTAGTCTAACCAAGGGGTATCGTATTTCCCAGTTACTGGGTTGTGGAGGTCAGATAGGCAGTCGCTCCATGTAAAATACTGGTATTCAGCTGCATCCGGTTAGACTGGAAGCCGACCCCAACATAGTTGGGAAAAGGCTAGGCAGATGATGAATTTACTCATGTTTCCTGGTTAGGTAGTCTTTATAATTATGCGTCATATCAATAAAAAATAAATGCTTATGCCTTCAATTAATCCATACTATAATATTATAAATTCGAAAGTAACTCTGTCTGTCTGTCTGTATGTTACCTTTTCACGCCTAAACCACTAAACGGATTTCGATAAAATTTTACATGGAGATAGATAGCATCCCGGGGAAGGACATAGGCTACTTTTTATCGACATACCACGCGGACGAAGCCGCGGCGGAAGCTAGTCTAATAATAATCTTGCAGTGTTCACAACAAAAGTGCAACAGGTGGGTTGCGAATTCACAACCTCTCGCTCGCAAAAAGAGCTTTTAAAGTAAATAAACTAAAATAATAATAAAAAGAATCGAAATTCGAAAAACACGTCCGATGCACAACAAAGTACAAAGAATAATGACTTGAGGCGTAGTCAATTTGCTACGAAAGCGTAGCTGCGTAGCCGTAACGTCACGTCATGTGCTACGTCGTAGCACATTTCTTGCAATCGCTTTATTAGCTGTGTCATCGAAATAAAATAGTTTTCTTACTATATTCCAGTTTTGTTGTGAATTTATTTAAGGAAAATCGCAAAAATTTAAGTAATATTTTGAATATAAAGCTAGAGGAAAGGAAATTGCAATGTCAAACAAACGACGAAAAAAGAATAATTTAGTGATTTCAGCAGCATTTACTTCTAAATAAACCGATTTTTACTATAAATATGTTGATGAAAAGCGAGACATCGTCATCGCTATATACCGAATAAAATAAAACTTAAATTCCTTTTATTTATCTTCTCTAAATCATAATTATAGTTATACTAACTGCGCCCCGCGGTTTCACCCGCGTAAGTCTCGATCCCAAGAGAATATTGGGACAAAAAGTATCCCATGTCCTATTTTGGGTCATGTTCTACCCGTGTGCCAAATTTCATCCAAATTCGTTCAGCCGTTTTAGCGTCACCACTATATTTCAAAACGTATTTCACTCCAGAATATTTTGTCCAAATTATTTTCGTGGAAATTGTAAAGGAAAACAAAAGGACCTCTTCTATAAGAGGTCCCCAGATGGGGCCGGGGGGCAAACTATTAACCGTTCTGTGTAGGGATGTGTGGAAAGGTGTATCCGAAATTTTTCGGATATTTTGGGTTCGGATATTTTGGAGTAATTCGGGTGAAAGGTACTTTTTGTATTAGAATTTTGTTTTGAATTTATTATGCGTACGACGTAAGTGCTATATTTATGCCCTGAGCCGAGAGAAGTTTTTGTGGTAAAATATACTTTTTGAATAGGTTATTTAGGTTTAAATTTGGCCTTTATTAACAAAAGTCTTTCTCCCATAACAGAAGAGAGAGTCGGCTAATTGTATTATTTATTCATAATAATTGTAGTGAATATAAATACGTGTTTGGCACTAGTATAATTACTCGTTCCAGTCTATAAAATAATACATGTGATTATAGTGTAGTAGTTAGTGGCTTTAAGCTTGAGCTGGCTTAGCGTAGTTCGGAGTTTCAAAAGAATAAGAGGCTAGCTATTCTATTTACGTACACACTACAGATAAATGGAAACAGAGTACAAGTCAAATTTAATTCAAAATTTAAAACACCCCCGCCAAAAACAAAGCATCTAATATTTTTACGTTTTTTTTTATAGCTTAGAACACTCTCGATCAAGTCACCTTTCAAACAAAACCAAAAAAATCAAAATCAGTTCAGCCGTTTGGCAGCTATGATGGCGCAGACAGACACATATCTATGTGTCTGTGAGAGGGGTAGATAAATAGAAGATAGAGGGGTAGAGGGGTGTTATAAGTTTAACATGTGTATCTACACATGTTAAACTTATAACACCCCTCTTTTTCCGTCGGGGGTTAAAAAAAAACATACCCCCTACCTACAGCCTTCCAATTTTACCTAAGAAATATCCGCACACCCGCGGATACACAAAAATATCCGCGACAAACGCCCATCACTAGTCATAAAACGGGATTAACCATGGTTTACGATGGCGTGGAGTAAGGATTGCTTTGGTCTCCCATGGGGGTCCCACGTAGTGGGTAGTCGGACATAAAGTCACGTTCTGCGGGTAATAGTGTCACGCATGCTGTACTTAGAGGGTAGGCAGGAATGGAGTTAATGAACTTAAGCCTCTGAACAACTGGCTGGAGCGCGCGCGCAACCAATTAACTACATAATTAGTTATTGAACAAAGTTAAAATATAATAGGCGCAGATATATTTAGTAACCTATTCCGCTTGACTATTCTTCAAGAGTCATAAAAACCCTGTAAGAAATCGACACGTGTTTCACCTCTCAACGAGGCATTTTCAGGATGACGATTGACCAATTGCAAACCAGAACACGACGTGTTACCACACCGAGCGCTGGATGCAAAGCGACTTTGCGTCTAGCGCTCGGTGTGGTAACATATTTGCGTCTATTGTATTTTATAATGGATTTCCGCAAAGTCACGTCTGAATCAATTAACTATATATTGAACAATGTTGTTTGCCGGTTAATAACTAGAAGTATGAAAATAAAGAAGTTCTTCGTTCTGTTTTTTTAATTATTTAATACTTTGTAAAGTATTATAATTATTGTTAATGTGAGGACTACCTATGTGGATTTTTATTTTTTATTTTCCCAGTTAGTTATAAAGATGATCTGGCAATTTGAGTACTTTATGCGCTGTACCTACCCAAATGTACTTTCTTAGGTATTGTTCGTCGAGTCGTTGAGCTCCTTAAGTTCTGAGCTGAGCTCCACTATTAATGACAAATACTTGCACTGACAGGACAGGTCTACTCAAATCTATGTGGTTCTTTCCTCAAAATACCATTTCAGATGCTAATATACATGGTCCTAATATGGCCTGACCAAGATTATGTCTGGACTTCAAAAGAGACTGCGACCTCTGAGTTTGTTTCGGCCTTTCTTCTCAGAGTAGTCAGATAGGAAACACCGACCTCATCTAGCTTATTTTAACATTTTTTTAATATGACGTGTAAAAGTGATTCCAATATTCTATTGACAGAATAAACAATTTCATTTAATTACCCGACTACGGCGAAGAAAAAGGAGGGTTATGATTTTGACCGGTATGTATGTATGTATGTATGTATGTATGTATGTAAGTATGTATGTATGTATATATGTTCATCTGTTCCCTCCTATCTTCCAAACCACTTATCACAATTTGACAAATGAGGTATCCTTAGAAGCGTCGTGATTGTCCGCTGGTTATAGGCTATGTGAAGTCACATTAAATTAAAAATAGCGCCCTCTAGAGGACATAAAGTGAGGAACTTAAAAAAAAAAATGGTTTAATCGTACCATGTTGGGTATCAAATGAAAGGGCGTAATGAGCGCATTTCAAAAATATATATATTATAACCCCAAAAGAATTTAAAAAAAAATCAAGTAATAAAAACTAAAACCCAACTACGACTTAAAACTACGACTTAAAAGGTATAAACAAGACACCACAGACAGACAAATTAAAAATCCGGAGTCACACGTAATCTGTTCGATTTATGCCCTAACACGTGTGACTCCGGATTTTCATATGAAAACCTTCTTGAAAGAGGATAATCCTTTATCCCAGTAGAGTAGTGTTACGTACTTTCACCCCAATGATTCTAATAAAAAACGCCCAAACTAAGCTTCAAATATCAAATAAATAGACGAAAGAACACCCAGAAGGTTCTAGAAACGCTTTTTAAGGTTTTTACTGCGAAATCCAATATCTATTACGTTTTTAGAAGAAGTGGAGGATGTACGCCCACAGGCTGTTCGACGAAGTTGGAACGAAAATAAATGTATCGCTGGCTCCAAACGTTGGTTCCAAAGTTGGCTCCCACTTGTCCAACGTGTAGAGAGAAAATAACATTGGCCAACTTTGGGGGCGTTGGGGCTAATTTCTCGATACACTTAAATATTATGCAGGGACACACATGATTCTAGAAAATTTTTCGTCGGTTTAAAAAAAATCTACATTATCAGTAAGTACATTTTTTTTTTAAATCGAAATACAACATTTTTTTTTCATTTTACTCTCTAACTGCTTGTGTGTAAATGTGAAACGAAGCAAAAGAAGTATGTAAGGATCGTAGCAGGTAGCATTCTGTAGTATCTGCCTACCCCCATTTGGGAAGAAGGCGTCAGTTTATACATATGTACTAGCCTCCACCCGCGACTTCACCCGCGTGTGTGTCGATAAAAAGTACCCTATGTCCATCCCCAGAATGCCATCTAACTAACCGGCGACTTAGACTTTCTTAGGCTAGTGTAGTCTAAACTAAATACACCATCGTGTAAAATTGTACATTAAACTAAATATACCCTAATTTGAGTATACATAAAATATACAAAATTCGTCGAAATCCGTTCAGTGGTTTAGGCGTGAAAAGGTAACATACAGACAGACAGATAGACAGACAGACAGAGTTACATCCGAATTTATAATATTAATATGGAAGTATGGATATATGTGTAAAACTGTTTAAAAAAAGCAATGAACAGAAAAAAAACTAAAAACATTTATCACTTTTCGACCTACAAGTTGGTCGAGTGGTGTTGGACCCAACGTTGGAACCATGGTGTGGAACTGCGGTAAGATAAGACGCGTACCGTACTGTTAAAACTTTTCACAATTGAAAGTTATTGAAATAGTTTGGTGAAGGAGCTTTGTGGGCGTTTTGTAAAGATTTGTAAGGATAAGATGTTGTTAGGTGTAATATCGTAAGTGTAAAGGTGAAAATGCTAAAGCACCTTTGGAACTGGGAAATGAGGTTTAAAGTGTTTTTTTTTGTTCCTACATGTAAAAAGTATTTGTAGATAAATACTTTTTACCCATGCTATAAATCCTCTCTAAAAGTTTCTGAAACAGTTAGCTTGTTGCCAACATTAATACAACCAGTGTCATAGTAACCATAATATCATCCAAACGGGTGTTATAATGTTGTACTGAATTACATAATGCAACTCATTTAAAAAAAAACATTGTCATTCACGAGCGTTTCACTAGCAAAGCACCGTAATTTAAAAACAAAAAATTCGAATTCACGTCGTACCGCGCCATTTTTGTTCGATATTGGTGTTGCAAAGAAACTTTTATAGAAGATTCAATATCATGGGTGTAGATAAAATCTTGTATGCAACTGTGAATAACTGTAAAACCCACATTCGTGTTTTAATACCCCTTATTATAAATATCAGCTGCATAAATTAATATTATGATATTTATCTCTATTTCACGAAATGGGAGGAACTCGTGGCTAAGTTATAACAGCCGCATGGGTTGATCCATCAGGTTAAGCTACGCTTGCCGGGGTTAGTCCGTGGATGGGTGACCATCTTTACATATCGAGACTCCTCCGTGCCTCGGAAAGCACGTTAAGCCGTTGGTCCCGGCTGTCATTCGTGGATCGTTCGTCGTTACGGGACGTCAGAAGCCCGAAAGTCTAACAACCAGTCTTACCAAGGTATCTTATTATCCAGTTACTGGGTTTTGGATGTCAGATAGGCACCCGCTCCACGTAGAATACTAATTATAATTATTATATTTGGTGAAATAAATAAAATTATTATTCAGCTTCATCCAGTTAAACTGGAACCCCAACATAGTTGGGAAAAGGCTAGGCTGATTGAGTACAAGTGTTCACCAGTAGACAAATAGATAGTAAAAGATTAAAGTTGTACCTAAGCTCAGCCATATTTTAAACCAAGTCCACTCTCCTTCCTTTAAACAAGTAACTGAGGTAGTAAACGCGAGTAAAAAGGGAAGAGCTGTGTTTAAAACTAATAGAAACAAATGACGGTGGCTCGTCGGCTCGAACGAACACCGATCTTCATTACACGCGGTAGGGTGCGCCTTACACCGATAACGATGGAAGACGCAGAAAAATACAAAACTAGGTCAAAAAAATTGCTGGCGAAATTTCACAGACGTAATATCTTAATACGTCATCATCTGCCTAGCCTTTTCCCAACTATGTTGGGGTCGGCTTCCAGTCTAACCGGATGCAGCTGAGTACCAGTATATTACATGGAGCGACTGCCTATCTGACCTCCACAACCCAGTAACTGGGTAATACGATACCCCTTGGTTAGACTGGTTGTCAGACTTTCGTGCTTCTGACGACTCGTAACGACTGTCAAAGATCCACAAATGACAGCCGGGACCAACGGCTTAACGTGCTTTCCGAGGCACGGAGGAGTCTCGATATGTGAAAATGGTCACCCATCCACGGACCAACCCCGGCAAGCGTAGCTTAACCTGATGTATCGACCCGAGCGGCTGTTATTACTTAGCCACGAGTTTAATATCTTAAAACGTAATATCTTAAAAACACACTGTCCTCCCATAACTATTAACACTGTAATTCGAAAATATTGTAAAAGCCATTATCTTTTAAAAGAGTAACCATGGAGTTTCTTGCCGTGCACCTAGCTTCTGACTTTGTGCCCATTTAGGCTTATGTGAAACAAAATATTTTAATTTTGATTTGATTTTGAATGCGTAACCTCAACGTAATTCAAACGGTAGACGGTAGATGGCGCTAAAAAAACAAATCACTTCAAGCGTGACGATGACGCGAGTTCCATGATTTTTGTTCACCCAAAAAGTGCTCAACGCGCCTAAAGAAGTTTTCACTTCAAAAAACGTAAAAGTAAAAATCCGAACAATTAAACCGAATCCGAATCATAAGGGTCTAATCGATACTTACTTTTACCGGTGTCTTGTAATATTATGCTATGGGAACGACCACCCGATACGATAAAATAATAACTTGTTCCTTTACGGCACTCCTGGATAACTAAGTATGCCCTAAAAAAGTCTTAACTTTTTATTTTGTTAATATAACATAACATAACATCACGCCTGTAATCCCCCAAGGGTTAGGCAGAGGTAGAGGTACTTATATTACACCCACATTTCGTCACTTAGTTTAAGTCCCATGTAATAGGGGGCGAGCCTATTGTCATCAACCGGGCACAAATCCAGACTCCGGGCGGCTACTCTGAAATTTCAGGTGGAAAACTTAATAACACTTGGCCCGGCCTGGAAATCGAATCCAGGACTTCGTGCTCAGCAGTAGTGCTTGCGACCACTAGACCAACGAGGTAGTCGAGTTTGTTATGTCTTGTATAATTTCTAAGACGCTGATAATTCACGTTCATGAAACGACTACCATTTTCCATTTCATCACCATAAAGTGTGTCCAAACATGAAGCGGAAATCGTGCGCGGCTGCCGCGCGCGGCATGTCGCGCTGTGGATGACTTCCGCGCGCGAGTGCTTCTGTTTACCTGCCGCGCACAAACATTTTTACCTAACTAAAGCGCGGCAGAAATGTGTCCTGCAAACGTCGCGTGATGCTGCCGCGCTCTTGCCGATCAATGTTTGGACACACCTTTTAAAGTACATAGTTTAATCTACAATAATAATATTATAAAGAAGAAACATTTGTATTTTTGTTTGTATGTTTGTAATGAATAAACTCAAAAACTACTACGCCGATTTCAAAAATTCTTTCACCATTAGAAAGCTACATTCACCCTGAGTAACATAGGATATAATTTATAAAGATTACACGCGGGCGAAGCCGCTGGCGGCAGCTAGTTATTTATATAGTTGCTCCAACTTTTTCATGTCTGTTGCAATTTTAAGAATTCTTACTTATTTTTTTATCTTTTTGGCAGTCAAGATAAAATATCAGACAGCTTTTGCAGAAATATGTACTTAATTATCTTAGCCCTTGAATTCGCTACGGTGTAACACCCGGCCATCCCGTTGTAGTACATACCCACCCCCACTCCACCCGACCCTCAGCATTTTACGACCTCGATAGAAATTTATTACAGCGATAATAGTATTTCTGCTCTTGAAATAAGGGCTTTTTTTGTCCCAAACAACTTTTGTAATACAAAATTATGGGGAGAGATGTGAAGAGGTCGAGATACAAATAGTATTCGTGTGGGTGTGAGAGGAGGTGGTACTATAATAATAGGAAGTATTTATTGTTTATTTTTGGTATCAGAGACAACGCAAAACTTAATAAGAGCGTGTTTTTTTGTTTTTGATTGTGTGAAATCATCCAATGACTTCTCCCGCTCTGGGCGGAGCGCAAGGGCGCGTCAGACTTTTACTGACTAATGCGTGTATTCTGAAAGTGACTTACGAGTTGTAGGTTGTCGGTTCAAACCTACCACGCTTAGCATGACCACAATAGAAGCGGGTTTTGTCGACGGAAGACTAGACAAAATGACAGATAAACAATCATAATCTGTCATTTTGTCTATTCTTCCGTCGATAAAACCCGTACAAAACCCGTTTTTTAGTTGTCATGCTACGCGTGCAGACAGGCGCTTTACTTTTTGTAAAATAATTTCATCACCACTGTTATCAAAACAGTGAAGAAAAACACCCAACCCGCACTGGGCGCGCGTGGTGGATTACGGCCCACTCCTCACAGAGAGGCCTGTATCCCAGCAGTGTGAATATTAAAGACTGACTTATTCTAACTTACGAAAGCTGTTCTAAAACGTTCCTAAATGGCTATAGTCTACTTATTTTCGGTTTTGACATTTAAGTTTAGGAAGAATACTGGGAACTATAGTTTCGTCGACTCTATAGCCACTCAGAGCAGAGGGGCCCAGTGGTGACGGCCGCGACTTACAAGTTGTAGGTCGTAGGTTCGAACCCAAACAGGCGCTTTACTTTGTGTAAATAATTTAATCACCACTGCTCTCAAAACGGTGAAGGAAAACATCGTGAGGAAACCGGCATGTCTTAGAACCAAAAATTCGAAGACATGTGACATCTACCAACCCGCACTGGGCCCGCGTGGTGGATTACGGCCCACTCTCTCTCACAGAGAGGAGGCCTGTGTCCCAGTAGTCGGAACATTATAGGCTTGGTGTCAAGGCCGGTCACAATTTATTTTTTCTTTATTTTATTTTTCTCTTTGTTATTTTTTTTTGTCATTGTGCTCGCATTTGCCCCTTGAACGTATTTCATTCATGTACACATGAAGCTATACATTTCCAGTTTATGCTGATCCCGCATTATATAGGATTTCCGTACAATGCGAGGTCTTAGGAGGAGGTACAGTGGGAACATTATAGGCTGATTTTGTATCTATAGCTACTCATCGCATTAAAAAAAAAAGTCCATTTCTAACCGAGTCGAGTTCGACCGCCTGTCTCCCATTGTCCGTATTAAAATCTATTTACATAACCTCAAAAAGGCCAGCGCACCACCGATGCAGATATATGCATTATGCAAATAAATGCATACTTCAGAGTACACGGCATAGTATCGTATGCATTTATTTGCATATTATGGTTACCTGTGTTTGTTTCCATTAGAATATTCTCGTGTTGTTGGCTGAAGAGTCGAATAATAGCGTCTATTTTTTTTATTTTGCTCCGAAAATGTAGTCTGCAGCAATTTTTATGTGGCTGAAAAGAAAATTCACAGAGAAACATAAACGCCTTGCCATGGTTGGGTGGCCATCTTAACATACCGAGACTCCTTCGTGCTTCGGAAAGCACGTGAAACCGTTGGTCTTATCTGTCATTCGTGGATCTTTGACAGTCGTTACGGGTCGTCCGAAGCCCGAAAGTCTGACAACCAGTCTTACCAATGGGGATCGTATTACCAGTCATTGGGTTGTGGAGGTCAGATTGGCAGTCCATCCTTATAAAATACTGACTGTCCCCAACATAGTTCGGAAAAGGCTAAGCAGATTGATTTTTTTGTGTACCTATCATATCAGTGTAGCATCTAAGTATATTGTTACAACGCCAAACTCTCATCTAATAAAAACAAACGCAATAGAAACCATACAGACATACTACCCCCATCCATCGTACGCACGAACCAATCAATATAGATTGATTTATGTAAATATACAGGGAAGTGGGTCTTCGGAATCTTTCCGCGGACGTAAAGAATGGGATACGAGTGTTAGATGCTGTTCGAGTTGATGGGAAGAGTTTTCGATCGAATGGGAAAAAATACTGGGTTAATAATGTTTGAAGATATTTTTGAAGTGAAAATTACTTTAGGCGCGTTGAGCACTTTTCGGGTGATCAAAAATCATGGAACTCGCGTCATCGTCACCGAACGCTTGTTGGGTGAACAAAAATGATGGAACTCGCGTCATCGTCACCGATCGCTTGTTGAGTGAACAAAAATGATGGAACTCGCGTCATCGTCACCGAACGCTTTTTGGGTGAACAAAAATCATGGAACTCGCGTCATCGTCACCGAACGCTTTTTGGGTGAACACAAATAATGGAACTCGCGTCATCGTCACCGAACGCTTATGTTGGGTGAACAAACATAATGGAACTCGCGTCATCGTCACCGAACGCTTGAAGAAATGAATGAATCTTACCTAGTTTTCACTTCTATCGGTCCCCGAAGACTGCCCCGTTTTTTTTTTTTGGGTTGGGTCGAGAATGTTTTTAACACAACACCCTGTATTCCCCAAAGGGTTAGGCAGAGGTGAATCCACATTTCGCCAGCTATGTTTAAGTCCCATGTAATAGGGGGCGAGCCTATTGCCATCAACCGGGCACAAATCTGGACTACACGGCTTGAAGTTTTGCTAATAGAAAAAAAAAACAATCTACCTAACTTTGTCCAACTATGTTGGGGTCGGCTTCCAGTCTTACTGAATGCAGCTGAATACCAGAATTTCACGGGGAGCGACTGCCTATCGGACCTCCACAACCCAGTAACTGGGTAATACGATACCCCTTGGTAAGACTGGTTGTCAGACTTCCAGGCTTCTGACGACCCGTAACGACTGTCAAAGATCCACGAATGACAGCCGGGACCAACGGCTTAACGTGCTTTCCGAGTCACGGAAGAGTCTCGGTATGTTAACATGGTTACCCATCCACGGAACAACCCCAGAAAGCGTAGCTTAACCTGATGGATCGACCTGTGCGGCTGTTATTACTTAGCTATGAGCTCCTCCTCCTAGTAGCTAGTGCTTTTTTTACCTCTAAGTTTATCAGGGCATTTCTGTTTTAATATTTCATTTAACGCGCAAACGAGGCTCTATTTTCCACAACTTTTGTTTTTTTTCCACTATTTGTGATAACTAAAACCTTTGATGTCTGTTCATCCATTAAAACATCCAAATCCTCGGATGCTACAGCGATCTAAATGATAATAGTCCTTATATAGGTCAAGTAAATATCACTAGGGAGATCGATTTGATTAAAATAGGACCCTATTTCCTTTCCGCATAAGGTCGTTATTACCACGAAGACGTTTTTGGAAAATATATGTATAATCTGAAGTAAATAACCACCTTATGTGCTAGTGTTAAGGTCAGAATTTCCTTGTTAATGTTTAGCTTCATTCAGATGTGTTGATATTCCCTGTATTACTTTTCATTTTATTCATTTGCCGCTGAAAAGTTTTTTTTTTGTTTTCTAAATAAAATAATATAACATTTTCAGCCTGTAATCTTGTGTAAAACGGAAATACTTTTCAGGAATTTCTGTGTTTTCTGCCAATCCAGATTCGTGGCCTTCGCTCATAATATGGGCAGTCATAGAAGCTCGTAGCAAAATGGCTACGCCGTAGCTTTCGGTCTACGAATATTAGCTACGGTTGAAATGGTCATAAAGTCATAGTTATCTGGAATGCTAGGGCTACATTGTCGCCTTATCGCGAACTATACTTCGCGCTCTCTGTTGCTCAGCGAGGCATCGAGTGGTGTGCGAGAGAGAGCGCACGAAGTTTAGTTTGCGATAACGCGACAATGTAGCCTCAGCAGAATAGGTGACTGTTCTTATCAGGGTAAACACATTGAGCATGATTTCGAGTCACCAAGACTGTGTTTTAGTGGGTCGCTGTTGTGCCATCTCACATGTGTCACAACGGTGATTTAATACTATTTTGTTATTTTGTGAAGTGTTAGTTCTTACTAACATAGTTGTAAGTAAGTAACCATTTTCGTTCTCTGCACATTTTGCCGCAATCATCAGTTTTTCTTGTCCATGTTTTTGTGTACTACTAACACTAGTGATAAGATATTTTACTAACAAATTGGACCATATTGTTGTCTGAACTTGATAAATAAATAAATAAATTTTTGAGTCGTGATACTTGAATAACGATAATTCTATTCTACACGGTGATTTTTAATTCACTTTTAACAGTGAATTAAAAATCACCGTGTATAATATTCTATTGAGATACCACAAAACACTTAACGTAGTTAATCACCATCCCATAAAAAAATAACTGGCGATTTTAGTAATTAAGTTGCGAAGGTGACTGCCGTACAGCCATAATCCCTAGACTTCATTAATCACCAATTCACCATAAATGGCAAAGTGACTGGTTATTACTGAAAGTGATGCTCATCTACTTAATGGTGCTCCTCTCCGCCACAGTTTCTCTTGCGGCTGCCGAAAGGTACTTTCGATCCAATATTTGTAATTTAAAACTACGTTTTTTCATTATTATATTATTATTACATATTAGTATATTGCAAAATAAAATTATGACTAAAATAAGTTGCCATGTTATAATGGAGCTTTTTTTTCAGTTGTTTAATAATGTTGTCTACTCATCTCGTCGTAAAAATCGACGACGAGTAAATGACAGCAAAATCGGAGATTATCTCGTGTTGAATTGTGAAAAGTCGAGATAACTAACTATTTCCAAGTGTAATGAAGTGTCAAATAAATAATATTAATAATATTAAACATGGGTGCCATGTTAGGGTTTGTAGAGAAAACATCAAGTTTTTCAGAAGGGGTCGAATTTTTGGCAGCGCTGACAGATAACGAGAAAAGTGACGAAATAGACAAAAATTACTCACTCTCACGTGAGTACCTAGTTGTCGCGTGTATCATGTTACTGGAGATTGAAGCAATAAAGATATTGAGTATTGAATGTGTTTAGAAGTAAATCGACCGTCTTCTGCGACATAATTATGATGTGCACGCAATTCGTGTACAGACCACCAACATTAATTTTTGTAATTATGAAAACATAAATTTGAATTTTAGTAGATAAATCATTTTAATATTTTGTTGAAATCATAGTTCACACTTATGTACAAGCAGTTGAGTGAGATACCTGAGATACAGGTTTATACCTAGTTCAGGTAGAATCCAATTATTTTATACGTACCTCTAGTTTAAGGCCCTCTTTTGTAAAATATTTATGTAAATTCAATAAACAATTTCAATTGATCAAAGCATAATTATCATTTGTTTTGCACGCTATTATTGGTAAAGGGGACCACACACGTTACTGTATGCTTGTCCAATATGCGTGAATATTGGACAAAGCTTCTATGAGCGGTACTAATCGTTATTGGTGTGATGAATCGTTTGTCGTATGTTGTCGCTCTTTGATAGTTATTTATGCAACTGTTATATAATAAGGGGTATTAAAATACGAAGGTGGGTTTATCAAATGAGGCGAAACCGAATGTGATAATAGTATCACATGAGTGTTTTAATACCTAATAATTTACAGTTGCATACAATATTTTATCTAGACCCATGTTATGAATCCTCTATAAAAGGTTCTTTGCAATACTAATATCGAACATAAATGGCGGGACACGTCGCACGTGGATTCGAATTTTTCGAATTCGAATAAACTATAAGTTTTTGTTTTTAAATTACTGTGCTTTGTTAGTGAAACGCGCCGACAGCGTTCTTTTTTTGGAATGAGTTGCATTATGAAATTTTGTACAACATTATAACACCCGTTTGGATGATATAATGGTTACTATGCCACCGGTTGTTTTAATGTTGGCAATAAGCTAACTGTTTCAGAAAATTTTATAGAGGATTTATAGCATGGGTGTAGATAAATAGGTTACTGGCATTATTGCTCTGAGGGCCTAGACAAGTGACAATCGCTTCGAAAGCGTTTCGTATTTCTAGAACGACTTTCAACAGGATTGACATAAGCTTTTCGATAGCTTACGTCAGTCCTATACATTTTTGCCTTTTCCATCATCGTTATCGCTGATAGAATGTCACTTTGTCTAGAGACTCTGTTCTTGTCCTGTTAATAAGTTTTTTTGTTTTTGTATATTTGCACATTGTATTTTTAGGGTTCCGTACTCGAAGGGTGCCAAACAGAACCCTATTATATTACTAAGCTTCCGCAGTCCATCCGTCCGTCTGTCTATCAGCGGGCTGTATCGCATGAACCGAAATATTCATTCGTTCTCGTTGTGAATGAAAGAATGTGCTCCTGATTTATGGAGTGAACTAATATGTTGGAGTATATTTTTTTTTTTAAGAATTATGTCTACGCAGGCGAAGCCGCGGTCAGCAGCTAGTCTTCCAATATTAGTAGTGTAGGCTCCGAATACCGTCGCTTCCAAGATAATTATACAGGGTGTTAGGGTAAACACCGTTATCCTTGCAACCAGTGGTTTGGTTTCATTTATAGATCGTAAAATCAATGGAAAATTACAACTTTTTTTTTAATTTTTTTAGATCTAAATTTTATCACAAGAGACGCAAGTTCGTTGCCCTATGCGCTAGGGCAACGAACTTGCGTCTCAACACGGGCGGGGGGTACGGGATGTGACCTGACCGGCAGCGAGCGCGATCCCTCCCTTAGGCAGTCAGCTGTTTCGCTTGCAAGCACGGTGTCAGATAGAAACTTTTAAAAATCTTTTAATGAAAATAACGTATTTTGTTTGTTGTGTTCGGTCATTTATTTTTATATATTAGTCAACTACCCATGGTTTGAATGACAAGAGTGTTTACCCTTACATCCTGTATTCCTAATAGCCGGATATATACGTCACTGGCTAATCGAGGGCCATACATCACGGATCTTACGTCACGATGATAATGACACACATCGTTTGCAGTCTTGACGTCAGAATGATGACGTTGTTATGCAATAGGAGGTAGATAATGAACATACAAGATTTTTTTATTTATTTAAGTTTTCTTGCACAACATTACAGAATGTATTGCTAAGGCGTGTACAGACCAAAATACAAACTAAAAAAAACCAGTAATAAAAACTAAAAACCAACTACGACTTAAAAGGTATAAAGTAGTCGGGTAACAAAACACCACAGACAGACACATTAAAAATCCGGAGTCACACGTGTTAGGGCCTATCGAACAGATTACGTGTGACTCCGGATTTTTAATTTATCTTTCTGTGGTGTCTTGTTTATACCTTTTAAGTCGTAGTTGGGTTTTAGTTTTTATTACTTGATTTAAAAAAAAAATATTTTGGGGTTATAATATATATATTTTTGAAATATGGTCATTAAGCCCTTTCATTTGATACCCAACATGGCACGATTAAACCATTCTTTTTTTTTTAAGTTCCTCACTTTATGTCCTCTAGAGGGCGCCATTTTTAATTTAATGTGACTTCCTATAACCGCAGCGGACAATCACGACGCTTCTAACGATACCTCATTTGTCAAATTGTGATAAGTGGTTTGGAAGATAGGAGGGAACAGATGAACATACATACATACATACATACCGGTCAAAATCATAACCCTCCTTTTTTCTTCGCCGTAGTCGGGTACAAATAAAATATAAACATGAGAGATAACAAAATTAGCAAACGAAATAACACTTCTATAATTAACAAATTGCAATCAAAAGAAAAAAAAAAAAACATTTAATCATCTTTCATCCATATTCGCACAATGTGCTTTTTCGGCGTTTTTTGCTCGATCTTAATAGTACGGAACCCTTCGTAAGTTCGATTCGCACTTGTCCGGTTTTTTTTGTTTACTCTCAAACGTTGTTTAGTTATTTTCTTCATATTTATGTGAAAAACCCTCTGGACTGGATGCCAACATTTTAAACGACGTACCTACTTTCAATCGTAATAGTAGCAACAATGTAGGTATCATCATCTGCCTAGCCTTTTCCCAATTATGTTGGGGTCGGCTTCCAGTCTAACCGGATGCAGCTGAATACCAGTATTTTACATGGAGCGACTGCCTATCTGACCTCCACAACCCAGTAACTGGGTAATACGATACTCCTTGGTTAGACTGGTTGTCAACAATGTAGGTATATAGAGTTCTATTTTGGGAAGATTTTGAATCTAATTATAGCCATGTTTAAATAGAGGTAACACCTCCGCTGCTTATCATATTTCAACTCATTGGTTAATAAGATAAGTTAATACATTAGCTTCGCTTAAGATAGTCATGGCTGCCAATTTAAGCAGCGAAGCTTAAACTTCGTCAAGTCTTCTCGTCGCCTATCCCGCAATGTTTGAAGACTATGTTCTTTAACCAGGACATCCTGCAGCCCTAGACAAAGTGACATTCTATCAGCGATAACGATGATGGAAAAGACAAAAACGTATATGACTGACATAAGCTATCGAAAAGCCTATGTCAATCCTGTTAAAAGTCGATGTAGAATTACGAAACGCTTTCGAAGCGATTGTCACTTGACAATCGCGTTTCAGAGTATTTCGTATTTCAGAGAGCCTAGCAGAGAGAGAGCCTGGCAGAAGGCTTAGACAAGTATCTAGGCCCTCTGCCAGTTATGACATACGGTGCCGAAACGTGGACACTGACAGTCGGGCTAGTCCACAATCCAAGGTTTAAGGCTCGGAGTTTCTTCAAAGGATAAAATCAGAAATAAACTTATCTGTAAAAGAACCGTAGTTATCGACATAGCTTGCAGAGTAAGCAGGTTGAAGTGGCGGTGGGCTGGCCATGTTTGTCGAAGGACCGATGGCCGGTGGTGCAGACGAGTCCTGGAGTGGACGAGTCCGCGTATCCTACCTACCTAGTTACCTACAAACTGCGCTTTGGAATGGGAAACTATATTCGCCATTCTACGCGTAACTGACCAGTGCTTTGACGATTTAAAAATAGGTTCCTGTAATTGGTTTATTTGAAACTAGCTGCACCCCGCGGTTACCCGCGTAAGTCTCGATCTCGTGGGAATATCGGGTTAAAAAGTATCCTATGTGTTAATCCAGGTTATAAACTATCTGTTTGCCAAATTTCATCCAAATCCATTAAGGTGTTTTTGCGTGATGGAGTAACAAACATCCAAACACATAAACTTACACATTTATATTAGCAGGATAAATGCTGTGAGTTTGAGTTTGAACAATGTTTCGAGCTACATTCATAATTAAGATAACTCATAACGATATGAATATATTATGTGCCCACATGACCGTGTGGTGGCTGTATCTTGGCAAACAATCTGTTAGCCCCCTTGGGTTAAATATAACTTAGTCAAGATACCGTCTGTATATACTTCCCGGAGGGTAGGACAATATTATATGCGTTGGTGGTTGTATTTCAGGGAGTAAATGAACTGATAGGCTATAGGATGGAAATAGAAATAATAATTTGGAAATATTTAAAACATCTGTTCCAAAGGTAATATTATTCATTGATGGATTGTGTAAGGAATGATATGGAAGAGAAGGGAGTGAATGATAGCGTGACGGTTGACAGGGGAGAGTGGAAAAAGAAAAACGTGTTTGCGACCAACAGTTACATGGGACATGGGCAGGAAGATGATCATGATATTTTAAAAACTGTATTGAATACTGTCGGAAATAAAAAGATTAATTATAATTATTTAAAATTTCTTCGACATATCTCGGGAACCTAGTGTCCCGGACCTTTGGAAGGCGTACGAGAGCCGAAACCAACTCGCAGAGGACCGTTAGACGCTTTTAATGCAATGAAGTAGGTACCAACCGATATTATTGAAGGCGTATGCATCCGTAAACATTCGGAGCATAAAATATGCCAAGTTTAGCTTTTAAACTAACACTAAAGCACAGTCCTAAAGGCCCGGCATCACGCAGCAGCTTGTTCCAACAACATGTGGCAACTATGTCACAGGAAAAAGTTTACACGGGTACAGTTTTGTCATCGTAGCGGAACAGCTTGCTTATGCAAATTGGGCAAGTAAGATGGAGCGTGTAGCCGGGCTAAAAGATATATTATACTATTACACGGGACTAAAACATAACTGTGCGAAATGTGGATATAAAACAGGGTGACAGGGACATTGACGCGCAAACTCAATCTGCCCAGTCTTTTCCCAACTATGTTGGGGTCGGCTTCCAGTCTAACCGGATGCAGCTGAATACCAGTATTTTACATGGAGCGACTGCCTATCTGACCCCCCACAACCCAGTAACTGGGTAATATGATACCCTAGGTAAGACTGGTTGTCGGACTTTCGGGCTTCTGACGACCCGTAACGACTATCAAAGATCCACGAATGGCAGCCGGGACCAACGGCTTAACGTGTTTTCCGAGACACGGAGGAGTCTCGGTGTGTAAAGACGGTCACCCAACCACAGACCAACCTCGGCAAGCGTAGCTTAACCTGATGGATCGACCCGTGCGGCTGTTATTACTTAGCAACGAGCCCATCTCCTCACTAAAATGAAAACAAATACCTACGAAATATTAGCACCATTATTTCAGTTCGCATCTCTCACTAACACATCTCGACATAGTGACATTAACCACTCGTCTCGCTAAATGTCATCTTAAGCCGATGTTAGGAGGAAATGTCCCGAAATAAGTGCTCAAGTGACGAGGCAGGCCTTTGTAGGCGGGGTGTAGCAGAGGGGCCATGATTTTCGAGGTTAGATGGACCGACTTGTGACGAATTTTTTACTTTTCAGCAGTGAAATGAACTGCATAGCCATAATATCAAGGACTGGGGAGTGGGTAGAGGATAATAGTAGCATTTCTAGAATAGAATAGATTTTATTCTTTACTAGCTTGTTGCCCGCGACTTCGCCTGCGATCCAGGATCATGGTCTACCCTTGTGCCAAATTTCATCAAAATCCGTTCAGCCGTTTTAGCGTGAAAACGTAACAAACAAATAAACTCACTTTCGCATTTATAATATTAGTTCGGATTATTATTTGTTTTTTTTTAACGTCTATAGAAATACAAAATCCGTCACAATTTCAACTGTCTACTTATTACGGTTCATGATATACAGCCCGTTTGTGGAGGTCAGATAGGCAGTCGCTCCATGTAAAATACTGGTATTCAGCTGCATCCGGTTGGACTGGAAGCCGACCCCAAAATAGTTGGGAAAAGGCTAGGCAGATTAATTGAGATACAGCCCGTTGATAGACAGACGGACGAATGGCGGCGGAGGCTTAGTAATAGGGTTCCGTTTGGCACCCTTTGAGTACGGAACCCTAAAAATATACCTGAGTACTTACAGAAAAACTTTTTATCTTATCTATCTATTTTTTAAAATACCAAGAAGGTATCTTCTCCAAACTTGAGCCTAAAAAAAACATCAAATGAGACAGATTCAGATTACCGAGTAAATTACAAGATTAGGCTGCGAAAAATAAAAGAAAAATATTGAGAGGAATACACGTATCTATGGAAATCTGCGGGCGTCAGTTTTACATTTAGGGTTGATCCGAAAATACATTTATTTTAAAGGTATAATATTGGTTATCTGAGGAATCTCGTTTCCGATTCCGCTAAGGGTTAATTATAAAATGTACTGCTATAAAATTCCCAAGAAAATATATTTATGAAGTGAAATTTTGGCAGAAATCGAGATATTTATTTTAAACTAGCTGATGCCCGCGGCTTCGGCCGCGTGGTTGTCGGTTATCATATACTAAAAGATTCCTCGAGAACCACTCTGTGAAAACAGGATGAAAATAGGTGCAGTAGTTTTTGAGTTTATCGCGAACAGACAGACGGACAGACGTGGCGGAGGACTTACATGTAGTGATGTTGCGCTGGTATAAAGATTCCGTCGTCCGTCCGTCTCTGTCAGTGGGATGTATCTCATAAACCGAATAATGTATTTTTAATGCCACTATAACAACAAATAATAATAAAAAAAAAATATTATTAAAGGTACGTACTAAGCATAAAGCATTTTTTTATCCCGATTTTATTTGAGTTCTTTTGGTAACCCTGTCGCCGTCGTGTCGGCGCCACGTAATCAAAGCATACTCATCCCCCGCTCGAGTAGGCGCACCACATCTCCGATATTAAACCACGGACATTTCCCGGCGCGGAATTTACAAGTTAAGTTATGGAAACCGTTCGCAATATCCGGAAATGAAGGTCGGGCGCTGCTGTAATGTCACTTTAATATAGTTTAAAAGGAAATAGGTATAGTGATGTTCTTCAGAAAGGTCAGGTGCGGAGTATTCGCAACCGGTGTGCGTGATGGACGTAAACAAATCAAAAGGAGTATGTTAGGATCGTAACAGGTGACACATGTTAGGAATATTGTAATATCGTATACTTTTACAATGTTTGTAAATATGTGAGCACCATTGTATCTATCACATAATTTATTTATTTGTCATTGCTCCATTTATAATTCTTTTTACCTTTTGTGGTACAGTAATCTTATTTTAGGTGCTTTTGTCTTCACACATAATTATATAATTCATGTAAACAAATATTGTAAAACACTTTTTAAAGTTACTGCACTCGTACTCGGTACTTCGTTCTAAAACTTTGCACCAAAAAAGAAATGTTTTTTTTTTTTAGCAACAACAAAGCCTGTGTCGCGGCTGCGTCATAAATGAGAATTTAGAGTTAAACTCTAAATTTCAGCATCAATGCCAGATTAACTTACTTTGAACTCACAATTTACTAATTTAAGTTTGTCTGAAACGGGTACAAAACCGTTCAGTCACCCACACCAAAAATCAATTTGCATAAATACATATTACTTAAAATTCCAAATGCGTGGCAACCCTATCCCGGCGGCTCTTGAACCAGAAGTCCCCCTTCGAGGCTCAATCGCCTGAAGTTCTCCTATTTAGCTCAGTATTGTCCACAATACAGGCATTTTGCCTGTTATATCATCATTTAGAGGACATTTATAATGTTTTCTATAGGTTTTTCCTGAAGGGACATCGTCAATATGGGCTCATTCTTTCACTATGAGGTTATATTTAGCTCAGTTAAAGTGTACAATCCAGGAATTTTTCCTTTTATACTTTAAATTTTATAGGACATTTATAAAGTACTAGCTTCCGCCCGCGGCTTCGCCCGCGTGTTATGTCGATAAAAAGTAGCCTATGTCCTTTCTCAGGCTCTAGACTATCTGTGTACCAAATTTCATTTAAATCTGTTCAGTAGTTTTGGCGTGAAAGCGCGACAGACAGACAGACAGAGTTACTATGGCATTTATATTATTAGCACAGATATTATAATACTACGTTATTAGTAAGGATTCGAGACTTAAATTACAGCTGCACCAGTCGATCACAGGTTAAGCTATACTTGACGGTCGGTACCTGGATGGGAGACCATTCATTAGATACCAAGACTCCTCCGTGCCTCGGAAAGTGCGTTAAGCCGTTGGTCGCGGCTGTCATTCGTAAATCTTTGATAGTTGTTACGGGTAGGGACAATCCCGCCAACCACCCATGGCCCCACCGACATCTTGTCATATGGGCCGAAACTCAAGGAGACGGCCTGTTACGGGTAGTCAGAAGCCCGAAAGTCTGACAACCAGTCATACCAGGGCATTGTATTACCCAGTAACTGGGTTGTGGAGGTCAGTTAGGCAGTCGCTCCATGTAAAACACTGGTATTCAACTGCATCCGGTGAGACTGGAATGCGACCTCTACCTTATTGAGAAAAGGCTAGGCAGGTGATTGTTTACATATTGCATCTTATGTTTTTTTATGTGTTCTTTTTATTTTATTACTATGTTGTTTTGTGGCAAATGCTGTGTATACCTATAATAGGCATTTATACCAGTATTTGTTTTTATTACTGTTTTGTTTTAACTGATTTATATGTACTGCTGTTGGTGTACCAAATAAATAAATAAATGATGAAGTTACTTGTGCTACAAACATTTTTGAAGCCTTAAAGCTCTATTTTTTGACGGGAAAATCATGGAAATCTATTTTTGTACATACTATGCAATTTACACGATAAATAAAGGGCTTAGGGGACTAATGTGGGGACAAACGATCGACAAGGGAGGGATTACGACGCGTTCGTGCAATTTATCGACTTGTTTATATCGATTATTGTCAGGGGAAGACTTTTCCGCTTCCGAATTTCATCGACTTTGTTTTTTTTCCTACTCTTGTCCCAAAGTTGTAAGATCCGCTTCTTAGAACAGAGGTTACGAGTTAGTTTAGTAGTGTAGTGGTATTCTGTAAAATTATCACCATGATAACTTAGGTGAAGCTAGCTTGAAGTGAACTGTCACTGCAGCAGCATCAGCATTGCTATTCTGTAACCATCTCACCGTGAACATTTAGGTGAAGTGAGCTTGTAGTGACCTGTCACTGCCTTAGCATCAGTAGGTATCGATGACAGTGACACGGATATCTATGCAGTGACAGCTCACTGCACGATCACTTCACCTCAGCAATGAAGTACCCAGGGGGCTAAATATTATGGCGGCATGGAGAGTGCGATTGTCGCAACCCAGTGCTGGGCACGCCACAATTGCGGCGATAAGTCCCCTCTTTGAGGAGTGGCTAGAGAGGCGCCACGGCGTCCTCACCTTCCGCCTGACGCAGGTCCTCACTGGACACGGTTGCTTAGAGAGGTTCCTGTTTCGGATAAGGCGGGAGGAAACGCCCGGGTGTCACCACTGTGTGGATCGTCCGGAGGACACGGTGGAGCATACGGTGGAGGTCTGCCCTGCTTGGGCGGAGCCCCGCCGTGTCCTCTTGGAGGCGATTGGCGGCGGTGACCTCTCGCTCCGGCTCCGGCTCTGGTCCAGGCCATGGTACGGAGCGAGAGGGCATGGGAAGCAGTCACCTCCTTCTGCGAAGCAGTAATGCTCGCGAAGGAGGAGGCGGAACGCGTGAGGGAGAGGCAAAGTTTGCGCCCTCACGCCCCTAACCGCCGCCGTTGGAGACGCCCTTGGCGTCGGGAATCCCAGGCGGATTCCCGGCCACCATAGGCGCGGGCTTGCGGACGGCGAGCAATGGGTAGCTCGCCGTCCGATTAGGACCAGGCCCGGGTCGATGGCGCGTCGTGTTCCACGCGCGCCTCAAAGAGATGTCAGCACAATTGGCGGGGTCCGCTAGGACCGATGCCTGCCAGGGTTGCGGGTTAGTCCGAAAGGGATACCGGGACCTTGGCAACAGGCAACTGAAGGAACACGGGTGGGTTTTAGTCAGTAGAAGTCTGACACACCCTTCCGCTCCACCCAGAGCGGGAGAAGTCATTGGATGATTTCCCACCCTCAAAAAAAAAAAAAAAAAAAAGGGGTCTAAATATTAATTTTAAAAAAAAGTATATACTTATAACCAGAATAAATATCGGTAAAATTTCGCGTCACGTCGTGAATAACTTTTTAATTGTACGAGATTTTTAATTCATTTCAATATGGCCTCTTTAGGTCATGAGTACTCATGAGCTATCGGAATATCATAAAATATTTGGCCCAGATACCCTAGACAAAGTGACATTCTATCAGCGATAACGATGATAGAAAAGGCAAAAAAATGTATAAGATAATATATTTATTTGCATAAAAACACGGTATACAAAGATGGTAAAAAAGTACAATTTAGAACTAAACATGTTTTGCCAATACAATAATCAGCATGCAAATTTTTCAGTTGGTAACTTACATTAACATTTTTTGTCAATGAAATCTTTAACACTATAAAAACTATTAACACAACCATTCGTAAACTTTATTTTTAAATAATGTAGTGTTTAAATTTTTGAGATCATTTGGTAACTTTTTATATAAACGTACTAGGAAACTAATAGGACTGACATAAGCTATCGAAAAGCTTATGTCAATCCTGTTGAAAGTCGTTGTAGGAATACGAAACGCTTTCGAAGCGATTGTCACTTGTCATCAATTTACACGCCTCTCCCAGGCGTGTAAATTGATTCGCTGTTGCAATGTATAGTAGATATAGGTACACAGGGTGAAATTTAATTCATATTCATCCTCTTAAGGGGTCATTGTACTCATCATTATGAACAACTTTCACAAAAAATCAACTGTTCCCGACATTTTGACGAGCTATGCGAACATAAATGTAGGAAATTGCAGATTTTTTTTCTACTTAATTACCTACTTTCTTCTACTTTTCATAGGAGACATAACCTGCTTTTCCCACTTGCCTATTGGAATATTACCAGCAATGGGAATATTGCACAAATAAGTCCTCCATATCAAAATTTACCTTATCAATCAATATGCCTAGCCTTTTCCCAACTATGTTAGGCTAAGCTTCGAGTCGTAACCGGATGCAGCTACCAGTATTTTACATGGAGCGACTACCTATCGGACCTCCACAACCCAGTAACTGGGTAATACGATACCCCTGGGTAAGATTGGTTGTCAGACTTGCGGGCTTCGCTATAACGACTGTCAAAGATCTACGAATGACAGCCGGGACCAACGGCTTAACGTGCTTTCAGAGGCACGGAGGAGTCTCGGTATATAAAGATGGTCACCCATCCACGGACCAACCCCGGAAAGCGTAGCTTAACCTGATGGATCGATCCATGCGGCTGTTATTACTTAACCACGAGCTCCTCTAATCACCTGAACTTTAGTCTCCTATTTGAATATGCCTCATGTTGTTTTCAAGCAGTTTGCGAAAATCGTCGAATCAACTGTTGAGGGTCTTTAGTGAGGATTGGAGCAGTCCGATCCACAGGTATTGGCTCGAAGTCCATCGGAGTGCTAACAGAAGATGAATAGTATAATTATAATGTGTGTTAGTATGGAATTTTGAATTTTAATTTTAACCAGAATGAATGATGATTTTACTGTATGATTTTATGAATGTTTTAATGAATGAAGGAATTGTAATGTATTTATTTGAATTTTAATTAGTTTGTAATAATAATAATAATAAGATTAAGGGCTTGATTCAGAAAGCTGTACTCCTGGACACGGCTCGCATTGTTAGGAGGTTCCTCTCTCTGGAGCCCTGACCGCCGGTAGCTTGGACCCTGTTCCCGATACCGGTGGGCTACTATTTTTTATATTTTTAAATGTTTTATATATTTTTTTATTCTAATATTTAAAAATATAATTTATATGTATAAAAAATGAAATAAAGAAAATAATAATAATTAGTATATTGGGACTTGGTGCCTTAATAAATAAATAAATAAATAATAAATAAATAGCTGGACTTAGGATTTTTCTAATAGCAGCCAGGTTCTAAATTCTCACATTCGTATTTCACACACATTTCAACTTATTGGTTCTACCTTATTATGTTTATTTATTTAAGAATCTTCGATCGCCATGACATATGAGGATAATTATGGGGGTTGCTATTGCAATGGGCAGCAACATGGCAGCAATTGTTGTGACAAGAATGATCGGAAGGCAGGAAAGATGTGATCTCTTCCTCAACGATCATTCTTGTTGTGACAAGATTACAATCAATTGTAATTTATTAGTTTTGGTATTTTCGATGCTGTTTTCCTCGTGAATACTCATGATCATTTAGGAGGTATAAACAGTAATAGGAGGTATAAAACAGAGTATTTTTTTTATTTAATTTTTTTGGTTGTTCTTTTGGCGTGTGCTAGCTGACATATCCTTCACCAATGACGTTCGCCGTACTACGGTGGTTTTAAAAACATAGTTGACTGACGCTCTTCGTACCACAGCAGTTCAAAAACAAAGTCCTCCGCCGCGTCTGTCTGTCTGTCTGTTCGCGATAAACTAAAAAATTACTGGACCGATTTACATGCTGTTTTCAGCAATGGATAGAGTGGTTCTCGAGGAAGGTAGTAGTATATAATTTGTCAAGACATCCACGCGGGCGAAGCCGCGGGCAAAGTGTTAGTGGCTAATAATTCGATTTATGTTTTGTGTTGCGTAATGTAAATGGTTTTGCATACTTTTGTGTAGAAATATAGAATCATTTTTTTCTAACCGAACAGACAGCTGTGCTGCTGGGGAGTTGGTTGCGCCACTTCTTCTTCCCAGCTAAAGCACTAGGAAGTGGTGAAGGGTGGGCGTTTTGGGGAACTGTGAAAAGTGCTGATTCTCAGCCTAGTTTAAATAAATGACTTTTTGATTTGATTTGAATAATCATACAAATATTTATGAAAGATAATAGATATCCAAATGCAGGGAACAGCTGATTTTTTTTTCGCCATATCAGTTTTGATCCCATAGTGACAGTTATTCGTAATGAGTACAATGACCCCTTAAGAGGATGCCCATGTTTTCAATTACACCCTGTATAAGACCTTTTATGTACTTATAATATTTTATGCAAAAATATATTCTATTCTATTCTAAATAATTTCCTCCCAAAGATCTATTTTGACTTCGAACCCAACCAATGAAACTTTAGTAAACTACCTACATAATGTTTCTTTAACTCCACAATGACACTTCGACCTCTACTAACCCCGGAAGGTACAAAACACCCCCTTTCACCCCCTTCCCCCCTTTGATCCCCACGTAGGTTTTTACAAGGGAAAACACTTAATGCCAAGCAAATAGGCCTCGGAATCCTTGGCGAAACTTTAGTGGGACATCAAATTTATTTATAGACCACACACGAAATCGAACCTTATCACGAACGTAATAAAGTCCACAGTGTAATCGGTAATAAATATTTATTTTTCTTCTTTACACCCCTTTTCTGTGACGTCATGGTTCCTTATCGAAATGGTTTAGTTCGATTTTGAGTTCTATCCCAATTCCGATAAAGTCGCCTATTCTTTGCCAGGGTAAAAGGCTGTCATCGATTGTCAAGCAGCATGTGACGTCATAAAGAGAGAGGGAGAGAGGAGATATGACGTCATATTCGCTGGCTTGCTCACACAGATTAGGAGTACGTAAATAGATGAAAGTCCATAAAAAGTTTTTGTGTTTCATAATAATGAGTATTTTGATGGGTATTCGGGGATAAAAATGGAGTTTTCTTCCCTTATCTGCTGTCCCCAGTCGTAAAAAGAAGGCAGTATTATAAGTACTTATGTGTTATTGTATTTGACGAGGTATTCGGTTTCCAAAATTCAGATAATTATATTTGTCTAAGATAACATATAATTTCATTTAATTTATACTAGTTGATGCCCACGGCTTCGCCCGCGTGGATCTTGTTTATTATATACTAAAACCTACCTCGAGAACCGCACTACCCATTAGTGAAAACAGCATGCAAACTGCTGCACCGATTTTCATGCTGTTTTCACCAATGGATAAAGTGCGAAGCGCAGCTCGTGGCTACGTAATAACAGCAGCACGGGTCGATCCATCAGGTTAAACTGCGCTTGCCGGGGTTGGTCCGTGGATGGGTGACCATCTTTACATACCGAGACTCCTCCGTGCCTAGGAAAGCACGTTAAGCCGTTGGTCCCGGCTGTCATTTGTGGATCTTTGACAGTCGTTACGGGTCGTCAGAAGCCCGAAAGTCTGACAACCAATCTTACCAAGGGGTATCGTATTACCCAGTTACTGGGTTGTGGACGTCAGTTAGGCAGTCGTTCCATGTAAAATACTGGTATTCAGCTGCATCCGGTAAGACTGGCAGCCGACCCCAACATAGTTGGGAAAAGGCTAGGCAGATGATGATCCACGCGGGCGAAGCCGCTGGCATCAGCTAGTATGTAATAAAACACTTTATCTCATATAATGAGGTGCCAATATCAGTGTGATAAACAATGATATCGCTCTCCAATATATTATTATGACTGAGGATGCCACTTAATCAATTTCATTATCATGACATTGTCAAGTTGATTTCGAAAACTGTTGGCTTCGGACATATTGGTTTTGTAATGATTTTAACACAGTTAATTAATTCAGGCGTGGCTTTGCGGAAATACATTATAAAATGCAATAGACGTAGATAATTATATTTAGTAACTTAATCCACGTAAATATTCCTTAAGAGTCATAGAAAGCCCTGTAAGACACGTGTTTCACCTCTCAACGGGACATCCTCAGGATGACGATTGACCAGTCGCAAACCAGAACACGACGTGTTGCCACACCAAGCGCTAGACGCAGAGAAAAAGGTACTCTCTGCGTCTAGCGCTCGTATGGCAACGTGTACAATAGACGTAGATATATTTAGTAACCTATTCCGCTTAACTATTCCTCAAGAGTCATAGAAAACTCTGTAAGAAATCGACACGTGTTTCCTCCTCTCAACGAGGCATCCTCAGGATGACGATTGGCCAGTCGCAAACCAGAAAACGACGTGTTGCCAAACCGAGCACTGGACGAAGCGGGCAAAGCCGCGGGCGGAAGCTAGTGTATAATATATTATGAATTAATATAATATACTAAATAGTCTTACTAATTATTATAAATGCGAAAGTGAGTTAGTTTGTTTGTTACGCTTTCACGCTGAAACGGTTGAAAGGATTTGGATGAGGAGGACCGGACAAAATGGTCCCCACGACCAATAACAACTAGACCTATGTCATTAGATAGGCATTTTAATATAGACCAACAACTACTATGGCGGCTCTTTTGAAATCGCTGTGTGAAAAAAGTTGTGGCGATGTTTCGCAGAACGGACCTAGACACTATGGTAAAAAAATCAAGTAATAAAAACTAAACTGTCTGTGGTGTCTTGTTTATACCTTTTAAGTCGTAGTTGGGTTTTAGTTTTTATTACTTGATTTTTTTTTAAATTCTTTTGTGGTCATAATATATATATTTTTGAAATGTGCTCATTAAGCCCTTTCATTTGATACCCAACATGGTACGATTAAACCATATTTTTTTTAAGTTCCTCACTTTATGTCCTCTAGAGGGCGCCATTTTTAATTTAATGTGACTTCACACAGCCGACGACATCACGACGGTCAAAATCATAACCCTCCTTTTTTCTTCGCCGTAGTCGGGTAATCGCAAAAACGTACTTGTGTATGTGCTAAATGTACATACATACATACATACATACATACCGGTCAAAATCATAACCCTCCTTTTTTCTTCGCCGTAGTCGGGTAAAAAACAAACACTGAGTTTGGAAGGAATTTCAAAACTTCATTATCCACCTTCCAGGCCAACCATCAGATGCTCCACATCAGATACAATGAATAGGACTCGTTATGACACGTCTAATGAGCCGACACTGGGTGGCTTTACTAGTAGCCATTTAAAGGTTCTAGGTTAGTCATCAGGTAAAATGAACAGGACTCATTGAGACACACCTAATGAGTGTGTACCACACTCGATGGGTTTACTGGTAGCTATACAAGAGTTCCGTTATCTAGCATCCAGGTTCATAATCAGACCAACTCAATGGGACCATGTAGGTGTCTAGGTCAGTTATCAGGTAAAATGAACAGGACTCGTTGATACACATCTAACGAGTCCAAACTCGATGGGTTTACTAGTAGCTATTCAAGAGTTCCGTTATCGAAGCGTCCAGATCCATAATCAGACCAGCTCAGTGGTTCCATATTCTCATCGGAATGCATATACATTTGCAAACATTCAAACTATGATCACCAGAAGTGATTAACTATTCAAAGGTTTTCCATTATCTAGCGTCCAGGTCAGTCCTGCGAAACATCGCCACAACTTTTTTCACACAGCGATTTGGAAGGAGCCGCCATAGTAGTTATTGTATTATATTAAAATACCTATCTAATGGCATATGTGTGGTTGTTATTGGTGCTGAGACCAGTTTCCGTATATTCTTGCCGATCCTCCTTTGGCACAAGGGTAGACCATGACCTGGAACAGGACATGGATACTTTTTATCTCGATATTCCCACGGGATCGAGACTTACGCGGGTGAAACCGCAGGGCGCAGCTAGTATACAGGCTGTAAGGGTAAACAGTCTTGTCATTCAAACCATGGGTAGTTGACTTAAATATAATAATAAATGACCGAACACAACAAAAAAAAAAACGTCATTTTCATTAAAAGATTTTAAAAAGTTTCTATCCGACACCGTGCTCTCTAGCGAAACAGCTGACTGACTGAGGGAGGGGTCGCACTCGCGGCCGGTTAGGTCACATCCCGCACCCCCCGCCCGTGTTGAGACGCAAGTTCGTTGCCCTAGCGCATAGGACAACGAACTTGCGTCTCTTGTGGTAAAATGTAGAATTTAAAAAAAGAAAAAAAAAGTTGTAATTTTCCATTGATTTTACGTTCTATAAATGAAACCAAACCACTGGTTGCAAGGATAACGGTGATCACCCTAACACCTTGTATACTAACCGCCTTATTCATAAACGCTGCTTAAAGTTAAGTTATGAATTAGCAACTATTTAACCATACATTTTCGACGTTTGTACGACTCTTTAACTTTAAGAAACGTTTATGAATAAGAGGGTAAGTATCCTTACTAATATTATAACTGCGAAAGTGAGTTTGTTTGTTTGTTACACTTTCACGCTAAAACGGCTGAACGGATTTGGATGAAATTAGGCACAAGGGTAGACCATGACCTGGAATAGGACATAGGATACCTTTTATCCCAATATCCCCATGGGATCGAGCATATGAGCCATGCCACACGTTGCGGTGCCTTGCGGCGCCACACCGCAGGTCATCATCGGTACAGAGCCGGTGCGCAGCGGACGGCGCCGTGTGCCAAACTATACATTTTAATATGAAGGACTTCATATTAAAATATGAAGGACGCCGCAGCAACTCCGCTCCGGTGTCGCCGCGGGTGAAACCGCAGGGCGCAGCTAGTTTGTTATAAATAGAGAAGTCAATGATGAATGCCCTACAAAGTTGAGACAGACAGCAATAGACCGCATTAGAGTTTATGAACTAATATTAGTTCGCCGTTTGTTTGACCTCGTGTCTACTGTTGTTGCGAACTGGGTCCTCAGGTACAATGATTATCTAAAGTGGATTGCTTTTTATACCGGGAAATAGACACACATACAATAGTATTAGTTTTAACAAAAAGTAATTGGTTTTTGTCGAGTTTGAATTTGTTCTGGATCATTTTAGGGTTCCGAACCCAAAGGGTAAAACGGGACCCTAAAAACTAAGGCTCCGCTGTCCGTCCGTCCGTCCGTCCGTCCATCTGTCTCCAGGCTGTATCTCATGAACCTTGATAGTTACAGTTGAAATTTTCACAGATGATGTATTCCCGTGAGACGATATCCGACATCCACGCGGGCAAAAGCTAGTAGCCTATAAAACAACAAAAAAAACCGGCCAAGTTCGAGTCGGACTCGCGCACAAAGGGTTCCGGACCATTATCTATAAAAACGGCAAAAAAAACCACGTTTGTTCTATGGGAGCCCCCCTTAAATATTTATTATATTTTGTTTTTTAGTATTTGTTGTTATAGCGACAACAGAAATACATCATCTGTGATTACAACTGTCTAACTATCACGGTTCATGAGATACAGCCTAGTGACAGATGGACGGACGGACGGACAGCGGAGTCTTAGTAATAAGGTCTCGTTTTACCCTTTGGGTACGGAACCTTAAAAAGTGTTCATCATTAGAAGGTCAATAAGATTTTCGAGATCATCAACTTAAAAAAGTGTTCACTATTAGAAGGTGAATAAGTTTTTAGTTTTTATTTCCCATTAGAAAGCAAAGCTTTTTAGTGACACATACACAAACAAAATAATATAAACTTTTGCCCATAGAGGTCGAACAATAAATTGTACTGGATCAAAGTATATCCAGTACACGAGTACTGATGCATTGCGATATTAGTTTCTGAAGCACAAACTTTTGTTCTGATAACTTTGCTATCGCAATAAAACTCCAATGCTGTTCTATAATGCAATTTCTAGATGAGGTTATAAACGTAACATTGTTGCCTTGTTGGGAAATGAGAAAAATTGGCTAAGTGCAAGTCGGACCCGTACTACCGTAGATGTAAGGGTAAACACTCTTGTCATTCAAACCACAGGTAGTTGACTTAAATATAATAATAAATGACCGAACACAACAAAAAAAAACGTTATTTTCATTAAAATATTTTAAAAAGTTTCTATCCGACACCGTGCTCGCTAGCGAAACAGCTGATTGACTGAGGGAGGGTCGCGCTCGTGGCCGGTCAGGTCACGCCCCCACCCGTGTTGAGACGCAAGTTCGTTGCCCTAGCGCATAGGGCAAATAACTTGCGTCTCTTGCGGTAAAACGTAGATTAAAAAAAAAAAAAAAAAGTTGTTATTTTCCATTGATTTTGCGTTCTATAGATGAAACCAAACCACTGGTTGCAAGGATAACGGTGTTTACCCTAACACCCTGTATAGATCTGTCCAAAACTTAATTGCGAATTTGTTTACTCCAAAAACCGTGTGTGAACTTATTACTTATTCCCTAAAAAAAAAAATCTCAATAACTCTGCCTAAACATATAAAGAATTGAGTAAGAGACTCACCCCGTCCGAACTCTGCTTCTTGACCTCACAGAACTCCTTGAGAACATCCTGAAGCTTCCTGGTTGAATCTGAAAATAGAATAATCCGATCAGAATGTGAAAATACAAGAAAAAAATTACATTGAAGAAGACTTCGCGTCTTCTCGACACCTTTCGCACTACTTATTGCGGAAAAGGCAAAAATGTATAGGACTGACATATCGAAAAGCTTATGTAAATCCTGTTGAACGTCGTTGTAGAAATAGAAACGCTTTCGAAGCGATTGTCACTTGTCTAGGCCCTCAGATTAACGAATTCGTGTCCAAGCTCAGCAGTGGACATGTTCTATATAATTGCTGATCTTTTTGTATGCACGTGTTTCTGTGACAAATAAACCTATTTTTCTTTCTTTCTTTCTTTCTATATTATGGGGTTTGGTTTCCGCACTCAGTCCTTAAGGTCATTGTGCTTGGGCCATGGCGGCCGTTGGTGGTTATTCCAACCAGCCCACCGTCCAGAAGTTAATTAAAACTCCTGGTCTAGGACAGAAGCGGCAGTGGACGTTTTAGGACAGATTTGCATGTCACACGCCCTTTTGCAAAGTGATTGGCTCTTGCTTGAGTGACATAAAGTTGATAGTATACGGATAAAGTCTTATTTATATAAAAGCTTTTAGTACCAATTAGTCCAGGTTGATCGGACTAAGTCTAATATGCTAACAGTTTTGTAATAGGTACATTATATGAGTAGTGCTATTTCAGTATTATTCCACCGAGGGCTGGTGAGTATATAGATTGTGTGAGGAATGATAATTATGAATGTAAAGAAAATAAATGTAAAGGTGTCCAAACATTGCGCAGTAGGGCCCGGCAGCAAAACAAGGCGTTTACAGGACACATTTCTGCCGCGCTCTAGTGTGGACTAAACCGACGAATGTTTGCGCGACAGTACTGCGCGGCATATCCGAGACACGCCGCGCAGTATCAAAGCGGTTGCGATGTCGTAGGTCTGCTTATAATTCGTCCAAACACAATTACTGACGAATGTTTACTAGAAATGTTTGTGCGCGTTAAGCAGACAGAAGCGTTCGCGCGCGGCAGTCATCCAAACACAGCGCGGCAGGCAGCACCTTTAAGGTAACGGCTGCGGGGAATATGATAGAGAAAAACAAATTGCCACTACCATAAATTGATAATTTCAGAAATTGATAATTTTCCACTGCAATCGGCATTTCGTTTAATTTGTGATTGTTTTGTTTGTTTTCATTTGTTAATGTCGCAACACATTACGCAACTAATAATTTGTTTTTGGCCTCTCATCCACAGATAACTGTCTAATATTCTTGTAGTTAAATACGAGGCTTTTGGCTTATTTGTAGTTTTAGTAAATGTCATTTTTTATTTTGTATTGTGCGTTTAGTTTGTGCAGAATAAACAATTTTTCTTTCTTTTCTTTCTTTCATAAGTAACAAAAGACCAGAGTACATTATACTACTTCATCATCTACCTAGCCTTTTCCCAACTATGTTGGGGTCGGCTTCCAGTCTAGCCGGATGCAGCTGAATACCAGTATTTTACATGGAGCGACTGCCTATCTGACCTCCACAACCCAGTAACTGGGTAATACGATACCCCTTGGTAAGACTGGTTGTCAGACTTTCGAGCTTCTGATGACCCGTAACAACTGTCAAAGATCCACAAATGACAGCCGGGACCAACGGCTTAACGTGCTTTCCGAGGCACGGAGGAATCTCGGTATGTAAAGATGGTCACCCATCCACGGACCAACCCCGGCAAGCGTAGCTTAACCTGATGGATCGACCCGTGCGGCTGTTATTACTTAGCCACGAGCTCCTCACACACACACACACATACTACTTCCAACCTTTAAAAAAAAACTGAAAATCAGAATCTACATTGGTCACATTAGAAAATTAAGTCAAACCTCACTTTTGCCACCCCTATCGGAATTCGTCTAAAGTTTAATTTGCTAAAACATAGTCCCTCGGGCCATATGTCTAATTGAATTGGAACACTGAGGCGTGCTATTACATTAGTGGCTTGATATGATGTAGGAACTAATCGGGTAATAATACTCAGGTAAATTTTACCTTTGGGAAATTGGCATTTTCGGGGTTTGTTTTTGTGGATTTTTTACCTACACGGTGGGTTAAGTGAATTGAATTTAATTGGTTTAGGTACATACATGACGTGACCAGAGGGCTGACCTATTTTTAGCCCAAAGAATCAGCATTCAACGTGGCAATGCTGCCAGCCTTTTGGGCACTTTTCCCATTGACAGCGATGCAGACGAATTCTTTGATGCCCAATGCGCCACTCCCCTTATTTTTTCTTTTTACTTTTGTTATATAATTGTTCATACATAACGTGTTTCTAGTATAATAGTTAGTTTTATAATAATTATATTGTTTTTAAAGTTAATAAATAAAACATCACATCACATACATGATAATAATTATGTACCTATGTGAGGTCGTTTTTAACTTGGCAAAATCTATTAAGTACACATGGATGATATTATATGTGAGATAAAGTACCTACTGAACGATTTTTTAGCTAATTACCTACAGTTATATTCACCTAGAAGTTAGCTCTCTTTCTATCGCGTAACTCTTATATCTTCTAATTACGTTACTCTCACTGAATTGGCCCGACAAGACGAGCCCGCCGCGTACTTGTAGCTTCATACGAATGCGGAGTGTGCCTTCTGTAGTATTCTATGCCTTGACGTTTAACGATGTTTGTGAGGTAAACGGTACACAGGTAGAGGCCAAGGTAATATTATTACCTAAATTGGTTAGAACAGTTACCAACACCCAATATCCGGTGTAAAATCTGAACATGTAAGGGCTTAATATTATTATCGGGCGGAAGCGTCGGCGGCAATATTCAGTGGCTTTATATTTTGTTATTAGGTTTGAGAAAAGGTTAGGTGATTTTGGTGATATTGGCATGGATTTTTCTAGAATTGCTCGAATTTTGAAGTAAAGGGAAGTAAACCTTTCTAAATGTAGGTAAATGAATTTCTAGACTGTAAATGTTTTCCTCATAGAGGTTCTTTTCGACATCTTCGGTGCTCAAAACAAATAAAAAACCAAGACAGAGCGCTGTCAACAGTGACGTGAGCCCGGTTTCGTAAACACATAAACCCAATAATTTCTTTTCTCAAACATTCTTGGAAATTCGAGCATTATTTTGACAACCTTCTTCGAGATAAATCGAAATTGTCGTACTGTTCAAAAACAAATGACGATGCGACCGGCAAAGTAAGTATGAAAATCCATATTTGTCGTGTTTAGCGGCCAAATAAATTTCTATGAAAACTCATATCTGTTGTAAAAAATGGAACGAACTTTTTACTTCAGCACATCAAAGATTTTATTTGAATTTCGATTTGGCTTCTGTTTAAATAAAGAAGAAACAAATGAACATTATTGGCGCGTGAAAAATTATCGTGGTTCGTCATTGATTCTGGAAATTATAATTAATTTACTTAATTTTAATTTCCGCGCATTGATTGAGAAAAGTACTATACAAGCCTTGGGCGCAACCAGCTATCGACGGACGAAACGTGAGTCATCAATAGCCCAGTTGCAGGCCGCGACAGTAATGTACTATTATAGTACATTAGTAATAGTTAAAAGTGTACTCACACGAGGTCAACTCCTGCAACTGCTGGAACTCTGCGGGCGACAGCTTGTCCCATTGGAAGCTGCTGCCCGGGTGGACCATTTCCGTCTGGAACAATATAGTAAAAATAATTTTACAATTACATATTACAAAACTATAATATTCGTCCTTTTACAGAAACTATAAAGGCTCTTACATACTGGCGCGGTTCATCGCGCGCCGCCGCATTGTTCGCCGTCAAGTTTTCTCAGAAATAGTTTTGTTAAAATTCGCGTCGCGTGACGATTCTATGTAAGTGCCTTAAAACGCCATCTACTAACAGTCTAAAAAAACTCCTTTTGCCATCTTATTGTTTAAGCTCAAATACATTTATTACAAGCTTTATATTAGCTTGCTCTGTTTTTACAACTAGCATTCAATGAATGTGAAGCCTTTTAAAACAAGTTTTAACGTTAGCCGAAGGACCAAACCTGAACATAGTACCTAATTTGAATTAATTTGATGTAGAAATCGGTGGTACTGACGCAATTTAAGAATATTTGTGCTGCTGTGGGACCACGGATATCGACGTAGGACTTTTCTTAACTCAAACATTAAAATCATTTTTATAAGTATTTTTTTTTTTTTTTAATACTTAATTAGCGACCCGCTCCTGCTTCGCAGGGTTTTTACGACTTGACAAAATATCGGGATTTCTTAGTAATTTGTAATAAGCTGTAAGCTTTAATCTTAACGTAATATACACACTTCCGGAATAAATTCTCAAAACGATGGTCATCAAAATCTGTTGCGTGGTTTAGAAGAAAAACGCGGACCTACATACAAACCCGAAAAGCGACTTTAATCCTTACTTAATATTATAAATGCGAAAGTAACTATGTCTGTCGCGCTTTCAAGCCATAACTACTGAACCGATTTAAATGAAATTTTGTACACAGATAGCCTGAGAAAGGACATAGGCTACTTTTTATCGACATACAACGCGGGC